>OW026361.1:27709677-29101147 GCA_932273835.1 Sarcophaga variegata
CTCACGTCAGAAGTCGTTTAATGGGAGCCTAAATGGGAGTACTTATTTAATTTGTGACTATATTTCTTTAGTTACGACAACAACCTAGTTTCTTACAGCACCGAGGTTGTATGTGATAATTTTATCCATGAGTACCGAAACATAAAACGAGCGATTTAAAAAGCTTTTCATGGTAATTTTATTTACTTTCAGAATTTTTACCAGCAGACTGTTTAAAGGTAGTCGGCAAAAGAAATATGTTTCTCTCTCTCTCTCTTCTGTTGAGCCAAAAAAAGCTGATTTAATATACGGTAAATAAAAAAAAACTCGTGAAAAATAACCTCTTAAAATCAAATTGTCAAGCTCAAGTTAATCAATAATTTACTACAATTAAACACAAGATGCTTGCAAAGACGTCAACTATTAAGTTGAAATTGATGATCTTTTAAGTGTTTGACGCCCACAATTCATTGTTTTTTCTATTGGAGATGAAATGAAAAACTTTTATGAGTCAATTATCTCATACAAGTCTAGGTTTGTGAGTAAAGCATTGAGTGTAGACCATCGTAAGCTTTAAATTAATGAAAATTATTAAAAAATTTGACAATTTGCCAGCTACCAAGTAAATTTTAACAAACGCTAGAAATGAAAACAAATCAAATATGGTGAAAAAAATATAAATTATTGGCAATTAATTGTTTATAACGCACATGTGTATACGAAGTGATTAAAAATTGCACTGAAAGTAAAAAGAAGTGAATGTCCAAATTTTTTTTTCGCGCACTCCTTAATGTTAAAATGTATTTGAAGACAAAAAGAAACTTAAGTACCAAACAGATGGCTTAAATTGTAATTAAAAATTTTGAATTGGTGCAAAACGTTAGTAATGATAATAAGTAACCATAATGTTAACATTTAATTAAACATTTAATTAAACTAATTAAGGAAATGTTAATTAAACAAGAATCATACGCTTTCAATTTAAAACTGCTCTAGTTTATAAGCTCTCATTGGCCATATCTGAATCCAGACCAGAGGTTTAGCAACTGCAAACAAACCACTACTATGTACAGTGTGGTATAAAATTAATTTCATTAATTAAATGTATAATTAATATGAAGAAAAAAAGTGGAATATTAAGACAATTTTAGATATTTCTTTTTTCGGGGTGACAGCCATATAAACATTTTTGCAAGTGTACGGGTATGTACATATATATTTTTTAATTTTTCTATTTAAGTTTTTGAAAAAAAATATTTGTTTTTATTTTTATTGTTGCTGCTATTTGTGTTGTTAACTTGGCGTAACTGTGTCAAAATTGTTTATTTTTTTATTAGTATTATTTTTTTATTTGTTATTAAACATATCCATCAACTTGTTGTTGTTGTTTTTGTAAAGAAAAATATTTAATTTTTTTTATTTATTTTTAGTTTCAATGGTTGTTGTTTATAGCGGTTAAATTTTGTTATTTTAAGCGGTTTTTGCTGTTTATTTTTGAATCGCCATATTTTTGTAAAAATTTTTTTTTTAAACAAACAGTATTAAACAAATCCACACATACATACATATATGTGGTACATACACTGTTATTTAAAAAATTTTTATAATTTTTTTTATTCTTTTTTTTAACTGGAAATGGCATGAATATTAGCGGTTCTCTCTTTTGTCTTCTGTACGTAAATTGTGCGTAAAATTGTAAGTTTTTTTTTTAAAACAAGAAAATAAAAATAACAGAAAATTAATAATTTATTTGATATTTCTCTGATAAATTAGTTTGACTTTAACAAAGTGATTAACCTACTTTGATGGCAACATTTTTCAAATCAGTTTTACAACCTTAAAGGCTTGTGGGAATTTATTTCAAATTAATTTATAGTGTAGCTTAAATATATTTTAAATTGTTTTTTATTTTAATAAAAAATAAATTTAATACTAAACAAAAAAATATATACAGTACTCTCTAGATATAAGCAATTTCAAAAATATTAGCAGGACAATCAAATCGAAACCTTGCACCTGAGGACAAATAACCGCCTATCATACAAGCTAATGTAATTCTATTTGTCACATTGACAGCAATAGCTTCTTATGTGATGGAATGCCGGTTGGTTAAAGAAGGCTTTGATCACCTTCTATAGCTCGGTGTGGTAAACAAAGTTGTACTGGACCCCCGTGTCACTTCGGGGTATCTGCGAAGAAATTCTTCAAAAAAGCTTCCAATCGCTTGCTAATGCTAACGACATTGATATTATAGGACGTATCAAGCGATGCCTTTAGTGCTATTGAACAGAAGTCTATTAGGACAAAAACGAAGTATATATTATCGACAAGTAGGAACATGCGGCGCTTTGGAACTCAGATTACGACCGATAATGTAGAGTCATGGAGAGTGTTCTGCGAAAGGCGGGTGTGCATCGCAATGGCACTATTTTTCAAAAAACCGGCCAGTTGCTTGCGTATGCTAACGACATTGACATCATAGGGCGTACCCAACGATATGTTACAGCCGCCTTTAGTGCTATTGAACGGGAGTCTATTAAGATGGGTTTGGCAGTAAATGAGGGCAAAACAAAGTATATGTTATCGACATAGGAACATGCGGCGTATTGACTCTCAGATTACGGCCAATAAATATACTTCTGATACAGTCAAGGAATTTACTTATCTTGGCACCGCCGTTACCACCAAAAACGATATCAGTCTGGAGTTCAAAAGCAGGTGCAGGTGATACATTGGTCTGTCTGTCGTAGGACCAAACTAATACTCTACAAGACACTCGTCCTACCCGTGCTTCTTTATGGCGCAGAGGCATAGACCCTATAAGCACTGATGAAGTATTCGAGAGAAAAGTACTACGTACGATCTTCGGCCCAGTGCGAGTTGGCAATGATTTCTTTATCCGATCCAACAGTGAGCTGTATGAGCTCCTCAACGACATGGACGTTGTGCAGCGTATTGCCATCCAGCCGCTGTGCTGGATCGGCGATCTCGTTAGAATGGAGGATGATCCTCCGCCGAGACGGGTATTTGAATCGGATATTTGCGAAAGTCGGCGAAGAGGAACCAGAACGAGGAAGCCCTATCATCGATTGGTGTTACAAACTGGAGAAGGCAAGCAAGAAACAGAGACGCCTGGAAGGATGTTGTTAATGGTCAGTTAACAAACAACAAAGAAAGGATCCTCCACAAACTTTATAAACATAGTCAAGAGCCCTATTGTAGCAGAAAATCAGGTCGTTGACTCGCTCGAGACCTGCACCAGGTCATCTTAGCAGAAGAAGAGCTTTACAAATTACGAAAAGCGAACATTGGTGGATTGTAAGTCAATTATTTGAGATTGCGTTGCCTCAGTTGGTTATGTCTTTTGGATGGGATAGAGTGCCGTCTCTGTCTCAAGGAGACTGAAACCATAAGCAACATTATACTGAATATCATGGCGCATTTCAATTTTTTAATACACTTCAGTCAAGATTACGACGCAGATTCTCACATCACTTATGTTGTGTGTGTTAATTTTACACATGAGTGGCGGGATCTACAGTTTAAAGTCGACTTGGGACGATAAATTTTTTTGAGCAACTTGTCATGGCAATTTTATTTCGTCTCAGAGTGCCAAAAATCTGCTGAAAGAAAGTCGCCGAAAAAGTATTCAAATTTCGTGTTGTTAGATATGTCTGACCTGGGATATTACCCGTGGCCTCACGTCTAATAAGCCAACACACTACCAACTAGAAGTCGCCGTAGTCTAGTAGGTAGACTTCTAGTACGGCGACTTCTAGTAGGTAGTGTGTTGGCTTATTAGACGCCGTACTAGAAGTCTACCTACTAGATTACGGCGACTTCTAGTAGGTAGTGTGTTGGCTTATTAGACGTAAGGCCGAGGTTCAAACTCGAGGTCACACATCAAAACGAAATATAAAAAAATATTTCCTCGGCGACCCTATCAGCAGACATATGGCATAAATTCTGAGGGTAAATAAAATTGCCATGAAAAGTTTCTCAAAAATCTGTCGTTCGGAATCGACTTTAAACTGTGTAACCCCCCACTCATGTATAAAATTAACACACACAACATAAGTGATGTGAGAAGCAAGGTCGTAATCCTAACTGAAGGGTTGTAATGGCCAATTATGTACGCATGTATGTTATGTATTTACTACCTACTAGACTATGGAAAAACTCTTTTCCAATAAATCTGCCGTATGACGTTAATGGTGAATATTGGCTTCCAATGGCTCAGGAAATCTATAAACGTTTAAACGCACAAACGAGGGAGATAGAGAACAGGATCTACTTTGGAAAGAAAGTTATCACAAAGCGGGTACATATAAAGGAACTTTTTTAACGTAAATTTAGGGTACGGAGTACAATTTTCATCGTTTTTAAGCAGAAAATGCCTAAAAGGAGGATGCATATATCGAAATATTTTCAAAACGTTTTCAAACAAAACTAAAGATTGCCTAAGTTTTAGTGCTACTAATCGGGTTACTATTTTATCCAGGGATTACTGTACATATTTTGTCTATCATTGTTTGACATTCAATGTCAATCAATATTCATTTTGTTATTATTATGAAATGAATTTTTTTTATTTTTCTATTCAACTTGCCAGTTCATTGATCATTTTCAATAAATATTGTGGAAATATTTTTCTATTTTTTAAGTCATTCCACATGACAATTTTTTAATTTAATTTCATATAGTTTGTTTATAATTCTTTTTGCCAAAGCGATAACAAAATATTGTCATTTTATTCATTTGTTATTATTTATTGTCATTTGCATACATACCGGGGCATACGTACCGGGCACGTTACTTAGGTTTTTTTTGTAAAAAAAATTCAATACATTGTACATACCTGTAAAGAGAGAGAGATAAAGATAAATTATTTAAAAGATTTAATAAAAATAGATTAAAATTTAATAGGAAATATGCATATAAGGTTAAAAAGCCCACTTATTTTTGAATAATGATTTGTTTTTTTCTTATTTTTTTTTCAAATTACCTGGAAATTTATTACAGCAAATTAGAATTCAGAATGTCTATACGATTATGAACGAATGAAACCTTAAGTTAAGTCAACTCATAGACAAGTCTTCGTCAAAAGAATTCTGAGAAAAGTCTTTCAAAACGCAACCAAAATGGAACCGGTGCTGGTACTTCAGAACAGGTTTACAAAGTAACTCAACAGGCTTGAAAAAAATGGATTTATTTTCCAATATCTTTTCAGTTCATTACACTTTTCTCTCAGATAATTAATAGTTTTGATACCCTGTTTTGATTAGACATGTTTAGATTGCTTTAATAGCCCTTAACTTTGGATTCAACCTCTTCATTGTTCTAACACTAAAGGCCGAGTCTGTGACATTTCCAACGAACAGCAGAAATTAAAAAATTTATATTTAAAAAGCAAAAAAAAAAACGAATTTGGCTTTGTTATGAAGTACAATTGTTCCGACTAGAATTGAAAGATTATTCCACCATATGGCTGCCGCGACTACCCTCAGAGTACCTCACTCTATCGGGCTAATTTTCGTGCACTTTTGGTCGTATCTTGATCTTATGTTTGATAAGTTTTCGGCAGATTGACATATTTGGTACACTTTTCTGACTGAAAATTCTTGGTATCTCGGCAATGCCAGCACAAATGTTGGCTTTCAAATGTTAAATTGTCTCTGGCTTGTCGGCATAACACATTTCTTATAAGGGCACCCTACAGAAAGTAGTCCAACCGTGTCAAGTTGCAGTTCCTTGGCGGCGAATTGACAACACCATTTCGGGGCTAATTAAGCGGTCATCAAACGTTTGACGCAATAAATCGATTGTGGCAAGAGATGTGTGGCAAGTTGCATCATCCTGTTGAAACCAAACATTGTTCACGTCAATACCATGAAGAGCGGGTACAAAAAAATCGTTTATAATGGTGCGAGATGTGTCTCCATCGACCGTAATGGTTGCGCTGGCCTTATTTTCATAGAAATGTGTGCTTTGGCTTCTGTAAGATCACGTGTGGGTTTTCTGAGACCCAAATATACCAAATTTGCTTGTTAATGTACTCAGATGAAAATGAACTTCAATCAAAAAGATGATTTTTTTTGACAAAATCGACATTATCATGCAGTTTCTCGCTTTCCCATCTAACGAAGCGAAAACGAAGTGGATGGTCATGCGGCTTCAACTCTTAAACCAATTGAACTATGTAAGGCGTCATGCTGAGATTTTTTTCCAAAATTATAATGAGTGAAATATTCAATACTTAAGAACGATGACGAGCTGATGTTGATGTATACTTACGCGCACTCTCAGCCAAAGCTTCGATATTATCGGGTGTACGGACTGTACGAGCTTGCTGATGTCTTGTCTCATCTACAATGAAACCAGTTTCACGAACTTTAGCAATAAACTTGCCCATACCGGGCACACTTGTTCCTTCGCTGTGACCAAATTTTGTACAATATTTTCGTGCAATTTCCGCCCAATTGTCTTTATTTTGGAAATAAATTTCCAGTAAATCCCAACGTAGGTCAATTGTAAATCGATTCATTACGTTCAGTGGAGATAATCTACTGAATTCTGGGACAGAATAGAATGACATAAGTATTGCCAGATTCGAAATAACCGAAGCATCAAACCGATATATGACCCACCCACGATACACACATACATAATTAGTTCCCACTACACTTCAGTTCTGATTAAGGCATAAATTCTCAAACCACTAACGTTGTGTGTGTTTTTATATAGATTTTGAAACTAACCATGTTGTGTGTGTTATTCTTATTCATGAGTGCCGAGACTTACAGTTTAGGGCCAATACTGCGCGATAAATTTGGGAAACTTTTTATGACAGTTTGATTTACTTTCAAATTTTTTTTCCCGGAAGACTGCTGAGAAAAAGTCGCCGAAAGGTATATTTTTTTCATATTTCATGTTATTCGAGATGCCTGGACTAAGGTTTGTACTACTAGGTTAGGTTAGGTTAGAGGACGTGGCACTTGTCAATAAAGACAAGTACAGTACCCGGAGGTCGAATTGACCCATTGTACAATGTCCCAGTTTCTCACACCACATATGTTGTGTGTGTTAATTTTATGCATGAGTGGTGGGACGTACAGTTTAAAGTCGACTCCGAACGACAGATTTTTGAGAAAATTGGCAATTTTATTTACTCTCAGAGTTTTTGCCAAAAATCTGCTGAGAGGAAGTCGGCCATGAAGTATTTTTCATATTTCGTTTAGTTGAGGATGCCTGACCTGTGGTTTGAACCGAGGCCTCACTTCTAATAAGGCAACCACGGCGACTTACTCTTATTTCTTTTATATTTCATGTTATTCGAGATGTCCGGACCGAGGTTTGAACCACTAGCTCTTTAATAATCTGACACACTAACTGAAGTTGTCGTAGTCTAGTAAGTAATGTGTTGGTTTATTAGACTTGAGGCCGCGGTTCTAACTCCAGGGTTGACATCTCCAAGAAAACGATATGCGAAAAAATATTTCTTCGGTACCTTCCTCTAAGAAGATTTCTCAAATACTCTGAGAGTAAATCCAGTTGGAATGATACTTGTCGTTCGGAATTGTAGGTCCCGCCACTCATGTATAAAATTAACACACAACATAAATGGTATGAGAAGTTAGATCGTCATCCTAACTCAAGTGCTGTAATGAAGATTTATGTAGTCTACGACGGCTCTACATGTTACACTAGACATCACTCATCGTTCTACTGACTTCGTCTTCATGAATTGGTTTTTTATTTTCATTTTAAGACCAGGCACAAAGGTGTTCCTAAAATCTTCCTTCTTTTTTAATTTTAGAATGACATTTTAGAAAATGAAACTCACAATGAAACTGAAGTATCGAAACAGAAATAAATTTTCAATTGCTGTTGCATAATTTAATTTGAAAAAAAATATTGAAATTTTTGTTAAAAGTATTACACACACACAATATTTGCATGCGCTTGCTATGTATGCCTCAATCTATGACAATTCCAATGAATTGAAAGGGAAACGAACATTTGTTTTATTTCATCATATTTCATGCAATTGTGAGTGTGTGTGTGTGTCTATTATGATTGCCAAATAATTCTTTTTCAATTAAAAATTTTAATTGAATCTTTAGTTTGATATGCAGCTCCTCATTTATGCAAATCAGATTTGAAATTTTTTTTTGGTTTTTGTTTTGTTTTGTTTTTAATTTAACCCCGATTTAAATTTTGAAAAGCATTTTTGGGGGCATAAAACGTAGTGAAGACAAGAATAAAAACAAAAAAGAAAAAAAATGTATTCAAGTGGGTGGATATGAATGACTGAATGGAATGAATGGATAATTTGTGCTGTGCCATGGTATTCCAATACCTCTACCAAACAGATTTTGTATTTCAATACACGTTACGTTATGTTGTCTTAGCGGTATGTCATGTTATGCGCAAGCGTACGAGAGTATGTTAAAAAGCGTGCAATGCAGTTCATTAATGTAATGTGCACACCTCGAAAATGTTTGCAAAAATGTTTGTTAAAAAAAAAAACAACAACAACAACATCGACAACAATTTTTGGCAATATATTGTGTATTGTATTGTATGGTATGAGTTTTTTTTCAAGTCATTTTACTTTAATTAAGGCATATTTGGTTTGCTTAAAGGTTTGAGACAAGCGAAACCTTTTAATTGGCTTGAAAACATAAGCAGCAGTTGCTGCCAGAAAAATCTGAAAATATCATAACAAAGTGTGTTATTTAGTCGCATATATTGGCTATATATGTATGTGTCTTGGCTTGTCCAAAAAGGGGGAGTTAAAAAGCCAGAGGATATGTAAACACATTCCACATACATACGAATATATTTCGATTAAAAAACAAAAAAAACAATTGCTTAATAGCCTTTCAGTGGTATGTTATGGCTGCTGCTGTTGTCTTAAACTGACAAAAAAAAAAATAAAAACAAAATAATGTTCATAGAAATAAAATATTAACAACAATACGTTAAACATGTGCTATTAAAAGTTGGCCAAAATGCAAAAAACCACACACAGAAATAATAGAAAGAAATAATAATAAAAATAAATAAATGAATAAAAACCCATACGAATAAAACTCAATTGAAATTAAACAAATGTTTTGATACCTTATATACAAAACAGCTGGTGTCTGTTAGTTATAAATGTGTTCAAAAGTATGTTGAAAAGATAGAAAAGGATTGAAAGCTTGGCTCGAGCTATCTTAGGTTAACATTTCAATAGTTTAACGAATCATATCTCAGGTTATATTGCATCGATTGATTTGGAGTCACTTTTTTTCTAATTTATAACTGAGGTTCAAATCGCAATGTCGAAGTATGGAAAACTTTTTTACTCATTTTTTCCGCTTTTTTAAACCCTGTCGTTTAAAATCGATCCATATTTTCGGGCAAGTGGAATATTAGTAAATATTAATGTTAGCGAAAATTTCTCATATCAACGATTAAATTTCATAGGAATTTTAAACGTCAATTTAAATTTGCCTGTTCCAGTAGTTAAATTGAAAACTAATAGGCATTTCCTTTTCAGGGATTCATAACTTTGGGTTTGATAACCGACAGTTGTTTTCTTGACTTGGTTTGACTTTTCATTATAGACTAAAAGCAACGGCTACAAATTATTAAATTCCTTCACCATACATACATACATATCGTTGGTCTCATGTAGAAAGGCCCTAACTCACACTTTTTTCGAAATTGATTGTTTTGTGATTCCAATGTGTATTTGTGTCAAATGCCTTTCTACATGAGACCAACGATATACATAATTGGTCATTACAACCCTTCAGTCAGGATTATGTTAATTTCATACATGATTGGTGGGACCTACAGTTTAAAGTCGACTCCGAACTACATATTTATGAGAAACTTTTCATGGCAATTTCATTTTGCTCTCAGAGTTTTTGCCAGAAATCTGCTGAGAGGAAGTCACCGAAGAAATATTTTTTTTTCATATTTTCGTTTTGATGCCTGACCTGGGGCTTGAACCGCGGTCCACTATCTACTAGACTACGGCGACTTCCTTCACCATACTTATCGTTCAATTCGTCCATTTTATGGCGAACATAATCGTGCTTCAGAGCGTTTAATTCGAACAAAATTGATCGTTTCCGGACCACGTTTACGAATAATGTGCATTCCATTAGATGAGGAACAAGAGCTGTAGCCAATGTGCAGGGAAGCATTAAAGAGATTCAAATCAGTCAATTTGTTGCCGTCCTCAGCTCCAGGGGTTGTGTAATTCCATTTTACGGGGGATTTTTCGAAAGTATTATAGACAAGATCCTTCCAAGGAGTAATTGAGGCCAAGCGAACATAGTATGCACTGCCAATCGCCGAATGGACTGAACTACAAATTGATATTGAAATTGAATTTCAATTCAAAATTTTGTTATCCAATACGGCCAATTTGGATAACAAATTTGGATTGGTTGGGTAGAAACATAAAGAAGCAAAATTGTCAAGTTTGAAGTTAAGATAACCTACAAGATTTTGTACAAACACCGTGAGATCCACAGAACACTGCTGTTTCATATGTTTTGTAAGTTGGCGGATTGTTAAAACCAATGGTGAACGTTACAAGGCCGTGATTAGAACGTACTTAATCCTAAAATATGGTTCCAACAGGACACAGCTACACCCAGTGCATGCTAATTATTTACTCAAAGAAAATTTTGATGAAAAACTAATTTCACGTATGTATAAAAGTCCAATGAATTGGCCTCTAAGATTATATCGACGCCTCCATTCTATAATGTTCTAAGTGTACTTAAAACGCTTTTAATGTTCTTGCATTTTCAAATTCTACGTTCTCTAACTTAAATACTGTCAAAATTTGGTTAAGATGCGCCGATCCGTTCCGAAGTTATAGGGAAAATTCTCCTTAGAATACACATATGGTCGTATGTCGCGTGAAAACTTTGAGAGTTCATAACTCAAAACATATTTTTTCGACTTAGAATGTTATAGAACAGAAGCGTCGATATAATTTAATTGTATAATTTTCTTTACGGGTATGTATCACTTGTCTACGATAATAATCTGAAGCAATTGAAAACAAGATTCGAAAATTTATTGACAATATACGACATCATATGCAGCTAAAACTTTGTGAAAACGGGTGTTCCATGTCGCAACTCATACGCGCCATCGGTGGTGATTACATGGCCGAAATCATATTAAAACGTTAAGGCAATAAGTTTTTTTTTAACAAATACTCTTTCATTGATATTAAAAATAAGGCGTCATACCGAGTTCTTTTCGCAAAAATTCCAAGTAAACTGGTTAGTGAAATGTTCAATTCTTGAGAACGATAACGAGTTGATGTTGATGGATTTTGACGCACACTGCCAGCCATAGCTTCGCTATTTGCGCGCTGTACGAGCACTCTCACGCCTAAGCGCATTAACAATAAAACAAGGTTCACAAACTTTAGCAATAAACCTTCGTATAGCGGGCAGTGTTGTTGCTTCTCTCCGACCAAATTTTGTACGACATATTCGCGCAATTTACGACCAATTGCCTTTGTTTTCGAAATAAATTTCTAATAAATCCCAGCATTGCTCAAGTGTAAGTCGATTCATTGTATTCAGTAGAGATAATATATTAAATTTTGTGACAGAATAGAATGCCACAAGTATTGCCAGGTTCGAAATGATTCAAATTTAAACCGATAATTGGCCCACCCGATATATTTATATGTTCTATTTTAATATTAACTTGTGTAACTGTGTAACTAAAATAACTAAGGTCTACAGACTCGCTGCTCTTTTGTTTAAGATCCTTTAATTTCTTGTAAAAGTTGTAATATACCCAGAGAATCCGTCTACGTGAACCTAAATATTTTGTAGGTGACCAGACATGTGTACATATGAGGACCCTCTGAAAATTAATCAAAAAATCCAAAAGAAATTTTGAAGTATGAATTTTTTTCCAACATAATCTGCTTTTGTCTCTAAACACTTTCTTCAAGGACAATAGCTACGATTTAAAAGCTATGATATCCTTTATCTAAAGATATTTATGATAAGAGTTGTCAATTTCTTGAAATAGTGTCAACTCTGCGTCTTTACTGTAGAGAAAGCATTTAATACCGACTCGTTTTTTAATTTTAAAAATAAAAAATAGTCCTTGAAGTTAAATCTGGTGAATAAAGTGTATAATAAAGCAATTTGAACTTTTATTTATTGATTCCTTTTCTCCTTAACTGCATCGCTTAAATACTGATATTTAGCAAATAATCGATAAATGCATATCGTGAAAATCAAACGCCATAAGCATGCCTGAAAATGAATCTGCATTTATCTGCATTTAGACAAGGCTTCCACCACTTGATATTGGTGGAGCTATTTCTTATCTGTATTCAACTTCTAGAACTTGAGCTCTATTATCATTGTATATTTTTTTTCTACACTGATTTTAATTTCCAAAATTTTGAACTTCAGTTGTACATGGATATACACATAGGGCCACCACAATTTATATTAAAAATTTCATATTTAATTTCTAATTAGTTAATACGTGCTCTATATACGTTTGGCCTGTACTCATGTATCTATTTAAAGTATTTTTACAATTGCTAATGGTTTTCAACTTCTTACGCTTTTATTACAAGGTACATACATAGGTATTTATAGGAGTTACATACAATAAAATTAAACAGAAAACGTACATACATATATGCAATATAAACACATTATTGGCAATTGTTTAATTTGCATTTCAAATTTCTTTGAATAAAAATAAAAAATAAAAAGAAAAAAACACACACAATAAAAATGACAAATGTTGCCAATTGGTTTTAAAAAAGTAAGGAAATAAATATGATAAACCTATGCCAAAATGATGATAGGTAGTCTAATGTATCTACACTTTTAATTACATCCACATACATATATCAACAATAAAAATAACAGCTTTAGAAAAATGTTAGGAATATATTGCCAAAGTTTATATGTCGGAAGGCAATTTGCCCAATTTGATGTATGTTATTGACATTATGTGGGACATTAACTTTATAGGCAATAAATGTTTGAAAGGATCCAAAGAAAAACGTCAAAACTTTAACGATATTTACGATCACTTGATTGCTTGTCGTCAATTTATTTCTAAACATTAACGTTGTGTTAACGATTAATGGTTGTCATATAATTAATTGATTAAATAAAGCTTGGAGAAAGTGTTAGATTTTGTTCGAATAGATTAGAAAAAGGATTTAAACAGTTTTTATTTTGCAACCTTGATGCTGCAAATACATTAGCTATGTCGTCTCAACTGTGTTTTAGCTGGTAGCATACCTTCAGTGGCGCCACCTACAGTTTAAAGTCGATTTCGAACGACATGGCAATTTTTTTTACTCTCGGAGCTTTTGCCAGAAATCTGTTGAGGGGTAGCCGCCGAAAGAAATATTTTTTCATATTTCGTTTTTGGGTTCCCTGGTAGTCTAGTGAATAGTGTGCTAAACTAATAGCGTGAGGGTCGTGGGTTCGATTCCCACCAGAGACTCTGGTCTGTGACACTACACCGAGCATATGGTCAAGTTACGCCGCTCGTATATAAGTACAATATAATTTGTAATTGTATTGTAATTAATAAATAATATACTGGGGTTTGAACCCTGGATTTACGTTTAATAAGCCAACACACTACAAACTAGACTACGGCTACTACAACATCTACTTTGAAATACAATTTCTCTGTTGATTTCAGACTTTTTTTCATTAATTGATTACTTTATACATCTATAGGGTGGGGGATTTAAAAGTTTAAATTTAAAAATGCAATAAAAAAAAGTGGTTTGAAATTTTGCCAATATTGTTATTAAGTACAAATGTTCCGGAATATAAATGTAATATTATTTCATTCATATGACTGCCGAGGCTGGGCTTACAGTACCTCATTCGATTGCACTAATTTTCGTGCACTTTTTCGAGTGTATGGCGGGTGGTGTTACTACAATGGCATTACGAATGTTAGCCTTAAAATGCTCAATTATCTCCGGTTTGTCGGCATAACACTTTTCTTTAACGACACCCCAAAGAAAATAGTCCAACCACTGCTTCTTGGCGGCCAATTGAAATCACCATTTCGACTAATTAAACGGCCATCAAACGTTTGACGCAATAAATCGATTGTAGCATGAGATGTATGGCAAGTTGCTTCATCTTGTTGCAAACCAAACAGCGTTCACATCAAGAGCGGGTAAAAAAAAATTCGGTTATCGTGGTGCGATGGGTATCGTAATGCCTTCATTAACCGTAATGGTTGATCAGTCCTCATTTTCAAAGAAATATGGTCCAATACATGGGCCAATGATGCGTCCACTCCTTTAGACGTACCAAACAGTCACTCGTAATGGGTTGCATTGGGACCATGTGTGGGTTTTCTGAACCCCAAATACGGCAGTTTTGCTTATCACCGTACCCTTCAAGATGAAAATGAGCTTCATCCGAAAAGATGATTTTTTTTCACAAAACCGACATTATCGTGCAGTTTCTCGGTGGCCCATCTAGCGAAGCGAAAACGAAGCGGATGGTTATGTGGCTTCAACTTTTGAATAAATTTAACTTTGGTCATACCGAGATCTTTTCGCACAATTCGACGTAAACTGGCGCATGAGAATGATATTTCTTTCTTCTTCGATATTTTCAGGTGTACGCACTGTAAGAGTACGCTCATGTTTTGGCGCACCAACAATGAAACCAGTATCATAAATCTTAGCAATAAACTTGCGTATTCTGACCAATTGTCGTTGTTTTGGAAATAAATTTCCAAAATAAATCCCAAAGTTGCTCAAACGTAAATTGATTCAAAACGTACAGTGGAGATAATCTACTGAATTTTGTGACAGAATAGAATGACATAAACATGGCCAGATTCGAAATAAACGATGGTACAAATTTAAATCGATAGATTACCCACATTATACTTTTCGAAAATCTTTTTTTTGTATACATACAAAGTCAATTGTAGGCATGGTTTTTAATGTTTTGAGCCATAGATAGGACTGTTTTGATAAGAGTATGAGAGGCTCATAGCAGCTGTAATAATACTCATTTACAGTGAGTTGTCATTCGTAGCTTAGAGTCTAAATTGTTTAATGAAAAAGAACACATTGTGTTAAAAGAATTTTTTAAATTAAATTCGCGCTAATCTTTTTTATTGAAATTGTGTTTTGTGAAGGCATTCGGTCTGTTAAGAAGAATTTTGAATATTTTGTAATAAAAATAATTTTAATAATCAAGTAAGAAAAGAAATAAATAAAACCTACAATATTTTAAAGTTGCTAAGAAGGCAAAGAAGGTTCCTTTTTGAATAGTGCTCCAATTGTGCTCAACCGTCGTTGTGCTTTTCCCCCAAAGACAGTCCACGGATAATCATTTGGAAATGCTTTAAATTTACTCTCTATTATAATGTCAAGATATTCGATTCCATTAAACATCTTTTATTGTGATTTTGTGTAGAGATTACTAGGTCTTAACTGTCTTTATAATTCTCATGAATGGAGGTATTATTATTGATGTTATTATTTGATGTCTGGCCTGGGGTTTGAACCCTGGCCTTACGTCTAATAAGCCAAAACACTACCTACTAGACTATGGCGACTTCATCAAACCATTCGGTGAACTACAATAAATCCAACATGCTTTTGTTTGAAATTTATTCAATTGTTTAATTCCAGTTGAATAATCCTTTGTTTTTCTATGTTTTTAATTATCAATTACAACATTTTTACAGTTCGAAAACACATTCCACTATCAGCTACAAAGAAAAGCCGTTTTGTATTACTAGAAATAGATATGTATGCATGTAGTATAACATCTAACGGTATTAGAAAACATAAAAAAACACCTGAGAATTTAAAACTTTAGAACCTTGGTATTTATATAAAAAAAAAATACAAATTACTTCGTATTAATGACCAGTTTTTTGTTTTCAAATAGTTACGCAGATTTATTATTAAAAAATTTCAACGTCAGGCATACAACATTTATTTGTAATTATTTATTGGATTAGAATAACATTTCATACAACACAGGTCAGTAGTACAGTGGACAGAAAAAGTTTAAGTACGGCAATATATTTTGACAAAAAAAAGTTCCCCACAGACTTAATACTCTTGCACAAAGTCCCGAAACGATATGCACATAGTATTTAGGAGATCATTTAGAAGAACGGTTACATAATCGCTAAACCTCAAACAAAAGTCAACCGAAAAATTTGCTCATTGCCACCAGAAAATGCTAAACAAAACTTGTAAATTAAGGGATATTCTACTAAATATAAGAGATAACATTTTCATATATTTAGCCTATGAATTTTAAATTTATTCAGAGTTCTCCTTGGGGGTACCTATGGAGTCATTTGAAACTTTCCTTATTTTTCTCTTGTTTTATAAAAAACATTAAAAAATTGTTTGTTTTATAATAAAACAGAAATAAATTAATAAAATAAATATAAAAACCTTAAAATTTGTATACAAACTGTTGGCTAAAATTCATGAAATTGCTAAAATATATTGCCGTACTCAGACTTTTGCTGTCCACTGTAGGTACACAATATATTTTTGTTGAAAACAAAAATAAAAAACCAACAAGTCATTTAATTATTTAATAATTTAATAATTTTTACAATTACGAACAAGCACTGGCTATGAAAACATTTCAAAATACAGTGGTATTGCATCGATAAGCACACAAAAGCTTAAATACAATATTTATTACAGAGAAAACAATTCATAAATAATGATAAAATAAAAATAACGAAACACACGACATTAATTGTATTTTAAATGAAATATAAATCAATTAATAATGAAGGTTTAAGATTTTTGCAAAATATTTATTGAAATTTATTAAGAGAACGTGGTGTTTCAAATTTGAACCCCCATTTTTATCTTCTTATCTTATCTTTACTAAACTATGTAGCTTTCTACAAAACAATTTCATTTTATTTGGTTTTCATTGAAATTTAAGACAAGTTTCCAATTGCTTTAATGCTTATCGCTTACCCTCAGTTCCTGGGTCAGTTGTGGTCCGCAAACTTCCAATTTCTTATGACTGTCACAATGAAACTATTTGTCTGGTACTCTTCTACACACTCTCACAAACAGGGATGATATTTTAAGTTAGGTCAATGTGCGGATGTTGGTCGTTTGCTTACTTAACTAGTGGATTTGAATATGTATGTATGTATATGCACCACATTGCGAAAAGGCCTCTTGATAGAAGGATTATGGTGATCACTAAATGCGCATGGTATACGTTTGATCGTAGTCACTACAGTATAGTATGTAGTTAAATAAGAAAAGCCTTTGAAGAAAAAAAAATATTGTTCAGCGCTATTTATTGACGTCTCTCAAGCATTCGACAAAGTATGGCATGAAGGTCTTTTATCGAAGTTGAAGCAGATTTACCATTGAATTTTTTCAACATATTCCAGAAATATGTTATCGATCGAAATTTCATAATTAAAGAAGGAGATTTTTTAAGTTGCCCTCAACTTATAAAAGGCTGGCGTTCCACAAGGCAGTATCGTAGGACCAATTTTATATTTGTTATATACCGCACATATACCAACAAGCAGTATTACACACACATCAACTTTTGCTGATGATACGGCTTTTCTTTGCACCCACAAAAATCCAAAAGATGCCTCAAGTCAATTACAGCACCATGCTACCCAGGTGGAGATATGGGCTAATCAATGGGGAATTAAAATCAATGAACAAAAATGCGTCCACATCACCTTTACCCTGCGGAAAGAAACATGTCCGCCCATCAGTATTAACGACCAGAGGGTGCCGCAACATACTCATGTTAAATATCTCGATAGTCACTTGGATAGCAGTCTCACATTACCATTATCAATCAATCATTATATCAATCATTACTCCCAGGTATTTAATCGCCTGTATTGATGTTATGGAGTTTAGAAGATCAGCCGAGGTGGCTACGGAGAAGCACCGTACTAAGCTGAGGAACTTATTGGCAGAAGAGGTGGAGGTCAGAGCGATAACAGAGGAGGCCACTTTCGAGCTGAGATACCTGGATGAGGTAACAAGTGAGGAGGAAATAATCGCCGCATGAAAGGATCAAATCGGGGAAATACAACCGTCGGCTCTCAAGACGATCAGAATCGTTCCAGGAGGTACTAGGTCGGCGATAATCGCAATCCCTATGAAGCTGGCATGAAGGGCCGAGGAAGTTCGCAAACTGCGTGTATGGTGGACAGTCCGCCGCTTATTTAGGAAGGTAACCCCAAGGAGATGTTACAAGTGCTTAAAGTTCGGGCATGTGGCGGGAAAGTGTCGTAGTAATAGCCAGTGGTCCAAACACTGCTTCAAGTGCGGGGAGCAGGGTCACCTTGCTAAAGCTTGTGGACGTGACCCTCACTATCTTCTCTGTAGAGGCGATCCGGATGCTGACGCGAAACATATCACGGGAGGATATAAGTGCGCACACCATTTGGCGGCACGACGGAAGTTAACATGCACAGGTAAATGAGAGTCCTGCAGTTGAACTTGAACCATTGCGAGGCGGCGCAGGAGCTTCTTAAACAGTCGGTGCGGGAGCAGACAATAGATCTTATAATACTGAGCGAGCACTACAGAGGTTTTCAAAACCAACGTTGGATAATCAGCAAATGTAACAAGGCTTCGATATGGTTTTGTGGTAAATTCCCAGTGGGGAATGCCGACGATAGGTGGGAGAGCTTTGTGAAATGCACCGTTAAAGGAGTACATTTCTTCCAATGTTATCTTCCCCCTAGCCTATCACTGGAAAACTTTAAACGCGGACTGGAAGACATCATTAAGGAAGCAAGGAACGTGAGACCTGTGGTAATAGCCGTATGTACATATGTATACATATGTATGTATGTATGTATACATATGTATGTATGTATGTATACATATGTATGTATGTATACATATGTATGTATGTATACATATGTATGTATGTATACATATGTATGTATGTATACATATGTATGTATGTATACATATGTATGTAGGTATACATATGTATGTATGTATACATATGTATGTATGTATACATATGTATGTAGGTATACATATGTATGTATGTATACATATGTATGTATATGTTTTATCACACAGTTTTATTATTAGCACGTATTGTTGAATGCTATATCCGTCTATGGTGATTTGACTAAATAAGTGACAAGTAATTTGACAGATGAAATTTCAGCTCTTAAAGTTCAGGAGTTCAACGTTGGAAAACCCTGTATAAACGACATTAAGATCATGCAGTATTCCCAAAAATTGAACTAACGGAATGAGGCCATTAAAGTGATTTTTGCCAAATCATATCGAATATCTTTGCTTCACTTTCATCAAATACTGTTATCCATACATACCTAATTGCATTTGAGTCTAAAACAAATGGTCAATCTCCTACGAAATTTATCCAATAAACGGTATTAATAAAGCATGTTTTTCTTGCTAAAAGGAAATTAATTGCAATAACACGCATAAAAATATTTTGTGGCTGGTAGTCATAAGAAAAAATCTCCGCTAATTACGAAACAAATTAATGGCTGATTAACCATGTGACTGTTAATCAATTAGTAACGCATTATTTGCAGAAATGATATTTAATGTTTAACAATTTCATTTTTTTTTTTCTTCATCGTCTTCTTAATATCACACTTATGTACGTACGTGCTTAATTGCGATTAAAGAAAAATCAGTGTTGGAAAACAAGATTTTATTAAAGAAATGATTTTTTTTTTGAATTCATAAAACATGTTTTAAACACAAACGAATATAATTTTTAAAACTAGTGGTAGATTTTTTTTCTTGAAAAAATTTTCTAAATTATTGTCATACTTGAACTGAAGAGGCCTTGATTTGGTTGAAGAAAAAAAAAATGGTGCAACCACTTATACCTTGTAAAAGACAAGAAGAAAAAAATATTATTTTATAAAAAAGCCTACACACAGCGCTAAAAGAAATATTTTTAGTGGAGCACCCACTAATAAACGATGTGGTTAGCAGAAAATTATGGCAAAAATGTGCAACACAAGATTAAAAAAAATATATTTATACTATATAGTGTATACATATATTAATAATTTATAATAAAAAAAAGTACAACAAATTTATTAAAATAATTTAAAAATAAATATGATAATTACAGTGCATGCCAGTGAAAATCGTCACATATTTTCCTAATTTACTAAAATAAGTTTAAAACATCGCCATTGAAGTCGCCGTGGTCTAGTAGGTAGTGTGTTGGCTTATTGGACGAAAAGCAAGGGTTCGAGCCCCAGGCCAGACATCGAAATAAAATACAAAAAGTATTTCTTTGGCGACCTCCTCTCAGAAGATTTCTGGCAAAAACTCTGAGGGAAAAAAATTGTCATGAAAAGTTTCTCAAAAATTTGTCGTTCGGAGTCGACTTTAAACTGTAGGTCCCGCCACTCACGTATAAAGTTAACACACACAACATAAGTGGTGTGATAAACTAGGTCGTAATCCTGACTGAAGGCTTGTAATGACCAATTATGTATGTATGTAAGTTTAAAACATATTGGATTTTATTGTTAAATTGCTCCTTAATTAATTTCCTAAAGAATATAAGCAGCCGCATTTAGAAAAGAAATCCTAAATTACACTTTAAGTTTAACAAACGTTTATTACGAATTTCTATTCAAAATCAATAAATTAGCTCTAATTTTTCTTTGTCTTTTTTGGCTAGGTAGGAGGCTGTATACTTTACAGTACGATTTTCTTAACAATATTTTCTAACACACAACTGTGTTCATAGTTTGTTTTATTTCATTTAATTAATTTATTAACGCTACATATCAGTTAATTTTAGTGTGAATAAATAAATCATTTAATTTCATGCAGAAACCATATTAAAAGAGCATGACTAGCTTCTTTATTTAATACACATAAAAATACGAATAGAACTATCCAGTTTATACGTTTTGATTTTTATTTTAATTCAGTTTTATCCCAGTTTCTATAAAAAGACACAACAGGCGTTATAGAATAAAGAAATGCAACAAAATTGGATAGGAAACTGATTATTCTTTTAACCCTGGACATTTACTGTTCGTCGAATCGACGAAGCTCATTTACTCTTTATCATATAACTCTTTTATGTTTGACCAAATTTCGGTCGTTTTTTCTACAACATTTGTTGATAATGAAAGCTTGCAGTCAGTAGACGAAAAACATTCTTTTGTTCGTCGATTAAACGAAAAGTAACTGTACAAAAATGACCATCCAGGTTTAAAAAAATGACCATCCAGGGTACGTTTACTCACTACAAGCTTTTGTTATCAACCAACATTGTTGATAAAAAGAGCGAAAATTGGTCAAGCATAAAAGAATTGTGTGATAAAGAGTAAATGAGCTTCGTCGATTCGACGAACAGTAACCAATCAGAGTTAAAGTGTTCGTCAACGAAGAGTAACCTTAATGTAGAAAAATGAAGAGTAACCATCCAGGGTTAATGAAAATATTTTACAAAATAATATATTACACGTTAAAATATTATATCGGGTGGGCCATCTATTGGTATAAATTTAAACCTTCGGTTATTTACAGTCGGGCAATACTTATGTCATTTTATTCTGACACAAAATTCAGTATATTTCTCTCCACTGAACGCAAAATTGGGATTTATAGGAAATTTATTTCCAAAAGAAAGCCAATTGCTCGGAATTTGCAGGAAAATAACATAGAGTTCACGGTAAACGTAAGTTTATTGCTAAAGTTCGTGAAACTGGTTTCATTTTTGATGCGCCCTAACGTGAGCGTGCGCTTACAGTGAGTACATTCGAAAATATCGAAGCTGTGACTGAGAGTGTGCATGGGAATTCATCAACTCGTTCTCAAGAATTTTACATTTCACGCACTAGTTTACGATAAATTTTGCGAAAAGATCACGGTATGACGCCTCACAAAGTGCAATGGGTTCAAGAATTGAAGCCGCATGACTATCCGCTTCGTTTTCGCTTCGCTAGCTGGGCCAACGAGAAACTGCACGATGATGTCGATTTTGCCAAAAAAAAAGACACCAACTTTTCGGATGAAGTTCATTTTCATCTTGGCGGGTAAGTTAATAAGCAAAATTGCCGTATTTGCCCCACATGTGGTGTTACAGAAGACAAGGCACCCATTAGGGGTGACTTGTGGAGCAGAGGCATCATTGGGATATATTTCTTTGAAAATGAGGACTGCTTAATCATTACAGTCAATGGAGACACCTATCGCATCGTGATAAACGATTTTTATGTACCTGCTCTTCATGGTATTGATGTGAACGATGTTTGGTTTTAACAGAATGATGCAACTTGCCACACAGCTCATGCCGCAATCGATTAATTGCGTTAAACGTTTGATGGTCCTTTAATTAGCCCCGAAATGGTGATATCAATTGGCCGCCAAGAGGCTGCGATTTGACACCGTTGGACTATTTTCTGCGGGGCGCCGTTAAAGAAATGTCTTATGCTGTCAAACCAGAAACAATTGAGGATTTGAAGGCCTACATTCGTGATGCCATTGTCGAGATACGACCCGCCTTTCATTCGAAAAAGTGCAGTGAATGAGATACTATGACACCAACTTTTCATGACAATTTTATTTACTCTCAGAGTTTTTGCCAGAAATCTGCTGAGAGGATGACGCCGAAGAAATATTTTTCATATTTTCGTTTTGATGTCTGACCTGGGATAGGAACCCGGGCTTTACGTCTAATAAGCCAACACACTACCTACTAGACTACGGCGAAAGAAATGGTTTACTAAGAAAAAATTGTTTTTCGATAAGAAGCTTTAAAGAATTTTTGTAAATAAAACTTTGAAAAGCTGCACTTCTTTGAGGCTAAACGAATACAAACTGCTATGATCACAAGAAAATTTTTATATAATTTGACTGGTCTCAGCTGTACGATTTTCACTGGCATTTACTGTAAATAAAAAAAACAATTCACTGACTAAACCGGTACTAATACAGCTGCCCTTCTCAACCACTAAATGCCTTTAATTAATTTTAATTAAATTTTATCATTAAATTATAAAAAAAAATTGAAAAAAAAATTTAAAAAAAATACAAACAAATTAACCAGTATTTCAGATCCACGTTCCTTTGCATTGCCTGTATAAATAGGTGCACTGTGTAGTGTACATATTACAATTTTGATTGTATAAAAAATGGTACCTTGAATGGTTTATCACAAATACCTGCTGCTGTTGCTGTAGCTTTTAAAAGATCATTTAAAATATTCATTCATTTGCTATTGTCTTATTTATTTAACAACATTTGAACATTTTTATTGTATTGTAGTAATGTATTAAAAATAAATGATGTAATAAATTATTATCAATTAAAGCCCCCATTCTTGTGCACGAGCAGTTGTACAACAAATGCTGCTTCATTTCATTAACCTCAACAATGCTTTTACAAAAAAAATATGAACAGGAGATACACAGAAATTCATTCGATTTTGTTCATACAAATCTTTCTACTCTACTGTTGTTGTTGCTGTTGTACCATACAAATCAGATGTTTCTCAACACTTGTAATAATCTAAATATAGAATTGTTTGTTTGTATACCCATAGCATTACATGTACGAGTATGTATAAAGATTTGTGCAACAATATGCAGATAGATTTTATAAGTGTTGGTTTAATCGACTACACAGATTTCGACTACTCATATAACCTCATTGTCTGTCTATCTGTCGTTCTTGTGTTCATTTCGATTTGCATTTATTAATAATGGAAAGGCAGATGTTTTAAATGATGCATTCATTAAACTCTAATCCTATCACGAGAGAATATTTTTTATTTTGTAACTGCTTGAATTAGTATTGTTTGTAGGCCATAAATTTATCCCATATTGATAAAAACTCAAGCCTCAAGCTGATTATCCACACATCTTATAACAGCCTATTAACCCTGGACGGTTACTCTTCATTTTTGTACATTAAAGTTACTCTTCGTTGAATCGACGAACATTTTAACCCTAATTGGTTACTGTTCGTCAACGCGACGAAGCTCATTTAATCTTTATCATACAATTCTTTTATGTTTGACCAAATTTCGTTCTTTTTTCAACAAAATTAGCTGATAACGAAAGCTTGCAGTGAGTAAACGTACGCTGGCTACCCATTTTTTTAATGCTGGATGGTCGTTTTTGCACAGTGAGGTTACTCTTCGTTAAATCGACGAACAAAAAAACTTTCTTTCGTCTACTACAGAATCTGCTTTAAATGCTTCCTCTCTTTAATTGTGAACAAAACAAAGTGCGTGTGATATAATCGCCGACATTTTTATTCGTTTAAAAAGCCTATTGATGCCATTAATTGTCGAAAATAATTTCGTTCAAATGTCCATCACGGTTTCTTTCCTTCTCATCAAAAATGCATGTCAAATTTCCCATAACTTTGGCGTATAAATCAGACTAAGTTTGAACAATTGCACGGGTTATGTCGGCTTTGAAAATCGCTTTGATTTGTGTTTTATTCACATACACCCTGCGGAACAAAGAAAATTCTACAATAAAAAATCAAACGGTATCAAATCACACGATCTCGATGACCAGTCCGCATTACCTTCATGTGAGATGACCATGTCCTCAAATAGCTCTCGCAAAATATCGTGTAGGGTAGCAAAGGAAAGTTAAAACCTTGGTAATCATCGGCGAATGTAGCTTACCGTTGACAGGGATAGTCTAGTCAAAATCGTTGTTAAAAAAATATAAACCAATGACACTGCGAGATAAAATTCACACTAAACAGTGACTTTTTGGGAATGCATTAGATGTATGTAAGTTAGTTTAGGTTGAAGTTGTAGCTCTGATTAACAAAGCAAAATTGAGCACGCATAGGGGCCGGTGTGAGACCACAGGTAAGCGCAGTCAATGTACTGACCAATTGCCAGCGCAGGCTGCATGCAAATTGGCATCATCTTAAATTCAACAATTTTGTTTGGCTTCGTACCAATTCATCTAGAAATGAGTCTCAAAGCTTAAGATGATTACTCGGTGTAAATCAGGGTCAGTTTCCAATGGCAACTATATTATGACAAAATATACTGAATAAGTGACAACGAATTTGACGCCGACTTCCCCTCAGTAGATTTCTGGCAAAACCTCTGAGAGTAAATTAAATTGTCATGAAAACGTTTCTCAAAAATCTGTCGTTCGGAGTCGACTTTAAACTGCGGGTCCCGTCACTCATGAATAAAGTTAATACACACAACATAAGTGGTGTGAGAAGCTAGGTTGTAATCCTGACTGTTTAGTTAAAATGACCAATTATGTATTTAATCCTTTAGTAATAATTGAATACCCTTTGCGACAATCTCTATTCCATCCATTATATGTAATCGTAAATAAGAATTTCTATAACCTGATATCAACGTATTAATTCCTTGTGTTATCTGCTAATGTATTATAACGACTGCAACCTTGTTATTTAATTTTCTTTTATTATTTATTTTTAATATTTTTAAAGTTTTTTTTTGTGTTCTGCTTTTTGTATCAGAATTTTGGTCACCTTATATGCGTATGCGTTTACCCATGAGGATTTCTATCAGAAATACAAAAATATCTTGGGCATATGATGGTTTTTATAGTTTAATCTGGTTTTCTTATTATAATTTATACACTTTTACTTTATTTTTCATACATACATACATATCATATTGTATACGATGTGTGTTTGTATGTATTTGAGTATGTGTGTTAATTTTTTATGTTTCGCTCTTCTTCTTATATTTTTTTAGGGCTTAGAACAGAACACAGAACAGACAGATGAAATTACCAGGAATACTCACTCTATGCTCACATGGATAGTATTTTCGTTGCCAACATTTCTATGTACACATACATATGTACACATTCATATGTATATATGCATATAGAGCTACATCATCAGAATGTGAGGGAACGAACATAGGCACAAGGAAAACGATGAATATGAATATGAATATGAACTGCGTGTGCGGTAGATGTCTTATGATCATGTCGAGTAAAAATAAAATATGAAATATGAGTGTTACGAAATATATATGACAACCAGTATGTGTGCATGTGTGTGTATGTGTAAGGGGACATTTCTGGTTTTTGAGAATTTCGAAATTTTAGAGCAAAATGCTGTTCTAGTTTGAATAGAGAACAAAATTTTTAATACGTAGATTATAGATGTACACAAAAGAGGTACTTGCTTAAAGTACAACAAAAGGGTACCATAATAAATTATTAAATTCTATACAAATGTAAAATGAACGATTACCATATATAGGGTGGGCCATCGATCGGTTCAAATTTAACCAGCAGTTATTCCGAATCTGGCAATACTTATGTTATTCTATTATGTCACAAAATTCAGTATATTATCGCTACTGAACGTAATGAATCGATTTACGCTTGATTCATACAAAGCCCTCATGTAGTCTTACAGAAGACAATGTACCCATTACAAGTGACTTTTTGGTGTGACTTGTGAAGCGGATGCATCATAGGCTCATATTTCTTTGAAAATGAGGACGGCACATGCAATGTGTCAATGGAGACACCTATTGCATCATGATAAACAATTTTTTGTAGCCGATCTTCATGGTACTGATGTGAATGATGTTTGGTTGCAACAGGATGGTGCAACATGCCACATATCTCATGCCACAGTCAATTTATTTCGTCAAACGCAATGAATGATATGTGTGTAAAGATAGATTTTAAAATCTATCTCCTCAGACGCAAACCAAGTCAGTTAACAGAGCTCTGTTATGTTACTAACATAACTCTGTAAAACACTTAATTTAAGACTGGGAAAGGAAAACAGTAAGAATTAATTAAATTCCTGGGTAAAATAAGAAAAAAAAAGGAAAAGTTGATAAAAATAAATCTTATAGTTAATCACTGTTACAAAGTATTTCGAAATAAGAACTACAATAAACAGATAATCACACATTTCCGAAAGCTATTGTAATCCGATAAAAAAATTAATATTGTGGGAAAACAGGACAACATGGGCGGACAAAGTAAATTGTTTTTAAAGCATTGTATGTCCCTTTAACTAAATCAATGGCCAGAATCCTTAACAAAGTGAGTTTTCACATTAGATTTTGAAATTTTCTGAGATTTCAGATTTTAAAATCCACTATATGTCCTTTTGTGGGAAAACAGGACAAGAAGAAGAAGTGTGTGTGTGTGTGTTCTCACACCACGTTTTGCGTGTGTGTCTCACACCTCTTTTCCCAGACTTTAATTAAGTGTTTTACAGAGTTATGTTAGTAACATAACTGAGCTCTGATAACTGACTTGGTTTGCATCTGAGGAGATAGTTTTTACAATCTATCTTCACACATAAAAACTTCTGTTGTCAATGCGCAAGCAACAATTAGATTTCACACATATACGAATGATGATGTCAGTTAACTGCCAAAAAGCTACAATTTGACACCGTTAGACCATTTTCTTTGGGGCGCCGTTAAAGAAAAGTGTTATGCCGACTAACCAGAAACAAGTGAGCATGTGAACTCCAACATTCATGATGCCATTGCCGAGATATGAAGAATTTTCAGTCGGAAAAGTCTACTTAATATGTCAAGCTTCCGAAAACTAATTAAACAATTTGAAAAAACTGAATGGATTATGAAGAGTATGGAACGTGTGCGTCAACCTATCGATCTGTCTGTGGAGAACATTGTTGCTGTACACGAGAGTGTCGTTGCAAAACACCAATTCGGCATCGGCATCGAAAACAGCAATTGTGTAGATTTTGGCCAGGCGTAATTGGACTTTGAAGGCGCCGTAGTCTAGTTGGTAGTGTGTTGGCAATACGAAATATGAAAAAATATTTTGAAAGGCAGGTTTCTGGCAAAAATTCTGACAATAAATAAACAATTGCCATGAAAAATTTCTAAAAAATCTGTTATTCGGAGTCGACTTTAAAATGTAGGTCCCGACATTAATGGATAAAATTAACACACACAATGTAAAGAGTGTGAAAAGCTAGATCGTTATCCTCTACCTGAGGGGTTGTAATGACCAATTATGTGTGTGTGTGTGTGTAATTGGAACTTATTTATTAGAAGGTGTGGCCGAAGAGATAGTGATTGTGAAAAGCATTCCTTACAGGTATATGGTGACAGAGTTCTTGTGATTTTAACCGGACAGCATGGATCTGAACGGCATGTGGTTTTAGTTACAATACTTTATAGCCCTCACTGTACTAAATCGTTTATTTTGGCAATATTTTGATAAACACCTTGTTCTTGAGATTTGCTTGGGTTGTAATCAATATTTAAGGGTAGGTGATGTCGCCGTAGTCTAGTAGGTAGTGATATTTCGAACGAAACGAAATATGAAAAAAATATTTCTTCGATGGCTTTCCCTCAGCAGATTTCTGGCAAAATCCCGGAGAGTAAATAAAAATGCAAAGAAAAGTTTAAAAAAAGAAAAATTGTTTTTCGAAGTCAACTTTAAACTGTAGGGTACGCTTCCTATGTAATATTAATTAAAACAACATAAGTGGCGTAAGAAACGTGGTAGTAATTCCTGACTGAAAGGTACTAATGACTATTTAAGGGTTAAAAACAAAAAGCATTTGATGGCTATTGTTGACATTGGTTCTGATTGAGAAACTTTTAAAATTGTTAAGCGTCCCCCAAACCAGAGAAAAGATTTGAGATTTTGTTTTTATAGCCGTATTTATAATTATTTTTATTACCAACAAAGTAATAGACAAACATTTTACAAGACTTTGGCATTAAATATTTAAATTTTTATTTTTATACCAACTATACCTATAACTATACCTATCAACTATTATAACCTGTTCTTTCGTATTGAAATTATGGTTCTTTTTCATAAAATTTGTTTATTTTGTCTGTTGCCTGTTCTTGGTACCAAATTCCACCATAGGAGAGCTGTAAAAAATGTTGTATTGAATTTTAATGATTGCCCAGCCATGATAACCTTTATAGATCAAAGTTTGTTGCGGTACCAAAGCGAACCAACCAACCACAAACAACCAACCAACCAGCCAACAAAGTATTATCAAATCTGGCCAAAATACCACAAATAGTAGAATAACACTATAACCCGTAAATAAAAACCTTAATAAACAAAAAAACCAAGAAAAAGTTTTAAATAAAATGCATTGTTTAAATTTTAAGTCAAAAGACAAAAACAAAAACAAAAACAATAAAAAAAAGCTGCATTATTTCATTTGCTGTTTATGAATGTCTGTTATGGGTAGACAACCAGTCTATCTTTCTTTACTTTGGCTAACACTGTGTTGCTATTTACTTCGCCAATTGTCGTTGTCTAAAAAACTGTTTTTTGTTTGTATATTATTTTTGTTGTTGTATTTTTAGCAGTTCATTTAGTAAATATGACTGCAAATGAAAAAAAAATGAATTTAACTTGTATGTGGTAATTTTATGGCAGGCAACTTGTGGTAATAAAGTTGAACAAATCGGAATTGAAAGCACTTTACAATGAAATCATATTTTTCTAAAGGAAATATCGACCTTAAATTGGATGGAAAAAGAGCTTATTTTACAGGCCTTTTAAGGATAAGCGTGAGAGTGGCAATACTACAGAATCTTGAATTACCAAAAGACATATGCGAACATTAAAAAAAGTACATTTAAAACACTTTCACATGAATTACCCCTGTTAAATTAAACAAATTACCATGAAAAGGTCTCTTCCTTCTTAGTGGCACTAGTTCACATGAGCAAAAATGATTTGCTTTGAATAGATTTATTATCTAAAGTACCATTTACTTCAAATAAGTACCGTTTTTTGGAGTCGCCTTAGTCTAGTAGGCAGTGTAATGGCTTATAATACGTAAGGTCACGGTTCAAACTTCAGGTTAGACACCACAAAAAAAAATTGCTTAGGCGGCTGTCTCTCAGCAGATTTCTGCCAAAAACTGTGGAAGTAAAATAAAAATGTCATGAAAAGTTTCTCAAAAATCTGTCATTCCGAATCGACTTTAAACTTTACAACCCGCCACTCATGTATAAAATTAGCACACACAACATAAGTGGTGTGAGAGGCTAGGTAGTAACTCCAGTGTAGGTATTAATTTTATCCATAAATGGCGGGGACTTACAGTTTAATGTCGTCTCTGCACGACAGATTTTTGAGAAAATCTGCAGGACAATTTTATTTGTCTTCCATAGTTTTTTCCAGAAATCTGATGAAAGAAAGTCGCGAAAGAAGTATTTTTTAATTTTTTTTTTTGTGTCTGATCTCGAGTTTAAGCCCTCGCCTCACGCCTAATAAGCCAACACACTACCTACTAGAGTACGACAACTTTACACACACCATATTGACATATACCTAATACTTAAGAAAATCGCACAAGGAAACTATAACGGGATCAAATCGTACGACCTCAAGGGTCAGTTCACATCACACCCGTGTAAGATAACCATGACATCAACTCGATTGCACAGAATATTCAATGTGGCATGAGCTAGCCAAATTCATACCTAATATTGTTTGTATTTATCGGAGTACATTGAACGCTCTTGGATCTCATGTGTATTACATCGTAAAATTCGACAATTTTATTTGCCCACTTAATCATTCTTCCAAAAGAGGGCCTCATCGTTGAATATTATTTTTCAATAAACATTAAGTTCAGTTGCCAATTGCTCTAGAGTCACTGCAGCGAACATGTCATGCCATTGTCTATGGCGTTTTGACAAAACAAAGTGGATAAATGACAACTAACTTGAGAGATGTAGCTTCAAGTAGATGGATCTATAGAAGTCAGTTTATAATTGAATTTGGAGGCCACATAAACCTTAACTGTCTGTTAAGGATCGACATTAAATAACTGTAGTACCCATATTAAATAATAAAACAACAGTGAAGTGGTATCGTACATCAATGATGCCAAGTTAATGGGAAAAAAGCTGAACCTGTTCTAAACAGCTTCAGATTCTAAACCTAACCTAAAACAACAATGCTTAAGCAATTTTGTGTGCCTAAAGAAAGTGAGTATCCTGTCCGTATTCATTGGTATAGCGACAGCTAAACTATTCAAATAGTACCTATCAAGAAACCTCTTTACAGAAGATACTGAATAATAACAGAATACATAAGTGACAGTATCAGTTTTACCGAAGACATTGCAGTCTCCATAGACCTTATCTTCGCACATGTAAGACCAATATGATCATGGCCACTAATTACCCCAACCAATATGCACAGACTGTGTCTGTGAATTCTGACGAAACTAAATGATCTTCTGTGAACACAGACAGACTGCCGTTCTATATCACAGGGGAAGTTCAACGTCTCAGGGAGACTTTACAAATTTATGCGTCTGATTTCCCTAAATTTTAAGTGAGAGGAAGGCACTACAGATATATCGACAGTGTCTGTGATTGTTTGCTTTAGCTAGACCTTCAGCGACTAGATTTCTATCATTGACTTCACCGGGGCAAGGAGAACATTATAATGTTTCAGAATGCTTGACGTGTATATAACATTCATGACTTTTATAAGATCCAAAAGAATTTAAATTTGGTTAAAAATTTAACTTAACTGATGTACAAAATTTTATTCAAAGATATATAGTAGGAAGCCACTATTTTGCATTTTCATTTTTTCTTGAAAATAATCGAGAAAAGTAAAGTTATTACACAAACAAGCAAGATTTGCTCGATTACTAGACCGATTATATTGATCATACAATGGACGAAGTGCTTTAAGTGCGTTGTCTTGGCTTTAAACTATTCATAGCGGCTTTCGAAGCCTTGCTTTATTGGTCAAGATTACGACCTAGCTTCTGTCAATTGTACCCATCAGTGGCGGCACTTATAGCTTTACAGTGGTCTCCGAACGACAGACTTTTGAGAAACTTTTTCATGCCAAGTGGAAGCTGCCCAAGAAATATTTTTTATATTTTGTTTTGTTGTTGTCTAAGCTGGGATTTGAACTAGGGTACCGCGTCTAATAAGCCAACACACTACATATTAGACAACGGTGACTTCGAAACCTTATTGATCTGAAAAGAAAACACATTTTTACATTCTCAGCTGTCAAACCATAATTGTCGATATCTATAGCTCTCATGACACTAAAAAACGTCCGATATATGACAGAAGCCGCCGTAGTCTAATAGTCAGTGTGTAGGCGTGTTAGGCTTAAGGCCACGGTTCAAACCCCGTGGTCAGATATCAACACGAAATATGAACGAATATTTCTTCAGCGACTTCCTCCTTTACGAACGGCAAGGCGCTAAAGAAATATTTTTTATATTTTGTTTTGTTGATGTCTGAGCTCGGGCTTGAACCAGGATAAAAAGACAATACATTAGCTACTAGACTAAGTTGACTTTGAAACGTTAGTGAAAAGAAATGTCATCACATATTGACATTCTTAGCTGCCATACCAGAGTTGTCGATATCCGTAGCTCCCATGCAATTGAAAAACATTCGCAATATGACAGAATTTAGTAACTCAATTTGGCTAATAAAGTGTCGAAATTTATTTATTTTCTGAATTAAAATTTTTCATAATCGTTCTATTGTTTCATGATGTAGGGTACCCCCTACTAGTACTGATGAGGTAACTTTTTAATCAAACTAAATGAACAAATAATCCAAAAACAAAGAAAAAAACCACCACGGTTTATAAAGAAAATGTTGATCGCTTACATTGTCAATTGTTATTTACTGAAATACAATAACATTTTCGGTTTTGTCTAGCTTTTCAGCGTTTTTTTTCTGCATTTTTAGTCTTCAAGATTGTTTTTTGCCTTCAACAGATTTTGATTCAACATTTGTTGCCGCATAGCCAGCCAGCCAGCCAACCATCCAGCCAGTGTTGTAGAAGTTCATGACTTGCCAGCTGAGGCTAAAAAATAAACCACCACCTCTAAGATTTTTTTTGTCTTACAAGATTTTTGTTTTTTAATAATGCTTTTTGATTTGAATTTTTTTTCGTTTTGTTTTAAACAAAATGTTGCATATGAAGTTTAATTTTTTTCTGTCTTCTTTTTTTGTTTTGTTTTTAAGTTTGCAAAAAAGCTTTGTTTGGTAAATATTTATTTAAAATTGAAGTTGAAAAAAAACAGTACGGTTTTCGTGAATATTATGTAACGTAATGAAGGTCAATTTATTGCTGTGGTTGGCTATTTGCTATTTGGCAGCGGTATAGACAATGGAGAAAAACTTCATTTAGGAAATGGTGACATAAATGGCTACAATCGCATTTAAAAATTGTTTGATTTTTAATGTCAGAAATTCTTGACAATTCTACGCTTTTTTTAAGTAGATTTTCTTACTGTAAGCTATTAAAAACAAAAATATTTTAAAACTTGTTCCTTTCGCTGCTCTATTTATATATCGGGTGGACAAGCTATCGTTTTAAATTTGAACCATCGGTTATTTCAAATCTGGCATTCTATTCTGTCACAAAATTCAGTAAATTATCTCCACTGAACGTAATGAATCGATTTACGCTTGAGCAACGTCGGGATTTATTTGGCCAACGAGAAACTGCACGATAATGTCTATTTTGCAAAAAAAAAAAAATGATCTTTTCGAATGAAGCTCACTTTCATCTTGGTGGATACGCTAATAAGCACAATTGTCGTATTTGGGGCTCAGAAAATCCACATGTGGTCAAACAAAAGCCAATGAACTCATTACGAATGACTGTTTAGTGTGGCATTTTTCATTTAACTATTAAATAACAATTAAATAACGACTGTTATGGCAAACCATCAATCTTATTACGAAATTTTCTATGACTCTTCCACAAAGATATGGCTGTATCACACTGATGACACGTTGGATCTCGCATTGAAGCTCAGGAATTGTTTATGGAGTATTCATATAAATCCGAGATTTCACAAAATCCCAAAGAAAAAAATCGCATGGCTTTCAAAGACATGTTCGTGGTGGCCAGAGTTTTTTGCGATAGTTGGCGGTGTGGTGGCACCATTTTGTCAAGAACGCATATCATCTTGATCCATGCTGTTCTGTTCAGGCCACATGAACTTCATTATTCTATTCCTATAACGAATGCCTTTTACAGTCACTAAAATTGTTTATGGACGTATTTCTCATGAATTGCTTGATGACTTCTGAAACACAATATAGTGTATATTGTATATGTGTACAACTTTTCTAAAAACTGAATTCACTCCGCTCTATTATCATTGGAACAATTAAACAAATTGCATCGATTTCGACAGTTAGTAGGTAGTGTGTGCTCTAATTAGACGTAATTCAACATATTTCTTCGGCGATTTTCTCTCTGTAGTCTTCTGGCAAAAATTTTGTGATTAAATAAAATTGGCATGAAAAGTTTCTCAAAAAAAATTCGCAGACGACTTTAAACTCTGTCAGAGCATATAACACCCACAAAACGGATGGTGTGAGAAGCTAGATTGTAATTTTTACTAAAGCGTTGTAATGACCAATTAGGCACAATATAGGGATATCATTGGAAATCGCATTGCCGATGAGCAGATCAAGACCGGTACGAAGTACACATTCTCCGATATTTTACAGACCGTAGCTTTTCCGGACATTTAAAGATTACTCTTAAATAAGTTCCAAAATATAAGAAAGTCGTCATAGAATAATATGTAGTATGTTGGCTTATTAGACGTGAGGCCAGCTGATTTTTGGCAAAAACTCTGAAAGCTAAATAAAATTATCACGAAAAGTCTCTCAAAAAATCTGTTGTTCGGAGACGACTTTAAACTGTATGTATCGCTACTCAGAGATAAAAATTAACGCACATAACACAAGAATATCGTTGGAAATTGCATTGCTGGTGAACAGATCTGGACTGGTACGAAGTATAAAATCACCGATATTTTACCGATCATAGGTATTCCTAACACCTCTGTTAAACTAAGTATTCTCTGCTTGTTGCGCAGTGAAATTAGTTATTTAAGCTATACTCTGCGCAATAGCAACTTTTACGACTTTATTGGAAGCAGAGATCAGAAATTAGTATTCAAAAAGATGAGTAGATTCGAATCGTATTCATAATTTCTGATACTTACAGGCATTCATACTTATTTTAATATCATACTCATACTACTCATATTCAAAGTTTGAAGTACTCATCGTACTCATACTTAACAATACGCATGATGTTGTTGATTTCGACTCTCCTTTACTCAACATTTACAAGAATCACAAAATAAGTATGTTTCGCCTACGAACACTTCCAATACTCACTAGAAGGTTGTGTGTTTGCTTTGCTTGCTGACTTGGTCTTTGTCTTATTCTTTCTTCTTTTTCGTAAATGCAACAACAACTAAGGCTGTAAATTTAGATGAATTATTCGAATCACTCGAAGTATTTATGAGTATTGTAAGTATTTTTCTAAAGTTATGAACCTGAATGAGAAAGCATATGAATCAAACATATTTTGAATGTTATGAGTTTGATGTCAACGTTGTATTCATACTCATTTCAACCTGTCCTTATATATGAATTTCGTAGTGCGTACGAATGAATCAGAGTAGTTGAATTTCAATACTGTTGACTCACTCGTACTCAAAATTTCATGAGTAGTTATGAGTAGCGAAAAAACGATTCATTGCTGATCTCTAATTGGAAGGCATGCTGAAGAAATACTTGGGTATCCTTACAAATATATTTTGCAGAAATAGTGACTGGTTTGAGGGGAATGAAAAGACTTTTCTTCCACTTCAATATTTCGTTGCCTCTATAAGCCTTAAGGCATCTTCTTAGAAATATTCCTAAATATCGCCTAATTTATGGCGATTTGCCGAGCTTTTGGTAATACCAGCTTGATTCATAGACTAAAGATGTCAGAAATAATGTTCAAAATTTATGAAAAAAGGAAATGATTTTTAAATCATAAAAGATGATGATGATCATAATAATAATGTTTATAAATCAATTTTTATTATCTATTTATCAAGTAATTATCTTTGGAAGTGAAAAGTTCAGTTAGGAAAACTGCAACGATGGCATTGTTAAAATTCTTAGCAACAATAACAACAACACTTCTTCTCTTTTTACAATGGAATTAGAAGAGAGAAATAAAAAAGAATGAAAACGAGATTTAATTGCTAAGATGAAAGGGTATCCGTTTTCAAATGCTTCCAAAGTAATTTATCTTTTTCTTCTAAGATGTTTCGTTTTTTCTTTTTTTTGCTTTCATACGCCATAAAGATTCTAAGTACTCACACGTTGATAATTACGGTTGAAATGTGTAAGAGCATAGTCAAACAACAACAACAATAAAATAGAAATTATAAAGAATAATAAGGAAAAAGAGTTACCTTTTGATGGATGGTATAGTTAGTGTTAGAAATACATTTGAGGGTTAACAAAGTTATGGCATCTTTGCACCTGCACATACAAACGGCCGCATTGTTTTTTTTGTATTTTCTTCTACGGCCACATTCTCTCTGATGAGATATTTTACGTTTCTAACTATTTTTTCTTTAGGTTTTTATTTCGTTTTTTTTTCCGTCAGCAGCTTAGCAGCATTACCTTACATTTTATTTCATTATTATTGCTGTTGTTGAAGCTGTTTTCTAGGCTTTTCCATAGTGTCTTAGGAAAAGCGGGTTTAATTGTATGAAGAATTTCTTGGCAAAAGAAATTCTTTAACTTTGATGCGCTTTCCATGATTATTACAATGAATTGTTAGGGTCCACTTTTATGCCTGTTTTTTTGTTGTTAATTTTTACTACCTTCAAAGCCTTTTCATAATGATCAATCTGATGATCTTGGGTTGGCAATGTTAAGATTTCTCTTGTCTTTTCTCTTGTAATTCTTAACATTGTTTAATAATGATGTTTGTCACTGAGTAAGTGAAGAAATGATGAAGATTTTATGGCATTTTTTATAGCAATTTTTTATTTATTTTTTTTTTTGTTCCACCGCCAGAAATTATGGCTGTTTTTTTATGAAAGTTATGAGAGGCGTTTAAGACTACTAACTAATGAATTATGGTTTTAAAGAAATTAGTTTATAAATAATTACTTTTTTATGGTTCTTTTGCAAATAATAGGAAATTTCATATGAGTTTAGATACATAGTCAAAGGGTTAAACAGTATTTTTTTTTTTCAAATAGAAAACCTATTAGAAAATTAATAGGTTCCTTAGTTGATTTGTTGGCACTTTAAAATTACCAGTCATTAGCCAATCATGAGCAAAAAGAGTTACTTTCCGACATATACTGCTTCGTTATCAGTTTCAGTTGGATTTCTCTTGATTTACAGTGACTCAACACTTGAAGTATAAAACAGTTTTGTTCTTAAGTATAAAAAAGGTTCCTTTACCATGAATTGTTGTTTTTGTTTTAACATTTTATAAGTAAGAAATAAACGTTTTTATTTTTGGAAATTTATTCGACTATTCTCACTTTCTCGCTATCCTAAGAAAATGAATTATTTCAGTGGTGTTTACTCACTTTTGGCGCTCAGTGTAGCTCGGTTCAAGGATATTATTAAACACGACCAAATAATACCTTTTACTCGACATACTTTAGTTAAAAAGCAAAACTTTCATGCAATTCAAGAGCATAAACCACTCCTATCTGGCACAGTCAGGCCATTCAACGTTCAACCACATTTCCGTTTAGTAAAGTATGGCAAGTCGTCATGTACAACACTTCCAAATTGTGAACATTTGGAACTTTGGAAAATACAAATCTGTTTACGAAATTCATGAACCACTTTGTCCATTTTTCTGTCAGAATAATCGGCCCAGTATACAATGAAGTCATACAGTCAGTGCTTATTTTCGCGCTAATTCTACTCTTCCATCCAGCAATAACAGAAAGAAATAAGCGCATAGAAGAGAATATTACTGTTGCCCCTAAGGTACCAAGACAGCATATATCACTACAATCTGACAGTCAGGTTGTCATTGGAGCACTCGGATCTTATTTACATCGAACATAGTATGAAACTGTTTGGGGAGACCATATCAGCTAGATAGGAAAAGGGTCCCAGGTCATATGGAAATTCTCGACAATGAGCAAGCGGACAAGGTTGTGAAAAGGGGAGCCTCCATGCCGTTGATGGCGCCGGAACCTTTCTGTGGAGCGGAGGTGCTTGTTTGGAAAAGATAAAGACAGCAAAGGCTTTTCTCTAACCGAGTGGGTTTGAGGTAATCAAAATTTTTGTTAGGAAATGACAGTAAGAGGAGATCTAAGTCATGCATCAGACTATTCAGGAATAACCTGAAATTGGTAACCGGACTTCGGACAGAACAATGTAGACTTCAAGTACTTTTCAGAAAGGATGTTTTCTCAAGCCATAGCCTCATATAGATTCTGTGATGATGAAAATGCAACAGGCATTCTAAAATAAAAAACATCTGGGTGCCTATCAGCAAAAGACGATTCTACTTGCAATACAGCTCATTTATAGATCGGTTTAATGCTTTTGGATTACTTTTTACTGGACGATGTTAAGTCATTGGTTTATGCCCACAAGCCAACAACTTCTGAAGCGTTGGAAGTCAATATTTAAGGAACCATTGACCATTGCTCACTTACCCATTTATTTAATTGATCATAACAACCATTTATTCAGGGTAACGACCTGGCTCCTCACACCATCCATGTTGTGTGTTTTTACTTCACTCACATTGCAGGTCCACTTGGCTTATCTTTGAGAAAGTGACAGCCTAGCTTTAAAACGAATAAAGCGTGCATTGACAAGATAAATACATACATAACTAGTCATTGCAGCTGTTCAGTTAGGTTTACAACCTAGCTTCACACACCTTTTATGTTCTATGTCTTAATTTTGTACATGAGTGGCGGGACCTACAGTTCAAAGTTGACTCTGAATGACAGATTTTTTCGAGAAACTCATGGCAATTTTATATACTCTTACATTTTTCGCCATAAATCTGCTGGGAGGAAGTCTACTTTTTGTATTTTATTTTAATATCTGGCCTGGGGCTCGAACCCTGGCTTTACGTCTAATAAGCCAACACACTACCTACTAGACTACGGCGACTTCAAAGAACTCAGTGAAAATCCGGCATGAAGTAGTCAAGTTGGTACTGTGTTGGCTTACCTGAGGCCACGTTTCAAAAGCCAGGTCAAATATATCCAACAAAATGAAATTGGAATGAAAAGTTTCTCAAAAATCTGTTGTTGGGAAACGACTTTAATCTGTAGGTAAATATTAAAATTAATCGAACACTTTTTGTTGATATTTGACAATGTACACGTATATTATTATGCCTGAGCACTTAAAATATTGTACTCAATTAACCGAATATTGACTCAATAAAAGTGCATATCTGAACATACATTGCAAAAACTTCAGACGCAAAGGCATATTATTCGTTTAACGATCACGTATTTCAGAAACTAAATTTATTTTATATTTTTTGAACTCCTTGCGCCATCGCTTTTTTTAATTAAAAAAACAATTTTTTAATTCAATTTTCTTAAATTACAAGGTTACAAGAAGAGAAGCTAAAATATAAAAACGAAACAAAAATAATTTCAATTTCATTCTGTTTTTCTTTGTTTTTCTTTTATTGAATGTAAAGCAATAAACGTAAGAGATTATCTCCATGGATATCACTTTTTTAAAATCTTATACGTTTGGCATACTAACCTGATATAGGGTGGCTAATAAATTAACGATTGGAATGCTTTCCGAGTGTTTTACAACATTCATGCTAGTTCCAGTTCCAGTTACAACAATTTTCTAAACACGATTTTTTTCAGAATTTATGATGAGAGAGCCATTGTCGTTAAATTAGAAAAACTTTCTTTTAATTTATTATACCATAGGGTCACATCAAAAGGCCATAAAAAAATTCGTTTACGACACTGAGTTTTTGGATTTGGAAAAATAACAAAAAAAAAAAAACACTCAGAAAGAAGAATTTCAAAATTACCATACAAGAATATCTGACGGCAGAAGAGTGTCCGGCGACGTGCCGTTGTATCGATTACAAACGAATGAAAATTCTTGAAGAAATCAAATATTTTTTATGACTCCTTAATCCCAATCAAGAGAAAATCTTATTTTCTTCAAAACTCTGTATTCCATTCCACAATACAAATAAGCAGTATACTCTAATACCTCGCACTCATAGAAATGTTGTCAGTTATAAGCGCACAAAATTGTCATAAAATGTAGGCTATATTATGGGGTTTTGTTTTATATTCTTTTGCTATTAAGAAAACAACAACAAAGCACTTAAAAGACAAACAAAACAAAAAAAAAATTATCTTCTAAGACGAAAATGTACAGTAAACAACAGATAAAATACTTAGTAAATGTATAGAAAAACGGACGTGTGCGGCAGGCGGCCAGACGTACGGGAAAATGACGCTATTAAATGAAAACGTTTTAAAATGCAAACAATTTGTTTTTCAGCAATTTTTTTTTGTTTTAGCAATACAAAGACGGCGAAAAAAAACCTCAACTGCAAACAACAATGAAAACAATTTTAGATGCTTGCTTAAAATTATACAAAAAAAAAGCGATAAAAAATAAAAGAAAAAATAATAAGAATTACAAATATGAAGTATAAAAAATTGCTTACGTTTTTAAAATAGTACCAACACACATGGCCATAACAACAATAATAAGTACTTTATGATGGAGGTACGTGTAAACAACTTAAAAAAAAACTTTTTATTTTGTTTTGTTTTCCTCACAATTGCTGTTGCAGCTACAAAAACTTTACGTATAAATTGCAAGAAGAAAAAAACACAATCTCTTTAGAATTGTTTTGGCATTATTGTTCTTATCATATTTAAGATCATGCATACATACCTATATACATATACATATGTATGCTTGTTAAACTGGGGTACTCTACAGTTAGTCTATTCTGTAGAAAAATGATTAAAAAGTAATGCCATGTCACACATGCCTGTGGCTCTAAACCTAGAGATATGATGAGACTGTGTCTGTATATAGAAAAACCAGAAGGCAAATGAAGTAGCCGTAGTCTAGTAGGTAGTGTGTTGGCTTATTGGACGTAAAGCCAGGGGTCGAGCCCTAGGCCAGACTTCAAAACAAAATACAAAAAGTATTTCTTCGGCGACTTCCTCTCAGCAGATTTCTGGCAAAAACTCTGAGAGTAAAAATTGCCATGAAAAATTCTGTCCGTAATCCTGACTGAAGGGCTGTAATGACTAATTACGTATGCATGTAGAAGGCAAATGATGCCGACTACCAGAGAATAGAGAATGTTTCATTTGCTTCAGTGATACTTTACTAAACTAAATGCAAACATACTAATAACTAAATTACAATTAGGTCATCGCATCTCGGGCTACGTTATTGGACATTTTCCTCAAAAACATAACTGCTAGAACTTTACTGAGGCTAAAGTTCTCAGATATGTTCACGCTATGTACGGTAGAACACGCTTCAATACGGCATGAAATAGAACTCAGAATCACCCGGGTTTTATATGAGAATACATGGCACCAGAGTCAATAAAAAAGTCTCTCAAAAATCTGTCGTTCGAAGTCGTCTTTAAACTGTAGCTTCTCTCCACTCGTAAGAATGGAGGGCTCAAAAAATGTATGTTGAACTGGAACTGTGGTCTATTCCGATAAGCTGAACGAGACATACAGTTTACTTAACCAGGCTAGCGTATTTCAGCTGGCACGTATGATTCATACCAGTAAGTTGCCTCCTTCGAACTTGATCATATGTGGGAACAGTCAAGCAGCAATCCAAGCGCTGGGAACCCAGCTCGTTAAATCTAAAGGTGTAAGGAGTCACATAGAGTCTATTCACCATATATGGTGATAGAAGGAAACGAAAAAATTGACGAAATGGCACGGATGAATAAGTGACGACAGAGGGTATATATGCGCCCCTACAAAAATGCTGCTTGGAATTCAACAAAACGCGGGTGTCCGACATACCTGGTTGGCGAATTTCAAAACTGCTGTGTACAGCAATGGACAGCAGGAAAACTAATTAGAGTTCGACAAAAGAATGGTTCGCACTCTAGTAGGAATTATAATGCTAACACAGTGCTCGATCTGACCCACCAAGCTTGCTGCAGAAGTTGGCAGGATGTGGTACAACACCTTTTACGTAAGTTCCCCTAAATTTCCAGATGTCGTATGTTTTTGGGTGATAGAACGTTTCAAAAATTGGGCGTGGTGGCGAACACGCCGCTAAGAGCACTGGTCGGTTTCATTCAAAGCTCGGGATGGTTCAAACCCAACACTAACGGATCGTGATACTGAGCCACCGAGGGAACTTGCCTGTGAACGGAAAGTTACCCGCTAACCTAACTTACTTACTTACTTAATTAATTTACCATAACATCCCGATTAACGGATTTCGGCCTGCCGCAACACATCCTTCCAGGCGCCTCTGCTTCTTACCAATCGATGACAGGGCTTCCTCGATTTGGTCCTTCCAACGTATACAAGGTCATCTCTCTTCGCCGACTTCCGCAGATTCTCGCATCAAATACCCGTCTTGCTGAAGCATCCTCCTCCATTCGAACGGCATGGCCGAGCCAGCACAGCCGCTAGATTTTAATACGCTGCACAACGTCTATGTCGTTGAGGAGCTCAAACAGCTCACTGTTGGATCGGATGCGGAAATCATCGCCAACTCGTACTGGACCAAAGATCTTACGTAGTACTTTTCTCTCGTATACTCTTAAAGCTGCTGCATCAATGCTTAATAGTGTCCATGCATCTGCGCCATAAAGAAGCACGGTGAGGATGAGCATCTTGTAGTATATTAGTTTTGTTGTACGAGAGAGTTGGCAAAAGTGATCCTGCGCTTGATGTCCAGACTGACATCATTTGGTGGCTGTATCAAAAGTATAGTTATCGGCCGTAGTCTGAGAATCAATACGTCGCACGTCTGCACTTGTCGATAACATATACTTTGTTTTGCCCTTATTTACTGCCAGACCCATCTTAGTAGACTACCGTTCAATAGCACTAAAAGCAGCAGTAACATCACGATTTGTACGCCCAATTAAGTCACTGTCGACAGCGTACGCAAGCAACTGGACACTTTTTTGAAAAATAGTGCCATTGCGCTACACTCCCGCCTTTCGCAGAACATTCTCCATTACGAAGTTGAAGAGGTCGCATGATAAGAGGTCGCCTTGTCTGAAACCTAGCACGGTAACCTAACTATCGTGAGATAAGGACGGAGATAAGGACGATTAACAATTTCTCCAGACATGACGAAGGATCTTAACTTAAATTTATTTCTGAGGCTTATCTGTCATTCTAATTTTCAAATAAGTTAGTAGAGTATTTGAAAATCGTTCTTGATAAATTTTGTAGACCCTTTCAAGTACATACACAGTAGGTTTTCAGGCAATAAACCATTTTTTGTTTAAAATTATTTTGTTTCAATTTTATTGTGTGTTTTGTTTATCATTAGAAGCATTCGCTTGCATAAGTTCTATTATTTTTAAACACGTATTTATGAAATACTAGAAGAGAAAAAAATAATAGTTTAAGCTCATCATCATGATAATTTGCATGTTCTTTTGTAAGAAATGGAAATGATGAAAATAAAAATATATTACAGTTGTTGTTATACGTTGCAAGTAGTAGAAGTTATTATTGTGTGAAATTATTATGCACAGAGACGGAGAGAGAAAAGAGATGTGTGGATGCTAAAATGTTGTTGTACAATATCATTTACACATCTTGATCGCACGTATGTATTGTACATGCAACAGTAAGTTTTGTAGCGACCAACCAAACGACCATTTGTCTGATGTTTTCTAAACAATTTTCCAGCGGGGTTTTTTTGTGATTTTTTTTTTTTGTTTTGTTAAGGTATTGTATGTTGTTGCAAATCTGAAAAACTTAACTTCATTAGTATACCAAAGTATATGTTAATTATCAGCCTCACGTCCGGACAGTTTAGCTTTTCATTATGAATTAGCCTTGTATGTGTCATTTAAGAAACTTAAATGCTGTACTGACAGACAGACAGATAGGAATACGAATGTTTTTTCGTTACGTTGTTTCATTCATTCATTCAAATCATTTACTTATTCATTGTTTGTTGTAAGAATATATTTAGAAATGTAGGTTGTCAGTATGAGTACGAGTGTTAATTGGAGGAAACAAAGAAAAAATTAAAAAAACAAAACATTAATAATTTTTGCATCTTTAGCTTTAGTATAGTAACTGCTGCTTGTATTATTTTCAAATCCGTTTTGTTTAATTAAAAAAAAAAATATTTTTTTTTGCTTATTTAGATGTAACGAATGCCTGGCCCGTTTGTCTAGCTGGCCAGATGACAGGTTTTGTTTGACAAAAAAAAAACATCATCTTGAACTTTGTATGCTGACCAGTAAGTGGGTCAGTGACGATTATTCACAAGATAATTCCATCAGTCAGCCTTATTTAATAGACTTTCTGTGGCCAGTGCAATGACTTTAGGCCATTGTGGGTAATAAAACGCCTGCTTTAACTGGTTTAAATTATTAGAAAATTTTTAAACGTGTTAAATTTTTCAAAATTTTTACGCTCTTAATTTGAAAAAAAAAAAATTTTATTAAATTTTCTTCCACTTTATTAACCATAAAATATGTTTTTTCTTAAGCCAACAAACAAAATATTTATTTAACATATTAATGTATTTCGTATACATACTTTAAAAATTTTTTTTCATTTTTTTTCTCACAAAAGTAACATGCACCGTCTGTCCATACTCAAACAGAAATCACCTGTAATTTTTTTTTTTACAAAAAATATTTTTTTTACAAAATATTTAATTGATATTGGAATTTAAAGAAAAATATATTATTATTATAATTTATGAATAAATAAACAAGCAATAGCGTACAGACAGACAATCATTTTTTACAAAGGTTTTTAACCGGTCATCTCACTCTACACTCTCATAGCCATTGTTAACAATCCATAAATTAATTTTTTTTCTTCGTTCATGTTTATTGTTGATTTTATATCTGTTAATTTGAATGTAAATAAGTCCATAAATTATAAAATAAGAGAATAAAATCAAAAATAAACAAAGTCCCAACGACCACTATGCACCATACTTGATCAAAAGCATGCTTACGGATGAATAGTTTAAGTCTGCTCACACAGAGGCTTGTTTATAGCTTGCCACTGTCATGAAAAATCGTGCAAACAATATAGGTCATGTTAGGCTGTGGTCGTTAGCAGTCACAATAGTCTAGTCTATTAGACAAGAGGCTTCGGTTCATACCCCAGTTCAAACATCTTCACAAAAACGAACTATGAAAAGAAATTTCTTCGACAACTTCCTCTCAGCAGATTTCTGGCAAAAACTCTGAGGGTAAAATAAAATTGCCATGAAAACTTTCTCACAAATCTGCAGTTCGGAGTCGACTTTAAGTTGCAGGTCCCTGACACTCACGTATTAAAATAAACACACACAACATAAGCGATGTGAAAAACTAGATCGTAATTCTGACTAAAAGGTTGTAATGACCATGTACATATGTATGTGTGTAGTCCATAATTACCCATGCATCGGACCTTTCAACACGGACTTTCGAATTTTGACTCTTGATAACGACTATCTCATTGAAGCTATGTTTGCTAAATTAGTTGCCACTTATTCAGTCTGTTTTGCCAAACCACCATAAATGGATAAAGCACTGAACAATACGTGTAGATAATAAAATTGTTTTTATCAAAAAGTGTGTTCTTTTCGGAAAAATAACGCGTATTATGCGCATTTTAAGATCACCACAATCGAGATGAAATAAAATAAAGTTCACGGTTTCAGTAAACGATCAACTAAAATTCATAAGCCGATGAAACGTAAAATCCGACGAAAACATTTTCACTGGCCGCTAGAGTGTGCACAAGAATCCAAGGCACTCTAGTTCGAGTGGCTCACTAGAACCTTGTCTTTCACAGAATTGCTGAATTTTAGGTCGCGACTTGCATCTGCACTTGTACAAAATTCAACTAACCCAGGACCTGAATATAAAAGACCAAAGAGAACGACGTGTATAGACTCTTGAGCATTCTGCAATTGACCTCAATATTCATAGAATAAAAAATTTCTGGATGAATGGCTTTGTGAAACAATAAAAGCGGCGGATTTGGGACGATAGCAATTCACATGAGGTTCAAGAGCATCAAAAGGATCTCGTAAAGTCACTGTTTGGTATGGATTTTAGGCACTCCATGACATACATAACATAATTTGTCATTACAACCTTTCAGACGTAATTACGACCTAGTTTCTGACACCATTTAAGTTGTGTGTCTAAACTTTATACATGAGGAGCTGGAACTGCAGTTTAAACACGATTCTGTACGATAGATTTTTGAGAAACTTCTCATAGCAATATTATATACTTGCCGATATTTTGCCAGAAATCTGCTGAGAAGAAGTTGCCAAAGAAATATTTATTATAATTATATTGCTTTGATGGCTGAGCTGGGGTTTGAACCGTGGCCCACGTCTTATAAGACAACAAATTACCTACTAGACCAACGCGTTGACATCTGTTCAAAATTCTTAAAAAACAGTCTTGGCCAGGCCGTCACTGTTATTGGCGAGCACTCCAGATTAAAAATAAACCACTTCTGCTGGCTTGAATTGAATGAACTCAACACCTGATTTTAACAGGACGGTGCCTGGTACCACAAAACTCATGCCATCTTGTATATTTAAGGCATGGTCAAGTCACAAGTAGGTAATATGAACTGGTCACCGAGATTGTGTCATCCAGCTATTCTTTTTATTGTGTGGTTTTTTAAGTCACAAAGGGATGCGAATAAGTCAGAAATCACTGAAGTTCTCAAAATCAATATAACCCATGCCATTGGACAAATTCAGCCTGACTTAAGCGCCAGAGTTATGGAAAATTAGACATTTTGGATGTGCTCCACCCTCAGAAGCTTTGGTGCATATTGGAACGATGTAATGTTTATCTCGTAAGGTCTTTCAAACGAATTAACAATTTCAACAATATCACACACACACACGTTTTTTTTTAATTTAAAGATAGTAAGAGTCTAATGAAATACCCGACACAATAAAACACACACTCAGGCAGTACACTGTATCCATACTGGAAAAACAAAACAAGAAAAAAGTATTGAAATTCTATTTATTCTAGCGAAGACCACTTTTGGCACTTATGCCTAGCTTATCATGTCTTCCACCACCCATGTCAAGAGTAAACGACAAATTGTATATTTAACCCAACATTCATAATGTAGAGCATCACATAGAATCAACGATTTGAACGTTTGAACATTATTTTATTTTTTATTAAGGCGAGGCTTTTTTTAAAAATACATTTTTTTATTTTAAATTTTAATAAATTGTAAATAAAAGGTCTTGAATTTTGATACGAAAATAAATCATGCGCTATTTGAAACCTTTTTTTTCGTTTTTTTTAATAAAATACAAAAATCACTAATTAATTAATAAAGCAATCGGAAATTTTTCAATAAATTTATGTATATTTTAATTAAGGTTTAATTTTCATTAACAAAATAAAAATAGTCGTGATGTAGAAAAATTAAAAGCTATTCTACTAGAGGGTTTTAATTTTCAATAAAATTTTTAAAATGAATTCGAAGATGTTTAAATTTTTTACAAAGCAATTCTGAACCTATTTAAAATCGAAATTCACTTTTAATTTCATTGAAACAAATTCTTTTTCTCAAAAATTTACTTTAAAGTTAACAATTTTTGTCGAACAAGTTCTAGTATCCACCTTAATGTGGACAATGACAACTCTAGAACTTGATGAGATTCAAACAGTCAGTTTTGCCACGGCTTCTGAACTCTCACTTCTCGGCTCTCTATGCCTCATGTGCAGCAATTTTGGTTTTTGACGTAACCACCGAGTTTGAAATTATATTCATCACTGAAAAGAGTTCTGTTCGTATAATCAGCATTGAAAACCCGCTGCACTAGAACATCATCATTATAACTACAGCATTGTAAAGTGTCAGCTGGTACTATAAGTAGTGGAGTGAAGGTAGCTGTGAATGGAGTTGCAAACCCAAATGAAAAATGAAAAAACGTGCCATAATGAGCCGTAAAATACGCCCAATTTGTAATAACTTCATGAAATCGATACCTTCAGACATTGCTATAACACAGAGTAGTAATGCTTTCAGTCTCAAATTTCTCGATTATTATGCCAATGTCTTGCAATTCCTTGCAGTAGGGCGATTATGAAAACTTTGAGTGTAAAATAAAATTGCCATGAAAAGTTTCTTAAAAATCTATCGGAGTCGACTTTAAACTGTAGGTCCCACCATTCATGTATACAAATTAATACACACAACATAAGTGGTGTGAGAAGCTAGGTCGTAATCCAGACTGTAGAGTTCTAATGATCAATTATGTATGTATGTAGGACGATTATAATGATCATAATTATTACGATCATAATCATCATCAGTGTTATAATCACCACGTCTCTTATAGTTTATTGAAAAATTCACAAGCTTATACAAAGATGGCGCTGCTAGTATCAAATCGATATTGTAATCGTACCCTTCAAAAGACTACTGCACAGATTTGACAATTGCAAAACTATTAGTTTGCGGGACAGAGCATTTTGTTTGAAGCAACTGGCTTGAAGCCAACGCTTATACGAATAAACTTTATTCGGACTTTGCCCCAGAAAAACTAACCGAAGTCGTTTGCCAAGTTTAAACTCGGTGAAATGAGCATTGAGGACGCAGCACGTGGATGTCCCAAAATGTCTGTTATTGACGAAAGTATGAAAAAAGACCACAAAAAAATTTTGAATCACCATAAAATGAAGTTGATCGAGTAAGCTGAGACTCTAAAGGTATCAAAAGTATTTCTTGAATAAATATTTGGATCACGCTCTGTTCAAAGTGAGTTTCGTGCAATCTCAAAATCTATTGAAAACAACATAGAATTGAAGATTATGAGCAGTTTTTGAAGTTGTCCCACAGTAAAAAAAAACCCATAATTTGTGCATCGCTATATGCCGTTGAATATAATATGTTATAAACACAATAAACGCAACGCAGCAAATTCTACAATCTTGCAACAACAATTTGCTTGTTGTCGCGTTGTCTTTAAAATAATAATTTCTATATACACCTACGGATTCTATTTTGAGAGATTGCTGTGTTTGCTGCATTGTGTTTATAATGTTTATAGCATCATTCGCATGTTGAACAAACCATTCGCTTAAATAGAAAATCTATCTAAAAACATAAACAGTTAAAGTTATAAAATTATTGTGATGATTGTATATGATTGAAATAGCAAATAATTTATAACCCATCCTCGTGTACTTTATTTTGCCGCCTACACTTGAAAATCAACGTCCAACTTAGGCCAGTGTTAAGGCCCATTGTAACACCATCATTAATTAATTGATTTGTTGCTGTTGTAATTACAAAATTGTTGTTCTTGCTGCGTTGCATTTATTGTGTTTATAGCATAACTACTAAAAACCTTTTAGTGGCACTATTGATAAAGACATTGACGCTGTCGCCTATAGAATAATTAATATATATGCAGCTTGGCTAAGGCGGCTATTAAAGGTTGCTGCGCATCACTTGTTTCATTAAATATGTTTACAGATAAACAATAGTTTTTTAGAAGCAACTGTTTAAATGAATAGTATATATTTCAAAAATTTGAGAGGAAATCTAAAAATATTTTTTTAACCTAAAAGACGCCAAAAAAACATCCCAGAAGTATCAAAAGAAGAAAAAAAAACAAAATAAATTTCACTCACCCTATTGCATTCCAAAGCAGCTGCGCTGTGTTCTTCACGTTGACGAAAACAATGGCTGCATTTGCTTTTGTTGAAAATATTTGGAGAAAATTTACGACAATCCGAAGTGCGTGTTGTTGGCGGTGATGTTGTTGCGGCAGCAACAGTTGTTGTAGTAGTAGATGACGACATGTTGAAGCAGCAGACACACTGTGACAAGAACAACAACAATATTGATATAAAATAAGTAGAAAGACAAACAAAACAAATGTTAGAATGATATGAACACGGACAACAACAACAAGAAAAAAATGTGTAAATAAATAAAAATTTATGGCGAGGGAGAGCGTAAATAAAACGACACACCAACAGTATACACTCGTTTACTTCGTTTGTTTGTTCGGTGGCGATGTTGTTTTAGAGAAATTTTTCAAAAATTTTAAAGATTTTCTTTAAAACTTTAATTTATTTTAAGAATGGTTTGTTAATTTTTTAGTATTATTGCGTAACAATGTTGTTTATTATTCATAGTTATTGTTTTTATCCCTTAACGTTTTGTTTTGTTTTAGTTTTCAATTGATTTCTTAGCTTTGTTTTTTGCGTATTTTTTTTCTCTTTTGTATTTTGTTTTATTTATTGGTTGTTGTCTTTTTGTTATTTTACGGCTTCTCCTTGTTTTTGCTGTAGCTGTTGTTGTCGTTGTTGTTGCTGTTGTTGTTGTTGGGCCTTTGTTGATTTTGCAAATCTCAAGAATTTATTCATTTTCATTATTTTTTTCTTTCTTTCTTTCTGTTATTTATTGTAACACTTGGCTCCAACGCTGTTGTTGATGTTGTTGCTGTTGTTGGCGTTGATGTTATTGTTGTTTGCTTATTACAGCTGACCACAATGGCGGCATAAAAAATGTTTGTTTACTTTTCGAAATCACACACTTCACACTCACACATTCACTTATATTTGCACTTGTATAATTCTAAATTACTTGTACATATATACATTATGTATGTATGTATTTACATGTGTAAACTATGTATGTACATATGTATGCCTTGTTGTTATTATTATAGATAATGTTTACTAATTACCAAAGGGTTTTTTGGAAAAGAGTTTAAACCATTAACCACAAGAGCAATTACACTGTACTGCCCTTATTCTTCTAGGTTTATGGTGTTCTCTTCTATTTGTTTTAACACTCAGTAGGTATTTGTTTTTTTTCTTTTATTTCTTTTAATATTTTTTTATTTTTAATATTTTAGACTTAAAAAAAGGTGTGTTAAGTACGTTTTATTTTATTTTTTGTTTGTTTTTGTTTAAATTTCAATATTTTTTAAAAATTTCTTAAACACCTTTGGCATTGTTGTTTTTGTTATTTTCTGTTTTGTTGTAATATAAACGTTTTTGTTTTCTAAATGACTTTAACACTGAGTCGTAAAACAATCAAGCTGTAGTAGAAAGAAAAAAGGGAAAAGTGGAAAAATATATGTATATAAAAAAAATCAATAAAACAAGTGTTAAAATGTAAACAAATAAATGAATAACGGTAATTATATTGCATTAAAAAGAAAATAACATGTGTGTCTAGAGCAAGTGCATGAGCAATGAAAAGAGTTTTATAGAAACACTCTCTTTGTTCAGTCAATGAAAAAAGTCTACATACACCGCTGTATATAAAGTTTTATTAAATTGAAAAAGGTTTTATATCGTTGTTTAAGGCAATTGCAATTAACAAACTTTGAAGACAAAAACGGTTATAATAAAATATAATCGAGAAATTATTAGAAAAACATACAAAAAATAAATGATCGGGCAAAAAGTCAACGGTGTATGTAGATTTTTTTCTGTGACTGTATATTCCTACAGTACAAATTATATATGTACATATCTGCGGTCAATTAATGGTCGATTCTTAACATATTTATATCCTACATATAGTATATTTGAGCTTTTTATGTTTTACAATAAATTAAAGTATTTCAGTATGCCAGGATGCTTAAGTAATAGGCAGACCTCTACCCTATTCATTTACATTAACTATTTTGTACCTTAAAGAACTATAGAACTTTACACAAGGCATCGCTTAGGTTATGTTAGATTGGAGTAGTAGTTTTAACACCAAAGCTCACTTGAGCACGCATAGCGGCCCTTTGTGATGTCACAAGTAAGCAAGTACGTCATCGCTTACATTCATAATTGGTCATCACAACCCTTTAGTCAAGATTACGACCTAGTTTCTCACAACCATTGTGTTATATGCGTTAATTTTATACTTCAGTCTCAGGGACCTATAGTTTAAAGCTAAACTCCAAACGACAGATTTTTGGACAAACTTTTTCAATGTAACTTTATTAATCCTCAGGGTTTTTGAAAGAAATCTGCTGTCATCGATGCAATATTTTTTCGTATTTCGTTTACTTAGAGATGTTAGTTGGAGGGTTAGAACCGAGGCCTCACATCTAATAAGCCAACGCACTACCGACTAGACTACTGCGACTACAAGGACTCGCTTATAAATATCTTGTTCTAATTATTTCTTTTCTTTTTTTCACTTTCATTTATTCTTCTATAAATGAGTGCTTTGGTAAACTATTAGCGTGAGTGTTCGTAGGTTCGATTCCTACCAGAGGCTTTAGTCTGTTACATAAGGACAAGTCTGAGCATAAGATTTGGGTTACTTAGCTCGTAATAATTATAGTATAATTCGTAATTCTATTTTAGTTAATAAATAATTAATTAAAAAAAATAAATCTCTTCAACCAATTTCTAGAATGATAGGGTTGCCATCTCTAGTTGCCTAAAAAATAAATAATCCCAGTGAAAATATGCTGGCTATAGTGTCTAGCAACTCATACCTTCTCAAGAGTTTTGGTGTGCCAGAAATCTGAGAGGAAACCGCCTTTCGAAATATTTTTTCATATTTCGTTTTGTTAGAAATGTCTGACCGGAGGTTTGAAACGTGGCCTAAGGTAGATAAATTTATTCCTGGGATTTAGTGGGGAAGAAAATCGTATCCATATTCAAAGATTTTTATTAGTTTTGAATGGAATTTATTTTCTTGCACTGTGTTTTCAAATTATGCTGTAGTTCTGAAGTCAGATGAGATGAGATGAGTACTGTATGCACATGAGACATTCTGATAGGAGTGGTGTTTTGCTTTTGGATAAGAGGCGGGACACAAACATTTTTATTGAGCTGGCCAAGCATTAAACTTCTTAATGAAATCTTTTAGCTAAAAACCTTTCCATTATAATAATAAAAAAAGTAGAAAAAAATTCTTAAAAAATTTTACAACAAAAATTTTTAAAAAATTTAAAAAGAATTTGTTTCTAATTCAAAACAAAACATTTTTAAAAAATTTTACAGAATTAAAAAAAAATAAATATAATTTTCTTGAATAATTTTTTATCCTCTAAAATATTTATGAATTTCACTTTGTTACAACAAAGCATAGGGAAAATTTTTTAAATAAAAAAAAAGAAAAAAATTTTAAAAAATTAAAAAACAAATTTTTTAAATTTTTTTGTAAAAAATTTTATTCTCTAAAATGTTTATGAATTCCACGTTCTGTACAACAAAACGTAGGGTGTTTTGGGTTGCCCAAAATTTTTACATTCCATAAATATTTTCTAAATTTTAATTATCAAAGAGAACATTGCTATTCTAATAGGTCAAAACTAAAATTCTTGGTATGCTTAACTTGGTGGAAAGTTTAATTATCTTTCTAATAACAAAATGTATCATATTCCATTCAGTATCAAACACTTTAATTCAGGCCCATTTCTAAGTTTATGGCAAAATTTGCAAACGGCAAAGATTTTTGTTTTACTATTCAATTATTTTTTTAATTGTTGTTACTTTTATTAATTTTTTATATATTTTATCAATTCTAATTTAAATTTTTGCAATAATGTTATTATTTTCTTTTTTATCACCATTTTTCACACAATTTGTTGTCTTTTTTATGCCACATTTCTGATTGAATATTAATTTTGATTTGATTTTATTTTGCTTTGCTAATCACTTATTAAAACCAAGTGCACAGATTTGTTGTCAGGTATTTGTTTTTTTCTTCTTTATTTTGTTCTTCACATTCATTGTATAAATTTTTAATTTTTGCTACGTTTCTTTCTTTTGATTGATAATCAACAAAGTAATCAACTTTATCTTTATCTTTAAATTTCGCACCTTCTCTAATATTCTTTAATTTTCTTTACTTTACATTTTTCTCTTCTTTTAAAACTTTTCTAAATTATTTTTAATTTTTCTTAAATAATTTTATGATTTTCTTTTTAAACAAAATTATATTCATTTACTCACAACACACACCGTTTGTTATTTTATTTTTGGTTTTTGTTGTGTGTTTTGGTTTTTCTCATTAAAAATAACACAACAACAAGTATTATAGAAACCCCACGTTATTTATTTTGATTTTATTTTTTCTTTCTTTCTTCCTTCTTCTGGTTTCAATAAAAAGAAACTGAAAATATTTTTATTCGTCGACACAACAACTCGTTTCGATTGCATTCACGTTACTGATTAACTGTTGTGGTCGTCGATTGTTCCAAAGTCCCCCAACACGTTGGTTTGTTATGGTGTTTCGGTTGCCGTTGATTTAGTTGCCGTTGTTGTTTTGATTTTCAGCTCCACATTTTCATTTCGTTTTGTTTATGTTTTTAACTTCGAACATGTTTGATATGCAACATGTTCTACGCATGCCGTCTATTGTTTAGTCTTATACAGTACTTGTTGATATGTCATTAGAGTTACCAGGCGTGTTAAAAAAATATTACAGACGATTTTTATAAATCCGGACTTGTGGTCATATATGATCATGATTATATATGAAGTTTTGAAGTCTGAGTCTATCACTGTATGCATCTTTAAATATCATTGAAAGATAGAGTGTCTAATTGTAAGGCACGATAGAGATTGAACACTAACTTTTGTATGCGTGTAAAACTCTCATATATTTTAGTCCACGAGACTTCTATAAAAGCCATGGGATTATACGAGTTTGGAAAGGTATAAAGAGAATATTTTCGTGAAAAAGTGCCTTAGTTCTGCAACCATACGATCTGTTGTACTTTATAGGGACCTATCTCCTTTGAACTTGACCATATATGTGGACAGTCAAGCAGCAGTCAAACCGCTGGGCTCCCATCTCGTCAAATCAAAGGGCGTCAGGAGTTGCATATACTCTCTACAACGTATATGGCAACACCACACCCACCTTTACTGGGTTCCGGGCTACTGTTTCATATGGTGAAACGAAAAGGTACACGAACTGGCTCGGTAGGGATCGGAGATACCTGAGAAGGAAACGAAAGCTGTGCCACTACAAAAATACTTTTTCAAATTGGAATCACGAGTTGCATGGATTCTCTACACCTTATACATCCACACAACATTCGCCTCTTCTGGAGTCTGGGCCAATGTGGCGTAGAAGGAAACTAGCACGGAAAGGAGGAGGGGACGATAGAGGGGATCTATGCGCCCCTACAGGAATACTTTTGCAAATTAGAAAAAGCAGCTTGGAATTCAACAAACCGTAGGTATCCAACATATCTGGTTGTTGAATTTCAGCAGAAAATCCAAGGAAATAATAGAGTTCGACAAGGGAACGGTTCACACTCTAAGAGTCACACAAATAGTCACAGAAAAGTGCAAGCAGCACGTGGTACATAGGGCCTTTCTGTTAGAACCACAAAGAATGGGTTTTGATCGACCTATGATTCTCAACGCTAGCCTGGCCATCATCGGTCTGAAAGTAGTATTTACCGACGACGATTCCAGCCCAAAGTCCACACCAAACAGTGAAGATGATTTTTTAATGAAATATAGGAATAATAGCATGGAATTCAGCAAACCATGGGTGAGAACCAGGCAACTTCTTGAGTTCGACAAGAGAACGGTTTGCACTCTAATAGGAATTTTAACGGGTCACTGCACTTTTTGCAGTTTTGCTGATCTGCTCTGGTAGGGCAGACCAGAATTACTGCAGAAGCTGCCAGATTGTGTAAGAAACAGATTCGGTACAAAACCTTTTATCCCAATGCACTACATTGCAAGACAGGCATCGTCGTTTTATAGGTGATAGAACGTTTGAAGATCTGGGCATGGCCACGAATCTGCTACTAAGAAAACTGGCCGGTTTCGTCCGGAGCTCGAGGTGTTGGAACTCACCACTAATAGATTCTGACGGGCATGGAACACCGAGTAAGCTTGCATGTGAACCTAACCTAGAGCAATCCATTAGCTGTCAAAATATTGCGATTTAACCGCACCAGACTATTTATTTGAGTAGGTGCAGTCTGAATCTGACATTGTCAATGAATTTATTTATCTGGGCTCCACTGTTACAAGCAGAATTGATGTCAATCTGAAGATCAAGCGTAACATTACTCTCGGCGACTGGTGGTATTATAGCCTTAAGAGGCCATTGAGTGGCAGAGACTTTCCTTCTGCGACGTAACTGGTGCTTTACAGTTTGCATATCCTTGGACAATATCTTAAATGAGATAATCTTTCTGGCAAAAACTCTGAGAGTAAATAAAATTGTCATGAAAAAGTTTCTTAAAAATCTCCACTCCTTTGGCGAATAAACACACACAACATAAGTGGTGGTGTGATAAGCTAGATTGTAATCCTGCCTGAAGAGTTGTAATGAGCAATTACAAAGTTTACAGGGCAATAAAAAGCTGATGTCAACTGTAATCAGGCCTCAATCTGAAGATTCTCGTATGTATAGGGAAAATCCAAACAATCATCGTCTTTTGACATTATAGCCGTTATTGATAAAGAAGAAAAAACCTTTTAAAATAGGTGTCCATTATTCCATCACACTTAATTTATTGGGTCATGTGCGTAAACTTTTTATTCCATTGCCTCTAAAGTTTAGAATGTTGTTTGTTTTCTTCAAAACCTGTCGTATCGGGTATCAGCTCCATCAGACGTTTAAGAAAACTCCTCCTCAGCCATTGTATATGTCGTTAAATTTAAATCTTCAATTACGTTTAAAGTCCAAACAAAACGAATACAACAGCAACAAAACTGTCTAATAATTTATTTATCTTCGTATACTTTTTTATCGTTATTTTTGTGCAACAATGTTGTTGTCAAAACCGCCGCCAAAAAATATTTGCACATCATTATCTGCAACGTAACTGTTGCCAAATCAATAAAAAAAATAGAGGGTGTTGCAACAAGGTTTTAACTTTTCGGCAAACTAACAACAATTTAAGCAGCATACCTATTGATTTATTTATTATGCTATGGATAGGCCCTTGATGAGTGCCAATGAAATATTTTTAGGATGACGGTACTGCTAAGAATCCGCTCCCCCCAACAAACACGGTGTCTATACGGACAATCTTCCACCCAGCACCTGATGATATGCAGCAAGTGTTCCCAATAACCATCACAGAATCCAAATATTAGTTTCCAGACGGTCAGGATTGCAATCTAGTTTCTCACTTATGTTGTGTGTGTTGATTTTATATATGAATGGCGGGAGCTACAGTTTAAAATCGATTCCGAGCGACAGATTATTAAGAACTTCTCGTGATAATTGCATTTACTCTTAGAGTTTTGGCCAGAAGTGAACTTTAAAGTTACCTTCAACTTCTTTTCCTTATTACAACTGTAAAACTGAACAACAAGTGATTTAGGGTCATTATTACAATTTCCCTTTAAAGTTCACTTTAGCTAAAATTACCTTTAACAAAACCCAACTTTAGCTAAAGTGAACTATAAAGTTACCTTTGACTAAATCCAGCTTTAATGGGAAGTTGTAATAATGACAATAAATCTAAATCTCTTGTTGTTCAGATGTACTATATGCAGTTCTACACGCAGAGCGTATGCATGACAGATTTTAATGACGACAATGAAATTTCTAAACAGAATTCCATAGAATAATCAAGTGTCCTCTAAAGCTGGTGAGTTAAAACTGACCTGGTTGGAAATCAATTGATTAACACACCGAGAGTGGGCATAATGAGTTTTAAATACTTAAACTTTGTAAAGATGGTCTCAGGAAGACTGAAATTTACGATTAATGTTGGCCTATGACTTGTATAGACGGCAAAGCATAACAATAAATTGTTAAAAAAACACACACAAATATTTTGTTTGAAACACGTACCTAATCAGTGCTAAGTAAGGATTAAATCATACGTGTATGTACGAATTTTAATTGCTGCTGCAATAGTCAGTCGACCTTTCTTTCTGAGAAAGTGAAATTCATTTGAAATATCCTGTAGGTTTTGTTCAAAAGTTATTCCAGTCAAGTTTACCTTGATTGTCATACCCTCTATATGAACACGAAATATGTCTTAAGCGTTGCCTAACCACACATGGAAAATATGTTGTTTCCTACATTTCCCTAAACACAAGACTTGTTTCTTTCTCTTTCTCTCTGTGTCTCCCTCTCTCTATCTTTTTCTTTACTCGGCCTAAATTGAAGTAGGTGCGATGGTGTGGCTAAATTTTATAGAGAATAACCGATATCAACGACACCAACAACTACCGCTTCACTACCATAGCAGTACACTGCCCGCAGACCGTCACTATCACTATGCAATGGCATTACATTAGACGAGACAATAATTTTATCTCGTATGGCTGATATCGTTCATCGTTGGTGTTGTTGTTGCTGTTGTTGTTGCTGTTGTTTCCTTTTAATATCGCCAATAACTTCGATGGTGATGTTGATGACGATGACTCCTAAAAACGTTTAAGTTGGTGTCGGTGCATTTATCAAACTTGTTTGAGTTTAGTGGAGCTGCTTAAAAGAAAAAAACAATTTTTTTCTCTGTTAGAAAAGAAGTCAGGGAAGGAGAAACATGCTTAAATAGTCAGCCAGCCAGCCAACAAGCCAGCCAAACTAGGAATCCAGCCACCTGCATAGCCTTTGGGAAGCCCATGACAATTTACCACAGCCGAAACATACCATCAACGCCACCAATATTAACCCAAGCAAGTCAATTGCATAAACACACACACACACTTACACTTACACTTACAAGTACTTGTTCATACTTAATTTAAGGCAAAAGTTGTCTTGGCTAGATGGCACGATGGCTGGCTGGCTGGTTGGCTGGCTTTTATGGTACCCAGTACTACCAATTTAGTACTTTGCAACTACCGATCGCCGTATTCAATTGTAGCGTGTTGCATGTAACATACGAGTGCATGAAAGACAACAACAATAACAACAACAACAACAACAACAAACAAACAAATGAACAATAACAGTTACTTGCTATTGCCAGTAGTTGTTGCAATCATTATTATTGCAATTGTTGTTGTTGTTGTTGGTGTTATTGCTTTTCTTGCAAATAAGTACGTAGACCTTTTGTGAAAGTGAAACTATTTTCTTAACGGCTCTTTTTTTTGTTTCTTTTTTTTGCTTTCTGTACGGTTTTGCTTTATTATGGCCAATGTTTTGAAATTTTTTTTGTAGTGCTGGTGTTTTTTTTTTTTTTGTTGTTGTCGTTGTTGGTATTGCTTAGGATATGCTTAAATTCAACTGCTCATTTCATTTTCTATCGTATTTTGGGGTAATTGACTAATCCTCGTAAAGAATAACAACAACAACAAAAAAAACCAAACAAATTCCTAAAGACTTGCGAATATTTTAGTTGGGCCTTTACAGCAGCGGCAATAATTATAAGAAAGCATTAAAATTGTTGAGGCAAATGCTTGAAAATAATTTAATAAAAAGCAACGTAATTAAATCTTTACATATACATACATAAACAAGATAACATAAGATTTATTTAATACGTTCGGTAATAATTATCGCATTAATCAACACTTGTTTAAGGATGACATTTAAAACTTCACTTTCTTAGAAGCCGTTGTTCATATAGCATTATTTCTTCGGCAGCTTGCTCTCAAGGGATTTGTGATAAGATAACTTACTTACATAACTTAATTGGTCATTACAATCCTTTAGGCAGGACTATGACCTGGTTTCTCACACCAGCAAGATAACTTACTTACTATGTAGGTTGGTAGATTGAAGTGGCTGTCCTCTCGATGGAGTCATGTCACTTAGGCCGCACACAGGGCCCATTGTGATACCACAGTTTCACATTATCCCCTAGTTCAGGAACAAGTCGGAGTCTCCGATGAAGTGACTCAGACTGCCAATATCCATGCATGACAGTTCATTCATATCCTCCATGTAGCAGGCCCCCAGGTACCTCTTTGTCCACCGACCAAGTGCTGGGCATGCGCACAGTAGGTGAAGAACAGTTTCATGTTCCTCCTCATATCATCTTCTGCAGAAATCATTTACAAAGTTTCCAAGACCAATACGCATGCGTTCCTATAATAAAATGCTCAATAATAACCCTGATAACAGTGTTGAGCCTACTTCTTATCCAGCCTTGGCCAGATTTTCCGCGCCGTTCTGCCCGTGTCCGAAGCTGCTGACAAGGTCCGCGATTGCATTGTCAATTGTAAGCTTGCTTCGTCTGAGAGTTCGATGGTCGTGCACTTTCTGTACTTTTCATTCGCCCTGCAGTTACCGGGAATGTTTTTTATGTCCCGGTGCACATGTAATACAAACATCATATCGATTTGCCACCTCTTTAAGACATCTGCGACAGTCGCATATCGTCCTGGAGTTCACTACATTAGAATCGAATACAGGATGGTGATTTTACGCCTGTGAACATTTTTGTCCACAATAATTTTCATCGCAGTCTGAATATCCGACACTTCCGCGAAAGACGCTGCAGTGATTCGGTAGCCTTATAGACCTTTACATTCAAATTGAAATTAAATTGCACATCCAACGGCTTCCTCCAGCTTGAAGCCATCGATGTAAATTTGTACGGAGTTTCTTGCGAGGTACGCCACACCAACTTACTTACTTAAGTGATCATTACAACCCTTCAGTCAGGATTACGCCTTAGCTTGTTACAGCACTTAATGTTCAGTGCGTTAGTTTTATACAAGCGTGGCTGAACCTACAATTTAAAGTCGACTCCGTCGACTTTTTCTCATAAAATCTGTCGTTCAAAGTCGACTTTAAACTGTACGTCCCGCCACTTTTGTATAAAATGAACACAAACAACATAAGTTGTGTGAGAAGCTAGGTCGTACTCCTAACTGAAGGGCTGTAATGACCAACTAAGTAAGTAAGTACTCCGGCCAGGCGATCGATTGTCATACCCTCAACCTATAAAGGATTTACCTATTTTGTCACACCAAAACCTGATATGCTCGTTAAACTCAAGATGCTGTTTTCTGCTTTTGACTTTTAAAGCACCGAATTGTTTCCTACTGAAATACATTAATGCGACACAAGTTACATACATGTGTTCTGACAAGACGTTTTAATCAGCACAGAATTATTATTCTCGACTTATCTCTGTATAGTCTAATCAGAGATTAAAATCTCTAGCTTTAACTACTAAGTCCAAGTTTAGATTGTCTCAAACCGACCTCGCTATCTCTTCTTCTAGAAATTCATCTTGCCACTCTCAGGGGTGTGGTCATTGATACCTAGTGAGCCTTTCTCAGCGGATAAAGACATCCATACTATCGAGTATAGCCCTGACTGTCAATTAGTATTGCTATAATCTGCTATAATCAGTAGTTCCCACTGCATTAAACTGAGAACATTTTTAAATAACTTAAAATTCAGCTTGAAAAATACGCTCGAGGTTGCTAATGGGTTACAAATATTTCATTCTGATACTGTCGAACATTTAAGCAATTGTAGCCGGAACAATTTCCTGGACCAACATCCGTATTAGATTTTTAGTGCTATTGTTGAGAGCTGGCCAGTTGCCTTAACGACACGTTTGCCACCATGTACAGATATTCAAACGTTCTGTCATTCAAAAACCGATAACGTCTGTCTTGAAGTGCAAGACACTCACATATGTTTTTATTTCTTTTTTTTTCTTTTTATATATTATTTATTGAATCTTTCCTTTCAAATCTTAACCTAAAATAATACAAAAATAAAAGTTATTATTGCCACTGCAACGTACAACTAAAAGTGCTCATCAAAAGTGAATTTATCTGATCAGATCATTTGTTTGAACACTTTTGAAACGTCTGTGACCCTCGAATGCAAGTAAGGCTCTTACAAGACGTTAGGATGTTCTGTAATTCTAGAGATGTAATTGACACTTGCTATTTTTATTTCCTCTTGAACTAAGGGCACCTTCAGATCTTTGTGGATGTTACTGTTTCTCATATACCAAGGAGCACCTGTTATTATTCTAAGACATCTATATTGCCGCCTTTGAATCCTCTCTACATTGGATGGTGAAGCTGTTCCCCACAGTTGGATACCATAAAGCCAAATAGGTTTCAATACTTACTTATACAAAAGCAGTTTTAGTTCTAAATCAAGGGTTGACTTAGGTCCAATTAGCCAGTAAAGCTGTGCTGTTCTGAGTTTGATCTGGGTAATTTGTGCAGCTATATGGTGAGCCCAGATAAGGCGACGGTCGAGATGGATGTCCAGATATCTTACACTATTATGTTCGGGTACTGTCACACCATTAATCTTGATGGGCGTGCAATTTCCACTTCTCAGTGTAAACGTAATGTGCATGCACTTAGAAACATTGACTTTTATCTTCCATTTCAGCATCCAATTTTCCAAATCACTAACATGAGATTGAAGTCTTTGTGACGCAACTGTAGAATCGTACTTAAAAACGCCTTATCATCCGCAAAAGTAGACGTGTGAGGCACTAAACTTGTAGGCATATCTGCAGTGAACAATAAGTAAAGGAACGGCCCTAGAATATTCCTTGAGGTACGCCAGCAGTAAGAGGTGACATATTTTGATTTTATTTGGAAATATCTGTCCCATAAATAACTTTTTAGCTGTTTATGCACATTCGTTGGTAAAAGCTGCGTGATCTTAAAAAGAAGTCCTTCGTGCCAGACCTTATCGAAGGCTTGAGATATATCGATAAATAGCGCACAGCAATACTGCTTGTTCTCAAAAGCACGTCTAATTAAATTGGTAATTCTGTGCACTTGCTGAATCGTACTATGTTTTCGCCTAAAGCTAAACTGCTGGTCGGGAACTATGACGTTGGCATCAATACGCGGTATTGCACTATTAAGCAGCATTTTTCACATATGTAAAAAGTTGTTGTACCGATTCCGTTTCTTACAAATTGGCAGCTGCTGCAGTAGTCCTGCTGGGCAGACCGAGCTTGTCAAGCTGCCAAGAGCGTAAAATTCCATTAGAATTCCTGTTAGAACGTGAACCATTCTCTTATCGAACTCAAGTAGGTTTGGAATTCGCATTTAGGTATGAAGGCCTCTTAACGTTTTTCTAAATATTTTATGGGAATCAAATTTAATTTTCATAATTTCGAAAACCAAATGGTTTGCAATTCTTAATTTACACCATGCACCACACACTGTACCACCATTTATGACTTGCCTTTTTTCACTTCATTTCATTAAATATTCATAGAAAACTGACCATACTTTGCGGGCTTGTTTTTCCTTTGCATTTTTAGACGTTAAACAACCGGCTGTTACCAATTTGGTTAAATATTATTAGAGCGTATGTATGTGTATGTATACATGCTGGCCGTCTGCAATGCCTTAAACTGTTAGGAAGTCTGCGAAAAAATAACCGCTAGTTCCGCAATGTTAATATTTTTACACAAAAAAAAAAAGAAACTGGAAAAAAAATTATTTTTCGATTGCATTTGAAGTTTTTTTTTCAGCTTTTCAGCTACATTTTGTTAATTCAATTTTTGTTAATGAAAGTGAATGTCTATAAAAATAGTCTCCTTATATTTGAATTCTAAGAAAAGAAAAAAAAAGAAGTGTATTTAAACTTAATGTCAATTTAATTTTTCTGTTTATTTTCAGTTTGCTTTCATACGAGTATGCAATGATAATCAAATAAATTTAGAGTGACTAAGCAGACACCCTATATACGTACATAATTGGTCATTACAACTCTTGTCAGGATTACGACCTAGCTTCTCACACCACTAATGTTGTTGGGGTTAATTTTATTTATAAGTGGCGAGACCTGCAGTTTAAAGATGATTCCACAGTCTTTGGGAAACTTTCTATGACGATTTTCTATTTACTTTCGGATTTTTTTTTTATCTGAAATCTGTTGTGGGGAAGCCGCATAAGAAATCTTTTTTCATATTTCGTTTCGTTTGACCTGGGTTTTAAACCGCAACCTCATGTTTAATAAGCCAACATACTATTCACATACTTTTCATACCTCGTATTATTCCAGAATTCTGAGCTTGAACTTAAAGCAAACTCTCTAGTCTAATAAGCCAACACAATACCTATTAGACTACACACAGCCATACATAATTTATCAGTACAACAATGCAGTTAGAAATACTACATAGATTTTCACACCACTTATGTTGTGTATGTAAAATTTTTACATGTGTGGCGGGACTTACTGATTTAAAGTCGACTCCGAACTTCAGTTTTTTTTAAGAAAATTTTCATGGCACTTTTATTATACTCCAAGAGATTATTTACCAAGAGATTATTTACCACGGCATCTAGATCGTTTCAAATTCTAATTAATAACTGTTGCCTTGCTAGTTGCCTTTGATTTTTCTACATAAAATCTACGTAACAATTGTATCTGAATAATGACAATTTATTGCCACATCATTCCCTACTCATTTCAACTCCAACTATATATTGATTCCCTGTGGTAGCATTGCTCAACTCCAAAGTGAATAGAAGAGGAAAAAAAACTTTACTTATCGCCTTCAATTTGTGTTACTTCCACTTTTCCAATTACTTTGTCTTCAATGCCTTTTCTTTTTGGGTATTTTTGTTGTTGTTTTTATGTCTTAGATTTTTTTTTTTTTGGGAAACAAATTTATAAAATGTAACATTTATAGTTCAATTCAATTCATTTTTAAGGTGTTGCCCTCTCTTACGATAATGATCACAATTAACAACTAATTTCACTTCGCCAATTTAAACTGTTAAGCTGTACTGTAGACTTCTGCTACAGCTCCGGCTGGCTGCTTCAGTTGCTCCAGCTTCAAGCTACCACCACCACCACAATTGCTACTGCAACAATTAAATGTTCAACAACAAATGAAATGTTAAAGAAAACGACACACAAAAAAAACTAAAAAAACATTAAAAAAAAATTAAATTCAAAGATCATGTTCATTGTAATTAAATGTTGTTTAAGAGGAAAAAATGGAGTGACTTTTCTCTGACATGGATATGAAATGATTTAAAATTGCCACAAATTGTCAAATGAACAACAACAACAGCAATAACAACAAAATAAATTCAACTAAAATTGTCATTAAATTTTGCAAGCTCTCACATGCAATTACAATGTTAAAAAAATTTTAAGCAAAAAAACATTGGATTTTTACAAGATTAATGAAATTGAGTTTCTTTATACAAGATTTTGTAACGTTTGTCTGACAACTTGAAAGGTTATTTTCTCCATTAAGAAATTACAAATAATATTAGATATTGAATGTTTGATAATGACAGTTTGATTTGAACAAATTTTTCGTTCAACATGCATATGTGATACATCAATAGCTTTGGACTAGATATTTACAAAAATATGTACATACATACATATATACATAATTGCTCACTACAACCTTTCAGTTAGGATTACGACCTAGCTTCTCACACCACTTATGTTGTGTGCATTAATTTAATACATGAGTGGCGGAATCTACAGTTTAAAAACAACACCGAACGACAGATTTTTGAGCAACTCTCAGAAATCTGCTGAGAGAGGAAGTCGATCAAGAAATATTTTTTCATATTTCGTTTTTTCGAGATGTTTGACCTGGGTTTTGTACCTAGGCCACACGCCTAATAAGCCAACAGACTACTTACTAGGCTACGGCAATGAAGACTGTGCTTAGCCTAACGCAAGACAAGTCTATTACGAGTTCCATCGGAAAACATCAACATTCGACTCCGAACAACACATTTTTTTGGGAAACTCTTAATGGCAATTTAATTTATTCTCAGGATTTTCGTCAGAAATCTGCTGAATAGTATGGCAATAATCAGATCCAAATACAATCTCAGATCAAAAATACAATCTAAGACTCAACTGTTTCCAAAAAGAATTCAACTTCGACTTTATGGTGTGAACTACATGCATGAGTGGTTTGTCACACATGCCATACTGAAATTTATATTAGACTTGCTTCTCATAATGTTAACTATTGTCTTCAAAACTCTGATATTCACAGTCTTTATGCAGCGGCCTTAAATCCTAAACAGCTTCCAACGCTAACGTAGGGAAGATTTTCATGATCCTTTGTATAGCAATACATGTTATTCTCTTGTCTTGTCCAACTCCTATACAGCTTGTCTGAAATTGTTCTAGTGACGGGATCATAGGTAATGTATACCAGAGATCAGCAATGAATCGTTTTTTCGCTACTCATAAGCGAGTCAACAATATTAAAATTTAACTACTCTGATTCATTCGTACTCACCACAACGTTGATTTATAAGTACAGGTTGCAATGAGTATGAGTACAACGTTGACATCAAACTCATACCATTCGAAATATGTTTGATTCATAAGCCTACTCATTTAGATTCTTAACTTCAGAAAAATACTTACAATACTCATAAAAATTATCAGTCTTAGTTGTTGTTGCATTTACAAAAAAAGAAGAAAGAAAAAGACAAAGGCAGCAAGCAAAGCAAACACACAACCTTTTAGTGAGTATTTTAGTGTTCGTACGCGAATCATACTTATTTTGTGATTCCTGTAAATGTTGAGTAAAGGAGAGTCGAAATCGACAACATCATACGTATTGTTAAGTATGAGTATGATGACTACTTCAAACTTTGAACATGAGTAGTATGAGTTTAATATTAAAATAAGTAGGAATGCGTATTAGTATCAGAAATTATGAGTATGATTCATTCTACTCATCTTTTTGAATACTCATTGCTGATCTCTGATGTATACCCTAGGTTTTATGCTTTAAGGCGGTAAACCCTCTTACAAGGGTACGAATATCTTCAGATCAGTAAGCCTATCTTGGGTTAGGTTAGATTTGTGGATAGCTTGCCGTTCATAGGCAACTTCACTCATTGGCCTATTGTGGTTTCCAGTGTAGGCTAAGCTACCTTGTCATGATCCGTTCGCTAGTGAGGTGGTTGAACCATCCGGAGCCTCTGTTGAGAACGGCTAGGTTCGCTAGTGGCACGTATGCCACCAGGCCCAGTTCTTCAAACGTTCTGCCATCCAAAAATCGTTGTCATATGTTTTGAAGTGCAAGGGCCCTTACATAAAAGGTTTCGTTTCTTTTACATCCTGCCAGCTTTTGCAGTAATCTTCTTAGGGTAGACCGAGCTTGTCAGCGAAACTATCAATAGCGTAGTGTCCCGTTAGAATTATTGTTAGTGTGAAAATCGTTGAATTGTTGAGCTCAAGTAATATCTTACTTTTTTCGCTATCCACAGCATTGTTGAAATTCGACAACTGGGTATATTTGTCATCTATGGTTTGTTGTTGTTTTAAGAAAGAAAGTAATTTTGAAGTCGCCGTTGCCTAGTAGATAGTGTGTTGGCTTATTAGTCGTGTGGCCTCGGTTCAAATCCCAGGTCAGGCATCCCCTACTGAACGAAATATGAAAAAATATTTCCTCGGCGACTTCTCTACACATTTCCGGCAAAACTCTCTGAGAGCAAATAAAATTGCAATGAAAAGTTTCTCAAAAAATCTGACGTTCAGAGTTGACTTTAAACTGTTAGCCCAAGCACTCATGGATTAAATTAACACACACAACATAAATGGTGTGAGACGCTAGGGCGTAATCCTGTCTAAAGGGCTGTAATCACCATTTACATATATATGTACGTATACACTAGTGAAATGCATCGTGTTGTCATTTTATTTTTGATAGATTTTACGCTGTAGGTCATAGTATTCTCTATACAATGACATATTTTTTCAGTTAAAAAATATATTTTTCTAGTAGTTGTTGTAATAGTAGAATATGTTAAAGGTCATCTGTTAAATAGGTCAATTCGTATGCTATTAATATTTATATTAATAGACCCGTTTTAAATTAAAACAAAAACAAAATCAAAATCGTTAAAAACTCATATCAAACTTTACAAAAACTACCTTCAAACTACTATGAATAATTTTAAGTAAATTACTGTCTACGCAGATAAGGAAATTTGAAACCCACTTAATTTACATGCCATTACACGATCCGTTCAAACACACTGCACATGTTACTACATCTGAAAATATACATCAGACATCTTTACATCTAATTAATGAAGTGGAGAGTGAATGAAAAACAAGTTAAAACGCCACTTGTTTTGCCAAAAACAAAAAAAAAACTGAAGACTATTAATAATCAATTTAAACAAAAACTTAATCAAAAATTATTTAAATTTGTATGTTATGAGTGTTGTTTTGAACACAATTAGTTGTTATGATTTCACATTTTTTTGTTTTTGTTTTTTGTAACACGTTATACTACATGCACAGTCTGGATATGCATATTGCACATGCTCCTCTCGTACATGATTTGATTTGGCCTTTATTTTCGTTGTTTTTTTCTTAATTTTTTTATGAATTTTCTTGTGTTTTTGTGTTTGACAATTTTCTTCTTCCTAACGAAAACACAACATGAAGTTTCTTTCTTCAACATTTTTTTTCGAGTTTTTTTTTGTGAAACAACTCAGGCGGTAATTTAATATTGAAATTGTACTTGATATGCTGATATGCACTTGAGATGAAGACCAAAACTGCCACTATAAAGAAGAAAAACAGACAGAAAAAATCCATTATAAAAAGCCACTGTATATGCACCACCTATGCAGAGCCATAAAGGAATGTAATCACTGGCACCCGTAATATGTAAGTGAATTTTTTAAAAGATGACAGCATCAATAGAATTTTCATATGATATGATTAAAATCTAATTAAACAATTCTATAACTCGAATCGAAGAAATCCTTTTTCCTTTGTACGATCAACACTCAGGGGATGGCCCCTACTAATGCAGAGCATTGTGTTCGAACTAGGAAAATATATTATGGGAAGAAGAAGACAGAGAATAGTCTTTGTGGCTACTAGATTTGAATCTCTTTACAGCATAAGTGACAGGAAAGACCCCTGCAAGAAGAGAGTTCCACATACAGTGGACAGTAATAGTCTTAGTACGGCAATATATTTTAGCAATTTCGTGAATTTTAGGCTAAAGTTTGTATACAAATTTATTGTTTATATATTTATTTTATTAATTTATTTCTGTTTTATTATAAAACAAAAAATTTTTTAATGTTTTCCATAAAACAGGAGAAAAATAAGGACAAGTTTCACATGACTCTATTGGTACTTCCAAGGAGAACCGTGAGTAAATTTAAAATTCAAAGGCCTAAGATATGAAAATGTTATCCCTTGTATTTAGTAGAATATCCCTTAAGGTCAAGCACTCCATTTAACCCATTTGGAATTGAATGTACAAGGTTTGTTTAGTGTTTTTTAGTGGCACCATGAGCAAGTTTTTCGGTTTACTTTTGATTGAGGTTTAGCGATTACGTAACCGTTCTTTCAAATGATCTCCTAAATAATCTCGTGAAGTCATTTCGGGACTTTTTGCAATATTATTAAGCTTGTGTCGACTTTTTTGTCAAAATGTATTGCCGTACTAAGACTTTTGCTGTACACTGTACGCAAAGTACGGCTAAAGAACGAATTTTGGCTGTAATACAGTGTGAGATACACTGGCTAATCGACCATAAAAGAAAGTTCCCTGCGAGAAAGACGAGTGTTACGTAGAAATACATGATTCTCGGGAACAATTATGCTTATTTTGCTCGAGCAAAATTCGTTGTAGTAGCGATAGAACGGTGAAACATAAACCACATTGCGACGATTGTACCAATGAATCAATAGAGTTGGGTACCCCACTGTAACAAATAAACATTTTCGCCTTCTCCTAAACGCTGTTGAGAAGCCACAAAATAGACTTCGAGACACCGGCCAACGCATGAGAGTTGTAGTCAATTCTCAGTCAGATATAAGAGGTGTAAACCATTCCCTAACAGCTGGGAAACAAACTTCTGGAAGATAAATGTTCATTAAATGCCCGAGGTAGAGGTAGCTCTAGTATTAATTTGCTTTTATGCAGATAAAATTAATCACTCTCTACAAGGACTTCCCAAGTCCTCAAATTATGGAAAAAACGACCGCAGAAATCCTAAGTTTTTCGCGTGTTGATGTATACATTTTGCTTTTACAAAAAAATTCTTAATTATTCTATTGACGTCTCTGAAGAGCATATGGTCTTAACAAACTAGAACTAGAGACCTACGTTATCTAAGTCATTGCTTCTTACTATCCTTAACTGGCTACCACCAGACATGTTGCTGGAACAAGTTGCTGTGAATGCTGAAATAAGTGTGAATGCTGCAATCAATGCCAATGTGAGTTCTGAGTTGATCTGAAAATAAGTACTGACTACACAATACATATATCCAGTTTCAACCCTGATTTTGCAACGAAATTGCTGGATGGATTTTATTATCATAACAATTTTCATCTGCAAGGTTCGTCTTCCAAATATTCAAAGACGGATCGCTGGAGGTTAACACCACCAACGGTTAAAACCGAACGACAGGTGACTGAATAACTTTTCATGTCAATTTTATTAATTTTCAGGGGTTTTGCCAAAAAGCTGCTGAGAGAAAGTCATTATGTTTTGTACGAGATGTTTGACTAGGGGTTTAAACCGTGGCCTCACATCTAAAAACCCAACACACTACCTACCAGACTTCGGCAACCCATCCTTCCATCAATCTTTTGTTAAAAGCTCTGAGTGTTAATAAAAATTTTGTCAAACTGTGAGTCATGTCGCACATGACCAAAGCTAAGACACACTACATGGATGGTGTGAAAAGCTAAATTGTAATCTAGAATGTATGAGTGTCTCCACACTTTCTATCATCGTAGAAATACTGCCCTCAGTCATTCACTGTACAGCCTAGAAAGTTGCAAGATTGTTGGATAGAAGTGTAAATAATTTGTGGAAAAATAGATTAAAGAGTGCAATCAGTTAAAAGTTTAATTCACTAAACTTGGTTCCTCTATCTATGTATGGGAATCTCCATACTTATTATAATCAGACGAATGCGACTGTCGCTTTCAACATATGTTAGATACTGCTCAGCCATTCACAATACAGTCTAGAAAGTTGTAACTTAGTTGGATAGAAGCTTAAATAACACTATGCAACAAAATAAAAAATTGAAATACACCCAGCTATTGACATAGTATAAGTTGTGAATTTTCTTGAGTAGAACTCAAAAATATTTTTTATATATATTTTGAACCCTCCAAACTTATTTTATTTGACAAAAACCGATTTTTTAGACTTTACGCACAAATTTATTGATTACACAAACACATCTGAACCAATGCCACAAAGTTAAAGCTTTTTAGAAAGGGAGTGATGGAGCTTTAAAACGACATACATATATGTATTATTTGACTTAATATTCTGTCAGGTTTGATGAGGTAAGCTTGACAAATGTGAATTTTTTCATATTTTTTCAAGTTTGTCCGTTCATAGTAGTAAACTTTAACTAAAAAATATAAAATAAGTGGTGGTATTCTTAAACTGCATTCTGTTGTGGAGAGATTGACAGTTCGTTTGATAAAATCGAACAAGAAGTTTTATAGTTTTCAATTTTTTTTTCAAATAAACTTTCAGTTAAAATTTTTTTAGAATTTTTCATGGATCTTGATTGTTTATTGGAAAATGTATCAATCTCGAGTTTGAGCGAACATCAAAAGTTGGCAAATATTTACGCAAAGCGAAATAATAATATTTGAAAAAGAAAACACAAATATTAGCAGACTTATGGTAGTCGCCCAAACATAAAATTGACACATTTTCGGTAAACAATCAAGTTCCATCAAAAATTTTGAAAATTTTTGAACTGAAAGTTCATTTGATAAGGTGACATGTATACAAAAACATAACACGACTATTGTACTATTTAAATTATAACTACTATAATTTGTGTCCGATTTGATCAAACGCAGTGTCAATCTCTTCACAAGATAATGCACTTTCAGGATGTCTTTACTTATTTAAAACTTTTCATTAAAGTTTGCAAGAAGTCGCCGTGGTCTAGTAGGTAGTGTGTTGGCTTATTAGACGAAAAGCCAGGGTTCGACCCCCAGGCCAGACATAAAAAAGTACTAAAAGTATTTCTTCGGCGACTTCCTCTCAGTAGATTCCTGGCAAAAACTCTGAGAGTAAATAAAAATTGCCATGAAAAGTTTCTCAAAAATCTGTCGTTCGGAGTCGACTTTAAACTGTAGGTCCCACCACTCATGTATAAAATTAACACATACAACATAAGTGGTGTGAGAAACTAGTTCGTTATCCTGACTGAAGGGTTGTAATGACCAATCATGTATGTCATGTATTAAAGTTTGCAATTAAGAATGGCTAAACTTAAAAAATAAAAAAAATCAATTTTTCTAAGTTTACCCGATCAAACTCATAACATGTAAGTTCGAAACATATGTTTATATATACCATTTTAAAGGCTCATCTGTTTCCTTTTTAAAAAAACTTTGGATTTTGAAAATAGGTTAAAAAATATTGGGGTAACCAATAATTTTGTGAAAAGATCAAAAATACTGTTTTTGTCAAATAAAAGAAGTTTCGAGGGTTTGAGAAATATAAAAAAAAATTTTTTTGAATTCTACTCAACAAAACTCACAACCTATACTATGTCGTTAGCTGGGTGGATTTTAATTGTCGCACCGTGTAATTTGTGTAAAAATATTTTAAAGATGACAATTTAAGCTTGGTGGTCCAGCTACATAGGTGTGGGCATATCCGTATTTATTATAATCGTCCAAATGCCGCCCTAGCTTGCAACGTATTTCAGTTTCTGCTCTTGCTGAGCTGTACAGCCTAGAAAGTTGCAACTTTATTGGATAGAAGTTGAAATAATTTGTGCAAAAATTGATTAAAGAATGTATTCAGTTAAAACTCTGCATTACAGCTTCGTCTTACTTATAATCATCAATGTTGATTTTTCATACATACATACATGATCATATAGCATGAATGTATGAACATATTGTTTTTCTTGACGTTGACGTTGTTTTTGTTTTTATTGTATTTTCAACGATGTAATGCATATGCAATGTGCAATGTATGCATGGACATGTAATGAACATTAAGCTTTTCAAACATACATATGAAATTGTTATTTTTTAAATTTTTTTTTATTTTATTTTCAATTTCTTAACAAATTTAACAATTTTTTATTTTATTTTTTTAATTTTATTTTTTATTTTTGCTTATAATGTCGGTGGCGAATTTAAAGAAAAAAGAAAAAAAACCGCGTTTGTGTCTTAGCTGGATAGCTGGCTGGCTGGCGGTTTGGTTGGCTGGTTGGCTTAACGTACTTAAAAAGAAATTGAAAATTGAATTTTTTTGTTATGGCTGTTGGCTTCTTTTATTTTTTTTCTTTTTTCTTCCACCAGCAACATTTGTAGCAGCCGCGCCAGCAACAAATGTTTTCACTAATAATACCAGAGAGAGAGAAAAAAGTGAAAAAAATAATTTAAAAAATATTCATACATGGACGAACGATATTATTTATTAAAAGTATGAAAAAATATTGTTTTTAATTGAAATTTTGTATGTTAAATGAAATTGTTATTGTTGCTTTTTCTTTTATTTCTATTCAACAAATATATATACAGGTTTCGCAAAGCTTACTACCGCTTAAACGGTGTTGTTCTACCATACAATCTCTGTCTGTATGTATGTCTGTCTGTTTGTCCATCTAACGTTTAGCGAATACTTATGATTTCATTTTGTTGCAGTTGACTAAACATGTTGTTTGTTATGTTTTCTGTCAGTGTAGCCGTACACTTACCACAAATGATTTTAGAAAACCATATGCAAGCGGGCAAGCGGGGCAACTGTTTATGTCTACATAAGCATTGAACACTTGCACTTTTTCTTTCTTGGCCTAGGAATCTCTCTATTTCTCCTTCTCTCAATATCTCCTAATAGCCTGACATACGTTGTCAAACATTTAACAAACACATAAGCTTGCTATTATAAATCGTCTGTTAGAGGGACATATGTACATACATACATACATATGTACATACGTATATAGAGAGAGACATGCCTTATACAAAAAATTTTCTTAAAAGATATTGGCTTTTCGTTTATGCTTTTCCAGCTTTTCCTCTTGTTTTTGTTATGTTTTCTTGCTTGTCTTATTTTCTTTCGTTTGCTGTGCACTTTATGAAAAACTCGCAAGGTGAATTTGACTTTCACTTGACTAGAGTGAAAAAGGTTTTGTGCATGATTTGTTGGCGACAACAAAAATTAAAAACAAAATCAATATCACGCAGCAAAAAAAAAACGAATTGTTTTTTGTCTATTTTAAGAGTCAATTGAATATTTTAAGGAAATAAAAATCCGCACACACACAGGGAATAGAGGTATAATAAGGCTACACTCCTCAAATAGCTGTGACGGCAGGTCTTTCATTTTGAAATTTTATAACCTATGTTGATTCAAAGTAAGGGGTCCCACTTTGGACAGCATTTATGAACATTGTTGCTCACTTAATTGGCCATTAACAACCCTGTTAAAGGATTTCGGCATGCCTTAACACATCCTTGCATGTGCCTCTGCTTATTGCGTGACTACGCCGGTTGGTAACACCAACCTATATTTGCTCCTTTGAATGCAAACAAGGTCGCCTTCTTCCTTGATTTCGGTAAATCCCCGCATCAAGCACCCGTCTCGCTGGTGCATCCTCCTCCGTTCGAACGACATGACAAAGCCAGCGCCGCCGCTGGATATTAGTACGCTGCACAACGTCCATGTCGTTGAGGAGCTCGTACAGCTCACTGTTGGATCGGATGCTGAAATTATCGTCAACTCGTACTGGACCGAAGATCTTACGCAGCCTCTGGAAGGTAATACGCTGCACAATGTCCATATCATACAACTCACTATTGGATCGGTTGCCAACTTGCACAGGCACGCAAATCTTACGTAGGTTTCTTTTCTCGAATACTCTCAAGGCTGCTGAATCAGTGCTTAATAGTGTCCATGATTCTGTGCCATTAAGAAGCACGGGAAGGATGAGCATCATGTAGAGTATTAGTTATGTCATACGGAAGAGGTCTCTGCTATTCAATTGCCTATTGAGACTATAGTAGTACTTGTTGGCATGAGTGATACTACGCTTGATTACCAGACTGATATTGTTTTAGTAGTAACGGCGCAGCCAAAATATATAAATTGCTTGACTATATAGAAAGTAACTATACGGCCGTAATCTGGCATCCAATACTGCGCATGTCCCTACTTGTCGGCAACATGTACTTTGTTGTGATATCACAATCAATATTCAAACCGGGAATTAAACAGTCCGTACAGCAAACCAATGAAGCCGCCGTGGTCTAGTAGGTAGTGTGTTGGCTTATTAGACGTGAGACCTCTGTTCAAATCCCAGGTCAGGCACCTCCAACTAAACGAAATATGAAAAAATATTGCTTTGGCGACTTCCTCTCAACAGATTTCTGGCAAAAACTCTGAGAGTAAATAAAATTGCAATGATAAGTTTCTCAAAAATCTGTCGTTCAGAGTCAACTTTAAACAGTACTCATGTATAAAAATTAACGCACACAATAGAAATGGTGTGAGCAATATTGCACGTACTCTCTTACTGACAACGGGAGATTAAGCCTCCCTGTAAAACGAGTCGATATAGTTCGCTATAACATGTTCAAAATTACAAGTTCCGTATGGGCTCTGACAACTCATCATCAATGCAATATACAACGGTTTCGCCATGGCCCGGAACCCATATAACAATTACCTTAGAATGATTGGAAATTCTCCTGAAAAATTCTCTGTATTCATTGACAGGGACTTACGCTGAAACTTTGTTCATTAGGAACTTAATTGCAGGCTGCTTATCCGAGTAAATTAAGAGATTTTCAAAAAAAATCCCGCCATTCAATAAGCATTGCGCCGCTTTTAAAATGACCATGACCGCCTTCTGCAAAACATTACAGTGGTGAGGCAGCCACTTGGAAAGTTTAATATTAGCCGTTGGTATAAACTTCAAAAGTACCCTTGAGAACCCCAGGATCTTTAAGCCAGAAGTCCCTATTTGGAAATCTAAAATTAAAGTTTCGGTGGCATTGGTGTTCGCGCATCGGCCAGCGGACATGTACACATAAAGAAAGTTTGGTTCTATCACATTCTGATAAAGCCAATTTGTGATTGCTGGTCTAAGACCCTAGATATTGCCTTTGCTGGCGTAAAGCGCTATTATTGCTGTCTTAATCCTCTCAATAATGAAGAACACTCAGTTTCTCACAAAAGCACAAACTTATCTCTCAACAGAAGTCATTATTCAGCAATCTATAGATTGTCCTTTGCATTGTAGTTCTTGTCCCCTAGATAGATAAGAGCGGGAAGTCTGTACAAACTCAAATGCAGTACGCTCATCTTCATTTTGGGAGACCCTACAAAACATTGCATTTTGCATACTCATGAGAGATGCCTTTGGTGCTCATTGTATGGCCTGACTTATTAGGTACGATCTCAATCATCTTTAGAGGAGGAAACTAAATGACTTCAACAGGAGCTTCGCATGGTTTCTGGACTTGGAAAAGGAATTACTGTCGTATTAGAAATGGGCCATTATAGAACTGGGATAGGTTGGGTTGTAGTGTCAGCTTTGATACCACAACTCACTTGAGCACGTATAGCAGCCAGTTGTGGTGCCACAGGTAAGCGTATTACTTGTAGTGACTGAATTAAACCAAACTCATCGAAGAAGTTGGTTAGGGCAGGGGCTGCACACTAAAACACAACTCCCCTATGCTGGATAACAGGTCGCTTGTTTACATAGAGACCTGTTAGAATCCTTTTAACATTGCACGCTTGAAAGACTGTACTGAGTATAGTTAGGGATATACTTTGAAGTTCTGGCAACTTACTTACTCAATTGTTCATTACAATCCTACTGTCAGTTTTACCACCTATTTTCTCACACCACTTATGTTGTGTGTGTTAATTTTACACAGAAGTGGAGGGGCCCACAGTTTAAAGTCGACTCCGAACGACAGATTTTTTGAGAAACTTCTTCATGGCAATTTTTTATTTTTATTTTATTTTTGCCGGAAATCTGATCTAAAGTGTGAACTTGGGGTTCAACACACTACCACTAGACTACGGCGACTAGTTGGCAACGGCTTGACAATTTCTATGTAAACGCAATGGCTGTCACAAAATTTTCTTGCCACTTTCAATATTTAAAGTCGCTTTTGATCGATTGTAACTAGCTTTCTATTTTTTGTTTTTGCGTAATATTTGATTATTAAACTTTTTAAACTTTATGATCTTTACTTTCTAATTAAGTTCACTTTATGAATCCCAATCCCAAGATAAGACCTAAAGACTAAACAGCCAAGAGTTGCTTGTTTTTCTTGGTCGACTGGATTTCCACGTGCTCTTCATTTGAATGTGTGTTTAACCTTCTCTCTAATTAAAGTGTTTTGCTGTTGTCTGTAAAACTTTTTTGTTTTATTTTTGGATTCGTATATGATTCGTTTGTGTTTTTAACATTTCTTTGACCACGTTTTGTTAAACCAACTTTAAGCCAAGCGCCATTGTTTCCATCATTTCCATATCTCTGGTAAGAAAACAAAGAAGAACATACAAGCTGGTAGAGTATGTAATTAACACCCATTAACTGGGCTTAACACCTAGCAAAAGACAAGAGAGAAGGTAAAGAACTACAATCGGTTTGATTGTTATAAATAAAAAATCTGTTTTACTAGCTATTATGGCTGTGTTCCTTACTTATCATTGTTGTTTGGGTGTCGTTTTTTCTTCTTATTTTTTTCTTGTTTAACTTAAATCTTGACCTTGTATTTGAAGCAGAAGAAGAAAAAAAAGAAAACAAAAAAACACCACTTGTTGTTGGCCCGTCTCTACTGTCATTAAGCGAACATAACTCCAACAATAGGCATGGACGGCAAGCAACAATAAGCCGTAATTCTCAGAGTGGTGTTAATAGTTGTAGAATCTAGTGTTAATCGTTTAAAATCTTTGTTGTTTTGTTTTTTTTATTCAGTTGTTGTTGTTGTTTTCGAAAATCATGACCCATGAACCACTCTTACCACTTTTATTCAAATGAATTCGTTTTGTTTTCTCATTCATTATTGGTTACCCCCCTCCAAAAAAAAAGAAACAGAAAAAATGATATATGGCCTGTACTCTAAAACACTTTTCACTAATTTGTCTTATATAAGTATCTGCGTAACAGGTAATTAGTATTCCATTTAACCCTTAAAGGTCTTTAAGAATACAAAATTTTTAGTTACTATTGTCATCATTATAAATACAGTGGTGGTGCTACATTGGTGGCTTGAAGTTTTACATAAGCAAACTGAAGATATCACTTCGAGATTGAATGCAAGCCTGGAAGATAACGTTCTACTCCACAAACTCAGGAGTACATATACTCGAAGCGTAATCAAGTGCAACAGGAAAAGTCAAACAATGCACCAAATTGTGTTAATTCAAATAGAAATAAATAACTCAACTCGCTTTACCATCAGTAATCAGAATCGTCGTAGTCTACTGAGTAGTGTTTTGGCTTATTAGACGTGAGGCCACGATTCAAACCCCATGACAGACAACAAAACGAAATATGTATGAAAAAATACTTCTTCGGCGACTGCCCCTCAGCAGATTTCTAACAAACACTCTGCGATCAAAGACTCTGCTGGCTTTATCCAGGGGACAGTTAAGGAGGCATATGTGAGTCACAAATGCCCTATTGAAATTTATATGAGACTTTCTGGCAAAACCTCTGAGAGTAAATAAGAAATTGCCATGAAAGGTTTCTCTAAAAAATCTCTCATTCGGAATCGACTTTAAACAGTAGGTCCCACCACTCATGTATAAAATTAACACATACAACATAAGTAGTGTGAGAAACTAGATCGTAACCCTGACTGAAGGGTTGTAATGACCAATTATGTATGTTGTCTCCAAAGTTCTGACCTTCACAACCAAGTTCAGCGGATTTCACTATAACAGAGCTTTCATTGTTAACGTACGACAGATTTTTATGGCCCTTTTAATAGCGATAGACACTACTGTATGTGTCTTGAATGCCCCATTTGAGCTTTTTTCAGAATCATTCAATGCAAAATTTTTGGTTTATAGCCCACGATTTCCCTGTAATACTTCTGCAGTCAACGAAGTCTAGTAGGTAGTGTGTTGGTTTACTCGACGTAAGACCACATTTCAAACCTTAAATCTACAACTCCAACAAAACAATATATAAAAAACATTTCTGCTACGATTGTCTTTCAGTAGGTTTTTGCCAAAAACTCTGAGAGTAAATAAGAAATTGCCATGAAAAAGTTTCTCAAAATCTGTCGATCGGAGTCGGCTTTAAACTGTACGCCCACGCGTCTCTAGTATAAATTTAATACACATAACGTAAGTGGTGTGAGAAACTGGGTTGTGATCGTGACTTAAAGGTTGTAATTACCAATTATGTATGTATGAATGTATGAGGTTTGATCAGCAACAAATATATTCAAACTGAATAAATGAAAATGATTTAAAATGTTTTTCAAGCCAAACGATAAATTATATTAAAAGTTCCATTCAGGTGTTTTGGGCCACAATATATCAGGAGATGCCCATACTCATGCACTGTGTTGAAGCTAGGAAATTATCTTATGGGAAGGAGAAAAGAGGGAGTAGAGTTTGTGGCCACTAAATTTGAATTTCTTTATATCATCAGTGACAGAAATACGAGTACATACTGTAAGTCCGGCTAAAAAACGTTTCTGTCTGTATTGAAGTGTGCGAGTCAGTGGCCAATCGACTACAAACGGATGTGCTCGGCGAGAAACACGTGTATTGCGTTCGAATACATGATTCTCGGGCACAAGTTCAATTATTCCGCTCGAGCAAAATCCGTTGCCACTTTGCGATGATGAATCAACAGACCAGGCCGTATGACCATCTTCGCCTTTTTCTGTACTCGGTCGAGAAACCTCAAAATGGATTTTGAGGCATCAGCTCATACATGAGAGTTGTATTCCATTCTTGGCCGGGTATAAGTGCTGTGAATCGTTTCTTAACAGGCGTAAAACAAACCTCTAGAAGATTAATGTTAATTAAATACATCCTACAGCCTAATAAGCACCTTCACCTTCATCTGTACGCGGTCGAGAATTCATGAGAATTGAATTCTAATCTGGGTCGGATATTTCATTTATTTGTTTATTAATTACAATACAATTGCAAATAATCGGTGTAGTGTCACAGACTAGAGTCTTTGGTGGGAATCGAACCCACGACCCTCCCGCTAATAGTCTAGCACACTACCCACTAGAATACAAGGGTAAGGGTACCCTTGTGGTGTAAATAGTAAGAAAATTAGATGAAGTGAAGTATTTCTGGCACCATCTTAAGAAACCGACACACTTGAATGCTTCTTTCTAAACTGGAAAAATGTACTGGTTCCAGCGAACATCAAACTGAATCTGTAAACCCAGAACATCAAGATTAATATTTACACCACCCATAGACACCAATGATGCAAAATTATTGCTGCGCTTATGTGTCAAAAACCAACGCTAAGTCTTTCCTGACCTTGTTCGGATATTGACTGTGTATCGGATAAAAGTGAGCCATACATTTTAAGCTTTTTCACCTTAATCTCCAAAGCCCGTGACCTACAATTAAAAGAATACAGTAGAGACCCCGCTTAACGCTGCTCCGCTTAATGCTGTTTCAGTATTACGCGGTTGTAAATGAAACGGCCATGCACTAACCAAAAGCAATGCACTATATAGCGACAGTGTATACTATGTATATTTTTCAACGCTCTTTTGTTAGTCTGTCCAACTGATTCCAACTGTATTTTCCGAAGTCGCAATCACTGTACGAACGCATCTTTTCTGCGTCACAGTTGATTTATTAGTTGTCATCAACGTTACTAAGTGTATACATATGTACGTGTTAAGTTGCCTTGTTTAACGCTGTTTCGTTTAGCGCTGGAACTTATTGGAACGTATCCCCCGCGTTAAGCGGGGTCTTACTGTATGAATATTGCCGTCATCTTCAGAAGAGTAAATAGGGTTAGAAGTTAAAGAAAGAAAGTCGTTAATGAAAATAAGGTATAAAGTTGGAGAAAGAACAGAGCCTTGTGGTAGCTTTGAATTTAAACTGAACTAGCCTGCTACGATTCCGTCTATAATAACCCGTATAGTGCGATCTCAGGGAAACCTCAATGTAAATCGATAGAAGTGACTACCAGCACAAAAAGCATTAAGTTGTTGGCAATAAAACATGTCAAAATTAATTTCTAAAATTAATTTCCAAATACTTGAACAGTTAATTTTAATTAAAAAGCTTATCCGGCATTAAGAATATTGAAATTCGAAAACTTTCTCTTGTGCTAATAACTGTTTAAATTAATTTTGTTGTTGTTTTTTTTTTTGGAATTTCTTTATTGAAAAATATTCAGAACAGTTTCTAATAAATTGATGGACAATTATTCACAAAATCATAAACAAGTCGTTTTAATTATTGGCCATCAATTTGAAAAAAAAGAATAAAAAAATTTAAAAGAAAATTAAAAACTACTACCGGTCTTGCTTTAATTCAACCAAGCAAGTACGGACGTATGTATGTATGTACGAACGTAATTTCAATAATAAATTTTTGCCAAATTTGGTTGTGGCAACCATATACATTTGATTTCTTTAATAAATTGTTTGCTTGCAAGTTAAGTAAAAAGAATTCTTTATTTCTTTCTCTACATCTTCTTATATATAAAAATGAATGTGTGTTTATTTGTTTGAAGTCTATAGACGGCTAAACGGCTGGACCGATTTCTTGAAATTCTCACAGTATCTTCCTGTACCTCTGGAAGGCGTTATAGGCTACTTTTTATTTTAAAATTTCAAGTAGGCGAGATGCAACGCCCACATACCCAATAAATATTTAATGTCGCATATCTCATAAACTGCAACAGCTAGAGTCCTCAAATTTTGTTTGAACGACTTTGACGTATATATGAAAAAATGGGCGCATTGGCTATAGTGGGCGTGTCAACTCCCATAGTCTATATATATAAAAATGAATGTTTGCTTGTATGTGCCTTATAGAATCGTAAACTATGCATTTGATCATGTTGTGATATGTAGCAAAGTTGTTGCGAATGAGCCGGGGAAGGTTTCTAAGTTAGTATGACCAATTTTCGACAGGTGGCGCCACTGAAAGTTACTTAAAATGAATTAAATCGTAAACTGGGCATTTGATCATGATATTATCTTTAGCAAAGTTGTTGCGCATGAGTCGACGGAGGTTGGTGCGATTAATTTCCGATGGATGGCGTCACTGAAAATTATTCAAAATGATTGACAATCAGTTGGTCGACCTGCACCTCAAGCATGAAAGACAAGCATTGAGACTGGAAAATCTTCGAGTATATGCCACTGAGACCCGTTCGCATGAACCACTTGAATAACGAGAAGTGAGATTAGAAACTGATCGAATGAGTACTACTCAGGCCCGTTCGTCTGAATCATCGGGACAACGGGACACAAAATCAATAAAATGATTCAAAATTAATTGGACATTTGTGTAATGTCTTTCCTTCAAATTTATTTTAGTTGGTGGCGCAGCAACACGCGCAGGGTACAGCTACTTGCGTATAAAACTTTTACCCAAACGTAGTATGTATGGAATGTATACAACGGGCCATCATGCAATGCAATGCACGATGGCCAAAATAAAATTTTAACACCTTTTCTTAGGTGATTGTGTTAAAAAAAATTAAAAGGAATGAAATAAATAAACTTGAACGAATAATAATAGTTATTTATTATTATTTTTATTTTATTTATTTTAACAACAAAAAAATGTTACAAGTTGCGTTGTGATTTTAGCACGTAATAAATACACTCCAACAAAAAATAGCAACATTTTTGTGTTTAATTTTGTTTTTTACGAAGGGGAAATAAAAATAAATATCAGCAGGAATATCCAAAATTGGTAAGTTAAAAAGTTAATGGCTTTTACACAAAACAACAAAATCCAATAAATTTCTTTTTACGAATCGAATGCCAAAGCAACCAGCCAGCCAGCCAGCCAACCAAGCCAATATGCATCAATGAATGAGTGAATGAATGAATGAATGGCTAAGCAAAGTGAGTGACTGAAGTGTGTGAATGAATGACTGTTTGAATGAATGACCACTCAAATAAATGTTCGATTTTTCAAATGCGATTAGTTTTAACTAAAAACAACAACAACAAAAATAGTAAGAAAAACTGAATTACACCAGGTTTAACGGCATTATTGTACACAACCATATATAAATATGTTACAAAAAAGCCTAGAGTCAGCCGAAAAGGAAGAGTTTCCAAAATACAATTTCACTTCACTAGCCGTACTAGGCACACAAACAAAAATAAAAAAACAAAAAAAAACGTGCAAAATATTTTCCTACACATACAGAGACCAACTTTGGCTCATTCCAATAAGGAAAAGTGGTAGCAAAAACAGCTAAGGCAGGTCATTATGCTGTTGCTTCCATAGCAAACTGTATTTTCACAAATAGTAGTGCCCCCTTGTAACAATAGGTTTCCCCCATCGTAATTTGTAATGACACCTCCATCGTGTTAAACGGAAGAATTTTCATGGGGCATACAATTTGCAAATTTTTCTTTTTACAATGAATGGCTCATTGGAAAAAACACACAAAATGATGGACAACGATTGTTGTAAACTTGGTTGAAAAACTATAAAAAGACTTTGAAAAAAAAGAAACAACAACAACAAAAACAAACAAACACTTATTGAATTATGCCTCAGGTCAGTAGTTTTATAGGCTACCAAAAAAAATGCCTACACACACTGCTGTTGTTACTCGCTTATTTGTATACGAAATACAGACAAATTGTTAACAGTTAAACATTTAGCGCTGACTTGTGGCAAGGCTGACATAAAAACTGTAAAAAGTGTAAATCGAATTTGTAACAAGTGCATGGAGCAACACAGGCAATCGCGGTTGAGTACATACATATATGAAATGAAAATGGTCACACTTACCACAATTAGTTTTACCCGCAGGTCAACCATTCACTAGAGAAAAATATCTCGTGTCCAAAATAAATCTTGAAAGAACACGGTCAACGATGTCAGAAAAAGGGAAGTCAGGAACCTCCGTCTCCTTATGACAAGGATAGGGCACTGACACATGAGGTGTAAGACAGTCTCCTGCTCCTCCTCAAACTCACAGCTACTGCAGCAGCCATTTGTCAGAATGCCGAGACTTTCGGCATGCCTACCAAAAGAAAAGTGGCCCGTAAGTATCGATATTGTGCTTCGAACGGCCATGCAATTTAAGGATAGAAGTGAGTCGATACTCTTTCTACCCATATGTGTCCAGCAATATTTCAGGAACCTACCTGCTGCCAGCGAGATTGAGCCTCTCCGTAAAACGAGTGGATAAAATCCAAATTAGAATACTTATCCTATGCTGAACATATATCGCAGATTGCTAGCTTCGTACCGGCCCTGGCCAGCTTATTTACAATGCAATTTGCAATGATATTCCTGTGTCCCGCATGCCATATAAGAGTTACCTTTGAATGATCCGAAATTTGTCTGAAAAATCCTCAACTTTCATTGGCAAGGTCGAATGTTGAAACTTCGTTTGTTAGGGACTTAATTGCAGCCTGGCTATCTGAGTAAATCAAGAGATTTTCATAGAAAATCCCACCACTCAACAAGCACAGCTTCACTTTCAAAATTGCCATGACAGTGCAGTGGTTAGGCAGCCTATAAGAAAGTTTACTACCACGACCCTTAATAATGAAACCATGGTCCCACTAGTAATTATGTGAACCACCCCAGTATGTCTGTGTCTTCCCAGAATAGTAGCATGTCCAAAGTCCGTATTAGACTACGATTGAGTCTTGCTGTTACCAACACAGCCCTATACGTTAATATATAGCTGTCGTATACGTATAATAGTATAGCTGTCTGCCTGCGTACTCTGTCTTTCAGTCGGCAGTGGTATTGGTGTTTGTGCACCGTCCACCAAACATTTACCTAAGGCCCGACGTCTGTGTCTTCCCAGAATAGTAGCATGTCCAAAGTCCATATTAGACTACGATTGAGTCTTACTGTTGCCAACACAGCCCTATACGTTAATATATAGCTGTCGTATACGTATAATAGTATAGCTGTCTGCCTGCGTACTCTGTCTTTCAGTCGGCAGTGGTATTGGTGTTTGTGCACCGTCCACCAAACATTTACCTAAGGCCCGATGTCTGTGTCTTCCCAGAATAGTAGCATGTCCAAAGTCCATATTAGACTACGATTGAGTCTTACTGTTGCCAACACAGCCCTATACGTTAATATATAGCTGTCGTATACGTATAATAGTATAGCTGTCTGCCTGCGTACTCTGTCTTTCAGTCGGCAGTGGTATTGGTGTTTGTGCACCGTCCACCAAACATTTACCTAAGGCCCGATAGAGGCAGTATGTGATGATTGGTCTGAGGCTCTACATCTTGCCTTTTGCAGATGTAGAGCGCTATTGTCGCTTCCTAATCATATCAATACTGTTATCTTTATATGAAAGCTAGGGATCAAGAATGACACCCTGATATTTAATTCTCTTGGATAAGGAAGGTAAAATTCGATTTATGAACGGATTTTAGTTCGACAAGATAAAAAAATTAGAGTGTGTTATTATAATAGGGGCAATAAGACAATTTATCCCAAAACGATTCTGGCAGCTTTGTTGGTACATGGTAGTGACGAACAAAGCCTTGGAATCGATGGTTAGATTGTAGTTGTCGTTATAGATGCCCTATGTCGCTTGATAAAAAGCAACAAAGTTTTGCAAAAATTTACACTTAAATCATACGATGATTATCATAAGCTTCAGAGCCTGGTTACATCTCAAAATTATATTACGCACTGCGTAATATAATAACAAACACCAGCATAAATAAAAAGGGTAAACAAGTAAACAAAAATACAACAACAAACACTACAAGAATAAATGTAAACAAAATACGCAAACAACAATAATGAAACAACGATGTTGACATTTATAGAGATCTCGAGGAGTTGAAATTATGAACATAAGAACATTCATCAGACAGCGTACGGTGCCATATACAAGGCAAGGCTAAGCAGGCAACAGAGTTAGTAAAAGTTCAGTCAGTCTTGCGTGAAGACGCGGTGCGTTTGAAGAGAGTAATCGTTGTTTTGAAGATCTGTCGAACAAGTATCTAGTAATTGTTATTGTTTGTGCAAACCGTGTAAATAGAGGAATAACAAACAAAGCAATTGTTGTTGTTTACATCAATTTGTGAACAGTGGCACATAGAATTGTGCGAATAATAAAGAATTTTAATTAAATTTATTTTTATACGTTTTTAAAAGGTATAATATGCATGTACAGTCAAAGAAAAAAGTCTACATACACCGCTTTATGTGGACTTTTTCCCTCTAATTTTTTTGTACTATTCTAATAATTTCTAGGTTATATATTATTTATATTCGTTTTTGTCTTCAGACGTTCTTAACTTAAACAACACTGCCTTAAACAACACAACAACAGCATTTTTATCTTTGACTCTATGTATCTCAGATATTCATGCCGAAATGCTTTCGAAATGGCTCAACGCTGTTTTCCTGATTCTAAAGTATACGGTCTGGTTAACCTATAGATAATAAAACGCATGCCCTTCACTAGGAAATACAAGAAGCAATCTTATACAAGGCCACAGTTCAAACCACAGTTCAAACATGGCCAGTGAAACGAAATATGAAGAAAATATTTTCTCGGCGACATCCTATCAGCAGTCAAAAACTCTGAGAGTAGATAAAAGTGCATAGAAAAGTTTTGCAAAAATCTGTCGTTCGGAGTCGACTTTAAACAGTAGGCCCCGCCACCCATGTATGAAATTAACACGCGCAATATAAGTGGTGTGAGTTACATACAGTCAAAGAAAAAAGTTTACTTACACCGCTGTATGTAGACTTCTTTCCCTGTAAGTTTTTTTTGTATTTTTCTAATAATTTCTAGGTTATATATTATTTATATTCGTTTATGCAAACTTTTTTCTTTGACTGTATGTAACTCAGATATTCATCCGGAAATGCTTTCGAAATGGCTCAACGCTGTGTTGATGATTCGCATTGTTAAAGTATACTCATCAAACTCATGATTTTCACTGGGAAATATATGATACCACAAATCAATCCTCTAAAACTGTGTCGAGTTGAACTGTTATATTTTACGCTACTGAGTGATAATTTGCTTCAATTATTCAATCGTTTACAATCTAGAATAGGTGTGTGTCATATCTATTCCTATTTCTTTTCTTTTTGTGAGTAAAGCATTCTTTATTTTCACAAATTATATCAATTTTATCATTTATCATGATGGATATTCTTTCAAACAAAAGCAAAACGTTAGAATTAACGAAAACAAAACCGGAGAAGTCAACTTTCATTGCCCTGCCTTTTTGGAAATCGTTATGAACTCATCACAAGACAATTTGACATACATTTATTATTTAATGAGACCCCTCGTATAATACCACTTAAAATGAATTAAAAAAATAATTTTTTATAATAAATTATAAACAATAACGCTTCTTTATTTCTTCGTATTCTTTGTTCACATTTATAATGTTATTTAAAAATTTAAGAAAGCATTTAACAATTAGAAATTTTTGTAGAAATTCACCAAGAAAATGATAAAAAAAAAACAAAAATCTGGTACTCCCCATAAAGACAAACCTTAAAAGTTATAAAAAACAAAAAGAATGAAAGAAAGAAGACAGTTTAGAAATAAAAAAAGTCATCTAAAAGGCCACCAAAACTAAACGTGCTTTAAATCATAATTGATTTGTAGACAAAAAGAAAAGAAAAGAAAAGAAAAGAAAGAAAAAAACACAACAAAAACAAAACATGTTTCAGGGAAAAACAAAGAACGACAAAAAAAGAGAAACACTGCTAAAGAAAACCGCATTGAAACGCTGGCAGTTAGCAGTAGCCCAGTGAGTATACACTGCCTGGCTCTAATCACGCTTCTAGCCTTAAATAGTACGCGCACACTGTATTTTGAGGCAGTGCCACAAACGCACTCTGTACAGCGATTTCACCTACGACTATGAGTACGACAATTTCGTTGCTGTCTGTTGCTCAAAAGTTTACAACACCAAAACGCACCCAGTTTTCAATTTTTTCTGTGTTCATTTTTTTTTTTTGGTTTTTTTGTGTATCTGTTCGTTGTACGTACGTTGACAATTTTCCCCATTTCTTTGCCGGGTGCGTGAAACCTCTTTTTAGTTGACTGAAGTTAACAATTATCAGTGTGTTGCAATCAATAAGTTATTCAAAAAGGAAGTAAAGATTAATTACTCTCTCCTTCTCTCCCAAATGGCTCAATTTAACATGACTATTTAATTATATATGACTATTTATTATATATATAATTATGATACCGATATTAAGCTTCATATCAAATATGTAAGTGCAGTAGGGCTTACCATTAAAAGGGTGCAGTTCGGTGTATCAAGACAATATTTTCGTCATTAAGCAAGTACACCGCAAAGCTCTAATTAACAACATGGTTTTTAATAAAAGGCTTTTAGTTCAAGTTGGCGACCCTATCGGAGGAGCTTACCATGCCCTACAGTGGAGTGCACAAATGAGTATATCTTTGTGCTCTGAGCAATTTTAATTGCATAAATATAAAAGTGTTAAAGCAGTTCAAAAAAATTTCCTCCACCGTGTTTCATCGTTTTCTTAACATGGTGTCTTTCAATTCTTACCCCAAGGCGACGCCAGCAATATTGCTTACCATTGGACTGAAAGCGATTGAATTTTGATTCGTCTGACCAGATCACATGTTTCCAGTCATCCACTGTCCAATTTCTGTGTTCTTTGGCAAACTTTAACAGTGCCTATACATTTTTAGCCGAAAGTTCAGGTTTTTTCTTTTTGACTGCTGAGGTATAGCCAACATCTTTAAGAGCTCTACTTGCCGTCAATCGACTAACGGTTTTCCCTATTGCCAAAAAGCCCCTTTAGGTGTTAAAAATTTGTTCCTTTTCATTTTTGTTAGCATTAGACGCACATCTGCATTAGTTAGTAGTTTTTGACGACCTCTATCTGGAAGCTAGTGAACAACAGACCGTTTTTGGACTCTGATGATTACTGACTGACTAACTCCAAGTTGTTTACAAATTTCCCTGGTAGAATAGCCACTTCCAGTCAAAGCTACCATAATATTTTCAGTTGATTTCGAGAGTTTCTTCATTTTTAATAGAAATTGATTTTTGTTCGATAAGTTACAGAACATATACGCTCAACGAGATTAAGTAATTAATATCAATAGTGCAGATAGTGCAGAAAAATGAAAAAATAACGATATTTTTTGATTTCGTTTTTGAAAACATCATAAAATGGAGACGTGTAAAATTGAGTAAATGCGAGTTGATTTTGCTTTGTTTGTTAGGGCTTGATGATTTCTGTTTTAAATTTTATATTATTTTGTTAATTACTAAATGCTAAATAAATGACAAAAAACGTTTGAAGTTTTCTTTATTACTTTTAGTTTTATTCAATAAAAAGCGTCCAAAATACAAACATGTACTCATTTCTGCACCTCACTGTAAGTCTGATGTGGTAGCATGGAAAGAAGTTAGCAACAGGAATTACTTCTGCACTAAGATCATTCCACATAAGAGTGCGACTCCGAGCAACTGTATTTTGGGAAACTTTTAATTGGAAAGTAATTGGTAAGCAACGATCTATAGCGCTCGTCGTTGACATCAATGGCTTACCCAACGTTCTCCTCAAAGAAAAAGGAGCGATGACGCCGCCAGTCCAAAATCCATCCCAAACAGTAATTTTTCAGAATGCATTGGACGCGGTTGGATCTCAAGTAGGTTTATATCTTTCAAAACTCTCCATTAATCCAGAAATGGACCTCATTTCTGAAGATGAGTTTTTGGTAAAAATTTATAACAACTACTACGGATCCTATTTAGCGAACAAACGTCGTTGTTAATTGACAACCAAGGCGATTTGGCAAATCAGATTAAATAAATGGCAACTAATTTGACAGTTCGGAAGTCCCTGTCGGAAGACTCAATGAAAAGTTAAGCTAAAAAGTTCAAATAACTAAGCAGAACAAGCTTAACGTTGTTAAAAAACTTGGCAGGATAGAGATTTGTAACAGATTTGTAACAACTGAGGAAAAAAAATGATGAAACTTTGTTGTGTACTAGCCAGTATGTGTACCAATCTGAAAAATTGCATATGCCATCTTCGTAAATGGTTCACTTGTCCAAGATTAGGCTGGGAATTATTGAAAAAATGTACACTCCTCTGTAAAAAGAGGACTTGTTCGATTGCTAACTTGACTTGGCCTAATCTTAACACAAGTATGAAACTGCTCACTTTCCCTTACAAATTGACATATTTACATCGGATCTGCCCACATGAAACATTGCCTAATAGCGAAGTATATACAACGAGTAGATGTTCCCTCGTGTAGCGTGTGGAGTAGTTGCAGCTTTGTGGAGAAGGATAAAGCGGGAGAGAGCCATATGTCACTGCCCAACACTAACGCGAAGTCATTTTAAAAAACTTCGAACCATATTCTCGAAAACCCTAACATAACTGCTTGTATTTAGGATAAGAAACACTATGTGGTATACAAACGAGCCTGGATGACATAGGTGAAAGCACTGTACCTAATGGTGAAGGTTGGCCTCTTTGAAATAACATGGAAATTGGCAGCACCATGGGCCCAATAATTGGCATCAGTGTGAACCTCAGAAATTGCTGTAGTCTAGTGGTTAGTGTGTTGGCTTCTTAGACGTGAGGCCACAGTTCAGACCTCTGGTCAGACATCTCAAACAAACCGAAATATAAAGAAAATATTTCTTCATCGATTTCCTCTCAGCAGATTTCTGGCAAAAACTCTGTGAAGTAAATAAAAATGCCATGAAAAATTTCTTAAAAAATCTGTTGTTCGGTACCGACTTTAAACTGTCGATTTCATTTCATCTCACTCATTTATAAAATTAAAACATCATAAGTGGAATGAGAAACTAAGTCGTAATCCTAACTAAAGGCTTGTAATGACCCATTATATATGACACTATCCTATATATACATGAGTCTGGATGGCTTAGGCTAAAGAACCGACTCTTTCTAGTAGCGTATATGGTTGACTTTTAAATTTAGTAGAAAAAGAAAAGAAAAAGGAGCACAATGGGCCTAATATATGGACTAGTTGGAATTGATACCTCCTAACATTATCTAAGCTACACTTTGATGTTAGAAAGGTTATTACTCTTACTCCGTTGTCGTAATGAACACTATTTTTGCCTACTTCTGCTAGAAAACGTTATTATTTGCCTACTTTAGAAATGACGTCATCTATTGCTTTAGAAGAAGCTTTTGTCGCATAACATCCGCTTAAAAATTTAGAAATTGGAATTCTATTTCCATACTGAAAAAAAAGTTTGTGTCTCACTGTTTTGCAAATTTTCACAATTCTTCGGTTACAAAAACAGTGTTGGCTTAGTGACTGAATATTTAAGCCAAAATAAAAAAATAAAATAGAAAAACGCAATTGTTGGCTTATGACTTAAAAAACAGTCTATCATTGTTGTTTTTGTTGTTGTAGCTGTTGCTGTTGGTTGGAACATATAAAACAAATAATGTTGGCTAAACCATTAAGCTTTTCCTTAATACTTTTCCTTATTTTCATAATAATCGTGCTGCACCACCACCACCACCACCACCACAAACTACAACAACAATAAACGAAAAACTAATGCATTAAAAACACAAGCACAACAATAAAGAGTTAAAGAGCTGATGACATGCTTTGTACACGAGTGAAGAGTATAGGAAAGTAAATAAAAGTGCGTACAATTTGTTTTCAAGTCATTATGGCCTCCAATGGCCATGCTTATGCATGAATAGATTTTCTAATACAGGTTGGTGTTGTCGTACCCCTGCTGCATGGCAGGGAAGTTGAGTTGTTAAGGTGGCAAGCCACTTGAATGCAAAGCATTTCGTTTGCGCAATTTGTTGTTTGTTGTTACTACATGAACTAGGGGACCCTCTACTGGGGAAGTAATTGTAGTTTATATTGTGTTTAAAGGATTTGTGAATAAAAAAATAAAAAGTGTTGGAAAATGTTTGTATTTTTTAGCACTAAACTCTGCAAGATTGAGGTTGAAACAGTTAAGAAAAATTTTTATTTATTTTTTTGGAAAATAGTGGGAGGGTATTTATGTATTCGTTTCTTGCTTATGAAAGAATTCTGTTTTAATATTCTTACTAGAGGCCATATAATGTTGAGCTATGAGCTATGGCAGCAGCTATTAAAAAACAAACAAAACAGAAAAAAAAAATATTATTTTTGTACGTGTCTTCATATGTTACAATGTATGGCCAAATATGAGTGATGTGTTTGGAATAATTTATGGAAAATGCCTTCAATAATAGCCATAGAAACATAAACCATAAAAACCCTAAATCATAAAACCATTCGCTACTTGTAAATGGTCAAATATGAAATTTGTTGCTTGCTGTTGCTATTTGAAAATATTATAGGGTGGGTAGTTTAAAAGTTTAAATTTAAAAATGCCTGTAAACAAAAACAGTTTGATATTTTTTTAAATTTAAATTTCTGTTGCGAAGTACAAATATTCCGATTAGAAATGGAATATTATTTCATGCGAATGGCTGCAGCGTCCAGTACCTTATTCGATCGGACCACTTTTCGTGCGCTTTTTCGAGTGTATGAAGTCCGCAATGGCATTACGAATATTCGCTTTCAATTATTCAATTATCTCTGGTTTGTCGCCATAACACTTTTCTTTAACAAACTTCCACAGAAAATAGTCAAACGGTGTCAAATCGCAGCTTTTTAGCGGTCAATTGATATTACCATTTCGGCTAATTAAACGGCCATCAAACATTTGACGCAATAAGTCGATTGTGGCATGAGATTTGTGGCAAGTTGCACCATCCTGTTGTCACCAAACATACATACACATACATAATTGGTCATTACAACCATTCAGTCAGGATTACGACCTAGTTTCTCATACCACTTATGTTGTGTGTATTAATTTTATACATGAGTGGCGGGACCTACAGTTTAAAGTCGACTCCGAACGACAGATTTTTTCAGAAACTTTTTCATGGCAATTATTATTTACTTTCAAAGTTTTTGCCAGAAATCGCCGAAGAAATACTTCTTGTATTTTGTTTAGATGTCTGGCCTGAGGCTCGAACCCTGGCTTTATGTGTAATAAGCCAGCACACTACCTACTACACTACGGCGACTTGTAACCAAACATCGTTCACATAAATACCATTAAGAGCGGGTTCAAAAAAATAGGTTATCATGGTGCGATAGGTGTCGCCATTGAGCGAAATTGTTAAGCCGTCCTCATTTTCAAAGAAATATGGGCCAATGATGCCTCCGAACCATATGCCACAGGAGACAGCCACTCGTAATGTGGGCATGTAAGACCACGTGTGGGTTTTCTAAGCCCCAAATACGACAATTTTGCTTACTAATGTACCCACCAAGATGAAAATTAGCTTCATCCGTAAAGATGATTTTTTTTGTGGCAAACTGGACATCATATTGCAGTTTGTTGTTGTTTAGCGAAGCGAAAACAAAGCGGATGATTATGCGGCTTCAACTCTTGAACCAATTGAACTTTGTAAGGCGTCACACCGAGATCTTTTTGCAAAATTCAACGTACTCTGGTGCGTGAAATGTTCAATTCTTGAGAACGAAGACTTTCAGTCACAGCTTTGATATTTTCGGTTGCACGCACTATACGAGCACGTTCATGTCTTGGCGCATCAACAATGAAACCAGTTTAGCAATAAACTTGTGTATACCGGACATTGTTGGTCCTTCTCTGTGACCAAATTTTGTACGACATTTTCGTATATTTGTCCGACCAACTGTCTCTGGTTTTGGAAACAAATTTCCAATAAATCGCAACGTTAAAGTGGCCGTAGTCTAATATGTAGTGTTTTGGCTTATTAGACGTAAGGCCACGGTTCAACCCCAAGGTCTTATATCAAAACGAAATTTTAAAAAATATTTTTTCGGCGACTTCCTCTCAGCAGATTTCTGGCATAAAGTCTGAGAGTAAATAAAAATTGCCATGAAAAGTTTCTCAAAAAAGATGTCTTTCGGAGTCGACTTTAAACTGTAGGTCCCACCACTCATGTAGAAAATTAACACACACAACATATGTAAGTGGTGTGAGAAACTAGGTCGTAATATTGACTGAAGGGTAGTAATGACAATTATGTATGTATGTATGTGCGTATACCGGGTATTTTCTACGACATTTTGATGACAATTATGTAGGTATGTATGTGTGTATACCGGGTATTTTCTACGACATTTTCGTGCAATTGAACGACCAATTGTCTTTGTTTTTGGAAATAAATTTTCAATAAATCCCAAAGTTGCTCAATCGTAAATCGCTGCATTACGTTCAGTGGAGATAATATACTGAATTTTGTGACAGAATAGAATGAACATAAGCATAACCAGATTCGAAATATTTGAGGCTTCAAATTTAAACCAATAGATGGCTTACCCTATATAAAAACATAACGATGTCATTCACCCGATTACTGTTGGTTGGAATTTTATTAGTGTAATAATCATCCTACCTGCTTCATATCATAACTTTGATTATTAAAAACGAACAAAATTTCACTTCTTTATTAAACAAAAAAAAAAAAAAAAAAACAAAAAATTCTACTTTCTTATGATTCATTATGAATATATTTAAGAAATTTTCAAAAGAAACTGATTTATTAAAATATTTAATTCCTCTAACGTATCTGCAATTTATCATTCATTAAATAATTAACACTGACATATTGATTGCATTTTATAAAAACAAAACAAAACAAAACAAAAAAATTAAAACCAAAATGAAACTATTTTTACATTTTTTTGTTGTTTTGGTAAGAACAGTATCAATTTAAATATTTATTTCATCCATTTTTGTTTTAACATTCAAACTACAATTAACAAATGACGTACGTTAAGGTTACTACTTCATAAGCATATGCATACCTATGGATATGGCATGAGCGCAATGTTGGGTTTGAAATAATTTCCATAGTTTTTGTGTTATTTTTTTTATAAGATTCGCGTGGATCTACATACAACATTGTGTCATTTGTAAGGTGTGTCTGTTACAATACTATGTTAAATTATTGTTGTATTTAAATATGTATGTACGTATGTACATACATTTATTCAAATTGTAAATAAAAATAACTTTTAAAAGATGTACACTTTAGAGAATTGCTATGTAAGAATATAAAATACACTAATACACTGTAAAAAACTAGAGAAAATAATTCGTACATATATACATAATATGGTCATTGCAACCCTTCAGTCAGGATTACAACCTAGCTTCTCACACCACTTACGTCGTCAGATTTTTTTTAACAATTTTTAATTTCAATTTTTTTTTAATCTCAGAGTTTTTGCCAGAAATCTACTGAAAGAATGTCGCCAAGGAATAATTTTTTCTTATTTCATTCCTAGACTACAGCGACTTCTCTCTTCTTTCTATAATAACTTGAAGTGTAAGTTAAGCCTCTTTGTTATGATCCATTAGAGGTGGGTTTGAATCACCCCAAACTACGGATGAAACCAGCCAGTTTCCTTAGTGGCATGTTCTCCACTTTACCCAGATCTTCAAACTTTCTGCCACCCAAAAACAGATGACTTTTGTTTTAAAATGCAACGCACTCACATAAAAGCGATACCATATTCCGTTGCTTACACATCCTGGCAGATGGAACTTATCAGCGAAATTGCCAATAGTGTAGTATCCCCTTAGAATTCTTATTAGAGTGCAAATCTTTCTCTTGTAGAACTCAAGTAGTCTCTTGGTTTTCCTGCTTTCCACTGCTGGATACAGCAGTTTTGAAATTCGGCAACCAGATAGTTGGAACGACCACCTATGGTTTGTTGAATTTTATGCTGCTTTTTACAATTTGAAAAAAGTATTGTTGGAGGGGAGAATATATCCACTCTATCGTCTTTTGCTCAGACATTTCCGATATCCTTCGTCTGCCTTTTTGTTTACTTTTACTTTACTAATTGCTGCTTGACTGTTCACAAATATGATCAAGTTTGAAGGAAGTAGGTTCCTGGTTTCAAACATACGTACCGTTTGTTCAACAGAAAAAATCTCCGCTTGAAATACGCTCGCCTACGTAAACTATACGACCACTTCAGTGGCAACTTATTGGAAGAGACCACAGATCTAGGTCCACAAACTATTACTGAGCCGTCTCTGAAGATCGATATATCATCGTTACCGATGACAACTTCAACAATCCATTCTTCCCGTGTGGAAGTGTGAGTTTTGTAAGTTTTTTCGAAAACAGTCTCTGGCACCATGAGTCGCATCCAAAACCCAGATGAATAAATTCTACTGTACATGCAGTATTGAAGCGTGCTTTACCGTACATGACCGAAACATATCTGAGAGAACTTAAGTCTCAGTGCAGTTCTAGTATTCATATTTTGGAGGAAGATTTCTAATGATTTGAGAGACAAGAAGATCTCGAGGCCAGCAAACGGCGTGGACTTTAGAGAAGCCAAGAATGTAAATCATGAAAATGGAAATTCTCATTTTATACGGAGGTTCGCGAAACATATGCTGATAGGCAGTGAGTAATACTTAGTTTTGGTTTCATCTTATATCCCTTCGAGAAAGGTGACCCTAACGGTTGTAACTGAATTATTACCCTAAGCTGGGCCCTAAGTATTCATGTCCTTAGGCCATTGTATCACGACAATATTACTACTTTTTCTAGAGGTAGCTGTTAAAGTATGTAAGACAAGAATAATGATGGCAGCACTACTAGCTTCAGCGAACGCACCAAGTTCCTGTATTCGATTAGGACAGTTCTTTCATTATTTGCTTCGGGAAAATAAGATCAGAGTAACGAGATATGCCACTATGAGGGCAATTAAGATTGCATAAATATTGACAGGACAAAATATTTGTAAAAAGTGATAGCTCAGATAGATGTGTTACCAGCACATATGCCAGAAGACTTCTACGCCTCTTACGATGCTATAATAGGTGTTATTAGTATGATGTATAGTGACAAACCATTTCTTTAGAAATGTGCAATTCTAAAGGATTTCTGCTAGATATTGCTGTGTCATTGGTTTGTAGATATTGTGCTGAACATCATTAGCATAAAAATGGCTTGTTAACGAAAGATGAGGAATTCGTATGCCTAGTCGATTTGGTAGTGGTGGCGCGTTAGTATGTTAATGGAAAACTGAAGTAATTTTTGGACGTAATACCTACATAATTGGTCATTAGAACCCTTCAGTCAGGATTACGACCTAGCTTCTCACACCTCTTATATTCTGTATGTTAATTTTACACATGAGTAGCATGATCTACAGTTTAAAATCGGCTCCGAATAACAGATTTTTGAGAAACTGTTTCATGACAATTTTATTTTTAATTTTCAGAGTTTTTGCCAGAAATCTGCGGAGATAAAGTCGCCAAAGAAATATTTCCTTCATATTTCCGTTTTGTATTAGATGACCTGAGGTTTGAGCCGTCGCCTCACGTCTAATAAGCTGACACACTACCTATAAGGCTACGGGGTCTATAATACCCGTCCGTTAAACCTAACTCTTGATTTGGTTCTCGATTGCCTACATTGTAGAGCCTATATTCTAGAACCTTAAATCTATATAACCTCTATATAAACAATATAATTTCTGTAAGTGCCTCGATTTGTTATCACACACCTCAATATTTATGCTGGTAGTAATCAATAAAATTTGAGGAGGCTTACAAATTTTCAAAATGCAATAAAATATTCATGAAAACATTTTACGTTACAAACATACAAAAAAACGTTATTTCATCACCTTCAATTTGTAGGCATTTAGGCAAATAGTCTTCTTTATTAATAAATCACATACACAACACTGAACAACGAAGGTGCAATTAGTCTGTCATATTTTAATAAACGTAGTTGTGGGTGTAAATTTTGAAATCAATTTAGAAAATAAATTTGCATTCAGGTGTCGATACAATGTTAAATAATTGTGTGCGTAATATTATTACAATTAAATTGTAGTGAAATGTACGAAAAACAACAAACAAATAAAAGAGTTTTCGATTTAACAAATTTTCTTATCTTGAATACAATATTTTTCATCAAACTAATGAGGAAATGTCTTAGAAATGTCAGCTTATACCATCACATTATCCGTTTGACAACAAACTACTCTTCAAATCTCAAACAACAAAGTAGAACATGAGAATATTTTTTAGAATTCCTTCGATTTTAAGTCTTCACTAACAGATTAGATAATTTTAAGCAGCCGATACAGGACTATTATGCTGGCATGCAGCATCACAACGATTTATTTTCAGTTGGACTCGTAAACAAAAATTATTAACGCATTAACATTGGCGCCTTATTACTTACCATACATACTCGTACATCTGCTGTTTAACATAAATTGGTTTTATTTTCTAAGCTGAAAAGCATACGAGACAAATAAAAAAGCAGAAGCAAAGAGGAGAACAAATTGTAAAATAATCTTTAGAAGTGAAATATCGTCAGTTGTAACAGTGCAATATCAACAACATTCTCACACTGATGTGAACTCAATTGTAACACGTTCGCATTAACTACCGTATGAAAAACCGAAACCAAAACAAACACATGTTAATCGTTGCACGGTGGGTCAAGATAGGGGCGAAGTGGGCCTTCTAACTTTATAGAAATATTTTCAACACAGTTAAGTGGTAAGGACTGTATAAGAAAACCATTATGGCAATCGGTTCGGCATGAACAGGATAACACTACAACAAGTCGTAAGTAAACTTTACGTCACAATTCAAATCTATTTGCAAATTCATTACTTATGGAATCTTTTCTAAGGCTTTTCAAACGTGTTGTTCCTATTTTTATAGCCAAATAGCCTCATCGGATATGTTCTTTTCTTGATTACCTACATAATTACTCATTACAACGCTTCAGTTAGGATTACGACATAGCTTCTCATACCACTTATGTTGTTAATTATGTGTTAATTTTATTCATAAGTAGCTGGACCTGTAGTTTAAAGTCGACTCCGAATGGCAGATTTTTTGAGAAACTTTTTCATGGAAATTTTTGTTTTACTCTCAGAGTTTTGGCCAGAAATCTGATGAGAGGAAGTCACCGAAAAAATATTTTTTTTTTATATTTCTTTTTGATTAAGATATCTGACCTGGGGTTCGAAGCGCGACCTCACGTCTAATAAGTCAACTACGGCAACTTCTTTCTTACCTGCTGCTACAATATTCAGATTTGGTTAACTTTTTCCTCACTTTGTTGGCTAGTTGTCTACGTCATTTCTGATTCTTCTCCCTTTGGTATTGTGAACTGTAGCTCACCATAGCACATGTCCAATCCAGCAAGATATCTATGAAAAGACAAGTCGATATGTTATACCCAGTCTTTATCTTTAAGGCAGGTTGATGCCTCTAAACATTGAAGCAACTGTCTTAACATCTATTTGACAGGCAGAGAGTGTCGTGTAGAATACAAAAATTAACATCATTCTACAGTACCTTAATAATTGTAGTGTATTTATTTCATCGAAGAGTAGTGCGTTCAACATAACTAGGTTATGTATCGTGTTGAACATTTACTCAAAGGAAACGAAAGTATGGCGGCCACCGCCTTCGTCTGATTTATCCTTATTATGTTGACTATATAAATACACTAGGCACCGATAACTGTTACCGTTTTTTACCATAAATATCCTCCACAACATCCAATTATGTGATACGTGTTCGATGTGAGACAACCCTTACGGCTTTTCATCCTCAGGCTTTGGGGGAATGAATCAACCAGAGACACAAATCGTATCATCAAACTATAATGCGCACTTCTTCGTCAGCATGCATATCAACATCAACCAACTGCATCACTCAAACACCGCATCGACTTTCTTTGTCACACGGATGATCCACGCCACAGTTGCCCGTGGGGACTAGTCGCACTTTGCCTCCGCCTACCGGACAATAATTTGATTTTTTAAACGCATAAGAGCGATCAGAGAATGTATGATCTGCGTTAGTAATCGTTTAGTAAGATTAACGTATAGGGCATTTAAATATCTTTACTGATACGCTTATTAGCGTACTTACGAGACATTCCGCATTACACGTACTCTTGAACCGCAATGGCACAGTGGAATATGACGAATGCAGGACATGCGGTAAAGACATCGAAAAGATGAAGCACTTTTTGTATTATTGCCCAGATTTCGGAAGATCGAGATGCCAATATTTTGGGGATGACACTATACCAGATGTAAATCATCTCAGAGGAGTGGACTGGAAGAAGTAAAGGAAGTTTGCACAAGATACAGACTTCCTATAGAAAGTAAGGTGGTGTTCGTAATGTTGGGCACTCAATTAGCCTACATGAGACAATTAGATGGTCTTCTCTCCTTCAACCTACCTAAATTCTATATACCTATAGAATTTCCAAATTAGTTGTCTATTAAGTTCGATGAGAATTTATTTGATATCCGATTGTTAAAGCATTACCTGAATATATAAAGGATGGACCATTTAATGTAAGTTTTACTGATTTCAGTAAAGCTTTTGATAAGGTTGATCATAGATTTTTGCTTCTTAAACTTTCATTCCTGATATTATTCATCGTTGGCTGGACTCCTACCTCTCCCTTAGGACTCAGAGAATATTGTTTAGGAATGTATTGTCTAAGACTGTATATGTTACTTCTGGTGTTCCGCAGGGTAGCCATTTGGGTTCTTTACTGTTTTTATTGTTTCTTAATGATCTTTCTTGTGCTATTTCTGATTGTAATATTCTGATGTATACTGACGACGTTAAATTATTTTATACTTTTGATGATGATCATGGCCAGGCTGTTCTTCAGCGAAATATTGATTGGTTTGTAACTTGGTTCTTGCCCTTTGGAAACTGTGACCACATTTCTTGATTTGGGAGTATTATTGGATATGAAACTGTCTTTTATTAATCATATTAGTATGATGATTGGCAAGGCTCGCGCTGTTCTTGGTTTTGTGAAAAGATGCGCTAGGGAATTCATTGATCCTTATATAACGAGACTGCTATACATTTCACTTGTTAGACCTATTTTGGAATATGCGTCTATTATTTGGAATCCATACTATCGTTGTCATAGTGATTCAATAGAGTCTGTGCAGAAGCAGTTTTTATTATTCTGTTTGCGTGGCTTAGGATGGGATTATGCCAATGGGTTTCCGTCATATGATGCCAGATTAGGTTTGATAAAACTTCCAACTTTGGAAAGTAGAAGGACTGTTTTAGGGGTTTGTTTTGTTTTTAATCAGGTTAAAGGTGATATCGATTCTGAGTTTTTGCTTTGTAACCTGAATTTCAGTATTCCAACAAGATTTTCACAGCACTATCGTCCTCTTTCTTTAGATTTTTATAGAACGAACTATGGATATAATTTTCCTTTTCGTAGATTATGTAATTATTTTAACTTATATTATGATTTTATTGATTTTAATTGTAGTGTTTGTAATATAAGACGTAGCTTATATGCTGGCATTAATTTGTAAATTATTATATAAAAATGTATTTTCGTTCTTGTCATAGGTAGTTCCTGTTTATTGTTACTTTATTCAGCTTGTAATTAAGGTCTGTAGCTGATTTATGTTCTCGTTGCCATTACTTTTCCCTTACCCGCTACAGTCCGAGCTGTAGTGTGTACGTGTCCCTACGTAATGGGGACGAGCCCTCCGCAGTCGGGTGAGGGTGGGTTAGTGTGAGGCCGGGGACGTTCGAATAAAAGTTTAAACTTAAAAATGCAATTAAACGAAAATGGTTTATAATTTTGCCAAATTTTTTTTTTTGAGTTGTGGAGTACAATTGTTCCGATTAGAAATGGAATATTATTCCATTCATATGGCTGCCGCGGTTAGCCTCACAGTACCTCATTCGATCGGACTAATATTCGTGCACTTTTTCCAGTGTATGGGACTGTATCTCGAAAGAAGGCCTTTAAATATTCAATTGTCTATGGTTTCTCGGCGGCGCCCCACAGCAAATAGTCCAACGGTGTCAAATCGCATCTTCTTGACGGCCAATTGGCATTATCATTTCGGCTAATTAAACGGCCATCAAACCTTTGACACAATGAACCGATTATGACATAAGATGTGTGGTTAGTTGCATAATAATGTTGAAACCAAACATCTCTAGCATTCAGAGCTCCTAGGACCTGCATTAAGAATAAAATCAAAAAATTTATTTTCTTTTAAGCAAATATTCTTGCACGCTTCCCACTGTGTAACAAAATAAATTCTTTCTATCACAAACTTCAGTGTGTGTGCATATGTAATTTTTATTAACAATGAAAAATAGTTTATGAATAATTGTTAACATGCAATACATATTTTCTTTTTTCTAATTTTTTTCTTTTTTTCAATTTCTAACGATAGTAAGAAACAATATTTTTTTGCTCACAGCTGAAAAACAATAACAATAAAAACAAAAATATAAAGAAATGCACACACTCATGTGCATATATATGAATTCTATGCATATATAGATCATTCATCTTGACTTGATTACAAATAATTACTAGAAAAAAGTATAAAAATAATAACAATAATAACAACAAATAACAACAAGATACAGCTACAATAACTACTAACTACACGATAATACTTCAACTATAAACATACATACGTACAATAGTAGCAGTGATGGTTGTAAATACATTCTTACATACTGTACATACATAAATAAATACATACATACATAATTAAAACATAGATACATCCAATAGATATGCATTCGGACTTTTTTTACTGTGTGTATTAAATTCTGTTTAAACTAGACCGTGTATGTTGAGGTAGTGTTGAGGCATTTTTATTTACACCACCAGATATTAACTAACAAGCCACAAGTTAAATTATATATATTATATTATATATTATATTATATTATAGTTGAGTTAGTCAATTTTTGGAATATACTCTATGGAATGTTATTTTTTTGAAAGCCGGGATGGCCGATCTTATGGTACGCAAATTAGTTACTCACTTGTTTAATATCACTTTTTTAACGTTTCACTATATCATACTCTCTTAGATGAAGTTAATGACCAATAAGGTGAATAAAATAGTCGAGAGAATGTAATTGTAAAAATATATGTTCTAAGAAAACGATTAACAGAGCTCTGCTGAATTTTGACACAATTGAAGAACTGAAGACGCAATGTCCCGGCTATATACTGAATGCCTTAATACTTCCCAGCTAAGGTCGTTCAGTTTCAGCTGGGTTTTCGAATATGTGTGCAGTGTTATAACGTTGTTATTACAACCCTTTAGTCAGAATGACATGATTGGCTACACCTACAGTTTAATCCTATAAAAATAGGTCATATGGTGCAAGATAACTTCCACAGACTGACAAATGCGAGTACAACCGCGACTATGAGAACCTGTGCTGCAGATGTCTGGGCTGGGATTTGAACCGAGGCTTCACGCTTCATAAGCGAACACACTATCTATTCGATTACAGCGACTTCGAGCCCCGGCCAGACATCAAAACAATATACAAAAAATATTTCTTCACCGACTTTCTCTCAGCAGATTTCTGACTCTGAGAGTAAATAAAATTGCCATGAAAAGTTTCTCAAACATATGTCATTCGGAATTGACTTTAAAATGTAGGTCCAGCCACTTATGAATAACGTTAACACATACAGCAGGGTAGGCGTGAGAAGTTATATCGTAATTCTGACTGAAGAATTATAATGACCAATTATGTCGGCAAGTAAGTGTCAATCGCTTGAAGTACCAGGGTATCTGGAGTGCACTTAAGAGAAATGGATACCCAGGCAAATTAATTCGTCTCATAAAGACCAAGTATACAGCATTTCGACATAGAGCCTTGCATGGAGACGTATTTTCTGATCCTATTAATATCACTTTAGCTGTCCGACAATGATGTATTCTTTCCCCACTCGTATTGGTAATCGAAGAGATGATTCAAACGAGTATAGATTATACTCCCAGCAGAGTCATTCTCTGGCACCCATTTAGTATGGAACAGTTGAACGACTTGACTTATATATATATATATATATATGTATATACAGTTTGTTGAAAGTACCATTTGCGAATCAACGTCACGCTGTTAAACAACTCAGGCTATAAACACAATAAACGCAACGCAACAAACACATAAATTTTGCGACAAAACTTTGCTTCTGGCGTTGGCTTTAAAATAGGGTACGTTCGTAAATGCAGTAGTTGTGCAACATTGCAGCATAATAAAAATCAAATGTTCAAAAATGCAATACTTGGCAGCACTGACTTGCGTCGAACGTTTTTTTTTTTGCAGACAAATGGCAATGCTGTCGCAAATTTTTGCAAATTTAGCAACAGTTTGATTTCAGTTGCAATAATTCGCGGTAAACCATTTGTTCGACAACATTGTAGTTTCGTGAAATAAAAGTTATTAAACAGAAGAAAATATAGCTTTATTTGCAGAAAATTGGAAAAGTAATAAAATTTAACCGATATTGTTATAGAAAATTTTAATTATATATGTTTTTAGTTACGAGGAAGATTTCACAGTCAACATACAAAAATTAATAATACGAACTAGACTGGATATGGAGTCGGACTTCCAAGAAGGGAGAAAGAAGAAGTCAGTATTGTGGGGAAAAATCTTATTAAAAATTAAAAAACTCAAGCCGGACTTTGAAATGACAAAGGAACAAATAAGAAAATGGCTGTAGAATACATCATCTTGATACCGGTTTATTTTATTTCTTATTTTAGGAATATGCCTTCCTTTTAGTTTTAATTGATTTTTAATAATCAGAAGTCTTTTCATTATTTTCCTTATTCTTTTTTATTATAATTTAATAATCTCATGTCCACCGTCTAAATTTTCAATAATAATTGTTATTGTTAATTTTGAGAAAATTTTTTTTTAATTTTTGCAGAACGTTCTAAAAAGCAAATTCTGTTTAGTTATTGTACAGCAGCAAGCATCTGCAACAGTTGATCACGCATTAGCAACAAAACTTGGCATTACTGCCGCAGTAATGCACAAATTTGCTGAATTTACGAACGCACCCATAATCATTTTCATATACGCCCTTGTATTCAGATAGCTGCGTTTACTGTGTTGCGTTTATTGCTGTTTATTCACGCAACAGTCATATCCTTCTCGATAATAGGCCTGTGGATGAAATACAAAGATTTACTTTTTTTGGCATTCAAATCGCCTTAGATGGTGGTGCCAAAACGGACATTAAGGCTCGACATGGAACATTTGAACTTTTTCAAAAATTATGACGTTGCAGGCAACAATCATCTACGACCAAAATATTCGATGCGAATGTAAAATTTACACTTTATTTCGGAAGTGCAACAATACATATCGTTGATGTACAGATCAGAGATCAGCAATGAATCGGGTTTTCGCTACTCATAAGTTCTCATGAAATTTTGAGTATGAGTGAGTCAACAGTATTAAAATCCAACTACTCTGATTCATTCGTACTCACTACAACATTGATTTATAAGTACAAATGAGTATGAGTACAACGTTGACATCAAACTCATAACATTCGAAATATGTTTGATTCATAAGTCTACTAATTCAGATTCATAACTTTAGAAAAATACTTATAATACTCATAAATGATTCGAATGATTCAAATCATTCGTCAAAATTTACAGTCTTAGTTGTTGTTGCATTTACAAAAAAAAGAAGAAAGAAAAAGACCAAGACAGCAAGCAGAGCAAACACATAACCTTCTTGTGAGTATGTAGTGTTCGCACGCGAATCATACTTATTTTGTGATCCGTTTATACGATGAGTCATGGAGAGACGAAATCAATAACATCATGCGTATTGTTAAGTATGAGTACCATGAGTATTTCAAACTTTGAATATGAGTAGTATGAGTATGACATTAAAATAAGTATGAATTCGTATAAAAAATTATAAGTAGTCTCTAACCGGCATATTCACTGTTTCGAAAGAGTAGCAGCACCCGCGCACCCTGATACACAATATATTGACCAGCTCAGTATATGATTCAGTGCATCGAGTAAAATGTATGTATTTTTGCTGTAATGACTGGAAGTAATGGCCACTGGTAATTGTATTAGAACGTATATAAATTGTGGTATAGTTAAGACTTAAATATGTTCAATATAATAAAGCAACAACAACAACAAAAACAACAACAACACTTGAATTACCAACCAACAAAATTGAACAAAAGAAAGAGAAGAAAGAACAAGCAAGTTGAAACGAATCATGCAAAGTAAAGGCGTTGTCCCGCAACTAACTAAGCATGTGCGATGGCATAGTAATCCACTTGACCATTTGACCATAAAATCAACTTTATTTCTGCAAGAAAGCAAATGAAAAACGAAAAAAAGTAAGATAGAAAGAAAGAAAAAAAAGTAAGAAAAGTTCTATTTTATGTGTTAGACGTAGAATTCCAATTCTTTAGAAATCGAACACTCTCAGTTGCAAGATTTGCACACACCATACACCACACACCACACTGAATGCTGAAATAAGTGTTCCACTATGCATGCTGGCTGAATAGAAAAAGATGACTAAAATTGAAAGCAAAAAATAGTGCAAAACGAGAAGAAAGACAAAAATTATATCGAAATGAATTTTTATTATAATTTTGTGATGCGATTTTGCGCCTCTTTAGCGCAGAAGCTAAAACTCATCAACAAGTGCAACTAATGTGTTCGTTAGGATAAGAAATATAAGGTGACCAGATTATTACAATTTAATTTAGATAGTTACGGAGTCTATTTTCTATTATGCAGCACTTTCTGTCCGATTTTAGAAAGAAAGATACCCTTAGGAGTACTTCCTTTAAAACCGTTTAAAAACGCAGAAGTCTCTTCCCCATTGCATTAGAAATTCTGTGTGATTGAAATCTCAAGTGAATGTCATTGTCATTGGGCTGTACCAGTGTATTTTGGCGTTCCCCGTAAAAATTTTCACACCCCTATACTGGAAAATACTCAAAAATTCAACATATGTGAACTATTCGTCAGTTCCAAGGCCGTTTTTGGTAGCCCTATTCGTACAAAGGTGTTTAATGCCTTGTCTGACTTTGTAATGGTAATGAACAATTTTGTTAGGTATGTAGGTAGTCCGATACATACATAATTGGTCATTACAATACTTCAGTCAGGATTAAGACCTAGCTTCTCACACAACACATGTTGTTTGCGTAAATTTCATACATGAGTGGCGGTTTAAAGTTTTTGAGAAACTTTTCATGACAATTGTGTTTAATCTCAGAGTTTTTGCAAGAAATCTGCTGAGAGGCAGTCACCGAAGAAATATTTTTTTCATATTTTCTTTTTGATGTCTGTCCTGGGATTTTAACCCTGGCCGTAGGTTCTAATAAGCCGACACACTACCTACTAGACTACGGCGACTACTCAAAATGGATAACTATGGTAGCATAATATGGGTCAAGTGGACCTACATCAACTTCTTGGATGGATAGCTACATCAAACTATCAATCATGGTATACCAGCAATAATTTCAATGCTTTGTGGGAATTTTCAGATTGACACAAGACCATCAGTAACTTTGAACCATCGGTCGTTTCGAATCTGGCAATACTTATGTCATTCTATTCTGTCACAAAATTCAATATATTATCTCCAATGAACGCAATGAATCGATTTACAATTGTTCAGAAATTGCACGAAAATGTCGTACAAAATTTAGTAACAGAGAAGGAAAAACAGTGCCCGGTTTACTTAAGTTTATTGTTAAAGCGGGTTCGTACAGTGCGTACACCCACAAATATCAAAGCTGTGGCTGAGAGTGTACCAGAAAATCATTAACTCGTTATCGTTCTCAAGAATTGAACATTTCACGCAACAGTTTACTTCGAATTTTGCGAAAAGACGTCAGTATGACGCTTTACAATGTTCAATTGGTTCAAGAGTTGAAGCCGCCTAACCATCCGCTTCGTTTTCGCTTCGCTAGATGGGCTAACGAGAATCTGCACGATGATGTCTATTTTGCAAAAAAAAAATCATCTTTTCGGATGAAGCTCACTTTTATTTTAGGTGCTACGTTAATAAGCAGAATTGCAGTATTTGGGGCTCAGAAAACCTACTTGTAGTCTTACAGGCACGAGTGACTGTTTGGCGTAGCTTGTGGAGCGGAGGTATCATTGGCCCATATTTCTTTGAAAGAGAGGACGGCGCAACCATTATGGTCAATGGAGACGCCTGTCGTACCATGATAACCGATTTTTTTGCACTCGCTCTTCGTGGTATTGATATGAACGATTTTTTTTCAACAGGATGATGCTATTTGCCACACATCTCATGCCACAACCTATTTATTGCGCCAAACGTTTGATGTCCGTTTAATTAGCCAAAGTGGTGATGTCGATTGGCCACCAAGAAGCAGCGATTTGATACTGTTGGACTATTTTCTGTGGTGAGCCGTTAAAGAAAACTGTTGTGACGAGAAAACAGAGAACTATCGAAGGCCAACTTTCGTGATGCCATTGCCGAGATACGACCCAATACACAAGAGATAGCGCACGAAAATAGGTACGATCGACTGATGTACAGTGAGGGCAGAGGCGGCAGCCATATAAATGAAATAATATTCCATTTTTAAGCAAAACAATTATTTCTTCACAACAAAAAATGAACTAAATTTGCCAAAATTAAAAACCGTTTTTGTTTCATTGTACTCTTAAATTTAAACTTTTAAATGACCCACCCTATAGAGTCTTCTTGGAAGAATTTCTTCCTATAATAAACAGCGCCATTCAGCTTCGTACTGCTTCAGAACATATTCAGCGAACACACGGCATTATCTATGATTTTTCAGGGTGATTTGGCAAAACAGTCTGACAAAGCAACAACTAATTTGAGATATGTAGCTGCAACTAAGTGGGCGTTGTCAAAGTTCAATAGAAATCCTGCCTGGTAAGCTTTTTACTTGATTTTAAATTTATCGCAATTAAGACGCTGGACACATACATACATAATTGCTTATTAAGACCCTTTAGTTAGGATTACGTCCTAAATTCAATTCCATACGACATATTTTTGAGAAACATTTTCATAACAATTTTTATTTACTCTGAGAATTTTTGTTCGTAATCTGCTGAGAGGCAGTGGCAAAAGAAATATTTTTTTTTGACCTGAGATTTGAATCGCGGCCTCATGCGTAATAAGCCAACACACTACCTACTAAACTACGGTGACTAAACAAAATACGGCAGTAAATTAAACAGAGGACAATACGATGATATAAGGCATCATCACCTACTACATATCCATATTGGGAACATTTGGCCACTTCAGAATCTTTAGAAAACTTAAAACTCAGTGGTTAGACAGCCTCATCAAGATTTTTCACAATTAATGTTCGCGGTTTTTTTTCATACACAAGTTTTGGCAGAAATAGAAAACTGTATTAGCCAAATGCCAAACCCAATCATAATTGAAGCACCAAAATATTGCCAACATTAACAATTTGCTGCACCTGCTTGTAAAACATTGACTGTCGGACGTCCATTGAACGATCGAGCGAGCACTTGTAGATAGAATTCAAACAAAATCTAAACGAACGAGCCGAGCCACATGAGATGGAAAAGCAAAAAAAATTTCTTTTAAAATTTTTTTGTGTTTTTTTTAAATCTGTTTTTAAAAATATTAAAGAATACACACATATGTACACATATGTATGTGTATACGTTTAGAGTGTTAACTGGAGCATATTTAGTGTTTATGTTTTAAAGGAGTTGCTTGCTGGCTGCTTCATATGCATTTTTCTTGCATACAGCAAGCATTTGGCCAGCACTTTAAGCATCGCAAATAAAACTTACCAATCAACTGATACATATGAATGGAAATCTAAGAAATAATCCAAAAAACAATAACAAATAAAAGCAACGAGAAAAAAGAATTCATAAAACCAAAGTGTGCTAGAAGAGTATTTGAAAATAATTTTCATTTTTTATTATAATTGCTTCGGCTAAATTCATAAACACTTTATTAAAAAAGAATGTGAAACTTTCATGTTTTTTCTTCTTCTTCTCTTCTTACTCTACAACATATGCTTCATAAGCATATGCTGCATATACAGACAAACCTCTAGCAAAACATTTAATCAATTGGTAGAAAGAAAGAAAAAGAATTAAACGTGCTTTAATAATTGAAATTAAAAACTTCAATTTATAACTTTATTTAGTGTCGTGTTAAGTTTATAAACAAAGTTTTTTTTTGAGACATTTCGGCTGCAAGCTTAAAGCTCATTAGAGTTAGCGAGAGCAGCTAATTTTCTTAAAATGCTAAAGAAAAACTTACGCTTTTAGTGTCTGTTTTCATTTAATTTATGAATAATTTGTCGTTTATTTTATAGGCATTTTCAATTAAGAAGGCAAGCCTACGATGCCATATTAACAGAAAAGTTATTGAAAGTATGCTTTTATGTTTTCTAATAAATTTTTATTGATTCCTAGGCGTGCCATATGGTAAATGAGCCAGGTTTTATTTTACTGCACATAAAAAGTAAAAAGTGCTTTTAATTATGTTATAGTTAAGGAAATTAAAGTTTGTTTACCAAACTTAGGACCATTATTACAACTTCCCGTAAAAGTTGGGTTTAATTAAAGGTAACTTTAGCTAAAGTGAACTTTAAAGTCAACTTTAAATTCTTTTCGTTATTACAACCTAATGATAAAACAAAGTAAACTTTTTTAAAAATATGGTAGTGCCGGAGCAATGTCGATAACACTGCTCAATTAAATTTTTTTTAAACTCAGTGGCAATGACGGCCTTCTGTTTTTTGTTGTATTTTTTTATTATTAATTTTGTTTATATTTGAAGTTGCCATATTGAAAATAACATATAATATGGCAAGTTCAAACATAAAATGATCTTTAAATGTTAAAGGTAGAATGATCCTCCCTTTAGCTTAACACTCGCTTCTACCTTATTGTCCACTTATAATAATGAAAAACAATTAATCTGCCCGTTAAATCATCCATTTAGTTAACGGCAAGTTGTAATAATGGCCTTAAACTAGTAATACACCCATAAACGATGGATTCTGGGGAAGGTTATGTCAACAAAGTTACGATAAACTACATGAGAAAAAATATAGTATTTAACAGATTTTAATATTAAGTCCATGCATAGTATAAATTTTCCTAAATAAGAGGATTTATAGACCTCTTATAGAACTTATAGAACACCTGTTTCCTTCTGGAATGCATTAGAATGTCCGTCATGTTCCAAGAATGTGTTTCGATGACTTATACTTATCGCCACAGAATCCACATTTCACATACAAAATAATCGTATTTTGAATCTGCAATGTCCTGTCAAAAGACACTTTACCTTCGAGGTTTTTCTAGGATAATCCAATTCATTTAGTCATCATAGCTTATTAGACGTGAGGCGCAAAACAAAATATGAAACAAAATTCCTTCGGTAATGGAAAAAACTGCCTATCATTCGAAATATTTCTTCGGCGCCTTCCTCTCAACAAATTTCTGGCAAAAAAAACTAAGAATAAATAAAATTACCATGAAAAGTTTATCAAAAATCGATCACTCACTTTAAACTGTAGTCCCCCGCCACTCACGAGGACAATTAACACACACAGCATAAGTGGTCTAGAAGTTTGTAATTAAGCGGTCTTATAGAACATCTGATATGTACCCAGGTGTTTTCTTCTGGGATGCATTGGGATGTCCTACATGTTCCAAAAATATATCTCGATGAATCTTTCTCATCGCCACAGAATCTACAACCTCCATACAGAATAATTTTACTCAGACTCTACAAATGCTCTATCAAAATACCCTTTACTAGTGTCAGATTTTTCTTGGATAGTCTGATCACATTTTATTACAATTGCCTCTCTTTAATATCAATTTGGTTGAGTAAACTTCTCTGAACATTCGCTCCTACTCCACAGAAAGGCATCAACGGCGTTGAAACCACCTTCCTGGCGGGGTCGCCTGTTCCTAATTGCTGAACATTCCTACATGATCTGAAACCCATCACATACATTAATTAGTTTTACGCATGAGAGGCGGAACCTACAGTTTAATGTCGACTCCGAACGATATATTTTTTTTAAATTTTTTCATGGAAAAATTTTGTTTACTCCTTGAGTTTTTTCAGAAGATTGCTGAGAGGAAGTCGCCGAAGAGAGAGATACCTGAGCAGGTGTTTGAAACACGGGCTCTCGTTTAATAAACGAACACACTACTAACTACACAAAGGCGGCTTCAGCGTATAGAGTCTACTAAATTTAGTACTGCTGCTGTAGCTGGCTTGCGCGTGATGTTTCTAGAATTGGTTTTATAACCCTATCTGTCTAATGCAAACGTGTGAAGTATATGTGTGGACATTGATTTGCCTCTCTGCAGATAAATTTTCATTTGCACCAGTCTCTGCAAATGGGACAGTTTTATTGTTACATTCAATGTTCCCATGTTAGAGTAACAGTTTAATGTTGCACTATCTATTCGAGAGCCACCCTGGATTCTTAGACTATATTCGATGTATTATATACACACACTTCATTTACTTTTAGTAAATATGCGTACATCTTCATTGGTATACTCTGATGCTGGTTTCGAACATCGGCAATATTTATAGTTGTGCTAAACGTTTTGAAAACCATAAAATCGTAACAGTTTCTTAATGTTTAGGATGACAGACCAGCAACAGTACTAAAGTTGGTCGGCTATATATGCCAGCTTAGCCCATTTGGTAGTGTGTTGGCTTATTAGACAAGCGGCCCGTGTTTCAATCCACGGATCCGACATTTCGAAAAAATATCATATTCATGATTATAAACATAATACCGGAAATTATAACGAAATTATTTTCCAACTCACGAAAACTGTGCAGAAACAATTATTACAGCTCAGGACGGATTCAATGCGAATATTGATCTGAATACAGTGGAGCGTTACAGTGTTTCCAATTCGAATTCAATTTTCAAATGCAATCTTATTGAGATCCTCTGTCTCACCATTGTTCCCCTACTTCCTCAAACATATTTTGATATCAAGGAGTACCGATCATATCCATATGATCACATTTTTAACACGCGGTTTTTAATGGAAAACCAGATGTCACATCAAACAAATATGTCTTTAAGCTATTAAGTTAAGCTTAATTGTATGTTTAATTGTATACAATAAAAAAACATATTTCAGGCTACATATTTACACAAATGTTATGTAAAACGAATTGATTTCGTAAAGTCTAGAAAAAGTGTTCTAAATTGTTTGTAACAATTTCTTTTAAACTGTTTTTTCCTAATGTTTTCTAATAAAACATATTTTTTTATATTGGTTTTGTTTTTATATACAAAAGGTGTCAGACAAGAAAGGGAAAAAACCATATGACATATGCAGTGACATCAATCATCGGGTAAAAGAAAACTTTAAAATGCATACGACATAGAATAAGTGCCCAGTATATTATTGAGTGCACTTGGAAGTAAAGTAATGCTTCAAATAACATTTGGATAGATAGACAGACGGACGCACTAGTAGACAGACAGATAAAGAAATGTATTTCATATGGAGATACAGTTAAAAAACAATATGAAAAGAAATATGGGTCATTCACATGCTCAATGAATCGTCAAATTTAAAGTAAAAGTTTAAAAGTCTTCAACCAAACGACACTTCTTCAATGTTGTTCTACGAATAACAAGTTCTTTCTAGGAAATACTTGTAGTTTTAAACGCACATAAAACGAGGTATTTAGGGCTCTTTTTTATATGTATTTATTTAGCATTGGACGTACAAATCGATTGTAAAAATTCATTTCATTTCATATCAGCGGCTAGAGAACCAGTGTTGTAAATGCATTTCATTTTTAATGTTGCAAAGATGATGCCATTGCTGCCTGCTGCAGGTGTATGATGTGTAGAGTAAATGAGAGCGTATCTAAGAATAGAATATAAAGAACATAGTAAAAATGGCTAACGGTTAAATGTTTTTATATTTTTTATTTCTTTTTTCTTTTTTTCAGTTGTAAATATGCATGCATACCCATTAGAAACAATAAAACTGTCACTTAATGAAACAGCAGATATTCAATAGACGAGGCAAAACGTCATCATCATCATCTGTGCCATCGAAATTATTCATCTTCATGGCAGTCATGGCAGAAGTCATATTCACTGTAAGCATATGCATCCATATGGACTTCTATTGCATGGTAAGCCATAAATACTTCAGAGTATTAAGGTTCCTATAATTCTGGCCACAATATTTTCGATTAATTGAAACATCTGTAAAGCCATATAAAACATTTTATGACAAAGAAGGCTTGGTGACAATTGTTTGAAGAAGATTTTCAGCATTAAGTGACTATAATTTTTATGGATAGAAAGTTTGGTTTTATGGATAGAAAGTATAGTTGACCACGGAAGTCTTTTATTGTTACATACTGTTTGGAACCGAAAGGAATCGTCTAAAACAGAAGATGAATGAAAATAATATGGACACCTAAAATAACTTTTGCTTGATTATGATGCAGAAACAGAGATTGTAAACGTGAATACATAATTGATCATTACAAGCCTTCAGTTAGGATTGCAACCTAGCTTTTCATACCACCTAAATCATGAGTGGCGCGACATACAGTTGAAATTCGACTGCGAACGACAGATTTTTTGAAAAATTTTCATGGCAATTTTCATTTACTTCCAGAGATTTTGTCAGAAATCTGCTGAGAGGAACTCGCTGAAGGAAAAAGTTTTTTATACTTCGTTTTGTTCGAAAAAGCTGAGTTGGGATCGCAGAATTACGTCCATAAAAAGAAAGGTCAAATCTTCTGAGACCATCACAATAATGGCATTTGGGTGAATCTATTCATAGAGGGTTATTTATATAAACAAACTTAATTTACATATAAGAGATGGGAACGTGTGGTGTTGGCAAAACAATCCAATTTCAAATCCGATGAAAACGATAAAATTTTTTACTATAACTTTCGAATTAAAAAAATCACTTGATTTCAATACCTCTACATCCAGGTTTCCCTCCGACACTTACAACAAATATCGTATGAATGTTAATTGATAATCCGCCCCTTAAGAAAAAAATGGAACTCAATAAGCAAATACACACTGTACAACAACTCAATTCATCTTCACAGCCAACGTTACTTCTAGACAGCGACAAGTGGCAATCCTATCATCACAGCACTTGCTACCTTGAAGTAGACTTTGTTTAATAAAACTGGAACAATGTATAGGAAGGTTTATTGCTGAACAACGAACGTAAAAGGGAATATTAATCTTTTTAAGTCTAAAGTCTACTTATTTATCCAAACCTAACGTAAACAAGTCGTTATTAAACGACACCCCTGAATCTTGAACACAATGAAATATGAAAAAATAAATATTTCTTTCGTCGACTTCCTTCTGGCAAAAATTCTGAATAAATAAAAGTGCCATGAAAAGTTTCTCAAAAATCTGTAATTCAAAGTCGACTTTAAACTGTAGTTCCCGCCATTTATGAAAAAAATTAACACACACAACATGGGTGCAGTGAGAAGCTTGGTCGTAATACTGACTAAAGAGGTCAATTTGATTGAATAAAATTGAAGCTAAGCAGCCTTTTACGACAAGCAGAGGCAAGGAACAAAACAATAATGCATGGTTTGCGTGTGATTATCATTGGTTGTGAGCCTACAATCGTAGCACAGCTGCCTTAATCTCTCGATTTGGATTCGTAAAACTTTCTTTAAAATTTACAAACATATAAGCGCATGAACCATCATGACGATTGAGGATATAAAGGCTTCTACTAGGAAAGACCTCAAGCCCATAACAAGAAGTGCAAGTAGGTGTTGGTTCGAGGGTTACAACATATTGGCACATGTTCTTTAAAGAGAAAAAAATAGTTATACGGTCCATAAGACAGTGTCTTTTTAAATGAAACATAGGTTTGCATGTCTTGACCATTTGGCATCGAGAAACAAGCACTGTCTTCTAAATCCACAAAATAGGAAAAATGCCGTAATCGTTCATAGACTAATTCGCAGGTTTTTGTTACGGTTTTGTATTTTTCTATTTTTCAAATCTTAACTAAATTGAACCAATAAGTTTGCATAAAGTTGGCGTTTGATTAATTTACCCTTCTGATGATAATCACGCTGATTATGTTGCTGGCATCCTAAAAAAAGTAGCCCTTACTGTATTGACTGACAAACCCACATTGGCATTTTTTTGACAGCGACTAATTCAGTGTCTTGTGAAGCTATTTGTTGTCTGAAGTACAGTGAGTCGCCATAGTATAGTGGGTAGTGGGCTGGCTTATTAGACGTCAGGCCCCGGTTCAATAGCCAGGTCAGGCAACTCCAACAAAACAAAAATATTTCTTCGGCAACAGCCGCTCAGCAGATTTGTGGCAAAAACTTTGTAGGTCCCGCACTAGCACTCATGTATAAAATTAATACACGCAACATAAGTGGTGTGAGCAGGCTGGTCATAATCCTGACTGCAGAGTTGTAATGATCAATTGTGTATATATATACAGTAGTGTATTCATAGTTTTTCCAAGATTTCAAAATGTTGCAAAAACTTGTTCACATTGTAGGCAGTTTTTGTTCTTCACAATCGAAACCGCAGTCTCAAGTATACTCATATAATGCCTGGAATTTTAAATTTTCTATTGAACAATTGTTGTACCGGAATGTTTGGACATCTTTTGCATCTATAAGGCTACAACCAAAGCAACTTTTATCATCGGAAGTGATGGCACAGAGTCTTCATAACATTTAACAAACTTTGAGCAGGTTTGGTCATACGCAATCCACTTTTTTCCATTTCTTAATCAAATCACGCAGTATTTTGCTATTGTAATGGCCCTGGTGTAGTAGGTAGTGTGCTGGCTTATTAGACATGAGGCCAGGGTTCAAACCCCAAGATCAAACGCCTCCAACAAAAGAAAAAACTATGAAAAAATATTTCTCTCTCTCTAGATTTTTTATAAAAACCCTGAGAGGTAAATAAAATTGCAATGAAAAGTTTCTCAAAAATCTGTCGTTTGGAGCCGACTTTATACTGTAGGTGCCGCCACTCATGTGTGAGTACGTTTCTAACGTCTGCCGTGGATGCAGATCCGCTGAGGAAGAGGAGACTGTTATCCACTTTCTTTGTCAGTGCCCATCTCTTGCGAGGTGCAGATATAGGTTGTTTGACTCTCCATTTCTAGTCAGCTTGACGGAGATATCATGTATTGACGTCAACGATATAGATTCGTTCATCAAACTTTCTGGCTGGTTTTCCAGTGTAGGGTAGTCGTGCTTTGATGTGCAGCCCCTGCGCTGACCAACTTCCTTCTCTTCCCTGACTTTGGTGGAACTTGGTTAGTACAGAGACTGCGTTCACTCGTGGTATCACAACTGGCCGCTATGCGTGCTCAAGTGAGCTCTTTGACATCAGAGCTTCGACTTAAAGTAAACTAATCTCGGCTGAAGGGTTGTAATGATCAACTACGTATGTGTTCTGCTATCAATGACTGTCAAACACATATAAAAGGACAGAGATTCTGCAAACTTCTAAAGAAGTCGTTTAAAGGATAGTTGTTGCCCTTTGAGTTAAGAAACGGAAAATTCAAGAAGTCTCACACTTCTTGATCCAACGTTATTTTACAATTCAAGAATTGTTAAAAATCAATACAACAAACTAGGAGGCGTAGTAAATTTCCTTGCCAACCACTATCAATTGCCCTTAAAATTGCAATGATTTTTACATGTTTTCCTTTCTTCTCCTTTTACTTAAGGTGCCTTAATATTCAGTGTTCCACAAAAAAAATATTGTCAGTGGCTTGCACCTGCTTTACGGTACATTTCGTTTTTCTCTTTCATTTTTTTTTTTTTTGTTTTACTTTTCCATCATGATGATGACTTTTAGGAGTGCTTCAAGAATTTCATTTCAATCGAAATGTTAAATTTATGTTGTGTCAGCACAACAATTGCTATGAAATAAAACAAAAAATAAAATAAAGAAAAAGCAACAAAAATCTACAAAAACTACAAATACAATATCGATTAAGGTCAATAGAAAATTTCTAATCTTCAAATGGCGGTGAATTTTTTTTTTTGTTTTTTTTTGTGTAAAGTAAACCTTACCTTACATTTTGGTCAGTAGAGAGCTTTTGTAACAGTTCCAAAATTGTGTCAATAGTTTGTATACCCATTGATATGATAAAGAAAATTCAGTGTGAAATGTAGATGACAAGATTTCATATACGAACTCATTAGGAAGAAAATTGTAACGAATTCAATATGAAATGTTTTATTTGAGTTTTTTAATAGGCAAGTAATGTTTTAAAAAAATAATTAAAAAAAGCTTTGTAAATTGATTCGAAACAATACGGATTGCAGGGAAAATAGCTTTTGTAATGCGATTAGATTCGGTACCAAAAAAATCCATCATTTTCTAATTAGTAGCAAAAGCAGTATATGTATGTATGTAAGAATAGACGATCGTATGTCAAAGACATTTATGGGTTTTTTTTTGGAAAATTAGCAGAATTGGGTGTGGAACTTTCTCTACAAAAAGCATACAACTTATTTCTTTTTAACTTTTTAATTGGCCCAAATTAGATCAACATTTAAAAGACCTCAATCGATAAGCCATACATGTACCATATTACCTTTGGATAACTTTAAAGTCGTCGTAGTCTAGTAGTGTGTTGGCTTATAGGAAGGAACGAAAATATGAAAAATATTTCTTTGGCGACTTCCTCTCAGCAGATTTCTGCCAAAAACTCTGAAAGTAAATAAAATTGTCATAAAAAGTTTTTTAAACTAATCTGTTTTCGTAGTCAACTTTAAACTGTACATCCAAGTAACTTAATTACTATCATTAATTATCATTAGATCTTTCCGGGTGCTTCTGCTTCTTGCACGTCTACGCCAATTGATCACACCAATCGATGACAGGGCTTTTCCTCAATTTGGTCCTTCCAATGCAATCAAGGTCGTCTTCTTTGCTGACTTCCGCAAATCTTCTCATCAAATACCCGCTTTGCCTGAGCATCGTCCTCCATTCGAAAGACATGCTAAATCCACGCCGCCGCGGCACAACGTCCATGTCGTTGAGGAACTCATACAGCTCACTTTTGGATCGGATGCGAAAATTATCGCCAACTCGCACTGGACCGAAGATCTTACGTAGGACTTTTCTCTCGCATACTCTCAAAGCTGCTGCATCAGTGCTTAATAGTGTCCATGCATCTGCGCCATAAAGAAGCACGTTAAGGATGAGCGTCTTGTAGTATATTAGCTCTGTCGCAAGAGAGTGGTCTCTGCTACTCAATTCCCTAAAGAGACCATAGTATCATCTGTTGGCAAGAGTGATCCTGCGCTTGATCTCCAGACTGACATTATTTTTGGTAGTAACGGCGGAGCCAAGATATTGACTACATCAAAACTATAGTTGTCAGCCGTAACCTAGGATCCAATACGCCGCATGTCCCTACTTGTCGTTAACATATACTTTGTTTTTCCCTCATTTACCATTTACCCATCGTAATAGACTCCCGTTCAATAGCACTAAAGGCACTATGCTGTCAATGTCCTCAGCGTACGCAAGCAACTGTACACTTTCTTGCCATTGCGATGCACTGCCGCCTTCTGCAGAACACACTCCATAACGAAGTGGAAAAGGTCGCATGATAATTGATCGCCTTATCTGAAACCTCGCGCGGTATCAAAAGGTGCGGAGAGGTCCATTCCAACCTTGACAAAGCTGCTGGAATTCCTAAACGTCATTCTGCGTAGCCTTATCAGCTTCGCTTGTATACCTGGGTCAGACTTTACGGCAAAAACACGATCCCTTATGGGGCTATTAAAGGTCATCTTAAAGTTAACAAATAGATTGTGTGTGTCGACTTGTTTTTCGTGGGTCTTTTCCAGGATTTGGCGTAGTGTGAAGGTCTGGTCGATGGTGGACTTGCCAGGTCTGAAGCTACACTGATAAGGTCCAATCAGTGTTTTGACGAGTGGCTTCAGTCGTTCACACAATACGCCCGTAAGCACATTATATGCGATAGGGAGAAGGCTTATACCCCTGTAGTTGCCGCGTATCGTAGGGTCGTCCTTTTTCTGGACAGGACATAGGACACTGAGGTTCTAACCGTTGGGTATACTTCCCTGAAACCAACCTTATATGAAGAAGGCTTATACTCCTGTAGTTGGCTTATATCGTAGGGTTTTACGTAATTAACATTACTGCATTCGCCCTACCAACTTATTACTTCCGGTCTTAAACAATTCAGCGGGGAGGCAGCTTTATTGTTGTTTGTATTTACTGCGAAGCCTTTGATTTGAATCAAATCCTATATCCCATCATAAAAAATGTGTCTTTGTGATAAGTACAGTTTTTCATCTGATAGTGAAAACATCCACAGTCAAGTAAGTTTAACCGCTAATATGGAATCCATTGGATACATTTTACTAATCCTTATTCTTGGAAGAATGGATGTTGGATAACAATTTGTACGAAGCAAAGGTTGGGTTTTTGGTTTCTTTAAGGTGTTTAAAGAGCTTTTAGCATATTTAATATATCTTTTCGGATTTATTTTAAGCATAATCATTATTCTGTATGAAAAGGTCTCCCAACAGGGACTTCCGAACTTTGACAATCGATAAAAATCATCTTGTTGAAGCTACATCTGTCAAATTAGTTGTCATTTATTGAGTCTACTTTACCAAATCACCATGGGCGACCGCAGAAACTGTGTGTGCACTTTAATTTTCACTGAAAAATCATCTTTAGTGATAAGGTTCCGTTCTGGTTGAATGGGTACGAGAACAAGCAAATTTTTTTAATTTGCAAAGCTTACCGCAAAAGGTGACTTACGTTGAGGAACTTTTAAGCTGGTAGCGCAAACGGTTCATATTTCTTTGAGAATGACGTTGCCCAGGCCATCGTAGTCAATGGCGAGCATTGTAGTTAAGGATTTCGCCAAACAACTACAGCAAATTTGGTCTTTAACCTTTCCATTAGATAAAACCAACCAAACAAAACCCACAATTATGGAACGCAGTTAAGACCTCGTGCCCACTAAATGTCAAGACTGGCCTGAGTTGGATAATCTGAACACCAACGACATGTGGATTCGACAGGACTTCTCTACATACCACACAGTTCATGCCACATTGAATAGTCTGCAAGAGCCATTTGATGGCATGGTCTTCTTACATGGAGATAATATGTACTGACCACCGAGATCGTGGCTTTTTCATCTGTTAGAGCTTTTCTTGTAAGGTTTTCTTAAGATGACGATGTAAGCTTTACACCGTGACCCTTTACAATGCCACTAAAGTAATTCCAGGTAGAGCCATAACGGATAATAGTTGAGTCTATTCTATCCTATAATTGTTTCAGTTCATTTCATTTTCGTTGTTACGTTTTTTACTTTCGTGTACATATTTTTATCTCGTTGCAAATTGATATTCGCTCTGTATATGCTCATCGATCTATTTCATGGCTCAGGCACCAGGAATGGTGATTGTGTGATATGCCGAATGTAGTTCCACTTTATTCTTTATATTTTATACGCCACAGACCTTAGATTTTATTGTTCGTGTTACCAAATGTCAGGTAAGTCGCCGTGGTCTAGTAGGTAGTGAGTTGGCTTATTAGATGTAAAGTCAGGGTTCACGCCCCAGGCCAGATATCAAAACAAAATACAAAAAGTATTTCTTCGGCGACTTCCTCTCAAACAAAAACTCTGAGTTCGGAGTCGACTTTAAACTGTAGCTCTCGCCACTCATGTATAAAATTACCGCACACAACATAAGTGGTGTGAGAAACTTGATCGTAATCCTGACTGAAAGGTTGTAATGACCAATTATGTATGTATGTAATTGTATTCTAATTAATAAATAAATAAATAAAAATTGAAAACGCTTGTAAAAATACCCTTTACATAAGTGACTCTATTCTATAATTCTTTCAGTTCATTTCATTATTACATTTTTTATTTTCGTTTAGCTTTTGCGTATCCATGTCTCTTTATTATCTTGATGGCTAATTGGTCTTCGCTTTGTATATGCTCATCGATCTATTTCATGGCTCAGGAACTATAGCACGCTGATTGTGCGGTATGCTCAATGTAGTTCCACTTTAGTCTTTATATTCTACACGCCAAGTCATTAAATTTTTCGATCACATATGGCGAGTGTTTCTATCTTGAAGTTTGACAATCGTAGGAAAATGTTGGCTTTACATTGGTACTGGAAGTATGAATTTTTAGTAATGAGGCTGCTTTTTAGACCATATTGAGCTCAATAAAACATTGAGTGTTAGTGGAGCGTCTTCGGTTTTCGACAGATTGTACGTGATGTTATCTTTAACTCTTGGGTTGCTATGAACCTAACATTTATATTCTCTTTTTATACTAGTTCTTTAGGGTTTGATTACCAGATTGTTCTGTGTATTGTAATTGGAATCTGCTGGCAGAACTTAATTCTTGTTTCTTTGCTATCCATTACTATCTGAATTAATTTTACGGTCGATAAATACTTTCTTATTCCTTTAAATTTGTTTTAACGATCGTTGCAACAATTTTTATAATATTTATCGTGTAAATTTACTAGAAACTTTTTAAATATCAAAGAAATCTACATATGTATGTATGTTTTAAGCGTTGTCTTCTTATACTTCTACGGCATCAGAATCATCATCGTCGTCGTTGTTGTCGTTGTAGTCGTCGTCTGCATACATTAAAAAAAATACATTTTTATGAAAATTGTAAAAGCATGTTTTAGCAACATGTTGTATCTGTGTTCCACATCATGTTTGCTGGCTGCAGTTATGACATGAAACACATAAAAATTCTTTTTTCTCTTGATTTTGTTTAATTTTGTTTCTTTGGCACAGCTTCTAACGAGCGAAAGTGAAATGAATTATAACGTCTTGGTTTCTATTAAGAGCACAAGTGTACATGTATGAATATTTCTTTTTTTTTTTGTTTTTCTTGAGTATTCTTTCTTAATAAGTTGAAAATTACAGGTATTTTCATGAGCTACTTTGATATTCTCCATGTACTGGACGTATGTATGTACATACATGTGAGAAATTAATATTATCGATGCTTTTCAGTTGAACATAAAAGTGTTTTTTTATGTTTTTTTCCTTTTTTTTCTAATTTTTTATGTAGAAATCTAGCCTTACAAGTTTTCACCAAAATCCTTGGATGGCAAGTGTAGTAATTGAGTTTAATTTTTTTAAAAGGAAATTTCTTAAAAAAAATAAATTAAAAATCTTCTTAATTTTTTTCTTTAGTTCCAGGCTACAATATTTGAACATTAATGTCAATATTCTATAGAATTCATAGATAAAAATATTAAATATTTCGCACAAAATGCATGTTTACTCTGTTGGAGTCTGCAATAATTGAGGAAATCGAAATATTCACCATCAGCAACAGTTGGGTAGTTATAGCGCATACAGTTTCTAACGGGTGATTTTTTAGCTATTATCTTTTTGACAACACTGGTTTAAACAGCTCACGCACGTTTCGTGTTTTGTTTCACTGTGAACATCTTCAGTTTGGTCTATTATTTAGCCATGAATCGTCTTAGAAACGAACAACGCTTGCAAATCATTGAATTTTATTATCAAAATGCGTGCTCTATTAAGAAAGTTCATCGCGCGCTTCTTTCATTTTATGGTCAGTTTAATGGACCCACTGAAGTCGCCGTAGTCTAGTAGGTAGTGTGTTGGCTTATTAGACGTAAAGCCAGTGTTCGAGCCCCAGGCCAGACATCAAAACAAAATACAAAAACTATTTCTTCGGCGACTTCCTCTCAGCAGATTTCTGGCAAAAACTCTGAGAGTAAATAAAAATTGCCATGAAAAGTCTCTCAAAAATCTGTCGTTCGAAGTCGATTTTAAAAATGTATAAAATTAACACACACAACATGATTGGTGTGTGAAGCTAGGCCGTAATCCTAACTGAAGGGTTGTAAAGGCCAATTATGTATGTATGTTTTAAGGCCGCTTTGGATTGTAGATTATTCGCATGTACCTGTAATTTTGTCAGCTTCCCCAACTAGAACTCTTGAACTGATACTGATCTTAACAGTCTTAGATTTATAGATGGCGGCTCGCTTGAAGAGTAAACTAAAATGGAGTGGAATATTGCCCCCCCCCCCTGGAATTGTAAGAATTAAAAACTCCGACTGGATGTGATGTGGATCAAACAGCCACGTCTTTTTATTTTTTCCAATAATACTCCAGAAGAAAAAGTATAACGAGCTCAAATCTTACGATATTAGTTAAGAGTATACATCATCTCCACGTAAAGTGGCCATGTTCTCAATTCGGTCGTGCTGAATATCCAATGTGGCATGAGTTGCGTTGGCAGGTAGAACAGTCCTTTTGAAACCACATGAGTTTGGTGTCCAGGTCAAAAGAAGAGTATAGTGTTGCTTTATAAGTGATAACTTCCCAAAATTGTCTCAAAGAAATATGACGGTGACGCTACTAGCTTAAAATCCACATCTAACAGTGATTTTCTTGCTATGCTTGAACGCTCTGTGAGCTCGTGTGGTGTTGGTATTGTCATAAATTCTACATTCATTCTGATATTAAAATATCTTATAGGTTGAATGACCATTGCATTGTCTTCCAAACGGAGCTCATGGTTCTTTTGAAAACGTAGTAATGCTTGTTGGGTGGTGGTATATTCCCTGAACATCTCTTGATTTACTCCAACAGTCAGGATGGAATTATGGTCCTAACGAGTCGCCGAAGAAATATTTTTTTTTCGAACCCGGGCTTTACGTCTAATAAGCCAAAAAACACTACCTGATAGACTACGGCGACTTCAACATACTCCCGGCAATCGGTCAATTTGAGACTGAGAAATTGAAAATTGGATATTTCTAATACACTACACCCAGAGAAGCCGTGGCGGATGTTGTATTCCACACATAATGACATCAATGGGATTTGCAAACGAATAAAAAATTTTAAAATTAAATTTAGGAAGCGTTCAAAAGAAAGCCTGTAGTAGCGTATACCAACTTAAATTTAGCGTTTAAAAAGCCTGTAGTAGACCGTACTAAAATCACACCAAATGGAAAAATTAGCTACAATTTTCCAACTCCAATTGAACGCATTTTTTTTAGAGAAAATTTTTGATGGCGCTTAAGAAAACGCAAAAATAAATTGCATTACAAAAAAAAGAAAAAAAAAAATAATCCAAGTTTGTAGAGCGTTACAAATTGTTTTGTTTTAATTTTGCAGTCGGTTTTAGTTATAAATTATAACCCTTTTTAATTGTTACTTTTGTTAATAACGCAACGTACGTATATATACGTACACACGTATAGGAATACGTTTTTGGGGAACTTTCTATTTGTGTTCAGCGGCGAATGATTCGTTTAATTGTTTGACAATGCGAAAAAGAAAACGGATTGCAATTGCAGTTGCAATTGGCAAAATTGTTAAATGTTGTACGTAATTAATTATTTCTTGAGAAATTGTTTTTTTATTTTTAATTATTTTTTAAACTTACAGTTGGTATTCGCTTGTAGTCAGCCAACCTTATAATGAGTAAATCCAATAAAAAAATAGTTTTTACACTTAAAAATATATGTTTTATTGATCATTATTAATGAATATTTTCCAGAGAGTAGAGGCTTGCAATAGGAAGTCATAGCCCCCACACTTTAATAATTTTGTTTGTCCTGCACTTCAAAACATCGGTTTTTGTGTGAGAGAACCAAATAGTCCAAATCTAGTCCAAATTCTGACGTAAATATAAATTGCCATGAATAAGTTTCCTCCGAATACCTGTATGTATTATGGCTCCACCGTTCTTTAGCTACTACTACAGATTTGTCTCAAGCGAAATAAGGGGACTTGATCCTGAAAATCGTATGTTATTATGTAGCAATTATCTTTCTTGCAGGGCGTATTCGTTTGTTGTCGATTGGCCAGTGGATAGCACACTACATTACAGTCCGAATTCGTTCTTTATCCGGACTATCCGTATGTGGAACTTCCTACCTACAGAGGTGTTTCCTGCCGCTATAAAATATAAAGAAATTATAATTTAATGTCCTCCTATATTCTATTTTCATAATTCCAACACAATGCACTGCATAAGTAGTCCCATCCCTTGAGTGTTGGTCATAAATGAAAATAAATTTTCTTAAACGTTTCTAGTATGCCCATCATAATGGACTGAAATTCTGTTATTTTATAGTCATAAATAAAGTTTTCGACTCCCTAAAGTGGAATCAAGCTCTGCTTTAATATTGTCTTCTAAAACGTGGATTGAAAGAAAACAATCTTTTGTTGGATATTTAGTGCTCAGTATTCATTAACATAAACCAGAACTGATACGTCATCTGGTAGATTGATTTTGGGCTCGCATTCAAGTATATCTGATATTTCACCGAGTAATATTTTGGTCCTATTGACTATATCACATTCATGGCTCTCGAATTAAAACCAAAGCAGTTTTGAATTATTCACCAACGAATTTGCATTTAAAACAAAAAGAAAAACGTTTGCACCTGTTATAAGTAATAACGTTAAAACCGTTATCGCACATAGTAAAGCCAAGAACTTAACAGTCATGTTACATATTCTGTTTCACTTATGGTGACGCTATACGATAAGTTTTTCAAAGACACAAACCTTTATGTTATACGGTTACATTGAGGAGGCCTTACTTCTATCCAGTAGTAGATGGCACAAACAAATCTTATGAAAAATATGTTATTCTAAAAGTTAATACTAATAAAACTAACGAAATCAAAAGGAGTACGATTATATACATTTTATAATTTGTTTTAGCTGAAAAGAATAATCGAATGCTATTCTATTAGAGAAAAAAATAAGAGAACATTATTCAATTAAAAATATTACAATCGTTTCATGTAAATTGGGCTTTGTACCGTCTTCGGTACGACTGTATAGTGCGGCCTTAATACAGAAGTAGTCGAGGCTCTACGACCCACCCATAGGAATTCAAAAGATCCCACCATGATAGCTCCAGATTTCTGTAGATATCCCGAACATCGTCTACCCTGCCATTGCCAAAAAAAAAAACTACTAAAACTAAAACTATCACTACAAAAATTCATTTTGAAAACTTATACAAATTACAATTTATTAAATACAATCGTCTTACTCTTAACTAAGTATTTTTCAAAAAGTAATCATAAATCAAAAATAACTAACGACAAGAAACAAAAACCCAAGATACTTCTTTTCATAAAAGAAATACATTCAATTTCCTTATATATGGGCTTTTCTTTCCTGTTTTCCATTCTTATTGTTTCTTTCTGTTAATAAATCTACCAAACGAAGGATATTTACCCTGAGTAGTATGTTTATGTACTTTCCAGACCAATTTTTCAATACAAATTTGGGTTCATGCGTACACTACAGTCGGCAATGGTCAGTTAGTCGATAGGTTTGTAACATTTTTAGTGTGTCTGGTTGATCATCCTTTGATTGAAAGTGATTGGATTCATCATTGTAACATGTAATGTGAAAATGTATGTACTTTCTGGAGCACTTTTTCCATACAAATTTGGGAGCATGCATACGTTACAGTCGGTTAGTCGATAGGTTTGTAACATTTTCAATGTGTGTGGTTGGGCATCCTTTGATTGAAAGTGAGTAGATTCATCTCGAGTCTGAGTTCATGGTACCGATGATCAGCGAGTGCGTGATGTAGGGTACCGTAAACACACGTTGTCTACTTGTACAATATAATGCTTTTGATTTGTTTATTTTATTTTTTTTCGTTGTGTGATTTAATATTGAAGAAATAGAAATGAAGTTGTACGTGTTGTTGTTGTTGTGTTTTTGTGTTATAAGGATCTTTAATATTAAATTGATAAGAAAGGGATGTACACCTGGGTGATGGTTTATTTTTTTTTTGTTAGTGTAATATTTGTTTTTAGATAATTGAATTTACTCTCCATTACTTCTGATCCTTAGGTCAAGGTCGGCGAAGACCTGGCTTTACCACACTTCAAAATGGTAGGTATAGCTGATGTTGTTATAGTTGATGATAAGTATAGTTTATGTAGGTGTTATTGATGCTAGTGTTACTGATGGTAAGTATAGTTGTTGTAGGTACAGTCTGATACTAGTATTACTGACGTTAAGTGCCGTTAATGTAGATATTACTGATGGTAAGTATAGTTGATGCAGGTACAGACTGGTCAACTATACTGATGTAGGTACAGTCTGACGCTGGAAAAAGCTGGTGGTAACTACAGTTGTTGTGAGCAAAAACTGATGGTAATTATACTTGATTAATGCAAAAGCGTTGATGTTGATAATTGTGCCGAATTAACACCATCTTCTATTGCCATATAACTTTAAAGGTAACACAAACGATTTTGAAAATATTCTACTGACTGTCACGTTCCTTTTTTACTTAATTTCTTAAAAATAAAAATATTTTGCCAGTCACACTAATTGCACCAGATCATCTTTTGCCGACTATCACCTTTCTCTAACGCTGGTCAAAGTGAAAAAGAACGATTGTTTTCTTTGCTCGCCTTGATTCAATGCGTTTTTAGCATTTTCGTTGTCCTGTTATTTTGTTTCCTAACAAAATTATGTTTGTCTCTTTTTAACTCTTATCTTGTTTTTTCTACCTAATTGGCCTTGCCAACTGTTAAATTCCTATCTGTAGAGTTGCCAACTAGTTCTCTTTCTTTTCTTAATCCTCAAGCATAACCCACATGACAAAATTCGATGCCTTTGTCGTTTATATACCAATAAAAACATGTCAGATTGCGGTACTTCCAAATCATGTCATGGGCAAGTAGTGTCTTCATTGCCTGAATGACTTCTACATTTGGAGTGCCCTCGAGTTCATGATGGAGACCATCAAAATTTGGTCATGCTGTTAAAGCTCCCTCAATGTAGAAGTGATTGTACACTGCCAAACGATTGATTTCTTCTACAATTGGTATGGTATTCTATTTCAGAATAGAAATGAAATTATTATTAACGTTTTTTTTTTCTTGTAAATTTTCTACTCAACTGAATAAGGTTTAAAAAGCTTTTTGTGTTGATGGATATGAATTTAACGGCTAAAACGGTTTAATGAAAATGCTGCTGTTTTCAACGCAATGCAACGAAGTTTATAATGTTGGTATTATTTTAATTTGCATTTTTTATTGGATTTGCTTAGCTGTTTTCGTCAAGGCTTTGAAACCAGAAATAATAATGTTTCGTAATCTTTCTGTTGCTTTTATACTGTTTATCGAGACGCGGTAATCGATTTCCTTCGGGTCCGCCATCTAACGTTTTTTTTCAACTAGTCCTTTCTTAGGGAATGGTAACACTTAGCTCATGTCTGATTTGACAAATAATTAGTTTTTTCCTTCCGCTGAACGAATATGGTTGTGTGTAGGCTTGAACAACGCTGGGAAATATTGCGAAATTACTTTGAAAATCATGGATGCCGATTTTGCCAAAAAAAAATCATCTTTTCAAATGAAGCTTATTTTGATCTTGGCGGGCACAGAAAACCCGCACGCATACATTGAAAAGCCGACGCACCCAAAACGAGTCACTGTTTGGTGCGGATTTTGGTCCAGAGGCATAATTGGACCATTTTTCATCGAACATGAGCAAGGAGTGGCCGTTACAGTCAATGGCGATCGAACGATTTTGAACGAATTTTTGTTCACAAAAATTGAAGAGGAGGATATTGGCAACAGGATGGCGCTACGCGCCACACAGCCGAAGGCAGCCATTTGAATGAAATTATTTGCCATTATTAACCGGAAGGATTGTACTGGATTGTGCTTTCAAATAAAAAAAGAAATTTGAGAAAATATTCAGTGGTTTTTTTAAAGCATTTTCAAAAAAAAGTTATTTGGCGGACCCTTTATGATATTGACACTACTATCTATGGATTTCAGGTAGAAAAATTATGATTTTATAATTCACCCTCAAATATCTTTTGATAACTTGTTTGTAATGCTTCAATAACGCAAATATTAATTTCTTGGTAAAAGGGAAAATAATAAAAGCCTTTTTCACAGTAGTGTTATTTATTTAGTGTTATTTATTTATGTTATTTATTTAGAGATTAATTAAAACAAATTAGTTTTTTATTTTATAAGATTTTTTTCTTTGGTATGTATATTTTATTTTCAGCTTTTGTTATTTTGTACAATACAATGCATCTATCTATGGAATATAATATTAGTTAAATATACGTTTATACATATTAAAAAGTTTTTTAACATAATAATACAAATGTATGATATACATTTAATACATAAAAATGGATTACTTATTTTACTACTGTTGCATATTCTTAGTTCATTGATAAGAATTAAAAATAAATCAACATGTTCTTTATCAATTTGATTACTATGTCTATATAATATATCCTCTAACTCAGCTGATGTCACTATTTTTGTCCCCTTCTTTATTTTTCGTAAAATAAATTAAAAAAAAACCATTTATTATTATTTACACTTAACTTACAACTAGAAATTCATAAAACTCAATTACTTAATTAAAAAAAAAATATTTAATTTAAATAATAATGAATGAGAATAAATTAATTGAGTAACGCTAAAGCGTAAGAGAACTCTAACAGCCATGGATAACTTCGTTGTGATCGTGATTTTCGTTGATGGAAATGGAAATTTAAACCAATTCGCTGTCAAAGTTCCACAAGATACACATGTAATGATTTATATTTAAAAATATTTTCCAAAATTATGTCGAAGTTTTGTCGAAGAAAAACTAAAAACTTTTCATTAATAATGTTACCAATAATAGCCAGGCCAAAAGGATACATATTTTATTTTACATATTTCATTTTATTCCAGACGCCACCAGTACATGCCACCAATCAAGTTCAGCTTCTTTGTAAAACTCTGGACGAAATCAACGAGACTAAAGAACTTTTCGTTATTGTATAACTTTGGAATATCAATAACCAAGGTGAGCCTCGTTTGTGTTTTTTTTAAGACGGATTTTTCAAATTCAAGAGACTGGAAACTAATGAAAACCGGTAACCAAGTTCAGCTTCTTGAAAGTATGTCATCTTCTTGACATACTGATCGTAGAGTATTCTAAACTAAAACTTTGTCATTACTGGCAAGTTTAGCTTCTATTTTTAACCCGAACATATAGACGATGTTAAGGTTAACGATGTTAAAAGTCTACTGATAATTTTTCCTAGATTCTCTGCTGTTTTTATACAATTTTTGAAGCAGAGATTAATATTCGTTTAATGGGAAAAACAAGGATAAGCAATAAAGATTGTTTTTCTCAACCTTTTGGCATTGTTTTCCTACTAATAGATTGTAAAAATAAAGATTTATTTTGAATTCCTTTGTTCTTCTAACAGGTAGAGCTTAACTGAGCTCTTTAGTGTTATAAAATGAATTAATCTAGGCTTGTTTTGCTTGTTCGTTACAGGGTTTTTTAAGTTCTTGAGAATGAAAATTAAAATACAAAACAGAAATATTGTTGAAATAATCTCTTTTTATTATAATATGGCAGATAATATCATAATATTCCTATACATATCATAATTATACGCAGAAGACTTGGAGGGAATCGTCGAAATGTAACTAAAGAACCAGTCAGTGGATGTACATCACGATGCTCCGACCAATAGGCCCTAGATACTATATTTTGGGTAGCCAGAATAATTTTGAAAGCAGCATAAATAGAGTACGACAAGATCCAGAAACTAATGTTTGTTTGTAAAACAGGACCAATGAGGACAGCTGCACTGGAGGCTCTGTTGGATATAAGGCCTTTGTACATGATAGTGAAACCACAGCATTAGTGACTATGGCTAGAATAGGACATCAACTTTTAAATATAAGAGAAGATAATCTAAAAGTTTCTAACATTTGAATGTATTCCAAATTTATTCAGTGTTTTCGTAATCATCTACACTACACGACTCATTAGTAAGTTTATTAAAGAAACATGATCAGGGTGGTAGTCCTGTTTCTTTAAGACAGTTACATGAATCTTGATAGTCATATGGAAAGACCTTTACGTTTTATTGTCTCTCAGATGTTTGTTTACGGTATCTAACGATATTAATTTTCAAGCTTCTATTGGAGCTGGAGAAAACTAATCAACTGATAGATGATTTTATGTAGGTATACCATTTTAACAAATTCTCAAAAGATGTATTATAGATTTTATATGAGAACTTAGATATTCTACTGTACCTTGTACGACCATAAACATGCATATCTAGTTATGTTGTTATAAGTGATTTTCAGTTTGTTCCTACTTACTTAGTCACAACTAGAAAATAGTTCACATCCCTACAGTAAAGTGGGGATGAGATATGTTTTTGCGAGCAGCATACGAATATTAAATGTAGTAAAATATTGCATTAGCCAAAGACAACATGGCAACTGTTTTACCACAAATAGCATATACGTGATTGGAGCAGTTAAGGCTATTGTTAAAGATAACTTCCAGATGCTTAACGTTATGTACTGTCTCAATAGTAGTATTATTAATCTGTAATCGTGTAAGTTGTGCTGTAAAGTTTACCATGCCTATTGTCAAAGCTTTCGATTTCCTCGGATTGAGGCAAAGACCATTAATCGGCGCCCTTTGACACACATTATGCAGATCAAATTTTTTTTTTTTTTATACAGTTTGTAATATCAGACGACAAGCAATTAATGTATAGTATAGCTGAACATCATCAGCATACATTTGTCCATTGCAGAACTTCAATTTAGATGGCAGATCATTAGAATAAATTGAATATAAAAGTTGACCAAGAATCGATCCCTGTGGTACATCTCCAGATATTAAAATATTCCTTGATTTGTTATTACATTTGTTATGTGCCAGTCTTCTATATCCACTTGTTAAGTGACAATGATCGGCTACTCGACCTACAGGAGATAAACATTTTTTGCTAGTGTGAAAAATTGTAACCTCTTTCTGTCTAATCTGTTGAAGAGGTGTTAGGGTAGGTATTCATTGCCTTCACGATACTTAAATCATTAACATATATGTACATCTATATAATCTTTAACTAAATTTTCAAAGAAATGTTTTGGTGCATCATCACCACTGTACATTCTAAATTTATCTAAACTTCACTGTTAAATGACCATTTGATGTAATAACTGTAAGCAAAAACTACTGTAGTATTCGCCGTAGTCCAGTAGGTAGTGTGCAGGCTTATTAGACGTAAAGCCAGGGTTCGAACCCCAGGCCAGATATCAAAACAAAATACAAAAAGTATTTCTTCGGTGATATAAATGTAATTCTCTAAAACAAAGAACTGTGTATATATCTACATATATCGAAAAAGATTCATGTAGATGAAGAATATACTATACAACTATATTTTTTAGATTCTTGTCGATTTATGTCAAGCTTAGGAAAACTAGCAGGATATTTGTCAGATAAGGATTTGTTAACAGTAAAATCAATCTATCAAATTCCCAAATAAATTCAGTTTAATGAAACGTAAAGGTGTCTCTCCATATGACTATCAAGATTCAGTCAAGTCTTAAAGAAACAGGACTACCACGCTGATAATATTCCTTTAATAAACTTAATAATGAGTCGTGTAGTGTAGATGATTACGAACACACTGAAATTATTTGGAATACATTCAAAGGTTAGAAACTGTTAGATTATCTTTTATTATATTTAAAATTATTATATTCTAACCAAAGCTCTGGTTTCACTATCATGTGCAAAGGCCTTACATCCAATAGAGCCTCCAGTGCAGCTTTTCTCATTGCCCCTGTTATACCAACAAACGTTAGTTTCTGAATCTTATCGTACTCCATCTAATCATTCGTGATGTACATCCACTGAATGGTTCTTTAGTTACATTTCCAAGATTCCCTCCAAGTCTTCTGCGTATAATTATGATATGTATAGGAATATTATGATATTATCTGCCAATTATAATGAAAAGAAATTATTTCAACAATATTTCTGTTTTGTATTTTAATTTTCATTCTCAAGAACTTAAAACACCCTGTAACGAACAAGCAAAACAAACATAGATTAATTCATTTTATAACACGAGAGGGCTCCGTTAAGCTGTACCTGATAGAAAAACAACGCAATTCTAAAGAAATCCTTATTTTTACAACCTATTTGTAGGAAAACAATGCCAAAAGGTTGAGAAAAAACAATCTTTATTGCTTATCCTTGTTTTCTCATTACAACGACTATATTTATCTCTGCTTCAAAATTTGTATAAAAGCAGCAGAGAATTTAGGAAAAAGTATCAGTAGACTTTTAACATCGTTAATCTTAACATCGTCTATATGTTTGGGTTAAAATTAGAAACTAAACTTGATTATTGCTTGTCTTACATTGGCCAGTAATGACAAGTTTTTAGTTTAGAATACTCTACGATCGGTATGTCAAGAAGCTGACGTACTTTCAAGAAACTGAACTTGGTTACCGGATTTCGTTAGTTTTTCTGTAACGAAAAGTTTCCAGTCTCTTGAATTTGAAAAATCAATCTTAGAAAAAACGTGGCTCACCTTGGTTATTGATATTCCGAAGTTTTACAATAACGAAAAGTTCTTTAGTCTCGTTGATTTCGTCCAGATTTATACAGAGAAGCTGAACTTGATTGGTGGCATGTACTTGTGGCATCTGGAATAAAATGAAATATCCTTTTGGCCTTTGAAATCCTATCTTGTCCTATCTTGTAATTTAATATGACGCATGCGGTGCTTTTTAAAAGGAAGAGAACTTAAAATAAAATATCCAAGACAGAATTAAAATTTTTATCATGAAATTTTTTTCTTTACAATTTGTCAGATGATAGGAACAAAACTGGATAGTAACATCAAGGATTTAAACAGAAAGCATTTCAGGAAAGGTCAGGCATGCTATAATGGTATGGAGAAGATGTTCAGGGAAATCCTGAAGATTCAATCCAAAAATAACATACTGGTTCTTAAACAATGATTATCGGACCAATAGTGATCTACAGGGCAATTGTGTGAACAAATAGACAAATTAAAAAACAGATCAAACAGGGGCAATAACAAACTGTCCTACAGCAATGCTGGATGCTCTATTAGGTTTAAGTAAACTCTGAACAGAAAGACTCTTTTCAATCAAGTGGGCGTGAGGAAATCGAAACTGTTATTGGGAAATCAAGACAAGACTATCAAGGAATAACCAGAGGTTTGAATAGGCACTGTTGTCTCAGAGTACACTTATTCAGAATGGTGGGTTTTCACCTACAGTTTAAAGTCGACTCCGAACGACAGATTTTTGAGAAACTTTTTCATGGCAATTTAATTCACTGTCAGAATTTTTGGCAGAAATCTGCTGAGAGGAAGTCGCCGAAGAAATACTTTTTGTATTTTGTCTTGATTTTTGGCCTGGGGCTCGAACGCTGGCTTTTACGTCTAATAAGAAAACAAGTACGGATGTGGCTGCCATGGTCTTGTTGAAATCCATAATGTTGTTGATGTTGCTGTCAGGCTAAAAATTCAGTTAGTATGGCTAGAGTAAAGCTCAGAATTCATTGTAACAGCATGTTCTTTTTATTTAGAAAAAAAAACCAGGAACCAATGAGGCCACCAACATACAAACCCTCAGCCTACAAACAGTCAGCCTTAGATACTCAAACCGTTTGTCATTTGTTATCTTACGATAGAGATATGATAGCGTTATGTGGCAGACCTATTTGTAACAGAACTTTGTTCATCCATTACAATGGACCATGCAAACACAATTCAATTCGATTTCTAGTGTGCTCACTATACTGGATTGAAACTCTGCTATTTTATAGTCATAAACAAAGTTTTCGACTCCCTAAAGTGGAATCAAGCTCTGCTTTAATATTGATTAGTTAGTCTTCTAAAACCTAGAATGAAAGAAAACAATATTTTGTTGGATATTTAGTGTTCAGTAATCATTACCATGCACCAGAACTGATATCGTCATCTATAATGCTGGTAGATTATTTTTGGACTCGCATTCAAATATATCTAATATCTCACCGAGTAATATCTTGGTCCTATTGACTATATCACACTCATGGCTTATGAATTAAAACCAAAAGGAGTTTTGAATTATTCCCTAACGAATTTGCATTTAAAACAAAAAGAAAAATGTTTGCATTTGTTATAAGTAAAAACGTTAACACCGTTATCGCGCATAGTAAAGCCAATAACTTAACAGTCATGTTACATATTCTGTTCCAGTTATGGTGACGCTATACACTAAGTTTTTCAAAGACACAAACCTTTATGTTATACGGTTACATTGAGGAGGCCTTACTTCTATCCAGTAGTAGATGGCACACACAAATCTTATGAAAAATATGTTAAATTTAAGAAGTAAAAGCGTATTGCTATACTCTTACCAAAATTATTACACCTAAAACGGGAATATAGGTCGGTATCGAACAAATTATTCCAGAAAAACGCTGCAAATCATTTAGTCTGGCTGACGACTCTGAGGGTTTTTCCAATAGTAAACCCTTAAATGTATTTTTGCTGAATTAATCATAAGGGTTCTAAACGAATAAGGTCTGCTGAGGCCCCTCCCAAAGCAAATTCGTTGTGATTCTTCTTCTGTATCGAAAGGAAAATTTGCTTTCATTTTATGAGTTATTCGATCCTGACATGCCCTGTAAAATGCGTTGCAATTATGGGAGTAGCAATTATTTTATCCTTCGAATGCTAATTCTAATTACATGTACCAACGTGTGGTGGCATTTAATATTGGCATGAATTAAAATATCATATAAACCTGTAAACATCTAAGACTCTGCTTTTGTTTCATCCTTAACAGGCCTAGGTAACGCTGCAACTAGAACAACCTTTCTCTCTTAGGGATAAAATTCCAATCTTAAAATTGTGTTGTGAAGATAAAAAGAAGATCTCTTATGACTAGGCGAAGCATCTCTTGTGGATAATACCATCCAGAGACATTCCCATACTATCGCTAATTGAAACTCCTAGCAGCCCAGAGATGAGATATCGGCTAGACTGTCAGACAGTCTTGCTATGGTCTCGTGCTTTGCATCTTCTTTTTAGCTTGAATTAAGCATATCTTTGAAGTCGTCCTAGTCTAGTAAATAATGTATTGGCTTATTAGACATGAGGCCACTGTTCAAACCCCAGGTCAGATATTACGAACATAACGAAATATGAACAAATAGTTCTTTGGAGACATCCTTTCAACAATTTCCTGGCAAACACTCTCTGATATTAAATAAAATTGCCGTGAAAAGTTGCTCAAATATCTCTCGTTCTCTTTAAACTGTAGGTCGCTCTGATGCCATGGATAAAATGAACACACCTAACATAAGAGTGTGATATACAATTCTGACTTAACGTTTGTAATGACCAATTAAGTAAGTAAGTAAGTTTCTTTGATTAACTTACTTAATTGACCATTAACAACCGGTTTCACGGATTTCGGCCTGCCGCAACACATCCTTCCAGGCGTCTCTGCTTCTTGCGCGCTAACGCCAGTCGGTCACACCAATCGATTACAGGGCTTCCTCGATTTGGTCCTTTCAACGGATACAAAGTCGCCCTCTTCCCCGCAGATTCCCGCATCAAATACCAGTCTCGCTGGAGCATCCTCCTCCATTCGAACGACATGGCCGAGCCAGCGCAGCCGCTGGATAATAATACGCTGCACAACGTCTATGTCGTTGAGAAGCTCATACAGCTCACTGTTGCCGTGGATGCGGAAATCATCGCCGAGTCGCACTGGACCGAAGATCTTACGTAGGACTTTTCTCTCGAACACTCTCAAGGCTGCTGCATCAGTACTTAATTGGGCACATGCCTCTGCGCCATAAAGAAGCACGGGTAGAATGAGCGTCATGTAATGTATTAGTTCTGTCGTACGAGAGAGGTCTCTGCTACTCAATTGTCTATTAAGTTTGCAGTAACACCTTTTGACAAGAGTGACATCATTTTTGGTGGTAACGGCGGAGCCAAGATAAATAAATTTCTTGACTACATCGGAAGTATAGTTATCGGCCGTAATCTGAGAATCAATACGATTCATGTCCCTACTTGTCGTTAACATATACTTCGTTTTTCCATCATTTACTGACCATCGTAATAGACTCCCGTTCAATAGCAATAAAAGCAGCAATAACATCTAGCGTGGTACGCCCTATGATGTCAATGTCGTCAGCGTACGCAAGCAACTGGACACTTTTTTGAAAAATAGTGCCATTGCGATGCACTCCCGCATTTCGCAGAACATTCTCCATGACGAAGTTGAAAAGGTCGCAAGATAAGTGATCGCCTTATTTGAAACCTCGCACGGTATCAAAAGGTTCGAAGAGGTCCATTCCTACCTTGACGGAGCTGCAGGAATTGTTCAACGTCATTCTGCATAGCCTTATCAGCCTCGCAGGTGTACCGAGGAGGAGGCTGCATGTCAACTTGAATACAGCCAGACAATGATTGTCCTTGCGGTCGCCACGTTGACGACAGTCAGAAACTTTACCTTGTTTGCATGCATTCCATCCCTTTTTTGATTAAGTTGTCGAATATTTCTCTGAATCATTTTATAGTCGAATCTTAAGGTAACATAAAGCATAGCAACCACAAGAGGCTGACTTTTAAGCTGTCAACACACTGAGTTACTTTTACATGAGGCTTAAAGGAAACAGAGTTTCAACATTCATAGCTGCGCCTTGGAATCAACACTTCGATTCTGAAGAAATATCAAAGCCTTTTAAATATTTTGTAAGAGCCGCCATTTTTCGAAATTTCGCAAGTTATTTGAGATGTCCTGTGCACACACGCACACACATACGTACTAGTCTTTTAACAGGGGCAGTCTCGAGGCCAACATGTAGATTCTTTGACGAGAAGTATTAATCGTCGGAAGACATTTTTGAAACCTGAGAAGTTTTAATCTGGGAAAGAAATGCCTGGGACATAACGAACAGCATCATGAAATGTTTCAGGGAATTAGGCTTGGAGGTGATATAGTAGGAATGGATATTTTATTAAGTTCTGGTACAGTACAGTTGGAGAACGTGTGGTCGTAGTACAACAATAATAACACAGCCCTGCATGGGTTTTGCAAATAAGATGGCTCCAGGTGTTTCCGAAGGCATTTTGCGCGCCGAACATGAATCTGGGTTCAAAAACTCGTCAGGTTTTCGAGAAAATGGAAAAAACATTTTTAAAAATTGTAGAGCTAAACACCGACGTACTAGAAACATCGCTATTGCTGGAAATTGATAATTGATCTTTGCTATTTAAAATGAGCCCAAAGCCAAATTGTTTGCATGTACCCTTAAAGTAGGGGGTGGTTTTTTGTCAAGGGGTGCAAGAGAAAAAGAAACACATTACGGAGGTCCTTAAAAATTAATCAGATTTACTTTAAAATTTATACTCAGGGGTTTTTGGGGTTGCTGATTACAGATTTAAAATTCAGATTTAAAAAATTCAAAATAGCGGATCCAATATGGCGGTCGAGGTTTATTAAAATTAATCAGATTTACTTGACCGCCATTTTGGATCCACCATTTTGAATTTTTTAAATCTGAATGAAGATCGTGTTCGGGCGCAAAATGCCCGGAAACACTTGGAGCCATCTTATTTGCACAAAAAGTCCAAATTTGCAGGGCCGTGTAACAATTATCAGTGAAAATTCCTTAAATCTTCACCTTCTTTTTATAATTTTTCACAAACAGCAATAAAAACAATAATCATATCATTTTATTTCTTTAAAAGGATACTTATTAGCCCTTGTGAAAAAGCTTCTTTAAAAATAATTTGAAATATTTTTTTTGCTGTTTGATTAGAGTAGTAAATGTAATTTTGCATTTTAATTTACATTCCGCATACATACATATTTAAATAATAATTTAACAGTAACATGGGGAGTGTTTTTTATTTTAATTACAGCCTTAAACAAAGAAAAGGGAAATAACCCTAATTAAACATTTGTCTAAAGGTATGTGTGCGGTATGTTGTGTTGCACAAAAAAACAAATTACCATCACCTGCGTAAGTGTTAAATTTTTATGTGTGTATGTGTGTTTTTCTTTTTTTAAATATGTTTAACCCTTTCACACACACATTTAAATGTACAAAACGTTTAAAACACTTATTCGCTTCCTTACACCTCGAAATGGTTGGTGTTTTCTTACATACTTGGCCGTATATCATTAAATTATGCAGCCATTAACACAAGAAATCATTGTTTTTTGCCAGGATTTTTAAATTGTTTTAAATTTTTTTTATATAAAATGCAATGACGCCTTACAAAAAAATGGAAGAAGAGTGCAGAGACAAAGATGAAAAGCATTTTTAAGTTAAAAGCCTTTTAGAAACTAATGCCACAAATGCAGATGGCAACATAAATGAACGGAACGGATTCTTTGCACCCTTTTGCAGCACAACGTTTGATTTTTATTTGAAAAGTTGTTTCAAATAAGTTAGGTATGTACTCTTAACAACATGAAACTTCTCTCTGCATGAATTCTCCAGTTCGTATCCTCTCCTCTATTTTTTTAATGGATTTTTAAAAGATTAAAATTTTCAAAATTTTTTGAAATTTACCCATGTAGCATGCCCTTAATTCGCCTACTTCTGATTCTCAGTTCCCTTTTTTGTATATTTTTCTAATTTATGCTAAATTCTTTCCCCATTTCTTTTATTTTCAATTCGTTTTTTTTTGTCAAATCTTCCACAAAAAATGTAATGCTTTTATGCAATTTAAAATGAAAAAAGGATTTAAAAAACATTTTTTTTTGTTTAGCCAGAACAAACGAAGACAACCGAAACAAAAAAAAAATAACTTAAATTACACCATTCGGTTCTTTAGCCAGAGACAAGCGTTACTGGTTTGTTACAAAAAAAAATTCATTACACTCAAAATTTAATGTTAGTTAAACAGGCTAATTTTTGATCAAATTCCAGACTTCATTCACAATATTCATATGGAATGTTGTCTACTTCCGTATAATTTGCTAAAAAAAATAATTCTTTGAGATAATAAAGGATGGAAGCCCACAGAGTGTTAACTTTTCTCCACTACTATAAAGTTTGCTTGGGGATATATTGAACTCATATAAGATACATATGAGGAAAGACCAGACGTGCCATGATATGCAGAAGGCTTGCAGAGAAATCCTTGGTATGTAACCAAGAATTAAGCACGTGTATCATGATAATCAGACTTATAATTTTATATAAGTCATGCTCATTTTCGAAGAAAAATCGCCCAATTATGCCTTTGGACCAAAATCCGCCCAAACAGTGACTCGTTTTGGGTGCGTCGGCTTTACAATGTATACGTGCGGGTTTTCTGTATCCCAAATGCGACAATTTTGCTTGTTTACATACCCGCCAAGATCAAAATGAGCTTCATCTGACAAGATGATTTTTTTTGCCAAAATCGGCATTTTCTGATGTAGGGTACTGCATGTCCATCCGAGACAGCCATTTGAATGAAATTATTTTCTATTATTAACCGGAAAGATTGTACTATTAAATAAAAAAAGAAATTTCAGAAAATATTCAGTAGTTTTTTTAAAGCATTTAAAAAAAAAAAGTTATTTGGCGGACCCTTTACTTAAGAGGAGAACTTACATTCATTCGATACACATACATAAATACATACATAAATGGTCATTACAACCCTTCAGTCAGGATTGTGTGTTAATTTTATACATGAGTGGGTGACCTACAGTATACAATTGCAATTTTATTTACTCTCAGAGTTTTTGCCAGAAAACTGATTAGGGGAAATCGTCGAAGAAACATTTTTTTATATATCGTTTTGACGGAGACGTTTGACCTCGGGTTTGAATCGTGGCCTCGCGTGTAATAAGATGTACGTTCGTTGTACGTAAACTCCTGACTACTTCAGGCGATTATCGACTGATAAGGATATGCAGTCCTTATGGATTTACAAGAAGCAGGCAATTCTTCATAAATGGAAGAATATTCGACTCCTGGGTGAGATAAATCCACAGAAAATGGAGACTAAACATCTAGGAATGGCATTGAATAGTAAACTGATATGGAGGGCTCATATAGACAGTGAATCGGGAAAGGTTAGTCGTGTCATAACGCTTCGCCTCAGACTTGCAGGAAATTTCTAAGGATGTAAGCCAGGAATTGTGCACGAGATGTATATTATGATGGTCAGACCAATAGTGGCATATGTATGTACAAGGCTACTGTTTGGACAGACAAAACAATTCTATACACAGCTCAGTTGAAGTTTGAAAGACGCAGAGATTAGCTGTTGTCAGCATAACTGGTGCAAGGAAAGTCTGAAAGGTATTTTTATGGGTTTTAATATCCTGATAAAATTTATATTTTATATACTTTTTACTTTTTATGAAAAAATTCAGGTATAACTGAAGTATTTTCTTGGGCGAGTTATTTATGAACAATTACGGGGAAGGATTTCCAAATAAAATACATTTTTAGTTATAGCTTTATGTAGATCATGTTGTTGTCTGCAGCAATTTCAAAACATTTGCATAGTGCAGAACTCATACAAAAGCAACGAAATTAAGTAACAAGCAAGTTGAAACCAAGAGACGTTGAAAGACTATTTTCTATGTATGAGATGCCAAAAGAAGTTGATAATCATCGACCTACAGATCGCGCCGTTCACAATCAAGGCCTGACTAACGTCATTCTCAAATATCATGTTGGCTGGTATCGCCCAAATACGACAATCTTGTTGATTCACGTAACCAGTTCATCTAGAAAGGGACTTCATCGCTGAAGATAATTTTTCGATGGAAATTAGGTTCATAAAGAACACTCTTTGTGATAAAACAATTGTATTACGTGCACATGATGTCGTTGTAGAATAGCAGGTAGTATGTTGACTTATTAGACATGAGGCCATGGTTCTAACCACAGGTCAGACATTTCCAACAAAATGAAATATAAAAAAAATATTTCTTAGGCAACTTCCTCCCAGCAGATTTCTGGCAAAACTCTGAAAATTAATAAAATTGCCATGGAAAGTTTCCCAAATTCTGTCGTTCGAAATCGACTTTAAACTGTAGGTCCCCTCACTCATGCATAAAATTAACACAAACAACATATGTAAGTGGTGTGAGAAGCTAAGGCGTAATACTGACTGAAGGGCTATAGTGATCAATTATGTTTTGTGCATTATTTGCACGACTATGGTGGGTTGGCAAAATTGATTGAAGATAATGACAGATGTAGCTTCTCATAATCCGGCCGTTCTTGACAATGAAAGTTTTGACGTCCGTGTTGGAAAACCCGATATACATAGGTTCCACAATATGATCAATATCAACACTTAAATCGTGGAATTTACTGTAGGGATTGTAGTCGCCGTAGTCTAGTATGTGTGTTGGCTTATTAGACGTTCGAGCCACAGGTCAGACATCCAAACAAAATACAAAAAGTATTTCTTTGACGTCTTCCTCTCAGCAGATTTCTGGCAGGTTTTCCGAACTGCCGTTCGGAGTCAACTTTAAACTGTAGGTCCCACAACTCGTGTATAAAATTAACACACACAACATAAGTGGTGTGAGAAACTAGGTCGTAATCCTGACTGAAGGGTTGTAATGACCAATTATGTATGTACGTATGATTGTACGATATATTATATATTAAAGATGTTAACCGGGAGAAGCTTATGGTTCGTTGGGCAAAAATAATTTCCTACCAAAATTGTATTTCTGGCAATCATTCCCATCTAATTTTGTGTGCCATTCTTTTGGCAACACACACACACTCGTTTATTTCCTGTTGAAACACGTTTTAATTTAATTTCTCTCTTTTCTTCCCATTTTAAGCAAATTAAAATTTAATCCTAGCCAAAGTCTGTTGCAAAAAAACGAAAATTATTAAATATTCCATACTTTACGCAGGTCATGGAAACATTAATTTAAATTTTTTTTTCTGTTTTTTTATTTTTTCTTTCTCTCTCTCTAAAGCTTCTATTTTATTTTCATATTAACTTTTTAACCATTTGCCTCAACAGTTTTTTTTTTATTTTTTTTATTTTTTTTAAGTATTTTCCGCTCCCTTTTTAATATATGCTCGCATTTAAAGTCCATTTTTTTTGTTTTTGTTGCTGCAACTATAAATAGTTGTCAAGAACCCCATATGTTGGGAATTGATGCTTAAAATATTTTTTCCGAATTTTTTTTCTTCGTTTTTCCTTTTTCTTTTGAATACAAAGAAACAACAACAACAACAAGAAGTAAAAAAATTGCATTCTAAGCTTTTATTTCTATTGAAACATGTGATGCAGACACAAAACAACACCCATTCGTAGTATACCAGACCCAGATCCCAAACAAGTCAACCATTAACTATCAGGAACACTTTTTAGGGTGACATCCAGAGACGATCTGTCGTTCGTTCGGTCTGTCTCTAACTCTGCCTGTCTGCCTTTGAAAGGAAACTTTCAAGTAAATATGTTTGCATTTTTATATGTCCATGTATGTGTGTATGTGTGTGTGTTAGTATGTGTGACTGTTTGTTTATGAGTGTGTTTGTTTTTTAAGCAGACTTGAAAACTTTTTTGAATATTTTTCTGCTTATTTTGTATAAAAATGAAAGGAAGGAAGTCAGTATCAGGCTTAAGTTTTTGAAGAATTTCAAATATTTGTTGGGAAGACAAAAAATATTTTTTGGAATTTTATATTTAAATATTATTATAATGCTTCATACATAACACAGGTTGCGTGAGAAGTCTTACGGCCTTAATAATTTTTACTTGTTTACTTTTCCATATAAAGTTCTTTATTGAATTGTAAAGAAGACAAGTTCCGACGATCCCAAAGGATCGTCACAGGCCATAACTCTTTCCATGATATTGGATGTGATCTACGGAAGTTCGCATAAAACCGACGGTTTTAAATCGCATAATCTTGCTGGCCAGTTAATATCAGAATTTCTTGAGATAATTTATTTTAGAAATTTTTGCTGCAATATATCGGTCGTTAGACGCGCTGTGTTTCAGTTGGTGCCAGTTTACTGAAACCACATGAAACCTGCTCCATGCCATCCAGATGAGATCATTAGGATTCCATTGTCCTGTTATTGCAGCGAAAACCGTTTACAGATACTGCAATTTTGTCCTCATCTTCAAAAAAGTAAAGACCAGTTACAACTCCTCGTCAACAACAGTTTTAGGTGCATTTCTTTCTCATAGATTGCTTTGATTGATTTTCTGAACTCCAAACTTGACAATTTTGTGTACAAACTATGACATTTAGTTGAAAATATGCGACATTGAAGAGATTACTTTTTTCGAAAAATTGACTTCACTTAGCTTCGTTAGGCATTGAACAAATTGATGGCGATTTTCATGGTACTGTTGTCTTCGACCCCTCAATAGACTGAATTTTTTACACTTAATGTCAAAGTCTTCTGCTAAAATTTACTGAGTAGTGCATTGCGAAATTTAAAAACAATGTCTAATTAATGTTTTAGGGTTTTCGGGGACACTCAGCAGCAGTGTTGTCAAAAGACGCACAGGAGACTTATTGTTCTTAATCGAACTAGCTCCTTCAAACTTTTTTTGCATTGTTAATTAAGTACAACTTCTTAACTAAAAATTTCCCGAAGTTAACGACCGACCCAGTTTCTTAAAATTTTTTTACTACTGTTTGACACTCTTTACATTAGATGAACGTACTTGACTGAAAATTTATCGGAGTTGACGAGCGGTCGCAGCATAGCTTTCCCAAACATTTATAATAAATTATTGTAATTATCATTATGAAGTTCTTTCGTCAAGCGTTTCATTTTCAATAAATTCTATTGTTTTGTGTATTCGCTGAGGCGTTTAGTTGGGAATGTGCTTCAAAGCTGACTGATACCTAATATCGTAAAAATGGCGGCGGCTTGATTTTGCGCCATTTCTATTATAAAGCATTGTTCTCGTGTGTAACGCTACATTTTTAATAATCGCAATAAACATGTGTGAGAGTTGCCAAATTTCAGGGCTGGTTGCATCAAAAAATACTCTTATTAGACAAGAAAACGTGATTCAAAAGCCAGCTCAGATATCTCCGACAAAACGAAAAATTTATTTGGCGAGTTCTTCTCCGCACGCTGAGGGCAAAAAGTCTGAAAATAAATAAAATTGCCATAAAAGGTTTCTTATATTTGTTGTTCGGAGTCTACGTCAAAACCCAACATAGGTGGTGTGTAGTTCTTACTAAGGGTTGTAATGACCAATTAGTATAAAATTAACACATCATGACCATGGGGTTGTAGTGACCAATAATGTATGTCTGTATGTGGGACAGATTTTCCTCGATTGCAGACATTTTTTAATTTATTTTTAAGGTAACTAATCCAAGTGTTTCTAATTTAAATTTGAGCGCCATTAATACACTTTTGCACGTAAAATTTAAATAAAACAATATTTTTTCTTGGTAACAGATTCGCAAGGTGTGGACGGCTTGGAGATTCCGCCGCCATAAAGAGGTCAAAGTCGCGATTATGCGCCTTAACCTGATGGTCTCCAGGCTGAATTGTTTAAGACCGGAAGTAATGAGTTGAAAATATGGCTAGAGGAAAGTATGCCCAACGATTGGAACCTCAGTGTCCTCTGTCCTGTCCTGAAAATGGGAGACCCTACGATATGCGCCTATAAGGTTCTTACAGTCGTATTGTGTGAACGATTGAACACACTCGTCAAAGCACTGAGTGGACCTTATCAGTGCGGCTTCAGACTGGCAAGTCCACAATCGACCAGATCTTTACACTACGCCAAATCCTGGAAAAGACCCACGAAAAACAAGTCGACACACCATTTTTTTGTCGGCTATAAGGGTGCCTTAGATAGCCCCATAAGGGATCGTGTTTTTGCCGCAGTGTCTGAGCTCGGTATACCTGCGAAGCTGATAAGGCTATGCAGAATGACGTTGAGCAATTCCTGCAGCTCCGTCGCAGTAGGAATGGACCTCTCTGAGCCTTTTGATACTGTGCGAGGTTTCAGACAAGGCGGCCCCTTATCATGCGACCTCTTCAACATCGTTATGTAGAATGTTCTGCGAAAATCGGGAGTGCATCGCAATGGCACTATTTTTCAACAAAGTGTCCAGTTGCTTGCGTACGTTGACGACATTGACATCATAGGGCGTACCAAGCGAGATGTTACTGCTGCCTTTAGTGCTATTGAACGGTAGTCTACTAAGATGGATCTGGCAGTAAATGAGGGCAAAACAAAGTATATGTCATCGACAAGTAGAAACAAGACGCTCATCCTCGACGTACTTCTTTATGGCACAGAGGCATGGACCCTCTTAATCACTGATGCAGCTTCCAGATCTTCAGTCCAGTGCGAGTCGGCGATGATTACCGCCTCTGACCCAACAGTGAGCTGTATGAGCTCCTCAACGACATAGACGTTGTGCAGAGTATTAACATCCAGCGGCTTCGCTGGCGCGGCCATGTCGTTCGAATAGAGAAGGTTGCTCCGGCGAGACGGATATTTGATGCGGGGATCTGAGGAAATTGGCAAAGAGTACGATCTTGTATCCGTTGGAAGGACCAAATCGAGGAAGCTCTGTCCTCGATTGGTGTGATCAACTGGCGTAGGCGCACAAGAAGCAGAGGCGCCTTTAAGGATGTGTTGCGGCAGGCCGAAATCCGTTAATCGGGTTGTTAATGGCCAATTAAGTAAATAAGTAATAATTTTTTAGAACTTTTAAAAAATTCCAGTCACTTCGATTTGTAACTGAAGACAATGTATTAAAATGATACATACATATGTACATAACTGGTCATTACAACCCTTCAGACAGGATTATGATCCAGCTTCTCTCAGAACTTATGCTGTGTGTGTTCATTTTATGTATGAGTGGCGGAACCAACAATTCAAAGTCGACTGCGAACGAAAGATTTTTGAGAAGCTTCATGGTAATTTATTTACTCTTAGAGAAGAATTTATTAGAAATCAATCGGAATATCTGAGTCTATAAGGCTACCGAATCACTGCAGCGTCTTTCAGGCGGAAGTGTCAGCAATTCAGGCTGCGGTGAAAATTATTGCGGACAAAAATGTTCACGGATGGAAAATCATCAGACTTTCCGATAGCCAGGCGGCTATCAAGGCAATGAATTCTGGTGTAATAAACTCCAAGACCGTGAACGACTGTTGCAGATATCTAAATGAGGTGGCGAACCAATATAATGTCTGTATCACATGGGTACCGCGACATAAGGATATTCCCGGCAACTGAAGAGCGGATGAACTGGCCAGAAGGGGCACGACCATCGAACTCTCTGATGAATTCTCTTCTAATAATGCAACAATGCAATCGTAGATATTCAACAGAACAGATGCGGACAAGGGCAGAGCGTCGCAAAAGATCTGGCCAAGGCTGGAAAGAAGGCGCACGGCAACTCTGCTTAAACTCCAAAGAAGTAGGCTCAGCACTGTTATCGGGATTAATACGGGGCATTGTATTATAGGAAAGCATGCGAGGCGTATTGGTCTTGGACACCTTGCAAATGATTTCTGCAGAAGCTGTGGAGACGAGGAGGAGGATGAGACTATTGTGCACATGTCCGTCACTTGGTCGGAGAAAAAATAGGCACCTGGGTGCCTACTACTTGGAGGATATCAATGAACTGTCATGCATGGATATTGGCAGTCCGAGTCGCTTCATCGGAAGCTCCGAGTGGTGCCAAGAATAGGGGAGACTGAGAATCTGTGGTATCACAATAGGCCCTGTATGCGGTTCAAGTGTGTCCTCGTGACTCCTTTGGGGGGACAGCCACATCTACCTACCTAAAGAAGACATATTTTCTTTATTTTTCGTTTTGTTGCAGATGACTGACCTGGGGTTTGAACCGTGTTTTCATGTCTAATAATCCAACACACTACCTACTAGACTACGGCGACTATAATTAAAATCAATAACCTTTATTGCATGAGTAAATTCCACTAATTTGCCTACAAAATTAGGGCATATATTTAGAAAACGCTTTCTTTATATCTTTGGAGTAAAGGTAATGAACTATTATTTTCGTACTTTAATAAAACACTAGAACACACTCCAATTCTCTGAATTAGAGAGGATTTGATTGAAATAAACTACACGTATAAGTTTCGCAAATCATTTCATTTTTCTTCAACTATTTACAACAACTACAACTTTCCTTGCATTTAATATACGCCGCAACTGAATAATTTTTCTCTCCACAATAGGCCATGATTGAATTTCAACTTCTAAGATATTTCTTATCCTCTTCTTGTTCTTCAATTTCAAAGCTATTTTTGCATACTTTCTGCAAGGATTTCTTATTTAACATCAGCGTATTTCTTAACAGATATTAAGGATTACTTTTGCTACTGTTGGCTGCCACTGCTGTTGCTGTTGCTACTGCTGTTGTTGTTCCTTGTGATTAAGGAAGTGGGCAAAATAATGGCGTTTTTGTTGTTGTATATGCAGGAATAGTTTTTTATTTACTTTTTTTTGAAGCATTTTAATTGTTATTTAGAATAAATTAAATGCTTCAGAGTGTTTTTTTATACGAATGCGAAGGTATTTTAATTATAAAATAGCGATAGTTTGTTCATCTACATTCTGCTCTACTCAAGAAAAAGAAGAAATCAAGGAAAATTAAAAGTGAAAAAAGTAATTTAAAAGAATTCCATGAATTCAAAGTAGGAAAAAAAGGAATGAAGGATAAGAACAATATTATTTTTTAATAATTGTAATTTTTCTTTGAAACAAATTGAAATGTTTCCACATAAAAAAAAAATAAATTTTTATTATAAGTTCCATAGAGACGGTATTGTTAAGTCATAAGGGAAATTCTGAAATATTGGAAATAAAATATGGTTTGAGGATATGCTGAAACATTCAATAAAAATAACATAAACTATTCACACAATTTCGAGGTATTTTGAATGCTTATTGATTGTTTTTTTTTTTTTTTTGAAGTACCCGAAGTAATACTATAAACACAATAAACGCAACGCAGCAAATACAATAATTTAGCAATTACACCCTAAGGTAAGCTGCATGCGTATTACATACATATATACATACATACATAATCGGCCAGTACAACCCTTCAGTCAGGATTACGGCCTAGCTTCTCACACCACTTATGTTGTATGTGTTAACGTTATACATGAGTGGCGGGGCCTACAGTTTAACTTTGACTCCGAACGACAGATTTTTGAGAAACTTTTCAAGGCAATTTCATTTTGAAATTTTAATTTTAAATGAATTTAAATGAATCTTAAATTTAAATATTCCTTTTTTATATTTCGTTTCGTTCGAGCTGTCTGATCTATGGTTTGAATTGGTGCCTACCGTCTAATAGCCAACATACTAGACCTAGACTAAGTCGAGTCCAGTCTAAGATAGGAACGCAAGTGTGTCGACCTTGTTGTTAACTTCGATATCAAAGTGTCCAGAAATACATACAACGGTAAAGGTTGAATATCTGGCTTTCTCTCCCAGACATACCCGGCATTCTTAGACTTAGAATTATTGTACGCATTCCCTAGGGATGTAATGGCTACTTTAGATACATACATACATTATAACCATTCAGGATTACGACCTAGCTTCATAAAAAGTGCTTTTGCGTAGAGTTATTGTAGGATTATAAAGAGTTACATACATACGTACATACATATGTACATAATTGGCCATTACAACCCTTCAGTCAGGATTACGGCCTAGCTTCTCACACCACTCATGTTGTGTGCCTTAATTTAATACGTGACTGGCGGGACCTACGGTTTCACGTTCACTAAAACGTTCTTTCGCGCTATGTTTCATACATCGAGTTGTTGAAATCTCTATTTAATACATATTTTTGCGTTTTTATCTTTTGTGTTTTTTTGTGTGTTTGGTTTTAAATAAATTCTTTATTGTTCGCACAATTTTATGTGCCACTTTTCACCGCTTGATGTTACAACAACAATTTCTTAGTTCGTTAATCTTCATTACACTTCCGATCGCGTAAACACCAACAATTGTTCGGCAGGTTTTTTCAACGGCGATCTTCAAACCACGACTGTTCTCTTCACATGCAACGCGTTTTCACACAAGACTGACTTACTGCTCGTTGCCTGCTTTGTCTTGCCTTTTTATATGCCCACGTAAACAGTCTGTGAAGGTTCTTGATGTTGAACGCACCGTATACGGTGGTTGAACGTTCGTGTTTCCGCCTTCTCGAGAACTCTGTCGTGGTTTCATTGTTTTTGTGTATTATATTCACATTTCTCGTTGTTGCGTTCACTTGTTTATGCCTTTTTCTTTCTTACTGATGTTGGTTTACTTGTAAACAAGTTCATTGTATTTGTTTGTGTAGCTTTACATTTACATTTTCGTAACACTATTATTGTATTGCCAGTGCACATCCTCCCACTGTGAACACTAGTTCTCTCTTTGCTGCTAATGAAAATAGAAATTGTCTTAAAAGCAAAGCAGCCGAATCATTGCTTGTTGTCGCACTGCCTTTAAGATTATCACTTCCATAAACGCCCATGTATTCTATTTTTGAAAGACTTGCCTTTATTGTGTTTATAGCATAAGTTTTTTTACAATGTCGTCTATAAATTTCAATTAATGCCCGGAATTTTATCAGCATAATGTTGATATCTCTGTTTTGAAAGCTTAGAGATGAAATTGTGTAGCGATTCTGTACAGTAAGGTTTGCCACGACTTTATGAATTGCTTAACGCCAAAACAACGCTTCCAAAATTGTGTAAATTTAATATTTCACTCTCAATATTATATCAATGGACCAAGTGAGCAAGGAATTTACAATTACTTATGAAGTTATTAATCGTTTTACACTGTATTTATTCATATATACATATCTAATGGGTCAATATAATCATTAAGTCAGGACTACGATACATGTGTGGCGCGTCCTTCGGTTTAAATATATAGAGTCTACCACCAGCGACTTCTGAATTTTGATGGTTGATAGTGGATTAACATGAGAGCCGAAAACATCTTAACCATGTCACTGTTTGGTGTAGGTTTTAGGCAGTGATATTATGAGTTCACATTTCTTTGAGGACGATATTGGCCAAGCCATCACTGTCAACATCAAGCGCTGTAAGTCTTTAATTACCAACTTATTTTGGTCTGAACTGAATGATGTGGACACTAGCGGTACGTGGTTTCAAAAGGACGACGCTACAATCCATGGCACATTGGATATTTTGCGTGAGTTCTTTGTGGACATGGTCATGGAGGAGGTGATATGAACCGGCCACCGACATCGTACGATTTGTCCCTGTAAGACTTTTTTTCGTGTGGAGTTTTCTTAAGTCGGAGGTGTATGCGCATACGCCGCATACTACAGCGATTGTGAAAGTCAAAATAACCCATGCCATCTGCTAATTTCAGCATGATTTATACCTAGATGCATTTTTAAAGATTTATATTCCACACATACATACATACATACATAAATGATTATATAATTAGTTAGCCTTTAGTCAGGATTACGATCTTAGCTTCTCACACCACTTATGTTGTGTGTGTTAATTTTGTACATGAGTGGCAGAATCTACAGTTTAAGGTCGACTCCGAACGACAGATTTTTTGACAAACTTTTCATGGCAATTTTATTTACTCTCAGAGTTTTTGCGAGAAATCTGCTGAGAGGAAGTCGTCGTAGAAACATTTTTTCATATTTCGTTTTGTTTGAGATGTCTGAACTGGGGATTGAACCGTGGTCTCACGTCTAATAAGTCAACACACTAGCTACTAGACTACAAAGTAACCTCAGTAATGATATAAACGCAATAAACGCAACGCTGCAGGCACAATAATTTTGCAATTGCAGCCTAAAGACCTACAGTTTATAATCGACTCCGCGTCACAAATTATTTGAAAAACTTTTCATTGCAATTTTATTTACTCTCAAATAGGAAGCGCTTAACGAAAGACCCAATAACAAAAACAACTTGGAATTGAAAAATGCTTAATAAATTGTATTAATAACTATACTGAAGCCGATAATGGTTGCACAGGTATAAATATGTATATATTTCTAGCAATAACCCAGTGAACATTTTCACAGGCTAATAAAAATAAAGTTTAAAATTTATAAAAAAAATATTCTACAGACTTTTAAAAGAAGTCAAACGAAACGTATTAAACATATTTAAATATATTTTTTGTTAACTTGTTTGTAAAAATGTTTATTGGTTTACGATTAGTATGAAAGAAAAAAGAGAGAAATTTTGCATTCAAAAGGAAGGCTCTAGTAAAATCTAAAACAATAAATTTAATTATAACTGAGAATGCATAAAAATTGTACTTTTTAAGTTAAATGAACCATAAAAATGTTCACATCTATAAATTTTACACGTATCGATACATTTGTACTTGTACTCGAGTACTATGTATGCCAGTTTGTATGGTGGTTGGTTGGTTGATTGTAGGAAAAATTATCTTAAAGTTATACTCTGTTGAATGCTCGTCTCATTCGTACTCGTATGTGTATTAAAATAAAAGCAATAATGGCTGCAAACAAAATAAATTCATTACCAATAATGATGATACTCCATAAATTTTATTGAATTATCAATGCAAGTAATTGGAAATGGATAGAGAAGTGCTTTTAGAATTGAAACATTTACAGTTTTTTTTTCAAATTTCTTTTTATTTTTATTTTCATTTTTATTTTTATCTCTCTCTTCAATGAATCATGTGTGTTGAATTAATAATAAAATTTGACAACGAGTTTACTACTATAAACGAGGGTAGGTCAATAAGTACTTGAAACTTTGAATGAAAAAGGTTTATCGGAAAAAATATGGGACGCTGCACTTCTATCGAAACTTATTGCTTTTGGTGTTGGTAGTCACTTCTCCGGATTTATATCGAGCTTACTCAGGGGACTCACTATACGGGTTGTTAGAAATGGGATCCCATCAGACAAGTTCAGGTTAATCACGGATGTACCGCAAGCCTCTGTTTTTCTACAACTCTGTTCTCATTTTAACTTCTAATCCTAGCCGAACTTTGGCAGATGACAGCAAATTTATATTCTTTTAATGGCACGCCGAGCCCTTTGGAGATAAAACTCTCATATCTGACCTATAGTCAATCTCCAAATGGGGTCGTATGAAAAACACAATGCTGCTTATGGACACACAGGAGCAGCGATAATATTGCCTTGTCTGTAGTTATGGGTGGTGAAAAGATTAATAAGTCAGATGCTCTTGATGTTCTGGGTATACAAATTTAGTGTCATGTTCGCTGGAACCAACACATTTTGCAAGTGTCGAAAGAAGCATTCAAGTGCCTTCGTTTTTTAAGATGGTTTAACCGTAGATCGAGCTTTGTATCAAAAATGATACATTTCAATTTTTGAGGCTATATAACTTTAATTTAGAAAAAGTTAGCCTAATATTTTTATAATTCGTTAGTATTGCTATCGCTATTATTTTAAACCAAATAAAAAAAGAAAATTTGAAACAGGGGTTACAAAATTCAAAAACTTCATAATTCTATCTTATTATTTATTATATTATTATTTATTATTATATTATATTATTATATTATTATATTATTATATTTTATTATTTTTATTTATTTTATTATTTTTCATACATACGACTTTTCTAGAGATTTTTTGGTGTCGTGTATGTAATTTTTTTAAGATTTCAAGGGTTTTGTGCAGTTTTTTCGTAAATAATAAAATAAGTGTGGAACGAAAGTGAAAAGATTGAATTTTGTATTCTTGATATGTTCTTGATATTGATTGAAGTAGTCGTAGTCTAGTATGCAGCGTGTTACCTTATTAGACGTCAGACCAAAGTTCAAACCTCAGGTCAGACATTTCCAATTTATAACGAAAGGTTGTAATGACCTGCTGCTAAAGATTTTGAAGAAGAAGAAAATAGAAGCTCGTCTTATGAACTGAAGAAAGTATTGGCAGCAACAAATATGACAACAGGATGTTTATCGCCAAAGATGATACTACTTGGAACAGAACAAACTGCGTTTAGTAGTTTGGGATGAAAAAATATTACCAATTTTCACGCAGATTGCTAACAGCTGTTTCCTGAAATGTTGTAGAATCTTTCTTACTGCTCTTCTCATATTTATCTCACGTGACAGACAAACATTAGAAAAATGTGTTTCGTCCCATGTTTTATTACAGATAATAATATTTCGGTCAACTACGTACGTATGAGATAAAAGAATCATTCGCTTTGATAATGATATATTTATACATATTACGCCTTTTTAGAAATTCGATTTTTTTTCTACAAATATATATATATATATATATATATATATATTTGTCTAAATTTTTTGTCAGAAAATTTTAACCATTTTTATAAAACTTTTATCACACAACTTGTAGTTTTATGTAAGAAATAATACTCTATAAATAGTTTGGGATTAGCTATCATACTTTCAGAGCAGCCCATATATCCTTTTTTTAAGATTTTTAAAAATTTTATTTTTTGTTCGCCTAAAAGGTAAGAAAATTAAAGAAAATATATTTAAATAATGTTGATTATGTTTTTATGTTCCTTTTTAGACATTTTCCTCTCAAATTAAGTTTTTACCAACAGAATTCAAAAACTTTTTAGTTTTATTGTGGAAAATGAAAATTACCTCCAGCGATTTTAATTGAAATTTCGATACTTAATGATGGAATACTTAGAGTGATTGTTAGGGAAATTAATTTAAGGATATTTGTATAAATCAAGCTTCATAAAGAGGTTTACGGAGTAATGCTTGGTATTGATTTATGTTTTCTTTCCTTTTGTTTTGTTTTATTACCTTTTCAACTCATTTAATTTTGTCGCTGTAGATTAGTAACTAATTGAATTTGATGGTCGTTATAAATTTCGTGGTCCACCGAAGTCGAATTGGCAGTTTTAGATTCAAATACATGCTACGTACGTAGCAACTACTTACAGCAGTATTTGGGGAAACGCGTATCCGGGAAACCAGAGAGGAATCAAGGAGAGAGCATTGTTATTGACATAAACGATGTTCTATTGCAACGGGAAACTTTTTTTTACCTCACAGGACGTTGACAAATATTTCTAACGAAATATAACAATGGTTTGTACCATCAGGTTTCAGTCAGCCCTCAACTGACAGTGTTACTGATGCGAGTGACAATAAGCTGTCCTATCTAAGCAATTGAAAACTTATAAATCGCCACAAGGCAGGATGCTAGACGGCAAAGTATTACCATTTAGAAAGAAATAAAATCAAGCTGACATGAAGTGCTTGCCAATGTACATCATATCAAAAATTTTGGCGCAAATTTCATAAAAGTAATAATAAAATGTAATAATAGTATACAAATAGTTTTATTAAAATGAATTCAAATATTAAAATTTTTTAACAAAATCTATCAATAATCGTGACAATTCCATGTACTAAAAGTTGTATCAAAAGTGATATATAAGCTAGAATTATGAAGTTTTTTTAAGGCTCGATCTACGGTTAAGAAATACTTTACTTCATCTGGGCTCCTTACTATTTACACCACTTATATCCGACCAAAAATGGAATACAACTCTCATGTATTGGCCGGTGCCTCAAAACTATATTTTAAGGCTTCTCGACCGCGTACAGGAGAGGGAGAAGGTTCCCATTAATGATTCATTGAAGCATCGTTGCAACGTGGCTTGTGTTTCACTATTCTATTATTTACTACTATCTACTACAGTGGATTTGCACGAGCTAAATAAGGGAATATGTTACCGAGAATAATGTATACCTGCGTAACACTTGGGTTCTCCACCATTTATGGTGGATTGGCCAGTCGGTCGTCCACTGCATTACAGACAGAATTCTTTCTCTAGCCGCACTATTCGTATGTGGAACTCCCTTCCTGCAGAGGTCTTTCCTGTCACATAATATAAAGAGATTGAAATCTATTGTCCAAAAACACTTCTCAGTCTTTCGTCCTTCCCGTAGCATATTTTTCTCATCCACCTGAGGGTCAGTTAAGAACTGGAAATTTAAATCAGTCACATGACTCATTCAACCATTTTCGCATATGATGCATGCTCATTCTAAAGTTTCTTATAAATCTGTTTGAGATAAAATCGATGGGAGAATGCGAAATTCAAACTGAAGCTGCCATCGATCTTCACCGATGGCTCAAAAATGGAATGTGCAACTGGATCTAGGATCAGTTTACCCAACCAGGCCAGCGTTTTTCAAGCGGATATTTTGAACAAACTGCACGTAACACTGAATATAGGAACGTATATCCTTCGAACTTGATTATATGTGTAGACAGTCGGACAGCAATCAGAGTGCTGGGATGCCATCTAGTCGAATTCAAAGGCGTAAAAAGTTGCATTGACTCCCTAAAGCGTATATGTCGACTCAACAACCGCTTCTACTGGATTCCGGACCACTGGTAAATAAACGAAAGTTGCGGGCGAATCGGCACGGAAGGAATCGGAGACGTTTGACTAAGAGAAATGATAGAGGGGAATGTATGCGCCTACAAGAGTACTTTTTTAAATTAAAAAATTTAACATGGAATTAAACAAACTGTTGCTTGCTGAATTTCAAAAGTGTAGTATCCAGCAGTGGATAGCAGGAAAACCAAGTAACTACCTGAGTTCGATAAGAGAACGGTTGGAAATCTAACAAATATTCTAATGGGACACTGAAACGGAATCGGTACAACACTTTTTATGTGAGTACCCTGCACTTCAAAACAGTTGCCATCGGTTTTTTTGTGACGGAATGTTTAAAGATCTCGGCATGGTACCGAACGTGCCACTAAGGGATCTGACCGGTTTAATCCAAAGCTCGGGTTTGATCAAACCCATTACTAACGAATCAAGACAGGGGGCTTATCGATACACTGGATACCACTATTGGTCATATGGAACGGCGAGTAAACTTGCCTGTAAACGGCAAGCTATCCGCTAATCTAACCTAACCTAAGTCCACTATAGACATGCATACATACACACACACATACATAATTTGTCATTACAACCCTATAGTCAGGGTTACGATATAGGTTCTTATACTGTTTATGTTGTGTGCGTTAATTTTATACATGAGTGGCGGGACCTACAGTTTAAAGTCCACTCTGAATGACAAATTTTTGAAAAACTTTTCATGGCAATTTTATTCCATTCTCAGAGTTTTTGCCAGAAATTTGCCGAGAGCAAGTGGTCGAAGAAATATTTTTCGTATTTTACTTTGTTGTAGACGTCTGACCAGGGCTTTTGAACAGTGGCCTCATGTCTGGTATGCCAACTACGGCGACTTGTATTAAACTACGAACTTTTCAACCTTTTCTTAATAGCACTGTTACCATTACTGGAGACATTATTTTGAGGTGTAAAAAATATCGTAATAAACCAAATACTTCCTTACTATCCACGTAAGTTTTTGATACGTTGAATTTATGTTGAATTTACACTTCCAAACCGCCTAAACCTTGTTTTACCCATTGTTTCTATTTTACACACCATTTCGAATTTTCCTAATTTTATTTTTAACTTTTTATTATCATGAATTATATTAATTCAATCCAATTATGCATAATATGTATGTGAATAATATGTATTCAATATTAAAAAAACAAGAACAACAACAACAACGAATTTTTCATAAAATCCCTCGTGCATATGTTCGCTGTGTGCATATATTTTTAAACTTTTGCTATGAAAAACATGGTTGAACTCATTAAAATATTTTTCCAATTCATTGGAAAAGAGAGAAAAAAAACGGGGAAAAAATATATTAGGGGTTATAACGAAAAATAATTTGAAAATAATAAACCGTTTCTTTTATTGACCTCTAATTAAAATTGAACTTTACTGCTACCCGTACACGTACAGTTTCACAAAAAAAAACCGAAAAAAAATGATTCAAATTTCAATTTAACTGTTTAGCCACACCAATTGACCAAATGCTGAATAAACTAATTGCAAATGTAACGGTCGAGGTTTTCCCTCCCCCTTTCCCCATTCCCTCTTTTATTCCTGTTTTGTTGTAATCAATGATAAATTATAATAAAATCACAAAATGCTTTAGAAAATTATAATAAAATTTGCTTTAAAATTAATTTTTTTTATAAGAATATTTGCTGCTACATTAGCTTAAAGCGAAATAATAGGAAAATTGCAATTATTTTACACCTGCTCCATGCTTATATTTTGTTAGTGTTATTGGTCGTTAATATTGTCCCCATATAAAAAAAATTTAAAAAAAAATAGAAGGTAATGGAGCAAGGGATACAGTATTACTGTCGTAGTCATTATAGCCAGTTGCACACATACTTAGGAAACAATAATGGTTAAAGAAAATAAAAGAAATCCAATTACGGTAGATAATGTTGTAGAAATTGAATGAAAGAGATAGAGAGCAGCAGATAAATGGAGAAAATAGAGAAAAGAAATACGGTTTTTAATTATTTCTTAAAAGCAAAAATTTGAAAAAAAAAATTAAATTTATAAAACATCGTTTTAGAACAAACCGGACTGAACGATAATATCAACTACATTTTGGTTAGGTAAGGAGGCGTAGTCTAGTAGGCAGTATGTTGCTTATTAGATGCGAGATCTCGGTTTAAGCCCCAGGTCAGATATTTCCAACAAAACCGATACATGGAAACATATTTATTCGGCGACTTCCTCTCAGCAGTTTTCATGCCATGAGGAGTTTTCAAAAATCTGTCGTTCGGAGTCGACTTTAAACTGTTGGTCCCGGCATTCAAATATAAAGTTAACACACACAGCATAAGTGGAGTGAGTAGGTAGGTCGTAATCCTGACTGAATGGTTGTAATGACCAATTATGTATGAATAGAAAATACCTATTCTAACTCAAGCAGTTGGATCATATGAATACGTTGGGAAAATAGGGACTATTTTGTGGCATACAGTTGTATCAAGGGCGGATCTTGAGAGCGAAGCAAAAAGTTATGGTACCATAATAATATATTCCAGGTCCATAGCGGAATCCTACCGGAATCTCAATCATCTTCCTAACAAAAGTCTATGCTATCAAAAGATGTACTCAATTCAACCTGAAGAGGAGGTACAAAAGATAGAACATAGTAATTTCATTTGAAAGTCAGACCGCCATTTGAGCACACGGCACCTATCAGTTAAATCGAAGTCAGCAAAACAGACTGCCTAGAGAAGTTGAATCGGCTACGTAGAATCTCAGACCATGCGGAAATTCTCGGCAATGAGCAAAGAGAAGAATTAGCAAGGGGGAGGTTTCACGTCGTTAATGGGACTAGAACTTTTCTGTGGAGTGGGAATAGGTGTTTTGAAAGATATGCCCAATGGAGCTCTAGTAAGGAAATTACAGCAAGAGAGGATTTGAAGCTTGCATCAGACTATACAAGAAAACTTGAAGTTGGTAACCGGCCTTTTAATAGGGCACTTTAGACACAGAATGTCCCGAGTCCACTATGTAGCTTCTGTATAGATTCATAGGGATGAATCATCGGAACAAATCCTTGGAATCTGTGACACATTATGCATCCCAGAAGGTGTTGGGCAAGAAATTGTCATTGTTGACAGCGACCAACACCCTGAATTTTGTCAAGGCAAGAGTAAAAAGATCGCATGATCTAAGACACTTCATCACGACAAATAACTTTGATATTAGGGGCCATAATGTGCTTACTATGTTCTACGGGATACTATGGCGGACTTGATATCGAAATTACATCCTGGGAAGAGACTTCCCTTACCACAGTTCTAAGGTAATTCTTCAAATCAAAAACAATAATAATCCTATTCTGGTAAAAATTCTGACATTTGATACCACGTGAGGATACGTGACGTCTATCGGGACGGACCTGCATCGACTCTAGCCCTGTAACAGCCATTGTGACATCTTGGCAGATGCTGCAGATTTTCTATGTCTCTTCAATACTCAAGCACTTCAAATATCACTTTGCAATTAGTGAAGTTAACATCTGCTAAGTTGGCTATGATTTTCTATGGGCGAATCCAACTTTTATTGAAAAACTCAAATTTTGTAAAATAAATTGAATCTATGTTTACTGATAAAAATGATTAACATAAAGTTGTTAAAGCTTTAGGCAAACAGTTTTTCCCACTTATTGCCCTGGTTTTTCACATGACTTGGTATCCCTCTTTTCCTTGCCTAGCTAATTCAGAGTATCCTGACAATCTGGAATGAACATCATAGACGTTAAGCACTTAGATAGTAGTCCGAGTTGAATTGAAGAAATTTTGCGTAGCATAAAGTTACAATAGCATATCCGTTGCACTATCTTTCCGTCGTTCATCCGTATACCTGTCATAAAAGAATTTTAACTTTTGAAATTGTTCCGTTCACTTTTATTACTCTGTCTACTAAGAATTTCTATAACTTATAGAATATGCTGGTCAAAGAGGACTCTGCCATCCATTCGATCTATCAGATCACCATGCATCCTGATGAACCACTTAAACAAGCTTTACACATATTTAATATGAAAGATTTTACGTTTAATTATGTATCTCAATGCTACTAAGGTTTCAATAAAAATAGAAGATAAAAACAATTTTTACCATCAGCGTAGAGTATACATACAATATATGTAAATCCCTCATAGTAATCCACTTCATACATACTCGCATTTAAGGTGACACCTTATGTTTTAATAAAACGTCTACCGTATAATAATGAATATGAGTTCTCGCCATGGTTTCTCAAAATTTTATATTACAATACTAGTACATAACAATGAACGTATATCCTTCCTTCTTTTTCATTAGAGAAACTAACCTATAAAAAAGCTTTCTTCATATCACAAAGCGAGATAAACTAACATCCTGCTAAAACTAACAATGAGTGGAAGTTGAAGTATAAAGTATGATTTAACGAAAAATGAAAAGACAAAAAACAAAAAACAAATAAACTTTTGTAACTTTGGAATCCTTAAAGGATTCTAAAAAAATTGAACTCATACATGCATTCGCTTATGTTCTAACATACATACAGTTTGTCAACAAAAACGCACAAACACATAAAATGAAGCTCAGCGACATGCCGACATATAAACAAATGAAAGAAAGAAAGAAAACTTCTTTTATTTTTACACTTACATTGTCATTGCCTTTCGGAGTTGAAGAAAAATGAACAAAAAAGAATGAAGAAAACATTTTATAAGAAGAAATATACTAAAGTACTGTAGTAGTAGTAGTAGTAGTGGTAGTGTATGTGTTACAAATTTTACAGTAATTTCCAGCATGAAAAACAAAATTGTGTGGTAAATACTACATGCAATACAGTATACTCATGCGGACATACTTATACATGGTACATGTGTATTCATTTATGCCACATAATACATCCTGTAATATTCAGGTGTAATGTTGAAAATAGGCTCACTAAAAATCTCATTTAAGAAATAACTGGAACAAATACACACATACACACACTAATACTAAGCACATAAGTATAAAAGAAATGAAAAGCTAATACTGCAGTATACTTGGCAATGCGAGAATGAGAATGTGTATCCATGTTATGATGGCATTAAGACAAAAGAACGTTCTAGTTAAACATTGTTGTATTAACAATTATTGCATAGGATTTTCATTCTTGTCATTGTTATTATTGTTGTATTGTTTTCCTTTTTTATATATATGTACACCCTACACATAAAAGATACAATCAGCTGTCAATGAGGGACATTGCTCATGTGATTGGTGTGCCTTTTTGCTTCACATAAAACTGACTTATAATTCGTCCTAATGCAGTTGGTTTTATGGGATATTAAACCTGTTTAATACAAGAGTAGTTATACAAGACTACGTATCAAAACTATTGTAGTGGCTGTATGGGCGTGGATCAGGATGACACTATAATCCACTCTCTCAGTTATTTGCTGGTCTTCTGTAAGCAGAATAAAATTTTTCTATTTCATATTCTCTGAATACCCCAGCATAACAAAGCCTTTGCGGAAGTTGACAGGCCTTACTAGAACGTAAAAATTTGTTTAATTTCGAGTGATATTCCTGAAGCGCAAGTTGCCTATCAAACACTATCGTGTTCTATAGTATATTCAGAGAGTACCTGCATCGCATGGGGAAATGCCGCTCGCCATTATGTATCTATGAAGTGAAAGAAACGTTAGATGATTCCGAACACACTTTCTTCAGCTGTCGCCGATAGGCCGAAAGCCGTCAGCGACTCGAAGCTGAAATCGGCGTCATTAGCCCTACAAACGTCGTGCTGAAAATGATAAACAGTAGAGAGAGCTGGAACGCAGTAAAACACTTTGTAGAGCACGTCTTGCTAAGGAAGAAATTTGACCTAGACGCAGCGGAATGAGAATAGAGCGGAGCCTGGACGCAGGCTGACAATGATGGAACTGGAACATATGCCAGAAAAGGGGTGCACCTCGAAGTAATATAACCGTGGTTCCGAGGTGGAATGATTCCCCCCGGCGGGTTTTTAGTCGGTATACCCAGTGGGAGAATCTGACATATCATATCTAGTGACGAGCATCATGAATGCATAAAAAAATTTCCCTCTTTTCCGCAAAAAAAAAAAAATATTTTGTACCACATTATTGCTCTGAATAGTTTGACAAGTCGTCGCCCTGATTTCTACTGAATAGAGTGATACAGATGTATGGCGCTGAAAAACACCAAATTCACGAAACTAAACGCAACAAATTCTGATCGCATTATTTTGTATTGTTGTGTAGAGATGCTTAAGTATTGCGACCATATACTCCATTGTAAGGCTTTCAACCCATATAAGATTACTCTACAACTCCCCCCCCCCCCCTCCCAACAATCCTATTTTCCTAACAAATGTTAGCAGTTTGTTCGCTGTCCGTAGTGACAACTACCCTACCAACTACTTCATAGCTTCGAAACCAGTGTTGTGGTTTTACGATTTCCTCATTACAGAATTACAGAATTCTGAAAAAAAAAGTTTATTGAGTTCTTAACGCATGCTTGGAGTTGTGAGAAAAATTCTTCGGAATGGGAGTTTCCCAGTAATTAGCTCCTGAATGTTGTATCCTCAATACCTCAACAGCCTATATGGCTCATACCTCACCTAGCCTTATTAAGTGAGCTTTTGCTAACGATTCCGAAATAATGTCTGCACCTACAGTCCAATTCAGTTTCAATGCAGTCATTTACGAGGTGCTTAGCAATACTTTCTAAATGTCCTTTGTTTGCTGAAGGCGTCTTGAATTTCCTCAAAAAATTTGAATGTAGTACCAGGCAATCAATTCTCTTAAAAGTTCCCAAGTGTCCAGTATTCTATCTGTGATATTGTCCGATCTTGCATAGGCGGTAACTAGTATTAGCTGGTCAACTGATGCTGGTCATTTTGTCATACCAAGCATCCGTAGTTTAAGATAAGATAAGACGAATAACTACTGTGGAGAAACCAAAAGTAATTTTTAGTCTAAGGGCTCATTTCCCACCCATTATGGTATCTTGAAAAATGCCACAGGGAAGTGGGAATAAAACACATTCTTGAAGTAGTTCGGCGCCTACTAATTGGGCAATGCTCATTAAAGACTCGATTTAGTGCGTTAAATGCTTTATCCAAAGTTATAAATGAGAGAAACAGTGACGATAGCCATTCCACCTCAAATTCAAATTTTGTCGCTAAAGGATTAATGCTCGGCAACGGCTTCTTGAGCTTTGAAGATTTCACTCAACTTCTAAGAGAGTGGCCGATATATCACCATTTCGAACGTTTACATATGTACATACATAATTGTTTATTACAAACCTTTAGTCAGGATTCCAACCTGGTTTCTCACACCACTTATTATTATGTGTGTTCATTTTATGCATGAGTGGCAGGACCTACAGTTTAAGGTTGACTCCGAACGACAGATTTCTGAGAAACTTTTCATGATAATTTTATTTACTCTCTCAGAGGTTTTGCCAGAAATCTGCTGAGAGGAAGTCGCAGAAGAAATACTTTTTTCGTATTTCGTTTTGTTGGATATGTCTGACCTATGGCCTGATCCAAGTCTTCTTGTCTAATAAGTCAACACAATACCTACTAGACTATGGCAACTTTTCAATAATTTATCGTCGAATTTTCTCAAGAAGTTTTATTATGGCTTCCACAAACCGTTTATCCATGTGAGGTTGCACTGCCATAGATCTTTTGGTATTGAACGTCTGTAGTTGTTCATTGGCCGGCCACTGCTTTTTGAGCCTTGAGGTTATTTTTGTTATACTATCAGTATGCTTTCGAAGAGTATGGCCAATCCATCTCCATCTTAAGCTTAACCTGCGTTATTATTTGTTTTTCGTTGGTAAGATTCCAAAGATCCATGTTGCTGATGTTATTCGGCCAGAATATTTTTGATATGATTCTGAAGCACTTGTTGATGATGACCTATAGGTTTTGCATGATGGTGTTTGATACTAAACAGGTTTCATTTCCGTACAACAAAGTCGATTATATATATTCGTTGAATATTCTGAGCTTGGTTCGTCTGCATATTGGCTGTGGTCGTCCAAATGCCTTCACGGTAAAAAATATTTTTTTCTAGAAAACTTGCTCTAGAAGACAACTTTACTTCCCGACTTTACTTATTCCTTAATCGTTAGAAAAAGTGTTTTTCTTTTGTACTGTAGTATTCAATGTAATTTCTCTAAAATGTCAGCCAACATCAAATGAAGTCTGAACATGCATTCTCGTTAAAATAATACACATATTAGTGTGTCGTTTTGTTTTGTTTTGTATTGTTTTGTTGTCTTCTTCTTCTTGTTTGTTTTTTATGATTTTAAATTTTTTAACAACACATGTTACCAAAAAACTATAAAGAAAAGAATGAATATAAGGACTCTCCCTATAATAATAATGCAGATCAAATGCTTTTGCAAACTTTGCTTTTTCTTTTAGCAGACAGTTTATCTCCCTGGGCGATATGTATGTATGTATGACAACAGGAATCTATGTATGTATGCATATGATACAACTTTCATGTATAAATAATGAATGTAAATCCTTTTTAGTTTTATAAACAACAGCAGCAGCAATAACAACATAAAAAACAAAACATTTTTACCATGAATTGAGTACTCAGTTGTTGTGTTTTATTTGTTGAAAGGATTTCATAGCAAAAAAAAGAAAAATCTCTAAAAAGGAAATAAAAACCCCGACTGAAGACTGCAATAATATTTTGTTTCATGTTGCACAGACAGAAGTCCCCTTTAAATTGCAGCCAATCACAAGCTTCATTGAGTTGCTTCTTGTCATCTCCGAATACTCATTGTTGTGTTTGTGTTTGCCTAATGCAATTTCAATTGTCATTTATTGTTTGTTGATTATTTTCCCTTCTTTCTTTCTGTTTTTTTCTACAGAATATAACACAGAAACAAAAATGGAAAAACAAACAAACATTTCCGTTTGTCAAACACATCATCAGGTGAAATAGTTTAAGTAGTTGGTTGGATAAGTACAATAATGGAGACAAATCAGGCAACATGCATCAGATGTTTATTGAACTAAATTGGTTGTGATAAGTGCATGAAGTGCTGATGACATGATGGAAAATCAGATGTTTTTCTAAACATTACTTATAAATCCTTTGGTAGAAGGGATGTTGCATTTTTTATCGGCTGTTTTATGTGGAAATTGATGCGAAATTGGAAATTGAGATTTAGCAAGAAAATTTTTCAAAAATTCGACTCATCGAAAGGATAATATGATGCCTTAGAAAGGGTATGTCACATATTGTTTTTTATATAGATGATGGAAATCTTGCACAGGTTCTTGATGTCATTGGATATTATTACGTTTTTACATTTTAAAAACGTTTAAAATATGTGCTCGTAGATTGCAAATAAAATAAAAATAAATTTATTTTATAAATAAACTAGCTGTACCCTGCGCGTGTTGCTGCGCCACCAACTAAAATAAATTTGAAGGAAAGACATTATACAAATGTCTAATTAATTTTTAATCATTTTATTGATTTTGTTTCCTGTTGCCCAGATGATCCAGACGAACAGGCCTGAGTAGTACGCATTCGGTCAATTTCTAATATTACTTCTCGTTGTTCAAGTGATTCATGCCAACGGGTATCAGCGGCATATACTCGAAGATTTTCCAGTCTCAATGCTAGATGCCCGTCTGATTCTTAGGCTCGTAATGGTCTTTTCTTCCGTGTTCGAGGTGTAGGTCGACCAATTGCTTGCCGCTTTGGAGGCATGATTGCACGTGAACAACGTGAAAAGGTGTCAAATTTATTAGAATCTCACAATGTAGCCAATCCAATTGAACCAAACAGCATTTTTAAAAATTTTCCAAAATTAAAATGTTTCAAATTTTACGGGAATGAGTTATACTAAATGTTATTAAAATTATAAACGATGAATCTTAAAATGTCTGGTATTTGCCCGATCAACACATGATCAAATGCATAGTTTACGATTCAATTCATTTTGAATAATTCTTAGTGGCGCCATCTATCGGAAATTAATCGCACCAACTTAGAAACATCCGTCGACTTATGCGCAACAAATTTGCTACAGTTCATATCATGATCAAATGCACAGTTTACGATTTAATTCATTTTAAGTAATTTTCAGCGGCGCCGTCTGTCGGAAATTGGTCATACCAACTTAGAAACCTTCCCCGGCTCATGCGCAACAACTTTGCTAAAGATCATAACATGATCAAATGCATAGTTTACGATTCTATAAGATACATACAAACAAACATTCATTTTTATATATATAGATAGATTATAAATTAAAATAATTTATTCTTATTTATTTATTTATTATTATTATTATTCACAACTTGATGTAAACAACAACAATTGCTTCTCTTTGCTATTCCTCTGTTTATACCCTTTGCATATATAATAACAATTACTAAACAATTGTTCGACAGATCTTTGTAACGTATATCTTCAAACCACGATTACTTTTTTCAAACACATCGCGTCTTGACTCAAGACTGACTGAACTTCACTAACTCACTAGCCTGCTTTACCTTGCATTTTATATTGCAGGGTAAACAGTCTGATGGATGTTGTTGAAGGCGAATGTTCATGACTTAGGTTTCTCGAAATCTCTATAATTGTAAACATCGTTGTTTACGTTTATTATTGTAGTGTTGTTGCTATATTTTTGTTTACTTGTTTACAATTTTTTCTATGCTGGTGTTTTTTGTTGTTGTATTTTTGTTTACTTGTTTATCAGTTTTTATGCTGATGTTTATTGTTATATTAATCAGTACGATATTTTTAAACAAGTTTGTTTACTTGCCTTGCTTTGTTTTTGTAGATTTTGTTTATATTTTAAAGTTAAGCGATGTAAAAGCAAAATCCCAGTATTTAGATTCCTTTCATTGTCGTAAACTTAGAAGGCCTTAGAAGGGTATGTCACCTAGCATGATGAAGATAAAAGAATTTATTATTATTTATTATTATTTTCAAAGAATTTATTTATCTTGGCTCCGCCTTTACCACCAAAAATGATGTCAGTCTGGAGATCAAGCGCAGGGTCGCTCTTGCCAACAGGGGATACTATGGTCTCAATAGGCAAATGAGTAGCAGTGATCTCTCTCGTACGACAAAACTAATACTCTACAAGACGCTCATCCTGCCCGTGCTTATTTATGGTGTAGAAGCATGGACCCTATTAAGCACTGATGCAGCGGCCTTGAGAGTATTCGAGAGAAAAGTACTGCGTAAGATCTTTGGTCCAGTACGAGTTGGCGATGATTTCCTCATCCGATCCAACAGTGAGCTGTATGATCTCCTCAACGACATAGACGTTGTGCAGCGTATTAATATCCAGCGGCTACCCTGGATCGGCCATATCGTTCGAATGGAGGAGGATGATCCGGCGAGACGGGTATTTGATGCGGGGGTCTGCGGAAGTCGGCGAAGAGGACATCCTTGTATCCGTTGGAAGGACCAAATCGAGGAGGAACCAACTCGAGGAGGCCCTGTCATCGATTGGTGTACCCAACTGGTGTAGGTGCGCAAGAAGCATAGGCGCCTGGAAGGATGTGTTGTCATGAAAAGTTTCTCAAAAAATCTGTCGTTCGGTGGCGACTTTAAACTCATGTATAAAACTAACACACACAACATAACCTGGTGTGAGATGCTAGATTGTAATCCCGACTGGTCATTACAACCGACCAATTATGTATGTATGTATGTATTTTGATGTGAGTTTCTTTACCTTGGTATTCCCAAACAGGTAATCGTTTAAAATGTCCAGTTTGAAAAAAACATTACGTGAACTTAAGATATAAGAGTATTTGGGATCAGGATGAAGATATTTAAAAGCATGTTGAAAGATGGAAGTTTATCTTTTACGATTTTCTTCGATTGATGTATTCGATACTTCATATGAATATGCGTTGAAGTCTTCGAGAAGATGAAAAGTGAATTTTAAATGAATTACAACAAATGAAATGAAAGTGTAGAGCACAGAAACATAATGTGTTTAATATGCACATTCCTTAGTTTATTACTGAAATTTATTAAATGCCTCCCCAAATTATCAACCATTTGCAGTTATTTTTATATCCTTTTTAGATTTTTCCATTTCCATAAAATTATTATAACTATGTATTGTTGTTTAATAGTGAATACATATATATGCAGTCCTTTTATTTAAATATAAAAATTATGTTAAATTTTATTAAACTTTTTTCTTTTTTATTTTTTTGCTGACAATGAATGACTTGGGGCGGTATAGTATAGAAGTCTATGCTATTGTATGTTTAGAGAGAGATATGCTTGATTTTATTACCTACAACACCTTTATAAAAATGTTTATTTATTGCATTTAAAATGCGATAACAAAAAGGTCCTTTACTTCTTTCGATGAACTGCAGAGATTTATTTAAGCAATTAAAATTTTTATTTGATTCCATTTTATTTATTTGTGTTGATAACATTGTAATGGAAGTTATAAATTCCACTTGACAAAATCTCACTCAATTTCAGTTGATTTTCATACTTTGCCTTCACCTAACGGCATACATACATATTATGTGTCGTGTACATATTTGACTGTATTTTTATATTTAACAATACTCTTTACAGACATGGGGGCAAAGGCTAACGGTTATATACAGGAGCAAGTAGAAAAGACGTTAATTTAAGTTCGATAAAGTTTTTTTTATTACTAATTCAATTTTTTTGCTTTTATCAAATTTCATACTTTAGAGACATTTGTAGGTGCAAAGACTTACTATGCGGAATGGAGTGTAGAAGTAGCCTCTCTGAGTTCGCAGCATGGATTACAAATCACAAAAGACTCTAAGACCCTTCAGTTGGGATTGCCATCTAGCTTTTCAAATCACTTGTGTTGTGTGCGTTAAAATCATACATGAGTAGTGGGACATACAGTTTAAAGTCGTCTCCGAACGACAGATTATTGGGAAATTTTTTATGGCAATTTTATTTACTCTTAGAGAGTTTTTGCCAGAGAGGAAGCCACCAAAGAAATATTGTCTCAGATTTCGTTCAGTTGGCGATGTCTGACATGGGATTTGTACCGAGGCCTCACTGCTAAGAAGCCAACACGCTACCTACTAGACTACAGAGACTTATTAGGAGCACTAACCTATTCGCATTTGTACTTAAGATACTTGAAAGCATCATTGTCATTTATATTATAGGATCTCTTCTGGACCAGATACTCTTTCAGGAGTAAGGACAGCAAATATATTAAAATTGGGCTAAAATCATAGTAAGTGATTAAAACGCTTTCCGAAATGTTAAACCGGGTTTGGTAATTAACGCTATGGACATCACATTTTAGAAAACGGCTAAGAACCTGTCTTGTCAAATCCACATCAAATGTTCTTTACTTTTTTCTGTACAACCACAATACGCTACTAAAGCCATACGTAGACTTCCTTCCTACTGATGTGGAACGTACGCTCAAACGTTTTATAATGTGAAAAATGTATGTACATGGTCCTGATAATTGCAATATGTTCTACTGAGTATGAATAGTATAATAGTCGAAGCCACAGGAAGCCAATCTAAATCGAGGTTAGGCTATGATTTTTACTACTAATAATTGGAACGCCTAAGTTAAGGCTTCATAATAATTCGCCTATTTTGCCTGGAGTTTAAACGGTAGATTCTTATGCATTTACTTAATGTCCTAATAGAACAGTTTTATTGTTTATAGACCCTTCCAGCAGGAACTTTCGAACTGAGGCAGTTGATAACGGCTATCTTGTCATCCGTCAAATTAGTTGTAAATTTTCAGTCTGTTTTATCTCGAGCACAATGGCAACTGAACCAAATTTTAATCCAAAAATCATCTTCAATCAAATTGTTGAGTACAAATCCACATTAAATCCAAAAGTTTCCAGTGTAGCTCGAAAAAATCACTGTTTGGTAAGAGTTTTAGACTGGCGACGTCATCGGTTCATATTTGTCTGAGAACGTCGTTGGTCAGGCCATTTCTGTCTACGGTCAGCAATTTTGATTGTCGATTAGCAACTTATTTTTGTCTGAATTGAATGATCTGGACACCAGTGACCTATGTTTTCAACATTTCGGCGCAATATGTCACATTAGATATCCTGCTCGATATAATTAAGAGTATGGTTTATCTTAAGCGGAGGTAATGTGAACTAGCCCGTTAGACTGCTTCGTGTAGTTTTTTCTTAAGTCCCAGGTGTATGCAAGTAAACCACAAACTACAGGAGTTGTAATAGTCAAGATAACGCATGCAATCGATTAAATTGAGCTTGATTTATGCGCCAGAGTCATGAAAAATTTATAATTTCGGATGCGCCCCAACCAAAGAAGACGTTTCGGACATTAAGAATCATATATAGACATCAATCTGTTTTTCAAACCAGTGTTCGAAAAAATACTCTAAAATACGCAACGTTTATATACTGTACTGAATGTCGTAAAGAACACAACACATTCACTACAACGAGAGCAAAACTCTTCGTTTATATGTTAATGTTTGTGAACATGTACGCGAACTCTAACATAATGTTCTCTCATTCAGTATTCTTAGAGATCGCGTTGTCGTTTTGATGCTACTAATTTTTCTTTAGGAATAATAGACATATTTCGCTTAAGAATACAAAGAAAAACTGGCCATGAGAACATAAGCTCTCGCGTACACTAAAAATGTTAGCGTACTCAAAAAAGTTCACTAAAACCCAATTTTTTCATTGCGTACTGATCTTTTTAGTGTACTTTGTACACAAACACTAATAAATAGTGTTTTCGAACTCTGTTCAGTACGTTATGTTAGAGTTTGCGTTTATTTGTTGTGTACATGTTGTGTATGTAATGTGCTTGCGTACGAGTTTCAAACGAATAAAAAATATCGATGTGCGTGATACTTTGTTTTATTTAGTTTTGAAGAGAGAACGCGCTTGAAAAAATGCCCAATATAACCTTGCATAGATGCTTAATCTTATTGAGTACGCTGCGCTTACCGACAAAAGCAATGTCACAGTCTTTTACCTTAAGTGGTGGTTAGATTCCTGATAGCTTTTCTAATAAATACCGTAATCGAATTGTTTTCTGTTGCTTGCATTACTCGTTTATCTTACTCACTGCGGATGATCTCTCATTCAGTTCACAACATATGTTAAATATCTGAAAGTAAAAGTATTAGTGGCAGGAAAGAGCATATAGTGACTTACCACATAAGAGGGCGATCCCAAATATTTTCGATCTTATAAAGAAAACACAACAAATTTAAGAAAAATAGCGTCAATACTATTACTTAATTAATCGCTCATTAAAACCCTTTAGTCACGATTACGACCTAGCTTCTCACACCACCCATGTTGTGCGTGTTAGTTTTTCTTCATGAGTGGCGAGACCTACAGTTTAAACGACTCCATATGACTGATTTGAAAAGCTCTTCATGGATAGTTTTTTTACTGGCAGAGTTGTTTTTGCCAGAGACTGATTAGAGGAGGATTTTTTCTATTTCGTTTTTTACGTGATGTCAGAGCTAAGATTTGAACACAGGAGTTATGCTCTAGCAAGCCAACGTAATACCTGCTAGACTACCGCGTCATCGATACTATTATTACTATTAAATTTGGGACACGCCTTATTGTAGTTCTTATATGTAAATGTCAATAATTTCGTTGGTTAATTGGTTCTAAGAACACAGGACTTGGTTTGGTGCAATCGAAACAAATAACAAGCGTGTTTATTCAATATTTAACCATGAATTTTCAGGAAAATAAAAATATTTTTATTTAATAATGTATTTTAAATAAAACACATTTAACACATAAATTTTAAACCCCAACCATATTTATACATACAATTGAATATTCCTCTGGAATCTGTTGAACAAAAAACAACAACAAAATGTCTAATCGACGTTTCTTTATGTATCATTTAACTCAACATGCAACAGAGATGGATGTTTATATATGAAGGGGGATATTTTATTGCTTTGAAGTCTTAAGAACAATTGAATTCATGTTGGCATACTGCAAAGGAAAAGAATCCTTCATTAAGTATGCAAAATAAAGAAAAAAAATAAATAAAAATACTCGATTTAACCATTAAACACTCGTGCAACAATGTACAACAAACACTTCTATGCAACATGTGCATGTATGTACATACATATGTATGTACATGTTCTTACATATGGAATCCATATATGATATCTTAGTATGGGAGGCTTGGTACAAGTACATGCAGAGAAATACGCTATATATCTCATAATATTTCATTTCGATTGATACGAAGAAGTGAGGCCACGTTTTAAACCCCAGACCCGACATCTCAAAAAAAAAAAAAACGAAATGTGAAATATATTTCTTCCTCTCAGCAGATTTCTGGCAAAAACTGTGAGAGTACAGAAAATTGCCATGAAAAGTTTCTCAAAAATCTGTAGTTCGGAGTCGACTTTAAACATAATATAAGTGGTGTGAGAAACTAGGTCGTGATCCTTACTTACCGTTAATTTTGACTCAGTAAATGGTAACCCTAATGGTATTTTGGTTTATATCTTAGATAAGGGGGCACTACATAATCCAGTACAATGGGTTCATTATATTGGTTTCTATTTCTCGTGAATTAAAGTTGACGCAAGCTAATAATTATAATTCGTTTGTTTTTAGCCATTTCATTAAGTACATACTTACTACATATATTATAACGATTAGATTTTATTGCACAACCGACCATGTACAGCAAATACGAGTTAAAAGAAAAGTTCTATTCTGAAACATACTATTCTGAACACATACACATACGTTTGCTATTTTTTTTTCAAGTGGCATATAATATTGCATATATGTTTGTATGTATAAAGCATTTGATATTTCTGCTCGTTCTATTGTTATTTACGATGCAATTTAGTGAATATGTACGTATACATACAAGGTTTAATATGACTACGTAAGTACGTTTTTTTATCTGAATGATATTCACATTTATTTCATCACATACTTTAGTTACATTCAAATCGATTTTCACATCAATCAACACAACTATTTTGTAGAAAAATAACAAAAAAAAAAAAAATAGAAATTCATTTCGTTTATTTAAAAAAGGACGGAACAAAATTTATTTCCCCTTCTTTGGGTATTGCGGTGAAATGTTTGTGGCACATATATACGTGCATATATTTAAAATATGTTTTTGTTGCCTTTTTTATTTAGAAAATTTTAGTTTGAAAATAAAATTTGTTTAGTCTGCTAAATTTATATTCATTCATAGCACAAGTATGGCCTTCAATCGTTCATCGTTTTTTTAGAAATGAAATGGGAAAAGTAACTTAAATGTATGCACTTGCATGCATAAGCTGTCCATATTTGACATACAATTAAAGCAGAGCGTTTCTATTTTAAAATCCAAGGTTTTAAAATGCAAAAAGAGGCTGGAAATTTACGAATTCTATTAATAAATGAAGGTTAGTTTAGGTACTAAGGGTAGGAATGAATTTCCAACTACCAATTGGATCCAATGACATGATTTCACTATGTAACCCGTTATAACATTGTGAGAAGACTAATCGTTCTGCTGTTAAAAGCCCCTCCATGCTGTTTTATACGGCAGCTGAAGTTTCGGCAGAGGGCCTTGTAATTGGAATAATCTTATCTTATATATCAAAATGAATGTGTATTTATTTGTTTGTGAGTTTGTTTGTTTGTTTGAAGTCTATAGACGGCTAAACGACTGGACCGATTTTCTTGAAATTTTAACTGTACCTTCCTGTATGTCTGGAAGGAACTATAGGCTACTTTTTATTTTAAAATTTCAAGTAGGCGAGGTGTCACGCCCACATACCCAATAAGTATTTAATGTCGCATATCTCATAAACTGCAACATATATATGAACAAAATGGGCGGATTAGCTATAGTGGGCGTGTCACTTCCCATAGTCTATATATATAAAAATGAATGTTTGTTTCTATGTACCTTATAGAATCGTAAACTATGCATTTGATCATGATATGGTCTTTAGCCGACGAAGGATTCTACGTTAGTATGCCCTGTTTCCGACAGGTGGCGCCTTTGAAAATTACTCAGAATGAATTAAATCGTAAACTGTGCATTTGATGATATGATCTTTAGAATAGTTGTTGCGCATGAGTCGACGGAGGTTGGTGCGATTAATTTTCGATGGATGACGTCACTGAACATTTTTCAAAATGAATGACAAGCAATTGGTCCGCCTACATCTCAAGCACTGAAGAAAAGAGCATTATGAGCCTCAGAACCAGACGAGCATTGAGACTGGAAAATCGTCGAGTATATGCCGCTGAGTCGCCGTAGTCTAGTAGGTAGTGTGTTGACTTATTAGACGTAAAGCCAGGGCTTAAACCCCAGGCCAGACATCAAACAAAATACAAAAAGTATTTCTTCGGCGACTTCCTCTCAGCAGTTTTCTGGCAACAACCCAGAAAATAAATAAAAATTGCCATGAAAAGTTTCTCAAATTTATTGAGAACTGTAGGCACCGACTTTAAACTGTAGGCACCGCTACTCATGCAAAATTTATACACACAACATAAATGGTGTGAGAAGCTAGATTGTAGTCCAAACTAAAGGGTTGTAATAACCAATTATGTATTTTCTTTACCAATTTCATATAAATAGTTTATTGATTTACAAATTTAAATATAAAATACATTTAAAATGTGTTGTATAATTTCATAATAAATTTTCATACTTAATATTAAAGGATTTTAAAATTATTTTAACAACATGATTAGAAATATAATCTCTCAGTAAAGGATAAAAAGCAATAATTAGAAAAATTTATTGGAAAAAAATAAGGAGTGTATAAAAGCAGTGTCGAAACATGATTTTTCGAAAAAAAAATTGTAGTCTTTGGGGTGGCCTATTACAAAACACAATGTATGCAAGACATGAAAGGTAATGAAATTAATTGCTTATAAACGCATTAAATGCTTTGGCAATAAAGGAGGAAAAACTGCAAATGCGTTTATTTGCTTTCAACAATAACCTTGCGTATAGCATTAAAGGCTTGTTCCAGGCTGCTTATAAATTCCTGGCCATTACAGCCATTTTCATAGGAGGTTACAATAGCGCCACATTCCTCATTCTGTATGGAATACCTAGGAAAAGATGGGAAATAAAAGAAAGAAAAAAAGGAAATTTCAATTTCAATTGAAAACTACAAGGAAAACAGGGGTTAAAGCCAACTTACCCAATACCCAAGCCATCACGTACAACAGGACCAAATGAGCCGGCTAACAAAGCATCCGATGATAAGGTGGAAGTACTTATTATATTATGATTAATACGTTTAAAGGCCACTGAATTATACAGTTCTGGTATGGGTTTATTGTTGATAACAGCCGTATGTTTTAAAGCAAACAAATGACGATCAAATCCTTGGCCCATGGCAGCTTCCTTAGTTAATTGACCATGAGTGGTAGAACATTGATCAATTAAGTTTCTTAAATGTTTAGCATCTGATCCAGTTTTAGGGTCTAATAAGGTTTCACAAAACTGTTTGGTAGCTTTGGTACAGGGACGCATAGTTTCGGTGCGACCATGTCTGAAAGCTGACGTGCTGCAAGACTCATAAGTGCCTACATAGTTGTTGAAAGCCTGCCTATAAGCCAATTGAAACGATAATTGCATTATAGAGTCTGGACTCAAACGATCCCTTTTACAAGCATTCTTACTAAGGTGGGGATAACGCAACATATGCATATTCAGCGGTTTTATATTTTCTTGATTCCTTTCATTGGCCTGTTTAACCAATTCCCGTAGTTTGTCATCAATTTCGAAATTAATCAGGCGGACTTTTGATGAATCTACCGGCAAAGAGTTAATAACATTGAGATCATCGGTGCTTACAAATGGCTTATTCAGAGTTTCTTTGTAAATTTCATTGAAATAACGTAGCACAGCAACACCATCACCCCAGGCATGTTCGAAATTAACAGCAGCAGTGCCATCAGCACTTAACAGTAATGACACGGATTTGTCAAACCATCTAAAGCAACAAATAAAAGTAAAGAAAATGAAAACTTTGGAAAAACCTTTGTAAATATCCCCAATTACCTATTTGTAGCCTTGCCAGCTAATAAATTTTTTAATACTGGCACTGGATTATTCTCCTCGTAAACGGGGTCTTCCTGCGAATCCAAGCATACACAAAACAAAGCCGTATCAATTTGTTCATTCAGTAACGCACTATTTAAACTATTCTTAACCACATACTGCCGTATACGAGCCCATTCATTACGTTCATCAGCTGTTAAAACACCTAAAGGCACTTCTGCGGGCTGCTTAGTTTCATCTAATTTCACCACAGCATTTAAGCGTGCCAATATCTCTTTAGCTGGCTCTATATTACCTTTTGCATCCATAACATCAACCGCATAAATATTACCACGACGCATAACCATAATATGCTTGGAACTGGGTGATTGTACTAAACGATCTTTTTCCAATTCCGGTATACGTGAGGTACCAAATAGACGTTCATATTGACTCATATCGAGTGGAAATGCTTTAAAAGCATACGAAGCATAAGTGGCTATAAATTGTGGAGCAATGCGCATCCATCGACGATAGTTATCATTATCAGTTTTCTTTGGATTTAAATGGAATACCTCAGGTTCCAAGATGCCAGCTTGTAGGGAACGCCAAAAACGTAAGGAACTTATAACCAAATTTGCCGCTCTTACAGTTTGATGTTGGTATTGGCTGCGTGTGTCGCCTTTCATCACTAACAATGGATTGTAATTCAGGGGTAAAGGTACACGATCTCTTAAATACATATCGAACCTGTAGAAAATTAAACGAAAATATATAAATTTTGTAAAATAAGTTTAAAATGTTAAACAAAAACTATGTGCCAATAAAGTAGCCACGAATAGTTTCCTAAGATGTGTTAATTATCACATCAAAATGTAAAGGAAGATCAGTACACACTCTTGATGAAGAGTGGGACTCAGTTCCTAGATAGCGACAGATTGACCAGCAAACTGGAAACGCTTGACTAATGACCTTGAAACCAGGAAAAGAAAAATAAGGAAGTAAAGGATAGGCTTTGGGGAATAAATTGTAATAATCCTGAAAGCATACATCTCCTGTTCTAACAGAGAGTTCCGATCTTTGACAGTTGTTAACGGCAACCATGTTTAAGCTGCATCTGTCGAATTACTTGTCATTTACTCAGTTGTTTTGCCAAATCACTATGGATTCATAGATGCTCTGTTCGGACGCTTCGGCCATTGAACGATCCGAATAATCTTCCCACCAAGATTCGGGTCCACTGCTTCAGTAAACAATCTAACTGCTCAGAAACTGAATGTAATTTACTACAGACAATGATATATGTACGCTGAATGGGCCTGTCTCCATTGGGATTTGCCCCAATTTTCATCGACCTTGAAACCCTGGCACCTCTGAACCAGCTCAACCTATTTATGAATCTATGAAGAGCCCTAATGTCGTCTGTCGACAAGGAGCTCAAATCACCGAGGGAGTCCCTGCCCTCAGAGTTATCAACCTACTAAGGGCTGAACAGTTGCAGAGGAAGTGTTTGACAGTTTATAACTTTTGCTCGTCGCAACATACCCTGCAATAGTGCAGCTGGTATCTGTTCCACATCCCTGTCAGCGATCTAATCTCACAGTGCCCTGTAATGAAACCAAAAACTAGCCTCAGGCTGGCCTTTTCTAAGCGCAGCAGTTAACCTGTTCTATCACTGTCTATAGCAGGCAACAGACCCCTATGCCCTCAATGCCTCTGCTCCTCCCCCCTGTTGAATCCAGTGATGAGGCATTTGAGGTGGCAGAATGGGGGATCAGGACAACTATTAAATTGCCCTCAGAAAGTGAACTTAATCTAGCAAAAGCTTCCGCTGTAGCATTACCAAAAATACTACTATGTTCTCAAGATATAAAAGCCTGTACGCCTTAGCAACTAGGAATGCTCCATCGACATAATATAAATACAGTATTCCCCGGCTATAAGCACCCCGGACATAATACTACCCCGCTTAGTAACACTCATTTTTGCTTTAAAATGTATTGAAGCTATTTCTATATATGTATACCGCTTTTAAGGGTTTCGCTCTTATAAAAGCGAAAAATTGTACACCAGACTTTAAACTCACTTTAAACAAATTCCTTTATATGCCTCTGCTTTCTGATGACTTTCTTTCCAAAGTTTATCCTTTTCACTAGCTCGCGCGTTCATGCGATTAAATGTTTCAGGATTTATTTTATGGGGATACGTTAAGTCGTTGGGTTACGCTGATAAAGTAGTAACGCTTGAACCATTGGAAGCCACTATTCACCATTAAAGGTCTTATTAGAGAAAGTAGTAAAAAATTAGACATCGAAATGCAGTTCCATAGAATGTTCGCCGTGATTTCAGTCTCCTCGAGGCACAGGCTGCAGTCTGTCCCATCCAGAAGACAAAATCAACTGTCGCAATGCAATCTCAGATAATTGATTCCTGATAGACAACCTACATTCCACCAATGTTGGCCTTTCGTAATTTGAAATGTTCTTCTTCTACTAATCTTATCTGGAGCAGGTCTCAGTCGAGTCAACGACTTGATTCTCTGCCTAGTTAATGCTATATTTGTCCAGGGTTTTACGTGAATATCAATGCGTCTACCAGCGTCCCCACGCACAGTTAATGCTAGAATAGTACTCTTGACTCTGCATAGAAAGTCTGCTACAAATTCATCTCCTTCAGTAATTTTTCACAGTGATCCTACAGTGACATGGCCGCCAAACAAATTCCGAAACCGATTTTGAGGATGAAAGCACTCTTCGACCAGACGGCCATTCCATCGAACTCGATGCTAGTTCTGTCATGAGACAAATATAATTCTATCAGCTTGAATGACGCGTGGATATTTGCACTCAGGTGGGAGATTTTGTAACAAGAATTCCCCGCTTATAACTACTGTCCTGTAGGCATTTTTGAAAGTGCATATGTCCGGGGAACACTGTACTTCTATTGAATAAACTTTTTTTAATTTTAGTGGCATACTCTGTATTCTTTATCAAGTTTTTAATGATTTTAATGGATTCGATCAGTCTAATGGAGTAGTGGACATAATGGACGATCTTGTTGAAAAGTAAATGACAATTAAATTCACCTCTAGTGGTGGTAAAGATATAATTTAAAAATTTTGCCTTACATTAATGCCATCGCATATAAACTCTATGTGTAGAAAGTATTGTTTCATACCACTTACCACGGCTCCGATATATAACTAGTATGTTTATTATCCTCATCCTTTATCTTAAGCAAGGCATTCAAATTGCCGCCTTCATGCATTCTAAAGTGTTCAACAATCTGTTGCGTTTCATTAAATTCATCTGCAGTCGTTATGGGCTGTACGGCGGCTAAGAAACGCTCACATGTCTTATCCACCAGTGGTATGGGTAAGCGTGGTAGAGATTTTTGGAAATACAAGGTAGGCAGCTTGGAACGTTGTAAATATTGATAAGAATCCGATTGACTAGATGATGCCGTGGCCATAGATCTTATTAAAACGGGCATATGTTTAGAGTTTGCAGGAGAACGAGCCATTAATTGGCTGCAGACATAAAGTTGGCCACGAACCATGATGTTTATTTATATGTTAATCTATTAAATTTGTTTTAAAATAATTTTTTATTAGTTTTTCTGTATGAAAATATTCTTTAATTTATTTCTTAACACCTTTTGCAATAAAAAATACAAATAATTTCACTAAATCGTACAAAATACAACGTCAACTAACAAACAAACCAATACAAAGTCCAATTCTTTTTCTATTGTTTGTTAGCAAAGCCACAACAACAAAATATTAGCAGGTCACTAGTAAATAAATATAAACAACAACACTAACTAGAGAGAAGTGAAAACAACAGCTGTGCTATTAAATTTTTATCGCTTTTTGCTTTGTAGTATCTTTCTTACCACAGCTGCGCAGTGGAGCTGCCATATGAAAGTGACAGCAATCTTGCGTTGATCGATTTAATAACAGGCTGCCAGAGTGTTGTTGATGGTGAAATAAAAATCGCTAAATTATACATGCAAAAGTTAATAAAGAAATTATAGAATACATGTATATTTTAATACAGAATTTTAGTAAATAATTGTAAATTAAAATAATTCATATGATATAAACCGTTTAATTGATAGAAATATAAGAATTTAGTGGAAAAATTCAGTCAGGAAAATTGATTCCAGGTGGTATCGGGTAAGGCTTGGCAGATGACGAGATAATACAGGGAAGTTTTTTTCGAAGCAATCATTTTAAACAACAAATTTGAAAGATGTATCCAAAGATTACTGCTCTTTATATACGACTGAGATATCGAAAAGCCTCAAATATTACCTTAACGTATAGTTTTCCATTATATTTTTATTATGACGACATAGGTACGGTTCAAACCCTAAGTCAGACATCTCCAACTAAACGAAATATGAACAATATTTCTTCGGCGATTTCCTCTCTATGGCAAAAACTCTAAGAGCCATTATTACAACTTGTCGTTAAAGTTGGGTTTAGTTAAAAGTAACTTTAGCTAAAGTGAACTTTAAAGTCAACTTTAACTTCTTTTCGTTATTACAACCTACAGATAAAATAAAGTTAACTTTTTCAAAAATATAGCAGTGCCGGAGCAATGTCAATAACACTGCTCAATTAAAAAAGTTTTTTAACACAGTGGCAACGACGGGTTTCTTTTTTTTTTGTTGTATTTGCTCATTTTGTTTATATTTGAAGTTGCCATATTGAAAATAATATATAATATGGCAAACATAAACTTAACTTTAAAAGTTAAAGGTGGGATGATCCTCCCTTTAGCTTAACGCTCACTTCTACCTTATTGTCCACTTATAATAATAAAAAACAATTTATATGACGGCTAAAATCCTCCCTTTAGTTAACGGCAAGTTGTAATAATGGCCCTAAAAGTAAATAAAATTACTATGAAAAAGTGTCTCAAAAAATATATCGTTCGGATTTGACTAGTTTATAGTAGGTCCCGCTACTCATATATAAAATTAACACACACAACATAAATGGTGTGAGAATCTAGTTTGAAATTCTAACTAAAGGGTTGTAATGACCAAGTATGTATGCATGTATGTATGTTACTTCTGTTTGAATTTAATATTTACAGCATTTAGTCTTAGAAACGCAAATATTTTACAAATATTAGTTAGGTTAGGTTAGATGTCGGATCTAGTTTTAAGAACAAGATAAGACTTAAGTCACTTACGCCCATAGTGATACCAGAATAATTAATAGGAAAGATATGTAATTTTAACTAATGGCGTGCCTCTTGATGGTCATTATTAAAGCTACTTTTCATGTGAAAGAAGATCGCTAGTTAGTAATGCTTATAAGTCAAAACCTTCTCAATAATCCTGATCAAAGAAGTAGTACAGATTCAATGGACCGACCCCCTGCGTAAATGCATTAACCACTACTGTCAACAGCAGGAAAATGGTTATACTGTAGTTATAAATTGTGAAATAATTCTTATGCAATTAATCCGCTTTCGTAAGCTCAGGAGCCTTTTGTACAAGATCTTACCATTCTAGCTTGGAAATATATTTATATAATTGATACATATTCTGCTGCAGGACGGAGTTTCTAAAATAAGTCCAGGACTCAGAAAGCTAGCTTACATGCATATGTATTGTATTGCAAACTAATGACGCTGCCTTGGATTGGGTATTGATTTGGTATAATTTTTTGCTGAATTTTTAAAACACTTTCTTCTTCTTCTAAGTTTCAAAGATATTTTTAAAAATGAAATATAAGTTTCCGGTGTTCTTACACCTAGGATAGGCCCATAATAAAATCTTTTATCAAACCGCTGTACTTCTTCCCAATTCTTGTCACTGCTGTTTATTTTATCCTAAATCTGTACTCTTCATGTATGAGTTGGGCCGAATTTTCTTCTATTCCATTGCAGATCCTAACCTATGTCAGTTATAGTAATATTCTGTGGCGATCCTACGCTACTTTCGATTTTTTTTTTTCAAAAGATAGGATTTATTGGCCTGTTTTTTCATAAGACGGTAAAGCAAGGCGTATTATATCTGTTTGGAGGTAATTTTCCTCCGATATTTGAACAATATCGTGCTCAAGTCACTTAGAATGTAACGGATTATCCTTCGAAGTTTTATGCTAAATTAGGTCGATTAAAAATGTTTTTTTCATGTGTATTTCAGCAGAGTAATGATGCTAAATACACTGCAAAGTGGTACGAAGATCACAATATCAATGTATTATTCTGAGTCGCACTGTTTTCAGATCTATATTCGAACGAGAACTTGTGAAGTAAACATAAACACATAATTGGCAGGACCTACAGTTTAAAGTCGACTGCGAACGACAGTTTTTTTGAGTACCTTTTCATGGCAATTTTATTTTATTCTCAGAGATTTTGCCAGAAATCTTCTGAGAGGAAGTGACCGAAGAACCATTTTTTCATGTTTCGTTTTGTTGAAAATGTCTGATCTGCAGTTTGAGCAGTGGCCTTATATGTAACAAGGCAGTACACTACCTACTAGACTACGGTGACATATTAATTACTCTTCCATCAAATCTCTAAGTATTACTTTGCTGCCCCTATTATTTTTCACCGCACTGTACATATGTACATATGTATATATTTTTAGAACTATTCATGGTTAATATACACTCCCTTCTTATAATTTAAGTTTACTGCAGCAATATTAAATCCTTCAATTGATCATACAAACGTACAATTTGTATTTTAGTACTGTCCGCTTGCAGTTAAATTTTCTATGGCGTTATTGAATTTTATGGCCAGAGTAGTTTTCTCTTTTTTCTTTCTCTTTTTTAAGTGTAACAAAATCGTTAAATTTCCATCAAAAGAAAGTAGACCATAAAATTTTATTACAAGCGTTACCTTCAAAAAATTTTAATGCTTCCAGCTGCTGGCGAACGTATTTAGACATCAAAACTTGTTTTTTTTTTTTTGGTTCATTTTAGATAATCGTTAGGATATGATGGTCAAATGCAGGTACTATGTACTATGACACTATGTGTTGAATACGACATCATATTCGGCGTCCTACCTACAGTTTAAAGTCGACTTCGAACTACAAATTTTTTTGAGAAACTTTTCATGGCAAATTTTATTTACTCTGAAAGTTTTTGCCAGAAATCTCAGTAGATTTCGGAAGTCGCTGAAAATATTGTGTTTTCGTATTTCTTTTTGCTAAACATGCCTGATCTCAGAACGGCTGATGTTTTGACAAATTTTTCACGTCAATTTTAATTTACTCTTTAAAATTTTTTGCCAGAAATCTGCTGAGAGGAAGTCACCGTAGCAAATTTTTTTTTCGTATTTTGTTTTATTGGAGATGTCTGACCTGGGGTTTGATCCGTGGCTTCACGTCTAATAAGACAACACACTATCTACTAGACTACGACGATGATTGCTCTGATAAAACCTTTCTCAAACTTGGATTGAGACACACCACTATTCTATCAATCGCATTCTAACGTGCTTCTATCCATGAGAGGTCCTTATGGAAGTAGACGATGAATGTCTTAATAACAAAGGAGGTATGGAGACTAGTAGTTCACATATTTTGGAAGAGAATTTTGTCTTGACATAACTAATAAGTGGTGATCCATCATATTCCAATAATACATACATAATTGGCCATTACAACCCTTCAGTCAGGATTACGGCCTAGCTTCTACCACTCATGTTGTGTGTGTTACTTTTAAACATTAGTGGCGGAACCTACAGTTTAAAGTCAACTCCGAACGACAGATTTTTGAGAAATCAGAGTTTTTTCCAGAAATCTGCTGAGAGGAAGTCGGCGAAGAAATACTTTTCACATTTCGTTTTGATGTCTGACAGAGGATATTCCATATTCCAATAATACCCAGTTTTTGTATAAAGATTTACAGTATTTTTTCACTTTTAAGTTAAAACGTAGCTTATTTAAAGGGTGGGTCATTTAAAAGTTTAAATTTAAATATGCTACAGAACAAAAACGGTATGAAATTTTGCCAAATTTATTTTTTTTGTGTGAAGTACAATTGTTCCGAAATAAAAAGGGAATATTATTTCGTACATATGGCTACAGCGGCTGGCCACACAGTACTTTATTCAATCGGACCAATTTTCATACCATTTTTTGAGTGTATGGGGACGTATATCGGTAATGGCATCAAATGCTCAATTGTCTCTTTTTTGTCGGCATAACACTTTTTTAACGGCGCTCCACAGGAAATAGTCCAACGGTGTCAAATCGCAGCTTCTTGGCGGCCAATGGACATCACCATTTCGGCTTATTAAACGGCCATCAAACGTTTTATGCAATAAATCGATTGTTGCATTAGATGTGTGGGAGGTTGCACCATCCTGTTCAAACCAAACAGCGTTCACATCAATACCATGAAGTGTGGGTACAAAAAAATCAACTATCGTAGTGCGATAGGTGTCTCCATTGACCGTAATGGTTAAGCCGTCCTTATTCTCAAAGAAATATGAGTCAATTATGCCTCCGCTCTACAAGCCTCGCAAAACAGTCGCTTGTAATGGATACATTGGCTTCTGTAAGACCACGTCTGGAATTTCTGAGCCTCAAATGCGTTAATTTTGCTTATAAACGTGCCCGCTAAAAAGCTTTATCCGAAAAGATAATTTTTTCTTGCAAAATCGCTATCATCGTGCAGTTTCTCGTTAGCCCAACAAATCCCAACGTTGCTCAAGAAAAATATACTGAATTTTGGGACAGAATTGAATGACATAAGCATAGCTGCCAGATAAATAAAGCATGAAATCGTCATATTATAGAAGAAGAAAAAATTGTCAAAATCGTCAAAGACGTTCATGAATTGCTAAGTTTTAAATAATCTTTTTATATAATATTGCTTCTAAGGAATTTAGTTTAGATTCGAATTACCCGATAATTACAATTCGGATATAATGCCGAGAGGTAACCTCGTGTTACGTACTTACTTAATTGGTCTTTACAACCCTTCAGTCAAGATTATAACCTAGATTCTCACACCACTTATGTTGTGTGTGTTAATTTTATACATGAGTGGCGGAACCTACAGTTCAAAGTCGACTCCGAATGATAGATTTCTGAGAAACTTTTCATGGCAATTTTATTTACTCTCAGAGTTTTTGCCAGAAATCTGCTGAGAGGAAGCCGCCGATTGTTTCGATGTTTGGCCTGAGGCTCGAGCCATGGCTTTACGTCTAATAAGTCAACACACTACCTACTAGACTACGGCGACTACAACCTCGTGTTAGCTTTTATTTAAATCTTATTTACAATTCATAGGTAAGGTATTGCTTCTGCCGACCATCACTGTTTATAATACTAATGCTGAGTATTTTTACTTTACTTTCTTGCAACTGCTTATGATCTTAATTTAATGCAAAAAAAAAAGAAGAAAAATCCCAAATAGTTTTATTGTTATTACAAAATTAATGGAGTTTCTACACCATCACTAACACTATTCCGCCTACACCATCATCACAGAGAGTACAGAGTCGCAGGGCCATCGCGTAAAGCTTTACCAACATTACTGTACTACTAATGGTTTTTCATCGATTGCAATTGGATGCCAAATGTAATTTTAATATGTTTTCCAAGTTGTTGGTATACCAACAAGAAAAAACAAAGAAAAAAGCGGAAAAAGAGGTAAAAATTCAAATTCCAAGGATAAACCAACAAAAACGAAATCATTCTTAACTTGGCAAACAAAAAAACATGAAAAAATGCGGAAAAAAGGCTAAAATTCCCTACGAAACGGAAATCGTTTGATTTTATGATTACAGACCCATAAAAACATTTTCTATGAAGTACGAGCTAAAAGAATATGTACCAAAATAAAATGCAAATGCCAGTTAAAGAAAATAAAATACGCAACCGCTTGCGATTTGAAGGAAAAGCGAACGAATGCCATGCGGATGTTGTGGCTCAGCGGCAAATAAGCAAAAAAAAAAAAAAAACGAAAAAAGAGTGGCATTAGCAGCATCTTATGCCATTAAAAATGTAAATTTATCATTTTTCTTACATTAGATATATTGTTGGGACAAAAACAAAACCTAACGCGCGAAAAAACGTGGTAAAACATTTAAGGCATTGGAATAAAAACGGAAAATGTGCAGGCATTTCAAATCTAAACTCTGGTGTACGCTACTCTATATAGTGATTTTAAAACACACAATTCATATGTAAACAAAAAAACCGGGTCCCACTAATTTGTTTCCAAGATTTATCAATTCGAATAAATTCTGGGTAAGGCCAGTTGGCTTCAACATCTTCTGTAAACCATGGCCATTCCCTTTCTAGATTTCAAAGCTAATTTTCTGTAAAACAACTTACTTACTTACTTAATTGGTCGGCCTGCAGCAACCCATCCTTCCAGCGCCTCTACTTCTTGGCGCGTACGCCACTTGGTTACGCCAATCGATGACAGGGCTTTCTCGATTTGTTCCTTCCAACGCAAACAAGGTGATCCTCTTCGCCGACTTCCGCAGATTCCCGCATCAAATACCCCTCTCGCCGGAGCATTCTCTTTCATTCGGACGACATGGCCGAGCCAGCGCAGCCGCTGGTTGTTAATACGATGCACAACTTCTATGACGTTGAGGAGCTCATACGGCTCAATGTGGGATCGGATGCGGAAATCATAGCCTACTAGCACTGGACCGAATATTTTACGTAGAACTTTTCTCTCGAAAACTCTCAAGGCTGCTGCATCAGTGCTTAATAGGGTCTGCGTAATAAAAAAGCACGGAGAGGATGAGCGTCTTGTAGAGTATTAGTTTTGTCGTACGAGAGATCTCTCTGCTACTCAATTGCCTATTGAGACCATAGTAGCAGCTGTTGGCAAAAGTGATTGTGCACTTGATCTCCAGATTGACATCATTTTTGGTGATAACGGCTGAGCCAAAATAAATAAATTCCTTGGCTACAACGAAAGTATAGTTAATACAATACGCCCCATACTTCTACTTGTCGAGGGTATTTACTGTCAGACCCATCTAAGTAGACTCCTGTTCAATAGCACTAAAGGCAGTAGTAACATCTTTACTGGATACATCCTATGATGTCAATGTCGTCAACGTACGCAAGCAACTGGACACTTTTTTGAAAAATACTGCCGTTGCGATGCACTATCGCCTTCCGCAGAACACTCTCCATGACGAAATTGAAGAGATCGCATGATAAGGGATTGCCTTGTCTGAAACCACGTTCGATATTAAAAGGTTCGAAAAGGTTCCTTGACTGAGCTGCTGGAATTGCTCAACGTCATCCTGCATTCTGGCGTTGAGCTCAGACATTGCTTCGCAGGCATACCTAGCTCAGACATTGCTGCAAAAGCAACTTACGTATGGTTATCCAGTTTTGGCGTCAAAGGTAAAGTTAAATAAGACACTTAATTAAATTGTTTATAAAATGTTTGGAACTTGCCAGCATACATACAGAATTGGTCATTACAAGGCTTCAGTCAGGTTTACAACCTAGCTTCTCACATTACTTATGTTGTGTCTTAATTTTATACATGAGTGGCGGGAACTACAGTTTAATTAAAGTCGACTCTGAACGAGAGATTTTTTAAGAAACTTTTTATGGCAATTTTATTTACTTTCATAGTTCTACTGAGAAAAAATCGCCGAAGAAATAATTGTTCATATTTCGTCTGACCTGGGGTTTGAAACTCGGCCTCACTTCTAATAAGCCAACACACTACCTACTAAACTACGGCGACTTCATCGAAGACAAAGACGAATTATAAAATCATTTAAGTGAGCGTCTTGCAGCAGTCCAACTTTTTGAAGTAGTTTTTAACAAATGTTAGTTTTTCAAACTGAATCAACGATAAGAGACTGTAGACGCACTTTTGGACTGATTTTTGCAGAAAACGGTGGCGAGTCACGTGATTTTGGTGGCCAATAAACGTCGCCAAATTGTGACACTGTTTTGTTTGGAAATTTCTAATGCATTGAAGTCAAAAATGTGGTGAAGTCGCCGTAGTCTAGTAGGTAGTGTGTTGGCTTATTAGACGCAAAGCCAGGGTTCGAGCCCCAGGCCAGACATCAAAGACAAAATACTAAAAGTATTTCTCGCCTATTTCCTCTCAGCAGATTTCTGGCAAAAACTCTGAGAGTAAATAAAATTGCCATGAAAAGCTTCTCAAAAATCTGTAGTTCGGAGTTGACTTTAAACTGTAGGTCCCACCACTCATGTATAAAAATTAATACACACAACATAAGTGGTGTGAGAAACTAGGTCGTAATCCTGACTGAAGAGTTGTAATGACCAATTATTTATATATGTATGTACTATAACCACCAAGTACGAAATGATCTTCAGCGCAGAAAAAAAATTTGTAGGAAATATCCCCATTGAAAGTCAATTACTCCAGCATCCAATCTGCATATCTTCGGCGTTGTGAATGGTCAGTCGGCTATAAATTTTTATTGAATTGAAGTTTATATAAATAGAGGTGCAAATCTAAATTCAAAATGCATCATATTAAGTACTGATTTCAATTCTTGAGAACGTTGTGATCGCCGGGGAATCTACAAACAAAAAAAAATCTACAACATCTGTACTTAAAGCTTCCAGTTTAATTTGATTAATTTATAACATTGCCTATTACTTGTACAATAGCTCGACTATAATGGCCTTATTCATGCCATAATGCTCGAAAGGTGGCCACGTTTGAATTACTACGTTTAGGGTAAGTTTTAACTATTTGTACATGACCACGTCGGTTGTTAAGCGACCGTATTTGTATACGGCAAACATTTCGCTAAAGAGTGACACTGCAGATGGAAGTCAATCAGGGACTTTTGAACTTTGACAGTCGACAGCGGCAATCTTATTAAAGTTTCATCAGTCCAATTATACATACATACAAAATTTGGTCATTACAACCCTTCAGTCAAGGATACGACCTGGCTTTGGACATACAGTTTAAATCCGACTCCGAGTGACATATTTTTAAGAAAATTTTCATGGCAATTATTATTTACTCTCAGAGTTTTTGCCACAAATCGGCTGAGAAGGAGTGGCCGAAAAAATATTTCTTTCCAATCAGTTGTGATGTGATGTTTATTTTTTTTTTAACTAACAATGAAGCGATAATTTCTAAGATTGATGGCTATTGATCGATTACAGTTTTTGGTACACACATGGTAAGATAGTCTGTAGCTTGTCAGTGTCCAAAATCCTTGAGTATCAAAACTTATCACAAATTTAGTATCATAACGTAAGGCACATTTTACCATCGGGTAAACAGTAGAAAAACGAAAGCATTTCTCTAAAGAAAAACACAGGAATATAAAGAATTTTAAATAAACGTTTGTAAAGGCAGAAAAAAACAAGAAGTTGCGACTAAAAAAACTGGCGAAAACCGAAAATTGATGACAAACATTACAGCAGTTACGACTGCAAATATCTTATTGCAGTACTGAGTATTTATTGGTGTTTGGTTCACCCACACATGCATATATATACGTAGTATGCAAATTGTAAATTAAGAAAAATTCTGTATTAAATTTATATTACAGATGCAAACTGAAGCTTTTTCTACAGAGCAGCAGCAAAATCTAAAATGTAACGCAAGGTCCTAGGGATTGTTTGTATTTTCCGACTCTTAACTGAAAGAGCAGTAACAGGCCTCTCTTAGTAGACCCCTGTTAAAATTCCCGTCATATACTTTGTATTCAATTGACAGGGATAGCAGATTACCGTGTGGTTTAATGGTTTTTTCAGCCGTAGACTTTGTAGTAAGATCCAGTCCAAGCTCGTAAAGCTAAAATCACCCAAAACAATTTACCAGCATCTATCTGCAATGAAGAATGGTTCTCTGGCAGTCTTGATTATTATACGCAGGACAACAAATTGTGTAGAGTTTTAGAGAACATGGTTTACTATAAAGGACAGCCCAACTTAGATACTTTAAGTAAAGGCTTAATACTTGCCATGGTTTGTAGCCTAGTAAAGAGTGTGTTCGCTTATTAAATGTGAAGCCACGGTTTACGCCCCAGGTCAGTCATCTCCAACAAAACAAAGTACGAAAAAATATTTCTTCAGCGTTTTCCTCTCAGCAGATTTCTCACAAAAACTCTGAAAGTAAATAAATTTGCCGTGGAAAGTTTCTCAAACAAATCTGTGGTTCGGAATCGCCTTTAAACTGTAGGTCTCGCCACTCATGTATAAAATTAACACACACAAGATAATTGGTGGGAGAAGCTAGGTCGTAAACCTGGCTGAGGGGCTGGAATGACCAATTATGTATGTGTATGCCCTTATTATGTGACCTCTTTCCATTGGAAAGTGTTCTGCGGAAGACGAGAATGCATCACAATTACACTATTTCACACAAAAGCGTTCAGTTGCCTGCATGCGCTGGCGAAATTAATATTCTAGGGCGTACAAAGTCTGCTGTCTTTAGCGTTATTGAACAGTAGTCTAACAAGACAGGTCTGGCAGTAAATGAGTTCTTTGATTGCGACCAATAAATATACATTCGCTGTCAATGAATTTGTTTGCCTTGTCTCTCTCCCTCTGTTACCAGTAAAAATGATAGTCCACTAAGATGGGTCTGGCCGTAAATAAGGGCAAAACGAAGTATATATTATAAACAAGTAGAAACGTTTATGAACAATTTAATTGGGTGTCTTATTTAACTTTACATTTGACATCAAAAATGGATAACCATGCGTAAGTTGCTTTTGCAGAAATGTCTGAGCTAGGTATACCTGTGAAGCTGATAGGGCGGAATGCAGAATGACGTTGAGCAATTCCAACAGCTCCGTCAAGGTAGGAATGGATTTCTCCGAACCTTTTAATACCGTGCGAAGTTTCAGAAAGTCGTTCCCTTACATGCGGGAGTACATCGCAATGGCACAATTTTTTAAAAAAGCTTGCGTACGCTGACGACATTGACATGATAGGATATATCCAGCAAAGATGTTACCGCTGCCTTTAGTGCTATTGAACGGGAGTCTATTAGGATAGGCAGTAAATGAGGGAAAAACGAAGTATATGTTAACGACAAGTGACATGCGGCGTATTGGATCTTAGATAACGGCCGTTAACTATACTCTCGTTGTAGTCAAGGAATTTATTTATCTTGGCTCCGCCGTTACCACCAAAAATGATGCCAGTCTGGAGATCAAGCGCACAATCACTCTTGCCAACAGGTGCTGCTATGGTCTCAATAGGCAAGTGATTAGCACAGACCTCTCTCGTACTGCAAAACTAATACTCTACAAAACGCTCATTCTCCCCGTGCTTCTTTATGACACAGAGACATGGACACTATTAAGCACTGATGCAGTAGCCTTGAGAGTATTCCAGCGAAAAGTCCTACCTAAGATCTTCTTCCAGTAAGAGTTGGTGATGATTTCCTCATCCGATCCTGTATGAGCTTCTCAACAACATAGACGTTGTGTATCGTATTAACATCCAGCGGCTGCGCTCTCTCGGCCATGTATTCGAATAGAGGAGGATGCTCTGGTGAGACGGGTATTTGATTCGGGGATCTGCGGAAGTCGGCGAAGAGGATGACCTTGTTTGCTTTGGAAAGACCAAATCGAGGAAGCCCTGTCATCGATTGGTGTGATCAACTGTCGTAGGCAGGCAAGAGGTGCATGTTAGGATGTGTTTGGACGGACTGAAAGGCGTTAGTAAGTAAAGCTGTTAGTCCCTATTTAAAATAATTTTAATATGACTCTATTAAAGCAGTGTTGACAATAATGCTTTTACCCGGGTAGAATAATGGAATTTCAATCGTTTGCAATTAAGTTCAATTTACTCTGTTCCCCTCTTCATTTGCATTACTCAAGTGCATATATATTAATGAAAGGAGTGAAGAGAAATTGAAAAATCATACCAATTGTGTTGTGATAATAGCACGGGGAAAAAAGGAGGCACACAGAAAACCTTTTAAAGTCTACCACAACGTTTTCTATTCTCTATCATTCCATATGTCCATCATTTATTATTCCAGACATTCAACAACAAGTTGCAACAAAAGCATCTTGCATCCATCACTACCGCCACATCCCCTCCTTGCAATCGAAAACAGTGAATACAATGTGCAGTTGCCGCAATGGTATGTCGCCAGGCGGTATCATTCTCATCATCACAGGTCATTATACAGCACAATTTATTTCATTGTAAGTAATTATCATTGTTTAGCGGATGTGCAGCGATTAATGGTAGTGTCTGGTGAATGTTTTTTCACATCTCAACACAACAACAACAACAATGAACACTTGCAAGTATGCTAGTCACTGTATCAATTTACGAAAGTGCCACTTTGACGTATTATTTCTATAATGTTGTTGACGTAAAAAAATGGTGGAAATAGCAGGAATGGAAGATGAAAACAAAACAACAAAAAACAAGAAATCTAATTCCATTTTCACTTAATTTAATGAAAATTTTTTTTAGAGGACGAGCAACCACTTTGAGGGTATTTTTTGGAAGGGTGTTGAAGGGATTTTAATAAATAAATTGCGGCAGGAAACTGCAGTTATTTTACTACGGAAAGTAAACATAAACATTACATTGCATTAATTGCAACACATCCTTCCAGGCGCCTCTGCTTCTTGCGCGCCTACGCCAGTTGGTCATACCAACCGATGACAGGGTTTCCTCGATTTGGTCCTTCAAACGCAAACAAGGTCGCCCTCTTCGCCGACTTCCGAGAGGTCCCCGCATTAAATACTCGTCTTGCCGGAGCATCATCCCTCATGCGAACGACATGGCCGAGCCAGCGAAGTCGCTGGATGTTAATACGCTGCACAAAGTCCATGTCATTGAGCAGCTCATACAACTAATTGTTATATGGGATGCGGACATCATCGCCAACTCATACTGGACCGAAGATCTTACGTAGGACTTTTCTCTAGAATACTGTCAAGGCTGCTGCATCAGTGCTTAGAGTCCATGCCTCTACGTCATCAAGAAGCACGGGGAGATCCCCTTTCACCTCAGCTACTATAATAACCATCGAGCTGGATGATATCATAAGCAAGGTCCGTTCAGAGGGAAAAGGAATAACATGGAGACACTCATGTCAACTGTAGAATTTAGATAACGCCGATAATATTTCTGTACTCCTGCAGTAGATTTCTTACAAGCAAAAATAGAAGACTAGGAGAGATTAGCGAGCAATGGACCATAGCAATGAGAATTAACGAAGCACTGCATCGTGCGTTTTTTAGATTGCCCAACACTTCAGGCCAGACGTCATTTTTGGGTGACAGAACGTTTGAAGATCTGGGCATAGTGACGAACGTGCTACTAAGGAAACTGGCCGGTTTCATCCGCAGCTCTAGATGGTTTAAACTCACCACTAATGGATCATGACGAGTTGGTTTATCACACACTGGCTGTTACAATGAGCCATATAGCCACCGTGAGAATTTGCTTGCGAACGGCAAGCTACCCGCTAACCTAACCTAACCTATCACCTTAGCAGGAATATTGAGCTGAGATTATCGTAAAACATGATCCATTGTAGGGCTATCGAAAGCTGCCTTATAGTGTGATGATGATGGATGCGAGTCAATTTGGTATTCAAAGGACATCTACAGGAATTGACGTAATGTGAAGAAGCCGCACTGATAAGGTCTAATTAGTCTTTTGACGCGTAATTTCAGTTGTTCATTAACTGCGTTTGTAAGAACCCTACATGCGATAGGGAGAAGGGATAGGGAGAAGATATGTATATCCCCGTAAATGCCGTTGGTTAGCTTCTGACACCACCCATTTTGTACGTCTTAATTTTATACATGAGTGGCAAGGCTTACTGTTTAATGTCGGCACCGAACGACAGATTTTTGAGAAACTTTTCATGACAATTTTACTTCCTCTCAGAGTTTTTGCTTGAAGACTGCTGAAAGAAAGTCACTGAAAGTGAACACTTTTGATATTTCGGTTTATTTGAGATGTTTTAGCCAGGATCGAAACCACTGGCTCTTTTCTAATAACTTCTACTATTTTTAGAAAAATCTCAATTACAACAACAAATTAACTATGTGTGGCAGAACTTTTTGAGAAACTTTTCATGACAATTTTACTCTCACAGAGTTTCTTCCAGAAATTTGGAGAGAAGAATTGGTCGCAGAAATATTTTTTTCATATTTTGTTTTGTCCAAAATTTCTCAGCCGGTGTCAAAACCACGGGCTCTCGTCTAATAAGTCATACCTACTCGAGGATGGCAACTTCTAGAAAAATCTCAATTACAACAAGACGTTAACCATTCCAGTTTTTGTATCGTATGTACTTATGTATTTAACGTCTTAACCATTCCAGTTTTTGTATCGTATGTATGTATTTATATCAGTGCATCCTAAACCCAAACAATTTCTGCATTTTTTCTGAATTTCCTGTAAACTGCAACACGAATTTCAATATAAGTTACTGAGGCATTGTTCCACATTCGATTGTCCCTTTTTTTAAAATTTTGTTTGTTGTTCAATTCGTAGTTTTTTGTTGTTGTTTTCTTTTTGTTGTTGTTGTTGTCAAATTTAAAAGTCAATTAGTAAATAATGTTTTAATCAAAAAGTACATTTTGAGTTCAAATCCTGGTTTGTTTTTTCAAGAGCCTTTAATGGTACATTTATCATATTTGTTCGTTTACCAAAAAAGACTACAAAACATTTTTAAGGTTTTATTGTGTTTGTATATATGTATGTATGTAAGTAAGTGTAAATGTATGAGTAAGTGAATGCGTACGTATGCATGTATGTGTTGTTATCACAGTACTTATATTCTAATACGATTCGTTTTTATTGGGAATTTTTAGCAACTGTCTCTCTCTCTCGCTCTCACACTCCTCTCTCTCTACACGATTACCATTTTTTAAGTGTAAATTTACATAAACACTGTTCGTAAAATAAAAAAAGAAACAGAAGCAGAATTAGAAACAGCAACAGCATCTATTGGAAAAGAGTTTAAATGTCTACATTTCTTGTACCAGTTCATGTATGTACACTGTACATGGAACAGTTACTCTATGTATGCCATGAATGAGAGGTCCATGAATGAGAGGCATTAAAAATGTTGCATAAAGTTGCATAAATTGATACGAAGTGCCAATGAATTTGTATGCATTTCAGGGTGTATATGAAAATAATGTAACCAAGTTTACCCCAAACACCGGGACAGGTTTTTATTTGTCAAGTCAAGCCAAACAAAGGCACAATAACCGAGCATAGACAGGTGGCCAGATTAAAGTAAATTTAGTGTAGAGAGGCCAAACTAAAGACAGCTGGGAACGATTGACGAACTTATTTATGGGATTTTAAATAAACCTGAGATCACAAATTTAATACGGATTTTGTAGAATTTTGTATTCACTTAAATTGTTCATACATCGCTTAGATGTAATTTGGTTCCACTTACGACCTTGCCAACTTGAAATGATAATGCATGACAGATATATTACACACATACATACACAATTGATCATTACAACTGTTCAGTCAGGATTACAAACTAGCTTTACACACCACCCAGGTTGTATGTGTTAATTTTATGATTGCGTGGTGGGACCAACCGTTTAAATAAAATTGTATAAAATTAACACACACAACATGAATGGTGTGAGAAGCTAGGCCGTACGTCAGACTGAAGGGTTGTAATGGCCAATTATGTATGTGTTATGTAAAGGGAGATCCTTAGTCGAAGGAAAAAGACTAACAAGTTAAGAATGACGATCAATCGATATTTCGACGTCTCTCTCGATACGCACATATCTTTGTCTTTTTAATGGTTTTGATTCACAACTCAAATATTTTATTTAAGATAAGCTTAGGTTTGGTTAGGCTAGCGCTGTACAAAAGGACTGTAGGTTTTAGACATATCATTACATATTGGCTTTATTGGATCGAGGTGGAATCAATGTTGCATTGTGGTATACATGTATGGTAGTGCAAACACCAATACTGCTGCAGACTGCTAGACAGGGTAAGCAGGCAGTCACCTGTGCGGATCAGCAGAGCACTCTGTTCCATTCCAACTAATGAATTATTTGCTACGGCTCCCCTCTGCCCTCCTTTTGAAGCGGCGTGATAGTGTGAAACGGTGGCACTAAGGATTAACGCGATAAAATACCTGGCCCAACTTGCATTATAGACCTGCTGCTATTCTGTAATGACATAGACAGATTCAGTTCGATTATATGGTTCTTTATAAATTTCTGAATAAAACACTTGATTTCCGAATTCCAACTAGCGACTTCTGGTCTAGTGGTCCGGCTGTTTCCAATTGGATTCTTGTTAAGTGGCGGGATTTTCTCTTGATTTATTTGGACAATCAGGCTGCGATTAAGTCCTTAACAAACATATTTTCAACTTCCATCCTTATCCATAAATGAAAGAATTTCTCTAGGTCATTTTCGATCATTCAAAGGTAACTTTTATATGGATTCTGGGACATATGGATATCGTTGGAAATTGCATTGTTAATGAGCTGTTCACGGCAGGCTATATGCTGACTCTATTAGCTACGCATGGATAAGAAGAGAACCGATTCACTTTAAGCCTTAAATCTCACGGTCATCTACCACACAATAGCTATTTACACGGGCTACGCTTTTTTGGTAGGCCTGCTGTAAGTCTTGATTTCTGCAGAAGCTGTAGATCTGAGGAGGAAGAAGTGACTATCTTCCACTTCATGTGTCAGTGCCCTGCTTTTGTCACAAAAAAGCTTTACTTTGGTTTCGGGTTGGTTTTGTTTAAGGAAAGTTTGAACCCTAGGGTGAAATTTGAAATTTTGTGGTATTACATGATGACATACATAGTTGGTTATTACAACTCTTGAGTCAGGACTACAACCTAGTTTCTTATGCAGTACAATGACAACGAATGGAAGCGCAGAAACATAATTGAATAACAGGCTCACTAAAACGAGAGGGGCATTGGTACTATGTTTGTGTAAAAACAACTATTTGGCACGGGAGTGAAACCTACTGAAACAAGTATGTATGTACTTCAGAATTACATCAGCAGCATTGGTATCAGCCAGCATGGAACTTAGCCATATTGTCGGTAAGAATACTGATTTTTGCCCTGAATGGCGTTACAGTAGAATCTTTAGGGGTTTGGTGTCGTAAAAATCTTGAATAATTTTATCGTTTTCAATTCTAACAAAATTACAAATTTCTACGTCTATGGCAACACTACTAAGAGCCTTTTAGAACAATTTCTATGTGTCCCTATAAACAAATCTCGATATGCAAGCATTTATGGTCTTTTACTTACACTCACACTCATACAAAAGTGCAGAAATGGAAAATAATACATACAATTCATATGTATTGTAATACTCTACAACGTGCATACCATACGTGTGTATGGATGCATTTTAAAAGAAAAAAAAGAAAGAAAAAAGTAAATAATACAACTACAAATTTTATTGCAGTTTGTTGTTATTGTTTTAAAGTATAAAACAAATACAAACAATTGCAAATATGGGCACTTTTGAAAAATTCTATTCAAGTGCTCTTCTGGGGTTCTGTGTGTGACTTTATTATTTAACTCTTGCTCTTGTTGTTATTGTTTTTGTTCTTATTTATATTGTTTTATATTTGTTGGCATAATAAAATTGAAGAAAATGAAACAACATTTAATAAAATGCAAAATAAGTTCCGTTACTACGTAATACATACACTCTCTTAATAAAGTGTTTTGAAATTCTTTTCAAATGCTGATGATGGTGTTGATTAAAATGGAGTTGCCCTTAATTGACTTGATAATTGTTGTGTTGATTTATATTTTACTTTTCTTTTTATTCCATAAATGTCTAGCAAATTAAAGAAAAATTAGTATACAATTAAGTGTTAATAAATTTATAAAAAATAATACAAGCACCTATGTTCTACTTTCACATGAACATTGTTTAATCGACGAGAGTGCAGAGTACTTTTCGAGTTAATAAAATTATAAAATAAGTTCTTGGGTAAAAGAATCACTGAGAAGCTTAATTCAATATAGTTAAATACACAAAATTGGTCCCTTCAACGCTATAGTCAGGTTTACAACCTAGCTTCTCACACCACTTATGTTGTGTATGTTAATTTTATACATGAATGGCAGGACCTATGTTTAAAGTCGAATCCGAATCACTGCCTGTTTGCCAGAAATCTACGAATATTTTTTCCCTCTTTTTTGGCTTATAGCATTTGATTTTTATATTTTCAAGTTCTTTTCAATTCAATACAATAAACATTTCCTTATTACTACACTTGACTTCGACTTGAGCAAGTATTATTAATGTGAATTTTATGTCCTTGTTGTGATTCCATATGACTACGTTCGACTCCTTTTTTAGTCATTTTTGTTTTCCTCTTTATCGTTTCATTATTTCATGTCTTCTAAGTGGTCTTTGCTAGCTTTTCTAGTTAAAGTTTTCCATTTTCTTGGTCTATTGTTAGGCAAGCAGAGAGAAGTTTCTCTTATTGTTATACACTGAATAGCAGTAGAATAGTTTTTCAAAGAAGAAATACAATTTTAGCAAAAAAAATTATCAAATATTTTTCGAATATAATATTAAAAATGTTGTTGTTGCTGTTGGGTTTGTTAAATCATACATTAGGTTTAAATACTAAACTCTGCACTGGAAGGAAATATGCATACGGACATGGACAATTGTGATGTGAATTTTTTTACTTACCGATGCCAAATGGAGTTAAAATTTCCTTACCCAAGAGAATTAAATATTTGGGGGTTATTCGTGATACCAAGTTCTCAGACCAACTATCACACACTGACTATCGGACTCTGGTGGAGCCAACCTAGCTCTACGGAGTACATGTTTTGTGGACGCTTCATAGACAGCAATGCCATTGTCTATATTGCAGTATTCTTTTTAGAGAGCTGGGTGATGGATGTCAGAAAATGAGATGTTAAAAACGTCTATCTTTATATGGCAAGAGCAGGGGACTGCCGCATGAGGGAAAAGAAAGTTTCTTTTTCCTTCTTAGATCCACAGCTCCTGCAGTTGTCATTCGCCAGAATACCAAGTCTTTCAGCAGCCTTTCAGCCTGCCAAAATAACAGTGGAACAGTGGAACGAATCGCCATTGTGCAATGGATAGTCATGTGATGGGTATACATGTTCAACAGAGTGTAGCAATTTGCACGTGCGCTCCTGCCGTCAACGAAATTGACCCCTAGTAACAGAAGTGAGTAATACATATTCGAAATAACTGAAGCAATGGGAGTCTATACTTTACTTACTTACTTACTTAACTGGCCATTAATAACCCGATTAACAGATTCCAATGACATGACCGAGTCAGCGCAGCAGCGTATTAATATACGCTTCACAACGTCTATGTCGTTGAGGAGCTCATACGGATCACTGTTGGAACGGATGCGAAAATCATCGACAACTCGCACTGGAGAGAAGATCTTTACCAGGACTTTTCTTCCGAATACTCTCAAGGCTGATGCATGAGTGCTTAATAGTGTTCATGCCTCTGCGCCATAAAGAAGCACGGGGAGGATGAGAGTCTTGGAGAATATTAGCTTTGGCGTAAGAGAGTGGTCGCTGCTACTCAGTTGCCTATTGAGACCAGCACCTGTTGGCATGAGTGATCCTGCGCTTGATCTCCAGACTGACATCACTTTTTGGTGGTAACGGCGGAACCAAGATTAATAAATTCCTTGACTAAATCGAAAGTATAGTTATCGACCGTAATCTGAGATCCAATATGCCGCACGTTTCTACTTGCCTTGGAATATGTATACCCTGTAACTTATTGGAGATTGTGAGCTCTTCAGCAATGCAATTTCCAACCATATCCCTATGTACCGGAACCCATATAAGAATTACCTTTGAATGATCTGAAATTTCTCTGAGGAACCCTTAGGATAAGAATGGTCGTTGAAACTACTTTTGTTTGGGTGTTAATCGCAGTCTCGCTGTCCGAGTAAATCAACAGATTTTCACGGAAAATCCTGTCACTCAACAAGCATTGCGCTGCTTTTAAAATTTGCTTGACCTCTGCTTGGAAAATACTGGTGTGGTCAGGCACGCTAAAAGAAAGTTTAATATCGCAATCTTAATCAAAATACCGCAGTCTAACCGTCCCTGACACTCATCATCGAGGCATCAGTGTAGACTTCAAGGGTCCCATCAGAAACCTCAGGATTTTCTGTCCAGAAGCCCCTAATTGTTATTCTCTTAATCGAAGTTAAAAGGAATCATATAATTAACCCTAAAGAGCCTATATCTGCCATAGTCCAGATTGGGCCAGAATTTGACTGCATTAAGTCTCACTGCCACCAGCTCAGCCCTTTGCCTTAATAAAAGGTCAGAGGGGAGCCAATTTAGTATAACAAATAATGCCTTACATGAAGTGTAACAAACACTCTGGTGATAGAAACACCTAGCTACCTGCGTACTCTGTCTATCAGGAATGTATCTTTGCAGTGTCGCCGTAAAGATGGTCTAAAATGATTCTAATACGTCTGCATTGTGGTACACATGGATTTCTAGAAAAATCTCTGAGAGTGATTAAAATTGCAATGAAAAGTTTCTTAAAAATCAATTCTTTCAGAGTTAACTTTAAATTGTATATCGGCCCGCGACTCATGTATAAAATTAACACACACAACATCGGTGTATTCATGAGTATTCAGAGATTTTATAAACACACTCACACAAACACAATTGTTCATTACAACCCTTCAGGATAAGATTACCTTTAGGTAGATTACTATACACAGGAATGACGGGACCTAGAGTTTAAAGTCGACTCCGAATGACAGAATTTTTGAGAAACTTTTCATTGCAATTTTATTTTACTCTCCTCTGCTGAGAGGAAATCGCCCAAGAAATATTTTTCCATATTTCATTTTGTTGGAGATGTCTGAGCTGTGGTTTGAACCAGAGATCAGCAATAATTCGTTTATTCGCTACTCATAAGTACTCATGAAATTTTGAGTATGAGTCAGTCAACAGTATTGAAATTCAACTGCTCTGATTCATTCGTACTCACTAGAATGTTGATTTATAAGTTTAGGTTGCAATGAGTATGAGTACAACGTTGATATCAAACTCATAACATTCGAAATATGTTTGATTCATACGCCTACTCATTCAGATCCATGAATTTAGAAAAATACTTGTAATACTCATAAATGATTAGAGTGATTCGAATCATTCATCAAAACTTACAGTCTTAGTCGCTGTTGCATTTACAAAAAAAAAAAAGAAAAAAGAAAAAGGCAAAGACAGCAAGCAAAGCAAACACACAACGTTCTAGTGAGTATTATAGTGTTCGTATGCGAATCATACTTATTTTGTGATTCTTGTAAATATTGAGTAAAGGAGAGTCGAAGTCAACAACATCATGCGTATTGTTAACTATAAGTACGATGAGTACTTCAAACTTTGAATGAGAGTAGTATGCGTATAATATAAAAATAAGTATGAATGCATACAAGTATCAGAAATTATGAGTATGATTCGATTCTACTCATGTTTTTGATTACTCATTGCTAATCTCTGGTTTGAAATGAGGCCTCTCTTCTAATAAGCCAAGAAACCTACCTACTAGATTATGTGCGGCTTTATAAATACATATTCCGGTGAAACGAAAAGAAAAAAGCATTCACAATTCAGTCATATCTGAATAGTTGCCAAACGTTTTATTCCTCTCAACTAAATATTATCCCATTTGAAATTATCCATTTGCTTATGCTTATCAAATCATCATACCATCTTCTCAGACGTCCGCTTACCTTTACAAAACAAGAAATAAAATTACTCCAGTGGTCGTTGAATAACGCACCCGCAGTTACTTCGGGAATATGAAAACTAAAGACATTAAGTTAAATTAAATAATTTCGCCTGTGGCTTTAATATCTTTTGCATCACAGACTTTCTTACCTTTTATTAAAAACGTATCTGCTCTTTGTCTCTCTCATTTGGCTTTCATCTCTATAACTGATACAAAAAAATTTCGTTAATATTTACCGAAAAAAACATGGTAACAAAATGGAGTAACTTTTTCAAAATAACTTTCTATTCATTCATAATGTTTTTTGGTAAAATTTTAGATTCCACTATAGATTACGATATTAATGCCAAAACGTATATAAAACAGAACTTCTTAAAGGGAAAAAGAGAAAGAGAGTGAGAGAGAGACAGAGCAGAAAAATAATAAAAACCATGCAAAATAAACGCTAAAAAATAAAGAATTTTAACCATTATGACCACAGGCAAATACTTTTATCATTAAATGGTCATCTTAACAAAAGTAAATAATTTTTTTTGTGGTTGTTGTTGTTATTCTAACAAAAAAGTATTTCGATATTGCATTGCAAGAAATAAGCAAAAAAATGTTTATCAAAAAATTTTGTTAATATTTTGAATTAATTTTTCCAGTTCTATATTGGCAATACAATAAAAGACACACGTAGACTTTATTATATACAGTGTGCAGCAAAAGTCTGGATACCCCATTCTGGCACCAAAAGTTCTGAAGAATTAAGAGTTCCAACAAGTCAATGAACTCAATCATACTGCTGGTGTAGTGTATATGTGATTTGCCTTCTAAAGTGCCCACAGGCTTCACAATACTCTTCACAGAGTACTGATATGACTCCAAGAGAGCCACGGTTCGTAGCCGCTAAACCTCAAACAAAAGTCAACTGAAAAACTCCCTCACGAGTGCATGGCAGGAAATATTAACAGAAAACGCTTAACAAAACTAGCACATTCAATGCCAAGGGGTAAATAGAGTGCTTGGCCTTAAGGCATATCCTACTGAATATATCGAATAAAGTTTTAATATATTGGGTCCCCTTTGAATTTTAAATTTACTCTGAGTTCTTCTTAAGGGCACTGAAGGCAGTATGCATATATACGTAATACATAATTGGCCATTACAACCCTTCAGTCAGGATTATGGCCTAGCTTTTCACACCACTCATGTTGAGTGTTTTATTTTATACATGAGTGGCGGGACCTACAGTTTAAAGTCGACTCCAAAACTTTTCATGGAAATTTTACTTACTCTCAGAGTTTTTGCCAGAATTCTGCTGAGCGGAAAAAGCCGAAGAAATATTTTTTCATATTCCGTTTTGATGTCTGACCTGGGGTTTGAACCGTGACCCTACGTCTAATAAGCCAACACACTACTTACTAGACTATGGCGACTAGGCAGTATGCTCCAACTGTTATGCAAACCATGACTAAAAGCAGGTATGCCCAACGATTGGAACCCGATGTCCTCGCTCTTGTCCTAAAAATGTGGTGACCCAATACAGAGGTATAAGTCTTCTCGGTACCAATTACGAGTGAACTAGAGAAACCACTTATCAAAGCATTAGTTGGATCATATCAGTGCGGCTTCAAAATTGGCAAGTCTATAATCGACTAAATGTTCCCATTATGACAAATCTAAGAGAAGACTCAGACTAGCCTGACAAAGAATAATGTTTTAGCATCAATGTCTGAGCTCGTTATTTCTGAGAATTGATAATACTATGTTCAGATATGCACTTTTATTGTGTCAATATTCGGTTTATTGAGTACAATATTTTAAGTGTTCAGACATAATAATATACGCAGTTCAGCTGCTTATTCAATATTCATATGACAGCTGGTAAACAAAACAGCTGGTTGTTTCAACAATATTGTTTTTATTTTTTGTTTGTTTGACATTTGAGTTGTCAAATATCAACAAAAAGTGTTGGGATAATTGTAATATGCGCACTGAACATAGTCATGACAGTGCTGCATTTTAAGTTTTACTCAATACTATAACAATTTGAGTATTTATTGCGCAATAATTAATCGAAACTTTATATTAAATATTGAGCTCAATAATGGCGTTTATTGCGATTTACGGAGTAAAGGTGCATATCTGAACACCGTATAACGCTCAGAGTTTTTGCTAGAAATCTGCGGAGAGGCAATTGTCAACAAATATTTTTTTTCATATTTCGTTCTGTTCAGGATGTCTGAGCTGGGGATTGAATCGTGGCATCACGTCTAATAAGCCAACACACTACCTACTAGACTACAACGGCATATACACACTTTGTGTTATTTAAATTTAAAGATAGAAAGCGCTTAAGGACAGACCCTTTACAAATACAGATTGTCTTATCAACCAACAAAGTGATTAAACATTATGTTAGCGCTTTATAACTTAAACTAGTAATAACGTGTAACAGTAATTAGAAATAAAACGCTTCAAATCATTTTAATTAATTTGAAATTAACCATGTCAAGTCATTTCCATTTGGATTAATTGTATGATTTAAATAAAATGGTTACAATTATTACTAAAACTACCTTTTTATAAAGATGCAGAAAAAACGAATGCTATTTTAATAATATTTGTATACAGTGAAATCTTAGAAAAACGAACGATGGCTAAATTGAGCAATTAAACTATCAAAAACAAAAATAACAAAAATATAAAAAGTCTAAAGTATTGTCAGACAGAATTCATTTTAACCATGCTCCTCTATAGTTAGTTGCTAGGTGTAGTTGGAAAGGAGAACAAGGTGTGCTTTTTTGTTGTGTGACATAAAAATGAAACTTTTCCAAAGGTTTCCTTTCTATAAGATGAATGAAGAGTATATTCATCTCCGTATTATTATATTCATCTTGTCCTTTTATAATTCATTTCTTTTCATTGCTTTCTTTTCTCTCTCAAGTTCTCTTGAAATTCATATAAGAATAGGATCATATTCTGTATGGAAAAAAGGAAAGGCAACTAGTTTGCTATTTGGAAATTTATTCATAATAAAAGACATGCCCGGATATAATAGAGCTATTGAAAGAGAAAAGAATGCAAAGTAGCAACAAAACAACAGAAAAAAATGAATGAATGAATGAATGATTATGATGATGTGATGCATTTATAAGGATAAAATGTCTAAAATGACTAAAAACCTAATTATATTTACTATACAATAAAATAGTTATTGTTGTTGCTGTTGGTAAAAATCCAACAATAAAAACTTAGCTTTAGAAGATGAAAAAAATTTTTTGTGGTAAATTGATAAGTAAAAGTTTATTATGTGCCAGTACTAGGTTAATACATCCTTTGGTTGCACTTCTGTGACGCTTCGTTTTTTACTGAATTGTTTGGTCTGTTATTTATGTAGACTCAGGCACACATACACATTTCTTTCAATCCTCTAAAGACACAATTAATAGCCTATTTTCATTCATATCTGTTACGGGCTCTATCCTTGATAATATTGCAACTCATAGTTCGTTTTCAGGTGGCGGGGTGATGTAGTGGTGAAAACAGCTTGTCGAGAAGTCTGAATCACAATGGAGATAAAAAATAACCGGTTCGAATCCATCTAAAAAGCCTCCTCGCCTCATTGAAATGGAAAAAAGGGAAATCAGGCAGTGCCGCCAACAAGCGTAGAATAAGTAGGTATCAACTACCACTGCGGCACATACTCGGAGGACGTTGTTTCTAGGTAACGATAGAGGACAGCACCAATATTCTAAGGACGCTACAGCCAGCCAATGCCCTGTCTAGCTGTAACAACAAGAGATTAATGGAACGGAAATGGAATAGAAGGGGGATCAGGCAGTGCCGCCAACAAGCGGAGAATAAGTTGGAATTAACTACCACTACAGCACATACTCGGGGGATGTTGTTTCAAGGTGATGATAGATGACAGCGCCATTATCCTAAGGCCGGTACAGCAAGCCAATACGCCGCGTAGCTAGAACAACAAGAGATTAATGAAACCGAATCAAGGCAGAATAACAACTAAACGGTACTAAAGGCAAAAACAGCAGTCATCTGGATAAGATGAAAAATGCCTTGTGGAAGCCAGCTGAACTGCGTATATTATTATGTCTGAACACTTAAAATATTGCATTCAATAAACCGAATATTGACTCAATAAGAGTGCATATTTGAACATAGTATTACTAAAATTACCATGAAAAGTTGCTCAAAAATCTGTCGTTCAGAGTCGACTTTAAACTGTAGGTTCCATCACTCATGTCTAAAATTAACACACTCAACATAAGTGGTGTGAGAAACTAAGTCGTAATTCTGACTGAAGGGTTGTAATGGCCAATTATGTATGTATGTATGTATGAAGAGTTTAATTTGTATTTGTTTTGCCCCTACTACCTTTACATATTATAATTAGTGCGCATGTAGCTTATCTATCCAAAATTGTTGTGGTTGGCTGCATTACGCGCCCATTGTGTTTATAGCATAAGGCTTACTTTTTGACAGACAGCATGCAGGCATCCATTTTCCTTTAGAGTAACGAGTCATAATCATTTTAATTTGGAAAAATGAAAGTAAATCATAAACTATTGGAAAAGTTGTAAAAGTTTGCAAACAGAGATGCTTAAAATGTTTATGAATTTTTATGTTTCTTTGTGTTTTTTTCCCCTTTTGGCCAATTCCTAATGGCGTAAAATTGTTTTTGACTGGATTTTCATTATTAGCGATAGTCACAGCAACTCAGCAATTTGCGTCAAATGGCATTTTATTGGACCGACAATAAAACATTTTAAATTATTTTTTATGAATTTTTTCAAGATTTTTTCAAGACTCAATATAGGACAAAGTTGTTTTTTCAAAATTATTTAAAAATTATTCAAAATTTTTTAACGCCTACTCACCTTGCACCGATCATTAAAACTTACTTACCTATTCAAAGAAAAATCTCTTCCTTCTCTCTGAAGAGTCCAAACAGCCGTTGTCATGTTAATTATTTAAATGAGGCAATAAAAGTTGTTACAAATTAACCAACACGAGCTGTTGTTGCTTTGCAACAGAGCGAAAGGCAGAATAAATTCAAATTTTGAACATATTTCACGATGATTTCTTTTGAAACTTTTACGATAGCGGAAGTTTTCTTTTTAATTTATTCCCTGTTTGGTAAAGTTGCTGTTCGGGGGAAAAGCAGATTAATTTTGTGGTTAATTTTGTAACAGCTTGTGTCATAGTTAATGGGGAAAGGTGAATTACTTCATATCAACGAAGTATTCAACTAAAATTTTTTATGAAACTTAATGCAAAAAATAATGATTTAAAAGCGACAGTGTTTGGAGTGCTTACAAATGTGAACGATGTTTATAACAAAATTTTTCCGACCAAGCCTACCCATCATTGGGTATCATTATGGACTTTAAACCGTCCTATAAAAACTATAAAAAGGAACACGGAGGGAAGGATGAAGAAAGCGATGAATGCCCTGTGCATCTGTAAAAGAACATTTAAAAGTTGATGGGATCGGTAGTCTCATATCTTCCACCGGCTGTATACAGCGGTTGCACGGACTATGCTCTCCTATGTGGCATTAGTGTAATGGGAGGCTAAACCTCTCTACGCTGAAATCCACGACACAGGCTGACTTCGAGGTCATCTTGTCTCTACAACCATTAGACATCTTCCTTCAAAACGTGCCTGCCAGAACGTCTTAAGTTTTCGAATATGTTTAGGCCATCTATGGTAGGACATGCCTCAATACTGCATGTACAGTAGAACCAAAAACCATACGAAAGTCAAACTTGCACACGGGTAGAATGGTTTACTGAAGCTATCATCTCGGTGATGGTAATATAACGATCTTCACCGATGGCTCATAAATGGCATGTGGAACTGGATCTGAAGTCTATTCCGATAAACTGGCATTGAACGGGTCATAAAGATTACCTAACCAGGCTAGTAAATATATTTCGGGCAGTAATGTTTGCTATTGAATAAGATGCACGTATGGTTAAAACTGAATATATAGATAGTCAAGCAGCAATGAAAGTGCTAGGATCTCACCTCGTCAAATCAAAGTGCGTCTACACTGTATACGTTGACACAACACCCGCCTCTACTATGTTCTGGGCAACTGTGACATAGAGGGAAACGAAAAAAATAGATGTTTTCCGATTGCCTCTGTTAATTTGTCTGTTAATACTGTCCACTTGTGTTACCCTGTAATACCCTGGCGGCAGTAGTGTACGTATAATATTGCCAGATTCAGTTGGACACGTATGTATGGACAGGAAGGGGAATGACTCACTTCTGTCCTTAAATCAAATGGCCATCTATTTCACAATGGCGATTCTTACGTGTTATTGTACTTTTGATAGGCATGCCGAAATACTTGCCATTCCGACGGAGGACTTCTGCAGAATCTGTGGGTCTGAGGAGAATGAAGAACCTGTCCTTCACCTCATGTGTCAGTGCGTTGCTCCTGCCATAAACAGACGGAGGTATTTAACAACAGCAAGATTTGTTGTGTACTGGGGATGGTTTTCTTTAGGAAATGTTTGATCCTTGGGTAGAATACATACATACTTACATAATTGCATATTAGCATCACTCATGTTGTGTGTGTTCACTTTATTCATGAGTGGCGGGGACCTACAGTTTAAAGACGATTCCGAACGACAAATTTTTTTGAGAAACTTTTTCATGGCATTTTTATATTTACTCCCAGGGTTTGTGCCAATCTACTGAGAAAAAGTCACAGAAGAAATATTTTTGTAGGTTTTTTGTTGGAGTCGTCTGAACTAGGGTTTAAACCGTGGTCCCATGTCTAATAAGTCAACATACTACCTACACGACTACGACAACTTCAGAGTAGATTGTGGTATCACTATGGGCCTAAATGCTGGCCTAAGTGGGATCTCTTAATTCAAGGGCTGTCCGCCACCTAATCGAACCTTAGTATTTATGGTTTGGGTGTTTTATAATAAAAAGGAGTTGGGTTCATTCTTAAGCACCTCAAATATAAAATTTAAACTGATTTGATGGAATTTGAATTTCTCTAATTTATGGTTCCCTTTAATATATTTTCATCGTACATCAATTTATTAGAATATTAAACATTCTCAAATACAATTCCAATAAACTCCCATAATATTTAAACTTTTCAATTTTTTGTCCCTTACAGTCTCATAAATAACCATACCCAAAGTAATAAAGCACTCATAAAGACAACTACATACATACGTATGTATATTTAAATATTCTCATTCATTTTCTACAAAATTTATTGAAAAATCTTTAGGGAGTATGACAAAGAATATTTATTGTGGGAATATAAGCAACTCAATAGTAATTTTACAGCAATTAGCTTCGCTTTTTTAAGATAAAAAACATGCACATGTACACGTACATATGTACACTTAAGTACTTATATTGTGAAGTAGATTTTAGACAAACATAAGTACATACAATTTGCATCTGCATAACTTTCAATTTTAATACAAAGAAACGTTTGAAAACGTTTTGGGGTAGAAAGAAGAAAAACATGTGCGTGTACGCGTGCTTTTGGCAAGAGTTCCATAACGAAAATCAAATTTAATTTTAATCGCTCTTGGAGGACCATTTTCATTTAAATCGTAGACATCGAGTTTAATTTGAAATCATTAATGGCCGTTGAACCTGAAGTATTAAAAAGAGGTCTTAAAGATGGAATGAAATTTTGGTTTAGGAAATATGAATGTTTGCATAAATGGTTTTCAAAATTATAAGAGACATTTTAAGTGAGTTATTTAAAGTGTTGTATTGGGTTTCATTCAAAACTGAAGGTCATGCGCTACAAGTGACATGGTGTACTGGGTAAAGCGCTTGAATTTTCAGTTTCGAATCCAGGAATTCCAAAATAAACTCAACATGGTTTTCAACATACGTACATACATAATTGGTCATTACAACTCTTCAGTTAGAATTACGGCCTTCTCACACCACTCATGTTGTGTGTGTTAATTTTATACATACGTGACGGGACCTACAGTTTAAAGTCGAATCCGAACGACAGATTTTTGAGGTTTTAAAACTTTACATTAGTCGAGGTATAATAACATACTATGAAAGGCCAGGCAAAGCCTGCTTCTAAGAAACAATTTGACTCACTGAGCAAAGTTCTTCAACACAGCTCTCCATACATGGCATATGCGACAGCCGGATAAAGTCGGCTACAATCGACCAAGTACCTTCTTAGCCTTGATTAAAAAATTGAAGGAAAGAAATTAAAAAAATATCTTTGAATTCTTGTTTCTTAAAGGAACATAAATAATACATATACAATGAGCGTCAAAAGTAACTGTACATTAAAAAAAAATATGCATTAATAAATAACCGTTATTTTTATTTTAAAATTCTTTCATTGCCAATTTTTATAATTGAAACAAAAAAAAAATAAAAAAAATTCGAAATATTGTCAAATTTTTTCGGGCACTCTCCTTAAGTGATGCAAGTTGAGTTTGGTAATTGTTAGAATTTTATTCTTAGTGTACAGTTTCTTTTGACGTTTTCTGTACATAATTGGTCATTACAACCCTTCATCGGGATTACGAAACAGTCTCTCACAACTTGTTGTGTATGTTAATTTTATGCATGAGTAGCGGGACCTACAGTTTAAAGTCGATTCCGAAAGACAGATTTTTGAAAAACTTTTCATGGCAATTTCTTTTTGATCTGAGAGTTTTTGCCAGAAATCTGCTGAGAGAAAGTCGCCGGAGAAAAATTTTCTTATGTTTCATTTTGTTGCAAATGTCTGACATGGTGCTTAACCCATGGCCAACAGTCTACCTTCTAGACTACAGCGGCTTAAGAAACAGCAATGAGCAAAGAAAAGACATTTCATAAAATAGATAGATTGGAAGTAATTTGGGTTAAAAATTCTCTCTCACATAAGAATTTAGACTGCATGATGTCAATCAAAAGAAAAAGTAAATCGCAGTCTAGTAGGTTGTGTGTTGGCTTATTAGACATGACGCTACGTTTCACACCCCAACTCAAACATCTCCAAGAAAACGAATCATGAAAACATATTTCTTCGGCAGTTTCCTCTCAGCAGATTTCTAAAAAAAGTCTCTGAGAGTAAATAAAATTGGCAGAAAAAAGTTTCCCATCTGATTTACGATGTCGACTTAAACTGTAGGTCGTCCTGCCACTCATGCATAAAATTAACGCATACAACATAAGTGGTGTGAGAATCTAGGTCGTATGTACATACATATGTGTGGAATATAACGTCGTTGAAATATCTTCCACGGATTCTCTGAATGGAGTGCATTCGTAATAATACTGAATGTGAACTATGACAGGTGTTATGTTGGTTGGAGACGCTAGGTCGTAATCCCGACTGAAGGATTGTAATGATCAACTATGTACATACGTATGTATGTAAGTTATTTTAAATAGCATGTGACAAAAAATTTATCATTTTAAGAATAAAATATTCAACACAAACTTTCTGGTGGTTGGGTGTGCTAATTAGAACACCACCACTGTTCGTATAGTACATGAGAAATGTACAATATTGCTGCTTATCTCTGTATAAATGAATGTAATTCTGCATCGTAATTAATTTTTAGATAATTTTTCATAAACTATACATTGTATACCAACCACATTAAAGTGCATGTGTTGCTGACATTTTTTATAAGAATTTTTAAAAATTTTTTACAACCATAATTAATATATTGTTGCACTTTAATGATAATTTTAATATTTCTTGTTCTGAAATAAACAGTTTGTTTAATGAATAATTAATATTCGTTAGAAATATTACGAAAAAAAAGTTATTTGGAAAGAAAATTGGGATGTTCATGTAAATTGACGTGTATAGCCGCTGTAAAATTTAAAGCACCATACTTAGGTATTACGGGTTAAACTAAAGTGTCCGACATTATAATGATTTGATAAAAAGCACAAGGATTTAAATTCTGATCTCTACGGAAGTTTACTTCAATAATACATACGAGTACATGCATACATTAAAGGCAAACGTATAAGTCTTGAATCACCACTACTCTAGCTCAATTGATACAATTAATGGGAGTTCGAATGGCAACTATTGCTGAAAAATTTATCCAAGTAACGCAGACAATATGTTCAAAATATTTCACAGACTTTGTGTCAAATAGTTGTCGAAAATGCAATAAAATTCACATAATTTTCAGCAACTGCGTAGCAAGACGATGGAACTACAATAGGTCGTCGAAGCAAAAATAACAAAGTCCTAAACACAGCTACAAAAAATATAGATGGGGACTGTGAAAATCCTACACAATACTATTCGCTCCCTTAAACAAAATTCTTGTGGAATCGTTTAAATGATACTTCACGTAAAAGGTATTCAACAGCTAACGGACTCTTGTCAGACTGGGATTTGAACCCTGGCCTTAGGTCTAATACACCTACTAGACTACGGCGACAATATGATATATCCTGACGGTAAATTTAATATAAAAATTTGAGTGCCATTGAAATGCAAAAATTACTTTAAGGATTTAAGTCCAACAGCCGAGTTTTTTCTCTAATCAGTTTGATATCACAAATATGCCCTCTAACAAAAACAAGAAAAACTGAACAAGAAACACTGATCTTTCCCACATATAAATATCTCCCTGATTAAATTATGCATCAGTATGAGGTTGAGTGAAGCCCAGAGAGGCTCTTTAGTGCCACCGGACGTCGCTGCGTACTACACAGTTTATGGCGCGTCGGTATTTCGCGCGAACGACTTGGGTGCATGGCAGAGAACAGCAATGAATCGCTTTTTCGCTACTCATAAGTACTCATGAAATTTTGAGTATGATTGAGTCAACAGTATTGAAATCCAACTACTTTGATTCATTCGTACTCAGTACAACATTGATTTATAAGTACAAGTTGCAATGAGTACAATTAGAAAAATACTTATAATACTCATAAATGATTCCAGTGATTCGAATCATTCATCAAAATTTACAGTCTTAGTTGTTGTTGCATTTATAAAGAAAGAAGAAGGTAAAAGACAAAGACAGCAAGCAAAGCAAACACACAACCTTCTTGTGAGTATTGTAGTGTTCATACGCGAATCATACTTATGATGTTATTCGAGTATACGATTAGTCATGGAGAGTCGAAATCATCAATATCATGCGTATTGTTAAATATGAGTACCATGAGTATTTCAAACTTTGAATATGAGTAGTATGAGTATGACATAAGTATCAGAAATTATGAGTATGATTCGATTCTGCTCATCTTTTTGAATACTTATTGCTGACCTCTGGTGCATGGTCATCTTACATGGAGGTAATGTAAACTAGCCACCGAGATCGTGTGGTTTCTCCTAGTTCAACTTCTTAAATCGTAGATGAATGTGAGTAAGCCACAAACCACAAATGTCCTCAAAGCCGTGCTGTCTCTCAAATTCTTTATATTTAATTGTTTGATGACAAGTTGAAGAGTTCAGACGTGCTCCACCTAGAGAAGTCGTAGATAACTTTTGAACGATGTTACAGAACAATTGTTTTAAAAATTTTAATATTAAATTTCCTAAGAAAGGGAATTTAATTTCCACCTTAAGCAATATCTTCCAATAAAGACTTGAGACTTTATTTATAAAGAACATAAGACAAAAAATATACTCTGGAAGAAGCCATTTAAAAACATTTTCAAGGGTATAATGCTTACGTTTATCAGTAAAAATTATGTTAATAGAATACAGGCATGGCATATAATTATATGGTACAGTGTAAATGCACTTAAAATTCAATACATGCAGATGAAGACAGGAGCAGATAGTATCGTGTAAACTCAATATGAAATGAGAGAGTAAAAAATATACTTGGAAATCAGTTAGTCGTATGAAGTCGTTCAAGTCGCCGTAGTCTAGGAGGTAGTATGTTGGCTTAGTAGACGTAAGGCCCGAGTTCAAACCCCAGGTCAGACATCAAAAACGAAATATGAAAAAAAATATTTCTTCGACGACTTCCTCTCAGCAGATTTCTGGCAAAAACTCTGAGAGTAAACAAAATTGCTATGAAAAGTTTCTCAAAAAAATCTGTCATTCGGAGTCAACTTTAAACTGTAGGTCCCACCACTCATGTATAAAATTAACGCACACAACATGAATGGTGTGAGAAGCTAGGCCGTAATCCTGACTCAAAGGTTGTAATGGCCAATTATATATGTTTCTTTATGCTTTTATGTAAGTAATTGAACTGGATCTGGTATCTATTCATGTAACCAAACCAGTCCAGAGTATTTCAGGCGGAGATTTTTGTTACTGAACAAGCTGCATGTATGATGAAACCGAAGATCTACCTCGTTCGAACTTGATTACATCTGTACATAGGCGAACAGCAATCAATTCACTGGGATCCCATCTCGACAAATCAAGCGGCTTCAGGAGTTGCATGGACTCTTTACACCGTATACATTCACAGAACACTCTTCTCTACTACTGTAATTATAGAGAGCTGTGGCATAGAGTGAAACGAAAAAGCGGATGAATTGTTACGAAAGGGAACGGATATGTCTGAGGAGAAGCCGATAGGGTGGAATATGCGTCCCTACACGAATTCCTTGTCAAATTGGAAAAAGCAACATAGAAATCAAGCCTGATTTCCAAATTTCAAAACTGCTGTGTCCCCAGCAGAAAACAAAAGGAAAATCAAGGAACTCCTTGAAGCGAACGGCGAACAACGGTTCGCAGTCTCCACTATTAGAGCTTTCGCTGAAAAGCTAGTTCTACTACATCACGATTACTACAGAAGCTGCCGGGAGTTGGACAAAACGGAATCAGTACAACACCTTTTATGAGAGTGCCCATCGGTTTTTGGGTGACAGAACGTTTGAAGATCTGGGCATGGTAGCGAACGTGTCACTAAGGGAACTGGCTGATTTCACCAGTAGCTCGAGTTGGTTCAAACCCACCACTAACGGACTATAACAAGGGGGCTTACCTTACACTGGCTAATACAATGGGTCATATGGGCCACCGAGTGAATTTGCAAGCTGTAGATTCCAATCTATCTACTAACCCTACCTTAATCTAACCTCACATGCGTAAGCCCTTGTCGTATATAATATACTTGTGTATGGAATATGCGTTTACTGGTGAAACATATGAAAAATTTACTGTTAATTTCAATTGATATTCGATAAACAAACAACATGGTGGAACATGGGAGGATGCCAATGAAATCCAAAGGCATTCACTATTTGGTGTACATTTTGAGCTGGCCGCGACATCAGCACATATTTCTTTGAGAAAGACGTTGGTCAATGTCTATAGGCCAATGATTACCAACTTAAATTGGCTTGATTTCGATGTGATTTCAACTGGACGTACCATACAGCTATTTAAGGGCACTTGGAGGTGAGAACTGCCATCCGAGCCCTTGCCGGTTGACCCAGGTAGGCGTTTTCTTGTGGGATTTTCATAAGTCGCACATGGAAGCGACCACTATGCAGACCATAGTGGTTCTCTAAACCAACAAAATATATGTCAAAGATCAAATTCAATATTATTACGGATGCTCTCCATCTAGAAAAGCCGTGGCAGACATTCCAACGACGTTATATTCTACACATACATACATAATTGGTCATTACAACCCTTCAGTCGGGATTACGACCTAGTTTCTCACACCACTTATGTTGTGTATGTTAATTTTATACATGATTGGTAGGACATACAGTTTAAAGTCGACCCCGTACCACAGATTTTTGAGAAACTTTTCATTGCAATTTTATTTATTCTCAGAATTTTTGCGAGAAATGATTAATCCATGATTAATGAAATACCCGATATAATCCAATGACGATTTCAATTAAAAAGTTTAACAAAACACTACTGTGACTTACATTTATTTCCATGACTATACTATGCTTACGTATATTCCCCCATGTTTTTAGTGTTACCTGTACTAGCACAACACTTTATGAGGGAGTAAATTGTGAAATCCAAGGAAACATTTTGAATTTTTATTATTAAATCCATGGATTCTTCTTATAGCAGGTGCCATTTTAGCATTTACAACTGAAAAGAAAAGCAAAGAAAAGTACAATTCAATGTTTATATAACTGGCCCTGTGTCCACACAATAAAATAGAAAAACTATAACGAACGAATGAACGAATAAAGAACAGAAAAGAACAGAAAGTAGTTTTAAATGAAAATCCATAAATGCTGTTTCCTTTTGTTTGGTAAATAACGAAAATTGAAATTTGTTATTAAAAAACAGGACGACAAAACAAATGATGGCACTAAAATGGCAAAACTAAAGAAGGTAACAAATACAATAAAAAAACAAGAACCAAGAAATGTGTATTAAAAAATATTTCCATGTTTTATTTCATTTTTTTACTCACAAACAATGGTTCATAAGAAACATTTTGTACAGGAGTTTCTTTTCTTTTTATTGGTGGCAACTATAAAGATGTAAAAGAACCAAATGCAACAACAAGCGGCGAAAACGACTAAGTTTAGATGCTAAATGAAGGCAAATTAATGTGACGAAAAGCATATCCATCTGTTCGATTTGACATCATACGATCATACTTTTTGCTTTGACGTGCCTTCAGTAAGCACTAACCAATATCCGCATACGAATCCCTTTCGTATATATTGTTACGAAAATGGAAAAATCTAGATACTGGTGTTTTGCTTTTACATCGTTTAACATTAAAATTATAAATAAAAGCAATGAACTTGTCTACAAATTATGGCACTGCCTAATATAACAACAAACACCAGCATAAAAAAATGATAAGCAATTAAACAAAAATACAACAACAAACACTACAAGAATAAATATAAACAAAATACACAAACAACAATAATGAACGTTATTTACATTTACAGAGATTTTGGGAAGGCAAAGTCACGACCATTCACCTTCAAGAACATTCATCAAACTGTTTACTCTGCCATATAAAAGGCAAGGCAAAGCAGTCGAGTGAGTTAGGGAAGTTCAGTCAGACTTGTGTGAAGACGCGAAGTGTTTGAAGATCTCCGTTACAAAGATCTGCCGAATAATTGTCTAGTAATTGTTATTTTTTATGCACAGGGTATAAACAGAGGAATAGCAAAGAAAACCAATTGTTGTTGTTTACATCAAGTTGTGAATAGTGGCACACAGAATTGTGCGAATAATAAAGAATTATGATTACAAACTAAACACAAATGTATTTTTTACTTTATTTGCAATCTACGAGCTCATATTTTAAACGTTTTTAAAAGGTAAAAACTTAACAATATAATTGCTTCCATTAATATCTAAGGCAGTTGACACCAGCAGATTCCGCCGCCATCGTTACGCTTCGTAAGTTTATCTCTAAATTCCAGAGTTGTGTACCATTATACAAGTATTATATGCGTAATTATGGCGCCTATTCTAGTAGGTAGTGTGTCGGTTTATTAGACATGAGGCCTCGATTCAAACTCCATGTCAGACATCTTCAACAAAATGAAGAATGAAAAATATCTCGTAAGTGACTTCCACTCAGCAGATTTCTGGTAAAAGTTCTGAAAGTAAATAAAATTGCCATGAAAAATTTCTCACAAAATCTGTCGTTCGGAGTCGACTTTAAACTGTATCCTGTACCCACAACATGAATGGTGTGAGAAGCCAGGCCGTAATCCTGACTGAAGGGTTAAAATGATCAATTATGTCATGCAATTTTGCATGTGAGAAATTGAAATTGAAATTTTGTTATTCGTTTGAAAAACCTATGTGTGGAATACAACATATTATGTGTGGAATACAACATCGTTGAAATGTCCGTCACGGCTTCACATCAAACTTTCCATGACTCTGGCGGATATATCAGACTGAATTTAGCCAATGGTATGGATTATTTTAGAATTGAGGACCGCTGTGTACGTGATTATATAGCCCTTAGGGCTTGTGAAATTGTCCTTTAGTACATTTATAATCACGCCATCAGTCAGCTCATTGTTCATATTTTAGCTTCCCCAGAATGTGCGAATGATTAGAAGGATTCAGGAGCACAGCGGGAACCTGCAGAAATGGTGTGTGCATCATCCACGTGTGACTCACATTCGTCCGTAGAGAGTGGTTATTGCTCGAAAACATGTGGCTGCAGTGTTCCGCCTCTATCTCAACATGTTGTTTTTTTGCGGCAGCAATGACGAAGTGATGGATTTCCGCTGTATTTTATAGGGTCTTGTGTTCCATCCGTCTCTCCCAACTAGTACTATAATTCAATTCTCTGTCGCGCTCATTGTGCCTGCAGGTGTGGTTTAACACTGCGAGTTCGAGTAATGAAGTCTGATTTTCGACATTTCCGTTGCCGGAGATCCCAAGTTTTCATAGACGGTCTATATGTATGGCCGAAAATAAACCATAAACGTGATTTCATCCTTTTGAATCCATTACATTACCTTCTTGGCAATATCTAACGGCATTTCTCAACATACATACATGCATAATTGGTTATTACAACCCTTCAATCAGGATTATACCCTAGTTTCTTACAACACTTATGATGTGTGCGTTAATATTATACATGAATTGCGGGTCCTACAGTTTAAAGTCGACTCCGAATGACAGATTTTTGAGAAACTTTTCATGGCGATTTTATTTGCTTTCAGAGTTTTTGCCAAAAATCTGCTGAGAGGAAGTCGTTGAAGAAATATTGTTTTTGCATTTTTCGTCTGACGTGTAGTATGAACCCTGGCTTTATGACTAATAAGCCAACATACTACCTACTAGACTACGGCGATGCAGCTTCTGTAATTTTGTAATTCTGTTTGTTAATACGATTGTTGGACGCATGTTGTCCCAATTGCCGGTATTTTTAGTAAGCATCTGTGTAACCAGATGATGGTGATCAAGCTCTATGTATAGGAAAAATCTTCATTTATCGCTTATTGCACGCGATCTGTTTGGTTTTCTGTTGTTTGTGCAGAGGAAATCCAAAAACCTTTATGATTTTCCTGTGGAAGAACAGCGACTTATCTTCTTCTTCTTAATTGGCTATTAACAAGCCGATTACCGGATAAAGCAGGCCGCTTTACATTGACTCATCTACTATTATTTTAGCACACTTACCATAAGATTGTTCCAGGTATTGGGACCAAATGCGTGCTTATAATTGACTTTAAGCTAGCACTATCAGTGCCAGTTTGTGAGTTGTTATCTCCCCTTGCAATCATTACGACAACTCTGTTGCCTTATCAATGATATTTACAATTCTTTATATTCATAACACCGAGACAAATAGTGCTTCAAAACTTTGACAGTTTTTAACGACCGTCTTGTCGAAGCTACATCTGCCAAATTAGTGTTCGCAAATCACCACTGTTTTGCAAATCATCACAGATGCCCATAGACAACGACGTGTGTTTGCTGAATGGGCTTTAAAGTAGTGGGCTGACCCTAACTTTCATATAAAAATCATCTTCAGCGCTGATGCCCATTTTACGATGAATGGGTATTTAATAAACAAAATTGTGTGATTTGAGACGACGCCAATCGACATGAGATCCAAGAGCGTCAAATGCATTCAAAAAAGTCATTATTTGCTGAAGATTCTCTGCTGACGGTGTCATCGGTCCATATGTCGTTGAGAACGATGTTGGATGTTCACTGACAACTACGAGCACCATAGGTCCATGCTTACGAATTTCTTTTGCGATGAATTCATTTACTTGGCATTAAAGACATGTGGTTTAAGATAGATGACGCAACGTTTCACAAAGTTGATGCCGCATTAGATATTCTTCATGAGCGATTTAAGGACATGGTTATCTTAAGTTGTGCACTGGCCAACGAGAACATGCGATTAGACCCCGTTTGATACTTTATTGCAGAATTTTCTTAAGTCGTAGGTGTATGCGAATATGCCATAAATCACAGCGATCCTCAAACTCAACATAACTCATGCAATCGGGCAAATTCAGACTATTTATAAGCTTGAGTAACGGACTCAAATTATTTGTGGTGTTCTGTGATCTTTTTAATTATTTTGAACACTTCATCTGTCATGTATCGATTCTGAGAGACAATTTCGGACGGAAACGATTGTATCGTGCTTCTTCGGTACAACTTCAAATGTTTAGTATTAGTAGGGGGACTATTTTCGTCGATAGTCAAGATGACCACCTTTTTCTGTGTAGCTTATGAAACTAGAAAATTATATTTATGACTGGCATATGGCCAAAAGGAAACTAAATGAAATGAAAACTGAAAGCACACCTTAAAACCGACTACTGACTAATAAATCTTGAAAAAAAAATTGAAATTTAATTTGCCTTGTTTCTTTCATTTTCTCCTTAAAATATAGCTGACACGTAACAAAAAACAATTGTTGTATTAAATTTTTAAGGGTTTAAAGTAATCCTTACACAGGATAAAATAATATTCTACATTATCATGTTAGGTTACAGTGAAATTTTGTTTGTTTGTAGGATTTAAATGGGGTAGGAAGAACCATTCTTCCTGTACGTTATTGTATTAGATGCAGCTTAGGATAGATCGTTTTAAATTGGAAACTCCAGGGTGGTCCTTAGCCATTACAAACACAAACTTACACTCCTTGACGTAATTGTCCCTCGGCGATGTTGTTAAGACCTGCAAAGCATCGACAAGATATGTGATTCAATTGCATAATCTATTCTCCTAGTTGGTGCGGCTGCGAACGAGCGTCTGTTCATATATTAAAGTTTAATAATTAAACGATTCGCTATATAATCTGATACATACATTAGAATCATCAGAATACAGTACAGTATGCTTACCTGCAACTAAACAATTAACGAAACTTCGCGATGCTCTTTGCTTTGTGAAAGAATGACGGATACTAATATACTTCTTTACTATGCAGCGTTAATGACTGCAGACGATTCTTTAGGATCATAAAGCGGCCAAATCAAAAGTGTCACAGCAAAGCAACTTCTCTTTCGCTGACGTACTCATCGGCAAATCAACCTATACCCTCCTCCAACAGTCTTCTGTGGAAAGCAGTAGGTGTAAACTTTTTAAAATATGTCGTTCAGAGTCGACAATAAATTGTGGGTCCCATCCCACTTAGGTTAGGTTAGGTTAGGTTTGAGGACGTGTTTTTGTCATGGGGACAATACAATGCCCAGAGGCCCAACTGACTCATTGTAAATTCGTCTTAGAAGAGAGAGAGTATAATGGAGGACTTAGGAAATTTGGAGGATATGAGAAACCATGAAGTCGCCGTGGTCTAGTATGTAGTGTGTTGGCTTATTAGATGTGAGGCCTCTGTTCAAACACTAGGTCAGGCATCTCCAACTGAACGAAATAAGAAAAAATATTTCTTCGACGACTTTCCCTCAGCAGATTTCGGGCAAAAACTCTGAGACTAGATAAAATTGCCATGAAAAGTTTCTCAAAAATCTGTCGTTCGGAGTCGACTTTAAACTGTAGGTCCTGACACTCATGTATAAAAATTAACGCAGAAACTAGCTCGTAATCCTGACTAAAGAGTTGTAGTGACCAATTATGTATGTATGTAAGAAACGGGGGAAAAAGATGAACAACACATACATAAGAGAACACGACTACAATCTTGATGTCCTAGAACCCTTCAACCAGCTCAATTTATTTATGGAGAAAGCACAAACCTTCGAAGAAGCCCTTGCCCATAGTTATCAATCTACTAACTGCTGGGCAGTTGCAGAATAGGTGTTCGATAGTTTCCAACTCCTTCTCATCGCAACATATCCTGCAATAGTCCGGCTGGGATCTGTTCCAGCCCCCTGTCAGTGATCTAATCTCGCAGTATCTTGTAATGGAACCAATAACTAACCACAGACTGGCCTTATCTAAGCCCAGCCTGAAATCTGTTCTATCTCTGTCTCTAGCAGGCCATAGACTCCTAGACACATAACATCTCGATCCATTCCCCCAACGCCTTTGCTCTTCTTTCCTGATCCATCCAGTAATAAGGCAGATTGGGGGTTCAGGACCAACTATCAAGTTGCCCTTAGAAAATGAACCTAATCTAGCGAGAGCATCTACTATCCTACTACTTATGGATAAAAAAAGCACACACCTTGACATGAGAAGCTAGGTTGTAATCCTGACTAAAGGATTGTAATGGCCAATGTGGTGTAATGGCGAAAATGTGAAATTTCCGTGTCGGCTCCCTTTTTGGTGATGGTGTTTATAGGCAAAGTAAAGAATCTTAATACAGAACACATGACAAGTTGGTAATAGAGCGGTCCATTATAAATTTATTGGCTCAGAATCACTTCCTTCGTATATTTTAGCAAAACCTTTTGGATGAAGTCCAATCTAGGGACAAACGGGGTAAGCGTTGCCTTTATGTTTTTTACTGAAGCTTTGTTATTTCTGGTTAAAATTTAGAAATCAAATTAGTGTCCTATATTAAGGAGTTGCAATTAAGTTTCACAGATGCCCACAGATGTTACGCACTTGGCTAACGGATTTAAACGCTCTATCAAAGCTTTCTGAATGAGTCTCCTAAAAAAAATAATTTTTACTCGCAACTTCTTTGTTCATGCATCAGTAACATTGTAATTATAAGGTGGACCCAAAATTGACGTAATTAGGGCTCAGAAAACTCATACGTAGTCTTACAGAAGCTAATGCAGCCATTATGAGCGACTGTTGGGTGCGGCTTGTGGAGCGAAGGCATCATTGGCCCATATTTCTTTGAAAATGAGGACGGACAAACCATTACCGTCAATGGAGCCACCTATAGTACCATGATAACCAATTTTTTTGTACCCGCTTTTCATGGAATTGATGTGAACGATGTTTGGTTTCAACAGGATGCTGCAACCTGCCACACATCTCATGCCGTATGCGGCCGTTTAATTAGCCGAAATGGTGACTTGACTTGGTTTCAATAGGATGGTGCAACCTTTCTCCACAATTCACGTAACAATAGATTTATTGCGTCAAACGTTTGATGGCCGTTTAATTTGCCGAAATGTTGACTTCTGGACTTCGTGTGGCGCCGTTAAAGAAAAGTGTTATGCCGACAAACCAGAGACAATTGAGCATTTGAAGGATAACATTCGTGATGCCATTGCCGAGATACGACCTCAAACACTCGAAAAAGTGCACGAAAATTGGCGCAATCAAATGAGGTACTTTGAGGCCAGCCGCGGCTGCCAAATGAATGACATAATATTCCATTTCTAAACGGCACAATTGTACTTCACAACATAACAATATATTTTGAAAAATTTAAAACCGTTTTTGTTTTCTAGCACTTTTATATTTAAACTATTAAATGGCCCACTCTTTTCATTTCAGACGAGGCCTTAAACAAACGATAAGCAAGTACACAACGGAGTATCTAAGCCACCAGAGTATACCGCACTTATTTCTGTTACAAAGGACATATATTTCCGACCTCCTTTATAACTGTATTCAAAAATTTCGATTACAAATTTCAGTCCTTTTTCGAAAGTGTTCTTGCTGCAAAGCAACAAAAAAAAGTGGCATGAAAATCTAAAATTTCATTGCAAACTGCTTGGAAGTGGCTGTTGTTGCATTTTTATTGAGAATTGCAGCAAGGAAATGCAAACTTTATTTGAACATTCGTTTCCACTATGAAATGAGCAATGCATACGAACAGATGCATTGAGTTTTAAGGGAGATTGAGAAACAAATTAGTTTATGCAGTTGCATTTGGGCAGCTGTTACTGCAACTTCTTCTCTACTTAATCGCCGTACTTCTATTGCAATCACACAAAATTAATCTTGTTTTTCGGCTGTTCAAATACAAAAAAAAGAGTACTTTTCGAAATGCAACAAAAATGGAAACAACATGGATGATGTTGGGCGTTGGGTGGTGGGTGAATGGCCGGCAAATGGTTGGATTGTAATGCGTCCGATGCTTAAATTGCAATACGAATACGTAAACGAAAAATATTACACAATCGAAGGTACAATCGTAAGCGTACGTACATACATACGTATACGAAACGAAAGCCACTTCTAATTTTGGCATTGTCGATACGGATATGAAACAATCAAAAAGGAATTATTGATGCTGATTAAGTTTTGTTTATTTCGTTGTTTGTTTACTTTTAAACGAATGTCACTTGATTATCAAAATTATTATTTGTTGAAGAATAATTACAAGGTTTTGTAACACAAAAATGTACCAAAGTGTGATAAAGACAGGGAGTGTGAAATTAGTGATCAACAAAGGTGCAGTAGCAGAAACTAAAATTGTTCGAGATTCTACAAAAAGTCTGAATATTACCCAATAGAATTTTGAAAACTAAAAAGAATACAGAAAAGTTTGCTAAAGTAAATCAAAGACTATTGAATGCCTGGCATTTACATTTTGGAAGATTGTTTCTTTTAAAAGTTTGCCACGGCTACGCAGAAGGTAGCCTATACTATACTATACTACCTATACTAGGTAGAAACTAGTTTCTTCTCATAAAAGTGACATTTTGCGAATTAAATTGGTCACACCAATCGGCGACAGGGTTTTCTCAACAGACAAGGTCATTGCATTTGTGATCATTCTGTTCGCCAACTAAGTATTAAGTACCAACGCTTTGAACAACGTCCATATGTGGCAGTTGCGAAACTCATACAGCAAAATGTTGGTTTAGATATTCTGGCGTAGAATTTTTGTGTCAAAAATTTTAAGGTAACTACATTGGTGTGCAACAGATTTCATACTTGCGAGCCATGGATAAGCTCGGTGGGGATGATCGATTTGTAGAGTATTACTTATGCTGCATGAGAGAGGCCGCTACTACTCCATTGTCTATTTAGACCATTAAAGTAATACAATACTCTAAAGGTTCCCAAATTTAGCACTTAATATAACAGCTACGTCTCGTTTGGTATGCGCTATGATGTAGATGTCGACGGCGTATGCAAGCAATAGACACTTTTGTTAAAAATAGTGCCATTCAAGAGAACGCATGCACTGTATGAAAAGGTTTGGAGATGTTCATTCTCACCTTGACGGAACTGATAGAGCTGCTCAATGTTATTCTGGACAGCCTTGAAGTCGCCGTAGTCTAGCACATAGTGTGTTATCTCATAAGACGTGAGGACACGGTCAAAACTCTAGGTCAAACATCTCTAACAGCAGATTTCTGGCAAACAACCTGGGGGTAAATAAAAACAATTGCCATGGAAAGTTTCTGAAAAAAAATATTGTCTTTCGGAGTCGACTTTATACTGTAGGTCCCCCACTTCTGTATAAAAATAACATACACAACATAAATGGTGTGAGAAGCTAGGTCCATAATCCAGATCGAAGGGTTCCCGTATCGTCCAACCGAAGTTTGGCATACTGGCCGCAAAAAGATGGTGTAGTATGTTGGCTTGATTTTCATGGGTCAGTGTTTGTGGTGGGAATGAAGGCTTATGCCCATTTAGTTTAGCATATCACGGGGTCTCACTTTTTCAGGGCAAGACAGAGGGACATGGACATTCCAGTCGTTGGATACACTTTCTTCTAGCCTGATGCATGCAATCTGGCTAGATTTCCCTTCTAGCCTTAAACAAGTCAGTCCAAGAAAGCCAGTAATCAACACACGGTACGTTGTTCCAGTATTTGCAGAAGTACGGTGTAACGACGCCGTCGACTCATAAAATGCAAGAAATAGTGAATTTTTCAAAAAGTTTGTGAAGAAAATTTGCAAGTCGACTGACCTTACTAATTATTATTGACTAACCATATATGTCAAGAAAGTTATTTTGTCTCAAAAATCAAATAGGAAATAAAAAAATATTTTGCTTCAGCAACTTTACATATTGGGTTCGAGACTACCCCCATTCTGAATAGGTGGAGCTTAAGTCTAAGTCCTGTCCAAACATCGGTTACCAACTTTACGTTATTCCTTAATAGTTTGATGCATGACTCAGATCTTCTCTTATTATAGTTTCCCAACGAAAGTTTGGATTGACTCAAACCCATTTTTTTTAGAGGAGTTTTTGGCACCCTTTTTCTTCCCTTCTGTTGAATATACATTTCCAATCATCCGCTCCCACTCCGTACAAATGTTCTGATCCCATCAGCGGGATCTTATTTTCCCTACTTAGACGATTTAGTTTATCCAGATAGTCCCATACTATCTTCGACTTAAACTCATAAGAGCCGAGTGCTTGAATGGCGCCCTGACTATCAGATAGTATTGCTATGTCATGTCTTTTATAACTCCTACCCTTGTTAAATAGAGCACGTTCTTTGATGGCATAGAATTTTGCTTAGAAGACACCCATAGTTTAGGTATTTTGTATCCTGCTCTTGCTTCAAGATCCGCCCTTGACTATGAAAATATGAATATGAAATAGAGTCTACAGGTTAAGGAAGAATCTGTCAGCAAATCGATTCCTCTAATGAATTTAATGCCAAACTTGTTTCCTATCAATCTAATTATAGACTCCAAAGCTTTGGTCTTCACTACCATGTGCTGTGATATTATCTGTTGGTCGACGAAGTCTAGTGGGTGGTCTGTTGGTTTTCTAGACGAGACGACTGTAGACACCAATTTTGAAATTACAGCTTCCTCTCAGCAATATGCTGCTCTGTAGTGTATGGCCTTTACTAGTCCTTTACATAGGGATATAAGGGCCAATAATGCCATGTTTTTATGTGGGACATATGTATATACGTCATTGCTTTTAAAATTAGGAGAGGTCATCAAAGAGGTCAGATATTATTAGTAAGTATGGTATGATATGAGCTTGTGCTATTCTGTGTTCGTATTATCCGTGCTTGGCTTCGTTATCATTTTAAATTGCAACCTCTTCCACTCAGGTAACGCCTTCAGTCAGTTTGAGCTCGGTAATTACGTACGTACGTAATTGGTCATTACAATCCTTCAGTCAGGATTACGACCCAGTTTCTCACACCACTTATGTTGTGTGTTTTAATTTTATACATGAGTGGCGGGACCTACAGTTTAAAGTCGACTCCGAATGACAGATTTTTAAGAAACTTTTCATGGCAATTTTATTTACTCTTAGAGTTTTTGCCAGAAATCTGCTGAGAGGAAGTCGACGAAGAAATACTTTTTGTATTTTATTTTGATGTCTGGCCTGTGGCTCGAATCCTGGCTTTTCGTCTAATAAGCCAACACACTACCTACTAGACCACAGCGACTTCAAGCTCGGTAATTATTTTCTGTATTTCTCTGAAAGCAAAATTTGTCATTAGTCTGTGCGCATACACGCAACCAAGATCTGCAGAGAGGCACTCGATTAGAATCTACAAAGCACTAGAGTACAAGGAAGATCGAAACACACATGACAACATGCCAAAGAACATGGCAAAGTATAGAAATAAATGGCGAAATTCATTTAAGTTCCTATTCTCTACAGTAGAAGTTGCCGTAGTCTAGTAGATATGGTTTTGCCATGAGACATAAGGCCACAGTTCAAATTAAGGGTCAGACATCTACAACAATACGATATATGAATGAATATTTTTTCAGCTACTTGCTATCAGCAGATTTCTTGCAAAAAATCTATGAGTAAATAAAAAATTGGGCTGAAAAGTTTCTGCAAAACATGTCATTCGAAGTCAATTTTAAATTGAAGATACCGCTCCTCATGTAAGTGATGTGAGAAGCTAGATTGTAATCCTGACTGAAGGGTTGTAATGTCCAATTATGTATGGGGACTAATGGACATGATATAATTTGGAATGAATTCCATAAATTGTTCAAAACGTACAAAACATCATTTAAAACCAAATCTTTGGCCATTGCATGGTCATTAGAAGTTTATTGGTTTTAATTTTTTAATTATTTTGAAAGTCATGGCCATTAAAACAATTATGCCCTTATACTACCATATCACTTTCAATAAAAATTATGAGAAATTTCGCATTATTGCCACTAAAACGTATTCCAAATGGAATGATATTTAGAAAAAAAAAATCACGAACATTTTTGGTTGCATAATACGGTCCCTATGGATGCCAAATTTTTGCCACCACTTTTTCACACGACCATATAATATTATCTCGGTACAGTTACTTGATTTTGCATAATTTAGAAAATAAAAAAGAAAATATAATTGTTTGGTTTTCATTTAAATTTTAAGTCTACATCAACCGTATTGTGACCATATAGAAATATACTGGTCAAAACCGTTTTTTTTTGAAACCACAAACACATACACACTTACATACACACACACACACATATAGAACACAACCTTGCAAACATTTATTATTGGTTTCTGGTCGAACAGGCATTATTTTTTTTGTTTTTTGTGTTCCAGCAGGTTTTCGGTCGGGTTTTTTGGCTTCATTTTCAATTCGGTTTGAATGTTGAATGTTGGCTTTGGCTATGGCTTTTCGTTTCTCCGGGAATTTCTTTGTTTGTTGCCTGCATCAGACCGTGTGTCGATGCATCGTCCTTATGTATGTACATGGCTTTTGCATGTGAAATTGGAAGGCCAAGCAATTATTGTGTGTTTGCATTTGGTAGTAATTAGGGATGTGTTTAATAGATTTTTTGGGAATTGATAAACAAAAATTGAATATTATAGGAGGTTTACTGGTGGTAATGTTAGAGTACTGTGTGCGGTTATGGTTTCATGGCAATAGGTTTTGAAAATCAAAAATGAATTAAAAAAATAACATTTATGAGGCATAAAAGTCGATTAGAGATTGCGGTATCGACATTAATTGTTTAACATTCCATTCCAGTACAAATTCTGTTTGGATAGAAAAAGGCAGCTTCATGGCAAATTGAATTTTTTCTTTTTCAGTTAAGTTATGGAGATCATTATGAATTCATTTATGTTGGACCTCTAAGTGTTTAATTCTGTGAAAGACATACATTTCTATATTACTTCTGCATTCATTGAAGTTATCAGTAAACAGACCTCGTTGGAGAGAAACTGACTCTTTTGATTTTCATTCAACAACTGGTGCAAATAACAAATGGATGTAATGTGTCGTGCACTTCGTCCATTTTGCAATCGCCTTAATTGTCATATCGAGAGAACTATTCGCAAAAGTATAAATTCCAGTCCACTGATTCAATAACAGACCGACTAATGTAAGATCTGCCAAAAAAGTCGCCGCTGTTTGTGAAATTGTGCAAAAGAATCCAAGGTATTTGACTGAATTTTTTGTCATGAATTCGCAATAGTCTAGTGGCTAGTGTGTTGGCTTATTAACTAGACGTGAGGCCACAGTACAAACCCTGGATCTGATAACGAGCGAAACCAAATATAAAGAAATATTTCTTAGATGACTTCCTTTTAGCAGATTTCTGAAGAATATATAAAATTGCCATGAAAAGTTTCTCAAAAATCTGTCGTTCGGAGTCGGGTCCCGCCACCCATGTATAAAATTAACACACACAACAACACAAGTGGTATAGGAAGCTAGGTCGTAATCCTAACTGAAGGGTTATAATGACCAATTATGTATGTATGTATCTATGTATGTCTGAATTGAGCCTGCATACGTAGAGAATTTCAACAGGCCCCGAGAACTGAAAGTAAACGACTATAGACTACGCGATGTGTTCGCGGAATGGGCCCTGGAATAGTTGGCAACAGATAATAAAATTCATTGAAAAATTATTTTCAGGGATGAGGCCCTTTCCTAGATATATGGATGCGTAAACGAACAAAATAATTGTAGCATTCACTTAAGTTATTAGTAAATAGGCCAGGATTTTAAAAAGTTGAGTCTTTTTATTTTATTATCGCCTTAAAAAACTGCTTCAGGAGCATAATACATTTGAACTTACGTAACCTCATCTAGTTTAGGAATCGAATCAAAAGAAATAATGTTAATGTTTATCATCTATAGGGTCTTTTTTAAGTGCTTTCTATCTTTAGACTTTAATAAAGCAAAGTGAGTGCGAAATGTAATGTGAATATCATCAGTTTTTATTTAAGTTTGAAAGCCCTTTTGAGGCCAACATATGCTAAATATAAAATCGTTTAAGTGTCTGCCACAGATTCTCTATGATGCTTGTCTCATAAATCAGCATAAACAAGACAGATGACGTGGATTATGTTGGCTTTGCAGGCCGCTGTTGGTATTAGGGTTTTTTCTATTAAGCACTTCCGAACTTTGACAGTTGATAACAGCCATTTTTCAAACTAATTGTCACTTATTTAGTCTACTTTGCCAACTCACCTCTTACGATCGCTTATCCGCTCTGTATCGCAACTTACTTAAAGTGATCGAAAAATCATCCTCAGCAGTGAGGTTTATTGCCGGTTCAGAGGATTTGTATACAAACAAATTTTTTTTTTAATTTGGGACGATACTAGTCAACATATCCATATTTGTAGTCGTCGCCCAGTCGTCCAGGTCAGACATCTATAACAGAAGGGCGATTGCCCTTCAGAAAATGTCTGTCAAAAACTCTGAAAGTAAGTAAAATTACCATGAAAAGTTTCTCAAAAATTTATCGTTCGGAATCGACTTTAAACTGTAGGTCCCGCAACTCGTGTATAAAATTAACACACACGCAACATAAGTGGTGCGAGAAGGTAGGCTGCAAACCTGCCTGAAGGGTTGTAATGACTAGTTATGTATGTATGTATAATAATCCCACCGAGAGAATTATTCACAATGTGGTAAATAAATTGGAGTTCACTGAACCTCAAACTACAGATAAACAAACATAGTCAACGACGTGTGTTTGCTGAATGGCAACTGTCTCCAATTTTTACCGTAACATCATTTTAAGTCTAACAGACTTAAATCTCATTATCCCGAGGGTGATGTGAACGCCTTCATGTGATATAACCATGCCCTCAAATCGATCGTGCAGAATATGCAATGTGGCACGTGACGCTGTTCTATTAAAACCACATGCTGTCCAGATCATTCAATTCAGGCCAAAAGAAGTTGTAATCTTCGATCCACAGAACTCGCTGTGGTCAGCAAACGCCAGGCAAGGTTTTTTTTAAAGAAATATGGATCGATGACGCATCCAGTCCAAAATCTACACATAAAAGTGACATTTTCGTAATGCACTAAAGAACACTCTTGGATTTCATAAATAAAAAGAAATAAATTGTGATTGATTGGATTACATATAAGGAAACCATGTTCCGGATAAGTACGGAAATAAAATATCCATCAAATATTTCCCACAATTCTGATGAGTGACCATGACTTTTTCATACCATGTATCAACGATGCGCTGGATTTCGAACTTTTGAAGGAATTATTTAATAATTATTATTTGCAGAACTGATATTAGAACTTTTTGTTATAATTTATTCTAAGCGTCGAATTGCTGAAGCCCCCTTTCGTCCTACAACGAATTGATTTCGTTTTAAAAAATTAAGAGCCTATTACGCCGCCTGTCTATTCGCACCAGACAGTTGCTTGTTATGGGTGCATTTATTTCTAATTTGGCAGGCCTGTGTATTTAATAAACTACTTAGATGGAAATGTGTTTAATCGAAGATGATGACTTCTTTCAAAAAATTGGCAGCGCTTTCCATGGTTTGCTCGTTTGAGTTCCTGCGGAGCTCAACTTCTACGAATCCATAATTCCAATGCCACTCCTACAACTCCTATAAGGTTATAAAATATTTAACTTGAACCGGAAATTTCTACAAGTCTTCTGATAAACACCCCCCTGTATATGACTGCATGTGATACGATAGTTAAATTTCTTATGGAAATTACGATTTAAATCGTCTTTTATAACAGAATGAACTGAATTGCATTCAGAGTTATCAGAAAGTGTCGCCGTAGTGTAGTAGATAGTGTGTTGACTTATTAGACATGAGGCCACGTTTCAAGCAAGTTTCTTCGGTGGCTTCCACTCAGCAGATTTTTAGCAAAAACTCTGAAAGTAAAATAAAATTGTCATGAAAAATTTTCTTAAAAATCTGTCCTTCGGAGACCGACTTTAAACTGTAGGTTCCTGGCACTCATGTATAAAAATAACACACACACACAATATAAGTGGTGTGAGAAACTAGGTTGTAATCTTGACCGAAGGATTGCAATAACCAATTATGTATGTATGTATTCTTCCCACTTTGGGTTCCAATTACTTGTGTTAAGGTGATAGAAGTTCTCGTTCTGTTTCTACAGAACACTGGTTTTTCTCGTAAAGGACTCCTATTCTTGATAAATAATACGTACATCCCCTTATATATCATCATTAAATTTATCTTACTAACCTAAGATGTCCACTTTACCGTGGAGGTATATTTATAATAATGGATTGCGATTGCTATTTCGTATTAATCTCTATTTCAACAGATACAGTTTCAGTTTCAACAGAAATGTATTCCTTTTTTGGTTATTGATTTTTTTAAAATTAATTTCGTTCCTTAACATCCATAATGATTAATTACTGACATACAAAAGAAAAAAAATTAATTATCCTTATTGCCGTTTAAATTTGTGTGACTTATTTTATCCAAACGATTTCATACCACCCAGTAGCAACTCTAACGTTTTAAGTACTTTAAGAACTGGGTCTAGGCAAGCAGAACAACAAAGAAATAAATATATTTATTATGCTTCCTTGTCCTTGTACTATTAATAAATATTTTCTGGCTACTATTTTACGTACTTAAAATTTTTTTCATAAATATTAACGAACATACAAAATAAAGGCAGACAATGTACACATTAAACATGCCCTATAAGACACGAAAATGATGAGAAATCGCTTCAAATTAAACGAACTTTTTAGGTGACTTGAACACCACAGGGGATTCAAATTGCTAGTGCAGAATATCCAATATGGCATTAGAAATGTTACACCTAACGCCTTCCTGTTAAAACCACATGTTGTCTTAGTCCACATCATCCAATTTAGGCCGAAATGACTAGCCAACGTCGGTCTCAAAGAAATATGATCTTTAGTGGATTGGCACTGTTCCTTGCTCGTCGATTTTGCTTGTTTACGTCATAACTGGTTGCCGGATTTTTTAAACTGCTGTGTCGAGCAGTAGATAACAGGAGAACCCAAGACCTATTTGAGTTCCATGCCCAATGTTCAATGTGGCAAGAACAGAGTAACACGTGACGCTGTACTGTTGAAACCACATGTCTGGCCAAAATAAATTAATAACCTAAAGTGCTCGCCGTTGATAATGATGGCCTGACCAATGTCACTGACATTTTCGAGTTGTCTTGAATCTCTAGTGGATTGATATCGTTCCTAAATCGACAATTATGTGTGCTTGCATACCAATTCATGCCTTATGTGAGTGCACCGTACTTCAATAGAGACGACTTCGGTTTATAGGTGACAGAACATTTGAAGATCTTGACATAATGGCTAAATTGCCACTACGAGATCTAGACGCTTTCATCTAAAGGTCGGGGTGGTTCAAACCCCTCACTAACAGATCATGACAAGGGGGTTTACCTTACACTGGCTAACACAGTGGGATACCATGTGAACTTGCCTGTTATCGCAAGCTCTCCGCTAACCTATCCTCAATCACATAATTTCTGAGACATCCAATATATTGTAGAGGCAATGGTTTAAGAAAAAGCATTCATCGAAGAATATATTGTTCCGTCTACGCAAACGAAGGCTAAGGACGGGGAATAAACAGTATGATGTACGACCCGTTTTTTTTTTTTTTTTTTTTTTTTTTTTTTTGTTGCAACAACGCCTTCTGTGAGTATTGCTTTATGCTATAACATTCGCCTTTAAGAACATTCATCAGACTGTTTACTTTGCCAAATAAAAGGCAAGGCAAAGCAGTCGAGTGAGTTAGTGAAGTTCAGTCAGTCTTGTGTGAAGACGCGGTGCGTTTGGAAAAATTAATTGTGGCTTAAAGATCTCCGTTACAAAGATCTGTCGAAAAATTGCCTAGTAATTGTTATTGTATATGCACAGGGTATAATCAGAGGAATAACAAACAAAGTAATTGTTGTTGTTTACATAAAGTTGTGAACAGTGGCACACAAAATTGTGCGAATAATAAAGAATTTTAATTAAAACTAAACACCGATTTATTTTTATTTTATTTGCAATCTACGAGGCAATATTCTAAACGTTATTGAAAGGTAAAAACGTAACAATATGTTGTGAATCTACTTTAACCAGGCGAGTTCCTCAATTTCTAATATATTATTATACCATGTCAGTTAGTCAAGTGTCCAATTCATTTGAAAGACTGTATGTAGCATGCAATCAGCTTAATATCTCCCGTTTTTTCCGTCCTTTTTATTTTTTTGAAGATTAATGATGTTTTAAATAACTCTCTTGTTGACAACCGAAAAAATAAAAACGAACGAGCGAAAAAAATAAAGATTCCTGGGAAATTAAAAAGAAATTAAGAAAATAAATGTGGTTCCACTACCACCATCGCCAATTCCTTAGAGTGTAATAACGCCATTCATTGTACGAATGGTCGATGGTCTATGTAGCTGGTAGAAGGACTATAACAAAACATAGACCAATAATTTATGTGTTGAATGCAATTAATGCAGTTCATAATGTTGTTTGTGTGTGTCCTTTGTGTGTGGTAGAGGAGTTCTGAATTTTTATAAAAATTTTGCGTTTTCTTTGTCTGTATTTTGTTGGCCACAATAAAAGGGTCAACACGATAAGGCATATTTGGTGTGATAAAAATAAAAATTCGTAAATAATCTTTAAAGGAACCCCAAAATAATAATAATTTGTATGAGTATTCTTAGCAATTCCCTGGGCGGAAGTTTTGTATTTGACAATACGAAAATAATTATTAATTATGGGTATTCCGTAGCGATAATTTAGAAATGTCTTTTAAATTAATTATTTAAAGAACATTATGTGTAGGAAGAAAAAGAAAAAGGACAATAATTTTAATAAAAACTATTTGGTAAAGCTTTATTATACGTTTAATACAGCATGAGGTTCATTCCGAAATGTGCTTCTGTGCTTCACTACAAACACGATCAAAACAGATTCAAATCAAGAAGAAAACGGATATTGTGATATTAAATGGACTGTAATACTATAATAGGAAGGTGCTATTGCTTAATGCACTTTAACAAAGAACGTTATTTCAAGACAACGATCGACGATAAAATCTATGAACCCGCCACCTTCATTAGGATCTTCGAACATCCATTTTCGAACTAGGACAGTTGGCAACTGTTATCTTGCTAACGTTTCATTTGTTACATTACTTACTTAGGTAATTGGCCATTACAACCCTTTGGTCAGGACTACAACCCTTTCGTCAGGAGTACAACCTAGCTTCTCACACCACTCATGTTGTATGTAAAAATTTTATCGACGAGCGGCTGGACCTATTTTTTAAAAACGACTTCAAACGCAATATTTGAGAAACGTTTCATAGCAATTTTATTTTTAATTTTTACAACAAGATTGCTGAGAAGTCGTTGAAAGATATATTTTCTTCATTTTTCGTTTCGTTCGAGATGACCACGGGCTCTCTATGAATAAGATAACACACTACCTATTAGATTAGGGAGTTCTGTTGGAGTAACCTACGGCAAGCTTCGAACCAAAAACATTATTCTGTGCAGTGGAAAGAGATGTTTGGAAAGCTATACTTAGCAAACGGCAGGATAAAGAGAGGCAGAAACTCTCCTTACGCCTGATGGCGACGAATAATTACAACAGGAGGAGGTTTGTGTCGTACACCAAACTATCGAGGAATAATCTAAGTTTAGTAACTGGTCCTTTGACTGTATCCTATACGAGCCCCTGGAACCTCGGTTCCAGCCTGGTGCGTCTCCTTTTGGGAGCATCGTGGTGGTTGTGGTTTGGACCCAAATCGCGGGAAGAGTCTAGTTAGTAGGCTCGGTGTGGAGTTGCATTCTCAACCGGGTGCTGTGACCCAAAGATCAGAAGGAGTTTTAGATAGGCTCCGCTCCTAACCAAGGGGTTAGGAATTGGCACTCAAGTGTAGCAGTATGTTGGTATACGTATTGTATTTCACCCTGTGCGAAGAGCACCGTGGGATTATTTCCACGCGGACAGGTACCCACGTAAAACCAATCGTCGTTATCGTCGTTGTATCCTATAGACACAAAGAAAACTAGCTTAAAATGAAGATCACCTCGAACCGAGCATGCAGATTTTTGATGATGAGAATGAATCCTTAGAAGACAGACTTGGAATCTGTAAGGCTTAAATTTAACCCTGTAGGGAAGAAATGGAGGCATATCAGAAGATGACCAGAGAATTATTCTTTTTGACACCAAACAACATCCGGAAGTTATCAAAGCCAATAGGTTTGGAGTTGCCGTAGTCTAGTAGGCAGTGTGCTCGCTTATTAGACGTGAGGACACATTTAGAACCTCAGGTCATTGATGTCCAACAGAAAGTAGTATCCTCTTGCTAAAACTCTAAGAGTTAATAAAATTGCCATGAAAAGTTCTCAAAAAAATCTGTCTTAGGAGTTGACTTTAAACTGCAGGTCCCACCACTCATGTATAAAATTAGCCCACACAATATAAGTGGTGTGAGAAACTTGGTCGTAATCTCGGCTGAAGGATTGTAATGACCAATTGTGTATGTATAAAGTCTTCCGACTTTCATGGTAATTTGACTTACTCTGGGAATTTTTGCCAGAAATCAGCTGCGAGGAAGACGCCAAAGAAGACTCATGTCTAATAAGATAACCCATTACCTACTAGACTAAGCCTACCTCAATCTCAGATGTACTCTTATTCAGATCAGATCGCTCGTCAAAAATATCCAACGTGGTATGAGCAATATGACACATGATGCCGGCGTGTTGAAACTACATGTTGAAGTTGTTAATAATTGAGCTTTAGTGCTCGCTGCTGGCAATGATGGCCTGACCAACGTCGGTCTGAAAAAAATATGAACCAATGACGCCGCCTGAACAAAATCCACACTAAGCAGTGGCTTTTCGGAGTGCTTTGGACCCTTTTTGATCTCTGGTGGATTGTTAAAACATCCCTAACTCGACGATTTTGTTTGCTCACGTTCTCATTAATACCTGGTTGCCGAATTTCATAACTGCTGTGTCCTGCAGTGGACAGTAGGAAAGAACCTAGGAACTACTTGAGCTTGACAAGAGAACGGTTCGCACTCCAACAGAAATTCTGACGGGATACTGTGCTATTAACAGTTTCCCTAATAAGCTTGGTCTACCCCACAGGGATCACTGCAAAGCTTCCAGGTTGTGGAAGAAACGGAATCGGTACAGTACCTTTAATGTGAGTGCCTTGCACTTCAAGACAGACTTCAGCGGTTTTTGGATGACAGAACGTTCGAAGATCTGGGCATGGTGGCTAGCGTGCCATTAAGAAAATTTGCTGGTTTTATCTCAAGCCCGTGTGGTTCAATAGCATCCGTAATTGCTGTTGGAGTTGCAGCTGTAATTGTCGTTGTAGTTGTGGCTGTAGATGCCGTTGTTGCCTTTGTAATTGCCTCTGGAACTGCAGCAGTTACTTTTGTAATTGCCACTGTTGCGCTGTACCTTCCCCCTTTATTGCTGATGAAATTGCCACTCTTGCCACCAACGGATAATGATAAGAGAGCCTACCCCACACTCGATAACATAATGGGCTACCAAGTGAACTTCCATGTGGACGGAAAGTTAACCACTAACCTATCCATTCATAAATAGGCCTCACTCCCGAGAACGATTTTGCTTATTGGACGTTGCCTAAATTTGATTTTGATCAAATCCAAAAGCGATTTAACAAAACAGGCTCTCAACTAATTTGACAAATGTAGTTTCAAAAAGATGGCTGTTAACTAACAAAGTTCGGAAATCACTGTTGGAAGACTCGATATGGTTTCAAGCTCTTAAAAACTGATCGCATATTAAATATTAAATAGCGTGGCTTTATCAAACCACAAATGTAAACCTTTTTTATCTCAAACTTGCAATAATCGAATTCATAGGACATAATTGAAATTAAGAAAACCGAGTAAGTTTTTGGTCAATATCCCACTTAATAAACCGTCCTTAATAGCTTTAAAAATCAGGCTTTTAACATATTTAAAGCAGTTTCCAATTTCTTACAGACAACCAAACATTTAATGCCCCAGAAAAAAGGTTGTCTTTGCATATTTTGTATGATTTTAAGAGTAAATCATTTTTCTTTTAACGGCTTTATCAACACCAACACTCATGTTTTCGTGTGTATGTATGTATGCATGTATGTATGTACAACTGAAAATTACTATTAAAACATGGGGGTGTATATGCCGCATACAAACATGCAACATGCATTATGCCACTACGGTGTTTTAATTTTTCAATACAGTCGAGTAAAGCCAAGAGAGCTTTCAACCGTTGCTGGCCCACGTAAATATATGCTAAGTAAAGTATATTTATGTATACGAGGGTGACTTTAAGTGTGTATGGAAAAAAATTTTTTTGGATAGAAAAATAAAAAATTATGTAAATATCACTGTAAAGAGAGAGAGAGAGAGATACACATACATGCACACATGTGTCACAACGACTACCTATATATGTTGCCGTTTTTAAAGTTTGGGGAAAAGTTAACAAAAAAAAATTTTAAACCTGCGAGAAAAGCGTGAAAATCTGTAAAAATATGTATGAAATAAAAACACAAACTCTATGGCTCCGCCGACATTAAATGTATGTAAATGGATTTTCTCTTGCGAAAGTAAACACAAACACAAACACAAGCACACTTACACATGCTCTCTCTTTTAAACGTACATACACACTTCGGTGTATAGTTTTGCATAAAAAGCAATGACATTTTGCTTAAACAGTCGTCCTATCCAGAAATAGGTTCGCATGTTTAGTTGGTTATGGAAAATAAATTTTTAAAATTTTTCGATATTTTATGGTCTTATTAAAGCCGTTATAAATACTATAATCTGAGTATCTTACAACTAAGTTTTCCAGAAGCTAGTTAGGAATTCAATATGAAATCATAAAGAGCTATTGCTCCGAATATTGGAAGTAGCTGTAACTGTTTAAAGTATATCGCAATCTAATCCTGAGACTTATTCGAGTAGAAATTCGATCTTTCTTTTACATTTCCATTATTGGCCTTTACTATCCTTAAGTCAGAATTGCAGCCTAGCTTATCAGATAACCCAAACTGTGTGGGTTAATTTGGTTCATGAGTAGCGTTGTCTACAATTGAACGTCAAGTCCGGACTACTAATTTGAAAAACTTTTTCATGGCAATCAATGGCAGAAGTCGTCGTAATCTAGTAGGTAGTGTGTTGGTTTATTACACGTAAAGCCAGGTTTCGATCCACAGGCCAGACCTCAAAATAAAATACAAAAACTATTTCTTCGGCGACTTTCTCTCAGCAGATTTCTGGCAAAAACACTCAGGGGTAATAAAATTGCCATGAAAAAGTGTCTCAAAAAAATCTGTCGTTCGGAGCCGACTTTAAACTGTAGGTCCCGCCACTCATGTATAAAATTAACGCACACATCATAAATGGTGTGAGAACCTAGGTTGTAATCCTTACTGAAGGGTTGTAATCACCAATTATGTATGTATGTATGTATCTTTGATAGGCTGATTCGATCATGTTCCGGCAAAGCGCTTATTTGACGCGGCGATTAAAATGATCAGAATTGGAATGATTGGTGTGAACATTTGAATTCTTGTGCATGAAGACAAACTACAGGTAGTTACAAAATGCAGCCCCAGCTGCTATTGACAAGATTGGCCATTAACAACTCGATTATCAGATTTCGGCCTGCTTTATTCACACATTCTTCCAGGCGCCTTTGCTTCGTGCACGTCATCACCCGTTGGTCACACCAATTGATGACAGGACTTCATCGATTTGGCCCGTCCAACGCAGGCAAGGTTTGTATATTTGCCGACTTTTGGTATTCCCCGCATCAAATAACCGTCTAAACGTAGCATCCTCTTCTATCCGAAAGACGTGACAGAGCCAGTGAGTGATTTAGAGTCATATTCTCTAAATGGGTCTTCAGAATGAGAATTACACACTGGCTCTACAGGAGTGTAATTAGGCCTTTACGAACTTATGCTTCAGTGGTGCAATGGATATTGTTGGATTCCGTTTGGTAATAAATAGCGCGATGACGGCAGCGTAAGCTATAACACTAAAAACAATAGGTTTTATCCAACCGATTGGGCTAAGTGTGCGCGATATGAGGTACCACTTGCGGCTTATTATCTCCAGGCTATATAGGAATGGATCAACGAGAGCAATAAATCAATTCACCGGAGTATAATTGATACTTTAAACGGATAATCCATCAACGCGGAATTACTCTTCGAGATGTATAAATTTTTTGGTCAAAGGGGACCTGGCAATCTATGCCATGTCCATGAGGATTTATTGCTACACGGATGATAATTAGAAGGGACTATATACTTGGTCTTTGCAACAGGATTCAGACAGGATTACTACCTAGCTTCTTATACCAATTATGTTGTGTGTGTTAATGTCATACGTTGGTGACGGGACTTACATTTTAAAGTCGGCTTCGAACGACTGATTTTTTTGCGAAACTTTTCATGGCAGTTTTTTTTTTTACTCACAGAGTTTTTGCCAGAAATCTGTTGAGAGGAAGTCGACGAAGAAATATTTTTTTAAATTTCATTTTGTTGGAGATGTGTGACCTGGCGTTTGAACGATGGCCTCACGTCTAATAAGTAACACACTTCCTACTAAACAACGGCGGCTACTGAGCGAAAACGACTAGGTCTCTCTAAAGAGGGACCAGAAACCAAAATGTAGTCCATGTGGAGAGGACATCGAAGCAATAGAACACACATATCATTGCCCAGCCTTCGTATTGCTTTAGGAGCATGCGGTCCCGCATATAACTTATATCAGAGCAGTGAACTAAAAGCAGCTTAGAAAGTATTGCTTTTATATTGATTGTAGAGATGGTTTCAGTAGACCTTCATAAGACGTTCCCAGTTCATATTTCGGGATCAGATCAGAGCAATTCACGGTACATTACATAGAAGAGAAGTGAATACATTTAATGGGGTGCTTGGATATATTCCATGCGCCACATAAAATCGTGGCATAGAAAGTGAAAAGGATTTTTTAACTGTTTCTGCTACTCAAGATTTCGTAACTCCTTACTGCCTACAAAGAGGGCGATGTAAATTCAGAAAAGGCTTTCCGTTTGACTTTCGGCCTGCTATTATCTCTCTAGGGAAAGGCTGAAATCACTGCCCTTTAAAAACTGTAACTAAAGATTATTATTTTACCTTAAAGCAATCCTTTGTAGTGCACTTTATGCGTTCACACAAACTCTAATGCATCCTGCACGAATTTGTTGAATTTGTTGCATGGTTACCCTTCTGTCTGTGTGACTGACTGCCAGTTTTACAGGCTTGTGCTTGGCTGAATGTTGGTTGGGTATTTTGTTATTGTTTTGTTATTACTCTTGTTCTTATTATTGTTGTTGTTGTTGTCGCTGTTGTCGTTGCTGTGTGTATGTATGTATAATGTTGTTTAGCACTGCATAAATTAAGAAGTTGCTTTCCACTGCGATGAGTGCTTAAAATGCATTATTTACACAGCAATAAAGCGTAAAAATCAACCTACAGAATTTAATTGTAGCAACAACAAAAAAAAAAAAAAAAACAATTGCACGAAGAACTAACTGTACGAACATTTTATTATAAAGAAAATTATAAAACAACACTGGAAATAAAAAATTATAAGAATAATTGTTTTGGGAAATAAACAATAACGGGCGACGTTTATTTTTATTCCCTAAGCTATTAAGAGGGGTGAAGACATATTGGTATTAGACCAACCCTTGGCTAAGATCGAAAAAACCATGAGTTGGTCTAGTAGTTGGCATTAAAATATGACGAAGTATACTTTCAGTCTCGCATTAATTCTAGGATGATAGTTGATAAGCAACCTTAAGATATTGCTCTATTCAGGTGGAGCTTAGCTATGATGGAAGTGCAAGCAGAGTTTTACAGGCGTCACAAATGCGAATGTTGAAGTATTCACAGTGATAATTGCATTGAACTCACAATGATCGGCCTTGCAGCACTACCTTTTTGGCTTATTAGGCGAGAATAAAACGAACATCTGCTCAGCAGTCTTCTGAAAAAGTATGTGAATAAAAAAAAACTTGCCATGAAAAATGTCTCAAATCTTTGGTTTGGAATCAACGTTGAACTGTAGGTTCCAATACTCATGGCTAAAATTAACACACGCAATGTGTGGGTGATATGAGGAGCTAAGTTGTAATCCTAGCTTAAGGGTTATGATGACCAATAAAGTTGCTGTTATTATGTTCAGTTAAGTTGACATCATCGCATACTTGCGTCCTATAGGGTCCTGTTACAACAGCGACATTATGTATCACATTAAACTTTCAGCCATAACGGTAGTTTAATGCAGGAGGGAATGTCTGAAGTCACCGTGGTCTGGTAGGTAGTGCGTTGGCTTATTAGATGAAAAGCCAGGGTTCGAGCCCCAGGCCAAACATCAAAATAAAATACAAAAAGTATTTCTTCGGCGACTTCCTCTCAGTGGATTTCTGGCAAAAACTCTGAGAGTAAAATAAAAATTGCCATGAAAAGTTTCATAAAAATCTGTCATTCGGAGTCGACTTTAAACTGTAGGTACTGTCAGTCATGTATAAAATTTACATACACAACATAAATGGTGTGAGAAACTAGGTCGTAATCCTGAATGAAGGGTTGTAATGACTAATTACGTATTATGTAATGTCCGTCTAAGTTACCAAGACGCGTTTGTATCCCATTAACGGTTTAACGCAGGAGGGAATGTCTGTCTTAGTTACCAAGATGCGTTCTGTTAATTAGTCTTGGGTGCCCAAGAATTCTTCGTCTCAGGTTCCCAAGTGCCAAAAAATGATAAAGAAAGTATTCTGTGGTCTTTTCTTCATTGTCACTACAGCTGCCGCAAAAGTCTTGGGGCACCCTGAGAGCAGAGTCATGGCAAAACAGTTATGACGTTCCTAAAGGAAACTCTGGTCAGGCTTAACTGTCTGATTTAATTATAAGTGGATCCTTTCTTTTCAAATGAGTGAACTTTGTATGAAATCATTCGTTTGCCCCATTTTTCCATTCTAGCCTTGGTTTTGTTTTTACCTTCAATATCATCGTGAGCAGGAATCCATATAATGGTAACCGTCGAATGTCTTGTTATTTTCTCCAAAGGCCGCAGGAAATATTGGTCAATCTTAAATATGATAAATACACTCTCTAGAGATCTAAACGTGCTGCCGTTGATGGGACCAGAACTCTTCTGCGGCGTAGGAGCAAATGTTCGGAGAACAAATGGACTATCTGGAGAGACAAAAAGTCTTCTTAACCCAAGTGACATCAGACATCTCCAACAAAGCGGAATATGAAAGAAATATTTCTTCGGCGACTTCCTCTCAACAGATTTCTGGCAAAAGCTCTGAAAGTAAATAAAATTGTCGTGAAAAAATTTCTCAAAAATCTATCGTTCGGAGTCGACTTTAAACTGTAGGGCCCCCCGAAATATAAAAAATTACAACACACAACATAAATGGTATGAGAAGCTAGGTCGTAATCCTCTCTGAAGGGTTGTAATAAACAATTATATACGTATGTACACCTGAGCCATGCATCAGACTATCCGAGAAAAACGTGAAATCACCTTTTGACAGAAAAGAGATTGTCATGAGCCCAATGTAAAGTTGAGATTGAGTCATTGGAAGACACCTGTAGGAAATTAATGCATGCTAGTAAGAACATCTGGATGCATATGAGTTGCTAAGCGGTGAATTACCACAGTTAACACCGGTCAGCTTCCTGAAATTTATCAGTGGAATAGGCTTATAGGACGTATTATAAGAATACCCTATAAAGTTTGAAGGAAAAGGAAATAATAACAGGAGAGCTGCTTATAGTAAAATGTTGTCATCACTCCATTTCGTGATACACGTTTTCGACAATTAATTTTGTGCTATTTACGTCGGCCTTTGAGCTTGTATCTGCAGGAGTTAGTGTACCGTTATAAACGCTACGAAGTTTCCCATTTTTATTTTACAGAAGATTGAACGCAAATCATGTTCCTTGTAACACTTTAATGCCTCTCAAGGAATTAGTGACAACCTCACATCTGACTTCCTCCGATTTAGTAGTTTCGTAAGTGTGATAGATTTGCTTTTATCTATTACTGCTTCGAGGCCAGGAATGAATGTCAAGGTAACCAGAGGATGAATGTTTAGCGGTGCTATCCTGCCTTCTTGTACGGTGTGGTGGTGATTTAATAATCGCATATGAGGACATTCCTGTTCAACATTCTCTGCTATTTCAACATGAATTGCTGATTGATTTATTAGTCTGACATTAGCTACACACACATATGGTTTTTGTAACTGTGGATTGAGGAGTCAGAAGCGCTAGGTGTTCAGATGGTAAAAAAAAATTAATGTCTACTAAAGGTAACGAATTTATGAGGTGTCTTAAGAAGAATTACAGAACTGTAACTAATATTTCACTTGTCAAATGTCACGGTGTCAAATCGCAGCTTCTTGGCAGCCAATTAACATCACCATCTCGGCTAATTAAAAGGCCATCAAATCTTTGACGCATTAAAACGATTGTAACATGAGATGTGTGGCAAGTTGCACCATCCTTTTGAAACCAAACGTCGTTCACATCATTACCATGAAGAGCGGGTGCAAAAAATCGGTTATCATGGTGCGATAGGTATCACCATTGACCGTAATGATTGCGCCGTCCTCATTTTCAAAGAGATATGAGCCAATAATGCCTCCACTCCACAAGCCACACCAGACAGTCACTCGCATTGGCTTCTATGGGTTTTGTGAGCCCCAAATGCGGCAATTTTGCTTATTTTTATCGATATATTGTACACACCAAGATGAAAATGAGCTTCATCCGAAAAGATGGATTTTTTTTGGAAATATCGATATCATCGTGCAGTTTCTAGTTGGCCCAATAAATTCCAACGCTGCTTAAGCATAAATCGATTTATTACGTTCAGTGGAGATAATCAACTGAATTTTGTGACTGAATAGAAGGCCGTAAGTGTTGCCAGATTCGAAAAAACCTATGTTTTAAATTTAAAGCGATATATGGCCCCCCTTATAAGCTGAATAGACTCAAATCTAATATACGAAAAAACTACTTCCACTTGACTCCTTTTCATAACCTATTTTCTTTTTTTAAGAACAATTCATTGCATTAGTAGGGCCCATCCCCAGAGTGTTGATCGGAATAAGAAAAACATTTTCCTGCAGATTCCTTTCCCGCCACTAACAATGCAAAAATGAATGAATACCTTATGTCCACAAATACTACAAGGTCTCTTTCCGGCCTCCTTCAACCTATATTCTTAGTTCCAACGTATTGCACTGCATGAAACCAAGCGTTGGTCGAATATAAAGGCAAATTAGAAACGCTTTTCAAGCTTTAAGATTAAGAATGCATTGGTGTTTACATTGAAATATTGTTAGAAAATCTTCTCTTTGAACCTCAGCGTTTAATATTCCTTGATGAACTGCTCACACCGTTTAAGTTTATCTTGCAACAAAATTTGCTGCCATGGAAAAAAGAGAAAATCAGCAAAAGAACATGACGAATTTAATTTATTTTTTATTTATTTCTTTTCATACATTTTCTTTTTATATTTTATTTTATTTATCCGGAATGACAACGTGTAATTAAGTTTGGCTTTGGCAACATTTGTCTACTGGGCACAAAAACAAAAAAAAAAAAACAAAAATGAAAGAAAAGTAAGAGAGTAAAATGCCATTAAGCAACTTGTGTCTGTAAGTTATAAAAAAAGGCGAGCAAAGAAACAGTAGAGAATTAAAGAAAGAGTAGAAATAAATTACACGAACCTTTTGCTTCATTCACAATCAAAGCAAACGAAATAAGAAAAACAAAAAAAATATAAAAAAAGGAAAAACAATAATCAAGTAAAGTACGCAACATTAGTAGCCTTTAAATGATATTGAAGAACAATTTCCTTTTGTACGGGTTTAATTCTCCATTCTTATTTGATATTTTCCACTTAATAACAACCTTTTATTCATACAGAGCCATTGAAGAAAACCATTTCCGGCAGGCATTATTGTCGAGTGTTTTTCTTAAGATTTTCTTTTTTATTGTTTTTTAATTTCTTTGAAGAGTATTTTGTAATTAAAATCACAACTTGAAGAGATAAAAATAAAAGCTAAAATAATATCAAAAGAATATGTTTTTAAAGCAATTTTATTCGTATGTGAATCAGCAGAAAAAATCTCATGAACTTATGCTATAAACACAATACATGCTACATAGCAAGCATAGCAATATTAATGCATGCGTATTAATTATATTAGCAGCAACAGCAAAGCCAATAAAAAAATAAACATTTCATTAATTCTTTATCAATGCAAGTTTTTTCGTGTTACATTTAATACTTCGCGCTTTTAAAACCTTTATTTCAAGCATGTTATTGTATGGACAGTATTAATCCCCGCATTGTCATCACAAATTCTCTGACTGTTAGCACTAATTCTCTCATTGCTGCGAAGAAAAATAGTAAATAGCCTCAATGCAAAGCAGCAGAATCTTTGCTTGTTGTCGCACTGTCTTTAAAACAATCACTTCCATAGACACTAATGGCAATTACGGACTCCATTATGCTTTACGCCAATGAGATCTGAGCAGAAGCATTAAAGTCCAACTGTAGAATGAAAATGTTATCATCGGTACAACGAACCGCTGCACTTAGGGTGTCATCGGCATATAGGACTGTGTGTCTAAGTCAGCAGTATTAATAATCAGTGGGGTAATACCTATAGGTCTACAGGCTAGCGAGCGGATGTGGGAGACCAAAAAAGTGCACGGAGAGACAGTAAATGTCGGCGAAGCCAGAGAGCGAACCATACTAAACTGGCAAGAGAAATGGAACACTGAAACAAGTGGTAGATGGACGGCAAAATTTCTCCCAGATATTTGCCGCTGGATTGAGAGGAAATTTGGTGAAGTTAACTACTATTTAACACAGCTGTTATCGGGACACGGTTATTTTTGTAAATATCTGTTTAAAATGGGGAAGATGACACGACCAATTTGCATTTATGATGATGCGTACCACACTTTCTTTCATTGTGAGAGATGGAATTTAGAAAGAACGAATCTTGAGGCCAAAGTCGGCGCCTGTACTGTCGAAAACTTCTACGTTATGCTTTTGAACAGCGAAGAAAATTGGAATAGCATAGCCAGTTACACTGAAGACTTGCTAAAATCTAAGAAACTTGACCTCTATGAGAGAATTAGAATTGATGTTTAAACACCTTCTCAGGTTTTGTTGCGCAATCCGGATGTGGATATAGATATAAAGGGGCCAAATGGCCAGAGGGATTCCACTTCGAAGTAATGGTATTTCCATAGTGGGCGCAAAGAGTCCAAAAGAGGAGGGGGAGATTTAGTGGTTGAGGGGGATATCGACGACTACCGCCTTGGTGCGGTTAGGTCCATTTCTCCTCCTCAGCGGAAAAAATATACACTAATGTACTCCATTTCTTGCAAGATTGCTGCGCTTGCTGCATTGCGCGTATTGTGTTTATAGCATTACACTTGATAAATGAAATCGAAATTAAAAACAAAGTTTTTAATATTTTTTTTTCTTTTTTCCTTACTTTTCATTGTCATGGTTAACATCAAGCGATGTCTCTGACTTCAGGCTCATGCAAGACATTGAGTTTCAAAAGAATATAATATGTGGGCCCTTAAGAAAGATTTTCACATTTTTATTTTAAAAGATACTTCATTTTCAAATGCTGGAATCCTCTGTGTCGTCTACTTCACCACAAGGAAAAAAAGTAACTTTCAATAATACAGCACGAATTTATCAAGTTACTCGTTTTTTGTTGCTACTTTTCGCTTCTTTAAGGAACCCAGCTTCCCATCGCCATATTATTTCTATTCATTTTTTCAGTTTCATTAATTATGTTCCTAAGCTAAGTAGGTCTATCGTAAGTAATAGATCTTAGGATGATAGTTGTGGTATCTATAAGTGGCAAGATGTAACGTTCTCTATGAACACGTTTTAGGGTTTATAGACTTGGTGTTCTTAACGACTGTAGATAGATTTGGGCATCTACTAATTGATAAATTACTATCAGATGATTTGCCAATATCGCCAAGGTAGATTAAGCTGGATTTACGTAAGACTTTGCTCTCGCATCCATAGAAAAGCGCGGTTAGCCAAGATAAATAAATTCACTGACAACACCGAAAGTATAATTATCAACCGTAATCTGGGACCAGATACGCCGACGACATAGGCTTTGTTGTGATCTCATTATTGCCAGATCTTTCGTGGCAGACTGCCATTCAAAGTCGAGAATAGTAACATTGCGATTCTCTCCCCCCTTTTGCATGACTCTCTCCATTACACTACAGCACGGTATTGAAAGGTTCAAGGACTTTTTTTTTACCAAGTTGACGGAGCTCAACTTCATTCTGCACAGTCTTACAGGTTCGCAGGAATACCCAGCATATTTATTGTTACAAAAATACCACTTCTTATTGAATGCCTTACAGTCGACAAAACGATGGTGTATACCGACTTGGTTTTCAATGGATGTCCCCATGAATTGACATAAAGTCGATGATGGACTGAACGCGCACTGACAAGGTCCTTTCAGTGTTTTGATATGCAGCTCTAGTCGTTCAGACAATAAACTCATAATAACTACATATGCGAAAAGGCTTTTACCTCTTTAGTTGGCGCATATCACGTCGTGTTCCTATTTTAGGACAGTAAAGAGGACACTGATGTTCCAATATTTGGTCATATTTTCCTCTTGCAATGTTTTGTAAATTAACTAGTGCATGTATCCCTATCAAGTCGTTACTACCGGACTTAAACAATTTAGCGAGCAATTTAAAACACTTATTGTGATCGTTTTTTGTTGTGACGGCAACTGGTTAGCCATCGGATTTCTGGCTGAATAAATAAAAATTGTCATGAAAACGTTTCTCGTTCGGAGTAGACTTTAAACTGAAAGTCCCGCCGAAATCAATCGGAATATCCAAGCCTATAAGGCTACCAGATCACTGCAGCGTCTTTTAGGCGGAAGTGTCTGCAATTCAGGCTGCGATGAAAATTATTGTGGACAGGCGAAAAATAACCATACTTTCCTATAGCCAAGCGGCCATCAAAGCATTGAATTCTAGTGTAATAAACTCCAAGACGGTGTGCGACTGTCACAGATGTCTCAATGAGATGGCGAACCGATATGATGTTTGTATCACATGTGTACCGGGACATGGAGATATTCCCGGCAACTGCAGAGCGGATGACCATCGAATTCTCTGATAAATTCTCTACATTGGGGATCCCTTTGGATACCTGCAGGCTTGTAATTGACAATGCAATCGCGGTCATTGTCAACAGTAGGTGGGAAACTTCGGATAAGGGCAGAAGGACGCAAAAAATCTGGCTAATGCTGGATAGGAGGCACACGGCGACTCTGCTTAGACTCCAAAGAAGCAGGCTCAGTGGTGTTATCGGGGTTATTACGGGGCATTGCATTATAGGAACGCATGTCTTGGACACCTCGCGAATGATTTCTGCAGAAGCTGTGGAGATGAGGAAGAGGATGAAACTACTCTTCACCTACTGTGCACATGCCCGGCCCTTGATCAGAGGAGAAAGAGACACCTGGGTGCCTACTATATGGAGGACCTAGATGAACTGTCATGTTTGGATATTGGCAGTCTGAGTCGCTTCATCGGAAGCTCAGAGTGGTTCCTGGAATAGGGGAGAATATGTGTGTCCGCTAATGACTCAATCGAGGGGACAGCCACTTCTACCTACATAACTACCGTGGGTCCCGCCACTCTTGAATAAAATTAAAACACACACAACATAAGTGGTGTGAGAAGTTAGCTCGTAATTCTGACTATAAGAGTTGTTATGACCAATTATGTATGTATGTATGTAAATTAGACCTTATGCTCGATGTAATGTTTACAGATTACAGTCTCTGGTGGGATTCAAAGCCACGACCCTCATGCTAATAGTCTAGCTTTTGCTACCCACTAGAATATTATTCCAGTATATGATTTATTCATTACTTGTAAACATCTTTAAAGATCTGATACTGTTGCGGGGCATTCAAAGCTGCAAATTCAATTTAAATTATTTTATTGTTTAATTTTTTATATTCTTGACTTTAAGAACAAATTTATAACATATTGGCCTTCACGTTTCGTCTTTTTTTTCTTTTTTTTTTGTAAAAATAATTTTTTACCTTAATTGTTGTTTAAACGTAAATTATTTAAATGACTGGCGTAAGTCTAAAGAAACAAAAAAAAAACGTTGAAAAAATACGTACAAAAAATATCATTAAAATTAATCACTGAAACAAAAACGAAAGAATGTGAAAAAAAGGAAACAAAATACAAGCGTGAGAAAGAGAAGGAAACGCTAGAGAGAGTTTGAGACAGAGAGAGAGAGCGAAATAAAATGTCAAAATCATTTTTATTTAACCAGGTTTAAATGTTAATGTTTAACAAAATGTCATCAACATGTCATGTCAGGGTAAACCTTTTTTTCACATGTACTCTTCGCTCTTATACGCCAACTTACACATGTAACGCGCTCTATGTAAGTATTTGGTTGTGTAATTGTGTGTAAGCCTGTGTGCATGGACATTTGTATGTCCATTTACTTATTTAAACATTTATTTTGCCGAAAAACGTAAACAAAAAAAAAAACGTAAAAACAGTTACACATACAATTACATTTCGCCCAGCACACTGGAGAATTTACATCTTCAACGTGTCCATAAATTATTGTATTTCCTCAGTGTACGTGGATGTTTGATGTTTATCTGTGTGTACGTGTTGTATTCAGATTATAAATAAAAATCAACGACAACAACAAAAAAGGTAAAAAAAACAATAAAATATTGGACGGAAAATATTGTCATGCTATAGGTCTTCCGTAATATTGATTTAAAGTGATGATAAATGGACAATTAATGAAAAAAGGGAGACTGTGTTTGCTTCCATTTTTTTTTTGGTCGGCTTAGTTTTACACCCAGTATCGAATTAAAAGCTATTTCAGAAGTGGCTTTAAATTTTTGCCTGACGTGGTGAACATACATAAATACATACATAATTGGACATTACAACCCTTTAGTCAGGATTACAACCTAGTTTCTCACACCACTGGCTTTACGTCTAATAAGCCAACTCACTACCTACTAGACTACGGCGACAAACACACAACGCTTTTAAGCCAATTATGGAGTCATGGTTTTGGTTATTTCAATAATAATGTGCTATTAAGCCACTAATTTTATGAAATCATTAAATCACTCTGTAAGTATCACTTGTATGACCCAATTTTCTCTCTCTATCGCTTTCTCTATAATATATCTGCTGTCATATCAAGTTTATGATTATAACCGCAGTAATATAGCATTTGGCTGTAATAAACGTTTGTTAACAAAAATTCTCAAGTACTTTACGGTATTAGTACGTGTTGGAAAATAATCTGAAACAAATAACTTCGACAACAACAACATGGTTATTGGGTTATGGTTATTGGGCAGTTCCCATGTAATATTTATCCCCACTTAACGAATTGACAGTTTTGAACAGAGACAATAGTCAACAACAAACGTATCGTATAAAAAAAAAGAGAGAAGGAAACGTACAACCAAAAAAATTGTAAGTTTCTGAGGACAAGAACAATGGGAGAATTTCTAACTTGTTTAGAATACGAAATTCAATATTCCACTTCCACATTTCGTTTTTTTTCCTGGCAACAACATAACATTTCTTATTGGAAACGAAAATAAAAACATAAAAATCGTATAACAGTTAGCGAAAATAAAATAGAAAACATAAGCAAAAAAATGGGCAACAACAACAAAAAAAATCTGATAAAACGAAATTCACTGGCAAACATGTTTCAATTTTCATTCGCTCATACTTTTTCAAGTTTAAGGCAGGCACACGACTGTGAACTTTGCAACGAACAACATAAAAACAGTCAGAGGAAAAACTGAAAACTACAAAAAAACCAAAAAGAAGCAACATTTGCTGAAAGAAGAAATAAACAAAAACAGAAAAACTGTAAAAATTGCAGCTGGATTAAGCAAAACTTGATTGTTTTACAGACAAAAAAAAAAAACAAATTTTTTTGAAACTAAAAAACGCCATATGCTTACAAATGCATTTGAGCGGAAAATATACAAGCATTTGTAAGATTTTTAGTTTTATTTCAAACATTTCTTCTTCTTCTTTTTTCCATAGTTTTTCCTCTTTTTTTCAAATATTTTTATACTAAACAAGTCAGTCTATATAAAAGATCTAAGCTTAGTAACCATTTGTCTGATTAGAAAAATGTTATGAGAATTACAAATGCTGAATTCATGCTAGCGAAACAACTGCGGAGGAACACTAATATACATACATAACATAATTGGTCATTACAACCCTTTAGTCAGGATTACGAATTAGTTTGTCACGCCACTTATGTTATGTGCTTTAATTTTTATACATGAGTGGTTGGGATCTACATTTTAAAGTCCACCCGAACCACAGATTTTTGGAGAAAATTTTTCAAAGCAATTTTATTAATTCTCACAGTTTTTGCCAGAAATCTACTGAGAGGAAGTTGCCGAAGAAATATGTATTTGGAGTTTAAACCGAGGCCTCATGTCTAATAAGGGAACACACTACCTATTAGACCATGGCGACACTAACATAGAGGAACTCATGTTACATGTAGGTGCTTGGGATTGAGAAACTATTCTCAAAAAAGTGAGTAAAGTAATTATGGAGATCGTGTGTTGGCTTATTAGATGAAAGCTCATGGTTCAACCTGATTCAAACATCTCGAACAAAAAAAATATTTGGTGCGGTGGCTTCCTCTCAGTAGTCTTCAGAAAAAAAGAGACAGTTCATCTGTGAAGTCGCCTTAGTCTAGTTGTTAGTGTGTTGGCTTATTAAACGTGAGGCCACGCTTCAAACCACAGGTCAACAACAACAAAAATAAAATTCGGGAAAAAATCTCTTCGGCGTCTTTCTCTCAGTAGTCTTCAGACAAAAACCCTGATATCTCTAACAAAACGAAATAGTTATCGTGCTAGTAAAGTTCAAACGAAAGTCAAAGTTCGATTCAACAGTTGAGAGCAGGAAATACCGAGGATGCGACATTGCAGTATCATCTAATAGGCCACCATTTCTCCATTCTGCTCCAATTTGGTTGGCTTGGCAATAGAAATAACGTCTTCTTCTGCTAAATACCAGATCATGTGGAAATTTACGACGATGAGTGGAGTTGTCACACTACTTATTAAGTTTCCGTGTAGTGAGAATAGGAATTTGGTATAATACAGCCGGTGATTTCGCGGCAGACTAGTAGGTATTTATATCCCTTGTCAGACATCTCCAACAAAACGAAATATTCAAAAAATATTTCTTCGGAGACTTCCTCAGTAGTATGTTTATGGGGCTTCTGGCTCAATTATTTCATACGAATTTGGGATTATGCATATCTGGAAAAGAGTAAAAACATTGCAGAATTGTGAAATGAATTGTGTGCGCTCGGTCTTTAGGTTTGTAACATGTATTAAGAAAAGGTAATACTTTTTAATGTGTTTGTGTGTGTTAAAATTTGAGAACATGCATATCTGGAAAAGAATTAAATCATTTTCATTTTAAATTTTTCCATTCAAATTTGGGATCATGCCTGCTTCTTCTTGTTCCTTTTATTTGTATTGCTTTTCAAACGAATGATTGGACGGACAGAATAAGTGTGTACACGCGCACAAGATCAATAAGAATATTTCTTAATGTAAACAAATAAACAATTTTGGATGTGGTTTCGCTTAATTAATTTTTTTTTGTTATTGTGATATATTTCCGTTATGTGTGTGTGTGTGTGTGTGTTTTTCTTGTGAACAAATGTGGGATAACGACAGATAAACAATAGCAGCGCTTTGTTATAAATAATAACAGCGTGACTCCTTATCATTTCTTACTCTTCAGCATAAGATCAATAATAATATTATATTTTTAATGTAAACAAATTTTAAAACGCTGACTCAAGAATTATGCAGCTGTGTGCACGTTTACATCGTATACCTAAATATAAACATGATTGTGCATATTCATTTTATTTGTGTTAATATGAGTATATATGAGTATATGTACTTAGAACAGCTCTTGTCTTTACAAGATCTTCTAACATTTTAGTATGGTAATTTTTAGACATTGTGCTAATTTTTTCATATTAATTTTGATCTGCTTCGTATCTGCTCACGATCTACTTGGTATCTGGTCACGATCTGCTTCGTATCTGCTCACGATCTACTTGGTATCTGGTCACGATCTGCTTCGTATCTGCTCACGATCTGCTCACGATCTGCTTTGTATCTGTTCACGATCTGATTTACACCTGATCATGATCTGCTTGATGTCTTATGTCTATATCTTTTGAATTTGGGTACGCTGTATCGTGCTTTCTACAAGCAGCATCCCATAAATTTATTCCTTTGTCTCCTCTTGCTAATCGTTTTTAAACTTTTGTATCAGGTCTACAAAACTGATAACCAGGTAGATGTAATTCAACAAGTAATTTGTTTAAGTTGTTTACAAAACCTCTTACAATCTTACACTAATTAGGTTTATTTTTTTGTTTTGACTGTAGTTTATAACCATTGTTTTCGTTACTTTCATGCCTCTTCGTATGAAACACTATTCTAGCAAGCTATACAATCTGTACTAGCTATACTAGCAAGCTGTACTAGCTATACTAGTAAGCTCTACAATTTATACTAGCTATACTAGCAAGCTGTACTAGCTATATTAGCTATACTAGCAAGCTGTACTAGCTATACTAGCAAGCTATACAATTTATACTAGCTATACTAGCAAGCTGTACTAGCTGTACTAGCAAGCTGTACTAGCTATACTAGCAATCTGTACTAGCTATACTAGCAAGCTATACAATCTATACTAGCTATACTAGCAAGCTGTACTAGCTATACTAGCAAGCTGTACTAGCTATACTAGCAAGCTGTACTAGCTATACTAGCAAGCTGTACTAGCTATACTAGCAATCTGTACTAGCTATACTAGCAAGCTACACAATCTATACTAGCAAGCTGTACTAGCTGTACTAGCAAGCTGTACTAGCTATACTAGCAAGCTGTACTAGCTATACTAGCAAGCTGTACTAGCTATACTAGCTATAATAGCAAGCTGTACTAGCTATACTAGCAAGCTGTACTAGCTATACTAGCAAGCTGTACTAGCTATACTAGCAAGCTGTACTAGCTGTACTAGCTATACTAGCAATCTGTACTAGCTATACTAGCAAGCTATACAATCTATACTAGCTATACTAGCAAGCTGTACTAGCTATACTAGCAAGCTGTACTAGCTATACTAGCAAGCTGTACTAGCTATACTAGCAAGCTGTACTAGCTATACTAGCAAGCTATACAATCTATACTAGCTATACTAGCAAGCTGTACTAGCTGTACTAGCAAGCTGTACTAGCTATACTAGCAAGCTGTACTAGCAAGCTATACTAGCAAGCTATACAATCTATACTAGCTATACTAGCAAGCTGTACTAGCTATGCTAGCAAGCTGTACTAGCTATACTAGCAAGCTGTACTAGCTATACTAGCAAGCTGTACTAGCTATACTAGCAAGCTGTACTAGCAAGCTATACTAACAAGCTATACAATCTATACTAGCTATACTAGCAAGCTGTACTAGCTATACTAGCAAGCTGTACTAGCTATACTAGCAAGCTGTACTAGCTATACTAGCAAGCTGTACTAGCTATACTAGCAAGCTGTACTAGCTATACTAGCAAGCTGTACTAGCTATACTAGCAAGCTGTACTAGCTATACTAGCAATCTGTACTAGCTATACTAGCAAGCTACACAATCTATACTAGCAAGCTGTACTAGCTATACTAGCAAGCTGTACTAGCTATACTAGCAAGCTGTACTAGCTATACTAGCAAACTGTACTAGCTATACTAGCAAGCTGTACTAGCTATACTAGCAAGCTGTACTAGCTATACTAGCAAGCTGTACTAGCTGTACTATCAAGCTGTACTAGCTATACTAGCAATCTGTACTAGCTATACTAGCAAGCTACACAATCTATACTAGCAAGCTGTACTAGCTATACTAGCAAGCTGTACTAGCTATACTAGCAAGCTACACCATCTATACTAGCAAGCTGTACTAGCTGTACTAGCAAGCTGTACTAGCTATACTAGCAATCTGTACTAGCTATACTAGCAAGCTACACAATCTATACTAGCAAGCTGTACTAGCTATACTAGCTATACTAGCAAGCTGTACTAGCTATACTAGCTATACTAGCAAGATGTACTAGCTATACTAGCAAGCTACACAATCTATACTAGCAAGCTGTACTAGCTGTACTAGCAAGCTATACTAGCTGTACTAGCAAGCTGTACTAGCTATACTAGCAAGCTACACATTCTATACTAGCAAGCTGTACTAGCTATGCTAGCTATACTAGCAAGCTGTACTAGCTATACTAGCAAGCTACACAATCTATACTAGCAAGCTGTACTAGCTGTACTAGCAAGCTGTACTAGCTATACTAGCAATCTGTACTAGCTATACTAGCAAGCTACACAATCTATACTAGCAAGCTGTACTAGCTATACTAGCTATACTAGCAAACTGTACTAGCTATACTAGCAAGCTACACAATCTATACTAGCAAGCTGTACTAGCTATACTAGCAAGCTATACTAGCAAGCTGTACTAGCTATACTAGCAAGCTACACAATCTATACTAGCAAGCTGTACTAGCTGTACTAGCAAGCTGTGCTAGCTATACTAGTTATACTAGCAAGCTGTACTAGCTATACTAGCTATACTAGCAAGCTCTACTAGCTATACTAGCAAGCTATATAATCTATACTAGCAAGCTGTACTAGCTATACTAGCAAGCTGTACTAGCTATACTAGCAAGCTGTACTAGCTATACTAGCAAGCTGTACTAGCTATACTAGCAAGCTGTACTAGCTATACTAGCAAGCTGCACTAGCTATACTAGCTATTTTAGTAAGCTGTACTAGCTATACTAGGAAGCTATATAATCTATACTAGCAAGCTGTACTAGCTATACTAGCAAGCTATATAATCTATACTAGCAAGCTGTACTAGCTATACTAGCAAGCTATATAATCTATACTAGCAAGCTGTACTAGCTATACTAGTTATACTAGCAAGCTGTACTAGCTATACTAGCTATACTAGCAAACTGTACTAGCTATACTAGCAAGCTATATAATCTATACTAGCAAGCTGTACTAGGTATACTAGCAAGCTATACTAGCTATACTAGCAAGCTGTACTAGCTATATCAGCTATAACAGCTATACCAGCCATAACAGCTATACCAGCTAGACTACTACACCCGCTAGACTACTAGCTATACCAATTAGACTAGATATACCTGCTGTACCAGCTGTACCAACCTGGTATATACCTGGTATGTATCTGGTATATACCTTGTATGTATCTGGTATATACCTGGTATAGCTGGTATGTATTTTAGTAAGCTGTACTAGCTGTACTAGCAAGCTGTACTAGCTATACTAGCTATACTAGCAAGCTGTACTAGCTATACTAGCAAGCTACACAATCTATACTAGCACGCTGTACTAGCTATACTAGCAAGCTGTACTAGCTATACTAGCAAGCTGTACTAGCTATACTAGCAAGCTGTACTAGCTATACTAGCTATTTTAGTAAGCTGTACTAGCTATACTAGCAAACTGTACTAGCTATACTAGCAAGCTGTACTAGCTATACTAGCAAGCTATACAATCTATACTAGCTATACTAGCAAGCTATACTAGCAAGCTATACAATCTATACTAGCTATACTAGCAAGCTATACTAACAAGCTATACAATCTATACTAGCTATACTAGCAAGCTGTACTAGCTATACTAGCTAGACTAGCAAGCTGTACTAGCTGTACTAGCAAGCTGTACTAGCTATACTAGCTATACTAGCAAGCTGTACTAGCTATACTAGCTATACTAGCAAGCTGTACTAGCTTTACTAGCAAGCTACACAATCTATACTAACAAGCTGTACTAGCTATACTAACAAGCTGTACTAGCTATACTAGCAAGCTGTACTAGCTATACTAGCAAGCTGTACTAGCTATACTAGCTATTTTAGCTAGCTGTACTAGCAAGCTGTACTAGCTATACTAGCAATCTGTACTAGCTATACTAGCAAGCTATATAATCTATACTAGCACGCTGTACTAGCTATACTAGCAAGCTGTACTAGCTATACTAGCTATTTTAGTAAGCTGTACTAGCTATACTAGCAAGCTGTACTAGCTATACTAGCAAGCTATACAATCTATACTAGCTATACTAGCAAGCTATACTAGCAAGCTATACAATCTATACTAGCTATACTAGCAAGCTATACAATCTATACTAGCTATACAAGCAAGCTGTACTAGCTATACTAGCTAGACTAGCAAGCTGTACTAGCTGTACTAGCAAGCTGTACTAGCTATACTAGCTATACTAGCAAGCTGTACTAGCTATACTAGCTATACTAGCAAGCTGTACTAGCTATACCAACAAGCTACACAATCTATACTAACAAGCTGTACTAGCTATACTAGCAAGCTGTACTAGCTATACTAGCAAGCTGTACTAGCTATACTAGCTATTTTAGCTAGCTGTACTAGCAAGCTGTACTAGCTATACTAGCAATCTGTACTAGCTATACTAGCAAGCTATATAATTTATACTAGCACGCTGTACTAGCTATACTAGCAAGCTGTACTAGCTATACTAGCTATTTTAGTAAGCTGTACTAGCTGTACTAGCAAGCTGTACTAGCTATACTAGCAATCTGTACTAGCTATACTAGCAAGCTATATAATCTATACTAGCACGCTGTACTAGCTATACTAGCAAGCTGTACTAGCTATACTAACTATTTTAGTAAGCTGTACTAGCTGTACTAGCAAGCTGTACTAGCTATACTAGCAAGCTGTACTAGCTATACTAGCAAGCTGTACTAGCTATACTAGCAAACTGTACTAGCTATACTAGCAAGCTTTACTAGCTATACTAGCAAGCTGTACTAGGTATACTAGCAAGGTATAATAGCTATACTAGCTATACTAGCAAGCTGTACTAGCTATACTAGCAAGCTGTACTAGCTATACTAGCAAGCTGTATTAGCTGTACTAGCGAGCTGTACTAGCTATACTAGCAAGCTATACTAGCTATACTAGCGAGCTGTACTAGCTGTACTAGCAAGCTGTACTAGCTATACTAGCAAACTGTACTAGCTGTACTAGCAAGCTGTACTAGCTATACTAGCAAGCTATACAATCTATACTAGCTATACTAGCAAGCTATACTAGCAAGCTATACAATCTATACTAGCTATACTAGCAAGCTGTACTAGGTATACTAGCAAGCTGTACTAGCTATACTAGCAAACTGTACAATCTATACTAGCTATACTAGCAAGCTATACTAGCAAGCTATACACTCTATACTAGCTATACTAGCAAGCTATACTAGCAAGCTATACAATCTATACTAGCTATACTAGCAAGCTGTACTAGGTATACTAGCAAGCTGTACTAGCTATACTAGCAAGCTGTACCAGCTATACTAGCTATACTAGCAAGCTGTACTAGCTATACTAGCTATACTAGCAAGCTGTACTAGCTATACTAGCAAGCTATACAATCTATACTAGCTATACTAGCAAGCTATACTAGCAAGCTATACACTCTATACTAGCTATACTAGCAAGCTATACTAGCAAGCTATACAATCTATACTAGCTATACTAGCAAGCTGTACTAGGTATACTAGCAAGCTGTACTAGCTATACTAGCAAGCTGTACCAGCTATACTAGCTATACTAGCAAGCTGTACTAGCAGCTATACCAGCTTTACTAGCTATACCAGCCATAACAGCTATACCAGCTATAACATCTATATCAGCTATATCAGCTATACCTGCTGTACCAGCTATACCACACTGGTATACACCTGATACATACCTGGTATATACCTGGTATAGCTGGTATGTACCTGATATATACCTGGTATGGTATGTATCAGGTGTATACCAGGGTGGTATAGCTGGTATAGCTGGTATAGCTGTTATGGCTGGTATAGCTAGTAAAGCTGGTATAACTGCTAGTACAGCTTGCTAGTATAGCTAGTACAGGTTGCTAGTATACCTAGTACAGCTTGCTAGTATAGCTAGTATAGATTGTATAGCTTGCTAGTATAGCTAGTACAGCTTGCTAGTATAGCTAGTATAGCTAGTACAGCTTGCTAGTATAGCTAGTATAGCTGGTACAGCTTGCTAGTATAGCTAGTACAGCTTGCTAGTATACCTAGTACAGCTTGCTAGTATAGCTAGTATAGATTGTATAGCTTGCTAGTATAGCTTGCTAGTATAGCTAGTATAGAGTGTATAGCTTGCTAGTATAGCTTGCTAGTATAGCTTGCTAGTATAGCTAGTATAGATTGTACAGTTTGCTAGTATAGCTAGTACAGCTTGCTAGTATACCTAGTACAGCTTGCTAGTATAGCTAGTATAGATTGTATAGCTTGCTAGTATAGTTTGCTAGTATAGCTAGTATAGAGTGTATAGCTTGCTAGTATAGCTTGCTAGTATAGCTAGTATAGATTGTATAGCTTGCTAGTATAGCTAGTACAGCTTGCTAGTATAGCTAGTATAGCTAGTACAGCTTGCTAGTATAGCTAGTATAGCTGGTACAGCTTGCTAGTATAGCTAGTACAGCTTGCTAGTATACCTAGTACAGCTTGCTAGTATAGCTAGTATAGATTGTATAGCTTGCTAGTATAGCTTGCTAGTATAGCTAGTATAGAGTGTATAGCTTGCTAGTATTTTTTTTTTTTTTTTTTTTTTTTTTTTCACGCCGAGGAGGGGTAAATGTACCTAACCGCACCATAGAGGAAGTCGTCACATCCTCCGTGTGTGGGGCCCTCACCCACTAAATCCCCCCCTCGTCTCATGGACTTGTTGTGCCCACTCCGGAACTACGGTGGTATTACTTCGGAGTGGAGTCCCTTTGGCTCTTTGGCCCCTGCATGTTCATATCCGCGTCCGGATTGCGTGTTGAAAGTTGGAGAGACATCTAAGCGTCTCCACTATTCCTTTCCTCCAGATCCTTGCTTCGAATTTCGATAGACACGTGTGCCAGTTTCATCTAGTCCGGCGTGCCCACATGTTCTGCAGCCTCAAGATCCCTCTTCTTCAGTTTTAGAATCCTCTCCACGTAATTCGCCACTGAGGTCCAATTTTCTCTACTCGCGATCATAACCCCGACAATGTTACCGGGCGTGATCGTGCCAACTATCGACGTCAGTGCAGAGCGATAGCTCTGCCAGCGTGCACACTCGAAAACGGTGTGCTCTGCGTCATCAATTATCTCCCCTTCCTCGTAAAGACAGTAAGGTGAGGCGGTCTTTCCCATTCTGTGCAGATATTTCCTAAAATATCCGTGACCCGATAACATCTGTGTAACGTAGTAATTTACCTCTCCAAATTTCCGACCAATCCATGGCCTTATGTCTGGAATAAGTCTCGCCGTCCATCTTCCTCTATCTTCTTCGTTCCATCGTTGTTGCCATTTTGAAATGGTGTTTTCCCTGAAATGAGCGGTTATGTGACTCCCAGCCGATTTCGCCTTATAGATCTCCATCCGCTCCGCTGCCAGCAGATCCACAGGAATAATACACGCTATCACCACTACGGCTGGAGCGGATACCGTACGATATGCCGACGCGATACGCAATGCAGTCGTTCTCTGTACCGCTACCAGTGCGTTTGTCCGCTTCTTAACATTCAGTGTTTCAGCCCAAATTTCGCTCCCATAAAGCATAATGCTGTTTCCGACCTCCATCAGGAGTCTCCGTCTCGCCGGTAGCGGGCCTCCAATGTTCGCCATTAATCTACTGAGCTGTCCAACGATCCTCTGGGCCTTGTTAGCCGAGTACTGGATCTGATGTGAAAATGTTAGTCTGGGATCCAGCCTTATTCCCAGGTATTTCACCGAGCTCTTGGTCCTAATTACTCCGTCTCCTATGCTCATGTCCACCTGCAAAGGGATATGACGACCAGTGATCAGCAGTAATTCCGTTTTGTGCATGGCCAGATCCAGGCCGTGGGCATCCAGCCATGTTTTCGTTCTCAGCATGACACGTCTCAGTTTTCGTTGTGCCTCTTCCGTGTTCCTGGCCGTGATAACAGCTGCAATATCATCTGCGTATCCAACCAAAAAAGTTCCATCTGGCATATCCTCTTTCAGAATTCCATCGTAGTTGACGTTCCATAGGTCGGGCCGAGTATCGATCCCTGTGCCGCTCCTGATGTTATATGTTTCACCCTTGGGCCCGAGCTTGTGTTATACACCAGCTGTCTGCTACTCAGATAACTACTTATCATGGCCAAGATGTAGTGTGGCACCGAGAAATTGTACTCCAAAGCATTTAATACGTCGCTCCATCTAAGGCTGTTGAACGCATTTTTAACGTCCAGAGTCGCAAGCAGTACCACAGGCCTCGAAGATTTGCTCCCTCGTTGTGTTACCCTGGCCGCTTCAGTCACCTCTCTCAAGGCACCGATTGTAGACCGACCGGGTCGAAATCCATATTGTCTAGCAGACAGTCCGCCACTATTCTCAATCGCGGCAGCAAGCCGAGGCTTCAAAAGCCTCTCGAGCAGCTTTCCCGCCGTATCCAGCATGCACAGTGGCCTGTAGGCGGATGGGTCCTCTGGATCGCCCTTTCCCTTATTTATCAAGACTAGCCGTTGTCTCTTCCATATTTCGGGGAAAATACACTCTCTCAGGCACGCGTTGTACATTCCCAGTAGGAATTGCGGTCTCTGATCGGCAATCTCCCGTATTACCTCAGGCGGGATGCCATCGGGCCCCGGTGCCTTACCGGGTTTCAATCCGACTGCAGCTGCTTTCAGCTCCTCCGCGGAAAATGGCAAAGGTTCTGTATTGCGCGTATTCCGTCGTCGTTCGTTCGCCGGTTCATGAGTAGGGAATAGTGTATCCACTATATTTCTCATTACTCGTTCGTCCATAATTTCCATTGGTTTCCTTCTGTTTAGTTTGTCCATTACAATTTTGTATCCAAGTCCGTAAGGGTTTACGTTTACGTCGTCGCGTAGTTCCTGAAATGCCTGATTTTTCTTTCGCAATATAGCCTTCTTCAGAGTCTTCTTTGCCTCCTTATATGCCCGCATTTCGTCAGCAGCTGGTCCATCGGGTCTGGCTCTAGTGTACCTCCGTCGTAGTCGTAGGCACTCTCGCCTGAGTGCTGCGATATTGTCGTCCCACCAGTACACTGCCTTCCTTCTGATATTCGGAAGTTTTCGCAAGGGCATTGCCTTTTTACATCCGCGTCTTATTATCTCCATGGTTTGTTCCACTCTTGTCCTCGCATCGTCCGAGAGTTCAACTCTGCTACACAGTCTATCCACTTCCAAGAGTAGCCGATTCGCATTTAATTTCCGTGAATCCCAGATTCGATTATTCGTGGTGTAATTGTCCTCCTCAAGTCTATTCCTTGGAGCAAAGGTGTACGATATGTACTGGTGATCACTGCCCGTATATATTTCCAAGACCCTCCACTCCTTGACTCTGTGATACATGCTCTCCGAGACCATAGTTATATCAGGGATGGTGCCCTCGCAGCCTGGTCGTCTGAAGGTAGCTACGCTCCCCTCATTCGCGAAGACCAGGCCGGTTCGAGCTGCCATCTCTACAATTCGCCTGCCTCTTGGGTTGGTATTCTGCATTCCCCACTCTACCGCTCTGGAGTTAAAATCGCCTGCAACTATGAAGTTGCCGCCAATCTGCGCCATTGCATCCTCGATTCTGGCCAATTTCTCCTCAAAGGTTCCCACGTCATCATTGGGAGTCAAATAACAACTCATTAGAGTAATCTCGTCAAACTGTATCCAGGTGAAACAATCCCCCCTACCAGATCTTCTCGGTCGGGGGCCCTGGTTATCCGTTATCCATATAGCTGCTGTAGATGTTTCATCACCCAGCCAGAATCCGCTATTTTTAGATGCATACTGTTCGCTTATAACAGCTACGTCAACTTCCTGCTCCCTGACTATTTGCGATAGCAAAGAAAAAGCCACCTTCCCTCTGTGCATATTCAGCTGCAATATCCTCATGCTGCCTTTCGTAAGCTCGTCCCGCAGCCCCGCGATCCCGGGAGGTGATCCAGAGATTTTCCTGACTCCGCATAGCAAATACAACATTTCGGTGTGTTCCGGCATTCTTTTCGCTTATGCCCCTTTTCTCCACATTTCATACATAGGTCTGACCTGTCTGGTCCACCACACTCCCACCGTTTGTGACCTATTCCGAAGCATCGGAAACAGCGTGTCGGTTCTTCCCTGATGGTTATTCTACAGCGTGTCCAGCCTATTTTGATCCTCTGTAGTTTCAGCAGCGCTTTCGCACAGCTTGCAGAGGTTGTCACGAAGGCTCTTTTCTGCTCCCGGCTGTTCGCCCCGGTTATACGAACGGACGTATCCGGATTTATTTCGCCCGCTTCTCTTTGTACGGCTGCCATAACTTCCTCGGTGGTTGTGAGGGCATCCAGGTCCCGAATTTCCAAAGTGACCGTAGGTACAAGGTCCTTTACTGTTGCCTCTTGATTTAGGACGCTCTTTAGGTTCTCCCTGAACTCGTCCCTTTTGCCTCCTTTACCCATTTCAATGAGAATAGCACCTGTTTTCGTCTTCCGGACGGCTCGTATCGCTATCTCCGATTCCTCTGGCCTTATCTTGCTCCTTATATTCCTCAGAACGTCAGCGTAGCTGCGCCCCTCGGTTGGGTGGATGATTACAGCTTCTGGACGTTCTTTCACAGTTTTTCTTCGCTCCTTTTTCTCTTTCCTTGCCGTTTTCTTGCTCCTCACTGTTTTCCATTCCTCGTCCACTGTTTCCTTGAGCTGTATGGTGTCCGTCGGTTTTCCTCTCGGCCTTTTTTCCGGACGGCTCTCCGGCGGGCTTGAGGCGCCTCTCTTGTTGAGGGAACTAACAGGTGTGGAGAGTTCACAGTCATTCCTGTTGTTCTTGGTGATTTCGGGTGCTATACTCACTTCTTTTTCCTTTTCCGCAGTCTTCCAGTTCTCTCTATAGCTCCGCATTATGTCGATGAGCTCCTCTAATTCATAGCTTGCTAGTATAGCTTGCTAGTATAGCTAGTATAGATTGTACAGTTTGCTAGTATAGCTAGTACAGCTTGCTAGTATACCTAGTACAGCTTGCTAGTATAGCTAGTATAGATTGTATAGCTTGCTAGTATAGCTTGCTAGTATAGCTAGTATAGATTGTATAGCTTGCTAGTATAGCTAGTACAGCTTGCTAGTACAGCTAGTACAGTTTGCTAGTATAGCTAGTACAGCTTGCTAGTACAGCTAGTACAGCTCGCTAGTATAGCTAGTATAGCTTGCTAGTATAGCTAGTACAGCTCGCTTGTACAGCTAATACAGCTTGCTAGTATAGCTAGTACAGCTTGCTAGTATAGCTAGTACAGCTTGCTAGTATAGCTAGTATAGCTATTATACCTTGCTAGTATACCTAGTACAGCTTGCTAGTATAGCTAGTACAGCTTGCTAGTATAGCTAGTACAGTTTGCTAGTATAGCTAGTACAGCTTGCTAGTATAGCTAGTACAGCTTGCTAGTATAGCTAGTACAGCTTGCTAGTACAGCTAGTACAGCTTACTAAAATAGTTAGTATAGCTAGTACAGCTTGCTAGTATAGCTAGTACAGCGTGCTAGTATAGATTATATAGCTTGCTAGTATAGCTAGTACAGATTGCTAGTATAGCTAGTACAGCTTGCTAGTACAGCTAGTACAGCTTACTAAAATAGCTAGTATAGCTAGTACAGCTTGCTAGTATAGCTAGTACAGCGTGCTAGTATAAATTATATAGCTTGCTAGTATAGCTAGTACAGATTGCTAGTATAGCTAGTACAGCTTGCTAGTACAGCTAGCTAAAATAGCTAGTATAGCTAGTACAGCTTGCTAGTATAGCTAGTACAGCTTGCTAGTACAGCTAGTACAGCTTGCTAGTCTAGCTAGTATAGCTAGTACAGCTTGCTAGTATAGCTAGTATAGATTGTATAGCTTGCTAGTATAGCTAGTATAGATTGTATAGCTTGCTAGTATAGCTTGCTAGTATAGCTAGTATAGATTGTATAGCTTGCTAGTATAGCTAGTACAGCTTGCTAGTATAGCTAGTACAGCTTACTAAAATAGCTAGTATAGCTAGTACAGCTTGCTAGTATAGCTAGTACAGCGTGCTAGTATAGATTATATAGCTTGCTAGTATAGCTAGTACAGATTGCTAGTATAGCTAGTACAGCTTGCTAGTACAGCTAGCTAAAATAGCTAGTATAGCTAGTACAGCTTGCTAGTATAGCTAGTACAGCTTGCTAGTATAGCTAGTACAGCTTGTTAGTATAGCTAGTACAGCTTGTTAGTATAGATTGTGTAGCTTGCTAGTAAAGCTAGTACAGCTTGCTAGTATAGCTAGTATAGCTAGTACAGCTTGCTAGTATAGCTAGTATAGCTAGTACAGCTTGCTAGTACAGCTAGTACAGCTTGCTAGTCTAGCTAGTATAGCTAGTACAGCTTGCTAGTATAGCTAGTATAGATTGTATAGCTTGTTAGTATAGCTTGCTAGTATAGCTAGTATAGATTGTATAGCTTGCTAGTATAGCTTGCTAGTATAGCTAGTATAGATTGTATAGCTTGCTAGTATAGCTAGTACAGCTTGCTAGTATAGCTAGTACAGTTTGCTAGTATAGCTAGTACAGCTTACTAAAATAGCTAGTATAGCTAGTACAGCTTGCTAGTATAGCTAGTACAGCTTGCTAGTATAGCTAGTACAGCTTGCTAGTATAGCTAGTACAGCGTGCTAGTATAGATTGTGTAGCTTGCTAGTATAGCTAGTACAGCTTGCTAGTGTAGCTAGTATAGCTAGTACAGCTTGCTAGTATAGCTAGTATAGCTAGTACAGCTTGCTAGTACAGCTAGTACAGCTTACTAAAATACATACCAGCTATACCAGGTATATACCAGATACATACAAGGTATATACCAGATACATACCAGGTATATACCAGGTTGGTACAGCTGGTACAGCAGGTATATCTAGTCTAATTGGTATAGCTAGTAGTCTAGCGGGTGTAGTAGTCTAGCTGGTATAGCTGTTATGGCTGGTATAGCTGTTATAGCTGATATAGCTAGTACAGCTTGCTAGTATAGCTAGTATAGCTTGCTAGTATACCTAGTACAGCTTGCTAGTATAGATTATATAGCTTGCTAGTATAGCTAGTACAGCTTGCTAGTATAGCTAGTATAGCTAGTACAGCTTGCTAGTATAACTAGTATAGCTAGTACAGCTTGCTAGTATAGATTATATAGCTTGCTAGTATAGCTAGTACAGCTTGCTAGTATAGATTATATAGCTTGCTAGTATAGCTAGTACAGCTTGCTAGTATAGATTATATAGCTTCCTAGTATAGCTAGTACAGCTTACTAAAATAGCTAGTATAGCTAGTACAGCTTGCTAGTATAGCTAGTACAGCTTGCTAGTATAGCTAGTACAGCTTGCTAGTATAGCTAGTACAGCTTGCTAGTATAGCTAGTACAGCTTGCTAGTATAGCTAGTACAGCTTGCTAGTATAGCTAGTACAGCTTGCTAGTATAGATTATATAGCTTGCTAGTATAGCTAGTAGAGCTTGCTAGTATAGCTAGTACAGCTTGCTAGTATAGCTAGTACAGCTTGCTAGTATAGCTAGTACAGCTTGCTAGTATAGCTAGTACAGCTTGCTAGTATAGCTAGTACAGCTTGCTAGTATAGCTAGTATAGATTGTATAGCTTGTTAGTATAGCTTGCTAGTACAGCTTGCTAGTATAGCTAGTACAGCTTGCTAGTATAGCTAGTACAGCTTGCTAGTATAGCTAGTACAGCTTGCTAGTATAGCTAGTACAGCTTGCTAGTATAGCTAGTATAGATTGTATAGCTTGCTAGTATAGCTAGTATAGATTGTATAGCTTGCTAGTATAGCTTGCTAGTACAGCTTGCTAGTATAGCTAGTACAGCTTGCTAGTACAGCTAGTACAGCTTGCTAGTATAGCTAGTATAGATTGTATAGCTTGCTAGTATAGCTAGTACAGCTTGCTAGTATAGCTAGTACAGCTTGCTAGTATAGCAAGTACAGCTTGCTAGTATAGATAGTATAGCTAGTACAGATTGCTAGTATAGCTAGTACAGATTGCTAGTATAGCTAGTACAGCTAGTACAGCTTGCTAGTATAGCTAGTACAGCTTGCTAGTATAGCTAGTACAGCTTGCTAGTATAGCTAGTACAGCTTGCTAGTATAGCTAGTATAGCTAGTACAGCTTGCTAGTATAGCTAGTACAGCTTGCTAGTATAGCTAGTACAGCTTGCTAGTACAGCTAGTACAGCTTGCTAGTATAGATTGTGTAGCTTGCTAGTATAGCTAGTACAGATTGCTAGTATAGCTAGTACAGCTTGCTAGTATAGCTAGTACAGCTTGCTAGTATAGCTAGTACAGCTTGCTAGTATAGCTAGTACAGCTTGCTAGTATAGCTAGTATAGATTGTATAGCTTGCTAGTATAGCTAGTACAGATTGCTAGTATAGCTAGTACAGCTTGCTAGTACAGCTAGTACAGCTTGCTAGTATAGCTAGTATAAATTGTATAGCTTGCTAGTATAGCTAGTACAGCTTGCTAGTATAGCTAATATAGCTAGTACAGCTTGCTAGTATAGCTAGTATAAATTGTATAGCTTACTAGTATAGCTAGTACAGCTTGCTAGTATAGCTAGTACAGATTGTATAGCTTGCTAGAATAGTGTTTCATACGAAGAGGCATGAAAGTAACGAAAACAATGGTTATAAACTACAGTCAAAACAAAAAAATAAACCTAATTAGTGTAAGATTGTAAGAGGTTTTGTAAACAACTTAAACAAATTACTTGTTGAATTACATCTACCTGGCTATCAGTTTTGTAGACCTGATACAAAAGTTTAAAAACGATTAGCAAGAGGAGACAAAGGAATACATTTATGGGATGCTGCTTGTAGAAAGCACGATACAGCGTACCCAAATTCAAAAGATATAGACATAAGACATCAAGCAGATCATGATCAGGTGTAAATCAGATCGTGAACAGATACAAAGCAGATCGTGAGCAGATCGTGAGCAGATACGAAGCAGATCGTGACCAGATACCAAGTAGATCGTGAGCAGATACGAAGCAGATCGTGACCAGATACCAAGTAGATCGTGAGCAGATACGAAGCAGATCAAAATTAATATGAAAAAATTAGCACAATGTCTAAAAATTACCATACTAAAATGTTAGAAGATCTTGTAAAGACAAGAGCTGTTCTAAGTACATATACTCATATATACTCATATTAACACAAATAAAATGAATATGCACAATCATGTTTATATTTAGGTATTCGATGTAAACGTGCACACAGCTGCATAATTCTTGAGTCAGCGTTTTAAAATTTGTTTACATTAAAAATATAATATTATTATTGATCTTATGCTGAAGAGTAAGAAATGATAAGGAGTCACGCTGTTATTATTTATAACAAAGCGCTGCTATTGTTTATCTGTCGTTATCCCACATTTGTTCACAAGAAAAACACACACACACACACACACATAACGGAAATATATCACAATAACAAAAAAAAATTCATTAAGCGAAACCACATCCAAAATTGTTTATTTGTTTACATTAAGAAATATTCTTATTGATCTTGTGCGCGTGTACACACTTATTCTGTCCGTCCAATCATTCGTTTGAAAAGCAATACAAATAAAAGGAACAAGAAGAAGCAGGCATGATCCCAAATTTGAATGGAAAAATTTAAAATGAAAATGATTTAATTCTTTTCCAGATATGCATGTTCTCAAATTTTAACACACACAAACACATTAAAAAGTATTACCTTTTCTTAATACATGTTACAAACCTAAAGACCGAGCGCACACAATTCATTTCACAATTCTGCAATGTTTTTACTCTTTTCCAGATATGCATAATCCCAAATTCGTATGAAATAATTGAGCCAGAAGCCCCATAAACATACTACTTTCCTCTCATTAGATTTCTTGCAAAAACTCTGAGAGTAAATAAAAAATTGCCATGAATAGTTTGTCAAAAATCTGTCGTTCAGAGTCGACTTAAAACTGTAGGTCCCACTACTCTTGTATAAAATTAACACACACAACATAAGTGGTGTGAGAAACTAGGTTGTATTCTATGCATGTATGTACGTATTTTTGTCTTGAGCCGAAGGTGGCAATCTTCGAAAGACACAAATGTGCACGATTCACCATCTCTGGTGTCTACGTACTAAGCCCACCTACTAAATCTCCCATCAAATTAAATTTCGGCTTCCTACATTCGGAGTTCCAGCATAACCTCAGCCATCATTCTCATCAGTGCTACCTGTGTTACAGATGCCTTTTCGCCGATGAATTTTACGTGCTCCTTGAGGTTCATGCTGTCGTCGATAATCACTCCCAAGTATTTTATGTCTCTCTTCGATTCGATCTTAGTGTCTGTCAACGGTAACTTCCGTCTTTCAAACTATTTTCCGGCCACATATCTAGATGGTCTCAGTTTTGTGGGCAGCAACTGTCAATCCTGCCTCATCAAATGTTCGTCGTCTTCTCTATTTTCTTTATTTATGAATGTATGTATGTATGTATGTATGCGTGTATATATGTGTATATCAACGAAGTTTTTTATTCATTTAAAAAACCTTTCGATGTCATTATGTGTGGATTATGTAAAGTTGTAAATTAATACACATAACATGAGTGGCGTAGGAAGCTGGGTCGTAATTCTGACTAAAGGATTGTATGTATGTATATAACCAAGCAGACGAGCTTGCGAGCGAAGATAATGATGGGAACATAGCTACTCTGTGGAATGAAGACGGTATGCTCAATGAAAGAGAAGGGTTTGGTGCAATCAAAACCTTTTTAATGAAATTACAATAAGAGGAGATTTCATTCATTCATCAGAATAACCACGAATAACCAAAGGTTGGTAACCAGTGTTTTAACAGTGCACTGTAGAATGGGCGATTGTTTCGAGATCAACATATGATTTCTGCAGACGAGCTTGCGAGCGACCATAATGATGGGACCATAGCTAGTCTGTGGAATAAAGGCGGTATGCTCAATAAAAGAGAAGGGTTTGATTCAATCAAAACTTTTATTGGGAAACTACAAGAGGCGATTTCATTCATTCATCAGAATAACCAGGAATAACCTGAGCTTAGTAACCAATGTTTTAACAGGGCACTGTAGAATGGGCGGTTGTTTCGTGCTCAACCTATAGTTTCTGTGACCATGGGAATGAATCATCGGACCACAGGAGAGTACAATAGAGTGTATGATCTTAGTACTAAAGCTCATCTACTCGACAATGATAATGTCACTGTATTAGTTTACATATCAAATCTTTTCATTTTATGATTAGAGACTTCAGGGCTTGTATGATTAAGGTTTCGTATGTTCCTTTGCCAGACTTTATTAACACAAAATCATTAAAATTTTCTTTTTGACTTTAAATTTAGAAATGTTTACATCACATGTAAGTGTTAATGTCAGTGATACTTATCACAATTCCATTTCAAATACACACTTTCTGGCAACTGATTGGTATGAAATGGGTCCAAGGTTATACAGACACACATACATATATGCATTCATAGATGCAAGTAAGAAATTCAAAACTTCTACACTAAGAACAGCAACAAATAAAAATGAAAAGAAAAATAATATTAATTACACACATTAAATGAAATCTAGTTCATAGTAAATATGTATTGTAAATACGAGGGTCACGCAATTAAATTTGTTAAGGATTTTGTAACGAACATAAACCAAGCAGAAGTTAAACAAATTGATTGATTGTTAAGGGAAATACTTTAGGAAATCTAAATAAGTAATTGAGAGTTTTTAGAGAGAGAGCCATGAATTTGTTAAACAAACCTCGCATATTTGTGATGTTACAAATCAAATTCAAGTTTCCTTTTCATTACACTTATCTATTGTACATGAATCCATACTTATACACAATAAGACGCGCATAAACAAATGCGAGTAGAAGAGTGAAAACCCTCTACATTTCAATGGTGAATAAGCAGCAGAACAATTCGCTAAAAACAATACAAACAATTCCCATTTTCTTAAGAAACTATTATGCTGTGGGTTTGTATCAACAAATAGCTGAGCTGTGTGGAGAGACAAAAACAAAACCTAACGTTGCAACAACATGTCACTGTTCTCCATACATAATGAATGCAACAACAGCCTTGGCAACATCAAAAAAAAAATAATGAACACACATATGTATGTTGTCATATGTAGTATGAGTATGAGTTGGCTGTTATTGGTGTTATTGCCAGAACAAGAACGTTGTAACACAATAAGGAAAACGAAAAAAAAGTAGTTTCTTCATCTTGTTCCATTTCGACTTGCGATCGTCATCATTTACAAAACAAAAGACCTTTTGAAATTCCACCATACAATGCCAAGCAACATGATGCAATTCTCTTATTCAATGGCTTCTCTTTCATTTCCATTTTTTTTCAACAACTATGCTGCTCCTTATTTGAAAACAAAAAAAAGAAGAAATCCTGTATGTTCCGTTTTGTTTTTTCTTCTAAAAAAAATAAACTGAATGAAAACAATCACTAACTGCAACTGACGCATTTCTTATTGCGAAACTATTTTATTGTGCAACATGGAAAGAAAACGTTGTTAAAAAGTTGTAATGATTCATAGCAAATGTAACACAAAATTCTTTAATAAAATTGCAAAACAAAAAATAAAAAAAAATTATAAAAACTCTTACGGTATAACTTCTTAGAAATTGAAATGAAATAAGATTTTCTATTTATTCGTGAAACAATTTAGTCTCAGCAGATAATACTGCACGAGACATGGTCACACTTGGTGGAACAATTTGGTTTATCATTCATAAGTCATGTGGGACATACCTACAGCGTTACAAATGGCTTAGAATGAAAGATAAAACCCGAATTCACTGTTTGAGGCCCTTCAGCTATACTGAGCGATGGGAAATCGACTGCCTTAAATTCTTCTGCAGATCTCTTATTTTGTCGACATTCCAGTGTTAGTCAATCGCTTGCAAAACCAGTAAACTTACCGTTTATAGTACGAATAGTCCTTTCGGTATTACGATTATACATACATACATACATACCTAAATAATTGGTCATTACAACCCTTCAGTCAGGATTACGATATAGCTTCTCGCAACACTTATGTTGTGTGTGTTAATTTTATACATGACTGGCAGGACCTACAGTACAAAGTCGACTCCGAATGACAGATTATTTTTGAGGAACTTTTCATGGTAATTTTTGTTTTTTCCTCTCAGAGTTTTTGCCAGAAATTTTTTCAATATTTCGCTTAGTTAGAGATGTCTAACCTGGGCCAATACACTATCTAATAAACTATAGGGACTATAATCAATCAATCAATCCATATAATGATAATGACTTTCAAGGTGGACTTGTGGCCACGGTTCAAATCCCAGGTTGGATACCTCGAAAAAAATGAAGTATGAGCCAATATTTCTCCGGCGAATTCCTCTCACAAGATTTCTGGCAAAAACTCCGAGAGTAAATAAAAAATTGCTATGAAAAGATTCTCAAAAATATGTCGTTTGTAGTGGAGTTCAAACTGTAGGTCCCTCCACTCATGGGAAGCCGTAATCTTGACTGATGGGTTGTAAGTAACTGTCATGCAAAGTATTAGTATTATTATTATTTAAGGTGGCATTGCAAACTGACGGGGGTCCTCCCTACAACTCGATTAAACTCATTATAAATCACAGAGAGGGCAAAAAGATCGTGTTTATAAAATTTAAAAATATTAAGAATCATCAGTCAAAGTATTTCATCCACAAAAGTGCAATCATCAGTGAGGAAACGACAATGAAAGTCATGAAAAGGTCTGGCCACCTCTTGAAAAAGTGTGTGCCAACAAGAGCATTTGCAACTAATGTGAAGGTGATTTAAAATTGCCATCGAAATAATTAGATTTGACCGTGCGTTAGGTTGTAAGCGAATAAGCTACAAATCAAATGTCTCAAAGCACCAGAGTTTCTCCAAAAATCTGTCGTTCGTAGTCAACTTCAAACTATAGGTCCCTCCTCTGATGGATAAAATTTACACACACAAAATATGTGGTGTAAGAAGCTAAGTCGTAATCCTGACTGATGGGTTGTAAGAACCTATCATGTAAAGTATTGTGTTTTAAAGTGACATTGTAAAATGATGATGGTCCTCCCTACAACTTGATTAAACTCATTATAAACCACAGAGATGGCAAAAAGATCGTGTATATAAATTTTAAAATGATTAAAAATTTTCAATCAAAGTTTTTCATCAAGAAAGCGCATTCATGAGTAAGGATAACAACAATTGTAGTCATGAGAAGGTCACACAGGTGGAGACCACCTCTTGAAAAAGTTTAGGATTTGCCAACAAGAAATTCCGAACTTTGACAGTTAATAACAGCCATCTTTTTGGAGCTACATCTGTCAAACTAATTGTCATTTATTCAATATGTTTTGCCAAAATCTCCTTGGATGGATGTAGAGTTTTGTTTCATCAAAACGGATTTTTTTTCCTGCAATGCACCTCGCGCTTCGTTTATTTTACGAACAGCATAATCTACTATAAATATGTGCAATGTGGTAGTCCACCAACAGCCGTGTTTTGACGAAACACAAGATCAGACGAAAACATCATCGCTGTCACTGATGCTATAAACACAATAAACGCAACACAGCAAACAGAGCAATTTTGTAAAAATAATTGTTTTTTGGTGTCGCGTTCACCTGAGGCCTCACAACTATGCGTGTTCAAGTGAGCTTTTTGGTAAATTAAAGCTACCACGCTAACCTAACCTAACCTTGGCGTCGCGTTGCCTTGAAAATAATCACTCCCATATACATCTCCAGTATTCTATTTTTGAGAGATTACTGTGTTTGCTGCATTGCGTTTATTGTGTTCATAGTATAAAAGTATACGAGAAAATTCAATACAGTGATCTCGCGTCGTTCACAAAAATACGGCCTTTCACAGGCCACAATTTGACAAAATTTTGCATCGTGACTTAAGCCTGCACACGGACACAATTCAACTTACCCAGGAACTAACCATGAACAGCGACGTATAATAGGCTCTGGAGCTTTTGGCAGCAAATCATAGTTTTCCTTGAAAAATCATCTTCAGCGGTGGATGTTCTGCATTGGATGTTCTGCAAGATCGATTTGAGGACATGATCTTCTTAAGTGAAGGTGTTGTGAATTGACCACATCTTGTGTAGGTTTCTTAGGTAGCAAGTGTATGCAAATTATCCACAAACCACAGCGGCCATCGGTCAAATTCAACTTGATTTATATGCCAGAGGCATGGCTAATATTTGAACGATATTGTAATCCATACATAACGGTATCAATAGGTGTTTCAAACGAATAAAAAATGTCGATGATATCTCACACAGACTTTTTTAATGCAAATGGCATGGTCAACACACGTGGAATTGATTTCAACTTTCCATTAGGGTGTTGCAAGTGTATGCGAATAAGCCAAAACCAAAAATCTGTCTTGAGTTGAACGATGCAATATTCCACAAATAATGGCATCAAGAGGTATTTCAAGTGAGAATAAACTTTCTTATGATATCGGGTTGTAACATACTGGGGTGTTAGTACAGACAATAAATAGAACATGTTTTCATGTAGTGTAGGACAACTGGTCTACGTGGATGATATCTGTAGAGTTGAGTATACAGTGTCGAAACTGGTAACCAAATTCATTAGTATTCTGGCAAAAGAAAATAAACAACAAAATAATAAAACAAAATTATAATTAAAAAATGAAGAAAAAAAAATAAATAAAAACCACAGATACTTTGATGCACAAGCTAATCTTTTCAATTTCATTATTCTAAGAATAATCATGAATATTGAATTGATGATGATGCTGATGCCACAACAAGACAATAAATTTATCACGAAAAAAATAGATTAAAGTCAGAAAATATTTCAACACGTTTTCTTTTCACAAATTTTGTTCTCCATAAAGCGTTACCTCATGTCAAGGTAGTGCAAACACTCACCACATATTTCCTTGTGATGATGTTGGCAGTGGTAATGATTGTGGCGGGGTTTTTCTCCACAAGATTAGTTAAATAGAAATTTATCATGAAACCATTGTGGTAGAAGAGTACTTTATTTATTAAATTTTAAAATTTCTTTACAAAAATAGTTCATGCTGTTTACATTTTATTCGTTTGTTCGAATATTCTCTTGAGATTTGGCTTAAATTTGATGACGCATAAGACTTTGCTTAGAACATATTTTGTGAATAGTTTGAAGGAAGCAAATAACTTTTCTATTGGATATGCTCTATAAGCGCCCTCAGCTTAATCACTTTTACACGGTTCTCCAGCTGCTAGTGCCACGCCGTACCGTTCGGTATCGGTAGTCGCTGCTATAGATTTACATCTCAGAGATCTCACAATACTGGTTGACAAAGGGTTGAATCCAATATACGATTTCAGACTCAATTCAGGAATACTATCACAAGGCCATGGTTGACCATGAGTCCATACTCATACCTATGTCCTAGTCATCAGTACGAGATTGGATTCTAAGTCTAGATGAATTATCTGCATTACTGAGCCACAATATTCAACGTAGACAATACAATCCATTTTATTCATTCAAAACCGGGCTTTAAAAGTTAGCGACAATGTCACACGGAATAAAAATGACTTGAGTACACTAGCGAGCAGTACATAATAAAGCATGTAGGGCATGTGAAGTCGCAGTGGTGTAGTAGGTAGTGTGTTGGCTTACTATTCGTAAAGCCCGGGTTCGTATCCCAGGTCAGACATCAAAAATTAAATATGAAAAAAAAATATTTCTTCGGCGACTTCCTCTCAGCAGATTTCTGGTAAAAACTCTGAGAGTAAAATAAACCTGCCATGAAAAAGTTTCTCAAAATTCTGTCGTTCGGAGTCGACGTTAAACTGTAGGTCCCGCCACTCACGTATAAAATTAACGCACACAACATGAGTGGTGTGAGAAGCTAGGCCGTAATCCTGACTGAAGGGTTGTAATGGCCAATTATGTATGTATGTATGTAGGGCATGTGGTGGAATCATTGACACGATGGGACACCTTTTATGTCGTTACAGACTTTCCGTAAAGTCGAGATATTGATATTTTGGGAAAGACAGTTTAATAGAGATAATTCATCTCGGAGGAGTGGACTGGAAGAAGCTATGGAAGTATGTACAAATACAGACTTCATATAAGATGCCTGTTTGGTACCCCGTAATAGTGGTGTTGTCGAGCCGGAACGCTCCGGTACCTCGTTCCGGTACTTCCTTTTTGGGCAGGAACGCGTTCCGAAACTAAAGATGATTGCTGATAACGGGAATTGGCTGACGTTTTGAAAAAAAAAATTAAAAAGAATTGCTGATTTTTTTTCTAACTTTTGACAAATTTTTATATGTATTTTTATAAACAAGGGTTTGAACCGAACCCGAACCGGAACAAAAATCGGAACGAACAGGCTTGTTTTCCGAACCGTGAAACGGAGTCCGGAACGCGTTCCGGTAAAAAAAAATTATTACAACACCAATGCCTTCAACCTACCTACAACACAATTCGTCATTACAACCCTTCAGTTAGGATTACGATCTAGTTTCTTAAAGCACTTACATTGTGTGTCTTAATTTTATCAATAAGTGGCAGGATTTAGAGTTTAAAATCAAGTTTTTCATATTTCGCTATATTCGAGATACCTTAGCCAAGGGTTGAACTATGGATTCTCGTCTATAAAACCAACACAAGCGAAATGTGTGGAATTAAATATGTTTCCGATGTTTTCCCAATTTTTCCCAATGCCATAGGTTTTATTGAATATAAAGACCGCTGTGGTTTGCGGCTTATTCGCTACCCGTGACTCAAGAGAACCCCAGAAGAAAAAAGCTAAAGGCGTAAAATCGGTAGACAGTTTCCGTCATCTCAAAGTGAAATAACAAGGCCTCAAATCGCTCGTGTAGAATATTCAATGTGACATGATCTGTATGGCATGCAGCGCCGTCCTGTTAACACCGCAAACCGCTTTCATTTCGATCGCCGAAACTGTATGTGATGGGACTGGAATTCAAAGATGAGGCATCTTTCTGAGACTTATTATGAATAAGAAGATGTCTTGGATAATCTGGCCACACTCTCTTTTTGAAATGTAGACAGTTTCTAAGGTCATCGTTTAAGTATCAATCCTCGCAACATGGAGTTGATGCTTTTTACCAGACGATACAAGGTATCCATTTTTAACTTACCGATCTTTGATGGGGTTCAAATTTCGTTATCGAAGAGAGGGTCTCTCTTGCTCTCAAGCTCAACATTATTGATAGGCCTTAGAAAACGTTATTAGCGCTTTGCGGTTGTAAAAGAACCGTAGACAAGGTATGGGGTTTCAGACCAGAAACCTAAAGTGCTCGCCGTTGACAGTGATGGCAGGGTCAACAGCGTTCACTAAAAAAATATTGACCGGTAACGCCACCGACCCAAAGTTCACGCCAAACGATACCTTTTGCGGGATGCATCATTTTCTATTGGATCTTATGTGGACTGATTCGAGAAATTTGTTTGCTCACACACCCATTCATCCATGAATAGACCTCATCGCTTAAGATGATTTTTCGATTAAAACTAAGATCAGTTGGAAACTATTCCAGAGCATTCCATTTAGCAAACACACATCATGCTATGGATACAATGAACGCAACACAGCAATCTGTCATAAACAGAATACATGGGTGTATATGGAAATGATTATTTTCAAGGTAGCGCGACAACAAGCAACGATACTGCTGCTTTGCTTTGAGGCTAATTTCTATTTTTATTTGCAGCAATGAGAGAATTATTGCTCACAGTGAGAGGATTTCTACGCGCAATGCGGGGATTAATGCTGTCAATACAATAACATGCATGAAATAAAGGTTTTAAAGTCGCGATGTATGAAATATAACACCAAAGAAAATTAGTTTAGTAGCACCATTGATAAATACTTAATGAAGTGTTTATATTTCATATTTTTTGCTGCTGTTGCCTTTTCTAAGTTTAAATCTAAAAATGCAACAAAACAAGAACGATTCGGAATTTTACTAAATTTATTCTTCTGTTGCGAAGTACAATTGTTTCGGTTAAAAATTATATATTATTTCATTCATATGGCTACCGCGGCTGGCCTCACAGTACCTCATTCTATCGGACCAATTTTCGTCCACTTTTTCGTTAATGGCGACACGAAAGTTGGCATTCAAATGCTCAATTGTTTCTGGTGTGTATGCATAACACTTTTCTTTAACAGCGCCCCACAGAAAATAGTCCAACGGTGTCAAATCGCAGCTTCTTGGCAGTCAATTGACATCACCATTTCGGCTAATTAAAAGGCCATCAGACGTTCGACGCAATAAATCGATTGTCTCATGTAATTATGTAACAAAATTGGTTATCATGGTACGATAGGTGTCTCCATTGAACGGCTACAAACAAAATGGGTTACCATGATGCGATAGGTGTCTCGACTGACAGTAATGGTTGCACCGTCCTCATTTTCAAAGAAATATGGCAAATTGACATCACAATTTCAGCTAAATAAACGGACATCAAACGTTGACGCATTAAATCGATTGTGGCATGAGATGTGTGGCAAATTGCACCATCCTGTTGAAACCAAACATCGTTCACATCAATACCATGAAAAGCGGGTACAAAGAAATCGTTTATCATGGAACGACAGGTGTCTCCATTGACCGTAATATTTGCGTCGTCTTCATTTTCAAAGAAATATGGGACAATGATGCATCTGCTCCACAAGCCGCACCAAACAGTCACTCGTATTACGAGCATTGGCTTCTGTAAGACCACGTGTGGGTTTTCTGAGCCCCAATTACGGTTATTTTGTTAATTAATGTATCCACAAAAACGAAAATGAGTTTCATTTGAAAAGATGATTTTTTTTTTTGTTCGCAAAATCGCAAAATCGACATCATCGTACAATTTCTCGTTGGCCCATCTAGCGAAGCGAAAACGAAGCTTAAATCGATTCATTACGTTCAGTGGAGATAATATACTGCATTTTGTGACATAATAGAATGACATAAGTATTGCCAGATTCGAATAAACCGACAGATGGATGGCCTACCATTTAAATAATATGAATGCAGCTTAGTCTAGTAGGTAGTGTGTTGGCTTATTAGTATTTTCTTCGGTGACTTCCTCTCAGCAGATTTCTGGCAAAAACTCTCAGAGTAAAATAAAATTGCCATGAAAAGTTTCTCAAAAATCTGTCGTTCGGAGTCGACTTTAAACTGTAGGTCCCACCACTCATGTCTAAAATTAACACACAACATGCGTGGTGTGAGAAACTAGGTCGTAATACTGATTGAAGGGTTGTAATGACCAATTATGTAGTATGTATGAATGCAGCTTACCTTAGCCAGCAATTGCAAAATTGTTGTGTTTGCTGCGTTGCGTTTATTGTGTTTGTAGCATTATTGCCTGTGGTCGCTCAAGATGATTTGGCAAAACAGTACCAATAAATGGCAACTAATTTTGAGAGGTGAAGCTTCAAATATCAAAATTCATATGCCCTTATTAGAAGACCCTATAGAAGGATAAACAATTTTTATTTTTGAAGCTTTACAAATGTAAATATGTAATCAAATACAAAATGGAAAAAATTAAATTACATTTGAATACATATTGAGAACGTATGTATACGTTGTAATAATAATTGCTGAAACCGTATATGCGAAGGTATGATATGGGAAAACTAAAATTAACTTTTTTTTATAAAAAAAAGGGAAGACAACAACATCAACAACAAAAAAGGAAATAATGTGAATCCATCAAATTAAATTTATCTTTGATGCTACCATAATTGTATTTTTATTTGACAAAAATTGTGTATGTTTTTTGTTCGAATCAGGAATAAATGCGTGTTTCATAGTTTTTGTTCGATTGACAACCCCCGCCCTGTACAAAAACACCATTTGTTAAGTATTTCCGTTATGATATCACTCAACAAATTACTGTATATGATGCCTTGGAAAGGAGGTAGGGGACGAGCTCAAAATAAATGTGAACAACTACGAAAATATCTTGTTTTTCTTCTTCTACTCCCTCTTTTGAGTTTTTTTTTTGTTTTGCTGTTGTAATGAAATGGTGTCGTTACAAAATATTCACATCACATCAGGTGGGAGTAAATCAATTTATTTATGTATAACGATACGTTTCCTGTTGATATCCTGTATAAATGGATTTGTGTAGTTTTTTTTCCATTCTTTCTTCTTCTTCTTTTTGCCATTCTTATTATTCTCTACTCGTTATAAAGTGGGTTTTCCTAAAAGACTTCCTGTATATGTATGTGTGGAAGAAGAAGCAACAAAAACTTATTCAATGATTTGCAAAATGACCCCTTAAATCACCACTTTGCTGTTAAGGAAATTGTATTAAGCCAAGTGATATGCTTACCATTAAGGAATAAAATTAATTATGAAATCAGATTTTCTGTGTATTGGCTTTATAATTATAAGGAATTTTATTATAATATCCGGATATGCGGAGTGTTTTTATTGCATAAAACAAATAATTATTGTTTTCGCACCGTGCACGATTAGCTATAATTCAACAGGCAGTTCATATATGTTTTACTTCATTAGATTCAGAAGAGTATTTAAAAACCTTACAGAGCATTAGAAGTCAATTAATTATGAAAATAGAAAAAAAGAGCTTTTTCGAGCCTGTCTAAATGATATCCTATTTAGTGAGAAAGAAACAATTACAATACAATTAAAGTCACCCTACATGGTCATATTTCTACTTCACACACTACCTATTTCATACACTACCTGCTAGACTACTGTAGCCTCACGTCTAAGCCAAGACACTACCTACCGTAGTCTAGTGGGTGTATTGGCTTACTAGACTACAGTAGGTAGTATGTTGGCTTATTAGACGTTTGGCCACGGTTCAAACCCCTTTTAAGACATCTCCTACAAAACGAAATATAAAGAAATATTTCTTCGGCTACTTCCTCTCAGCAGATTTCTGGCAAAAACTCGGAAAGCAAATAAAAATTGCCAGGAAAAGTTTCTCATAAATATCTGTCATAATAGTGGTGAATCATATCTGATTACGCTGAAGTACCTTAAAGTTTAGTACAGAGACTACTACGGGCAAATGTGATTCATAGTGTTGTTTTTGATTTCAACATTCCCCATCCATTGTGAACACACTTAAAAGATGGGAACAAAATTTCCAACTCCATGTCGGTGCTTATAACCCGAGCCGTTTCATGGGTCGCTATAATTTTCTTTATTGGCCCTTGAAGAATATACTGATGACTCCGAAATGCTGGAAGAGATAAGTTGGGGTATATAGACTAAAGGTAATGACATTTTGACTTTCTTATAAACTTTTTGATCACTGCAGTATTTTCTTAGTAAACGGTGTAGTCATATTGAAACGGTACTATGCTTGTTTGGGAATTACTCTGAAAATCTATTAATTTAGTCAAATATCCAGTCTGCCATCAAATTTCTCGCGATCGTCATTATTATTCGCTGCAAGGGGTTCAAGGATGATTGGATTGCCATCTTTTATTGTCTAGAAACAACATTTGTTGGTTTTTTTTTAATTTTTTTTTTGGTATTTTCACAGAAGTGGCATTTACTACCCTTTCTGAAATGTTTGATCTTGATGTTATCTACCTAAAGGGGATTCATGTGGCTTTTGAATAGATTATGAGGGGAGAATGACACAAATTATTTGCTTTCTGCTATTTTAGACATTCGTTAGGAAGTACAAGCACTGTCCACTAAATTGCTCCGGACGGAACTGTAGCTCATGGAAGAGGTCTTTCTGCAGGTCTTTGTGGATAGAACGCTGTCTTGGAAACCAAACATCATTAACGCAGTAAAAAAGATCTTCATTCTTCTCTATGCTTGTATCAAAGTGTTGGAGAAAATTGGGGCATGAGATTTAACTTAATATACGGATGTCTAGTATGGTAAGTAAACTAATTTGAACTTGATGCGACCGTTGCAAAAATCTGCTTTCATAATTATTAGTGATGCCTTGCGTACTGCATCGACATTGTAGAAGTAGCCGTCTCTTAGCGACTGAGCAGGGGCATAGACTAGTCACCTAGGAATGCTGAAAGATTATCGCGACTAAAATGATGTAGCACACCTTGTAAAGGATATCGCCTATTTATTCACTTATAGTTCCAAATTGAGCGCAGCTTTAGGTGGCGAAATGTTTTCAGAACAGATTGCGGTTATCCAGGCTATACTGGCTCTGGAGAAAATTATATTACCAGCAGAGACGTACATTCCGAGAGTGAGGCATCTATTATACCTTTAAATTCCAATGTGATGAACTCCAGGACGGTATGCAAATGGAAATATCTAAATGAAGTAGGGTAATGATATGATGTCTATACCATATGACATACATACATACATACATAATGGGTCATTACAGTCCTTCAGTCAGTATTACCACCATTTATGTTGCATGTGTTAGTTTTATACATGCGTGGCAGGACTTACAGTTATAATTCTCAGAGTTTTTGCCAGAAGTCTGCTGAGAGGAAGTCGCCGAGGAAATATTTTTTCGTATTTCGTTTTGTTGTAGATGTCTGACCTGGAGTCTTAACCGTGGCCTCGCTTCTAATAAGTCAACTCACAACCTACGAGACTATGGCGACTAATACCATACCATATGAACACTATGATAAACTGTGCTAACACGATAAGACCTATTTGGCCTAAGTGTTTCAATCTCAATTTTTTAGGTGGACAGTTTCCTCTAGCTACTTACCTACCTGGTATTTTGGACCCTGGAATGCTTGACATTGTAACATAATGTGTTTAAATTAATTAAAATTTACGCTTAAATACTAGGCAATGTTTTCTATTAAAATTAAGTGAAAAGCATTAATGTTTTCCAAGAAAACTCTTCTTAGAACTGTCTGAATACAAGACGATGATTTGTGATGTAAAAGTTCGAGCTAAACAAGGGTGAAATTGTTTTATTACTTCAGCAATATTCAAGTCATAGTTTTATATTTAAAGGTTTTAAATGAATTTTAATTAATCGCTGTGGATGTATACTCTTAACCCATAACGAAATGTAAAAAAGCCTAAGAACCAACATGAAAAAATCTTTTCGAAAAGAATCAAGTGAAATATTGTAACCCACATGGGTCTTAATCACATACACTAACCTGACCTAAGACACACAAAAATCCATAGTCAATACGAACAAAAAAAAAGTATATGAATATTAAATATTCAGATACATACTACCATACATAAATACATACATACATACAAGTATACATATTCAGACATATTTAGAGTAGACCTATACACACACATACATACATACATATACATAAACACGCATTTATTTTGACATGACAGTCGAAATGTGTAAAACGTAGAAATGAAAGGCAAAGTAGACCATATTTTTTGTATTTGTAGAAACCAAAAAACCCCAAAAAAAGAGGACAAAAATTATTTAAAAAAATTTCATTTCATTTAGAGAAAAGCTTTTACTCTCTCTCTCCATTAAACACTCTCTCATTTTATTTTTATGCCTTCTTTCCTAATAAAATTCAAACCAAGTCTTGCAATTTTCCTCATTTAAGAGTTTATTTGTGTGGTTGAAAGAGAATTTCATCGTTTCTCAAGGAGTCTTAAAAGCTTATTTGTGTAGAGTTTTTCTTTTCATTTAAACATGGCTGAATATGTTCTTTTCATTTTACGGAGAAAAGCTTTCTCATATTGCTGTTAATGGAATATTTATGACCAAAAGCATAAAAGTTACGTTTTCGTTAATTCAGTTAGTATTTGTTTACATATTAAGTAGGTTACCGCTTTGACATGCCTCTGATATTATTTAGAAAATCAAGTTGCTGAAATATGCATGCAATACATACAAATTGTATGTAAAATTATTTATGCATTAACCTTATATTTACATACATACAAATATATTTATTTACTTAACCAATATACAGAACAGTTGGATCGACAAGACAGTCCGAAGGTTAACATAGAAACACAAAAAATTTATTTGATTTTATTGGTTAATATATTCGGTCTTCCAACAATGACTTACGAACTTTGATAGTTCATAACAGCCATCTTGTTGAAGTCAAGTTAACGAGTTAGTTGACATTTCTTCAGTCTGTTTAGCTAAATCGCAGCTGATGGATATGATATTCATCAACATATATTGGGTTATCCATTTCGTGGTTTCAACGTAAATAAAACACATATAAAATATTTTTTTTCATAATATTTCTTTTTTATTGTAAAGTTTGAACGTTGACATTATGTGTTAAACACTACATTTAAATGACCTCCACGCTAAGTGTTGCAAGCATTGATTCTTTTGAGGTAATTTTCGACCACTTTTTGTCACATATTGAGCGGTATTTCAGCCATAACTTTACGAATGTTGGTTTTTAAGTGCTCAAGAGTTGAAGGTTTATCTGCCTAAACACGGTCTTTCGCGTAGCCCCACAAAAAAAGTCGAATGGTGTCAAATCGCATGATCTTGGTGGCCAGTTGATAACGCCACGACGAGAAATTACGCGGCCAGGAAATGTCTCTTGCAATAAAGCCATATTCTCCCGAGTTATGTGGCATGTGGCACCGTCTTGTTGAAACCACATATTCTCCAAGTCGTATTCTTCCATAGCAGGCAAAAAAAGTCGGTTATCCTATGACCATAACACTCCGAATTGACGGTGACAGTCGTTCCATCGTCGTTTTCGAAGAAGTAAGGTCCAATCACATCTTCGGACCAAAGAGCGCACCAGACAGTGACTTTTTCTGGATGTAATGGCCTCTCTTCAATTACTTGAGGATTCTCAGAATCCCAAATACGGCAATTTTGTTTATTAACAGACCCACCGGGTGTGAAATGTTCTTTATCGCTGAAGAAAATTTTGCTCGATACGTGGCTGTGGCAGAATCCCCATTTTTGTATCAGGTTTTGATAATTTGTATGCGTTGTGTAGTTAAGTGATCCATTTTCGTCGATGTCAGACTTTCAACTGAAGAGAAAAAAATTCACAACTTACTTTGACAGATGTCGAATTCCAGTCCTATACTTTTGAAACCACGAAATGGATAGCCCTTTACAATTAATCAAACTACTTTATATAAATCAGTCATGGTTTCAATCATCTTCAGAGATAAGACGCCTTTCTGGATGAATGGCTATTTGAACAAACAAAATTGTCCACTTCGGGCGATAACATTGTTGTTTAGGGTCCGAAGTTTAAAAGTTTAAATTTCAAAATGGCAATAAAATGAAAAGAGTTTGAAATTTTTCAAAAATTTATTTTTTTATTGTGAAATACTATTGCTCCGGTTAGATATGGCTTCACAATATTTCATTTAATCGGACCAATTTTCGTGCACTGTTTCGAGTGCATGGTGTCGTATCTCGGCAATGGCATCATGAGTGTTGGTCTTCAATAGCTCAATTGTTTCTGGTGTGTAGTCATAACACTTTTCTTTAACGGCGCCCCACAGAAAATATTCCATAGGTCTCAAATCGCAATTTTTTGGTAGCCAATTGACATCACTATTTCGGTTAATTAAACGGCCGTCAAACGTTTGAAGCAATAAATTGATTATAGCATGAGATGTGTGGCAAGTTTCACCATTCTGTTGAAACCAAACATCGTTCACATAAATACCATGAAGAGCGGCTACAAAAAAAAAATCGCTTATCATGGTGCGATAGGTGTCTCCATTGACTATAATGGTAGCGCCATCCTTATTTTTTAAGAAATAAGGCCCAATGATGCCTCTCTTCCACACGCTGCACCAAACAGTCACTAGTAATACCATGTGTGGGTTTTCTGAGCCCCAAATACTACTATTTTATTTACTCACCAATATGAAAATGAGCTTCATTCGAAAATATGATTTTTTTTTTTCGGCAAAATCGACATCATCGTTCAGTTTCTCGTTATCCCAATAAATCCCAACGTTGCTGGAGCGTAAATCGCCTCATTACGTTCAATGGAGATAATGTACTGAATACTGTGACAGAATAGAATGACATAAGTTTTGCCAGATTCGAAATAACCGATGGTTAAAATTCAAACCGATAGATGGCCGTCCCCTACACATGAGCACATGAGAATCCATAGCGACCAATTCATTCCCAAAAAGTAACGGTTAGGCGTGGAGCTGGCAACATTATCGGTCTGTACTTTTTCTGAGAACGATGTTGGCCGTACTATCACACGATAAGAAATATAGGCCGATGATTACAAACTTAATTTGGTCTGAATTTAATGATCGATTTGACTGATGATTGAGGATGAAAGTTATGGTTATCTCACGTGAAGATGGTGTAAATTGGGCGTCGACATCTTTCGATTTGTCTTTTTTAGAAATTTTCTTGTGGGGTTTTGTTACGTAGCAAGTATATTCGAATAAGCCCCAAATCACAGCTGTCCACATAACTCATCATAAATAAGCCATTAATAAAATCAGCCTGATTTATGCCTCAGTGTAATGACAATGAAGTCAATGTAGCCTGGTTGGTAGTGTTTTGAATTATTAGACGCGAACAAAACAAAATATGAAAAATTATTTCTTGGGCGACTTCCTCTCATCAGATTTCTGGCAAAAACTCTGAGAGCAAATAAAATTGTCATGAAAAGTTTCTTAAAAATCTAAAATAAAATTAACACACGACGAATGTGGTGTGTGAAGCTAGGTTGTAATCCTGACTGAAGGGTTCTAATGACCAATTATGTTTATATGTATGTATGGATGTATGAATGTTAAACTTTACAATTTGTATTGGAAGCGATATATTTTTCCTTTTCAGATCAATGTTAGATTAATCAATCTGGCAAGATTTTTGCAAAGAATCTATAGTCAGGGTAACCAAGATCCTCACAATGATCCATAAAGCAACATTAAATGCCATGCTTTACACTGTCTATCATCTGTAACAAAACATTGTCAAGAGCAATTAAAAATACTGATGGTAACAGACGATATTTCCACCACACATTGGATATTGGAGTGATGCTTTCGGAATGTCTGTTTTTAAGCACTCCTCATACTCATACACTGCAACTAACGCAGGCTATAATAATATCCAGAAAGAAATCAGGAAGGAATATACGACCTGCTAAAAGTGTAAATGATTTACACAAAGTTTTCACTTTATGACCGTTGGCCATACTCTATGGCCTCCTACTAGCAATACATTTAATATATACTAATATTCAATACATATTAATACATTCATTTTAAAAGGTGGTTTAATTTTGTTTTTAACTTTATTGTAAAATTAAATATTCCGCATGCCAATAAGTGAAGACATTGAATATGCCAACCATATATTTACAAAGAAAATATCCCTTGGTATTTAAACCACCTTATGAATCGATTTCATACTTGACAATTTTACAATGCTTCAATTGTTTAAACTTATTTGAAAAACCTTCTGTTAAATTAAATGTTAAATGTTTAAAGAGAACAATCAAACGTTTTATTACATTACGGCATAAGAGAACAATAACATGCGCAGTTGAAAATTATTTTTAACAGTGTTTCGTAACATTACAGAAAATTGGCTGTAACAGACAAACTGTTATACTTCTTTAGGCCTATTGAGAATAATAGGAACAGTTTCTCACACTAAGGGTTGTTGAGTAAAAACAACACAAGAAAGAAGCAAAAGATTTAAATTTCAGTAAGATAAGATGTCGAAGCGTTTTACATATACAAACAATTTATAAACATGGAGAACCGTGAAGCTTTAAATTAGCTTAGCCACGTTAGTCAGGAAGCGAGTAATATGCCAATAAATTTCATTGCGATCTTTCCATATGGCTCAAAATTTATAGTGAGTAGAGGAAATTACAAGGCTTCTATACAATACTAACTAAACCCAAAAAAATTAATTACGTATACAGTCCATAGCACATACATAGCTCTAATAGGCAATATTAGTACTAAGCGACTATTAGTCTAGTGGGCAGAGTGTTAGATATGAGGCGTCGCGTCCAAACCCTTTCAAAAACGTTTAAAATATGAGTTCGTAGATTGCAAATAAAATTAAATTGTGTGTGTTTAGTATTAAATAAATCCTTTATTGTTCGCTCAATTCTGGGTGCAACTGTTGTAAATAACTTGATGTAAGCAACAACAAATGCTTTATTCGTTATTCTTCCTTTCACTCTTTTGAGTAAACAATAACAATTGTTCAATAGATCTTTATAACGAAGATCTTCAAACTACGATTATTCTCTGCACATGCAACGTGTCTTCACACAAGACTGACTGAATTTTTAATGACTCCGTTGCCTGCTTTATCTTGCCTTTTATACCGCAGGGTAAACAGTCTGATGAACGCTCTTGAAGGAGAATGGCTTCGCCTTTGCGAAATTTCTATAAATGTAAACATGTTGTTTACGTTATTGTTGTGTGTGTATTTTGTTTACGTTTGTCCTTGCAGTGTTGCTGTTGCCTGTTTGCTTACTTGTTTATCCCCCCTTTTTTATACTGATGTTGTTGCTATATTTTTGTTTATTTGTTGATCATGTAAACAAGTTCATTGTTTTTGTTTTTGTAGCTTTTGTTTATTCTTTTAATGTTAAACGATGTAACACCATTTCCATTTTCGTACCAATATGAAAAAATATTTTTCGGCGATTACCTCACAACAGATTTGCGGCAAACAAAAATCTAGTGTTCCTATTCGACTTTAAGTCCTTCCACTCATGTATAAAATTAACACACACAACATAAGTGGTGTGAGAAGCTAGTCGTAATCTTCACTGAATGATTATAATGATATATTATGTATGTATGTACATATGTATGTAAATTTTCGATTTCCCTTTTTTCCAAACTTTAAATTGGAAAATTCAAAACAAAACGAAATGTTACATGCTTTCAGCGCATGAAGCCATTACACATATAATATCAAAAAAAAATTCCTTCTATTAATTTCATAAAGCACTGTATTAACCTTATAACTGTATAAATTTTTCTTTATAATTACCGCTACTTCCCTTGCACAAGAATAACCTTTTTGAGTCATATAAATGTACGTATCAACTTAAAAATTCTTCTTTAATTACATTTAAAACTAAGAATTAAAGTTTCATTACAACTCATTTCAAACAACACAGTGTAGATCTAAGGGAAATCTCTTATTGTTATTGTATACGTCCATAAATACCCTTCTGTATAACCAAACAACGAACCAACGAACCAGCCAACTAACTAAGAATGAAACTTTAATTTCATTTAATTTTGTGTGTTCAGTTTAAAAACTAATTCTAATACCTTAAGTTTAATATCAACTTTTGCCATTACAATTCGTGCTCTCTCCATGTCTCTCTAACTCTCTTTTCGTTTCTCTGTTGTATTAATGCAGACGTTATCCATCCATAGCGTTGGTTTTACAAATGGAAACATTCAGCGTAAAATATGGGTAATTGAAATGGAATTTTTCTAAATTAAATAAAAGTACAAGAAAAAGAGACAAATTTTAGTCAAATAAAAAAATAAAACAAAACAAAATAAACAAATCTTATAATTTTTATTTTTTATGGTATAAAGTTTTTAATTGGAGTTTTTGAAATATGTCTGCAACACAGCCATACCATCCTTTTAAGAAAGGTAACAAAGGTTGTAAGAAATAAAACTTGGAACAGATTGGACTAAAATAGCACTCGAGGTATTAAAGATAATTGTATCAATTATTATACAATGTATTCATAGAATATGACAATATATTTTCAAAATACTTCTTACATATATACATACATAATTGGTCATTACAACCCTTCAGTCAGGATTACGAACTACTATCTCACACCACTTATGTTGTGTGTGTTAATTTTATACATGAGTGGCGGGACCTACAGTTTAAAGTCGACTCCGAACGACAGATTTTTGAGAAACTTTTCATGACAATTTTCATTTACTCTCAGAGTTTTTGCCAGAAATCTGCTGAGAGGACGTCGCCGTAAAAATACTTTTTTGTATTTTTGTTTTGATGTCTGGCCTGGGATTTGAATTGGCTTATGAATTTCGTCTCATAAGCCAACACACTACCTACTAGACTACGGCGACCTCCAAAATACTTCTTAGATACCGATAAACAAATACGTTTAGAAAGCTTACGTCGCCTGCTGTATGTAGTGGCTTACAATCAGCACAGATACGATCCAAGGATTTTAAATCTGTGTATTTTGGTTTTCAACCCTAAACCAAATTGTAAACATGATACACTATATCATTGCTATATCTGGGGTTTAAACCGGGGCCTTATGTCTAATATGTCAACACCGTAGCTACTAGACTACGGCCACTTCAATTCAATAATTGTTATAAAATGATTTCTTAAAAACGGCTCTTCATGAGATAAACATGAGAATGAGAATCTGTAAGAACCTATAACAACGCTGCAGACCCTCTTTGCATATCATAGTGGGAACCAGAGATATGAAGACTTTGGTTATCTTAATAAAAAAAGTCTAAAATTAGATTCATCTAGGAGCATTGTCCCTTAACTGCTCCCTGATACTATGGGAAATGCTTCACAACAAGAATGAGTAATAAGAGTCACAGGAATAATTATTTTTGCTACATTATCTTTTAAGAGGGCGACTATTTTGTGGCATACAGATGGGACAATGACTTACAGTGAGACAGAAGAGAAGGTTTTCGATCCCAAAGTTAAATATTCAGGAGTCTCGCGAGTTGCATTCAAGTAAAAGTATTCAATTAGCCTTGAACAGGAAGAACGGACGCCAGAACACAACAATACTATCTGACAGAGCACCCAGCTTCGAGATTAGAATGTAGAGTTGAATAATCATTTAGGCAGAAAAGATGAACCCTTCTCAAGTCGAACGGGTTTGACACAATCTAAGCTTTCGTTAAATAATTACAAGGATAGGGAATTTCAGTTTTGCATCAGATTTTAGACAAATAGCGTGCGTATAGTAACCGCTATTTTACCGAGTATTGTTGACCTAAAGGACACTAGTTTTAGAATAGCAAATGTTTTAGAATTAGCATTAAAAATGGAGCACGAAATGAAGATTCCGTGAAGTGTGTGAAATTAGTATATTTCAAAAGGAAATACCGCGATTTTAATCAAACCAGAAGCAAGGAGTTAATCGAACGACATTATTTGCTAGGGTAACAGAATTATGGGAGACAGACTATGTATAGTTTAGGGGTTATAGGACAATAAATTGTCTGGTCGCGGTATTACAGCACCTCTACAAAACGTTCATTTTTTGATTTCCAATTTGCTATAAAAGACGAAAAAACAACCATTTTAGTATGGAATTTTTAAATTAATTCGTGTGGATCCATACATCAATAATGCATACATACATACATACACACATACATAATTGGTCTTTACAACCCTTCAGTCAGGATTACCACCTAGCTTCTTACACCACTTATGTTGGGCGTGTTAATTTTATCCACGAGTCGTGGGATCTGCAGTTTAAAGTAGACAGATTTTTGAGAAACTTTTCATGCTAATTTTATTAACTCCCAGATTTTTTGGCAGAAATCTAATGAGAGGAAGTCAGCGAAGACATATTTTTAATATTTCATTTTGTTGGAAATGCCTGACCTGGCGTTTGACCGAAACCTCACGCCTAATTAGCCAACACACTGTTTATTAGACTACGGCGACATCTGTTGTTGTATCGGGTATAGTAACAAGAAACTTTTCTTATTGTGTGCTATTCCTTTCGAAGATGCTCTATTACCAAATATTCCTATGATCTTGCTGATTAAAGTTATCCTTTTTGGCTTCAGAGTATATTATTTGTAGGCAGAATAATGTCCTTAAGCATTCTAACGAAATAATGGCGTTTGCATTAAAGTTCTTTAACCAATCCCTTATGCCTCTTCACATTAAAAACTTGAATTCAGTTTGTTAAGTTGTGTACATTTGCAGTATTTATATTGACAGTCTCTTAAAATTCCGTTCCATAAAGGAAAAGTAACTAATTTGGCCATAACTTGCAAAAGAACACAGCCTGCAGGCCTCTACAATTAATTGACTGTGAAAATCGTCATTAAAAAATCAAAGATTTTCTAAACTTCAACAAACTTTTGGAAACGGATTTGAATAACAAACTATTTTTCATTATAAACAAAAATTAAATGCTTTTGGCATATACCAGTATAGTTTCTATTTACAGGCCTATTTCTATAAGCATTTGCTCTCTGCTCTGCTGTTTCCTTCAACGCCAGAATACTCCTATTACCTTCGCATTGCAAGTTCTTCGCCGTATTCGCTATTCAGTTTTGCCGTTTATCAGTTTATGCAACAAAATGTAATTGTTGCCATTACAATACAGTTTGTATTGTATTTTGTATTTCCCGTTACCAACGACGTCATCAGCCTTCAGCTGAATGCTTCACTAAAGAAGCATTCCATGATTTCAACTCATTTTAACAATTGCCACAAATCCTACATTATGTTTCATGTTTTACTTGTTTTGTTGTTGTGTTTGTGTACCAACCGAAATGCATTATGGAGTCCTTAGATCTGGCGCATAAATATGTATATGTGACGTAGAATAATATATAAAAGGGATGCCAAAGTAAAGTAGAAGTATAGGAATCAAGGGAACTTTACTTAGTTCTTTTCATTTTCAAATTTTAAATATAAGACGGATGACTGGGAGATTTAATTAGAACTGTGAAATATAAGGTGAACATTTGGTCGGAATAATAGAGTAGATAGCCGCCATAGCCGAGAGGACTTGGATCAAACCCCAGGTCAGACCTCTGCAGTAAAACTAAATATGAAAAATTATTCCTTTGGCGACTTCCTTTCAGCAGATTTCTGGCAAACGCTGTGAGAGTAAATAAAATTGCCATTAAAGATTCCTCAAAAATCTGTGTTTTGGAGTCGACTTTAAACTTCAGATCCCAGCCACTCATACATAAAATTAAGGCACACAACATAAGTAGTGTGAGAAGCTAGGTTGTAATCCTGACCGAAGAGTTGTAAAAACCAATTATGCCAGCGTATTTCAGGCGGAGATTTTTGCTATTGGACATATGATTGAAACAGTACACCTACCTCCTTCGAACTTGTTCATATGTATGGACAGTCAAGCAGTAATCTAGGCGCTGGGATCCCACCTCGTCCAATCAAAGGGTAGTCAGGAGTTGCATGGACTTACTACACCGTATACTGGTATAACAATCGCCTCTATCGGGTTTCGGGCACCTGTGGCATAGAAGGAAACGAAAAGGTCGATGAACTGGCATTGAAGGGATCATAGTTATCTGAGGAGGAGACGACAGAGGGTATATATGCTAACATATAAGTACTTTTCAAAATCGTAAAAAGGAGCATGGAATTCAACACACGATAGGTGGTCCAACATACGTGGCAATAGTGTAAGCAGTGCTTCATTAAATCATGCATCCGTCTTATAGGCGTTAAATCGCGATCAGCGTTTTCAGATGGAATGAAGGTAGCCTTAGAAGCGATAGATGAGTTTTTAAATTGGAAAAAGCAGCATGGAATTCAACAAAGCATAGGTGGTATAACATACCTGTTTGCCGAATTTCAAAACTGCTGTGTTCACCAGTGGAGAGCAGGAAAACTAAGTAACTGCCTGAGTTTGATGAGAGAACGCTATTCTAACAGATATTCTAATGGGACACTGTACTATTACCGGTATAGCTAACATGCTTGATCTGCCCCACCAGGTTTACTGCAAAAGCTGCCATGATGTAAAGGAAACGAATGGTACAAAAATGTTTAAAAGAGTACCCTGCAAGTCAGAACAGAACTCAACGGTTTTTGGGTGATAGAACGTTTGAAGGTGTGGCGAACGGTCCAACATACTTGGTTTCCGAACGTCAAAACTTCTGTGTGCAGCAATGGGCAGCTAAGGAACTACCCGTTCGGCATAAGAACTCTTCGCATTCTAACAAGAATTTTAAAGGGGACAGCAAGAAAACCAAGGAACTTCATGAGTTCGACAAGAATGGTTTGCACTTTAACAGCAATTCTGACGGGTCACTGCGCTATTGGCAGTTTAGCTGACATGCACGATCTGCCCCACCAGGCTTACTCTTGAAGCTGAAATGATGTGGAAGAGACGCAATCGGTGCACTTTAGAACAATCGGCTTTAGAGTGACAAAACGTTTGAAAAGGTAGGAACGGACCTCTCCGAACCTTTTGATACCGTGCGAGATTTCAGACAAGGCGACACCTTATCATGCAACCTCTTCAACTTCGTCATGGAGAGTGTTCTGCGAAAGGCGGGAGTGCAACGCAATGGCACTATTTTTCAAAAAAGTGTCCAGTTGCTTGCGTACGCTGACGACATTGACATCATAGGGCGTATCAAGCGAGATGTTACTGCTGCCTTTAGTGCTATTGAACGGGAGTCTAGTAAGATGGGTTTGGCAGTAAATGAGGGCAAAACAAAGTACATGTTATCGACAAGTAGAGATGCGCGGCGTATTGATTCTCAGATTACGGCAGATAACTACACTTTTGATACGGTCAAGGAAGTCATCTATCTTGGCTCCGCTGTTACCACCAAAAATGATGTCAGTCTGGAGATCAAGCGCATTATCACTCTTGCCAACAGGTGTACGTTCCACCTAGGAACTGGTTTGTTTCACCCGGAGTTTAGTATCTTTGAAATCCACCACTAACGTATAATGACAAGGTGGCTAATCTCAAACTGGCTAACACAATGGGCAATATGGGCCAAAGAGTGAACTTGGCTGTGAACGACAAGCTACCCCCTAAATTATCATATGCGCATACGTAATAATAACGGAACGTATATGTAATATTTTTAAAGGAAATTAAATCGGACTTAGTCGTGACATCATCTAAAACGCTGTGGCCATGCTTACAGGTCATTGTACTATGGGAAAACACGCGGAGAGAATGCAGCTCCCATCTAACGACTTCTGTGGTGGGTGCAGATCCGCTGAGGAAGACGAGACTGTTATCCACTTTCTTTGTCAATGCCCATCTCTTGCAGGTGCAGGTTTAGGTTATTTGGCTCTCCAATCCTTGTCAGCTTGACGGAGCTATCGTCCATTGATGTCAAGGATATAGTTTCTTTTATCAAGTCTTCGGTCTGGTTTTCCAGTATAGGGTGGTCGTGCTTTAAATGTGCAGCCCTTAAGCTAACCAATTTCTTCTTGCCTGATTTGGAGGAAGTGGATCAGTATAGAGTGGGGGGGGGTCACATGTGGCATCACAAGGGACCGCTATGGGTGTTCAAGTGAGCTTTTGACTTCAAGGCTACCAATCCAACCTAACCTAATAACATTAAGTATACGATTCTTGGTTGTTTTTATGTTCAAGAATAATATGTTTAAAGAAACACATCATGGCAATCCTTCTCCCAAACTGTGATTAACCATTTTCATTGGGTTTGTAAGGCTTTCATGGTGTTGTGTGGTAGCTGTTGTGTTTCCTACGAATTTGTGCACAAACACCGCAATACACGCAGTAAACAGAGAAGAATATTATTATTATATATAATATTGTTCATATTTTCACGGTTTTTCATTTTGCTTTTCATAGTTGTTACTCTTTTCTTAGGTCTTAAGTTTTACTTCTCATCATTCCTTTTTTCGTTTATAATACGAAAGTAGACAATTTTAATTAAAAATAACAACGAATTATAATAGGAAATGAAACAAATATTTTGGCATGTATTTAAGAAACGTAGAAAGAAAATACACGCTTACCAAATAGCCGGGATTAAAAAATATATTAAATGTCTCAACCACCGTATCCAGGCAGTTTAAATTTATTTTTCAATTATTTTTTTCTTTTAAACTATTTAAATAAATAAATAAATTTGTTGTTGTTGTTTTACATGTAAATAAACTGATTTTCGTCTTCATTTTATTTCTTTAGAGAGGCAAATAAAAAAAACGAATTTTAATATCTCCTGTTCATTATTTTTACACATTCTAAGCCCAAGAAATAAAGATTTATGGCCTCTTTTATTGTTGTTGGCAATAAAACCTACCAGTAAAATGAAACATAACGTTACATGTATAGAAAATAACTGTAGCGGCCAGTGAGACGAACACTTCCTTAAGTTTATATAGCATTTGCAGTGTGTTTTAGTTTTAGTTTCAGTTCAGGAAAGTGTTATGGGTTGTACGGAATGTTACCGCTACAATTATCGTGTTACACCCTCTCGTCGTAAGTGAACATGTTATTGTTTTTCTCTGTTTTCCTGTTTTGTTGTTGTTGTGTTTTTTTTATTATCAATTTAAGCGTAAAATTTAAATGAAAAAAAAAATAAAAAATTAATTCTTCGTCATAAAATTTTTAGTTTTAAATGCGTAGCAAAGTTAGGGAAAAATTGAAAAATTTAGGAATGAGTTCAGAGACAAAATTTATTTATTTTGCTATACGAGGTAAGTTCAAACAGTGAAAAGTCGTCGTACTCGCTGGCTTATTAAACATAAGGCCACGGTTCAAATCCCAGGTTTGACATCGCAAACAAAACGAAATAAAAAATAAGAATATTTTTTTGGCAACTTCCTCTCGGCAGATTACTGGCACAAAACCTAAGGATAAATAGAAAAATTGCCATGAAGAAGTTTGTCAAAAATCTATCGTTCGGAGTCGACTTTAACTTGTACATCCCGTTATTAATGTATGTAATTAATACACATAATATATAGGCGAGGAAAAAAGTCAGCGCACACCGCTGTGTGTTGACTTTTTGCCGGCGAAATTTAAAAAAGTTGTTATAGCGCTCTCTAAGGTAGTCACAGTTAAGTATGTTTAAAGACAAAATCGAATATGAAAAATATAATCTAGAAGACATCAGAAAAAACCAAAAATTAGATTTTTTCTCTGACTGCAAGTGATGTAAGAAACTTTCAGTTTAGCCTTTATGTCAAACAGATACATACCCGGATATGTTTTGTGTTTTAAAATCGCCGTATCTTAGGAAGTAATATCTGTATTGACCTGAAATTTCATGATATCCTCACTAGTAATGGTTTTTACTTTATTACTACACTTGAGTAAAATTAGGGAATGGGGGCCAATGTTGTGGCCATTTTTGCATTCCTATCCCTTACGTCAACAGCCGGGCTTTTTGATTAACGTGCAGGATTTTCTAGTTGGCCGACGTTTTGTACATATATAGCAATTACCTTTTGCTCTTATTCTACCAGTGCTGTCACGTTCTTCCACGCTTTCATCTGCAGCACCTCTTGCGCTCGAAGATTCCAGATGGTGTCAATAGCATTGCGTGTGGAAAATATTTTTGTAACGTTTTTATTATTGGCTCTGTTTTCTATTTCCGACTTCACCAGTTGCTCCCTGAGGCTGTGTAGAAACATTCTATGGCGGCTTGTGGAAGCTTTTAACATTGGGTTAGTCTCAACAACTATACTCTACAACTATATTGTAGAGGAAAGCCAAGGGCCATCTATTTGTTCGTCGCTTTGTTGAATATTCTGCTAAAAGATTGTCCATATTATCGACGGCACCTTATATTTGTTGTAATCTAAGATCATGACTGGCTTTTTCTTTGGACCTTGCATTTCGCATGAAAGAAAGAAAGAAAGAAAGAAGAAAGAAGTATAGCCGACTTATTTTTTTTTTTTTTTTTTTTTTGATGCAGGAGCACAGGGTAATATTGTTACTGAAACCAAATGTAGTTGACTCTACTGTCCTTTCGATAAAGCGAAATATGGTGGTACAAACACTCGTCTTCTGTTCTTCTGTTCACTGTACCTAACATTGATAAACTGCTGTCCATCATAAAACTTTTCGCTAAGTTATAAGTTGTGAAGAAATTATCACAAACAATATTCCGTCTACTTCCACGAAAATGATTACGCACAAGTCCTTCACTACCCTCTTGGCTACGTTTTTTCCCGTTCGCCGCCAATACAGTATAAATTTGTCCCTTCATTGGATAGGATGAGTCGGAGTCACATACCCACCATACTTTAATTCTGTACTTGGCGGGTTGCGATGGAATGTATTGGGTAAACCCAGTACCACCACGGAAGGAATACAACTGCTCATCAACTGTCATGTTTGGACCTGCTACGTAATTGATGAGTAGATTATCATTCAACATTAAAAATCGTAATGCAAAAATTAAAAGCAAAAGCATACTCGGGTATGCTTCTGTTGACGTACATATGTATAATTTTGTAACTGTTGACATAAAGGCTAATGAATGATTGACGATTCAGATCATCGATATAGTAGATACCAAGACGACTTTGTCTCCTACGACTTAGTGCTGAGCATGTAGCCTTCAAGTGAAGAACAGTTTCCTCTTGTTACTTATATCTGCAGGTTTTGCGCCTCGCAAGCATGTCCATAATGCAATGGTCCGTAATGACCCCGAAAAACTTTGGAGTTTGAACAGACTTGTCGTCCGTTCCGCAGCCAGATTTTCTACGACCTTCTGCCCGTGTCTTGACCCGCCCATACATTGTTAATATGGTTATCATATCGTTCTGCTATTTCAATGAGATATCTGGGACTGTCTTTCAGTTCATTACGTTGAAATTTAGTGCCTGTGTTGCCCATAATGCATATTGATATAAGGATTAAAAATGTTTGGGCTGCTAAATCATTTTCGGCCATTAAAATATCAGAAAACGAATTTTGCAAATAATTTTGCGGAAACAAATTTTTTGGTTCACTTAAAAGGGAAATAATTGCCGTCACGATGACTATAAAGAACGATAATATCAACCAAATGCTTCATGTACTTCTGCTTAAAGAGTGAGGAACAGAACAAAGCAACTGCTTGACTATAAAGCAATATCGTAGCAAATGGCATAGGTTAATCATTCTGTGCGTAGAAGTGAAGTCTTTTATAGAAATTACCCTGCAGATTTTGCTACAGCATGTCAACATTTAGCACAAAAAAGGCAGATTTCAGAAGTGATCAGGTTAATATCCTCATAGTTAAATAGTTAAACGGATGAAACGGAAAAGACGTCATTGGTTTTTGAGTGACAGAACATTTGAGGATCTGGGCATGATGGCGAACGTGCCACTAAGGAAACTGGCTGGTTTCATACGGCGTTCGGTATGGTTCAAATCCACACATAACGGATCACGTTAAGGGGAGGTTATCTCACACTAGGTGACACAATACGCCGTATAAACCTCCGGCAAACTACGCGCTAACCTAGCTTGTAGACTGCCTTTGATCAATATAGTGGTCAGTTATGCTCAGAGAGGTATTGAAAGTCTTTGCCAAGAGTAGATTTTTCATAAGCATCCATGAAGAAGATGAAGATTTTTTTTTACAAGTTAGAATACAAAAATCAATATTTCTCACTGGTTGCAAAGAGAATGAGTAGCAACGCGCATCGGCATCTGTTGTATACGTAGATATTGTTACGAAAATGGAAATGGTGTTTTGCTTTCATGTCGTTTAAATCGTAAACAAAAGCTACAAAAACAAAAACAATGAACTTGTTTACATGATAAATAAGTAAACAAAAATATACCAACAAAAGCCAGTGTTAAAAAGGGATAAGCAAGTAAATAAGTGTTGGCTTATTAGACGTAAAGCCAGGGTTCGAGCCCCAGGCCAGGCATCAAAACGAAAATTGAAAAAAATATTATTCGACGACTTCCTCTCAGCAGATTTCTGGCAAAAACTCTGAAAAAGTTTCTCAAAAGTAGAGGAGTAGACTTTAAACTGTCGGTCCCACGACTCATGTATAAAATTAACACACATAACATAAGTGGTGTGAGAAACTAGGGCGTTGTACAATGGGTCAAATCGCCCTCCGGGTATTGTACTTGTTTTAATTGACAAGTACACGTCCTCTAATCTAACCTAACCTAAGTAAACAAAAATAAAACAACAACACTGCAAGAACAAACATAAAGAAAATATACAACCACAAATAATGTAAATAACATGTTTACATTTATAGAGATTACGAAATCATTCGCCTTCAAGAGCATTCATCAGACTGTTTACCCTGCGATATAAAAGGCAAGACAAAGCAGGCAATGGGGTCGGTCAAAATTCAGTCAGTCTTGTGTGAAGACGCGCGGTGTTCGCAGAGAGTAATCGTGGTTTGGAGATCTCCGCTATAAAGATCTGTTGTTGTTTATGCAAAAGAGTGTAAAGAAGACTAACAAACAATGCAATTGTTGTTGTTTACGGCAAGTTGTGAACAGCAAACGCACACAGAATTGTGCGAACAATTTAGAATTTTAATTAAAACTAAACACAAATTTATTTTTATTTTTTTGCAATCTACAAGCTCGTATTTTAAACGTTTTTAAAAGGTAGAAACGTAACAGTATTGTAGTAGTTATAAGACATTTATATACATAAACTTGCCAACAGAAGTCGCCGTAGTCTAGTAGGTAGTGTGTTGACTTATTAGACGTAAAGCCAGGGTTCGAGCCCCAGGCCAGACATAAAAAAAACAAAGTATTTCTTCGGCGACTTCCTCTCAGCAGATTTCTGGCAAAAACTCTGAGAGTAAAATAAAATTGCCATGAAAATGTTTTTCAAAAATCTGTCGTTCGAAGTCGACTTTAAACTATAGGTCCCACCACTCATGTATAAAATTAACACACACAACATAAGTGGTGTGAGAAACTAGGACGTTGTAAAATGGGTCAATTCAACCTCCGGGTTCTGTACTTGTCTTAATTTGACAAGTACACGTCCTCTAAACCTAAACTAACTTGCCAACAAATTTCCTTTAATCTTCCAGTATGCTGAATAATAATTGGAAAATAAGATATTTTATCAAACCTATTACTCACTCGCATAAATTAAACATATTTTTTCAATTTCCCTTTAAACTAAGACAATCTTGCTGCTCTCAGAACAAGTATCTTAAGTATGTAATGTCAACGTAATATTTATTATTTATGTATCAGATCCTGTAATAATTATTTGTCAAGAAACAACTTAAATTACATCCTCGTATAAGGGCATGAACAAAAAATTAAAAAGAGAAAAATTTTCATCCAATTTGTATAACTTGTTACCATAAGTGTGTTGTACTTCCTAGTAAAATATGTCAATAATAAAATCAAATGAAATATAATTTCGAAATACAATTTTTATCTTTGTGCAGCATCTTTTCTTTCTTTTTCTCTTTTAAAAAAATTTTACACAGAAAATACATTTTAAATACAAGTGCCTGCTACCATATACACACACTTTCATTTCTAAACAAGTGTTGCTTTTTTGTACTGCGTTAGATAAAAATCAGTCCTAATAATTTAGAATTATTACAAATTCATATAAACGACATGGAGGATATATATGTATACACGTTATAAACCGTATTTTGGAGTAAATCTAAGGGAAATGAAAAGAGAAGAAAGTTTACATACCAATTTAATTGCGCTACCGCGGATGCAATTAAGAAATTTACAAGTGGTATTTTGTCTAACAAACATATGCTTACAGTGTGGTTTAGAAGTGGAGACAATTGTAGAACAAATAAGAACGAATTATTTGAAATTATTTGAAAGGTAACCCCTCTAACGTTGTAATACCAAACACCGGCTAATTGAAAATTTATACGGTGGGTGATTTAAAAGTAAAACAAAAAGGATTTGAAATTTTCTTAAATTTATTTGAAGCAATAAGTCGATTGTGGCATGAGATGTGTGGCAAGTTGCACCATTCTGTTGAAACCAAACATCGTTCACAACAATACCATAAGGAGCGGGTACAAAAAAATAGATTATCATGGTGCGACACGTGTCTCCAGTGACCGTAATGGTTGCACGGTCCTCATTTTCAAAGAAATATGGGCCATTGAAGCCTGTGCTCCACAAACTACAACAAAGAGTCACTCGTAATCGCTGGATAGACTTATGGAAGACCACGTGTGGGTTGTCTAAGCCCCAAATATGGCAATTTTGCTTATTAACGTACCCACCGAGATGAAAATGAGCTTCATTCGAAAAGATGATTTTTTTTTTGCAAAATCGACATCATTGTGCAGTTTCTCTTTGGCCTAATATCTTTCAACGTTGCTGAAGCGTAAATCGCTTCATTACGTTCAGTGGAGATAAAAAATTGAATTTTGTGACAGAATAGAATGACATAAGTATTGCCAGATTCGTGAGTGAGAATAGTGAGAGAAAAGCCTGTACATATAATGCATAATTGGTCATTACAACCCGTCAGCCAGGATTATGATCTAGATTCTCACACCACTTATGTATGTTCTGTGTGTTAATTTTATACATGAGTGGCGGGACCTACCGTTTAAGGTCAACTCCGAATCATAGATGTTTTGAGAAATTTTCCATGGACATTTTTTTGTTCTCAGTTTTTGCCAGAATCTACTGAGTGGATGTCGCCGAAGCAATATTTTTTCGTTTTGTTGTAGATGTCTAAACCGTAGCCTCATGTCTAATAAGCCAACACACTAACTTCTAGACTACGGCGAATTCAGTATATATACAGCTCCCTTAAATTATTTCCAACAGCGACTTCTGAACCTTAAAAGTTCGGCTTTAACTGTCACCTTAAAGCTACGTCTAGGAAAATAGATGTGAATTATTAAGTCTGTTTTGCCAGAGATCGCTCTTCGCTCATTCTGCGATCACCATAACTGTCCTCTACAGAGGATTATTCGCAAAGTGGTGAATAAATTCCAGTCCGCAGTAAACGATATGTCAACCCCATACGCCTACGAAACGCAAGAACTGCTGAATATAACGCCGCTGTCAGTGAGAGCGTAGTCGTCGGAGTCTAGTACGTAATATGTTGGCTTATTAGAAGTGAGGCCTCGGTTCGAACTCCAGGTCAGACATCAGCAACAAATCTAAAGATAAAAAAATATTTCTTCGGTCACTTCCTCTCAGCAGATTGCTGGCAAAAACTCTGCGTTTAAATAAAATTGTTTCTCAAAAATCTGTTGTTCGAAGTCGACTTTAAACGGTTGGTTCCGCCACTGGTACATAAAATGAACACACGCAACAAAAGTTGCATTAGAAGCTAGTTAGTAAGCCTGTCCAAGGGGCTATAATGATATGTATGCCCGTGAGAGTGTGCAGGAGAATTTGATGCAGTCTACAATTTGTACATAGTTGAACTGTGCGAAGGATTACATGTAAACGATTATACACATGGACATGCGTTCCCTTAATGGGCTTAATGGAACTGTTAGCAACTGACTCTTGGTTCCAATGAAAAAGAGAATTATTATTTGAGAACGACATTGAGCAGGTTGTCACCATGGCTGAAACACGGCTTTACGTGTAGTAAGAGAACACATTACCTAGAGTAGCGTTACCTACATTTTAAAGTCGACTTCGAATTAAAGATTTTTTTAAAAAACTTTTCATGGTAATTTCTTTTTCTCCCAATATATACAGGATAGACATTGTGCAACTACAGCTATCCCACACTGTATAAACCGCTTATCTTCATGTAATTGCAAAATCAAATTATAAATACGTATTAAAAAAAAGTAAACGAAAAAAAAAAATTCTTTCTAACAAATACTCATACTGTGTTCATTTGAAGTGATCCCAACCAACCAACCAGCTCTATGTGTTACAAGAGTACATTTAAACTTATGCTTATAAAGTATATCATAATATCGTATAGGAACACAAACATACAAACATACATACATATGTGTATTGCACTTAACTTGAGAAACCATATGTTTTAAGTGTAATAAAATCAAGATGATGATGATGATAATGATGGCGATGACGATGACGATGATATTAAAATATATACGGGAAATTAATTTCTGCGTAATGTTAACATATGAGTTCACATAAAAAGATAAATTTCGTTGACACAAACACACACTAGCATACATACGGCATATGCCGTATGTGATCCAAGTGATAGAGCCCTTATTTATTTATGCCTGAATAAATGAAAATAATTAGGAGATTTAATTATTAGAAATATAATGGAATTCGTCAAAAAAAAAGAACAAAAAAGAAAAAAAAATTTGAAAATATTTTTGATTTAGAATTTGTGATTTATGGCCTTATGACTTATAGGCTGATAATAAATCAAATAATCTTAGCAACTAATGAAAAAAAAACAGTCAGTGGTATTGACTTAATTCCTAGAATTTTCAATGTGAATAAATGCGGAATTTTTTATGTTCCCCTCTTGACTTTTCATTCGCTGCATTGTGCAACTTCCAATAATCGCTTCCGATTTTTTAAATTTAAACAAAACAAAAGCCCATCAGTGCCATTATATGTGGAATATATAGGTCGTGCCATATCGGTTTTAATTGGAACCATCGATTATAATTAAATATCCAGCAATACTTATGTAATTCTATTCTGCCACAAAATTCTGTAGATTATCTCCACTGAACGTAATGAATCGATATATGCTTGAGCAACGTTGCAATTTATTAGGCCAACGAGAATCTGCACGATGTTGCCAATTTTGCCAAAAAAAAATCATCTTTTCTAATGAAGCTCATTTTCATCTTGATGGGGGAAAGTTAATAAGCAAAATTTGCTGTGTTTGGGGCTCAGAAAACTCAGACGTGGTCTTAAAGAAGCCAATGCACCCATTACAAGTGACTGTTTGGTGCGACTTGTAGAGCGCAGGCATTATTGGCATATATTTTTTGGAAAATGAAGATGGTACAACCATTACGGTCAATTGAGACACTTATCGCACCATGATAACCGATTTTTTTACACCCGCTCTTCATGGTATTGATGGGAACGATGTTTGATTTCAACAGGATGATGCAACTTGCCACACATCTCATGCTGTAATCGATTTATTGTGTCAAACATTTGATGGCCGTTTAATTAGCCGCAATGTTGATGACAATTGGCCGCCAAGAAGCTGCTCTTTAACACCGTTGAACTATTTTTTGTGGGGCGCCTTTAAAGAAAAGTGTTATCCCGACAAGGCAGATACAATTGAGCATTTGAAGGCAAAACATTCGTGAAGCCATTGACGCCATAGAACCCCAAACGTTCAAAAAGGTGCACGAAAATTGCTCCGATTAAATGAGATGCTGTGAGGCCAGCCGCAGCAGCCATAGGAATAAAATAATTTTGCATTTCTAATCGAAATGATTGTAATTCACAACAAAAACATAAATTTGGCAAAATTTCCAACCGTTTTTGTTTTATTGCATTTTTATATTCAAACTTTTAAATCACCAACTCTATACATACATACATAATTGGTCAGTACAACGCTCTTCAGTTAGGATTACAACCTCGCTGCTAACACCACTTATTTTATGTGTGTTAATTTTATACATTAGTGGCGGTACCTACAGTTTAAAGTCGACTCCGGAAAATAGATTTTTGAGAAACTTTTCATGGCAATTTTATTTACTCTCAGAGTTTTTGCCAGAGAAAGTCGTCGAACAAAAAATTTTTTTTGTTTCGTTTTGTTGAAGATGTCTGACCTGGGGTTTGAACCGTGGCCTCACGTCTAATAAGCCAATATAGTATCTACTAGACTACGGAGACTCGGTTTCCAGATTTTTGAAGTGAAATGACCACCGCGATCATGTGACTTAATCAAATCCAAGTAGCCACATCGCTATGAAGAAATCATGAAAAATTCCTAGAAAATCGTAATGTATTGCCATCAGAGCCATGCAGACCCTATGACGGTTAATTTATTTCTTACTTACATACCTAACTTAATTGGTCATTACAAAGCTTTAGACAGAATTACCACCTAGGTCCTCATACCACAAATGTATTGTGTATTAATGTCACGCTTGAGTGACGGCACTTACTGTTTAAAATCGATTTAGAACGACAGATTTACGAGTAACATTTCGTGGCAATTTTGTTTTTGCCAAAAAACATGATAATGGCCTTAGGTTAGAACTAAATGAAAACTACATAGCGTTTTTAGTTCTTTTGGATTACACCAAGGCTTTTGATACGGTTGACCACAAAATATTATTGAAGAAGCTACAGACCCTAACAGACCCAGTTTTCTAACTCTATCTAATGAACAGATCACAACGAGTTTATCTAAACGGCAAGATCTCAAATTTACTAAACGTTGGAAGAGGTATTCCTCAGGGATCAATATTAGGGCCTCTCTTGTTCTGTATATACATTAACGACCTACCTGATGTTTTGGATAATTTTAGCATACATATGTACGCTGACGACATTCAGCTTTATGGGAGCACACGTATTGAGGATATCCAACTATGTACAGACACCATCAACTATGATTTAGGTAAAAATTGACAACTGGGCTAGGGCCAATGGAGTTTGTATAAATCCCTCTAAATCTAAATGTTTATTGCTCTCCAGAACTAAGAGAGCATTTGTTGTGCCGGATATTACTATCAGGGGGAATAAAATAGATTTTGTTGAATAAGCATCCAATCTGGGTATTATCTTTAATGGTCCGCTAACGTGGTCTAGCCACATTAATGTTATCGTTGGAAAAATTTATGGTATGCTTAGAAATTTATGGGCTGTTATAGATTCGACTCCCTTTGCCATACGTAGCCAACTGGCTAAAACGTATTTGATTTCTGTTTTTTTCACAATTTTCACAAACTGTGATGCTGATGATAGGCGGAAACTCAATCTGACTTTTAATAATATAGCCAGATATGTATTTATTAAGGGACGTCGAGACCATATAACTCAATTTTCTTTTTTTATCCTTTTTTGTATCGATTGCTATTTCCCGTGACTCTAACATGTTCTTATTCATTTTTATTTCTACTTTACTTCAAACAATTCATTATTTATATAATCAATGATTTGTTATTACAGTAATACTACGATTTACGTCGCACTATATGGCATTTTGCCTGAAAACCTGGGCAAAATTAAGTGTTTTATGAGTTAATGTGATAATTGTGTTAGTGTTAGTGATAATTAGGCCAACGGATGAACCCAACTGATTTTGGTTCAAATAGGCCCGTGATTTCGCCTAGCCCCCATACAAATTCCCCTCGAAATTGCACTTATTTACACATAATTATGGTAAATATGTAACAATCATGATAAAATTGATCACGGATCAGTTCTGTGTACTAAGAAATCATGGTGTAAAGATTGGTGAAAATCGGATCACATTTGACCCTAGTCTCCATATAAAGTCCCCTTTAGAAATTCACGTTTGCGCCATTTATAAGGCTTAAAAACATCGGTATCGTGATGAAATTCGGTATGAACGTGTATTTTGTAAATCTAAATCATATTAACAAATTTTGTTATGGTCGGTCCACAATTGCCCCTTGGTCCAAAATAGGGCCCCTTAAGAAAATATGTTTAGCAAATATAATTGGCTTAAAAATTTTATTACGTCGATAAAATTCAACATGACCATGTTTAATATGAATGTGAATCATTTATGATCACATTTTATTATAATCGGATCATAAGTGCCCCTATCTACCACATACGGTCCATTAAGAAAATCTAACATACATCTCATATTGTTATAATAGTCGATATACATATGTATGTAATTAAGTTTTTAAACTTCTATGATAATTAATATTTATTCATAATATTTACTTTACATTATTTAATACTTAACTTAAAAATACTTAAAAAGTGAAACTAACTACAATCGTTGAAATCGTTATCATTTTCATCATCAATGTCAGGAAGGAGTAACTTCATAGTATCTGATGAAAATGCTTTTCTATTCTTTCGCGCTTTTTGTGTACTGCAGCTTATAAAAGGGTCACTGCTTAAAAGTAACCTATTCAGGACATCTCGATTTTTTTGTTCCTGAATGTAGAGAGTTCATACTTTCTTGTGGTATATAACATTAAACTACTAAAAACTACTTTCACCTTTAAAATCCTTATCTTTTTTGGGTAGGATAAAAAAATGTGAAATTTTTATTATTTTTATATTTTGAACGAATAATTTAAACATAAATATATGAGATATATGTATATATATAAAAAAAAACTGAAAGTAGCAGTTGCTCATACCTTTCAAATAAAAAAATCAATATAAATCCTCTATTCATTTAGCCCCCAAAAAAAATATCATATAGTCCTATTAAAATTTCAAAAAAAAAACACCAAAAACGCATTTAATTTTATTCACTTTCCTGAGTTCACTTTCCTGAGTTTGACATCTTTTCAAATCTACAAATCTCAACTTAAAGTCGTGAAAATTCACTATATAATGCAGAATTTTGTTGTCTATCGGACTGCATACTCAGTTTCTTATATTTCTTTAAATTCATTTTTGCCTTTTTGGCCAGCTTTTCAGGGTAAATGCCACTTAGTGCGATTGTAGAAAATTTATAAAATTTTTATTTAAATGACTACAGTAGTAATAAGATACTCTTGGATAATCTTTTATGATGATGATGATGATTTTTATAATGCTAAAATATAACTGCTGGTGCTAAGATTACAACTGTCTTCAAGCACACAAATGCTTTACATCATACATGGTAATCTGTTAAGGAAACTTTCTTAATATTTTGTTCGTTTCATGCACACACAAACTGACACCATCACCAAGATATTTCTCAAAGACAAACTTAAAAATTGAAATCATAAAAAGACAAAAAAGAATCAAGTACTGACTGTCACATACATACATACAAAAGTACTTAAACGTTAACATGTTCCATCATTTTCACTCAACATCATCACATATGTACATCCATTTGCTACGTTACAGCGTTATGGTTATGGACTTGCCATGCGTTCCCTTTCTATAGGTCTACCAACAAAGTAGTGAATGCACAAAAAAATAAGAAAAAATTGACTTTAAAATGTTCTTATATGCCAGACTTAAAAATATTATGATGATGATGATGTTGATGATGACATCATTCATGCATAGAGACTATGCAGCTGAATTTAGTAAGAAGGCAAGGCAGCATCAACAAAGTTAAGACGATGGCAAAAGGTTGTGAAGTTAAAAGAAACGAAAGGATTTTGTAAATATTAACATTAAAGGATATTGTTCACGCTGATTGATGATTTTAAATCGACAACCGCGAACCCATATCCCTATTTACATTCCCCCATGAGATACCCCAAACTTTTCTGGCGATTATGCTTCTTGGCCAACATTTAGAGATATGTTTTAGGCCATTTACCGAACTAACCCCCACATTGGAAATATTCAAAGAATGTCTCATCTTTTACAGAAAACGGAAGGTGAGGCGAGGTACATTATACGAACGTGCCTCATGACGAATGATGGTTTCGACATGAATTGGCAGAATCTCGTCGATCGTTACGAGAATAACAGAGTAATGGTAAATTCCCAATTGAAAACTCTTTTTAACCTTCCCTCCATATCCAAAGATTTTGGCCCTTCCATTAAGAGTTTGCAGCGAACAATTAATGAGTGTATAAGGCATTTGTCGTTGCTGAGCATCGAAACTCAGAATTGGGATATCATCTTTGTTTATATTTGCTCCACTAGACTTCCTGAATACACCCTAGGTCTCTGTGGAATAGCCTCAGCGGCCTTGCTCGGACCTACCTAAGTGGAGCAAGATGGACAAGTCCTTGACTGGCAGATACTAAACTCTAGAATCAGTTTCGGACATTATCGGCAGCCACAATTTATCCCAAGGTACTGCACGAATTAATAGCCAAAACAGTTCTGTTGACTCTCACAAATTTAGAACCTTTGGGACAACTTTGGCCCCTAACTTACCTCATAGAAAATGTTCAGTTTGTAGTGACAATTTTCGGACTTTTTGAGAATGACGGTTAGTGCTCGCTTGGCAACCGTTAAAAAGCAGAAATGCTACACGAATTGTTTGGCTGCCTCGCATGAGTCTAAGAAATGCCAGAGCTCATATGTTTGCTATATTTGCAAACAAAAACATCATTCGCTACTTCATCGTATCGAATCTTCCCCCCGGGAGGAACCGAGGACTGGAACTAACCCCGCTAACTTTTCTACCCCACATAGTTCTCCAGAAATCCCTCGGCCTTCTCCTGCACAGAGGCGGAGTGAAGTGGATAATGGCCCATTCACATCCGCTGCTGCTTAACCTTTTCAGAACTTCGCTACCCGACTACAGTCCACCCCGTGTTCAACAGTTCTGTTAGGAACTGCCCATGTGAATATAGAATTAGATCATGCGAAAGCTCTGATAGACCCAGCGTCTCAAGCTACTTTCATCTCTCAAAAGTTGCAACGGAAGCTAGATCTTCCAACCTATTGGGCACCTGCTGCCACTATTGTGAACCTTAATGGCGCAGTGGTAGCAAACCCTAGAAAAGTTTGTATTATTTCTCTGGGATCTCCTATTGATCCATCGTTTACATTGACCACGGAAACATAGGTTGTGGAAAAGCTCACAGGCCAATGACCCTCATGCTCGTTAGCGAAGAATGCTGACTTTGATGCACCCAAACTCCCGTTAACAGATTTTAAATATTGCCACATGAATTTGCTTTAGGGTGGAGATGTATACTCTCAGATTATGCTTTCTGGAGTTCGAAAAGATTCCAAAAACCCTTTAATCGCCCAACGAACCGTTTTCGGTTGGATTGTAACTGGCAAAAAACGTCAGTCGAATTCGTTATCCTTTAAGTCCGAATCCCCTACGGACTTGAGTCCTGGTCCACCTCGTAAAGATGTATTTGCTCAAAATTTGAGATGCGATTGCTACAGAAACCCGAGGTTAAAACCTAATACGAGGAACTTATTGAGGAATACCCGCCTCTAGACCACACGTCGACCATAACTATTTTATTCTCCTCCTAACCCAGTTACTATTTACCCTATCATACCGTTTTTAAGTCGAATAATTGATGTTTTGTTTTGTTTGCCTCCCAAACGTCCACTGGATTCCCAAGTTTTGAAATTGACGCCAGCACCGCTAAAACTCTGGGTTTACGTTGGATACATTTTGCTTCAAGCCAGCTCCAACGCCTCTTTTCTCTATAGATATTCTGTTTTGCCTCAAATAGCCAAAGCTATTTGACCCCATTGGGTGACTGACACCTAAAATCGTAGTCGCTAAGGTTATTATGTGACAAATTTGAACAGATTGGGACGAATGTTTGGAACCCATGACGTTTAACAGATGGCTTGAGTTTGTCGAAGATTATTCGTACATCGACAAGATGTTTGTTTGTTTAATTCTGTTTACCATAAGGTGTGTGTATTTTGCTATGGTATGTTTGTCTTGTTCGCTATTCTATCTTTAACAAAAAAATATATTTTGTTGTACTAAGGGAATAAAATCTAATACTTTATATTATATTAGTTAAACAGTTAAGTAACTTCACTTTCTGAGGGCGATTTAATAGTTGGTACTGATCCCCCTATCTGGAAAATCTACGACCTCATCAATGCATGGGTCAGAAGGGAAGACCAAATGCGTTGGAGGAATGAATCGGAATATTATGCCTATGGCCTATCTAGACAGGGATAGAACAGGTTTGCCGCTAGGCTTAGATAAGTCCAGTAGTTATTGGATTAACTACAGAGCACTGGGAAATTAGATCGCTGACATGGATCTGGAGCAGATCTCAGCCGGACTATTGCAGACTATTTTAACTCTCCAGCCCTTAGTGGGTTGAGTTTGAGGTTGGGTACCCTGGGCAGGGGCTTCATCGAGGGTTTCAACTCTTTGCCGACAGACGAATTTACGAATCTCCATAGATTTATTAAGAGTATGAACTGGTTGAGAAGTCTTAGTGCTTAAATGGTGTAGTCGTGATCTTTTGTGTGTTTATGGTCTGTGTTATTCATCTGTCTCCTTATTTTCCCTTTCCTTTTGCCTATATTCTCTCTCTCTCTATCTCTCTCTCTCTCTCTCCTTTAGGACTTATTACTACGGGTCGTTTCAACTTCCGAGTATTGTACTTTTGCCAATGACAAGTACACGCCCTTTAAACTGAACCTAAACCTAAGGTCAGTAGGCAAGTTATCCCGCGAGCACACGCAGTCGCTCATTATGCATTAAAGCACTGTTTTAAGTTTTTGCTAAACAGATGACTGGGATTATAGGTATCCCGGATATTTCAAAGAATTTTCAAGTAACCATAGCTACTTTAATTCAAAGGTTTTAATAGAATAGAAGCTCTATTTATATCGGGTCCGCCATGTAACGTTTTTTTTCAACTAGTGCTTATTTCGTGAATGGTAACACTTAGCTCATGTCTGATTTGACAGATAATTAGTTTTATCCTTCCTCTGAACGAATATGGATGTGTATACGCTTGAACAACGCTGGGAAATATTGCGACATTACTTTGAAAATCATAGTAATGTTGCAGAATGTGTGCGAAAATTGAGTACGGAGTTAGTAAGAAGAAGAGAAGCACCGTTAGCTCCGTATGTTCGTTATCTTGTGAAAAAAGTGCAAGATAAGTGTTACGCCGACAAGCCAGAGACAATTGACGCTTTAAAGGACAATATTCGTGAAGCCATTGGTAAAATACAGCTGCACACAATCGATAATGTGCTTAAAAATTGGGCCGATCGTGTAGGCTACTGCATGGCCAGCCGAGGCAGCCATTTGAATGAAATTCTTTTTCATTATTAACCGGAAGGATTGTACTTTCAAATAAAAAAAGAAATTTGAGAAAATATTCAGTAGTTTTTTTTTTAAAGCATTTTCAAAAAAAAGGTATTTGGCGGACCGTTTATTACCATTAACAGACTATCGAGCGAACGGATAGCTGGAAGTTATGGTTTTTGTCGGTATATCTTTAGCTATAGCTGCGAGCTTTGACTTAACGTTTTTATAAATTGGAGGATTTATGTCAACATCAGACAGGATAAACTCTATTGCTACAGTTTTTTCTCAAAAATCCATGCTGGTACCTGAAACAACAAAATCCATCATGAGTTCATTGAAAATCTTTGGTGAATGTTGTTGAGTCCAGAACAGAGCTTAATGGACTTATTCTGTGGTCGTCTTAGCCTGATAGGAAGTGTGTTGGCTTATTAGATGTGAGGCCGCAGGACAAACCTCAGGCCGTCAGATCAGAAATTTCCAACCAAAGGAAATATGAAAAAATATTTCTACGGCGACTTCCTCTCAGCAGATTTCTGTGCAAAAACTTTGAGAGTAAATAAAATTGCTATGAAATGTTTCTTTTGGAGTCGACTTTAAACTGTAGGTCCTAACACTTTATGTATGAAATAAACACACACAACATAAGTGGTGTGAGAAGCTTGGACGTAATCCTGAATGAAGGGTTGTAATGACGGGTTATGTATGAATGAATGTACATATGTGTATGGATAAAGGCGAACATTGGCTTCAGCATCAGACAGGACGGAACTCTGCTAGTGTCAATGCTGGTATCTGTCTGAGACAGGGCTAATTTAAAGAGGAGGAGTTCATTGTAAATCCTACCATCGTAGGATGTTGTTGAGTCTGGAAATTAAACAGAACTTAGCTGAAGATTTCCAGATTATTTTAGTCATGTTAATCTACAGCAGTTTTATGAAAAGGTTCCTTATCCTTATTTTATTATTTATTTATTTATTATTATAATGATTGTTTTTCTGATGCAACAAGATCAAATTATCTTATAAATTACAGCAGCAGAATCAAATAAGTTACATAATACATTGAAATTATATTAATCAAAAAAATTATATTAATCAAAGAATTATATTAATCAAAAAAAATAAACAAAAGAATAAATAAGAGGTAATAAACAAAGTCAAATGAAAATTAAAACGATAAATTTATGAATTTTTGTAATAATTCCTTAACAAGCTTTTAAATCGCACTGCGTTGCTAGTAAATTGAATATTTGGGGGGAGATGGTTCCAGAGATAAATGGTATATATATAAAATTGGTGAAAAGAACCACTCTTTCGGTATTTGAATGTTCGAATATTATTGTTCCTCGCAGACGAAGTGAATACCAATTTGTTGTAAAGAGAGTCAGGTTTGTTTGTTGTTATAATTTTATGTAAAAAAATAAGATTTTTAAACTTCATATAGTCATCGAGGTGCATTCCAAGGACATGTACTAAATACGGAGATATATGTTCAAATCTTTTCAAAGCAAAAATATATCGAACAATATTATTAAACGTTATGTTGAGCTTTCGTTTCAAAGTCATATTGCATCCAGCAAAAATCTCAGAGGCATATACAAGAGAACGAATTAAATACTTTTTTATCGGATAAATTCGTCAACAAAATCAGTCAACTTGAATGGAGGGGCTTATCGCTGCATTACTTAAACGGTCTTTAGGTTTGTGCAAAACGATGATGTCTTCTGAAATAATTAGGTTCAAAATATTTCTTTTTTTTTTCGAATAAAATTTAAAGGAAAGAATTGTTGGTTATAAACTCAACATTTTTATTTCAACTTAACTACTTAACTTAAGTAATCATGCAATTCGTTTAATATCTTCACCATGCCATGCAGCCACTAAGAAAGTCAAAATGTTGTTGTTGGTAGTGAAGCAGAACAAATGTGATACGTTATCATTAATATTCCATAATCTCCATCATATAAATCACAATATCCTTTAACATTAATATTCACAAAATCCTTTCTTTTCTTTTAACTTCACACCCTTTTGCCATCGTCTTAACTTTGTTGATGCTGCCTTCGTCTTATCACTAAATTCAGCTGCATAGTCTCTATGCATGAATGACGTCATCATCATCATAATATTTTTAAGTCTGGCATATAAGAACATTTTAAAGTCAATTTTTTCTTATTTTTTTGTGCATTCACTACTTTGTTGCTAGACCTATAGAAAGGGAACGCATGGCAAGTCCATAACCATAACGCTGTAACGTAGCAAATGGATGTACATATGTGATGGTGTTGAGTGAAAATGATGGAACATGTCAACGTTTAAGTACTTTTGTATGTATGTATGTATGTGACAGTCAGTACTTGATTCTTTTTGTCTTTTTATGATTTCAATTTGTAAGTTTGTCTTTGAGAAATATCTTGGAGATGGTGTCAGTTTGTGTACGCATGAAACGAACAAAATATTAAAGAAAGTTTTCTTAACAGATTACCATGTATGATGTGAAGCATTTGTGTGCTTGAAGACAGTTGTAATCTTAGCACCAGCGGTTATATTTTAACATTATAAAAATCATCATCATCATCATCATCATCATAAAAGATTATCCAGGAGTATTTTAAGACTACTGTAGTCATTTGAATAAAATTTTTATAAATTTTCTACAGTCATTGAAAATGTGTATGTTTATTTGGAAACTGCATAGGAAATCTGCAATCAAAATACCTTATATTTAGGAGAAGAAGGTACACTTGTGGACACACAATTAAGTCACTTATGCAAAATTTTTCATTTTTATAAAAATTAAAAAATTTAAGAAAAGTGGAAACAAAAACAACTTATATTTATTAATTTCATATGCTTAATACTTAATTAACAACAAAAACTTAAATAGTTTTTCATTGTAAAAAATGTTTTGGTACTTAGTTGATATCAGACTTAAAATTTAAGTGGACACATAATTAAGTCGTTTGAAACGAAATATTGAAAATTCAATTTAATTGCTTTATTTTTCACCCAAACTATTTGAAACCTTTAATATTTTGTGGGGAAACCTTTTTGGAGTATTATTTCAGTACATCTTTGTGGTATTGAGTTGATTAAGTTGCGACACTGCTCAGGACTAATGTTATCCCATTCTGCCTGGAAAAGCTGCCAAAGTGCTTTTTGATGCTGGATTTTTTGGCTGCAAATGCTCATTTTACGATCCCCCAAAGATTTTCAATAGGGTTCAGATCGGGACTTTGAGTTGGCCAATCAAGAACGCTTATTTTTTCCTCAGCAAATCAAGGTTTAACTACCCGAGATGTATGCTTCGGGTCGTTATCATGCTGAAATATCCACGCTAGTGGTAATTCGTCCTCATAATCTTTAGTCAAATTGTTCTGTAGGATGTTTTAATACATTTCCGCAGTCATTTTCCCATCGATTCTTACCAGTGCACCAACGTCGGATGAGGTAAAACAACCCCAAACCATTACTGACGAACCTCCAAGCTTTACGGTTTGTTTGGTGTACTTTGGGTATAATTGTGTATTGACAGGACGTCTTACATAGGGTCTGCCATCATTTCCAAAGATATTAAACTTGGGCTCATCACTCCATATGACTAATTTCCAAAATTTTGTCGTCTTTATGGAGGTGGGTTTTGGCAAACCGCAAGCGTTGCTGAATATTTTTTTTTTTTGACACATTAGGTTTTGTTCTCGCAAAACGTCCATGGAGATTATTTTCAGTCAAGCGTTTTCTTACGGTCCTTGCCGATATTTTAACAGCGTGTTCCAACTCAATGCACTATATAATCTAAGTAGATATGAGGAATGGGTCAGCTTTACTCATCCTGGCTAAAAAAAATAAGCGCTCTTGATTGGCCAACTCAAAGTCCCGATCTGAACCCTATTGAAAATCTTTGGGGGATCGTAAAATGAGCATTTGCAGCCAAAAAACCCAGCATCAAAAAGCACTTTGGCAGCTTTTCCAGGCAGAATGGGATAACATTAGTCCTGAGCAGTGTCGCAACTTAATCAACTCAATACCACAAAGATGTACTGAAATAATACTCCAAAAAGGTTTCCCCACAAAATATTAAAGGTTCCAAATAGTTTGGGTGAAAAATAAAGCAATTAAATTGAATTTTCAATATTTTGTTTCAAATGACTTAATTATGTGTCCACTTAAATTTTAAGTCTGATATCAACTAAGTACCAAAACATTTTTTACAATGAAAAACTATTTAAGTTTTTGTTGTTAATTAATTATTAAGCATATGAAATTAATAAATATAAGTTGTTTTTGTTTCCACTTTTCTTAAATTTTTTAATTTTTATAAAAATGAAAAATTTTGCATAAGTGACTTAATTGTGTGTCCACAAGTGTATTTTGCACGCTGAAAAATAAAAAATCCTTGAAGTTATAGTATTGCTTTTAGGTCAGCTAAGTACCCTTGTTTTTATACAAGTCGGATAGCAGAGCAAGAAACGGTCATTTGACGAAAAAAAATGGTAACCGTGAAAAGATTTGAAAGTTGGCTCGAAAAACGTCATACACAAAAACTTGATCGAACGGAAAAAAGTATTTCTGCCTCCACTCCATATTAAATTAGGTCTTATGAAACAGTTTGTAAAAGCATTAGACAAAGATGGGGAATGCTTTAAATATCTTTGCACTAAATTTGTACACCAGAGTGATGCAAAAATAAAAGCCCCATAGTTTCCGCCATATTGGATCCGCTATTTTGAATTTTTTAAATCTGAATGAAGATCTGTAATACATAAATACATAATTGGCCATTACAACCCTTCAGTCAGGATTACGGCCTAGCTTCCCACACCACTCATGTTGTGTATGTTAATTTTTATACATGAGTGGCGAGACCTACAGTTTAAAGTCGAACGACAGATTTTTGAGAAACTTTTCATGGCAATTTTTATTTACTATCAGAATTTTTGCCAGGAATCTGCTGAGAGAAAGTCGCCGAAGAAACATTTTTGTATTCTTGTTTTGATGTCTGACCTGATGCTCGAACCCTGGCTTTACGTCTAATAAGCCTACACACTACCTACTAGACTTCGGAGGCTTCAAGATCTGTAATAAGCGACTCCAAAAACCTCCGAGTAACAATTTTCAAGTAAATCTGAATAATTTTTATAAACCTGGACCGCCATATTGGATCTGCCATTTTGAATTTTTTAAATCCGAATGAAGATCTGTAATCAGAAACCCCCCAGAAACCCCTGAGTGCCAAGTTTCAAGTAAATCTGATTAATTTTTAACGACCTCCGTAATGTATTTCTTTTTCTCTTGCACCCTTTGACATAAACCCACTCCCTACTTTAAGGGTGCATGCAAACAATTTGGCTGTGGGCTCAGTTTAAAGAGCAAACATCAATTGTCAATTCCTGACAATAGCGATGGTTCTAGCACGTCAGTGTTTAGCTCTACAATTTTCCAAAAATGCACAAAAACGCTATTTTTACCCTTTTTCTCGAAAACCTTGAAACTAGATTCGTGTTCAGCGCGCAAAATGCCTTCAGAAACACCTGGAGCCATCTTATTTGCAAAACTTATGCAGGGCTGTGTAATTCCAAAATTTTTTTTTAGATTTAAATTGTTCAGAGTAATTTTAGGAATAGTTTTTTAGCAAAAGGTGTCTCAATGGGACAGCTAATCCGTATTCATTTAAAATGCTTAACATTTACTTTTTAAAGATGGGTGTTAATTTTTTTACCTCACTGTAATGCAGACATTTTTCGATTAAGCGTGCCATAAAAGTCGCCGAAGTCTACTAAGTGGTGTGTTGGCTTATAAGACACGCGTTGCCGGCATTCAAACTCCAGCACAGAACGAAATATTCCTCTCAACAGTCTCCTGACAAACATTTTGAAAGTAAATACTCATACTCCGTCATTCCGAGTCAACTTTAAATAGCAGCCCCCATCAGCTTACTCAGGAACCTACAAAATCAGCAGACAAAACAAACCACCTGTAGTTTGTTCAATGTTCTAGGATGTAAGGCATTTTCATCTGAATTTAGCAATCCATAAAAAGTAATACACCAGCAGAAACTGTCCGAAGAATGTTTTGGAAAGACGGTGTGATTGGAATTTGTATTGTTGAAGATGTAGCTGTAAAATGGCTATCTTAGGTAGTCGAGGTAGTCCAGTAGGTAGTCTGTTGGCTCATTATACGTGAGGCGGCGGTTCAGACCCCCACGTAAGGCATCTCCAACAAAACCGAAATTTACAACAACAACAAAAATATTTCTTCGGCGACTTCCTCTTAGTAGATTTCTGGCAAAACTCTGAGAGTAAACAAAAATCGTCTTAAAACTTTCTTAAATATCTGTCGTTCGGAATCGACTTTAAATTGTAAATCACAAGATCGTAATCCTGACTGAAGGGTTGTAATGGCCAATTACGTGTATATGTACGCATGTATATATGCAAAGCATTCACTACAGGAGTTATTGCTGCGTCAACTGGACGACATGGGTCTGGAAGGCATGTGACTTGAGCAAGACGCTACCTACTCTAATAATGGGTCCGCCATCTAACGTTTTTTTTTTCAACTAGTGCTTATTTCGTGAATGGTAACACTTAGCTAATGTCTGATTTGACAGATAATTAGTTTTATCCTTCCTCTGAACGAATACGGTTGTGTATACGCTTGAACAATGCTGGAAAATATTACGACATTATTTTGAAAATCATGGTAATGTTGCAGAATGTGTGCGAAAATTGCGTACGGATTTTGAAAGAAGAGAAGCACCGTCAGCTTCGTATGTTCGTTATCTTATGCAAAAGGTGAAAGAAACTGGCATCCTCATCGATAAACCAAAGCGTGAAAAGCCAAAAACACTGCGTACACCCTAGAATATTGCTGCTGTGGCAGAAAGTGTGCGTGAAGCACCATCAACATCGATTCACCGTCGTTCTCAACAGTTGAACATTTCGGAGACATCATTGAGACGAATTTTGCATAAAGACCTTAATATGACGCCATACAAAGTCCAATTGGTTCAGGAGTTGAAGCCAATTGACCATCCAATGCGTTTTCGCTTCGCTAAGTGGGCCTGCGATCGACTTACAGAAGATGCCGATTTTGGCAAAAAAAATCATCTTTTCAGATGAAGCTCATGTTGATCTTGGCGGGTATGTAAACAAACAAAACTGTTGCAATTTGGGGTGCAGAAAACCCGCACGCATACATTTTGGTCCAGAGGCATAATTGGGCCATTTTTCTTCGACAGTGAGCAAGGAGTGGCCGTTACAGTCAATGGCGATCGTTATCGGGCCATGTTGAACGAATTTTTGTTAGTTATTTGGCGGACCCTTTATAATGTGGGCCATCTATCGTTTTAAATTTAAACCATCGGTTATTTCCAATCTGGCTATACTGGCTGTTTGGGGTTTGAACCGTGGCCTTACGTCTAACAAGACGACACACTACCACCTACTAGACTACGGCGACTTTTAGTTACTGAAGTGCAATTATTTTTTTGTTTTTTGTCGCATAGTGGTATCAATAAAGTGTTTAAAAAAGAAACGTTTTTCGATGGCAATGTGTTAAGATTGAAATACTTTTTGTAAACATGACTTAGTAAGAGACAAAGCATTACCTGTGCATAGTATACTAAACACAAAATAAAAAACAATAATAATAACAAAAAAAAAATTTTTTTTCTCAAAAAAAATTCCTACAAATATTTTGTGATTTTTCTAGGGGGTTTTTTTGTGTTTTTTTTACAGAGACAATAAATACATCAAGACTATGCTTAAGCAAATAAACGAAATTTCTTGTGTGAATTTTTAATTGAATAAAAAATTTTTACAATCAAACCTTAAGAAATTTTAATCACAAATTTAACCGTTTGAATATTGTATACCGGGTTATCAAAGAATCATTCGCGTTTTGTTATGAAAATGCACTGGTAATTCCAAAAATAATCGTGTAATAAATAAATGTTTTTCTATTTTGTTTTTGTTTTGCAATTAAACTCAATTCCGTAAGCATTCGTTCAATCAGTTTTATTTCAGCAGTCAAACGCTACAGTCATGTTGTTAAAATATTTATTGATCAGTGCTCTATTTATCAATACGTGCATTTCGCGTGCGACCAATCCATCAAATAAGCTGTATTTTATTGAAGAAAAGCGTTTTCTTACACGTGATGCAGCCCAACAAGAATGCAAAGCTATGGGCATGAATTTGGCCAGCATTAAAAGCAAAGAAGAATTGGAGTATCTCAAGGAATATATACAACAGGAATATGGTGAGCCTCAATCAAGCATGAATAATAAAAATAAATTAAAAATATAAAATTTACTGTTAATATTTAAAGGACGTATTTATCCCTATTGGCTGGGAGCCTATAAACTAAATGGCCATTGGATATGGAGTGGCAGTGGTGAGAAAATTGAAGAGTTTTTCTGGCATCAAGGTGAACCAAACGATAAGAGCGGCAATGAGAAATGTGTACACACTTGGGAAGCATATTTCGATTGGAATGATAATGATTGCGAAAGGGAATTACCTTTCATATGTGATTTAGAGGCTTAGAAGATTAAAAGCAACAACAACAAAAAAGTTGAAAAATTTTAAATGACTAGCTAGTATACTGATGTAAAATAAAAAATTAAAAAAAAATAAAATTTGTAATCAATTCCCAGTAACTACAGGCATTCAGTTGCAATGGCGTTCTATTTAAATACCTTGTTGGATACTCTCACAAAGCCTAAGGATTTCTCTTCTTTACTATTTAAGCAAAGGCCCTTAAATCGCTAAAAGTGGAATACAGTGAGTAAAATTACACTACTACGGTACTGACTGCCATCGCATGATAAACTTTAAGTACACACAATTACTAAATTATACGTACGGTAAAAATATTGCCGAAATTTTTTAACTAATCAGTTTTCGTTAAAAATCTTTATAGTTTCCTTGATGTTAAGACGGTCTTTTGCATTGTTTAAAAAATTTCTGAAATTGAACTGCATTGGGGCCCGGCACAGGCCCACAAAGGTATGCATCCGATTTACAAATTTCAAAAATTTCTGAACCAAAGCAAAAGACCGTCTTAAAATCGAGGAAAGTTGTCAGACAATTACAAAGATTTATATATTATTATATTTCTATACTTCTGTGGCTATGTGTAGGTATGTAAGGGTGGGTATCAGAGATCAGCAATGCATCGCTTTTTCGCTACTCATAAGCACTCATGAAATTTTGAGTATGAGTGTGTCAACACTATTGAAATCCAAATATTCTGATTCATTCTTACTCAGTAGAACATTGATTTATAAGTACAAGTTGCAATGAGTATGAGTACAACGTTGACATTAAACTCATAACATTCGAACTATGTTTGATTCATACGCCTACTCATTCAGATTCATAAATTTAGAAAAATACTTATAATACTCATAAATGATTCGAGTGTTTCGAATCATTCATCAAAATTTACAGTCTTCGTTGTTCTTGCATTTACAAAAAAGAAAAAAAAAGACAAAGCCAAAGACAGCATGCAGAGCAAACGCACAACCTGCTTGTGAGTATTGTAGTGTTCGTACGCGAATCATACTTATTTTGTGATTCGTGTATACGATGAGTCATGCAGAGTCGAAATCAATAACACCATGCGTATTGTTAAGTATGAGTACCATGAGTATTTCTAACTTTGAATGTGAGTAGTATGAGTAAGACATTAAAATAAGTATGAATGCGTGTAAGTATCAGAAATTAAAAGTATGATTCGAATCTACTCATCGTTTTGAATACTCAAAACCACCTCTGGTGGGTATCTACACAACCAAATTGGATGGACACATTTAGGAAACAAAGGGGTTTTTGGCGATAACACAAAACACCACTCAAAGATTCTGATGAATCGACTCAGACAGCCGATGTCAATTCGTAACAGTTCTTGCAGATCGTCTATATAGTAGGCACCTTTTCTTCAAGGACATAGTGCCGGGCATGTTGCCAGTTAGTAAACAAAAGTTACCTCTTCTTTCTCATCTCTACACTCGGAGTCGACTTTAAACTGTAGGTCCCGCCACTCAGGTATAAACTTAACACACACAACATAAGTGATGTGAGAAGCTTTGTCGTAAACCTGACTGAATGGTTGTAATGACCAATTATGTATGTAGAATGTATGTATACTTCATGTTAAAATTCATTGACCACATCTTTCGATGGCATAAACCTATGTTTGGAAGCAACTGGAGAGTTTCCCAGGACGAATACCTCTTCCGTAGCAATATATGCAGACCATCTGTATACCATAAAATTTTATTTTCCCACTTATATATCATTGTCGCTGCAAAACATTTCCCAAAATTATAAAGCTTACTAGTACTGTCCACTTAAAGAAAACACAGTCATCTATTGGATTTCCTAATGTGTCTCACATTAGACTTGTCTGCTATTCACTTATCCCTGACTCTGATCCTCACTACCATATTCAATGGGTCGACCAAAATTTATAGTTTTTAACTTCAATGTATTGAGTATTGCTTCAAAATTTCATTATTTCGGGAAAGAATTTAGAGAAAGCAAGGAAAAAGTCGCCGTAGTAGGTATTGTTTGATTTCTAACCCCAAGCCAGACATAACCAGCAAAACCAAATATGAAGAAAGATTCCTTTGGCGAGTTTCTCTCAGCAGATTTCTGTCACAAACTACTAGAGTTAAATAAAATTGCCTTGAAAAAGTTTTTCAAAAATCTGTAATTTGAAATCGAGTTTAAACTGTAGCTCTCGGCACTCACATTAAAATTAACACATGCGACATAAGTGGTGCCAACCGCTAGGTCGTAATCTTGACTAGAAAGTTGTCATAACCTATTGTGTATGTATGTATAAAAAGAAAAAATTTACAAGAAAAAAAAATATCGAATCAACTACAAAGCTTGGTGAAGCCACCACCAATGTTGGTTTTGGTATGGCAGTTACTCGATCTTAACTTCAACTAACATCACGAGACATTTATTGAAAAAGACGTTAATTAGTACGTCTCGCAATTTGGAAGAGCTGTGGATAAATGTGTGAAAAGCATTGGAAGGTATCGACACTAACGTTCAGTAGGCAGTAAGCGACACTATATAGAGGGTATTATTGCTGACAAAGAACGTTATACAAAGTACTAGGCCTTGTAAAAGCTAAAAATAAATAGTCGCGGTTTTGATTTCCCAATGAGCATAGGGTCTAAAGTACTAAGCTTGTAATAATTATAATATAATTTATAACTCTATTCTATTCTCATCCATAAATAAATAAATAAAAATGCAATTATCGAATTGTGAAAAAGGGCAGAATCATCGAAACCACAACCCTGTGGTTGCACTTATATTTGTTAACACCAGCTAAGCACTGCAAAAATATTTACAGTGGCTGTAAATCTTGATTCAGTGGACATTCAAGCGTTTAGTTTTATTTCAACACTTAAACCCTTTAAATATGCTTCTTAGGATACTCTTGATTTGTGTTTTGAATATCAAAATGTCACTGGCGTCTGCTGGAGAAAATAAACTGTATTATTTTGAAAAAGAAAGTATGATAACCCACGATCAAGCCACTGAAGTATGCAAACGAATGGGCATGAATTTGGTCACCATTACAACCAAACAGGAATTCAAGTATCTGAAGGAATATGTACAACAGGAATATGGTGAATATAAAATCAATGGTTAGTGCATGCTATCGATTTTAATAAAACATACTATTTAAAGGAATACTTGGTGTCTTTTGGCTGGATGGTTATAAAAAAAATGGTGCTTGGATATGGAAAAGCAGTGGAAAGAAAATTGAAAATTTTTTTTGGCATCAAGATGAACCAAACAATAAAAGTGGCAGGGAGAAATGTTTAAGTACTTGGAATTATGATTTCGATTGGAATGATGATGATTGTTTAAGAAAATTTTATTTTATTTGTGATATAGAGGCATAGAGCAGTACAAAATAACATTAAAAAAAAGACCTTTTTTTTCTGAGAAATAATAAGGCGTGATCTATACAATACTATATTCAATAATTTGACAAAAAGAATAAACTGAATTAAATATTATCAACTACACTTGTTGTATGGATATTATATGTGAATATCTTTGTACATTGTCTCTCTGCAGGGAATATTAAAGCAAAGTTTCTTTAGCGAAATAATTGCTAATGAAATGCCTCAATTGCTAGACATGTAATATGATTGATAAGTAAGCTTAGAAAGACTAGAAATAAGAGTCTTTAAACTGCGTGGCATGTAAGTTTTTTAAAAATCCATGACTTAAATAGAGAATCATTACAATCCTGCCGTTAGGATTACGACCTAGTTTCTCAAGGGCACATCAAACTAGTAGCCTGCTCCGATCTGCGTTCTCTGGAGCTATATAGGCGGCTATCAGCAAGATTGGTGAAGCCTGACCAGGAACTAGGCTCGCTGCCGTCACTCATGACCAGATTCCTAACCGTCCCCGATCCAAATCGAGAATGCCGACTGGACCATCTGACTCTGAAGCCATATTGAAGATCCTCAAGGCCAGCAACACTTACCTGCCCACTCACAATTGGAGGGTGGCGAAACTTGCTGACCAGTGGGGTGATTACCGCAAGGCGAAACTAGCCGTCTTCGAAAATTTCTAAGTTTCACACACAAATTTCCTGACTGCATCCAACGGCCTGACGGCTGCTGGCCTGCGTCCAGTTTAGAGACGCTTGAGCTTCACCTTCCAGGGAGTGTCACCCTTGGCGGTCAAGCCCTCTGGTTAATGAACCACCGTCCGGAAATTACTCTGCCCTAACTCTTACCCCTGGCCAAATGCAGTGGGCTGTTAGGTCCCCAGGACCGGATGGTATTATCCCGGGTGACATTCAACATGGGGAAGATATAACTCTTCCTTGGCTCGTTGCGATCTACAATGCTAGTCTCAGGTTCCTTTATGTCCCTTGGAGCTAGAGAATACCTAGTATGATCTTCATCCCCAACACTTGGAAACCCACACTAAGGCAAATGACTATAGACCAGTCAGACTGTGTTCCTTTTTTTCTGGGCAGACTGGAAAGAGTCCTTGATGCCTCAAATGATCCAGCACTTCTATCCCCTTCCCAACATAGGGACACGAGGGGTAAATCAGTGGAGACTGCACTACACTCTCTTATCTCTTGGATGGAAAAGTCCATGTAATTAAAGAATACACTCTGGCCAGTTTACTAGACACTGAGGGTGTATTCAATAACGTTAGGCGGCCTGTGCTGATTACTGCTGCAGTAGAGCGGTTGGAACCAGATGGGGTCTTAGCACAAGGATCATACGCTGGTTCTATTCTACGGTTATCGAACCCAAAATATGGTGTTGCTTTTTGGTGGACTGCTCTGAACAAACTACACAACGTTAGATTTCTTGACAAGGTCAGAAGGTTTTCGGCTATTTATATAACCGGTGCTCTGCGCATCACCCCCACAAAGGCCTTGTTCACAATGTTCAACTGGCTTCCTACTGTGCTTCTTGCTAAGAAGCAGCTAATTTTGCTGTGACTAGACTTAATGCCCTATCTCGTTGGTAGATTGTGCTTTCTGGTCACTCCTCTATTTTGGAAGTTGATCCTTGTGGACCCAATGAACATCGATTATCTCCCTGCGGAATATTGACTTCACTTTCTGATTCCGAGTAGGGAAGACTGGGGCCCTGACACAATCGTCCCCTAGGAACCCTTCGATATATACACCGACGGCTCTAAACTCGATAATGGATTTGGTAGCGGAATCTACTGTGGGAAACTGGACCTACACATTTCTCTCCGACTGCCGGATTACTAGACGTAATGGCCATTTACCGGCCGCCCAATAGATCCTCGTCAGCGGTGCTCCATTTACCCGCGTCTCGGTCTTCTCTGATAATCAGGCCGCCATAAGATCTCTGTCAAGTGTTGTGAATAACTCCAGGATCGTTAGGGAATGTCGCCGCTGTCTCGACCTTATTTCTGGGCGCTTCACTGTCTCACTGGTCTGGGTCCTCGGTTACAGTAACGTTGCGGGAAATTGAAGGGCCGATAAGTTCGCCAAAGCTGGTGCACTCCTTTCCTTCGGTCAAGTTGGCCATCGCGCAGAAATTCTTTCAAGTCAAGTCCAACCTATCCGGGGTCAATGAGCAGTCCTACTCCACCGCTAGGCCCTTGATGGATATAAGGGGTAAAGTTACTTAGACTTGGTCGTGGAATCATCTCAATCACAGTGGCTATGCTTACTGGACATTGTGGTATGGGTAGACACGCGTCAGTGCCCCTCTCTTGCGAGAAGCAGATATAGGTTATATGGCTCACTATTTCTTGTCAGCTTGACGGAGCAATCAACTATTGATGTCTAGGATATAGCTTCATTTATAAAACTTTCTGGCTGGTTTTCTAGCGTAGGGTACTCATGGTTTTGATGTGCAGCCCTTGCCCTGGCCAACTTCTTCCTCTTCCCTGGTAGACCTTGGTCAGTAGAGAGACTGCGTTCAACTGTGGCGTCACGAGGGACTGCTATGCGTGTTCAAGTGAGCTTTTTGATATCAGAGCTACCACTCCGACCTATCCTAATCTAAGACTTTGTAAAATATATTTAAAATAAAATTTAAATATTAACAACCAGTGTACAAGCTTATCAGAATTATGTGTGCTAATAATAAAAGTGCATACTTGCAATATAAATACATGCGATTTACTTATCAATATCTCACTGACCACTGCTTGTGGCAGTAGAGCGTACATTAATGGAAAAATGCTACCCACTTATATTGGAAAAAATAAAGTGTACCATATTGAAAGAGATTTTATGACGAACCACGATGAGGCCACTGAACAATGCGAACGATTGGGTATGAATTTGGCCAGCATTACAACCGAACAGGAATTCGAGTCTTTAAAGAAATATATACATAGAATATATGGTGAATATAAAATCAATCGTTAGTGCATGTTATCGATTTTAATAAAGAATTCTATTAAAGGTTCGCTTGGCATCTATTGGCTGGATGGTTATAAAAAAATGGCGAATGGATATGGAAACGCAGTGGAGAAAAAATTGAAAAATTTTTTTGGCATCAAGGTGAACCAAACAATCAAAGTGGTAGGGAGAATTGTTTATGTACTTGGGATAATGATTTCAATTGGAATGATAATGATTATGAAAAGAAATTTTTTTTTATTTGCGATAAAGAAAAACCGATGTAAAAAAACAAACATTTTTTTCTTTGAAATAATGAGGCGTAATCTGTACAGTTCTATATGATTCAATGATTTGAACGCAATAAATATGTATTATCAACTGCAGTGTGCAGTTGTATGAATATTATATGAGAATATCTCTGTAGTTTGTCTCTCTGCAGGGAATATTAAAGAAAAGTCCACTAGCGAAATAATTAGTAGACATGTAATAAGCAAGGTGCCCAATGCAATGGCATCGCATGTGTGCTCATAATGCTATACAACCATATTGAGCGTTCATCTTTGAAGTTTAAGCAGACTTGTCGTGCGCCCTCTATCCATTATCCGGCCAAATATTCTGCACCTTTCTACTCTTATTCGAAGACGTCCATCTATTGTTAATGGAATTGACGATCACAGTTTCAATTATAAGCACGCAGAATTTCAATGGGATTCTAAAAGTCGAGAATTCATTGGAGAGTTCAATAGTAGTGCCACGGCTGGTGCTCTGTGGAGTTACCTTATATGTCACAGTGTCCCGGTATTCTTGTGATATGGACTTCATATCGTACTTCAATGAAATATTTGCAACAACTTTACACTGTCTTAGGGTTCATTGCTTAGACAGCCGCCTGGCTGTCGGGAAGCCTTGCAAACCTTAAATGATTATTTTTGTACCAGACATTTGTGTACTTTTCTCTGCTTAGGACATTGCCTGCGGCATTTCCATTGGACATGTTACCACGTACTTTTACTTTGAGTTGTTATATTTGCAAAAATGGCGCATGTAAACGCCTTGCCAATAATAAAATCGCCCTAAAAAATCCTGGTTTCACTGTTGATCAACATCAGCATCAATTCATCATCGTTCTCAAGAATTGAACATTTTAAATGATCCACCATTTATAAAGTTTACCTCATTATTATCTGAAATAAATCGATTACTTTGCGATATTCGAGTTCTTTTTATTTATTTTTTTTTTTGTGATTATTTTTGAAATATATTTATACAGGCATTTCTTTGATATTTTTGATAAAATTTAATAACTTAAGTACTCGTAATCATTTTTACACGTGCCTATTATAAAAGTTCTAAACATATTCATGATACACATACCAGCCAATATTTAAATAAATAAAAGTGCAATTATCGAATTGTAAAAAAGGGCAGAATTATCGAAACCACAACTCTGTGGTTGCACTTACATTTGGTAACACCATCTAATCATTGAAAAAATCTTTAAAGTCTCTGTAAATCTTAAATCAGTGGACATTCAAACGCTCTAGTTTTATTTCAACACTCAAACCCTTTAAATATATTTCTTAAGGTACTCTTGATTAACGTTTGGCTTATCGATATTTCACTGGTCACTACTGTAGGGCACAAACTGTATTTCTTTGAAGAAAAAATCGAAAAGACATACAAAGATGTTCAAGCACAATGCCAACGAATTGGCATGAATTTGGCAGAATAAAGAACATCAAAAAAATTATTGTAGTCTAGCAGGTAGTGCGTCGGCTTCTTAGAGACGTAATGCCAAGGTTCAAACCCCAGCAAAATGAAATGTAAAAAAATATGTTTTGGGCGACTTCCACTCAGCAGTTTTCTGGCAAAAATTCCATGAAAAATTCTCAAAAAAAAATCTGTCGTTCGAAATCGTCTTTATACTGTTAGTCCCCGCCACTCATGTATGAAATTAGCACACACAACATGAATGATGGAAGAAACTGGGTCGTGATCCTAACTGAAGGGTTGTATTGATCATTTATGTATGTATGTATGTTTTATGGATGCTAATCAATAACAAACCATCGTTGTATATTGTCCACTAGACACACCTTTATTTTACTGAGAATGTAATTTTGCATCCCCAAAAGTAACATTTTTTCATCCATTTTTGCCGTAGCATCAACAATCTGGTCGAGGAGACCAGATTTCTACTTAATTTGCTTAAAAAGTCGTTGAGCTCAACCTAACGTACCTTTCTGCATACTAAAGCGATCTGTTTCGTATCTGATGGTGGAAATTCAAAAAGTTTAGACAATGAAAAGATAGTAGAAATGGTATATTGAAATGAAATCGCTAAGGAAAGAAAGTTGATTTCACACTTCTCAGATTGTAAAGCAAGGAAATAAAATCGAGAATATTATTGCAGTGCCCTTCAACGTGAAAGGATTGAAATAATTGGAAAATGAAAAAATAAAATAAAATTCCCGGCAACACATAGACAACAATAGATAATTTGTGCCAATTGTGATTTATTTTTATACAATAATAGTTCTCTTAATAGAGAACTATAAAACAAAACCAAGACAATGTTTGAACATCTAATCCAATTTAAAAAAAAAATCTGAAGCTTATTTAGATTAGGTTAGGTTAGAGCACGTGTACTTACCATTGAGACAAGAACAATAATTAGAGGTCAAATTAACCCATTGCAATAGGTCCCAAATGAGAGCGGATTTCAAATGAGATAGGGAGAAGGAAAGGAGGAAGCAAAAAGGACAGACGAATAACACCGACCACATACACACAAAAGTGCACGACTACACCATTTAAGCACTAGCAGTTCTCAACTAGCTTATACTCTTAGTGAATCTATGAAGAGTCTTAAGTTCGGCTGTCGACAAAGAGTTCAAACTCTCTGCCCAGGGTACTCAACCTCGACCTACTAAGGGCTGGATAGATACACAGGTGGTATCCTATAGTTTTAAACTCCTACTCGTCACAATATAACCTGCAATAGTCCGGCTGAGATCTGTTCCAGATCCATGTCACCGATCTAATCTCCCACAGCTCTGTAATTAATCCAATAACTAACCTCAGATTGGCATTATTAAAGCCTAGTAGCAAACTTGTTCTATCACTGTCTATAGCATAGACATCGAGACGCATAATATTCCGATCCATTCCACCAGCAATTCTGCTCTTTCCCTGTGATCCAACCAGTGATTAGGCCGTAGAGTTGGCAGATAGGGGTATCAGTACTAACTATTAAATCGCCCTCAGCAAGTAAAGTTACTTAACTGTTTAACTAATATAATCTGATTTATTGGATTTATTTCCTTAGTAAAATAAAATATATTTGTTTGTTAAAGATAGAATAGCGAACAAGACAAGACACCACAACAAAATACACACATCTTACGGTAAACAGAATTAAACAAACAAATACGAAGGAATTTAATAGATGAAAGCCATGAAAAGTGAACGTAAATCAACGAAAATGGAAAGATTGTGAAGTTTCCAGAAAAACCATCAATGAAGTTTCGTAAGTCTGTAATTAATAATTATCGATTATAATCTAAACTATATTAAAGTATATATTAAGTACAATGGTATTAAACATCGATACATATTGTTTAGCTTGAATAGTAAAGTCCAAAGGAATTATCAACATTGATGTGAGCAGCAAAAATTTAAAAATAAAAACAAAATAAAATTGCATTCTATGCCAAGTATGATTGATTATTTAATAATAATATGTTTTAGCTGCTGGCGCAATAGAAAAAATATCTCAAATTTACTTGATCAATTTAATGTGAAATTTATTTCCATAATAAAAGATATTTTAAATTAAATCTTAAATATTAACAACCAGTGTACATGCAAGCTTATCAGAAACCAAGACAAAGGATTGTTTGTGGTAATTATGCGTGCTAATTATAAAAGTGCAATAAATATACGCAATAAATAATACAATACTCATATATTTGTCTTCAATTTCATTTCCATTGTAGCGTTTAGTTTTCTTTTAACATTCAATCCCTTCAGACATGTTCGCTCATTTACTATTGATTAGCATTTTGTGTATCAAAGTGTCACTGGCCACTGATGGTGAAACTAAAGTGTACTATATTGAAACAGAAATTATGACGAACCACAATGATGCCACTGAAGAATGCAAACAAATGGACATGAATTTGGCCAGAATTGAAACCGAAGAGGAATTCGAATTTCTGAAGAAACTTATACATGAGGCATATGGTGAAGATAAAATTAATGTTTAGTGTATGTTATCGATTTTAATAAAGAATTCTATTAAAGGATCGAATGGCCGCTTTTGGCTGGATGGCTATAAAAAGGATGGTGAATGGATATGGAAAAGCAGTGGAAAAAAAATTGAAAAGTTTTTCTGGCATCCAAGTCAACCAAACAATATAGATGGCAGTGAGAATTGTTTAAATACTGGGCGTAATGATTTTAATTGGCATGATAATGATTGTGAAAAAAAATTTATGTTTATTTGCGATAAAGTGCAGAACTAAACTGTACTATATTTTATTTTATTCTAAAATAATTTGTTATTACCGATAATTTGATAAAAAGAATAAATTATGAACGCAATAAATACTATCAACTGCACTGTGCATTTGTATAAATATTATATGTGAGTATCTCTGTAAATTTTTTCTCTTTAGGGAATCTTAAAGCAAAATTCTTTAGCGAAATAATTGGAAATGAAATGCCTCAAGAACAAGTCGAAACAAGATTCTGTAAACTGCGTGACATGTAAGTTTTTGAAAACTCTATGACTCAAATAGAGAATCATTACAATCCTTCCGTTAGGATTACGTCTTAGCTTCTCTTGCCACTTATGTTGTGTGTGTGTTAATTTTATACATAAGTAACGGGACCTAGAGTTTAAAGTCGACTCCGAACGACAGATTTTTTGAGAAACTTTTTCATGGCAATTTTATTTACTCTCAGAGTTTTTGCTGATGACGTGACCCTTCCTGAATCCTCTTCAATCGACTTGGGCATGCCACTTGCCTCGATCAAGTTGGCCATTGCGCGGATATTCTTTCGAGACGCCTGAGTGAATGAGGAGTCCTACTCTATCGCTAGACTCACCTGGCCTTTGATGGATAGAAGGCATACTTGGTCGTGCAATCATCTCAATCACAGAGGCCATGCTTACAGGACATTGTGTTATGGGTAGACACGCGGAAAGGATGAGGCTCTCATTTAACGAATTCTGCCGTGGATGCAGATCTGCTGAGGAAGAGGAGACTGTTATCCACTTTCTTTGTCAATGCCCATCTCTTGTGAGGTGCAGATATAGGTTATATGGCCCTTCATTTCTTGTCAGCTTGAGGGAGCTATCATCTATTGATGTCAAGGATATAGCTCCGTTTATCAAATTTTCGGGTTGGTTTTCCAGCGTAGGATGGTTGTGCTTTTGATGTGCAGTCCTTGCGCTGACCAACTTCTTCCTCTTCCTTGGTTTTAGTGGAACTTAGGCAGTACAGAGACTGCATTCATCTGTGGGCTTTTGAGCTTTTTCATATCAGAGCTACCACTCCTACCTACCCTAACCTAAGACTTTGTAAAATATATTTTAAATAAAATTTAAATGTTAACAACCAATATACAAGCTTATCAGAATTATGTGTGCTAATAATAAAAGTGAATACTTGCAATATTAATATAGACTCGTATATTTGTCTTCAATCTCAATCTCAATCTCAATCTCAGTTTAGTTTCTCAGTCAATCCCTTTAGACATGTTTGTTCGTACACTCTTGGTTAGCGTTTTGCTTATTAAAATGTCACTGGCCGTTTATTATGGATCAACTATACGCCTTAGTGATGGAACATATAAACTGTACAGTGTTGTAAATTCGACGATGAACTTCTTTAATGCCGAAATCGAATGCGGAGAAAGCGGAAGGTATTTGGCTACCATTGAAACCGAACAGGAATTCGAATATCTGAAGGAATATATACATAGGAACTATGGTGAATATAAAATCAATGGTTAGTGCGTATTATCGATTTTAATAAAGAATTCTATTAAAGGATCGAATGGCAGTTATTCGCTAAATGGCTGGGGTGGTGATGGTGATGGTGAATGGAAATGGTACAGCAATGAAAAAAAAAATTGAAAAATTTTTCTGGCATCAAGGTGAACCAAACAATAAAACTGGCGAGGAGTTTTGCATAAAAACTTGGGAACATGATTTCGATTGGAGTGCTACTAGTTGTTCTGAAAGCGCTTATGCTATTTGCGAAATACATTTGCGCTAGACTGTAGTATATTTTTTTTTTTCTAAAATAATATGTATATATCGATGAAAAGAAAATATTAAGAACGCAATAAATATTATCAACTACACTGTGCAGTTGTATGAATATTATATGTGAATATCTCTGTAGTTTGTCTCTCTGCAGGGAATATTTAAGCAAAGTCCACTAGCGAAATAATTAGTAGACATGTAATAAGCAAGGTGCCCAATGCAATGGTATCGCATGTGTGCCCATAATGCTATACAACCATATTGAGCGTTCATCTTTTAAGTTTAAGCAGACTTGTCGTGCGCCCTCCATCCAGTTATGGCCAAATATTCTGCACCTTTCTACTTTCATTCGAAGAAATCCAACCATTGTTGATGAAATCCACGATAGAATTGTCAGAGAATTCATCAGACAGTTCTATGATTGTGCCGCGGCTGGTTACTTCATGCGCTATGGAGTTACCTTATATGTCACAGTATCCCGGTAATCTTGTGATATGGACATCATATCGTACCTCATTAAGATATCTGCGACAAGTGTACATTGTCTTAGAGTTCATTACGTTGAAGCTCAGTGCTTTGACGGCCTGTTTTTTCTCTATTGCTTGTGGTATTTCCATTCTACATGATATATATGGATCGCTACCACGTACTTTACTTTGAGTTGTTATATTTGCAAAAATCGCGCATGTATGCTCCTTGCCAATGGTAAAACCACCCTAAAAGGCAATGTCCCATAATGATTACATATATACATAATTGCTTATTACAACCCTTTAGTCCGTATTGAGACCTAGCTTCTCACATCACTGATGTTGTGTGTGTTCATTTTATGCATGACTGGCGCGTCATAAAGCTTAAAGTCGACTTCGAATGACAGATTCTTGAGCAACTTTTTCAGGGCAATTATATTTACTCGCAGAATTTTGGTCAGAAATGTGCTGAGAGGCAGATTTCGTTTTGTTCGAAATGTCTGACCTGGGGTTTAAACTGAGGTCTCACGTCTAATAAGCCACTAGACTACGATGACTACAATGAGTATTTTTAATAGCTTCTATAGCCGTAGAGAACACTAAGAAAGTTGTATGTATGTTTGACATTTTTTTTAATTATTCGATCAAAATTTATAAAATTTATAAAAATTCTGAAGCAAAACCCTTATAGGCATTCTGTGGTTTTTAATTGTGGTTTGTTTACATAGCATGGTTCGTGTAATAGGAACATTAGCATGAGTTAGTGAAAAATATCGGGTGGGCCATCGATATAGTTTTTATTTGAACCATCGGTTACTTCAAATTTAGCAACACTTATGTCAATTCAATTCTGAACAAAATTCAGTAGATTATCTCCACTGAACGTAATGCATCGATTTAGGCTTGAACAACATTCGGATTTATTTTGGAAATTTATTTCCAAAACAAAGACAAATGTTCGGAAATTGCGCGAAAATCTCGTAAAAAATTTGATCGCAGAGAAGCGATCAACAGTGCCCGGTTTATTGCTAAACTTCGTGAAAATGGTTTCACTGTTGATGCGCCATGACATGCGAGTGCTTGTACAGTGCGTACACACGAAAATATATCCATCAACATCAACATCAATACGTCATCGTTATCAAGAAATTAACATTTTAAATTATCCACCATTTATAATGTTTACATCATTATTAAACTGAAATAAATCGATTATTTTTCGATATTCGATTTCTTTTTATATATTTTTCTGTGATTATTTTTAAAATATATTTATACAGGCTTTCCTTAGATATTTTAACCCTAATCAAGTCAGGAAAAATTTTTACAAATCCAATCAAAATGTGTCTTAGAGGCACATACAAAGAATTTACATATCAATTTTGTTAACTTATTTTTATTTCATTTTATTTTTACTTCTGAGTTACGTAAATGAAATATTATTTATTTATTTTCGCATTTTAAGCAAATTAGAACTTTTGAATAATGCTCGTTGCAAGTATTTTTGAGGCAAATACTGCAAGACTGCTTACACATTCTGCATATCTTCGGTGGTAACATATAACATCTCCGTCGCACATTTGCCTGCCTTGGCTGGTTTGGGAATTCATCGTCTTGTAGTATGGGACGAACATTGGACAAATTATTTTTATTGATTTTAAAAGACTACGGCCTTTTATATTGGGAACAACAAGTTCCTGAATTAAATCTTTCAGAAATATCTTTCGTCGTAGTTGCTTTTTACTTTCGTTCCAATTTGGAAACTTGTTTGTCCAAATAACAAATTCTGCAATGCCTGAAATATAGATTAGATTGTAGAAGTGCACGAGTGGCCAACGATTTGTTTTACGTTTGACGGAAAAGCTATATGCCATTTGATCGAGCGTATCTACAACGCCTTTTGTCTTATTATAATCAATAATAATTTCTGGCTTGTTTTTGTTGTCAGAATTTATCTTTGAATCGTATCTTATTTTAATTATTTTACTTTGGAACATGACTTACAAGTGTCTTATTTTTTCTAAAGCCATGTAAGGAACTTTTCGTTGGTTTTGTTTTTGCTGCTAGAAAATCAGGCGGAATGTATCTTTTATTTTTTCGCAATGTACCAACGCATGTTAGACCTTTCGAAAACAACCGTTCTACTAATTCAAACGAAGTAAAAAAATTGTCGAATGTGATGTTTCGATTTGTTTTTCAAATGGTTTGCACAGTTCTTCAACAATTCTCTCACCGACATTTTTACTTTTTTCAGGACCTTCTTATCCTAAGTAAGGAATTCCATGAAGAGGATACCGAGTTTCTGCATCACAAATCCAAAAAATGTTGAGACCATATTTGTCCGGCTTTGATGGTATATACTGTCGAGACAACACTCGTCCACTAAATGGCACCAATTGCTCGTCAATTGTCAAGTATGCACCAGGTTTATATGACTTTAGCAAGTTCCTATTGATGTGTTCCCAAATATCGCAAATAAGAGCAAACTTGTCCTTTGCTTTGCGTTGGGACCGTGTAGATTGGTCATCAAATAGAATATGGCGCAGTATTGTTACGAACCTGTGTTTTGGCATGCAGGATCGGAAAATATTTCAACCAAATAATGGGTGCCAGAAATTTTCGTAACCTATTATACGCGTTCTTTAATTTCAATACAATAATATATAATATAATACAACAAACAATAGAAGTAATAGTTAGCGTTGCCATATGTGCCTCATAGACACATTTTGACATGATTAAGAACATTTTTGATTAAAACAAAATAAAAAATAAAAATAAATTAATTTATTACTTGAAATTTGAAAATGCTAAATAAAACAATTGAAAGTAGGAATTCAAGAAGCAGTAAGAACTAGAACCTATATTTAAGGAAGTTACAACATGACAAAGTAAAATATGTGTCCGAGAGGCACATGTTGACTTGATTAGGGTTAAATAAAATTTAATAACTTAAGTACTCGCTTGTTTGCAGATTAGACGAAAGAATCATTTGTAATCATTTTTACGCGTGCTTATTATATAAGTCCTAAACATATTCATGATATAAATAAATACATACATGCCAGCCAATGTTTATTAGAAATCTCTGTAGTAGCCATTCAAGTTTGATTTCTTTAGTTTTGTTTGAACATTCAAACCCTTTAGAGATGTTTATCCATGTTATGCTCTTAATTGGCGTTTTATTTATCGTACCGATCGCTGCTAATGGAAATAAATTGTATTATTTTGAAGAAAAAACTAAAATGACGTACTTTGAAGCCGATAAAGTATGCAAAAAAATGGGCATGAATTTGGCCAGCATTAAGAGCAAACAAGAACTGGAGTATCTCAAGGAATATATACAAGAGGAATATGGTGAGCCTCAATCAAACATGAATAATAAAAATAAATTAAAAAATAAAATTTACTGGTAATATTTAAAGGACGTATTTATCCTGATTGGCTGGGAGCATTTAAATCAAATGGCCAATGGATATGGAGTGGCAACGGTGAAAAAATTCAGCAGTTTTTCTGGCATCAAGGAGAACCAAACAATGAAAATGGCAAGGAAAACTGTATACACACTTGGGAAGGGCATTTCGATTGGAATGATAAAAGTTGCACTCTAGAGAAATATTTATTCATATGCGATGTAGAGCCATAGAATATAATAAATTACGATAAAAAGGAAACCAAATACATACACTCGTTCAGATGTAAGAACTTTTCATTGAAATATCTGTGACATGTCAGCATTGCATTTATTTTTTTTTTTTATTAATGGTAAGCTTCGTTAAAGATACCCATAATGAAAGCCACCAATCACTACATATGCAATGTGATTGATAAATGAGCATATATTGGTAGTGGACATTAAATAGAAATGCCGTCTTCCGAAACCCTGTCACTTTGGCAAACTTAAGTATTTTGTTCGGATGCTTCTTTATTCCTTAAAAAACACCAAAATTATTCCTGCTGGGATGCTTTAATGCCGCTCAATTTGTGCTCATATGATTTTCCTTAAGCATTGTTTAATTTATCTCAAACACGTTCGAATTGAGAAGAATTACCGCTTCTCTTTTCTAAACCACTCTTGCTACTCCATAGAAAGGTTATGACGTTAGTAGTGTTCCCAAATTCCCATGTGACCTGGAATTCAAACTGCATTTCCATTATAATCTCTATTTTGGTCTTGTTGTTAGTTCGTAATCTAAGTAGGCTAATTAGACGTGTGTTGGCTTATTAGACGTGATGCCACGCTTCAAACCGCAATTCAGACATCACCAGCAAAACAAAATGTGAAGAAAATATTAGTTCGGCGACTTTCTCTCAACAGATTGCTTCTGAGAGTAAATAAAAATTGCCATGAAAAGTTTCTCAAAAAATCTATTGTTCGGAGTCGACTTTAAACTGTAGGCCCCGCCAGTCATGTATAAAATTAATACACACAACATAAGTGGTTTGAGAAGCTAGGTCGTAAACCTGACTGAATGGTTGTAATGACCAATTATGTATGTATGTATGTATACTTTATGTTAAAGTTCATTGACCACATCTTTCGATGGCATAAACCTATGTTTGGCAGCAACTGGGGAGTTTCCCAGGACGAATGCCTCTTCCGTAGTAATATCTGTAGACCATCTGTATACCATAAAATTTTCTTTTCCCTCTTATATCTCATTGTCGCTGCGAAACATTTCCCAAAATTAAAAAGTTTTCTGGTACTGTCCTCATAATAAGAACACAGTCAGCTATTGGATTTCCTAATGTGTCTCACGTTAGGCAGAATCATCGAAACCACAGCTCTGTGGTTGCACTTATATTTGTTAACACCAGCTAAGCATTGCAAAAATGTTTACAGTGGCTGTAAATGTGGCGTTTAGTTTTATTTCAACACTCAAATCCTTTAAATATATTTCTTAAGGTACTCTTGATTAGCGTTTGGCTTATCGATATGTCACTGGTCACTGCTGTAAGGCACAAACTGTATTATTTTGAAGAAAAAATCGAAATAATGTACAAGGGTGTCCAAGCAGATTGCCAACGAATGGGCATGAATTTGGTCGAATAAAGAACATCAAAGTCGTAGTCTAGTAGATAGTGCGTTGGCTTCTTGAGGACGTGATGCCACGGTTCAAACCCCAGCAAAATGACATGTGAAAAAAATATTTCTTGGGCAATTTGCCTTCAGCAGTTTTCTGGCAAAAACTCCACGAAAATTTTTAGAAAAAATTCTGTCGTTCGGAATCGTCTTAATACTGTGAGTCGTTGTATATTTATTGTCCACTAGATCCTCAATTTTTTTCATAAGAATTGAAGTTTACATCCCCAGAAATAATATTTTTTTCAACCATTTTTGCCGTGGCATCAATACTCTGGTTGAAGAGACAAAATTTCCAATTAAATTGCTTAAAAAGTCGTTGAGCGTTGTAAAGCGATCTGTTTCGTAGCTGATGGTGGAAATTCAAAGAGTTTAGAAAACGTAAAGAAGGCAGATGTAGTGGTGGGTTCCAAGCACTACGTACAACCCGAATTTAATTTAATTTAATAGAGCTGCAAGTGGGTGCTAGTATGGCATCCGGAAGCTAGTATGGCGAAGAAACTGCATGTTAACTTGAATACGGTAAGACAAGGACCGTAATGGCCGTCGCCATGTTGACCACGATCATAAACTTTACGTTGTTTGCATGCATTCCATACCATTCCAGACATAGGTAGTACATTGAAACGAAATCGAGAGGGCAAGAACGTTGTTTTCGCTGGGTGTATATTGAGGACAAACTTCGAAAGTATTGTTGCGTTGTCCTTGAACAAATAAGTCAACAGATTATCTCTGTGGTGATGTGTGTTTTAAATAGTGAAATCAAAAGGCATTGTGAACATTGAAGTGACCAGCAAAACTTTGAAATAAAAACAAAATAACATTGCCATGCAACATTCTAACAGTCATTTGATTTATTTTTATAGAACAAGACTTTGCATCCTAGAAACAAATGCTAAATATCAAGACAATGTCAGAGCAGCTCGACAAAGTTCTCAAATTTATTTAATTATTAAACTCCAAGCATTTAAGTTTAAATTTATTTTCTTTCTATAAAAGATATTTTAAATAGAATTCAAACATTAACAACCAGTGTACATGCAAGCTTATCAGAAACCAAGACAAAGGATTATTTATGGTAATTGTGCGTGCTAATTATAAAAGTGCAATAAATATACGCAATAAATAATATGTACAATACTCATATATTTGTCTTAAATTGCAATTCAGTTTGCATTGTAGCGTTCAGTTTTCATTTAACATTCAATCCCTTTAGATATGTTCGTTCATTTGCTCTTGATTGGCGTTTTGTGTATCGAAATGTCACTGGCCTCTGATGGAGAAAATAAACTGTATTATTTTGAAAGAAAAATTCAGATGAGCCACGATAAAGCCACAGAAGTATGCAAACGTATGGGCATGAATTTGGCCAGAATTACAACTGAACAGGAATTCGAATATCTGAAGGAATATATACATCAGGAATATGGTGAAGATAAAATCAATAGCTAGTTCATGTTATCGATTTTAATATAGTATTATATTTAAAGGACCGCTTGGTTTCTTTTGGCTGGATGGTTATTATAAAAATGGTGAATGGATATGGAAGGGACGTGGTGAAAAAATTGAAAACTTTTTTTGGCATCAAAGTGAACCAAACAACATAAGTGGCAGGGAAAATTGTTTACATACTTGGTATTATACTTTCCGTTGGAATGATAACGATTGTGAAAAAAAATTTTATTTTATTTGTGATATAGAGGCATAGTAGAGCAGGACAAAATAACATTAAAAAAAACATTTTTTTGTTTTCTTAGAAATAATGAGCCGTAATATATACTAAACTATATTCATTGATTTGACAAGTAAGAATAAATTAACATCTTCACACCCTTGGCCAAATACATATGTGGACGTTTTATTTTTTATAATTATATTTATAATAATTAATAAAAAGACCAAAAATTTGATAATCACTTATTGACTACCAAATCCTCTAACAAGAGAAGTAAACATTTTACCGTTTGTCTGCACTGATGATATTATTTCCATTGCATAGTTGGATACAAAAAAAAAAACGTGAAATATTTCTTCTGCAATCTGTTTATTGGATTATATCAAGAAATCGTTAATATTTGAAAAAATAATATCAGATGCATTTAATATAATAAGTTTTACCATCACTACCTAAAAAATGTAAAAGCTGGACTAAAGTTAATCTTGGAATTAGACTGGACGGTGTAGGTCATTATCATATCTGTCAGATAAATAAGGCCAAAATCGTCAAAGAAGTTTTTTATCATCTAAAAAATAGTCAGAAAAAAATAAAGAAAAAAATGAAAAGTTTTTAAAAACCAAAATTATTTCTATTGTAGCAAAACATACAAAATCAATGTATGTACATATCCGAGTTCAAAAATAAAACATTTAAAAAAATTTGTTAGAAATTAAAAGATAGCGTCCGTTATCTTCATTTATTAATTTTTTCCAAAAATGGAGAAATGTTATAGCATTTTCAGGAAAAAATTGTTTAAGGTTTAAACTATCTATTCCAGTGTTGTTTTTTGACACAAAAGAGCAGCAACAATATTACATCATCTTAATCTATGGGTGGCATAAATATTAAGAAGTCAGAAGCTCTTGACATTCTGAGCATGAAAATTCAGTGTAATGTTGTCTGCAACCGAAACATTTTTCACTATTACTATTTAAGAGGTCGGTGTATCAATGTCTATTTTGAGTTTTCTCGACCGTGTACAGGAGAGGCCGTAGTAGCTCGTTAATGACGGTAGTGTGTCCAACTCCATTGAATCATTGCTGCTTCGTTGCAATGTGGTTTGTGTTTCACTGTTCTATCGCCACTATAACGGATTTTGCTCGAACGAAATAAGGAGATTTGTTCCCGCTCGTCTTTCTCGGCCAGGACATCCGTATGTGGTCGATTGGCCAGTGGATCGCACACTTCATTACAGAAAAAGTACGTTTTATAGTCGGACTATTCTTATGTGGAACTCAATTCCTGCAAAGGTCTTTCCTGTTACTTATGGTATAAAAATATACAAGCCTAGTATCCATAAACACTGTTCTCTCTTTCCTTCTTCTCATAACATATTTTCATAGTTCCAAACACAATGCCATCCATCCTCTGAGTATTGGTTGTGCGAAAAAAATAACGGCCCTTGTTCTTCCGATGGTAATACTCGAATTTTTAAAATTGTCTGCAATGGCAAGTAATAAATTATTCTGAACTACGGAGTTATTCAGGAGTTGTAATTTTTTGGCTTTTAAGGGATTAAAAAGGATTAAACTACAGAAAAATCATCACAGGTATTCGAAAGTAACTTAAATATATAATACTCTACTCCTTGTTTTTACTAACATAAATTTCCAATAGTAACAATTTCAAAATAAATACAAGTGGTTTTTAATTTACTAAAGTAAAGAATTTGATGTAAATTTTTAATTTCTAAAAATCGTCAAAATAAGGGCATAAATCGTCAAATCGTCAATATGATATTTTTGGAGCTAAAAATCATAAAAATAAAATCCAAATCTGGCAGCTATGGTCATTATTCTAAATACAAATAACTGACAAATCCTCGCAGATGTCACGACAAAAATTGTGTAAGACAAACTCTCTACATTTGTGAGAATTGTTAAGAATATATATGTATGCCTGATATGCCCGGAATGTATGAAATCATTTCACACATACATATATTACCATTAACGCTCAGTGGACGTTATCCCTTTTTGTGAATTTCCATTGTTTTTTGCTTGCTGAATTCTTATTCAAATAAAATTAATTAATTTAAAAAGAAAACGAAATTTAATCATTTTTTTGTCACCATAAAAAAATCGTCCCTGAAGAGGTTAAGGTTAATCTCTGCAGTACATTCTTTTACTTTTAAAGCAAAGTTCTTTAGCGAAATAATTGCTAAGGTAATGCCTCAATTGCTAGACATGTAGTATGATTGATAAGTAAGCTTAAAAAGACTAGAAACAAGAGTCTGTAAACTGCGTGGCATGTAAGTTTTTGAAGTTAGGATTACTTCTCGCACCACTTATGTTGTGGGTGTTAATTTTACATGTCACTGGCGGGACCTACAGTCTAAAGTCTACTCCGAACGACAGATTTTTTGAAAAACTTTTCATGGCAATTTTATGTTTCTCTTAGAGTTTTTGCCAGAAATCTGCTGAAAGTAGTCGCCGTAGAAAAAAATTTTTTTTCTTTATACGAAAGATATCAGAACTGGGATTTGAACCGTGGCCTTAAGTCTAATAAGTCAATACTTTACCTACCAGGCTACGGTGTATATTGTCAAAAGATAAGTAAATAATTTTTAAAGAAAAATTTATACAAGCATGGTTTAGGTATTCTAATTAAAATTTTAAAAATAACAACTCGTGTGCAAGCTTATCAGATTTTTCGTTGAAATCGAATCGTTTGTGGTAATTATTCTTATTTGCGGTAAAGTGTATAAATATAGAAATGAATTCTCGTATTTGTCTTATATCTGAACTTAATCGGCATTCCAGCGTTTATTTTTATTTTAACATTCAATCCCTTAAGAAATGTTTTTGAATATTCTCTTGATTAGCGTTTGATTTATTTTATCGCTACTGCTGTAGGAAATAAATTGTATTACTTTGAAGAAAATACTAAAATGATACACGCTAAAGCCGCTGAAAAATGTAGAAAACGAGAACCGAGCAGGAATTTGAGTATCTGAAGGAATATATACTACAGCAATATGGTGAGTAATATACATATGTATATCAATAGTGAGTGGGTATTATAGATTTTTAATAAAGAATAGTATTTAACACTTCAAGGACAGCTTAGTGTCTATTGGTTGGGTGCTTATAAATCAAATGACCAATGGCTATGGAAAAGTTTTTTTTGGCATCAAGGTAAACCAAACAATACTTATGGCATTGAGGATTGTATAAAAAACAATTGTATAAGAAACAACATAAAAAAACAACAAAAAAAATTTTTTTGAGAAATAATTTGAAATTTAAAAAAATGATTGAAAAAATAAGAAAACAAAGCTAACGAATTATTATCAACAACACTGTGCAGTTGTACAGAAATTATGTTTAAATATCTTTGTGGATAGTTTCTCTGCAAAGAATTTTTTTTACTACTGCAACAAACTCATCTAGTGAAGCAATAGGGATAGTCTCTAATGATATACTCCAATCGAGTGATCGAGTGAGTAAGTGATTGATAACTGAGCTTAGAAAAAGTAAAAGCAGAGGTATTTAGATATTGCAGCTTCTAGAATTGTAACCTTAACTCAAATGTAATAGAACTGTTTATATTTTCTTTTGCTATTACAATTGCATGCCTCTGCATCTTCTAAATAAAGCCCATCTCTTGTCCAACTCCATGTGAGCTACATTATTCAGAATAAAATTACAAAATGTTTTACTTCATCTATGGTTCGATTATATATCACATATTGTGTTTTAATAAGCTTTTCTGTTATGATTTTCACTTTAGTGCATCGTTTATAAAAACATATACAATTGTTTTTTTGTATCAGTAAGTTACGTCACGGGTTTTTTAAAATATCGATAAGTAGCTCCCACCACTGGATCCAGCTAATATCTGAATTTATTCAAAAATTTTTTGTATAGGAATGGAATTTTCCTCCTCAACAAGTAATATTTCTGACAAATTGATCTAGAAGACATAGTTTCCATTTAAATTGCTTTAAAACTCGTTAAGCTCAGCCTGATGTGTCAACGTCAAAGCGATCTGTTTCGTATCTGATGGTAGAAATTCAAAAAGTTTAGACAACGAAAGGATAGTAGAAATGGTACATTGAAATGAAATCGATACGGAATGAAGGTTGATGTCACACTTCTCAGATTGCAAAGCAAGGAAATAAAATCGAAAATACTATTGCATTGCCCTTCAACAAATAATTCAAACGATTATCTCTTTACGGTTGCGTGAAAGGATTGAAACAATTTGAAAATTAAAAAATAAAATAAAATTCACGGCAACACATAGACAACAATAGACATTTTGTGCCAATTTTGGTTTCTCGTAATACAAAACAATAAAAAAAAGACCAAGACAATGTTTGAACATCTAATCCAATTTGAAAAAAAATCTAAGACTTATTTAGGTCAGGTTAGGTTAGAGGACGTGAGACAAGTACAAAAGTCGGAGGTCAAATTAACCCATTGCAATTGGTCCTAAATGAGAGCGGATTTCAAAGGAGATAGGGAAAAGGAAAGGAGGAAGCAAAAAGGACAGACGAATAACACCGACCACATACACACAAAAAAGCACGACTACACCATTTAAGCACGGCGGTAATCGCAATCCCTATGAAGCTAGCAGGCAGGGCAGAGGAAGTTGGTAAACTGCGTGTAGGGTGGACAGTTTGCCGCTTACTGAGAAAGGTAACCCCAAGGAGATGTTACAAGTGCTTGCAGTTCGGGCATGTAGCAGGAAAGTGTAGCAGTAATAGTGACTGGTCCAAACACTGCTTCAAATGCGGAGGGCAAGGTCACATTGCCAAGGTTTGCGACCGTGACCCTCACTGCCTTCTTTGTAGAGGCGATCCGGATGCGGACGCGAAGCATATCACGGGAGGACATAAGTGCGCACACTATCTAGCGGCACGACGGAAGTTGACATACTCAGGTAAATGAGAGTCCTGCAGTTGAACTTGAACCATTGCGAAGCGGCGCAGGAGCTACTTAAACAGACGGTGCGGGAGCAGAGTATAGACTTGGCAGTACTGAGCGAGCACTACAGAGCACCTGAAAACCAACGTTGGATAACCAGCAAATGCAATAGGGCTTCGATGTGGTCCTGTGGTAAATTCCCAATGGGAAATGTCGACGGCAGGTGGGAGAGCTTTGTGAAATGCACCGTTAATGGGGTACATTTCTTCAGCTGTTATCTTCCCCCTAGCCTATCAATAGAAGACTATAGACGCAGAATAGATGACATTGTTAAGGAAGCAAGGCACGTGAGACCTGTGGTAATAGCCGGGGATTTCAATGCTTGGGCTGTTGAATGGGGCTCGGCATTCACTAATCCAAGAGGAGAATGCCTACTCGACGCACTTGCAACATTGGATGTTGTTTTACTTAATAATGGTTATAGGGATACATTCTCGAGAAATGGACGCTGCTCTAAAATTGACCTGACATTCGTCAGCGACTCACTGGCGACCTCATCTACCTGGTTGGTGTCTGACATCTACACACATAGCGATCATCACGCTATCATTTTTGAGATCCGGGAACGCTCTACGGGACACAACGTTCCTGCCGCACCGCCGAACCCTCTTTGGAAGGACTCCACCTTTGACAGGGAAACCTTTGTCCTCGCATTGGAGGATATTCGGTTATTCGGGAACGCGAATGACAAGGCGACGGAACTTATGCGCTCCATAACGGAGGCTTGCAACGTTTCTATGGCAAGGAGGCGTAATATGTCTAGGAAGAAACACGTCTACTGGTGGAACGCGGATATAGCGGATCTGAGGCGTAAATGCAACCGCGCACGGCGGCTATTCCAAAGGGCCAGAGGCCGGGATGAATTTGCAAAACTGCGTGAAAGATATAGAAGGTGTAGGACCAGCCTTAATGGGGCCATTGCGCTCAGCAAGAGAAGATGCTACAGGGAAATGTGCGCCGATGTGGACGAGAATCCCTGGGGAACTGGATATAAGGTGGTGATGAGAAAGCTGAACTGCTTCCGACCACCAGCAACGTCATGTGCAGCTAAGCTGCAATCAATCGTTGCGGACCTTTTTTCGCGCAAAGCCGAAATTACATACTGCGTTCGGGATATACGGTCACCGGAGGAAATCCCAGAAGTCAGCAGGAAGGAATTGGAATCAGTCTGTGGGGAAATGAAACTTAACAAAGCACCGGGGATCGACGGGATCCCAAACATTGCGCTTAAGGCGGCCATTGAAAGTAATACTGAGCTGTTTAGACAAGTTTTTAATGCTTGTATTCAGGAGAGGACGTTCCCTAGGATATGGAAGAGACAGAGACTGGTTCTAATTCCGAAGGATAACAACGCGCAGGATGCATCGGGCTACCGCCCGCTCTGTATGATCGACACAGCTGGAAAACTTTTGGAGAGGATAATTTGTAGGAGACTGGAAGCATTCCTGGGGGCAGAAGGCTTGTCGGATCGCCAATTTGGTTTCCGAAAAGCCCGTTCCACAATAGATGCAATAGAGATGGCTATGACAATAGCAAAGGATGCTATCAGTGGTGAGCGCTGGCTGGAGGGCGATAAGGAGTACTGCGCTATCATCACCCTGGACGTCAAGAACGCATTCAACTCTGCGGATTGGGATGCCACTTTAACAGCCCTAGATGGAAAGGATGTACCGAACTACTTGTTGGAACTTATTAAGGACTACTTTAAGGATAGATAGAAGACATATGCGGTATCGGCGGGGGTCCCGCAAGGTTCCGTGCTGGGCCCAATACTATGGAATGTCATGTATGATGGTGTACTGGGGCTTAGATTCCCTAGAGGTACATAGGTCATTGGTTTTGCGGACGATATTGACCTGGTGATAAGGGGAAAACATTTAGATGAATTAGTGAGAACATGTAACACTGCGGTTGGTATGGTCAGGAACTGGATCAGGGAATAGGTCTCAAACTTGCTGATCACAAGACGGATGTACTACTTGTAAGCAGTAGGAAGAAGATGGAATTTATTACAATAACAGTAGGCGACCAGCGCATAACATCAAAGCAGGCGATTAAATATCTGGGAGTAATGAACACCTGATGTACGTCGGTGGAAAGTGTGCGGCGACATCATGTGCACTTGCCCGATTAATGCCTAACCTTGGAGGCCCAAAACAGGAGAGGAGGCGGTTACTGATGAAGGTAGTGACTTCGATCGCTATATATGCGGCCCCTATATGGGCCGGGGCCATGGATAAGAGGACCTATAGAGCAGGTATAGAAACGGCCTACAGGAGATCAGCTCTGAGGGTGATTTCTGCCTTTCGCACGGTGTCTACTGATGCAGCATTGGTGATTGCGGGGATGATGCCCCTGAGGCTAGTAGTGGATGTAGAGAGGAGGAAACATGACACAAGGAGGGGAATGGATCTCCCCAGTCCTGTTCAGTTAGTGGATGACGCTATGCATAGATGACAGCATGACTGGGTCAATTCAACCAAAGGAAGGTGGACCCACAGACTCATACCGAGCATAGGCGAATGGACCAAAAGGAGACACGGTCAGGTGAACTTCTACCTGACACAGTTACTAACCGGCCATGGATGTTATAGAGTATATCTTTATAAGTATGGTCATGATGTAGACGAGGCATGCCCAGAATGTCCCAATGAAAGGGAGACGGCGGAGCACGTTTTCTTTACTTGCCCGCGATATGTTGTTCAACGAAATTGCCTGGAGAGGACAGTAGGATTCCAGGTAACGCCCGATAACATAGTTAACCTGATGTTAACCTCATGTGACAATTGGAACGCAGTATGTGTTTTCGCAAGGAAGGTGTTGACGCAGCAAAGATTGGCTGAGAGAGCAAGGTCAGCAGAATTTGAAGGCAGCACTCGCTGAATCTCCACCCGCCCGAAGTAATACTTGATTGTGGTCCCGGGGGGGGGGGGAGGACAAATGGTTGAAAGTGTGACGAACTAGGTTGGGTTTAGTACGTATGCGTTTAGTAAGCCGGGAGTAAGTCTTGCGGCGAATCGTGCATATTCGTATGCCGGGCTACCAATGTCTTTCGAAGATTCCCAACCTTTAGCTCGTAAAGCTATAAAAAAAAAACACCATTTAAGCATTAGCACTTCTCAACCAGCTTATATTCTTAATGAATCTATGGAGAGCCTTAAATGCGGCTGTCGACTAAGAGACTCTGCCCAGACTACTTAACCTCTACCAACTAAAGACTGAACAGATACACAGGAGATGTTCTATAGTTTCCAACTTCTCCCCGTCGCAACACACTCTGCAATAGACAGAATGAGATCTGTTCCACATCCATGCCAGCGATCTAATCTTTGCCTAGCAGCGAACCTCTTCTATCACTGTCAATAGCAAGCCATAGATATCTAAACGCATAACATTCCGATCCATTCCTTCCCTGATCCATCCAGTGATGAGGCCGTAGATTTGGCTGATAGGGTGATCAGGACCAACTATCAAATCGCTCTCAGAAACTGAAGTTACTTAATTGCTTAACTAAAATAATCTGATGTATTGGATTTATTTCCTTAGTAAAACAAAACAAATTTTTTTGTTAAAAATAGAATAGCGAATAAGACAAAACACCACAGCAAAATACACACATCTTACGGTAAACATAATTAAACAAACAAATACGAAGGAATTTAATAGATGAAAGCCATGAAAAGTGAACGTAAATATACCAAAATGGAAGGATTGTGAAGTTCGCAGAAAAACCATCAATGAAGTTTCGTAAGTCTGTAATTAATAATTATCGATTATAATCGAAACTATATTAAAGTGTATATTAGGTACAATGATATTAAACATCGATACATATTATCTTTGTGGAGTTGTGTAGCTTGAATAGTAAAGTCCAAAGGAATTATCAACATTGATGTGAGCAGCAAAAATTTAAAAATAAAAACAAAATAACATTGCATTCTATGCCAAGTATGATTGATTATTTAATAATAATATGTTTTAGATGCTGGCGCAATAGAAAAAATATCTCAAATTTACTTGATCAATTTAATGTGAAATTTACTTCCATAATAAAAGATATTTTAAATTAAATTTTAAATATTAACAACCAGTGTACATGCAAGCTTATCAGAAACTAAGACGAAGAATTATTTGTAGTAATTATGCGTATATAAATACATACTCATATATTTGTCTTCAATTTCAATTCAGTTTCCATTGTAGCGTTTAGTTTTCTTTTAACATTCAGTCCCTTTAGATATGTTCGTTCATATGCTCTTTATTAGCGTTTTGTGTATCAGAATGTCACTGGCCTCTGCTGGAGAAAATAAACTGTACTATTTTGAAACACAAATTATGATGAACCACGATGAGGCCAATGAAGAATGCAAGTTCATGGGCATGAATTTGGCCAGAATTACAACTGAACAGGAATTCGAATATCTGAAAGAATATATACATCAGGAATATGGTGAAGATAAAATCAATAGTTAGTGCATGTTATCGATTTTAATAAAGCATTCTATTTAAAGGACCGCTTGGTATCTTTTGGTTGGATGGTTATTATAAAAATGGCCAATGGATATGGAAGGGACGTGGCGAACAAATTGAAAAGTTTTTTTGGCATCAAGGTGAACCAAACAACAAAAGTGGCTGGGAGAATTGTTTAAATACTTGGGATTATGATTTCGATTGGAATGATAATGATTGTGAAAAAAAATTTTATTTTTTTTGTGATATAGAGGCATAGTAGAGCAGGACAAAATAACATTAAAAAAATAAAAATATTTTTACTGAGAAATAATGAGGCGTAATCTATACGAGTACAGTATTATATTCAATGATTTGATGAAAAGAATAAATTAAAAACGCAATAAATATTATCAACTACACTGTGCAGATGTATGAATATTATATGTGAATATCTCTGTAGATTTTCTCTCTTTAGCGAATATTAAAGCAAAGTTCTTTAGTCAAATAATTAGTAATGAAATGCCTCAATTGCTAGACATGTATGTATGATTGATATGTAAGCTTATTGATTGATCTGTAAACTGCATGGCATGTCAGTTTTTGAAAACTCCATGACTCAAATAGAATCATTACAATCTCACACCACTTACATTATGTGTTAATTTTACACATCAGTGTCAAGACCTACAACTCCGAACGACAGATTTTTTGAGAAACTTTTCATGCCAAAATTATTTTCTCTTAGAGTATTTGCTAGAAATCTGCTGAGTGGTAGTCACCGAAGAAATATTTTTCATATTTTGTTACGTTCGAGATGCCTGACCTGGGGTTTCAACCGCGGACACACTACGTAGGAGTCATTAGCGTCGGCAAATAGAATAGTACTAAGTATACCTTTTTTATGACTCGGGATTATGAAACACTAACTTAAATGCCCAGCACATCTTCCGAATATAGACTTACCAACTCCATTGAAACTCTTTTTGATAATGAAATGACAAAACGTTTTACCTCATTTATATGCCGATTATGTATCTTATATTGTGGTGTTTATAACTATTTATATCAAGTTTTAGCCCTATATTCATCCAATTAAAGGAAGCGATTCTATGTCAAGGCTTGTCAATAAAAAAAAAAAACATCGACTTGTTTTAATTACATCGAATGTTTTTAAGACATTGATGTACATCGTCAACCATGGCATCAACACCTTAGTCCAGAAGACAAAGTTTTGATTTAAATTGCTTAAAAAGTCGTTGAGCTCAATTCAACATGCCTTTCTACCTACTAAAGCGATCTGTTTTGTAGCTGATGGTGAAAAAACATTCAATATGTTTAGAAAACCAAAAGAAGGTTGTTAGAGTACATTGAAATGAAATTGCAAAGGCAAGAACGTTGGTTTCATACTAATTCTCAGGGTGTGAAGTGAGGGAAAAATTTGGGCATGTTATTGCGATGCCCTTTAACAAATAAGTCAACAAATTATCTCTGTGGAGTTGTGTGGCATGAATAGTGAATTCAAAAGGCAATGTGAACATTGAAGTAACCAGCAAAACTTTGAAATAAAAACAAAATAACATTGCCATGAAAGACTCTAGCAGGCATTCGATTTATTTCTATAGAACATGACTTTGCATCATTAGAACAAATGCTAAATATCAAGACAATGTTCTGTAACGTGGACAAAATTCTCAAATTTATTTAATTATTAAACTCCAAGTATTTAAGTTTAAATTTATTTTCTTTGTAATATATATTTTAAATAAAATTTAAACATTAACAGCCAGTGTACATGCTTATCAGAATTATGTATGCTAATAATAAAAGTGCATACTTGCAATATAAATATAGACTCGTATATTTGTCTTCAATCTCAATCTCAGTTTAGTTTCATTTTAACAGTCAATCCCTTTAGACATGTTTGTTCGTACACTCTTGGTTAGCGTTTTGCTTATCAAAATCTCACTGGCCGTTTATTATGGATCAACTGTACGCCTTAATGACGGAACATATAAACTGTACACTATTTTAGATTGGAAGATGACCTTAAATAATGCCTTAGGCCAATGCAGGGAAAGGGGAAGGTATTTGGCTTCCATTGAAACCGAAAAAGAATTCAAACATCTGAAGGAATATATACATAGGAACTATAGTGAATATAAAGTCAATGGTTAGTGCGTAGTACCGATTTTATTAAAGGTTTCTATTAAAGGATCGAATGGCAGCTATTGGCTGAATGGCTGGGGTGGTGATGGTGATGGGGAATGGAAATGGTATAGCAATGAAAAAATTGAAAAGTTTTGCTGGCATCAAGGTGAACCAAACAATAAAACTGGCGAGGAGTTTTGCATAAGAACGTGGGAACATGATTTCGATTGGAGAGCTAGTAATTGCCAAGACAGTGCTTATGCTATTTGCGAAATACATTTGATCGATGATTACATGAAAAGAATATATTAAGAATGCAATAAATATTATCAACTACTCTGTGCAGTTGTATGAATATTATATGTGAATATCTCTGTAGTTTGTCTCTCGGCAGGGAATATTTAAGCAAAGTCCACTAGCGAAATAATTAGTAGACATGTAATAAGCAAGGTGCCCAATGCAATGGTATCGCATGTGTGCCCATAATGATATACAACCATATTGAGCGTTCATCTTTGAAGTTTATGCAGACTTGTCGTACGGCCAAATATTCTGCACCTTTCTACTCTTATTCGAAGACGTCCATCTACTATTGATGAAATCGACGATGGAATTGTCAGAGAATTCATCAGAGAGTTCTATTATTGTGCCGCGGCTGGTTACTTCATGCGCAGTGGAGTTACCTGATATGTCACAGTGTACCGGTAATCTTGTGATATCGTACCTCATTGCGATATCTGTGACAACTGTACATTATCATTCAGAGTTCAGAGTTCAGAGTTCAGTGCTTTGACGGGCTGGCTATCAAAAAACCAGTGAAACCTTAAAACATTACTTTTATACCAGAGATATGTATGTACATAGTTTTCTCTGTTTATTTTTTTCTCTGTTGCTTACGGTATTTCCATTCTACATGATATATATGGATCGATTCCACGTACTTTACTATGAATTGTTATATTTGCAAAAATCGCGCATGTAAGCGCCTTGTCTATGGTAAAACTGCCCTAAAAAGCAATGTTCCATAATGATTGCAGGTATTCTAATTAAAATTTTAAAAATAACAACTCGTGTGCAAGCTTATCAGATTTTTCATCGAAATCGAATCGTTTGTGGTAATTATTCTTATTTGCGGTAAAGTGTATAAATATAGAAATGAATTTTCGTATTTGTCTTATATCTGAACTTAATCGGCATTCCAGCGTTTATTTTTATTTTAACATTCAATGCTTTAAGAAATGTTTTTTAAAATTCTCTTGATTAGCGTTAGGCTTATCGAAATGTCATTGGCCAATGCTGTAGGAAATAAATTGTATTACTTTGAAGAAAATACTAAAATGATACACGCTAAAGCCGCTGAAAAATTTAGAAAAATGGGCATGAATTTGGCGAGCATTAAAAACAAATTTATTTTTTATTATTTTATTTAAATTTTTTATTTTATTAATTTTATATATGAGCAGCGGTAACCTACAGTTTAAAGTCTACTCCGAACTGTGGATTTGTTTAAGAAAGTTTTCATGGAAATTTTATTTACTTTCAGAGTGGTTTTTTCACAAGTCTGTTGAGAGGAAATCGATGAAGAAATATTCATTCATATTTCATTTTGTTGAAGATGTCTGATCGAGGTTTTGAATCGTCTCACATGCGATAAGCCAACACAATACCTATTACATTACGGCGACTTGTGATTTTCTACATTCTTCATACATTAAAATCGTTATCTCTGAACTATTGAAAGTATCTTCTGGCTGTTGATTCTGATAGTGCATGATAACCACAAGTACATTGCGACTCTACAACACTTTCATCTGGAAATCATTATTTTCTAGTATAAAATTCACTGTCTTTTACACCTTAAATATATGTAATGTTGTTGGTGTACTGTCTTGATTTATACTAAACATGATTGACAGAATTCGCTGTAGTCTTGTAAGTTGGCTTATTAAACATCAGGCATCGGTTCAAACACTAGATCAGATATCTCTTCAGCAAAGCGAAATATAAAAAGAATTTTTTTTTCGGCGACTTTCTCTCAGAGTTTTTGCAAGAAAATAGAATTTCAATGAAAAGTTTTTCAAAATAATCTGTCATTCGGAATTGCTGTTAAACTGTAGGTCCCAGCCACTCATGTGTAGAATTAACACACACAACATAAGTTCTGTAGGAATTTAGGTCGTTGGGTTGTAATGGCAAATTATGTATGTCTGTATGTATTTTAAAAAATTAAAAACATTTAGAATATGAGTTCGTTGATTGCACACGAAAATAAAAATAAATTCGTGTTTAGTTTCAATTAAACTCTTTATTGTTCGCACTACTTCTGTGTGCCACTGTATACAACAATAATTGCTTACACACTTTTCTTCTTTGCTTACAACGGAGATCTTTTCAACGACGATCTTCAAACCACGCCTGTTCTCTTCGCACACAACGCATCTTCACACAATACTGACTGAATTCTTACTACTGGTTGCCTGCTGTGTCTTGCCTTTTTATATGCACACGTAAACATTCTGATAAAGGTTTTAGAAGTAGATTGTTTGTGGTTTCGCTTTCTCGAAAACTCTATCGCGACTTCATTGTTGTTTGTGTATTTTATTCACATTGCTTGTTGTTGCGTTCTCGTTTACTTGTCTATACCCTTTTCTTTCATACCAATGTAGTTGGTTTACTTGTGACAAGTTCATTGTATTTGTTAGTGCAGCGTTTGTTAATCATGTTAATGTTAAACAATGTTTCCATTTTCGTAACAGTACGTATGTATGTATGCGGGGATAACAATTTTGCGTGAAATATATGTAACAGCGTGATGTGAAACGCTAGGTCATAATCCTGACTGAAAGGTTATAAACAGACATCGGCACAAAGATACATACATACATACATAATTGGTCATTACAACCCTTCAGTCAGGATTACGACCTAGTTTCTCACACCACTTATGTTATGTGTGTTAATTTTACCATGAGTGATGGAATCTACAGTTTAAAGTCGACTCCGAACGACAGGTTTTTGAGAAATTTTTCATGGCAATTTATTTACTCTCAGAGTTTTTGCCAGAAATCTGCTGAGAGTAAGTCGCCGAAGAAATACTTTTTGCGTTTTGTTTTGATGTCTGGCCTGGGGCTCTAACCCTGGCTTTACGGCACACTACCTACTAGACCACGGCGACTTCAAAGATAACATGATACAAATGTGAGTATATTTGTAAGACACATGTGTTAACCCAGAGCAAAATTGTTAGTAATACTTTCAAGTCTACTTATTAACCCAATAATATGTACATATATGTGAGCGGAAAATATAGAAAAATTGTACTGCTCTAAATCCCTAAAAACACCGTATTTAACTTAGCAAGTATACTTCCAAAAATCGACATCATTTCTCATTGATATTAGTGAATCCTACTGTAAGATTTCTTTGGGTGTATAATTGATGTCTGAAAAAAAAGCGACATGAACTTTTCCTTTAGAAGCTGAAGATATTCTTACCCTGGGGGACATACATATGTATCAGAGGTCAGCATTGAGTATTCAAAACGATGAGTAGAATCGAATCATACTCATAATTTCTGATACTTATACGCATTCATACTTATTTTAATGTCATACTCATACTACTCATAATCAAAGTTTGAAATACTCATGGTACTTATACTTAACAATACGTAAGATGTTGTTGATTTCTACTCTCCACGACTCATCGCATACATACATGAATCACAAAATAGTTATGATTCGCGTACGAACACTACAGTACTCACAAGAAGGTTGTGTGTTTGCTCTGCTTGCTGTCTTTTTCTTTCTTGTTTATGTGTCTTTCTTCTTTCTTTGTACATGCCGCAACAATTAAGACTGTAAACTTTAACGAATGATTCGTGTCATTTATGAGTATTATAAGTATTTTTCTAAAGTTATGAATCTGAATGAGTAGGCTTAGGAATCAGACATATTTCGAATGTTATGAGTTTGATGTCAACGTTGTACTGATACTCATTGCAACTTGTACTTATAAATCAATGTTATACTGAGTACGAATGAATCAGAGTAGTCGAATTTCAATAATGTTGACTCACTCATACGCAAAATATTATGAGTACTTATGAGTAGCGAAAAAGCGATTCATTGCTGATCTCTGATATGTACATATGTATGAATATGTCTGAAAGATGATAATGCAAAATAAACAAAAACAAAAAAATTAAGGCTTGTTTGTATCTTGACGCTCATTTCATGCCGGTACACTTAATATTATTAACTCTAGTGGCTGCAATAAAAATAAAAAAAAATTCTTTTATCATATTTTAACAATAAAACACGTAAATTTCTAAAATATTTTTAAAATGTTATTTTAATTTTCACTGGAACCTCAAATGCATATATAAAAGAAGATTTTGTAAATAAATTATGGCAAATTATTGCATTATAAATTTCAAATGTGTCACAGACATTTAAATTATTGTTCATTCTTTGTTTTTATTTTTTCTTTTTATTCTTTGTCATTTTGTCTTTTTAATTTCAAATTTATTAAATCATTCATTTATAGAATTTTATTTTATTTAAAAAAAAACCATTCATATCTACACATTCTGTTATGGCCTCTATTGGTAATAAAATTAAATATTTAAACTTAAAAAAAGGAAAAAAAAATAAAAAAAAATTCAAAACAAAAGTGATAAATTTTGTCAACTGCATTGCATTGTAAGTTGTTCGGGAATTGTTTTTTTTTATTCATTTTTTACTTTGTTCTTCTGGTGATTACAACACTTTTTTATGTTCAACACTTGTATTTGCATTGCCTACATACAGCTTGTCGTTTATAAAGCATTGGCTGTATGGTTGATTTGCTGGTATATTTAAATCGAAATATATTATGACACAAATATTCTGTAACAAATTCCCATACATAAATGGTCGTAACAAACCTTCAGCTAGGATTACGACCTAGCTTCTCAACACCACTCATGTGTGTGTGTTAATTTTATACATGAGTGGCGGGACCTAGAGTTTAAAGTCTACCCCGAACGATAGATTTTTTGAGAAACTTTTCATGGCAGTTTTACTTCCTCTCTGAGTTTTTGCCAGAAATCTGCTGAGAGTAAATTGCCAAATAAATATTTTTAATATTTCGTTTTTGCTGTCTGGCCTGGGATTTGAACCTTGGCTTCGCGTCTAATAAGCTAACATACTATCTACTAGACTACGGCGACTTCATGTTATGTTATGTAGCACAGTATGACCATTGAGCGCGGCTCATGGTTTAGTAGTATAACGACTAAATATCTTTAGTACAGGAACAGTTTGACAAATTTGCTCTGCCTAATTAATTCATAAAATTTGAAAACTAAAAGAGTATAATATTGCTATGTAGGATGAAAAAAGTCTTATCAAATATTCTAAAACAAAAGCAGCCACATAACGTAAGTGAGATGTCAACACTACTCAATCTTTTTGATTAGCGACTAAAACTCTCTTTCATGTCAACACAATATGCTCTCTTTTGTTATTCACTATTTAACAGAACGTCTTTATTACCGTTATAGTTGATACCTTCCCAGTTTTTCTATAAAACTAGAATAATTTCTATTGCATATTCGACTGTTTGGATCTGACCGAATATATTTAACACCTATAACTAGACTATAAATGTCTTGCTAAAGTGTTTAAGATGCCAACTAATCCACGTTCGCATCTGCCAGTAAACTAACTCATATGGGTTTTGAATTTTAAAAATTAAGAGAGTCACTGATCTAAGAGAAATTATAAGACTTACTCCTACACCCAATGATGCATTTCATTTCACAGAAAGCGTTGTTTCTACACAGCGACAGATCTGCTACTGTAGACCTAATATCAGCTTTCCTTGAAAAACCTGGTCATATGATCTGAAATGATGCAAAAAAAAATAACATCGATGTTTTATTTCGATACAATGCGACTCGATGATTTATTGTGCTGTTTTCAAACTAAATATGGTTCCCCGTAATACTTCCAGCAATCCTGTTGCTCTGACAAGCTTCAAGTTGCGATTTGACGTCAGTAAGGATATCACCCTGACCATTACTTGCAATACACCCAGATATTTCCTTCTGAGATGCATTAATGCCCCATAGGTTTCAAGTACAAGTTCTGGTGATTGATGGTGCGCCTTATCATGAAGTCTAAATATTTATCGTGAATCGATCTCTAATCTAAAACAAGTGTGTTTTAAGTCTACTATGCTTGGTAAAATGCCGGATACTATTCTCAGACTACTTCGCGATGGTCTGATGCATATCTGAAATTACTTTTTATTGTCTTCAACCTTCCTTACTTTCGCCTAATGTAACCTTCATACCTACTTTCCTACTCCACAGGCAGATTGTGAACTCATTAGCGACGTAGAAGTTACCCTCTTTGCAAGCTGATCTGCGTGTTCATTGTCATATTTTCCCACACGACTAAGCAGATCCAGATTTCTATTCTAATGTTAAGTTAACTTCACAGGCATTTAGTGTTCAGACGGCGGCCTAACTGTCAGATAGTATACATTGTACGGCCCTTTCTGTATTCTGTTGAAGTTGAATTGAGCACATCTTTCGATGGCTTAAACTTTCGCTTGGAAGAGAAGCTTGGAATTTTTCACACTGAATCTGAACATACTCGTTATTGTTGGAAGATGACACATACTCTGGATGCTTTGTTAAGGCATAGGTAGACGAAAAATATAAAAATTTTACGATATGGGCTTGGTCTATCGCAGAATGATAGTACAAGATTCTGTGGAAGCCATAGGCATTTCAGATAGCTTAGTGGTTTTATTGATCTTAAATTCAATCTTGTAACAACTTCCTTGGAGTTATTCAACCACATTATAGACTTGGTTATGCGCTGTTTTGTGACATTGAACGAAACATAAATTCATAAAAAACAGCCTGTAGAATGTAACGGTGTTGACTGTTAAATAGCTTTCATGTGGATGATCGGTTTACCATTTACGAGAAGTTGACGTAGTCTAGTAGGTACTGTGATGGCTTATTAGACGTAAAGCCACGGTTCAAACAATAGGCATTTCCAACAAAACGAAGTATGAACAAATATTTCTTCGGCGTCTTGCTCTCAGCAGATTTCTAGCAAAAACTATCAGAGTGAGGGCTATTATTACAACTTGTCGTTAAACTTAGGGTTAGTTAAAGGTACCTTTAGCTAAAGGGAAGTGGAAAGTTACCTTTAACTTATTTTCGTTATTACAACTTAGTGATAAAATTTTTCAAAAATATGGCAGTGCCGGAGCAATGTCGATAAAACTGCTTAATTATACAAGTTTTTTTTTAACGCAGCGTCAACCGCGGGCTTAGTTTTTTGTTGTATATGCTCATTTTGTTTAAATTTAAAGTTGCCATAATGAAAATAATATATAAATTGGCAAGTTCATACATAAAGTAACCTTTAAATGTTAAAGGTAGGATGATCCTCCCTTTAGCTTAACGATCACTTCTATCTTATTGGGTACTCATAATAACGAAAAACAATTTATCTGCCCGTTAAAATCCTCCCTTTAGTTAACGGCAAGTTGTAATAATGGAACTAAACATAATTAAAATGAAAAATTTCGCAAAGATCTGTCGTTCGGAGTCGAATTTAAACCACTCAAAATTAACAACACATCACGCGTGGTACGAGAAGCTAGGTCGTAATCCTAACTGAAGTATTGTAATGACCAATTATGTATTTATGTGTGTATGCATGTGTTGGATATATTTTATTTTGCTTAGCATAGCAACACACCAAAATTATACCTTCAAACTTAATTTTCTATTCCAAATTACAAACATTTGATTTCTGCAATGCACGTGTAATGAAAATCAAAATTACTTGGATATTCTTCAAACTCACCTTAGTATATTCGAGTGAGTTGTTTTATTTTACCAACACAATTGGAAAAATGTCAAATAGGTCAGTTAATGGATATGTGGCTTAACGTCAGTGCATTTGAAAACCAACATACGCTAGGTTAATGCTAAGATGCCGCTCCAAATATAGAAAAAGGTGGTAGAAAACTATCTCAAGCGAATCAATTGCTGCAACAGATTGCTGTAAAGAATTCAAGGAATCTGTTTTAATTGCTTTTATTGAACATAAAATTCCTTTGCCTTTTTCCGTATTAACTCCTATCTTTAGTCGGTGTTGCCGCATGAATAATGAAAATAATTTCTTTTTTTTATCCTCTTTCAGATCATAATATATCGTTAAATTTGTTCTACTGTCAACAACAAAAATTATAAAAAATAAAAATACAACAAACCAAATCACTATTGGAAAGTCAGCAAGAGAGGAAGGGCATAAGAGCTGAAAAGAAGCAAGCACTAGATGTTGAAAGTCTTGTAAACAATGATACGGAGTTAAATATTTGCGTAGTTTTTTCTGTTCTCTTTGACAGCATATACCATAAGAAAAAAAAACAAGAACAAGTAGACAAAAAAAAAATAAATAAATAAATAAAAGGAATAAGAAAAGAGAAGAAGTATTTGTTTAGTAAATGTTTTTACATACTTTCACAACAATCAACAAAACTGATAGAAATATATAGGTAAACAACAACAATGATACAGCAAGAGAAATAACAATAACAAACTACAACAACAATCATAAATAAAAAAACAACAAATGTAAGTCTCTATGCACATTACATTACATTACATTTGTTTATAAAGGCCTATGTGCACAGTGCACAGCAAAAGTCTGGGTACCCTATATAAGTATCTTTTAAAAATTTCATGAATTATAAACAATAATATGTACAAATATTTAATGTTTTTATATTAATTTAATTTTTTTTTTCGACCGTCCCCGGCCTCACGCTAACCCACCCTCACCCGACCGCGGAGGGCTCGTCCCCATTACGTAGGGACACGTACACACTACAGTCCGGACTGTAGCGGGTAAGGGAAACCTAATGGCAAAGAGAACATAAATCAGCTACAGAACTTAATCACAAGCTGAATAAAGTAACAATAAACAGGAACTACCTATGACAAAAACGAAAATACATTTTTATATAATAATTTACAAATTAATGCCAGCATATAAGCTACGTCTTATATTACAAACACTACAATTAAAATCAATAAAATCATAATATAAGTTAAAATCATTACATAATCTACGAAAAGGAAAATTACATCCATAGTTCGTTCTATAAAAATCTAAAGAAAGAGGACGATAGTGCCGTGAAAATCTTGCTGGAATACTGCAATTCAGGTTACAAAGCAAAAACTCAAAATCGATATCACCTTTAACCAGATTAAAAACAAAACAAACCCCTAAATCAGCCATTCTACGTTCTAAAGTTGGAAGTTTTATCAAACCTAATCTAGCCTCATATGACGCAAACCCATTGGCACAATCCCATCCTAAGCCATGTAAACAGAATAATAAAAACTGCTTCTGCACAGACTCTATTGAATCACTATGACAACGATAGTATGGATTCCAGATAATAGACGCATACTCCAAAATAAGGATCAATAAATTCCCTAGCCCATCTTTTCACAAAACCAAGAACAGCCCGAGCTTTGCCAATCATCATACCAATATGGTCAATAAAAGACAGTTTCATATCCAATAATACTCCCAAATCAAGAAATGTGGTCACAGTTTCCAAAGGGCAAGAATCAATCACATAAGTGGACGAAATTACGCCCTCGCGAGAGAAAACCATGCATTTACATTTCTTTAAGTTAAGATGCATTAAATTAATTCTGCACCACGTTACAAACAAATCAATATTTCGCTGAAGAACAGCCTGACCATGATCATCATCAAAAGTATAAAATAATTTAACGTCGTCAGCATACATCAGAACATTACAATCAGAAATCGCACACGGAAGATCATTAAGAAACAATAAAAACAGTAAAGGACCCAAATGGCTACCCTGCTGAACACCACCAGTAACATATACAGTCTTAGACAATACATTTCTAAACAATAACCTCTGAGCCCAGGTAGGAGTCTAGCCAACGATGAATAATATCAGGAATACCGATTAATGAAAGTTTCAGAAGCAAAATTCTATGATCAACCCTATCAAAAGCTTTACTGAAATCAATATAAATTACATCAGTCCGAGCTCTGGCAAGAAAACGCCTGCAAACGTGTGTAGTAAATTCAAGAAGATTAGTGACAGTCGACCTACCTTATAAGAAACCATGCTGGAAAGGCAATATTAAAGATCTCATATTAAAAAAGAGTAATTTATTTACTTCTGTTTTATTATAAAAAAAATTTTTTTAATTCTTTTCACAAACTATACCATACATACATACATAATTGGTCATGACAACCCTATATATGACTGTTTCTCACACCGCTCATTTTTATACATGAGTGGCGAGACTTACAGTTTAAAGTCGATTTCGAGTGACAGATTTTTGAGAAACTTTTCATGGCAATTTTATTTAGTCTCTCAGAGTTTTTGAAAGAAATCTGCTGAGAGAAAGTTACTGAAGAAATATTTTTTCATATTTCGTTTAGTTGAAGATGTCTGACCTGGGGCATAACGTCTAATAAGACAACACACTACCTACTAGATCACGGCGACCATAAATCATTTCATTCATATGGCTCGATTGTACCAATTATCGTGCACTTTTTCGAGTGTATGGGGTCGTATCTTGGCAATGACATCATGAATGTTGGACTTTAAATGCTCAATTATGTCTGGTTTGCCGGCGTCATACTTTTCGTCAATGGTGCCTAACACAAATACGTGCAACGGTATCAAATCGTAACTTCTTGGCAATCAATTGCTATAACCATTTCAGCTAATTAAACGGCCATCAAGCGTTTGACGCAATAAAACAATTGTGGCATGAGATGTGTGGCTAGTTCCATTCTCCTGTTGAAACCAAGCATAGTTCACATCAATACCATGAAGAGCGGATACAAAATAATCGGTTATCATGGTGCGATTAGTGTCTCCTTTAACCGTAATTGTTGCGCCGTCGTCATTTGCAAAGAAATATGTGCCAATGATGCCTCAGAGCTATAAGGTGCACAAAATAGTCACTCGTAATGGGTACATTGGCTTCTGTACCACCACATGTGGGTTTTTTGAGCCCCAAATACTACAATTTTGGTAAATAACGTACCCATACATAATTGGTCATTACAACCCTTCAGTCAGGATTACGACCTAGTTTCTCACACCACTCATGTTGTGTGTGTTAATTTTATACATGAGTGGCGGGACCTACAATTTAAAGTCGACTCCGAATGACAGATTTATGAGAAACTTTTCATGGCAATTTTATTTACTCTCATAAAATGGAAAGAAATTTCCAATAAGTCCCGACGTTGTTCAAGCGTAAATCGATTCATTACATTCAGTGGGGATAATAACTGAATTTTGGGACAGAACAGAATGACATAAGTATTGTCATTTTCGAAATAAGCGATGGAGGTACCTAGACTTTTGCTATGCACTATATATACTAAATACATATGTATGTACATATATACCAAGAACTACTCTATGCCGTAACAACAAGGGGTAAGAGTAAACATATCATAACAAGTGTTATTATATACAATGACTTGCCTGTTGTTGCTGTTGTTACTCCTACTTACAGTTTTATAGCATACAGGGTATCTTTTTAAGAGTACAACATAATAAGAGAGAGATTGTTACACACACACACAAATGCATTTACAATAACAATAATAATAATAATAATAGCAGCACAGTAAGAGATAAAAGTTACTTAAGTTAAAAGCTCAAGGCTATCACACTTCAATACAATTTCAAGTAGTTTGTTTTGTTTAAGTATGGGTTTTTATTTGAATGGATGTATGTGTAAGTGTATTCTAGTATTTGTATTTATATTTGTATTTGTGTATTGCTATTTGACCAAACTTAACAATAAGTCAAGAAAACTTTTCATCATAAATCAGCCGCAAATAAATATAAAGAAATTCTATTTTTATTTCTGTTTTGTAGTTTTATTTTTATTTGAATTTTATTTTATTTATTTATTATAAAAGTATGTCTGTATGTATGTATGTATATATTTTTATCTTTATTTTTATATTTCTTTTTCTATTTTTATTTATTTTTTTTTAAATTTTTATTTCTTGTTGTTCAGTAAATTACTGCAGACTAAAGTGATGCCAACAATTTTAAAGATTTCCATGGATTTATAGGAGTTCTAGCTGTACCCTGCGCGTGTTGCTGTGCCACCAACTAAAATAAATTTGAAGGAAAGACGTTACGCAAATGTCCAATTAATTTTGACTCATTTTATTGATTTTGTTTCCCGTTGTCCTGATGATTCAGATGAACGGGCCTGAGTAGTACGCATTCTGTCCTTCCAGACATACAGGAAGGTACTGTTAAAATTTCAAGAAAATCGGTCCAGCCATTTAGCTGTCTATAGACTTCAAACAAACAAACAAACCCACAAACAAATAAACACACATTCTTTTTTATATATAAGATAACGCTAAATACACTGTTACAACTTAACTTTTAACCTTAAGTCAGTAATTCCTGCTGTCATGGCATAAAGATCGCTCAGCAGGACCTAATAACGCCGCTGCGAAAAATGTTTTTTGCATTCATTCAACGTTAAAAAGTAACACTAATGACATACACAATAAAAGAAACACAAGAAACTAATTTTTGCAAGCCATTTGTACATATTTTAATGAATGCTAAGCCCTATTGTGAGGCCACGGTTAAAACCCCATGTAAGACATCTCTAACAAAATGAAATAAGAAAAAAATATTTCTTCGTTGGCTACCTTTGAACAGACTTCTAGCAAAAACTCTGGGAGTAAATAAAAATTGCCACAAAAGAGTTTCTCAAGAATCTGTCGTTCGGAGTCAACTTTAAACTTTAAGTCGCGTCACTCATGTACATAATTGTTACACACAACATAAGTGGTGTGAGAAGCTATGTCGTATTTAGGGTTGCCAGCCTGGCTGGACTTGGCTGGATTGTCCAGCTTTTTTGATGCTTGTCCAGTTTCAAGCTAAAATTTAATTTGTCCAGCTAAATAGAAATTTTTTTTAGTACACTGCAATAACTTGGGCAATAATTTTCATGTTATCTTTGTCAAATCATTAGCTTATTACAAAAGGTTTTATTAACAAACTAGTATAAACAAAATCAAACTAGACTGAATTGTTACTTTTTATTGTTTCGTTTATTTTTTGATTTTTTGTTTGTTTTTAGTATTTAATTTTAATTCTTACTTACATATGTATATGTAAATATTTATATGTCGGATTGAACCGAAAAAATTTAAGTTTAGTTAAAATTTTTTTAAAGAATGCAATGAATTTATTTAATTCTAATATTTTTAAGTAGTAATACATACATATGTTGATAACAATGGATATTTTAATAAAAATGATTTACACAAAACCAAAGTTAACATTTTCTCAGTATTTTGTATGTCCAGCTTTTTTTTGTTTTGTCCAGCTTTTAAAAACCCAATGTCCAGCTTTTTGCGAATCGGAATCTGGCAATCCTAGTCGTATTCCTGTGTATGTAAGCCCCATACCAGTTTCGATAGCAAACCTCCCGTGTTTACTTACAAACTTCCTAACTTAGTTTGGCTGCAGAAAATAATAAAAAAATAATACACAAGAGCCTGGAAGTATGAAAGTTATGGCCATTTATAAATCTATACTTGATCTGAAAAAATTTTTTCTTTTTTTTCGAGATGTCTGACGTGGGGTTACAACCATGATCTTACCTCTAATAAGCCAATACGCAATCTACTACACACCAACGACTTAGATTACCCGATTAATTCACAGGGTCTTTCAACATGAACTTTTATATTTCGATTATCGATAACGACCGGGTTTTTAGGCTACATACATATGTATAATTAGATGTCATTTATGCAGTCATACTTACGTAAAAAGTTATTACAACCCTTTAGTCAGAATTACATTCTAGTTTTTCATACCACTTACATATGTTGTGTGTGTTAATTGTATACGTAAATGGCAGAACCTCCTGTTTAATGTCATACGATAGATTTGGAAAGCTTCTTTTCATGGCAATTTTTTGTATTCTCTGAGTTTTTGCCAAAAGATTGCATAGAGTAATTCGCCGAAATAATATTTTAGTTTTAGTTTAAGACAGCAGATTATGTGCTTCTAATCACGATCTCGAGTCTAATAAGCAAACATATTGCCTACTAGAACGCGGCGAGTTTCAAAAGTTTTCTACGTTTTCTAAATGTTAATTACAGATCGGTTCATGTTTATTTAAGGACGACGTTGGTTTCAACAGGATAGTGCTATGTACCATACAGCTCATACCATATTAGGTGCTCTGAACAAGAGATTTCAGTAAAAGGTAATCTCACGTGGTATTGATGTGTGCTGTGCACCGAGATCGTGCGATTTAACCCTATTATACTGTTTTCACACCTAAATTTAAACCCTGATTTTAGCATTAAAACCATAATCAGCTGATTTTGCGTTCACACTGAAAGTTTTCTTAAATCTGGTTTTAAATTCATGACATCATGACTGTGCAACAGCTGGTTTTGTTTAAGAGAAAATAAGAAAAATTGAGAAATGAAGAAAAAATTGAAAATTATTATAAATATTGTAAAAGAATACTTTAAAATAGTGGATCTATATATAAAAAGTGAAGAAGTGGTTGGAAATCAAGCTGTTTTGTTTTTATTTTGTTTTTTTCTCAGCTGTTTCAACATTTCAATGTTGGTAGCTCTGATTTCGTACATCGAAAACATAGTTGTATTTCATAAAACCTACTTAAAAGGAATTCAAAAAATGCTTTGAGATGCTTTTAACACAATAATTTTGTATCGTAAAACCAGGTTTTTATTATGGTTTTTAATGTTAAAACCAACTTTTGCTTTAAAACCACTCAATGTGAAAACACTATTAGACTTTCTTAAGTAGCAAGCGTAAAGCGAATAAGTTACAAAAGACAGGGACTCTCAAAATCAACATATCCCATCGATCAAATTCAGTCTTATTTATGAACCAGAGCTGTGGAAATTTGAACATTTGAACGACGTTATCCGCCACATATTATGATCTTTATGAAATATTTACATATTTCGTTTTGTTCGAGATGTCTAGGACAGTACTTTAGTCTACGGCGACATTCCCTATACAAAAAAAAAAAATAATTCAACTTCATCAGTGATAGAGAGTTAAGCATTATTGCATATAAATTTAAAGAGTTCTTGTAATTACAAATACTTTACATACTTGAAAAAAATTATGTTAAAAATTGAAATAATTTATAAAAATTCAAAATTATTTCTGCTGTAAATTATTTGTAACATGAACTCTGAATATTTTGCGGTTTTTCTTGATTTTATTTATTTCAAGAGGAAAAATTTTTATTAAAAATAAAGTTCATTATCAATTCAAAATAATCAAGGCTCTGCGAGAATGTTGCCTGGAAATATTATTAAAAATAATGCATATTGCATACAGACCATGAGAGAGAAAAAAGTTAAATATCTTCTATTATTTGTGAGTATTATTCAAGAGTTGATTAAATCTACCGCAAAATATGGAAAAGTAAAGAAGCCTACACATATTGTTTTGTAAAGAAACTTTGATTTCAAAGTATTTGTGGTTTTAACATACAAAAAAACTTTAAAGTGGACGTAATAAATATGCGTAGAAAAATATTAAAATAATAAAAATCGATAAAAAAAAGAAACTTATATCTTACTTACTTAAAAACTGTTCATTTTTATTGGAATCAAATGCTATTTTGAGGCAATTACTGAAATAACATGTCATTCCAAGAAGTGTACATCACAGGAATAAATTTTTGATACTCTGCTCTGAAGTGAAGCATATTCCACCGAGAGCATTCTGCATCGCTGTAGTGGTTGGAGTTCTCATAATGTAAATCTACGTATTTGGTTGCAGAATCAGGGCGTTTGTCTGTCAACGCAGATAGAAATCTACGCCTCATATGTAATTCCATAATCAGAACGCTTCTCTTCCAACACTCAAGGCAAATTATTGTAGTCAGAACAGTTTGCTGTGATAGTTTGGGTCAGGTTTAGCAGCTCAAAATGGGTAACACAGAGATTTTGCTAATTTTGCCCACTTCACATATGATTTATTTCGTTTAAATTTATCATTCTGCATCGGTCAAAACAAATGTTTGTCGAAAGGGGCATGGTCTAGTTGATAGGGAAGGTGAGATAAAACATCTCATCCACTGTTTTCCAAATAGCATTTGACCGGCTACGCAATATGTGGCCGGAGTTCTCATAATGGAAACCTACAGCCTACGTATTTATTTGCATAATCAGGGCTTTTGTCGGCCAACGCTTCACATACGACTTATTGCGTTTGGAGTTATCGTTCTACATCGATTAAAACAAATGGTTGTTGAGAGGGGCATGGCATCTGTGCTATACGGTGGGTACGATAAAACTTCTCATTCACTGTTTTTCAAATAGGTTTTGACAGGCCACACAGGCGCTAGTCTGTGTCACTTCTAGCAGCTCTAAATGGATAACAGAGATTTTGCGAGCTTTCCCCACGTAACATGTGATTTATGGCATTTGGGGTGATCAAATTGAATCTATTTTACGTCGCCAATGAAAATTCGTTGTAAAAATTATATCTTTTTAACTGACCATTAAATCCTTTAGTAGGATTACAACTTAACTTCTCACACCACCCAATGTTTCTGTGTTAAATTTATACATGAGTGACGGGGAACGACAGTTTAAAGACAAATCCGCGTCACAGATTTTTGAAAAAACTTTTCATGGCAATTTTATTTACTCTCAGAGGTTTTACCAGAGGACTGATGAAAGGAAGTCGCTGAAGAAATATGTTTTTTTGTGTCAGTTTTAACAGCTGAAAGTGGAGTTCACTCTTCTGATCCCACTGTTCTGCATTTCCATAGATTGTGACAGTTTCCCACGCTTTACACATGATTTATTGCGCTTGGGATTACCGTATTGAATCCATATCGTATTTTCTTGCATCTGACATAAATTTGAATCGAGTAATGTTGACAATTCTCAACAGAATTCGGGCAAAAACTTTGAGAGTAAATAAATTTACCTTGAAATGTTTCTTAAAAATCTCGCGTTCGGAGTCGACTTTAAACTGTAGGTTCCGACGCTCATGTATACATTTTTACACACACAACATAAGTGATGTGAAAAACAAAGTCATAATCCTGACTCAAGGGATGTAATGACCAATGTATATACTTATGTATGTATGTATGAATGTATGTATGTATGTATGTATGTACGATGACCCGAAAGTGCAGTTTTTTTTTTACAAAATGTCTCTCCACAATACTTCTTGCTATTGTTGGGTTTTTTAAGCAGCTTTAAGGATTTTCAAACGTGTAAGAAAATTATCAATAATCAAATAAATCAAAACAAATATAGCACTTGAGTTCTATAATATCCTGCTGTACTACCGATAATACCTGTTCTGTCATACAATCTTAACTCTAAGTTGGGAATTCGCAGTCATTGCAGGCAATCATATTTGTTTTATGAGGGTGTGAATCATATATAAATCATCTGTGACTAGAGACTTACGCTCAATAAATTTTGGGTGCCAAAAAATCCTTGGCCGCAGCTTGCCAATTGCTGGAAAAAGAAGTCACTGCGAGATTTTCTCCTGATGAATCCAAATTTTCTTCTGCCTACCATATACCAATATCGAGCCAGATTTGCCTCATCTCAATACAAGTAAGTTCTTTTTCTTATCTTTCCTTTGTGGTAGAGGAAAGCTAATCACTTGAATTTTTCTCTGTTGTTTCTGATATCGGATTCGTATAAACCGGCAATCTTTATAGTCATAGGGTGTGGAATTACAAAAAAGTTTTGAAATTTTGCCAATTTTAGTTTTTTGTTGGGAAGTACAATTGTTCCGATTAGAAATGGAATATAATTTCATTCATATGGCTGCCGTGGCTTGCTTCACGGTATCTCAATCGATTGGAACAGTTTTCGTGCATGTTTTCGAGTGCATGGGATCGTATCTCGGCAATGGCATCGCTAATGTTGGCCTTCAGATACCCAATTGTCTGTGGTTTTTCGGAATACACTTTTCTTCAATGGTGCCTCACATAAAATAGTCCAACGATGTCAAATCGCAGCTTTTTGGCAGGCAATTGATGTCACCAGTTCGGCTAATTAAACGGCCATCAAACGGTTGGAGCAATAAATCGATTGTGGCATGAGTTGTGTAAAAATTTTTCACCATCTTATTGAAACTAAACATCGTTCACATTAATATTATGAAGAGCAAGTAAAAAAGTAAGCAATAGGTGGCTCCATAGACCGTAATGATTGCGTCGTCCTCATTTTTAAAGATATATGAGCCAATGATGCCTCCGCTCCAAAAGTCGTACCAAACAATCGCTACTGATGGGTGCATTGGCTTCTGTATGACCACGTGCAGATTTTCTGAGCCCCAAATATGGCAGTTTTCTTATTAACGTATTCACCAAAAAGCTTCATCCAAAAAGATGTTTTTTTTTTGGAAAAATCATTGTTATCGTGCAATATCTCGTTGGCCCAAAAAATTCAAACGTTGCTCAAGCCTAAATCGATTTATTACGTTCAGTGGAGATAATCTACAGAATTTTGTGACAGAATAGAATGACATACGTATTGTCAGATTCGAAATAATTGATGCTTTAAAGTTATAACGATAGATGGCCCACCCGATTGTACTATTGTAGTCGATCATGCGACAAATCTTGGACCCATCAGGGAATACTTGAATGACATTCTCTGAAAGATCTAAACCATAGAATCTTGTATTTTCCTCCATGTGGAATATAATTGGTTTGGTAGCAAAGTCCTCCCCTCGGGGCAATGCAAAAGCGGTTGTCGTCTTAATGCTTATGGATTTTGTCTGCGTATTCCAGTTTAGTTTCCTGTCCAATAGGAACTCTAGATACTTAGAGTGAGAACTATACCATTAATACACATTGAGAGAGAATAAAATACCAACCATTTAAAGCAGTTTTCTAGACCTCCTATGTTTACGTCTTATTTAATTAGCAAAGTTCACTACAATAATTGAGGGTGCACTAGTGATGTACTGTGGCGTATATGTTGCAAACGATCATTAGCATTGAAATGGGCCAAATTATATGTTTTTTATTTTTGTGTCTCTTTACTTTCATTTGTATATATTTTACGTGCTATCATTTGCTTGGTTTTCTTTTTTTTCGTAGACGAATGTAGCAGGTCATTTGAAATTCGCCTCAAATGTTTTGCCCAAAAACATTTGAAAGTTTTGAACTGTTTTTGCACTGTGTTGCCTGGCGTACTATTTAAACAAGTCATAAACAAGCTACTTGCGTTCCACTCATAAATTAAACATAAATGCGCAACTTGCATTTTATGCTCTTTCTTTCTTTCTTGTATACCCTACAACCCTACATTATTTTGTTGTCTGCAAAGTATGAAAGTGATGGTGAACAGAGACAATTTTTTTAAATCGAACGAAGAGTATTTACGTGTATGATAGGCAAATCAATTTTCATTCTACTACTTGAAATTTCTCTAAGGCCATAATTCTCAGCGCAGAATAAATCTTAACTTTAAGCGAGGTAAAAGGGATACGAATTCCTTTACTGGCAATCTAATGCAAGCCTGTCTTCGTCCATCAGTGGTTAAATTTTCCGAACATACTTAAAATAATTGCTCATTATGAACCTTCAGTCTGGATTACGGCGCAGTTTCTCACACCACTTATGTTGTGTGTGTTAATTTTATGCATGAGTGGCGTGGCCTTCAATTTAAAGTCTATTGCGAACAATAGTTCTTTGTGATTCCTTTCTTGGCATTTTTATTTGTTCTCAAAGTTTTTGCAGGAAATCCACTGAAATATTAAATATTTATTCGTATTTCATTTTGTTGAAGATGTCTGACCTGGGCCTAGCGTCTAATAAGCCCAGACAATTCCTACTAGACTACGGCAAGTAAAGAAATGCATAGCTTTTTTAACTTGTACTGATATCGTCTAAAACCCGTCCAATATGTATAAAAATACATCTGCAGGGTGTTCTAACAGGGACCATCTTCTTGGTGTTACATTTGTGAAATCAATTGTCACTTATTCAATCTGTTTTACAATTTTCCCAATCACAAATCGAATATAGCACTGAGCAACATATTTAGCGTCCTTCCTTTCCGAAAATTTTCCTTCACCAATTCACATGAAATACAAGAGCGTTTAATGCATCCCGAGAAAGTCACAACTTAGTGTAGATTTTTGGCTGGCGGCACCATCTTTCTATATTTCTTTAAGAACGATGTTGGCCAGGCCATCCTTGTCAACTGCCAGCACAATAGATTGGCTTTACCAGCTGATTTTAACCTGATTTGGATGACGATATGTGGTTTCAGTGGGATGGCACTACGTGCCATACAGCTCATGCTAAATTGGATATTTTTTAAGAGCGATTGTAGTAATGTAAACTGACCACTAAGATTGTAAGATTTAACTTGTGAGACTCAACTGATGTATGCCCCAGAGTCTTGGGAAAATTGAACGTTTCGAATAATCTCTACCTAGTGAAGCCGTCTGAACGATGTTATATTCCACACAAAATTGGTATTCCCACATACATACATACATACATACATACATAATTGGTAATTACAACCCTTCATTCAGGATTACGACCTAGTTTCTCAAACCACTAAACTTGCGTGTGTTAATTTTATATATGAATGGCGCAGCTACTGTTTAAATGCGATTCCGAAAGATAGATTTTTGAGAAAGTTTTTATGGCAATTTTATTTAGTCTATCAAAGTTTTTGCCAGAAACCTTCTGAGAGTAAGGCGCCGAAGAGAAGTTGCCGTAGTCTAGTAGGTAGTGTATTGGCTTATAAGACGTAAAGCCAGGGTTCGAGCCCCAGGCCAGACATCAAGACAAAATACAAAAAGTATTTCTTGGGCGACTTCCTCTCAGCAGATTTCTGGCAAAAACTCTGAGAGTAAATAAAATTGTCATGAAAAAGTTTCTCAAAAATCTGTCGTTCGGAGTCGACTTTAAACTGTAAGTCCTACCACCCATGTATATAATTACACACAACATAAGTTGTTTGAGAAACTAGGCCGTTGTACAAAGGGTCAATTCGACATGCGTGTACTGTAGTTGTCTTAATCGGCAAGTACACGTCCTCTAACCTAACCTAGCCTAAGGCGCCAAAGAAATATTCTTTTATATTTCGTTTTGATGTCCGACATGGGGTTTGAACCGTGGCCTCACGTCTAATAAGCTAACACACTACCTACTAGACTATGGCGACTACAGTCGTTTAACTGTTGTACTCAACTACAGAATCGTTCCTTTTTTAGTTCACTTGTTGCCATTGGATTAAGAGTTCGTCTACAGGAGTAATTTTATTTCACATTTGAAGAAGAGCATATGAATTAAGAACCGACTTTGTTGTTCTTTAGTGATGCCCATTTGAAACTATTGTCCTAATGGCTTTCTACAGGAATATAATACATAAATGAGTAAGTAAAGCAAATGAGAGTGACTGCACACGACAGTAGGGTAAAGAACTATTCTATTTGTAGTCCCCTATTCGTAAACATTATTTTTAAATTTTTTGGGAGTACTTAAGTTTAGATGTACGAGTGTTACTAAATTTATTTGTGTTGGCTGACGTTTTTTCCATTTATCCCCCTTTTTTAGTTTAGTTTTGTACCCATTCTAGTTGCAGTTATTTTAGCTTATTTCGTTGGGTTTTTTCTTTTATGTTATGGTGGCGGTGGCACAACGAGTATAATTTTTATTTTTATGTGCTTTACGAGGGGATATTTTTAAGTTCTGTTATGAATTAATAAATAATTGTAGAAAAACTGAAAAAAAATATGGAAAAAATCTTCAGCTAAAAACCTAAATAAAAACCTACAAAGATACTTAGAAAATATAGTGTAGTTGGCTTGGACTCGTGTATAATAAAATGCCATATTTAAAGTGCCATGAATAAATCATAGAAAAACACACACAAAAAAAAACGCCAAATAAAATAATAAAGAAAGGACCACAGAAATATGAATTTATAATGAGAAATATGAATGCACATACATAGAAGGGGAAAAAAACTAAAATTTGATGAATTTTGTTTCAATGCATAAATCATATGATTTAAACAATATAACACATTAATTAGAAATATTAAATAGAATACAACAACAGCAAGATACGATTGGTGGTTTATCTCATTTAAACATTTATCGATAATACCATACCATAGCGTAGCCGTACAATAACATTTCAATTTATCAAGCTTTACAATAAAACCCTTATGGACGTTTGTAATTTAATACAATTATCCTGTGTCTGTGTAGCCTTGGTCATGGTATTGTGCATGTATTGTGCATTAACTTGGCTCAACACTTGCATAATTTAATTTGTCATCATTTAAAACTGAAATGGAAAATTGCATAAAAAGCGGTTACAGCGGTTGATGTGTGTTTGTGGCAGGGGTATCCACTTTTTTTCTTCAATTTTTTTCTTTGGTTTTCACATGAAAATAAAATAAATTATATTGTTCATCAGTTTAAATGTAAAAAGTAAATTGTTAACAGTTACATACATACAGTACAATGTTTTAATTTGTTGGCAAAACTTAATTGTTATTGTCATTAAAATCAACTTTTATTGTGTCCTTAAAGTAAGGAGGCAAGACCTCACGCCATGCAATTAATTACAGATAATATAAATGGACATTTAATATCCAGCTTAGTTATACAGCTTTTCGATATACAACAAATCAATACATATTGTAATGATTTTACCTTTTAAAAACGTTTTAAATATAAACTCATAGAAATTTGAAATTTGTATTTAGTTTTAATTAAAATTCTTTATTGTTCGCACAATTCTGTGTGCCACTGTTCACAACTTTATGTAAACAACAACAATTGCCTTTTTTGTTATTCCTCTGTTTATACCCTTTGCATAAACAATAACAATTACTAGATAATAATTCGGCAGATCTTTGTAACGGAGATCTTCAAACCACGATTACTCTCTTTAAACACACTGCGTCTTCCCACAAGACTGACTGAACTTTTACTAACTCATTCGCCTGCTTTGCCTTGCCTTTTATATGCCACAGTAAACAGTCTGATGAATGTTCTTGAAGGCGAACGTTCATGTCTTCGCCTTCTAGAAATCTCTATAAATGTAAACATTATTGTTTACATTTATTATTGTAGTGTTTGTTGTTGTATTTTTGTTTACTTGTTTACCATTCTTTTATGCTAGTGTTTGTTGTTGTATTTTTGTTTACTTGTTTACCATTTTTATGCTGGTGTTTGTTGTTATATTAAGGAGTAAATAATTTGTAAACCGGTTTGTTTAGTGCACTGTTTTGTTTTCGTAGCTTTTGCTTATAATTTTAATGTTAAGCGATGCAGAAGTACAACTGCAGTATCTAGATTTTTCATTTTCCTAACAATATATAAAGGGTGTCATAGTAACGATAGCCTGTATGTATGTATGTTATTGACATAAAACTGAAAACTTCCAATGGCCTGTAACAGAAGACTTTTCTGCGAAAATTTGTCTTAGAAATAGTTGCTATAATAAAAGCACGCTTCGATTTGTTGTATCCATCTGTCATCCAGTTGAGGTCACAAAAACTCTGTAATATTCTACTTGTAATGAGTGCTGTTTGCAGTTACTACAGTTTCGGCATTAGCAGAGCTTGTTGTGTATGCATTTGTTTCGTATGGATTGAATAACGATTTTCTGTGCACCAAATTCATTAATTTTGTTTATTCAGATAATTATTATTATCAATTTGAACAGGTTAGTTATTACTATGACAATACGATCAATCTATTTTATACAATATTTCTATAATATCTTCTCTAAGCCTATTTTGTAAAGTTTAGTATATTGCTCGGTGTCAACAACGACAATTCCACACCTAGTACCCAGATGTTTCCTTTTAGGATGCAGTAATGCCGCACAGCTTCCAAGAACGTGTTCGTGTGATTCATTCACATCATTACAGAATCTACATACTGGGCCCACTTTCTACATCCGCTATTCTGAATAAGTGTACTCTGAGGCTATAGAATCTTGTCCTGGATGGTTAGTACTGTTAAGTTTTACCTAAATCGTCTAAAGCATCACTCAGATCTCCTATATTCTTTTAATTTACCAACAAACATTTTGATTGTGTTCCATAACAACAAGAAGTTCAATGGTAAAAGGCGTTGATGACACTCCACACATCTCTTTCGGTCGCCTGTACAAAAGTTTATTCTCAACCACTGTTTTCATTCTAAATTAACTGTTTAAAAAGTTCTTCTTCTTTTTAGCCACCTGCCACCGAATCAACGCTCTGTTTCATAGTTAAGATTATAAAGCAACAAACATTTGCATATGATGTGCTTGCTGCTTTTTCTTTCTTGGACATGATTTTGAAGGAAGTAAAAGATCTCTTATCGCCCCCTTTTCATAATTTTGTATGCACTTGAGCATTAGTGGACACTTTTCAATGCCAAAAATCTTTAGTAAAGTTTGCCTTAAAACTGAGCAACTGAAAAATCTCAGTTTCTAGTCTTCGGTGTTGGCAAACTGAAAAGGCTAACTGCTCCAAAATTCATCTTTAAGTGGATACTGCAGATGTTAAAAGCACCATGTTTGATCATGTTATGATTCTTAGCAAAGTTTTTGCGCATGAGCCGGGGAAGGTTTCTAAGTTGGTATGACCAACTTCCGTCAGGTGGTGCCAATGAAAATGACTCAAAATTAATTAAATCGTAAACTGTACATTCTTTACCAAATTTGTTGCGCATGAGTCGACGGAGGTTGGTTCGATTAATTTCCGATGGATGGCGTCACTGAAAATTATTCAAAATGAATGACAAGCAATTGGTCGATCTACACCTCAAGCACGAAGAAAAGCGCATTACGAGCCTCAGAATCAGACGAGCATTGAGACCGAAAAATCTTCGAGTATATGCCGCTGAGACCCGTTCGCTTGAACCACTTGAACAACGAGAAGTGAGATTAGAAACTGATCGAATGCGTACTACTCAGGCCCGTTCATTTGAATCATCAGGACAACGGGAAACAAAATCAATAAAATAATTCAAAATTAATTGGACATTTGTGTAATGTCGTTCCTTCAAATTTATTTCAGTTGGTGGCGCAGCAACACGCGCAGCGTACAGCTAGTTACATTGTAAGGCGGTTGATAAGCTACTATATGTAGATGTTACTGATCCCGCAGGTTTCTCAATATCCGCAATTGATTAAATTTTCTAACTGCTTTCAAGCTCGATTGTACGGAGAGTTGTGCTCAGATCAGTTTATCAGGACTTGTCAGTTAGCTCTGGGACATTGCATCATGTGTTATCGCGATTGGACATTTCGTGTATTCTCGATCATTCAACGTAGGTGTCGTTACTTGATACCGAATTCAACACTAAATTCATAAAATTTTGAAGCTGATTTTGAGTTTGGTTATCCGTAGAGACATGCCTATGCTAGTTACAAGACCAGTTTATCAGGACTTGTTAGTGGTATCTCAATGGGTTGCTACGTGTACTCAAGTAACCTTTTCCATTGTGTGTTACTTCCCCCCAACTATATTCCCTGTTACGCGACATACAAAACCTGGTTTCTGAATCATTCTTTTAAAAAATCTAAATAAACGGGGTGTTACAATTTTCAACATAAAACCCATTCAGTAAATCTGCTTATGAAAGTGACAAGCTCGCGCTTATTGCATTTTGCAAAAAAGTCAACAATTTCTAAGCTTAACATTGGCAATTGCTTCAACAGTAATTAGATTTGCGAATTCATTCGTTAATAAAACTTTTCAAATAAAATGTAGAAATTTACAATGACAACAACAAAAACAGTAAAGAAACATCCCGAGTAACTCGTATCTTGCTAAACAACTTTTTCAATTAAATGACAAATTGTTTAAATGAAAACAAAAAACAAAAAAACTCGACAAAAATAGAAAAGAAAAATAATGCAAAAAAGAGCAGAAAACGAATGTTAAATTATACACTTATGTGTGGTAAAATGTCATGTCGATTGTCAAACCACACAATGCATGTGCACTTCAAGCATAATTACACACTTTTAACAAAATTTAAAAAAAAAAGAAAAAAACAACTGCAGCAGCAACAACAACAACAGCAACATCAACAATTAAAGTTAATGCATAATAGCTTTAGTGATGCCAAAAAGTCAACCAACTCACCCATACTTCTTATCACAATCCCTGGCAGGCTAGGCAAGCAAGCAGGTTCAGGCAAACCAAACAACAAAAAAAAGAACAAAAATTAAATGACTGAAGTGAATAACAGCAACAAAAATTCAATTAAATGCTCATGAAAATACATACAAACAAGAAATTGAAAAAACTGAAAAAACAACAGCAACAACTGCAACAACAACAAATTTGTAATTTACTTTTACCATATTTTTGTACAAAATGAAGTGTACAATCAAAGGATGCACACACATATACACATACACACACAATATAAATTCATCCACTTCATGTAATTATGATGATAATGATGGTGAACAACTCTCCCACACATTGACAGCTTCTCCTATATGTTTATAGGGTGGGCCATTTAAAAAGTTTAAATTTAAAAATGCAATAAAGCGAAAACGGTAGCTGTCTTCATAGTACCTCATTCGATCGAACCAATTTTAGTGCACTTTTTCGAGTGTATGGGGTCGTATCTTGGCAATGGCATCACAAAATTTCTTTGGTTTGTCGGCACATCACTTTTTTAACTACGCCCCTTAGAAAATAGTCCAACGGTGTCAAATTGGAGCTTCTTAGCGGCCAATTGACATCACCATTTCGGCAAATCAAACGGCCATCGAACGTTTGACGCAGTAAATCGATTGTGACATGAGATGTGTGGCAATTTGAATCATCCTGTTGGAACCAAACATTGTTCACATCAAAATCATGAACAGCGAGTACAGAAAATCGTTTATCATGATGCAAAAAAAGTCTTCATTGACTGTAATGGTTGCGCTGTTCGAAATCGATTTCAAACATTAAGTTCCGTCACTCAAGCGTGAAATTAATACACACAACGTGGGTGGTATGAGGACCTAGGTCGTAATTCTGACTAAAGCATTGTAATGACCAATTAAGTTAGGTGTGTAAGTATAAAATTAATTATCCGTCAAATGGCCTCCAAGGCTCTGGTGGCAGTACATTACGATTTTCAAGGAATTTTCCATGATTTCTTCACAGCGATGTGGGTACTTGGATTAAGTGACATGATCGCGGGGTTATTTGACTCCAGATATCTGGAAATCGAGTAGCCCTTGTCTAGTAGGTTGTCTAGATTATTAGACCTGAAGCCACGGTTCAAACCATAGGTCCGACATCAGACGAAACATGAAAAATTTATTTGTTCGACGACTTTCTCTGGCAAAAACTCTGCAATTTAATAAAATTGCCATGAAAAGTTTCTCCAAAATTTGTTGCTCGGAGTTCGCTCTAAACCGTAACATAAATGGTGTCAAAAGCTAGGTCGTAATCCTGACTGAAGAGTGTTGTGCTGACCAATTATGTATGTATGTATAGGGTGGGTGATTTAAAAGTTTGAATATAGAAATGCAATAAAACAAAAACGGTTTGAAATTTTGGCAAATTTATGTTTCTATGTAAAGTACAATCATTTCGATTAGAAATGGAACATTATTTCATTCCTATGGCTGCTGCGGCTGGCCTCACAGTACCTCATTTGAGCGGAGCAATTTTCGTGCACCTTTTCGAATATATGGCATCACAATTGTTGGCCCTCAAATACTCAATTGTCTCTGGTTTACACTTTTCTTTAACGGCGCCCCACAGAAAATAATTCAACGGTGTTAGAACGCAGCTTCTTGGACCCATTGTCATAACCATTTCGGCTAATTAAACGGCCATAAAACGTTTGACGCAATAAATCGATTGTGGCATGAGATGTCTGGCAAATTGCACCATCCTATTGAGACCAATCATCGTCCACATAAACACCATGAAGAGCGAGTATTGTAAAATGGGTTATCATGGTGCGATAAGTGTCTCCATTGACCGTAATGGTTGTACCATCTTCATTTTTCCAAAAATATCTGCCAATGATGCCTCCACTCTACAAGCCCCACTAAACAGTCTCTCGTAATGGGTGCATTGGCTTCTGTAAGACCACGTGTAAGATTTCTGAGCCCCAAATACGACAATTTTACTTATTAACTTAACCACGAAGATAAAAATGAGCTTCATTCGAAATGGTGATTTCCTTTTTTTTGGCAAAATCTTCATCATCGTGCAGTTTTTCGTTGGCCCAATAAATCGCAACGTTGCTTAAGCTTAAATCGGTTCATTACGTTCAGTGGCGATAATCTACAGAATTTTTTTACAGAATAGAATGACATAAGCATGGCCAGATTCGAAATAACCAATGATTCGAATTTAAACCGATAGATGGACCACCCGTTATATGCAATATTTGTACACACAATTACAACATATTTCTGTGACCAAAGGGCTGGGAAAATAGCCACAGGATCTTGCGGATAATTTAAGCCGTATTATGTGCAAAAAAAATATTTCGTTTATAAATGAAATTTCTCTTGACTTTAACTTCAAGTGAAACGCACACTATCTTGCAGCATTTTTCTTTGGCATCAAAGTATATGAATATGAGAATAATTTACGGCATTTCATAAATTCTGTAGTTTAGTAGAAAGAGGTAAAAAAAATTTTAAATTTTCAAAAATGAAATTCAGATGAGTCTTAAAATGAAATGGTAAGCCCTAAGGAATCTTTATGAAAAACAATAAAAATGGAATGCTCACCATGTCTAGTAGTGTACGATATCGAATACGAATTGAAAAAAGTGCTTATAATAGAGATTCCAAGGAAAGAGTACTCAACTGAGTGCAGGAACTGGAGAGTCGAAACTCTTCTTAGTACGATGAAGAAGGTAATTGCCTATATACTGTATTAATGCCTGGCAGATAATAAACAGGTTGGTTTTAGTCTCGTCAAATTTGGTTCTGATAAATCAATTACTAATTTACTTAATTGGTCATTACAACTCCTCAGTTAGGATTAAGACATAGCTTCGCACACCACTTATGTTGCGTGTGTTAATTTTTTACGTGAGTGATGGCACCAACAGTTTAAAGTCGATTCTGAACGAAAGATTTTTGCGAATTTTTTATGGTAATTTTTATTTACTCTCAGAGTTTTTACCGGACACGTCTAATTAGACTACACACTACCTACTAGTTACGTTGGTTATCAATTGCCAGTGCATAATAACGTAGGAAATACTGGAGTGGCTATTTGTATTGTACTTGATATTCCCTAACTTTTAAAAGGCAAACCACTCGATATGAAATGTGGGAAATTATGTGTATAGAAAGATAACCGACCGCATTGCGTACGATTATCGTTGCATTCTGTACTCATGAACGAGATGTAACATCGTGAGCAAAAGGTTAACGTGATTTAAATGACAGCCATAAAGATATAGACTATGCCGACGATATACTATGTCTGCTGTAGCCCAATTCCAATGATATGATAAGGAGCAAATTGGAGTCTGAAAATGATTTAATACGGAAATATTTGTAGCAGCTTTGTAAAGTGAATTGTTTTTTACGAATGCCTCGATGCCTGACCAGGATCGGATATGACCAGGAGTGTAAACGATCTGGAATTTCCAGGGCAGCTGCCGGAGTGTGATTCTAAATCTACAACCCAGTTTCTTAGCTCATCCATGTTCTGTGCGTTAGTTTTATCCATGATTTTTTTTTATCCCCTAAGTTTTTTCAAGAAAACTACTGAGAGAAGATTGGTGAAAGAAATATTTTTTTCAGATATTGTTCTGTTCGAGATGTCTGAGGTAGGGTTTGAACTACGCGCCCTCGTCTAATAAACCACCATCTATTCGACTTCAGCGAAATAGAAACAGCAAAGGAAAATAAATTAGGGAATAAGGTGAAGGTACTTGGAGCGGATAGAACGAAATTGAGATCGATATTTCAAGCCCTTTTCCCAAAGGAAAATTATCACAATGGAGCTCTTGACTAATAAAGTCTGCTGTTAATCAGACTGTAGACATCAGAGCGTAATTTTATTACCTGAAAATGATATATAAAGCGTTAGCCATGGGGTCTGGAACTTAGAAATAAGAACACTCTAGGCCTTAGTTTAAGTATATGTGTTAAAAAGTCGCAGACAGGTTGATTACTACTTACTCAATGGATTATTACAACAATATAGTCAGAATGACAATGTAGCTTCTCACACCACCCAAGTTGTGTATGTTAATATTATCTATTAGTGGTGGACCAACAGTTTCAAATCGACACCGAAAGACAGATTTTTAGAGAAACTTTTGATAGTAATTTTATTTTGCTCGCAAAGTTTTTGTCTGAAGACAGCTGAGAGGGAGAAAAATTTCATGGGACTTGAAGACATCTAACCTATAGCACAAAATTGTTTGGCAAAATATTATAATAAATCCCAGTTAAATCGATACATAATCAGGGGTGAGACGTACGTTCTGAGAGCCCTCAGAAAGGCAATTGAAAGCAGTTTGCTACGAAAATCATATCGCAAATAATTCTATCCACAGGCAAGTAATTATTGCAAGCTAGTAACTAAACTTCTTTTTATATATTCAGATATCCAGAAATCGCTGTAGTCTAGTAGGTATTGTGTTTGCTTATTAGACGTGACGGTTCAAATCCTAGGCCAAACATCTTGAACAAAACGAAATCTGGAAGAATATTTCTTCGGCGACTTCCTCCAAGAACAAAGAAAAATTTACATGAAATGTTTTCTCAAAAATTTGTCGTTCGGGGTCGACTTTAAACGGTACTAATGGAACAAAGTTAACACATACAACACAAGTGGTGTGAGAAGCTTGGACGTAATTCTGACTGAAGGGGGTTGAAATGACCAATTATGTATGTATTCCATCGAAATGTGAAGGTGCAATTAAAATTATTCGCCTACAGTTTTAAGATTATACCCTAGAAGACGTTCTTATATTACTGATAAGATCATTTAATACTTTGCCCCTATGTTTCCTCGTATTTAAAGTAGTTGCATGATTTAAATTTAAAGATTTAATTTAAAGAAAAGAAATAGTTGCTCTTTGCTTTTTTTATAAAATTCCTCATTACATTTATTACATTTGTTTTGTTATTTTTGGGAACTAATTTTTCTTTCACCATTTTATTACCAGTCAGACGCAACAGAAACAAAATGAATTTGAAACAAGAAGATTGCATAGCATAGAGAAATGAAATTACAATGAAATTGTAATTCTATTATGTTATGTAAATGACCCTGATTTGAAAAATCTTTGTCTATAAAAACAATGTCATTTTATTTTATCATAAACTTCTGCTTGAAATATATTTACAAACACAAACAAAAAATCAAACAAAAGATGCTGGAGACTCTAAAAACTGCTACTTAGCCAGTCAAACTAAAATGTACCACAAGGAGGTCGGTGGCTGTTTTCACAAATGAACTACACAGTAATAATACAGACTAAAAAGAAATCCATTATTTAGGCCAGTTATCGGGGAGCAAGAGAAATAAAAATAATGTGTGTGTATAAAACAAATGTCATTAAGTTTATCATGAGAATGAACTTCAAACATTTGTTCATTTGGACTTTTTATTTATTTCGCCAAAAAAAGAACAAAAAAAAATAAAAGCAGACGAAAGAATAAATACAAATAATAGGACTTTATTTACATTGTCAAGGTTATTTTCTTAAGATTTAGTACACACAACATGAGCAGTCAAGGAGCAGTAAAGCAATTTCATTAAGGCTTTTAAATTAAACGAAAGAGATAAAAAAATTATTGCATTGAACATTCAAAACATTGGCTGGAAATCAATTAAATGGATTTTGCTCTCTTAAAAACTCTGTATACAGTTAATGACTGCAAAAGTCTTGCCATCAAAATCAAGGAAACTTTATCACAATTTTTTTCTTTTATTCTGCAGCAGAGGTCAGCAATGAGTATTCAAAACGATGAGTAGATTCGAATCATACTCATAATTTCTGATATTTATACGCATTCATACTTATTTTAATTTCATACTCATACTACTCATATTCAAAGTTTGAAATACTCATGGCACTCATACTTAACAATACGCATGGTGTTATTGATTTCGACTCTCCATGACTCATCGTATACACGAATCACAAAATAAGTATGATTCGCGTACGAACACTACAATACTCTCAAGAAGGTTGTGTGTTTGCTCTGCTTGCTGCCTTTGTCTTTTTTGTTTATGTGTCTTTCTTCTCTCTTTGCAAATGCAACAACAACTAAGACTGTAAATTTTGATGAATGATTCGAATCACTCGAATCTTTTATGAGTATTATAAGTATTTTTCTAAATTTATGAATCTGAATGCGTAGACGTATGAATCAAACAGAGTTCGAATGTAATGAGTTTGATGTCAACGTTGTACTACGTTGTTGTGCAACTTATGTACTTATAAATCAATCAAATCAGACTAGTTGGATTTCAATACTGCTGACTCACTCATACTCAAAATTTCATGAGTACTTATGAGTAGCGAAAAAGCGATTCATTGCTGATAGAAAGAGCTTTAGAGGAGAAAAATGTTTGTACCGCTGTATTCTTGGACGTTTCACAAGCATTCGACAAAGTCAGTCATAAGGGTTTACTCACGAAACTAAACATGCAATTGCCAAGGGCGTACTGTACTTTATTTAAATCGTACCTGAAGGATAGGTTGTTTCGCGTTAAGTATGATGACGAATATTCCCAATTAAGGGAAATACAAGCAGGAGTACCTCAAGGAAGCATTCTGGGTCCACTTTTGTATGTTTTATACACTAGTGATATACCAGAATTTGCTGGAACGACTATGGCTACATTTGCCGATGACACGGCTATTTTGTCAGTTGCCAGAACTGAAAATGAGGCGAAACATAAGTTACAAAACGCACTTACCTCGGTCTTAGAATGGACTAGAAAATGGCGCATAAAATTAAACAGTTCTAAGTCAACACATGTTGACTTTACAAATAAATCAACTTTAGGTACCCCTATATTCATGGACGGTATACAAATACCGTATTCAAATACGGCAAAATATCTTGGTATGACACTGGATGCGAAATTACGTTGGAATGAGCATGTTAAAATTAAAATTATGGAACTACAACTAAAATGGAAGAAGCTAAACTGGTTAATCGGGAGGAAATCCAAACTGTCTATTGAAAATAAATTGTTAATATATAAACAAATATTAAAACCTATATGGACTTATGGAGCACAATTGTGGGGATGCACAAGCGAGCAAAATATAACTATTATTCAACGTTTTCAGAACAAAGTACTCAGATGCATCGTAAACGCACCATGGTATATACGCATAAGTGATTTACATCGTGACCTTGGTGTAAATACTGTTAAAAAAGAGATTGAAAACATTGCAACAAAACATAACATCCGACTCAGAGACCACGTCAATTCAGAAGCATCATCTCTTGCTGATCCCATTGGTTTGGAACGCAGACTTAAAAGACGGAAGCCATCCGACCTAATTAGAAGCTCTCTTTTGGCTTGATGACGTAATAATAATCATAAATATATATTAAATTAAAGTTTATGTTTATTTAAATTTGTATTTAATAATAATTTAAAGGTATTTAAATGTTGGAAGTAAATTACTTGTTAGTTATAATAACTAGTTGTAATAATTAATAAATGAGAATTTAAAGAGAAAAAAAAATTGCTGATCTCTGTTCTGGATATTACATCCATACATAACTGATCATTACAACCTAGCTTCCCTAGCCACTTATGTGTGTTGAGAACTGGTGGAGAGGCAGTCACCGAAGAAATATTGTTTTCATATTTCTTTTTGTTCGATATTTGTGGGCTAGGGTTTGAACCGTGTCCTCACGTTGAATAAGCAAGCGCACTACACATTAGACTACCGTGACTTCTGGATATCAGAAAATATAAAAAACGTTTAGCCTGCGCTACTACCGTGCAACAAATACCTGCCTGTGGATGGAATTATTTTCGGTTTCTTTCTTATTAGTGTCGCTTGCGTCGGACATCTGTGATTTACCAAATCGCGTTCGTCAGACACATATGACTGACATGCCTCATGTAGAGCCTCTTAGCGTCAGATACATATGACTGACATGGCTACCATCTCTTATATTCATTTCTGATATATTTTTTCCAAAAAATCGAGAAGTTTTGTATAATTTTCAGGAAAAAATTGTTTAAGATTTAGACAATCTATCCCAGTGTTGTCTTGACGTTCTGGGCATGAAAATTCAGTGTGATGTTGGCTAGAACCGAAACATTTTTTAGTGCCTTGGCTTCTTAAAACGGTGCAAGAAATATTTCACTTCATTTGAACTTCTTCCGATTTACACCATCTATATCCGACCGAGAATAAAATACTATTTTGAGACTTTTCGATAGCGTACTGGATAGTGTAGAGTATACAACTCCATTGGTTTATTAGAGCATCGTTGAAATGTGGCTTGTTTCACTGTTCTGTTGGTACTACAACGGATTTTGTTCATTATCATCATATAATACCCGTGTTTCTCAGCGAGCACCTTCGTTTGTGGTCGATTGGCCAGTGGATCGCACAATGCATTGCGGACAAAATTTGTTCTTTAGTCGGACTATTTGTATGTGGAACTCATACTCATACATACAACCCTTCAGTCAGGATTTCGACCTAGTTTCTCACACCACTTATGTTGTGTGTGTTAATTTTTATGCATGAGTGGTGGGACCTACAGTTTAAAGTGAACTCCGAACGACAGATTTTTGAGAAACTTTTCATGGCAATTTTATTTACTCAGAGTTTTTACCAGAAATCTGCTGAGAGGAATTCGCCGAAGAAGTACTTTATGTATTTTGTTTTGATGTCTAGCCTGGGGCTCGAACCCTGGCTTTACGTCTAATAAGGCAACACACTACCTACTAGACTACGGCGACTTCATGTATGTGGAACTCCCTTGGTGCAAAAGACTATCTTGTCACTTATGGCATAAAAGGTTTCAAATCTAGTATCCTCCTGCCCATAACAAATTTTTCAACACAATGCGCTGCATGAGTAGGGGCAGTCCCCTGAGTGTTGGTACTTGCCTTTGGGCTTCCTAGGGTAATGTTAAAAGCTGCATTCGAATCTTTTAAAATGGCCTGCAACGGCAAATGTTAAATTAGGCTCAACTACGAAAAGTGCCAAATCTTATTTCAAAATTCTTGGTATTGCTATTATATGCTGGGTAATTTTAGGATATTTGCAGATATTCGGAGAAAAGATAAATCGTCAAATCTGGCAGCTATGCTTGTAACGACCAATTATGTTATGTATGTATGATTGTAGAAACCAAAATAAAGGCAATATTGGGGTTCTAGTCCATTGACTTGCTTTAATTTTAAACCAAGGACGATTCTGGAACTATCATTATTAGGCTGATAAGGCAATGAATTCAATTTAATTAGGCATGGAATACAAATTTAATTAAATTTTCTGAATAAAAATTATACTTTAAACTGTAAATCCGTTTATTAAGAGTTCATAATTTTACCTGCACATGGTTCGCCAAATCGACCACCCATTCTTTTCATTTCAATTAATACTCCTTTAAGAATTTGTTTCGTGATTTGTATTGTTTTATTTCACCAGTTTTTTTTTTCTATATTGTCTACTTAGAAACAAAAGACTACATTTTCTACTTTTTAATAAAAAAAGAAATTATAAGTAATAGAGGTAGACTAAGTCATAACAGGCAGTCTCATACAGCCAAGTTATATAACTTGGCTTGACTGTGTAAAATGCATTGAATTTAAAACAATGCTTGTCACTTGCAATTCTACCAGCATGAGAATACTGTGAACGAACGATAAAATAAATTGTAAAGATAAAACATACAAAATAAAAGGAATTAAAAAAATACAAAAAATAAAAAAATAGAAGTTAAAGCACAACAAGGACAATGGCATGGAATAAACACACAAGAAACAAGGAAGTCTGCAAGCATTAGGAGGACAATTAAAATAATCACACGCCCTTAAATTTCTAGGGGGAATTTTTCTTTTTCTATAATTTGTCGGAAATGCAGAGTTTTTATGGGACTTGTTTTAAGGAATAAATCTTAAGGTAATGCAACACGTTTAAATGCTTAAAGAAGTTAGTAAAGGGTGTTTTTTTATAGAGGTATAGAACTTTAAGTTGCAATAAAACAACGATGGATTATTCGATTGACATGAATTTTATTTATCCGAAAGATAATCTTGTGGCATTACATTTTAAATATGATTTCTGGAATATGACCGCCACAGGCTGGCGCGGATGTAGTCCAATCTGGACGTCCAATTTTCGATGACTTTTTCCAACATTTATGGCCGTATATCGGCAATAATACGGCGAATGTTGTCTTCCAAATGGTCAAGCGTTTGTGGCTTTACCGCATAGACCAATGACTTTACATAGCCCCACAGAAAGTAGTCTAGCGGTGTTAAATCACAAGATCTTGGAGGCCAATTCACAGGTCCAAAACGTGAAATTAGGCGGTCACCAAACGTGTCTTTCAATAAATCTATTGTGGCACGAGCTGTGTGACATGTTGCGCCGTCTTGTTGAAACCACATCTCCTGGACATCATGGTTATTCAATTCAGGAATGAAAAAGTTAGTAATCATTGCTCTATACCGATCACCATTGACTGTAACGTTCTGGCCACCATCGTTTTTGAAAAAGCAATGATTCCACCAGCCCATAAAGCGCACCAAACAGTCAGTTTTTCTGGATGTAACGGTGTTTCCACATACACTTGAGGATTACCTTCACTCCAAATGCGGCAGTTTTGTTTGTTGACGTAGCCATTCAACCAGAAGTACGCTTCATCGCTAAACAAAATTCACTTATGAAAATCGGGAACAACGGTAATCTCGTTTTGGGCCCATTCGACGAATCTACGCCTTACTTGATGATCGTTTGGCTTCAAATCTTGCACGAGTTGGATTTTGTAAGCACTCAAACCAAGATCCTTCCGCAAAATCTTCCATAAAGTGGATGGACACAGATCCAATTCCTGTGCTCGATGGCGGATGGACTCATTCGGGTCTTCCTCAATGCTACGTTCTACAGCAGCAATAGCTTCTTCTGTACGCACCGTACAGCATCTCTGGGGATGCGAGTTATCAATAAGAGTAAACGTGGTGCGAAAACGTTCCATGGTTAATCGAATTAACTGCTCTGATGGACGATTTTGTCGACGATAAAATGGACGTAGTGCGCGATACGTTTTCCGCACAGAACCATTATTTTCGAAATAAAATTGCACTATTTGCAAGCGTTGTTCAGGCGTGAGTCTATTCATGATGAATTGCCAAACCAAAATGAGAATAAATCACTTGACAGCTGTTAAATCGGTCGCCATCTTGAAAAGTAATGCCAACTTAAAGTTCTACACCTCTATAAAAAACACCCTTTACTTGTATGGTAATATTTCCTAGTGGGGGTCTATTCATATGACAGCGTAATCTTTTCATATGGCAGAGTAATTTGGCAAAAAAAATATTTTTTTGCGATCGTTTATACAAACTATTTATGCCTTAAATTTCTTAATAGACAGTGAATGTATCACAATAAATTGGAAGCACAATTGTGGTAGTAAGCATACTGCGGTCAAGCAATGTCAATAATAACACCATTCGACGGTCAAAGTACATCCAGCTAATGACATAATGTAGGCTGTGAGTTTTGTTGAGTAGAACTCAAAAATATTTTTTTATATTTCTCGAACACTCCAAACTTGTTTTATTTGACAAAAACTGATTTTTTGATCTTTTCACACAAAATTATTGATTACCCAAATACGTTTGAACCTATTTAAAAAATCGAAAGTTATTTGAAAGGGGAGTGATTAGCCTTTAAAACGGTATACAGAAACATTTTGTTCAAACTTATACATCGCCGAAATAAAGTATATTAAATATATTTTCAAAGCTGACTCAACGCCAAAAATCGATGATAATGCGAATGGCATCAAGCGAAAACTTATTTACTCCAGAAATTAAAACGCGTCTGTACCTCTCAGTGAGTACCTGAAGAGTTCAGCAAGTGTTGCGTAACTCAAAATGCTTTCAATACACGAAAAGGATGGCGCGCCCAGCTTTCCAAAGAACATAAACAAAAACGACTTTTGTGGGCAAAAAGTCAGAAGGATTTCGGCGACAAGTGGGAAAAAGTTTTATTTAGTGATGAGAAGAAATTTAACTTAGATGGTCCAGATGGTTTCCAGTATTACTGGCATGATTTACAAAAGGAGAAAGAGGTTCGAATGAGTAGAAATTTTGGTGGTGGTTCTTTAATGATTTGGGGAGGTTTTTCCATCAAAGTTAAGCTCCCTTTGGCATGGATTTCTACAAGGATGACCTCAGAAAAATATTGTGAAATGCTGGAAATTTCTTTGATTGAACACGGGGAAGATTTAATGGGAAATAACTTCATTTTCCAACAAGATAATGCAGCCATTCACACATCCCGTTCTACTAAAGAGTGGTTCAGATCAAAAAATATTGAGGTTCTGGACTGGCCAGCCCGAAGTCCCGATTTAAACCCGATAGAGAAGTTGTGGGGCATTCTGGCGCGCAAAGTTTATGCTAATGGTAAGCAATTTTCTGGCGTAAATAAATTGATAGATTCGATTAGGAGAGAACGGGCAAATATTTCCAAGGAAACTTTAAAAAAACTTATAAATTCGATGAATAATCGCATATTAGAAGTGATAAAAAATAAAGGAGGAAATATTAAATATTAATTTTAAGGAAAATTTGTTTTTTTGCGATATTAAAGATGAACCTATCATTATTTCGCACCTATATTTGAATTTATTTTATTTTTTTTTCGTCAACATTATGGTTTTATCTGGAAACTTAATTAATCTTGTACAAACATTGAATTTAAATTAAAAACATATGGTTTATAACATATTTCTTTAATTCAGAGTACGAAAATTTATTTTTTTTTTTAATTTTTACCTATGAACCTATCTTTATTTCGGCGATAATACTAAATTAGATAATACTAGTTTTAGCTCAAGTTAGGTTAAACTGGCAACCGACTCAATAGGCACAGCTTACATGGGTTCTATAAGGTCGCATTGTAACTCCAATGTTGGGTCATATAATTATAGCTTCTGCTTCTAGCTTTCGAAAGCTTTATAAAGTTAAGAATTATTCTCAAATCGCCTTTATGCAGGCATGTTTGTTACTAAATTCTGGTTGTCCAAGATTTTTTTCTCAGGGTCCCAAGAACCGAGGCAATGGCATAGAAAATCTTCTGTGGTTTCCTGAAAAGTTGTTATGGAGTGTCTACCCAGTCTCCTAGGGTGTACTGTCAGAGGCCAGTATTCCGTTATCACTGGTATGAAATTCCTTAAATGGATAGGTTTAATGCAAATTCTGCTCTACATACATCGATATCAAGCCAGATGTGGCTGGTGTCTCTAGAAGTGGGGTTTTTATTCCATCCAGCTTTTTGCATCTTAATGGAGTTTTTGTGAAAGCATTTGTTTACTTCTCAGCAGAGTTACTTATTTACAGTCAGGATTACAACCTATACGCGAAGGATAAATCGACCGTAAGCGACTGTCTTAGTTTCCGAATACATACTTACGTACATACATATTTGGTCATTACAACCCTTCAGTCAAGACTACAACCTAGCTTCTCACACCCCTTTGTTGTTGAGTTCGATATCAAAGTATCCACATATACATACAACGGTAAACGTCGAATGTCTGGCTGTCTCTCCCAGACACACACGGCATTCTTAGACTTAGAATTGCTGTACGCATTCCCTAGGGATCTAACACACATACATATATACATTACAACCCTTCAGTCAGGATTACGATCTAGCTTCTTACACTACTTATGTTGTTTTTATACATGAGTGGCCGGACCTAAAGTTTCAGTACAATTTATTTACTCTCAGAGTTTTTGCTTGAAATCTGCTGAAAGAAAGTCGCCGAAGAAATATATTTTATATTTCGTTTTGACGAAGATGTCGAAGCTAGGGTTGTGACCACGAGCTCGAGGCGTCATATATAATAAGCCTACTTACTAGACTTACGTGTCTTTAACGGGCTGCATTAAAAATACGTATGTCATCTTACGATATGGTCTGATACCAAATTCGCCTGAAAATCATCTGGTAGGGGCTGGTAGTGCATTCTTGCCTTGTCTCTATTAAGTTACAGCGCTCAATGTTGTCATGAGTCAGATTACTGTGCCCTGCATCCTTACATTTTTTAAGTGCTGTAGCGCCTTATGCTTTTGTGCTTAGCCATGTTGCTTGTAATTTTCCTTCAGTTCCTCTAGGCTATGCCGTGTTTATTAAAACTTAAAAAAGTGGTGGTTGTTCCTTCTCATTACGTCTTCTAGTACCATCTTAACCTCTTTTTCCACATTGGAAGGTGCTGAAGTACCATTTTCTAATATCATCGTTGCAAATTATTTCAGTTATCCTTCTAGACATCTTATTTTCTGCCATTTTTATTATCTGGTTGTGCTTAGTTTGATTTGCACAGTGTTCAGAATCAGTATCAGGATGAGTTCGACACATGCTTGAATATTTTTTTCCGTCCCACAGAAGTGCTGCGTCACTGAGCTATTTAATCCGTGCTACGTTTACTTATTCATGTTTCCGAAATCATTTAGGACTGATTCTAGATATTAAATTATAAATTTTGTTGTCGAATATAAAGATAGAGCTTCTCATGATATTTGTCAAATCAAAGCAATGTAGCAACTTAAAATCCACATCAATCAGTGACTTTTTCGGGTTGCATGTGGATTGGTATCGTTCCAAATTTTACACGTTTGTTTATTCACGTACCCACTGAGAGATAAAAGGGCCTCATCGATAAAAATTATTTTTCGATGAAAATTATGGTTAGTTACCAACTTCTCCAGAGCCCTTTTGGTGAACACACCAAAACAAATATGTAAAGGGTCCGCCAAATAACTTTTTTTTTTTTTTGAAAATGCTTTGAAAGTACAATCCTTCCGGTTAATAATGGAAAAAAATGTCATTCAAATGGCTGCCTCGGCTGGCCATGCAGTAGCCTACACGATTGGTCCAATTTTTAAGCACATTATCGATTGTGTGCAGCAGTATTTCACCAATGGCTTCACGAATATTGTCCTTTAAAGCGTCAATTGTCTCTGGCTTGTCAGCGTAACACTTATCTTTGACGGCACCCCACAAATAATAGGCCAACGGTGTCAAATCGCAGCACCGAGGTGGCCAAACGACATCAGCTCTGCGGCTGATAGTGCGATCTTCAAAAACAGGGCGCAAAACATAGAGTGTAGCTTCGGCTGTGTGGCACGTAGCGCCGTCCTGTTGAAACCAAATGTTGCCACTATCCTCCTCTTCAATTTTTGTGAACAAAAATTCGTTCAACATGGCCCAATAACGATCGCACAGTGACTCCTTTTTTGTGCGTCGGCTTTTCAATATATGCGTGCGGGGTTTCCGTGCCCCAAATGCGACAATTTTCCTTGTTTACATACCCGCCAAGATCAAAATGAGCTTCATCTGAAAAGATGATTTTTTTTTGCCAAAATCGGCATCTTCTGGTGTAGGCTACTGCATATCCAGCCGAGGCAGCCATTTGAATGAAATTATTTTCCATTATTAACCGAAAGGATTGTACTTTCAAATAAAAAAAGAAATTTGAGAAAATATTCAGTAGTTGTTTTTAAAGTATTTTCAAAAAAAAAACTTATTTGGCGGCCCCTTAATAAGCAATATGAAATTCGATTTACGTCGTTTCGGTTTACGTCGCCTTTTTTTGGAACCAACTGCAACGTAAATCGAGAGATTACTGTAACAACTCATTTGACAGGTTTAACTTAAACATAATAGCCGTCATCAACTGTCAAAGTTCGGAAACAATATTTCTGTTTAAATTTTTCCACTCAATAATTAAAAAATAATTCTCTTTATTCCAATATTTTTTCAAAACTTTTTAAGAGCTCGTGACATTTCATATTAAAAATAAAAATATTTTATGTCGACAACATCATTATGCATTACATTTGATACATTATTTATATATGTATGTGCAGGCCGAACACATGTGTTCTTTAACAAACTGTCTCTGTCTCTGTCCTGTCTCTGTCTTTGTCTTACATTTACATTTTTTTTTCATATCTTAACAATACGCAGGTGTGACTGTAAATTATATACATACCAGGGAGTTGTTAGCAGCAGTACCCAGTAGATTAGAGCATCTTTGCAATAATGACTGAAGTAAGAAAATAAAATGAAACGATTTCATGCAAATGTGTCATGACAATCACCACCAAAACCACGAATCACTACGAAAGAAAGCTACTAAACCGGAGCAGACTACAAGAGTAGCCATACTACAGGCAGCAGCAACAACAACAAATTTGTTGAAACCACAGCAACAGCACAAAACATTTGCAAAATTCAGTAGCTAAGTAACACAGAGTTTGTCACACTTGTTTAGTACATACTGGCAGTACTATAACTGCCATACAGTGGGTATAGACAAGCCAAGCCATCAACATAATCTTCATCAAATATGATTAAGTCGCTTATGTTCTAATGTCATATGATTTGTTGGATGTCATATTTGAAAAATAATGTCACAGTGCAAACGAACGAACGAACGAACAGTGTGCTTCACTAGATGTATGTATATATGTATGTGTAGGTATTAGGGGGAAACAAATTTCAATATTCTGAGAAAAGATGTGCAGAATAAATACAAAAAAAAATCAAGACTAACACGTTAACAATAAAATTATAAAAATGCGTGCTCTGTTCGAGTAACGCTTTCTCAGCCTATTTAACGATTACTGAGTAACCGAGTGGACTAGTTGCAAAGTGGTGGCTAAATATGGCACAGTAAACGATCGTACAATGCTCAACGAAACATAAGATCTGCCGATAACATTGCCGTGACAGTATACAGGGAAATCCGAGGCTCTCAGTGTCGCGTCGCTCACAAGCAACCGACTATTCATAAACTAAAATTTTCCAAATTTTGCATCACGACTTGAGCCTGTATTAGTACAAAATCTAAGTGAACATGGGATAGAAGGGGAATTACCATAGACTCTCGAGCAGTTGACAACTGAACGTAATTCCTATCAAAAAATTGTTGGACGCTACAAATCCACATAAGATTCAAGAGCGCACAATTCATGTGAAAGAAGTCACTGTTTGAAGTGGATTTTGACTTTACCGGTATTTGCTCTGGCGTGGGCCTGCACACATACAAAATACAACTGACGAGGCCGTAATGTAGTAGAAGGGAGTCTTGAACATTTGACAACTCATCTTATTTTTGGTACGTGTACACGAAATTGGGACCATACCAATCCACATGAGATCTATGAACGTCCAATGCATCCCGATTAAATCATTGTTTGGGATGTATTTACCGCTGGGGGTCTCACCGGTCTATATTTCTTGAATAAATGGCGAGCTTTATAGATCGATGATTGCCTATTAATTTTTGCCTGATTTTGGACACCAGCAGCATTTGGTTTTAACAAGACGGCACTATGCACCTGATGTTTGAACCGCGGCCACACGTCTAATAAGCCAACGCGCTACCTACTACACTACGACGGCTACAACAGATATGCTGCTAAAAGTCACTGCTAGATAGCCAGGCTACTTCTGTATATTAAAACCGTTAAAGTAGGAGAAGCAATATGAGCTTCCTAGTGTCTGTAATTAACGTAGTATATCTCGCAGAGTGAAACACACAAAGCTTAGACTATGAACATTACGATTACGGCAGCAGCTGTGAAAATTAAAACAAAACGAGAGAAATATAGAACACCTTCAGACAGCAGTGTAGCCCTTGCGCAGACCATCTTCATCCCTAGTTTGGTGGAACTCGGTTAGTACAGGGACAGCGTTTACCTCTGGCATCACAACGGGCAGCTATGCATGCTCAAGTAAAGTCGACTCCGAACGACAGATTTTTTGAGAAACTCTTCATTGCAATTTTATTTGCTCTCAGAGTTTTTGCCAGAAACCTGTTGAGATGAAGACGCCGAAGAAATATTTTTTCGTATTTCGTTTTGATGTCTGACCTGGGGTTTGAACCGTGGCCTTACGTCTAATAAGCCGACACATTACCTACTAGACTACGGCGAGCTGTGTGAAAAGGTTTAATTTTGCTGTGGGAACTCTCTATCTTGAAGTATCTCAATGGACCAATGTAGGGTCTCCCGACTCAGTGCATAGGATCGATTGTCAATCAAAAACAATTTGAGCTCATAATCGCTAACAAAACATAAATGCACTCTTCAGCTTTAAAGTCAAATAAACGTCCAATCTAGATGTCATAGAATAATTTTCCTCTTTCTTAATTCCTTACCTTGGGACTACCCTAATATTCGTATGCTATTTACTCCTGATGACAACGTTATTGCTGTTACAATTTCCTCATCATGTTGTTGCTACTGTTTTTGTACTTGATATACGCTTGAGACACAGCCTGTTTGTTATTGTCTAACCGACAGTCGGTAAGAAGGTTTGTTAGTTCCCATACATACACATAGACTCAGACCGACATAAATTGGTTAGTGTGAGTGAGTGAGTGGATGCAGCAAATGATAACTGTCACAATTGAAAGTGTTACATGTGTTTCATAGCCAGTGCTTGAGATGAGATGATATATTATCAAACTTATTATAAAAGGCGTAACAAACCTTTAAGACTAACAACAACAAAAACAACAACATCAACACCAGAGAGTATTATTTGCTTAACAAAACTTCGTACAAATGGAAAATGAAAATATTTTTTCTCTAATGATGCTGAAACCAGAGTCTAAAATAGCACTCACAGCTACTGCTACATACATACAGCCAAATATACACCATCTGTCATTGGCAATTAGATGGAAGATGGAAGAGGAATGAAGAATATCCATCATAATTTGACTAATTTGTCTATTTTTCAATGAAAGCGTTTGTTCCGTAACGCTTGGAAAAGCCTTTCAGCAGAGAAGGGTAAAATTATGGCATTTATGTCATGTTGAAATTGAAAGAATTTTTTTCTTTTTTTTTAACGCCTTAGGGCACTTGATGATGGTAATTTAAGGTTCAAATTGCTAAGAAATTTAAAAGATATTTATCTTTACCGAAAAACTTGCTAATCATAGCTGTGAGGGCACAGTTAAATCCCAATATGGTAAGTTAAACTTAAGGCAGGAGTTGTAATCAACTTTTAAGGTGTGAAACTGAATACCGAAATATTTGTTTACCTGTCGTCATGTAAACTATCGATTTTTATGGTAGAGGATATCAAATTATCCTCTGTCCAAAAAAGTTTGAGTAGTCATCATGAATTAATGCCAAAGCTGTTTGATGTTTGAAAGTCTCTGTTTGGTGTGGATTTTTGGACTGTCAACGACTTGCACTATAGATCGATGACTTGCAACTTACTTTGGATTCAAATTGATGATCTGGATGCCAGCGACAGAGCAGAACCACGTGTCACACAGCTCATGCCACATTGGATATTCTGCACGAGCGATTTGAGTGTGTGGTCAACTCACATGAAGATGACGTCAACTGATTACCGAGATGGCGTACGTTAAGCCCATTTCACTTTTTATGGGTTTTTTAAATCACAGATAATTGGTTTAAATTTTAAAATGCAATAAAGTTAAAAATTGTTTTGTTGTTGTGAAGTACAATTGTTCGGGTTAAAAATGGAATTTTATTTCATTCATATGGCTGCCGCGGCTTGCCTCACGGTATCTCAATCGATTGGAACAGTTTTCGCGCACTTTTTCGAATGTACGAGGCCGTATCTCGGCAATGGCATCACGAATGTTGACCTTCAAATGCTCAAGTGTTTCCGGTTTGTCAGCATAACATGTTTCTTTAATAGTGCCCCACAGACAACAGTCCAACGGTATGAAATCGCAGCTTCTTGGCTGTTATCATTGTGCGATAGGTGTCTCCATAGAAGATAATGGTTGCGCCGCCCTCATTTTCAAAGAAATATGAGCCAATAACGCGTCCACAAGACGCACTAAACAGTCACTTCTAATGTGTGCATTGGCTTCTGGAAGATCACTTGTGAGCGTTCTGAACTCCAAATATGGCAATTTTGCTTATTAACGTACCCACCAGGATGAAAATGAGCTTCATTCGAAATGATGATTTTTTTTTTTGCAAAACCGACATCACCTTGCAGTTTCTCATTGATACATCTTGCCAAGGGAAAATGAAGCGGATGGTCATGCGGCTTCAACTCTTGAACCAATTGAACTTTGTAAGCCGTCATACAGAGACCTTTTCGCAAAATTTGATGTAAACTGGTGTGTGAAATGTTCAATTGATGAGAACGATAACGAGTTAATGTTGATGGATTCCCACGCACAATCTCAACCACAGCTGCAATATCTTCGATTGTATGCACTGTACGAGCACGCTCACGTCTTGGCGCATCAACAATGAAACCAGTTTCACGACCTTCAACAATAAACTTGCGTATACCAGGCACTGTTGGTCTTTATCTGTGACCAAATTTTGTATGACCATTTTGTAAAATTTCCGACCAATTGTCTTTTTTTGGAAATAAATTTCCAAAATAAATCCCAACGTTGCTGAAGTGTAAATCGATTTATTACGCTTATTGGAGGTAATTTACTGAATTTTGTAACAGAATAGAATGACATACGCATTGTCGGATTCGAAATAACGGATGATCCAAATTTAAATAGGTAGATAGCCCACCGGATATATGCCACAAATAAGCCACAATCCATAGCGGCCCTAAATGCCTTAAAAAACTGAACATTTCGGATGAGTTTCACTTGGAGATGCCGTGGTGGACATTTAACGATGTTATATTCCACACTGTCGTAGTTTGAAGTGCCTGTAGTCACTAATTTTTGAGAAATTCGTCATGCCTATTATATTTACTCTCAGAGTTTTTGCCATAAATTTAATAAGATCGCCGAAGAAATATTCATTCATATTTCGTTTTTGTTGGAAATGTATGACCTGAAATTTGAACCGTGACCTCATGTCCACTTAGCGAACACACTACCTATTAAACTACGGCGGCTCGTGGTCTTAAAAGCTCTTCATTTCTCATATTAAAATCGTTGTCTCTAATTAGTCGAAACTATCTTCTGCATGCTGCTTTAAATAGCACATGATCACTACATGCCTTGATATTCATTCGATGCGAAACTCCAGCACTTTTCTTCAAATGAGAATAAAAATTAATGCTTGTCCCAAACCACCATTTTGCTGGTACAAAACTTGCAATTTTTAACAAGAAATGAAAAAATTTGATGTTAATTATTCACTGATTTGCTGTGTACTGAATGTGTTTGACAGCAAAAAAATTGACCTCCTCTTTCACAATAAATGTTCCTTGTGGAGACGCTTACTTCATAGGTACACCTGGTATAACATCCACCACTACTCGACCTAAATTTCTACTTTTTAAAGCAATTCTAATTTACACTCAGGAGTTTTCGCCAGAATTCTGCTGCGAAGAAGTCGCCAAGAAAAAATTTATTTTTTTGGTGCCCTTGTGGTCTAGTGGGTAGTGTGCTAGACTACCAGCGTGAGAGTTGTGAGTTCGATTCCCACCAGAGATTCTGGTCGGTGACACTACACCGAGCATATGGTCAAATTACTCAGCTCGTATATAATTAGAATATAATTTGTAATTGTATTGTAATTAATAAATAAATAAATAAATTTTTTTCATATTTCGTTTTGTTCGAGATGTCTGGGGTTTGAACCGTTTCCTAACGTCTAATAAGTTAACACACTCTCTACTAGATTACTGCGATTTTAGATATTAGAAAATATAAAATGATGTTAAGCATACCATAAAACAAATACTTGCTTACGTATGAAATTATTTTCGCTTTCTAAGTAAACGGGTTTCAATTTCATTTCTGAGGTCTCTCACAACGTACATCTGACCGCCGCTTATGTATCCATACAATTATGAGCTTTGTTATGATATTTCAGCAAACAAGTTTGCGCTGCAGTTTTGATGACTTCAAATCGCAGTAGTCTAGTGATGAGAGGAAGTAGCCGTAAAATAATTTTTTCATATTTCGTTTTACTGGAGATGTCTGACCTTCTGCTTACTCTACCCAAAAAAAAAGGAATTTAATTTGCCCATGTTGAAGTCGCTGTAGTCTAGTAGATAGTGTGCTGGCTTATTAGATGTAAGGCCACGGATCAAACCCTTGGTCAGACATCTCCAATAAAACGAAATATGACAAAAATATTTCTTCGGCGACTTTCTCTCAGCAGATTTCTGACAAAATACCATAAAGAGTTTCTTAAAAATCTGTCATTCGGAACCGACTTTAAACTGTAAGTCCAGCCATTCACATACGTATAAAATTAACGCACACAACATAAGTGGTGTGAGAAAATAGGTTGTAGTCCTTACTGAAGGGATGTCATTACCAATTATGTATGTAGGTATCTATGTGAAATGCTCATACCGTTTTGTTTATTTAAGTTTTGCATGCGTTAACAATATTTTTTATTGTTGCGTCATATCTTAAGCAATCGATATTAAAAATACACCCAACACAGCATGCAGGAACCCAATTTTATCTGCTTATCTGTAAGAAACTGGAGAGACAATATAAAAATATTTTAAATTCATTGCAACAGACTTAATCAAAAAGGCCTGGATTTGCTGAATTTTATTTCCAACATTAACCCCAAAGGATTTGCTGTTATTGTGGAGTTGGTAAGAACTTTTTAGAAAGAAATGGATTTGGATACGAATTGATTAATTTGCTGCATAAATTTCATGCTGGAAAAATTGATAATTTAAGCGAAAAAGAATTAAGTTTTAAAGAAATGATTTAAAACACTGGCTATTAATAGCCAGCAGTAGTAGACAGAGGCACGACCTTATCAAACTGTAGATGAATGCACAGCACAAAGATAATAATAATCTGTGTTGGCATTTTATGGCCCAACATTAAAGAAAAAAAAGAAACAAAAAATGAGAGAAAAACAAATCATGACCTGGTAAATCACGATGCCACTTTGTCTTTCCTGTTTGCCACTTTGTGCGACTAAATGTTGCACATTCTCGTTAAGCATTGAGTCACGTTCAAAACATCATTGTTAACACTTGTCTCTTAAATGGCTGAAGTGTAGCGAAAAAAAACAGGAAAAAAGAAACAACATTTACGCGTTTTAATTCCAAAGCATTTATTCGCTTATTCGCCGAACAGAAGCCAACATAAATCAGTGCAACATTGAGCACAGCAGCAGTACAGGCAGCACAAACAGCTGTAACTGTAGCTCTGTAACTGTAGCAGTTTGTACGTGGTGCTAGAAAAATAAATTGTAAATTTATGTAAATTTTATTTAAAAGGACACACACTCCTTTTTGTTTTAACTTCCTCTTTATTTTTATTTCTCTTCTTTTGCTTGTGTGTGTGCCATAGCACTGCTGCAGCAGCATTGGTCTTTTCTCTCTCCAGTTTTTTGTTCGTATATGTATGTATGTGTCGGAGCATCAGTGGCAATAGGTTACAAACTGTGGCAACAATTCAAATATGTTGCATGTTAAAACGTTTTGAGTATATTTTTTGTAACGTAAACGGCATAAATGCTGCACAACAAAATGTATTACATTTAAATTGGACACTTAATTCATTTCTCTTTCTCAACCAACCCACCTCCCACCTACCACTCCCCCTTGCACTGTCTCTTCTAACTCGTTTATCTTAATGTCGTTGGTGCTTTTTATTGTTTTACCATGAATATTTTAGCATAAATGCATAGAAAGTAGAATCTCTCTCCCTCTACTTATAGAAAAAAGGAATTTAAACATGCGGCCATATTTTGCCTTAATGCCCTTTACTGGATTATATGACATAAAGAAAATGTCCAATGGTCAGAGGAATAAAATTTGATCTCAATGTCCTTATCCTTTTGTCCTAATGCCAAGCAAAAAAATGTGTAATATTCTTAGCCTATGCACCCTACCTATCCCATAGCAATTGCAATGACAAGGTTACATTGTGGTGTCTGATGTTTGTTAAATCAAATCTTAAAGAACAATAAAAAAAGTTGAATACTATATAGGTTAGGTTAGATTAGCGTGGTAGCTTTAATTTACCAAGAAGCTCACTTGGGCACGCATAGCGGCCCGTTGTGATGCCACAGGTGAACGCAGCCTCTGCACTGACCAAGTGCCTCCGATCCAAGGAGGGGGAAGTTGGTCAGCGCAAGGGCTGCACATTTTCCAAAAAGCAGCCCTTGCGCTGACTATAATACTATATAGTCCCTTGAAAATTCTAAGAACATTTCTTATCTTGATCCTCCTCATAGCAATCTTATTCAGATAAGCACTTGCATCAATCATTTCTCTAAGCCATCAAGCACACCCTTTAAACAATTCAATCTTTAATATCGCTATCGTTCATTCAAATTAAGCTCTATATATGTATATGTACATATTGTTACGTTTTTACCTTTATAAATATGTAGATTGCAAACAATAACAATTCCTCTTCTTTGTTATTCCTCTGTTCACACCCTTAGCATAAACAATAACAATCACTAAGCAATCATACGATAAATCTTTGTAACAGAGATTTTCAAACCACGATTACTCTCTTCAAACGCACCGCGTCTTCACGCAAGTCTGACTGAACTTCACTAACTCACTCGCCTGGTTTGCCTTGCCTTTTATATGGCAGGGTAAACAGTCTGATGAATTTTCTTGAAGGCGCATGTTCATGACTTCGGCTTCTCGAAATCTCTATAAATGTAATAATCGTTGTTTCATTATTGTTGTTTGTGTATTTTGTTTACATTTATTCTTGTAGTGTTTGTTGTTGTATTTTTGTTTACTTGTTTACCATTTTTATGCTGGAGTTTGTTGTTGTAATTTTGTTTACTTGTTTACCATTTTAATGTTCATACATACATACATAATTGGCCATTACAACCCTTCAGTCAGGATTACGGCCTAGCTTCTCACACCACTCATGTTGTGTGCGTTAATTTTATACGTGAGTGGCGGGACCTACAGTTTAACGTCGACTCCGAACGACAGAATTTTGAGAAACTTTTTCATGGCAGTTTATTTTACTCTCAGAGTTTTTGCCAGAAATCTGCTGAGAGGAAGTCGCCGAAGAAATATTTTTTTTTTTTTCATATTTCATTTTTGATGTCTGACCTGGGATACGAACCCGGGCTTTACGAATAGTAAGCCAACACACTACCTACTACACCACGGCGACTTCAATTTTAATGTTAAGTGATATAAAAGCAAAACACCAGTATCTAGATTCTTCATTTTCGTAGCAATATACATAATTGGTCATTACAATCCTTCTGTCAGTATTACGACCTAGTTTCTCATACCACTTATGTTGTGTGTGTTAATTTTATACATGAGTGGTGGGACCTACAGTTTAAAGTCGACTCCGAACGACAGATTTTTGAGAAGCTTTTCATGGCAATTTTAATTTCGTCCCAGAGTTTTTCCAGAAATCTACTGAAGGATTGAAATATTGTTTTATATTTCATTTTGTTCGAGATGTCTGGGTTGAACCGTGGCCTCACATCTAATAAGCCAACACACTACCTACCAGAGTATGGCGACTAGTAGCCCTCAAAGTAATCTTAAGCGCTTGCAGTAATCATTTCTCTAAATCATCAATCACACCCTCTAAACAATTCGATTTCTTTAATATCTCCACCGTTCCGTCCAAATTAGATTGTTGGAAATTATATCATTCTTTATAGGCTCTTTTATTAAGTGCTGCCTACTTTTAATTTTCAATAAAATGAAATGTTATTGAAATTTTGTTTATTCATAGCTGAAAGACCTTTTAATGCCAATATGTGTGGAATATCTAATCTCCTTTGGGTGGAACACATACGAAATGTCCAATTTTCCATAACCCATGACCATAAATCACACTGAATTTGATCAGTAGCACAGGTTATGTTGGCTGTAAGGACAGCTGTGCCTTGGTGCTTGTTCGTATACACCTACGATTTAATAAAACCCCACAAGTAAAAGCCTAACTAGGTTAAAATGTGCGATCTCTGTGGCCAGTATGCATCACGGGCATATGAGAATACCATTCCTATAAATCGCTCGTGCTATATCCAATGTGGCATACACAAGTTATGTACGTGACGGCGTACTGTGTAAATAACATGTCGTTAGTGTTTAAGTGAGTGTTCAAGTAAGAAAAGATGGTAATCACAGGCGTATATAGCTCACCATTGAGAGTTATGGCCTGCGTAAAGTTGTTCTCAAAGATGTGGGCCGATGAGACCGTCGTCCCACAACCCACACTATCTACTGAGTTTATCGTGATGCAATCTATGCTCCTTGATGTCATGGCGATTGCTACCGATTCAAATTTAACAATCTTGTTTGTTCACGTACTCATTCATGAAGAAAAATAAAAAATTCATTGCTGAAAATAATTTTTCCATTGAAAATTATGGCAGATCTCGTTCAGCCTTGTCCGAAGCTCTCCATGATCATTTGGCAAAAGAGATTGAATAAATGACAACTAATGTGACAGATGTAGGTTCAACAATATAGCTGTTATCAAAAGTCAAACTCAGAACACAGGCGATGTGATTTTATTGACACGTTGAATTTCTTTGGCACCAATTCACTGCAACAAATCCATTGCCTTGAGTGTTGTTTGTTTTCTGGTGAGTAGTAGTGAATCTAAATTAATAACACGGTTGCAAAATGTATCAAAAACACGTGTTGCGCTTAAACAACACCAAATACTCATACAAAGTTTTAATAGGAGAGCATTTATGGTCTATGATGAACAGACGGAGAAGCCGTCGTATCAATCTTAGCTTTGGATTGAACGATAATTTTTTCTGATGATTTTGCTTAACAAGCATACGATATCTTTATTAAGTTTCGTTTTCAAATGGTACAGAAATCTGCTATCAATCACGCTGCTTCTATTGAGAGACGTCAACTGACACTTATTTGTGAAACCATTTTAGCTAAGAGATCGCAAATGAGGAATATTAGTCACTTATTGAGAAGTCTTCGTCTATAATACAGAATAATTTTGTGTTCCTAAAAGCTGTAATATTTTAAGTATTTCTGTCTTTCTCATTTGCTCGCTAAGCAAGTCTCAATATTATCGAAGTTGGCGCTCTTAGGCCGATAGTATAATGTTAACAGTAAACTTGAAAACTAATATTATGTTTCATTTATTAAAATTTTGGAGTGCTTTCCAGTCGATAAAGTTCATACTCGAGGTTTTCATTTCATGTCTACGAATCAAAAAAATTTCAAAAATTCAAAATTGCTTTTGAATTGTAATGTTAGAACTGCAACGTGGTTTAAAAAAAATAATATCCCTTCTATGTAATATCCTTTCTACGTAATATCCTCTCTACATAATATCCTCTCTACGTAATACCCTCTCTACATAATATCCTCTCTACGTACTATCCTCTCTGCGTAATATCCTCTCTACGTAATAACCTCTTTACGTAATAACCTCTTTACGTAATATCCTCTCTGCATAATATCCTCTCTACTTGATATCCTCTCTACTTGATATCCTCTCTACATAATATCCACTCTACGTAATATCCTCTCTACGTAATATCCTCTCTACGTAATATCCTCTCCACATAATACAGTCTCTACGTAACAGCCTTTCTACTTAATACATTTTCTACGTAATATCATCTCTACGGAATACTTTTTCTACATAATATCCTCTCTACGTAATAGCCTTTCTACGTACTATGCTCTCTACGTAATATCCTCCCTACGTAATATCCTGTCTACGTAATATCCTCTACACATAATACCCTCTCTACGTAACAGCCTTTCTACTTAATACTTTTTCTACGTAATATCATCTCTACGGAATACTTTTTCTACATAATATCCGCTCTACGTAATAGCTTTTCTACGTACTATCCTCTCTACGTAATATCCTCTCTACGTAATAACCTCTTTACGTAATATCCTCTCTGCATAATATCCTCTCTACTTGATATCCTCTCTACATAATATCCACTCTACGTAATATCTCTACGTAATATAGTTTTTACTTAATATCGTCTCCACTTGGTATCCTCTCTACGTAACATCCTCTCTGAGTAATATCCTCTCTACAAAATATCCTCCCCACGTAATGTCCTCTCTACGTAATAACGTCCTGCGTAATATCCACTTTGTACTTTTAGGCTTGGATATCTCCTAAACCTATTGTGAATGATTAACTCCTAAACCGGCTTCGAATTTAGAGCATCAAAAACCTTTTTAAATGATGATCTGAACTCGGAGTTAAAAATCTTGTCGACCCGTGTAATTGTTTTTTAATTTCTAGTAGGTTATGTTAGTTTAGAGGACGTGTACTTGTCAATTCAGGCCACTACAGTACCCGGAGGTAGAATTGACCCATTGTACAACATCCTATTTTCTTAATTTTATACATGAGTGGTGGTACCTACAGTTTAAAGTCGACTCCGAACGACAGATTTTTTTTTGAGAAACACCAGAAATCTGCTGAGAGGAAGACGCCGCAGAAATACTTCTTCTTACCTTTGGACTCGAACACTGGCTTTACGTCTAATAAGCCAACACACTACCTATTAGACTACGGCGACTAGTAACAAGCAACAAAATATCCTCAAAATGTATGTTCTGATATAGGGTACCATAAAATGGCCTAATGACCGATTGTTCAATAACTTCCTGTTGGGTAATCTTTATTTCATTTTATTTAATTTTTTTTTTGTATTTTTTCTTGTTTCTGCTTACTAAGAAATTTATGCAAACAACAAAGTAATAAAAAAACACTTAAAATCCGATATAAAGATTGCTTTCTCAAGAAAGGAAGAAAATGTCAAAATAACTGTTACGCCAATGTATGTATGCCCATAGACTACGGCAGTAATAAAATTTAAAATAAATCTTTATTGTTACCAGGTTTTTATGTTTTATATATGGAACTAAAAGAATCTTGCATCGATAAAACTGATTTGAGAATCTGATAAGTTTTCAAAAGATTTTCAGCAAAATGAAAAAATGTGTTTCCACAGTACTGAGAATGCCAATTGTACTGAACGGCCATCGAAACAATTTCAAAATATAGTATTGGCCGAACGGATATTCACTTTGAAAGAGGTTTGGAAGCCTATGGCGTATTGATTGTCTGAGTAGTTTAAATTTTGAATTATAAATTCTGTTTATTCACAATCATCCATAAACACATACGTGTGACCACTTCGCAGGAATAATCAGCGTTGTACAGCCGCTAAATCTGGAAACTACATACGCTTTTAGAAGAGAAACCATTTGGTGGTATACAGATCTTGAAAGATCAGAACATCGCAATACAACGCATAGCAGATCTGCGAGTTCTATATGCCCTGACGCAAAACGTTATTGACAACCGAAGATGAGTGGATGTAAAGGGCTTACGTGGTCAACCAGTGTGACAATGTCCTGGCGTTAGCAGAGGAGTGCATAGGCATATTCGTAGCAGCCTTGTAAGTGTATGGTGCGTCGGACAATGGTGCGCCAACCAAAGGGGAGGATATAGCCAAGCTACTATGCCAATTTCGGAAATGATGCCTTATGTGTCAACCAGGGATTTCCCGTTTCAGAAGCGGCTTTGGCCGCCGAAATGAAGGCGGCTACTGTGTTTGCAGGACGGTGCCTAGTAAGGGCTTTTCGTTCACCAGCGAGGGTGTGTGCTTAGCGGGATTTGGTTTTTGGGTAACATTGAAATTCATGTTAAAAGCGTCCCCACCGCAATGTGCAGATTTACCCACCGATAGTCTCGTCGTTATCTGTGCAAGCAAAAAGGCCACACAAGAGTTGTCAGCAGTTGCCCAGACCCAAACCTTGTGCTAAGCGTTAGTCATCTCAACCGATCCCACACCACCAACCAAGGCTAATGCAATGGGCAAGGAATGCACTATGAAGCCTGCCACTGTTTTAGTAATACTAATACTATGTTCAGATATGTACTTTTATTGAGTCAATATTCGGTTTATTGAGTACAATATTTTAAGTGTTCAGACATAATAATATACGCAGTTCAGCTGCTAATTCTATATTCATTTGACAGCTGGTAAAGAATACAGCTGGTTGTTTCAACAACATTGTTTTTTTGTCGTTGTTGACATTTGAGTTGTCAAATATCAACGTTCGGATAATTTTAATATACTCACTGAACATATTTATGACAGTGCTGCATTGTAAGCTTTACTCAATATCAATCTAGTCAATCTAGCTCTGTAGTGTTAATTAACAAAAAGGCAGAGCCACCGCAAACATGATGGGAGTGACTCACGCACTAAAGGTGTGGATAAGGTAGAGCCTTATGCCTACATAAGACTTAAGACTACATACACAACTAGTCATTACAACCCTTCAGTCAGGGTTACGATCTAGTTTCTCACACCTCTTATGTTGTGCGTGTTAATTTTATACATGAGTGGCGGGACCTACAGTTTAAAGTCGACTTCGAAACACAAATTTTTTGAGAAACGTTTCATAGCCATTTTATTTACTCTCTCAGAAGTTTAGCCAGAAATCTGCTGCTATTTCGTTTTTGTTGGCGATGTTTGACCTGGGGTTTGAGTCGTGGCCTCTACCTACTAGACTATGAAGACTTAGTGCTTACTACTATACTACGGAAAAAACTCACTTGACCAGAAAGAGTAAGGTAAGAAAAATATATCTTTTGCAAAATAACACTGGGAAGTTGGGGACATGTATAATTTTCTAGGCAAAAATCTTTGAATTTGGTTTCCTCGTCGAGCGTATTCCTTATAACTTTGCTCCTCATAAGTGTTTTTAGTTTTCAAATTTAAAGAAATATTTTGACGAAATTCGATTTGACGCCTAAATTTTGCGTTTTCGTATTAAAAACGCCACGAGGATGTTCTGGCGAACGCAAATCGCTAAGAATTTTTTTATACGATTCGAAATCGCTAAATAGGTGTTCTGGAAAGCGTCTAACGCTAAAAATTTGCGATTTCAAATCACAAGAGTATATTGCAGTGAACTGATGAAAATATGTTCAAGCGGAACTTCTTAATTTCAAATCACAAGAGGATATTGTAGTCAACTTATGAAATATGTTCAAGCAAAACTTCTTCACAAAAAAATGATAACAATTTTATTTATTTTTAACCAATTTTTCGTGACATTTGTTTACTTAAAACTGGCGGCAGAGCCACCGCAAACATGATGGGAGTGACTCACGCACTAAAGGTGTGGATAAGGTAGAGCCTTATGCCTACATAAGACTTAAGACTACATACACAACTGGTCATTACAACCCTTCAGTCAGGGTTACGACCTAGTTTCTCACACCACTTATGTTGTGCGTGTTAATTTTATACATGAGTGGCGGGACCTACAGTTTAAAGTCGACTTCGAAACACAAATTTTTTGAGAAACGTTTCATAGCCATTTTATTTACTCTCTCAGAAGTTTAGCCAGAAATCTGCTGCTATTTCGTTTTTGTTGGCGATGTTTGACCTGGGGTTTGAGTCGTGGCCTCTACCTACTAGACTATGAAGACTTAGTGCTTACTACTATACTACGGAAAAAACTCACTTGACCAGAAAGAGTAAGGTAAGAAAAATATATCTTTTGCAAAATAACACTGGGAAGTTGGGGACATGTATAATTTTCTAGGCAAAAATCTTTGAATTTGGTTTCCTCGTCGAGCGTATTCCTTATAACTTTGCTCCTCATAAGTGTTTTTAGTTTTCAAATTTAAAGAAATATTTTGACGAAATTCGATTTGACGCCTAAATTTTGCGTTTTCGTATTAAAAACGCCACGAGGATGTTCTGGCGAACGCAAATCGCTAAGAATTTTTTTATACGATTCGAAATCGCTAAATAGGTGTTCTGGAAAGCGTCTAACGCTAAAAATTTGCGATTTCAAATCACAAGAGTATATTGCAGTGAACTGATGAAAATATGTTCAAGCGGAACTTCTTAATTTCAAATCACAAGAGGATATTGTAGTCAACTTATGAAATATGTTCAAGCAAAACTTCTTCACAAAAAAATGATAACAATTTTATTTATTTTTAACCAATTTTTCGTGACATTTGTTTACTTAAAACTGGCGGCAGAGCCACCGCAAACATGATGGGAGTGACTCACGCACTAAAGGTGTGGATAAGGTAGAGCCTTATGCCTACATAAGACTTAAGACTACATACACAACTGGTCATTACAACCCTTCAGTCAGGGTTACGACCTAGTTTCTCACACCACTTATGTTGTGCGTGTTAATTTTATACATGAGTGGCGGGACCTACAGTTTAAAGTCGACTTCGAAACACAAATTTTTTGAGAAACGTTTCATAGCCATTTTATTTACTCTCTCAGAAGTTTAGCCAGAAATCTGCTGCTATTTCGTTTTTGTTGGCGATGTTTGACCTGGGGTTTGAGTCGTGGCCTCTACCTACTAGACTATGAAGACTTAGTGCTTACTACTATACTACGGAAAAAACTCACTTGACCAGAAAGAGTAAGGTAAGAAAAATATATCTTTTGCAAAATAACACTGGGAAGTTGGGGACATGTATAATTTTCTAGGCAAAAATCTTTGAATTTGGTTTCCTCGTCGAGGGTATTCCTTATAACTTTGCTCCTCATAAGTGTTTTTAGTTTTCAAATTTAAAGAAATATTTTGACGAAATTCGATTTGACGCCTAAATTTTGCGTTTTCGTATTAAAAACGCCACGAGGATGTTCTGGCGAACGCAAATCGCTAAGAATTTTTTTATACGATTCGAAATCGCTAAATAGGTGTTCTGGAAAGCGTCTAACGCTAAAAATTTGCGATTTCAAATCACAAGAGTATATTGCAGTGAACTGATGAAAATATGTTCAAGCGGAACTTCTTAATTTCAAATCACAAGAGGATATTGTAGTCAACTTATGAAATATGTTCAAGCAAAACTTCTTCACAAAAAAATGATAACAATTTTATTTATTTTTAACCAATTTTTTGTGACATTTGTTTACTTAAAACTGGCGATTTAAACGAACGTACGGTACTAAAACATTCGACTGTAGGAAATATGATGAATCGGCCAGCAACCAGTAACCACGGTCTCCATTAGAATATTTTTCTAAGTAAAATTCATTGGCGTTACTTAAATTCCACACAAAAGCATCGTGACATGGAACAGGTCTAGATGCATCAACAGCTCGTATCTTCACTTGGTGGTGACAAATTTACATGCATTGTTTAAAATTCTAAAAATGACCTTCATATAGAAGTACTTACAATTAACACATTTAAACTATAAAACCCCTTTCTGCAAAAATAAAGTTCAGAACCCGTCGGCGGTTTTACCCTCCTCACATGGGTGCCGTCAACCGATCCAATTACTCCTGGACTTTTAAACTTTTGATAGAAATGCATTTTTGATGCTTTCGTTTCTTCATCTGTCATGCCAAAATTGATCCAAAACATTAAGTACATCGCATAACATTTTACACAATGTAGAATGTCCCTGAGATTTATGTCATTGGCAATCACGCCTTGGAAGAAACCGACCGCCAGGAATCTCAAAGCACTCAGCAAATGTATCGTGTCTGGAATAGTACTTTTACATACATATATGCCCAGCAGTTTCTTCATAAAACATCCTAAATGCAATTTTATTCAGCCGGTAAAGCGCTATAAAACTTAATACAACATCCTCATATACATTACTCCTTTATATGCAGATGTGTTTATACTTACGCCTGCTTCAAGACGTCTAATGGGTTGAAATAATCCCCCAGGAGACGTATTTTTAATTTTTCTTTTCTGGTTTGCAGCGTTTTTAAACAAATTATGCTTAATAAAAAACCTGTAGGCATTTTTGCTCTTTATTTTTTTAGTTTTGACGTTTTGATTTTTATTTGTAATGCTAAAGCGAAAAATCGAAGATTGCAAGTAAAAAGCGTGAGTTTCAGAACACCCTAAAATAAATTTGGCGTTTTTAAACTCACTTGCGATTGTCAGAACATGCCTGTATATTTCAAACAAAATTTTAATGTCTTGTTTTGGGAGAGACAAAGAAATTAGAGAAACCTTAAGCAAAATGCATGAGGCTCAAAGGCGAATATGTTGGAAAATAAAATGAATTTTTATCTGAAAATCTAAGTGTAATCGCAAATGTGATGGTCTTATCAATTTCTTCTTATGAAACTTATGGATTTCAAACCAGATTTAGATTTTTTCTTTGTGATTTTCATATAAAAAATATTCATCAACCTTGTTACGTGTACAGCAGATGAATTTGAATAGTTTTTAAATTTAAAAATCTTTTCTTATTTATTTTATTCTTTTTATTTACTTTTGTTTTTTATTTCCGTGAAACGGAAAGGAACAGGAAAGAGAGAAAAAAAAGAAAATTTTATCCATTTAAACTTGTTGTTAAAAAACTTCAAACTTTACGTTCGTTTGACGATTACGATAAATATTATTACTTTAATAATGATAATAATGAGAGAAAGCGAGAGAGAGCGAGAGAGAGAAGAAAGAAATCTGAGTGGATAAGGCAATTTAACATAAGATTTTAAAGCGAAAAGTATATTCAAGTGGCAGCCAACATCAGCCTTACCGGTCATTCAAAACTTCCATTCAGCGTCATGCATCACCAGCTCTAATGCTGTTCTTGCTGTCACTCCTGCCACTCCTGCTACTTTGTATGGAGACACCAACAACAACAACAGCACCAACAAACAGTGAAATGAAATCGCCAACTTTTATGTTTTTGGCAAAGTTTTTTATTGCTTCGAAATTAATTTTTAAGTGTTTAGGTGGTTAGGGGTGTCGGTTTAGCTATTCGTTCTGATTCTATCTCGCTATATTAGTTTTTTTTCTTTCCTTAGCCAGAAATAAGATGAAGAAGAACTATATGTATGTATGTATGTATGTATAGGAATATAAGAAATAAGAATTCGTCATGGTTAAAGTTTTTCTGCTGCTGCTGTTGATTGTATAATCTTGTTTGATATGACTTTTTCTCTTCATGTTATCTGAAGTTTTTTCATTTTCTTTTTTGGTTTTTCTTTCCTTTTCCTTTTTTTTCTCTGTTATTAACAACGAATTTATTATTGTCATAGAGAAATTAGTTTTTAATCATAAAAGTCGTGATAGAAATAAAAAGAAAGCGAAAAAAGATTCGCAAAATGTTGAAAATAAGTTTTTGGGTGACTTAAGAAGATTTCATTTCAAAAGCTCTTAATCAATATTGGATGGATATTTTCTTTCCATGTTATCAAATAATAAGATTATAAATTAAGGAACGATATGGTGGTAGCCATAAGAAAATAGAGAAGAGAAAAAATTAATGGAAGTTAGAAAATTGCTTCTCTCTGGCTATTGTTTGACTTTAAAAATTCAGCATAAAAATATTTTTTTTAAATGAAAATTAAGTGATTGGGACATAGGCCCCTAAACAAATTGTTACGAAAACAAAAAATCTAAATACTGTTGTTTTGCTTTTACATCGCTTAACATTAAAATTATAAAGAAAAGGTACAAAAAGAAAACAATGCAGTAAACAAACCTGTTTACAAATTATCGTATTACTTAATATAGCAACAAACACCAGCATAAAATATGGTAAACAAGTAAAGAAAAATACAACAACAACGCTATAAAAATAAATGTAGACAACAATGTTTACATTTATATAAACTTCGAGAAGACGAAGTCAAAAATGTTCGCCTTCAAGAACATGCATTCGACTGTTTACCTTGCCATACAAAAGGCAAGGCAAGTAGGCGACTGAGTTAGTGAAGTTCAGTCAGTCTTGTGTGTAGACGCGGTATGTTTGAAGAGAGTAATCGTGGTTTGAAGGTCTCTGTTACAAAGATCTGTCGAATAAATGCGTAGTAATTGTTATTAATGGCTGCTCGATTGCGGCTTGTTACTACTATCTTCTATTGGTTTTTTTTCATGGATTAATGGCTGCTCGATGGCTGCTTGCTTTGTTGTTACTACTATCTCCTATTGGTCTATTTTTAGTATTAATGGCTGCTCGATCGCTGCTTGCTTTCTTGTTACTACTATCTCCTATTTGTCTTTTTTATGGGTTACTGGCTGCTCGACGCCTGCTTGATTTCTTATTACTACTATCTCCTATTGGTCAATTTTATTTTATATTAATGGCTGCTCGATGGCTGCTTGCTTTCTTGTTACTACTATCTCTTATTGGTCTATTTTTAGGATTAATGTCTGCTCGATCGCTGCTTGCTTTCTTGTTACTACTATCTCCTATTTGTCTTTTTTATGGGTTACTGGCTGCTCGACGCCTGCTTGATTTCTTATTACTACTATCTCCTATTGGTCAATTTTATTTTATATTAATGGCTGCTCGATGGCTGCTTGCTTTCTTGTTACTACTATCTCCTATTGGTCTATTTTTAGGATTAATGTCTGCTCGATCGCTGCTTGCTTTCTTGTTACTACTATCTCCTATTGGTCTATTTTTAGGATTAAGGGCTGCTCGATAGCTGCTTGATTTCTTATTACTACTATCTCCTATTGGTCTATTTTATTTTATATTAATGGCTGCTCGATAGCTGCTTGATTTTTTGTTACTACTATCCATTGTTGGTTTTTTTTCAGATTAATGGCTGCTCGATCTTGAATGTGTTTCCGTTATAGACTTGGAATTTAGAAACCAGCCCAAGTCGCTTAACACCTTAAACCGAACCCTAGTATAATTTTTTGGTGCTTCTTTTCAACTGCCTTTCTGAGATGTCCTGCCAGAGATCGAATTGCTTTTTATCAGTACAGCCAGCTGAGTGCTTACGGTATAAACCTTATACTTTCGTGAAGGAGAATATTGAATGTGATCAAATTATTTGATCCGCGTTTCAAACTTTTTTTAATTCTCTTGTCATTGCTTTGACAATTTCTAGGTTTATTTATTGCAGGAAGTTATTTATTTTGTTTTTATGAATTCTTTAATAAAAGGAAAACAAACGAAATCGTTTAATTTATATTATGAACCATAACCACTACACTTAGTTTGATGTTCGTATTATTAAAAACATAAAAAATTTTAATGCATCTTCAAAGGAGTACAAGTGCAAGCCAGTACTTAAAATTAACTTTTTATGGTCTAAGAGATGTCACAAAATTGTTATACGAAGAAAAATCTTGTGACTGGCGATTAAATTAAAGTGAAAGCCATATAAAAGAGGCTTTCAGTGCAGTATGTAATGATTTTTTATTGCAACATAAAAAAAATTCAACACGGTTAACACAGTCGAGATATTAATATTAACGCATACATAAGTGCTGAGACATTTCTTGGCATTAAATTTTTATCTCTTCTCAAAGCAGGATTACAGTTAACTTCATCGAGTATGAACTGAAATGGACCTTAAGGAAGACCTTATGACTTTTATGCTTTAAGTAAATATTATTGTTATGGTACTTACATACATACATATGTATATGAAGACATACAAATTTATATGTGTTATAACCTATAAAATGTTGGTCAAAACATTTTGTTAGTTTGCAACATATTGACAGTTTTTGTAAGCCATTGCAATGGCATCACTCTTTATAACGACAATCGTATTGTATTCATCATGGAATTCTATTTAATGCCACAGGGACAGTGGTATAAAAAGAATTAATATTGCTTGATGAATACGTTTCAAACATCAGACATCTCGAACAAAAGGATACGACTTCCTCTCAGCAGCAGATTTCTGACAAAAACTCAGGGAGTAAATAACAATTCTCAAAAATCTAACATTCGGAGTCGACTTTAAACTGTAAGTCCTGCCACTCATGTAAAAAATTACCACACCCGACATAAGTGGTGTGAGAACCTCGGCATTAATCCTGACTAAAGGTTTGTTATGATCAATTACGTCATGTATGTATTGCTTGATACTATCTCGACTTCCATACATTAAATGTATTATTCTAACGATTACTATATCACTGTATTCCTGCAGCTGACATTTGCTGTGTTACTTTATTATGACCATTGGCCCTCCTCCTCCCCACATTCTGTTCTTCTCTATTCATACATTCAATATTTAATGTCGCACAATAACAGTAAAAATAAATGTTGTCTGTTATGATTGGTAATAAAATATCCTGTAAATACACATTAAGACTGAAAATAAAAATTGTAAGCTGACATAACGTTATTTAGTATTGTACAGTGTGGATCAAAATTAAACGAACAATTAATAATAAAATTTAATTTATGAGTATTGGTAGACTAAAAACTTATGCAAAGTTTTGAAGGGAGGGCTCATTAAAATTTCCCAGAAGAAAGGAGATTTGTCTCGAAGTTCTTGTATTTCCGGTGGTGTCTAAGACCTAGTTTCTCACACCATTTATGTTGTGTGTGTTAATTTTATACATGAGTGGCGGGACCTACCGTTTAAAGTCGACTCCAAACGACAGATTTTTGAGAAACTTTTCATGGCAATTTCATTTACTCTCAGAGCTTTTGCCAGAAATCTGCTGAGAGGAAGTCGCCGAAGAAATGCTTTTTGTATTTTGTTTTGATGTATGGCCTGGGGCTCGAACCCTGGCTTTACGTCTAATAAGCCAACACACTACCTACTAGACTACTGCGACTTGAAACAAGTATTCAAGCCGCACGTATTCAAAATTGTGCTTGTCTCGATCACAACATGACATGTAGATTCTGTAACGATGGGAACACATTTTTGGAACCTGTGAGGTATTAATGCATCTCAATAGGCAAAAGGCTTGAAGGTCGTTGTAGTCTAGTAGGTAGTGTGTTGACTTATTAGATATGAGGCCTCGGTCAGACATCTCCAATGAAACGAAATATGAAACAATATTTCTTCGGCGACTTCTATTTTAGTATGTTTCTGGCAAAAACTCTAAAATTGATATGAAAAGTTTCTCAAAAGTCTGTCGTTCCGCCACTTATATCTAAAACTAGCTGTACCCTGCGCGTTTTGCTGCGCCACCAACTAAAATAAATTTGAAGGAAAGACATTACACAAATGTCCAATTAATTTTGTATCATTTTATTGATTTTGTTTCCCGTTGTCCTGAAGATTCAGATGAACGGGCCTGAGTAGTACGCATTCGATCAGTTTCTAAACTCACTTCTCGTTGTTCAAGTTGTTCAATCGAACGGGTATCAGCGGCATATACTCGAAGATTTTCCAGTCTCAATGCTCGTCTGGTTCTTAAGCGTGTAATGCTCTTTTCGTCCGTGCTTGAGGTGTAGGTCGACCAATTGCTTGTCATTCATTTTGAATAATTTTCAGTGACACCATCCATCAGAAATTAATCGCACCAACCTCCGTCGACTCATGCGCAACAACTTTGTTAAAGAATGCACAGTTTACGATTTAATTAATTTTAAGTAATTTTCAGTGGTGCCACCTATCGGATATTGGTCATACCAACTTAGAAACCTTTGTTGGCTCATGCGCAACAACTTTGCTAAAGATCATAACATGATCAAATGCATAGTTAACGATTTAATTAATTTTAAGTAATTTTCAGTGGCGCCACCTGTCGGAAATTGGTCATACCAACTTAGAAACCTTCGTTGGCTCCTGCGCAACAACTTTGTTAAAGATCATAGCATGATCAAATGCATAGTTTACGATTCTATAAGGTACATACAAACAAACATTCATATTTATATGGGTATGCGGGCGTGGCACCTCGCCTACTTGAAATTTAAAAATAAAAAGTAGCCCATAGTTCCTTCCAGACAGACAGTATGGTACTGTTAAAATTTCAAGAAAATCAGTCCAGCCGTTTAGCCGTCTATAGACTTCAAACAAACAAACCCACAAACAAATAAACACACATTTATTCATATATATATAAGATTAACACACACAGCATAAATGGTGTGAGAAGCTAGGTCGTAATCCTCACTGAAGGAGCAATTATATCATGTATGTAATAGGCTAGGAGGAGACATTGTACCCTAATTTGAGGGAAGCCTAGTAATATGGTACCTCTTCACGACAGTTTACGTTGAGAATGTAACGAATACTAGAAAGCATTTGACATTATACACACCTGTTTTGTAAACACAATAATTATGCAATAATTTTATTATCAATTTGCCTTTTAATGCTAAAATAATTAATTTTTTTTTGGCAGCATAATTCTAATCTACTTATAATTCCTTAATACCACCTAAGAGATGAAGAAGCATTAGATGATATTATTTCTTCTTCTATGTGGAATATTTACGTGATATATTGACAAACTTTGTTAAAACAATAATGAAAACTTTTGCAATATTTATGTTGCCTTTCCCCATTTATGTCTCATGGTCCTTATGTTTCGTACTCATGTTCGCAAATATGTTACCTTTAACACAAGTAATCGAAATCGAAGAAACAAAATGGAAAAACAAAATAGTAGAACTTTTATAATATAATTGGGCGATTAACGTAAAAGTATAGGTAGATAACAACAACAACAACAATCTACAGCAACAATAAAAACAATACGAAGTTATAATATCACACTAAAAGCATACAGCAATTACAGGACAATAACAGTAAAAATTTTTTACAATGCTTCGGAGTTTTTACGCCACAGCATTTTATTAATAAATATGTTATTAGTGTGCTTTTCTCTTTTGTTTTTTCCCTTCTCTCTCTCTCTTTCTCTGATGTTAAATACATACCTTTTACTTTAGAAATCTTTTTCTTGTTGTTATAAAAATTTTCTTTGACTAAACCAAAGCAAAACTTCAATTAAAAGTTCTTTAACACTTGAGAAGTACTCTAAGGTGATTACAGGTGCAATGCACTTCTTCTTAAAAATATGAAATAAAATGTTCTTTGTTGAGTGAATGATTTTAAAGCTTGAAAGTTATTTAGTTTATATACCATGCTGTTAGGTTAGCTTGCCGTTCACAGGTACTATATTCTGGATAAAAGACTAGTAAAAGACTCCGTATAAGTGTTCAATTACAGCCCTAAATTGAATGGAGTTGGGTATCTCGCGGAATATCTCTTGAATCGATAGAAATTGCTCAGTCAATAAAGCTGCCACAACCCTGCAGCGTCTTTCTTGTAGAGATGTCGCCAATACATGCTGTGACGAAGATTAAAAGATTACTGAAGATGAAAAGATCCGTAGTAGGGATATTACCATACTTTCAGATAGCCAAGCAGCCATCAAAGCACTGAATTCGAACGTGAAGACGGTGTATAGCTGTCGCATATATCTCAGCAAGTTAGCGGAACGGTATACTGTTCATATAATAACCCTGTAATATTCCAAATAACTGTAGAGCAGATGAACTTGCCAGATGCCTCACAACAATTGCCCTCTCCAATGATTTATCTACTGTGGGAATCGATTTGAATCATGCAGTCATAGATTTTAACATTTTGAGCACTCAAAAGAGACTATTCAACATATTTTTGGGCAGACAGCCGCCTCTACTTACCTACCTTGAAGAGTTTTCCAACAGGGATTTAAAACGGCCATTTCGTTCATGTTTTGACCATCATGGTAGGATGTATCATTCAAAAACACGTGCAAATAATAAATTTATTTTTATCGAAATGGGTGTTCTAATCGGGTAACGATTTTACGATCGTCGTAATCATCAAACCGAGACAGATCCGTAATGTGATAGAGTTCGACACAATTGGTTCATTAAGGAGCGATCAACACTCATACCTCAACGAAAGTCAAGATCCGGCAAAAACATTGCCGCTGGTGCAGAAAAACTTCAAGTAGGCCTTTCATAAATTACTCCTTGGCGAATTTTGCGTTGATAATTGGACATGCTTGTTTTATTTTTTATTTTATTTTTTATTTTATTTATTAATCATAGCACAACAAGATAATAATCTTATAAATGAAAGTGCTATGGGAGGACATCAAATAGGAAAAAGTAATAACAAATTGCTCATTGTATGAGTAATGAATTGTTTGAAGTACAGTATAAATAAAAATGAATAAGAATAAGAACATGTTTTAACCTCAGGAAATAGCAATCGATACAAAAAAATTAGGATAAGAAAATGAGTATATGTAAAAAACTAAATTAGGAAAAATACAAATATAAAGAAAAATACAAACAAGGAAATATATTCATATAATGAGATACAATGAAACTTAAATAATAAATTAGAAAAATGAAAATAATTAATCACTAATAAAAATGAAGAGTAAAAATGTATAAAACAATCAAAATATATTACAAACTACTTAAACAGATTGTATAACTCCTTTTTGAACTTAGTTGCATTGCCTATGTTCTGAATATAATTAGGTAGTGCATTCCAAAGACTGATGGTGTGTATAAAGAACTGTCGTTTCGACAAAAGAGTCCTATGCCTTAATTGGATAATTTTCCTACCGCGGTTGGATCTAGCAAATCTAATCCTGCTAAATAAGTATACTGGCTGTTCCAAAGTAATAATCTTATGGAGGAGAATTAGGCACTTAATATTCAATAGATTATCAAAATGAATACCACATATCTGGTAAGAAAATTGTGATATATGGTCCCGACGTCCCTTAATAAATACATATCTGGCTATGTTATTATAAGCCAAGTTGAGTTTCCGCCTATCATCCGCATCACAGTTTGCGAAAATTTCCGATCCATATAAAAGAACAGGAATCAAAAACGTTTTTGCCAGTTGCAGGCGTATAGCAAAAGGAGTCGAATCTATAACAGCCCATAAGTTCCTAAGCATACCATAAACTTTACCAACGATGACATTAATGTGGCTAGACCACGTTAGCCGACCATTAAAGATAACACCCAGATTAGATGCCGATTCAACAAAATCAATTTTATTCCCCCTGATAATAATTTCCGGCACATCAAACGCTCTCTTAGACCTGGAGAGCAATAAACATTTCGATTTAGAGGGATTAATACAAAGTCCATTAGCACTAGCCCAGTTGTCAATTTTCCGTAAATCATCGTTAATCACATCTACACATAGTCGGATATTATCAATACAAGCGCTCCTATAGAGCTGAACGTCATCAGCGTACATATGTACGCTACAATTATCCAAAACATCAGGTAGGTCGTTAATGTATATACAGAACAAAAGGGGCCCTAAAATTGATCCCTGAGGAATACCTCTTCCAACGTGTACCGAATTCGAGATGTTGCCGTTTAGGTAAACTCGTTGAGATCTGTTAATGAGATAGGAACGTATAAGGCTGCAAGCTGAATTAGAAAAATGAAAGAGGGTCTGTAGCTTTCTCAATAATATTCTGTGATCAACTGTATCAAAAGCCTTAGTGTGATCCAAAAGAATCAAAAACGCTATGTAATTTTCATCCAGCTTCAACCTAAGGTCATCAACTACTTTGACTAAAGCAGTAGTGCAGCTCCTAGCTTTCATAAATCCCGACTGTTTATCAGATAAAAAATTATTACTCGTGAGATAATCGTTCATTTGTCTAGCTATGAGGTTTTCCATAACTTTGGACAGGAACGGAAGAATGGCAATTGGCCTGAATTCATTGTTAGATTTAGGAATTGGGATGATTTTTGACCTTTTCCATTCATCAGGGAAAGAGGACATAGTTAAGACTGAATTGAATACATGAGTAAAATACGGTAAAAGTCTAGGTGACAAAGCTTTTAAAAACAGAGGATCTAAGTCATCGGAACCAATCGCATTCGATTTCACAGAAGATAAGCATTCCAAAACCTCGAGCTGACTAACACAACGAAAACTAAAGGGGTTTTCTAGCGGAACAAAACAAAGGTCATCATATAGGTTACTGTCAGGTGTAGGAACATTAATATTAACAAATTTGTCATTCAGACCGTTTACATCGACATCAGGAGAAGTATTATGGCATTTATGTCCAATACCAATATCGCGGATTACCTTCCATTTAGCTCTATTATCTAATGCGGAAGCGAACTTCCTGCCGTAAAACAATGTTTTTGCAATTTTAATGTGTTTGGTAACCTCACTACGAGCGGCTTTATGAACGGCTTTCAGATCATCCGTTCTGAACCTCTTCCATCGCCGATAGGCAATGTCGCGCTTATCAATTAATGCTTTAATTTCAGCATTAAACCACGGTTGGTGTTTGGCTTTAACAAGTTTTGTTTTGATAGGAACACAGCTGTCATATAGCAGACTCACATTTTCCTGAATTAGTGCCACCTGGTCGTTTACATTACCCAGTGAGTAGATTTGATCCCAACAGATATCTTCAACACTTCTGTTCAAAACTGTAAAATCGATACTTTTAAAATCACGGTATGTAATATACCTGTCCTCATGACTCGTAGACAGATTATAAGTTAAGAAGAGAAGATCATGATTGGAAAAGCAAGAGGCTGAAATTTGATCATATAACAGTACCTTAGTCATATCATTAACAAATACTAGATCGATTAGACTACTGGAAGAAGAATGGAAGTGAGTTGGCAAGGACACATTCACAGGATTAAGATGGAGAGACAACATTGAATCAGATAGCGCATTATCAAGTAAGAGATTATTATTAAAGTCACCAATAATAATAATGTCATCATATTGAATAGAAATTTCCTCAAGAATAGAAATAAAGGGATCAAAGTTTATATTAGAATTCGGTCTATAGACACTACCTAATAAAACCTTCTTCTTATTGGTGGATGAAATATCAAGAAATAAATATTCTATTTGACTGCCAATTTCTGTTAATAATTTTACCTTGCACGGAATACCGTTTCGAACATAAATTGCAACTCCGCCACCTTTTGCCCTGGTTGCCATATTGTTAACTAAGATCTTCCTGTCTGACCGGAAAAGCCTAAAGCCCTGTAGATTGTACACCGAATCCTGAACTTCCAGAGGAAACCAAGTTTCGGAAACGCAAATAATATCGATTCCTGCTGCCACAAATAAACGCCTAAATTCATCAATTTTATTGTTCAGACTCTGTGCATTTATATGAACAATGTTGAGACCAGTTCTCTGTTTGGCTAAAACTCTAATCATGTTGTACACACAGTCTCTGGAATACGGACTGTTAGAGTTCATCAGATTGTACGTAAGTTGTGGCAATGCAATCAAAAGCTAAGTAAATTGCTATAATTAAGATAACTAAGCGCATAATAAAAAAGGAGTTATACATACAGATAAGGAAGGAAATAAAAATTAAATTAAAATAGAACATTAAATTAACGTTGTACATCATCAGGTTTATCATTATCAGAAAACTAGTTGAGTAGTTAACTATCAAGCCCAGGAAATAACTGGTTCAGGATATTTATGTCTTCAATTAGAATTGTGTCTTCGTTACCTTGTTTCCTGATATATACGCAACCCCTCATAGTAAATGCAGAAGACAAAAGTTTTTTCTTTTTTAGACGAATTGCAGCACGAAGGATGTTAAAGTTGTTTTGAGTCAGGTTCTCGTTTACGAAGAATTTTACATCCGAGTTGTAACCAATGTTCCTTAGCCGGAAAGTAAAACCCTTGTGCTGTTTTCGGAAGTTAGCCAACGATTTTAAAAAGAAATTTTTATCGTACGCAGACCAAAGTTTGACTATTATAACGGCATCTTTCGAGGTCTCGTTGTGTTTATTATTATGGTTCCTCAAGCGGTATATAGATTTTAAATTAGGTACAGGTGTGTCTATGGTGTTACAAATTTTTTTAAAAATCTCCGGTAGATTTTCTTCTTCAGAGAACGGAATTTCATTTATCCTGAGTTCAGTAGAAACAGGATAGTTCTCTTGTTGCCGCAATTTTGTTTTTAGATTATTTATTTCCACTCGCATACTCTCAATTTCCGCCGATCTGTTTTCAAGAATTGCTACCCTCTCACTTATCTCATGCAGTTTGTTATCGAGGATATTGTATTTTTCGCGGAGATCCTTTACGAGGTCTTCTTTAAATTCTCTAAATTTCTGGTCAATAGTGTTCAGGATCTGTTCTGCGAATTTGTCAAACCTTTTGTCCATACAGTTTAGTAGTTTAAAAGGCGAGTCAATTAAAGATGGTCGTAAAGAACTTTGCTGAATGTCCGCTATACGTTTATTGACTGGTGTATTTTGCAATCCATCCGAGGTTGATGGTATAAATTCCGAGTTTTCGATAATAGGCATGTTTGTTAGGTTTTTGTTGGTTAGTGTCTTAGATTTAGATTTGCGTACGTTGCTTTTATTTATTTTCTTGTCCTTCCTTAGGTTATACATTAAAAATAGTAAGTGAAATCAGAATTTTTAAATTTAACTGTGGATATTTGTAATAAATTTGGCAGCACTTATTAAACCAGTAATCAGTGTAAAAACAATCAGCTGGTTATTCGAAATTTGTTTACTTTTGTTTTTGTTTTGTTTTGTAAAGGATTATGTTACTATGTAGTTGTTATAAAGAAAAAACACTGACACTGTATATTAAAGATACTGTGTAAGTTGCCTGTTTGTTGTTGCTCGATTGCTGATATTTTCAATTTTGTGGATGAGTCACCAAAAAATAAGAAAAAGATTGTCCGTTGGATAAGATATTAGTTATTGTAAATTTTCAAATATTTCACTGAGTTTTATTCTGTTGCTATGCGATCTTTAAAATTTGTTATTTACAATTTTGTGGATGAGTCACCAAAAAATAAGTACAAAATTTAAAATCTATGAAGTGCTATGGACTACGACATGTGCTCGCTATCTGGGCTTTGGACCAGTTGGCAATTAAGCTTAACTTTAATTTATAAGCCATGTTCAGGTAAACAAAGAAAATTGCGGAATTATGACGATACCAGTTCACGTGAGATCCCAGAGTGTCCAATGTATTCCAAAAAAGTCACTGTTTGCTGTGTTGGAGATTGTTGGGGGTGATGTCATTGTGACATAACAACAATATTTAAATTTCATCGTTTTTTTGCAATATTTAAACATTTTGCAGAGTAGGGAAGTTTTAAGTTGGCTAAAAAATCTTAGGAACACCTAATCTTACGTTTCCTGTTAACAGTAAAGAACTTCATCCAAGTATTCAATGACTGATTTAGATCAAACGATAAGATAGATTTATAAACTTCAGTTGAATTATCGAATCTTGCTTGTGGTATTGTTTAGACTGATAAAGTAAATACAAGGATAGCCGTGTAACAAATTCAGTATCAAAGTATGCTGAGTTTAGTTATAGCACCACATCTAAAAAATACTGTTACGTTTTTACTTTCTAACAAAGTTTAAAATATAAGTTCGTACATTTTAAATAAAAATAAAATTAAGTTTGTGTTTAGTTTTAATTAAATTCTTTATTGTTCGCACAATTCTGTGTGCCACTGTTCACAACTTGATGTTAACAAAGAAAATTGCTTATCGTTATTCCTCTTAATACTTCTTTTGCATAAACAATAATAATTGTTCGATAGGTCTTTGTAACGCACATATTCAAACCACGATTATTCTCTTCACACGCAATGCGTCTTCACACAAGACTGACTGAATTATTATGCTGTAGTTACCTACACTAACGTAACGTGCCGTAGAAAACGTTCTCTTTTTAGCATATGGAGAACAATGTAAACGATTACCGAAACGACAAGTTCATCGTTTTCGTTTTTGTAGCTTTTGCTTATCATTTTAATGTTAAACGATGTAACACCATTTCCATTTCGACTAAACTCAGGTTTATGAGAAAATAGATACTAAATCCTACACTAGACACTAGACTATCCAGCCTGAGAAAGCATTGAAGACTTCATTGAGCAGTAATATCGCGATATAATACAATCATGTAATCTCTACTCCCAATAATCCCAAACTCTTGAAGTATACTTGCGTACCGATTTCATAAAGCAATTCCTTATGGTTTCAATATTTTAAAACTTAGTCTTCATATTATTTAAACCTTCTGTGTATATAATACAATAACTTGCAATACAAATTGTATTGAACGAGATCATTCGTTCCCTTTGTATCCTTGCATATCCAGCTTTAATTAAAATATCGATGTTACACCACAGAGAGTGTATGAGTAGCTTATAAAAATCATGTTTACAAATCAATTAATTTGTCGTCCTTTTTACTTGCTTTCTTTCTCTCCCCTAACTATGACACATATTCATAGTTTTTGCATTTATTTTCGTTATTATTATTCGTTATGTTTTCTATGTATTTGCCATTTTGCCACTTATTTTCTGTTACAAATTTCTCAATAACACTGTAATGTCTAGTATCGATTGGTATGTAGACTGGAGTTGTGTTATGCTGTAATAAGCCAATTTAAATTCTGTTCTAGTAACCATAAGTTTATTAGAAAACGTTTCTTCTTCTTTTTTCTTTCTAATTTACAGAATTTTTAATTGGCATTAAAGTTTTTTGCTTTCCTTCATTTCTGTTCTGTACGCTATCATTGCATTGATTGCACTACTTGTAAAGGATATTATTTGTTTCGCATGACATTTGGAAACGTATGTATGCATGAACGAATAAATCAGAGTTTAATAAGAAAAATCGAATACAAACGGTTAATATTAGGTATTAATTTGATGAGTTTGAATTGATGAGTTTTGCATTACAAAGAAATTTTAAGACGAATAAGTATGTTCTCAACATAGTAATCAAATGTAACAAAAATTTAATATCGAGCAATAAAGTATTGTGATCTCTGTAGTCTAGTGGCTGCTGTCAACTTACTAGATGAGCACATTGAGTTTAAATCACAATTCAAAGTCAGGTTCAAAGTTAATGATAATTTACCTTATCATTACACCTCCTGACACCATAACTAACGGTTGATTTTTTAGCTATTATCTTTTTGGCAACACCGGTTTAAACAGCTCACGCACGTTTCGTGTTTTGTTTCACTGTCAAACATCTTCAGTTTGGTCTATAATTTAACCATGAATCGTCTTACAAACGAACAACGCTCTCAAATCATTGAATTTTAGTATCAAAATGCGTGCATTTTATGGTCAGTTTAATCGACCCACTGAAGCGTCTATTCGGGCCATTGTAACTAAATTTCGCACCAGAATTTACATTGTTGGACATTAAACCACCAACACACTTACATAGAGTGCGAACTGAAGGAAATATCGCAGCTGTATCGGCCAGATTAATGATGACCATCAATTATCGATTCGTCGCCGTTCGCAGCAATTGGGTATCTGTTACTCAACAACGTAGAAAATTTTGCGGAAGGATTTAGGTGTGGAGCCTTTCAAAATACAGCTGGCGCAAGAATTGAAGCCGAACGACCTACCGCAACGCAGAATTTTTGGTAAATGGGCTCTTGGAAAGTTGGCCGAAGATCCACTTCTTTATCGAAAAATTGTGTTCAGCGACGAAGCTAATTTTTTGCTCAATGCAATAAGCAGAATTGTCAATTTTGGAGTGAAGATCACCCAGAAGCATTGCAAAAGCTACCAATGCATCCAGAAAAAGTCACAGTTTGGTGCGGTTTATGGGCTGGTGGCATCATTGGACCGTACTTCTTCAAAGATGCTGCGAATAGTAACGTAACTGTGAATGGTGAGCGCTACCGTGAGATGATATCCAACTTTTTTGCCCAAAATGCATGAGCTTGACTTGCACGACATGTGGTTTCAACAAGACGGTGCCACATGCCACGCGGCACGCGTAACAATGGACTTATTTAGAGGCGATTTCGGTGAACATTTTATTTCATGTTCGGGACCGGTCAATTGGCCGCCTAGATCGTGCGATTTAACGCTTTTAGACTAGTTTTTGTGGGACTATGTTAAAGCTCATGTCTATACAGACAAGCCCATTTCAATTGAGGCATTGGAAGACAACATTGAAGCATTTATTCGTGAGATACCGGCCGAAATGTTGGAAAGAGTATGCTAAAACTGGACTAAGCGGATGGACCATTTGAAGCGCAGTCACGGTCAAAATTTGCATGAAATAATCTTCAAACATTAAATTATATGGACGTACTATCGATTCAAATAAAGATTTCAGGCATTTTTCTGAATTTTATGTGTTTTATTTGAAAAATTTTTCTATAGCTCTTAAAAAATCACTCATTATTTAGAACAGTCAAAAGAGGGGAAAGCACCACTGTAACTTCTCTTAAAAGATATTAGGAACACGTGTGTTACAATTTGATCAAAATTTGACTGCCCCTAAGATTAATTGCGTACTCGAAAGATTGATAAAAATTATTCAAGATTTGTTCGCACTAAAAAAATTACTAGAAAAGGAACTTTTAACAAAACATATGACATTGATTTTGCGGGCTCCATAGGTCTATTTTCATACATAAGCATTAACAATAGTATGAATACACATAAAGAAAGTCAGATCTGTAATCATCATTTAAAGTTCTTCGGCGACAGCCTCTCAGCAGATTTCTGGCAAAAACTTCTGAGAGGGAATAAAATTGCTATGAAAAGTTTCTGAAAAATATGGCGTTCAGAATCGACTTTAATCTGTATGTACCGCCACTCATGTTACAAACACACACAACATAAGTGGCTAGGTCGAGGCTAGGTCGTAACCCCCTGACTAAAGGGTTGGAATGATCAATAATGTATGCATGTATGTATGGCACTCAACATAAAATTCTGCATAAAATCTACATTTCTGCGGGGAATATGGACTTAATGGCTGAAACAGAACAGCACCACATCATTAATCAAATAACAAGTCTTTAATAAATGTTGATCAGCGAAACTCTTCGAAATAAATAATCCGTCAGGAAGCAAACAATCAGGCTGGTCAAAGATAGCATGACTGAGAATGGTATTCAAGGAATATAACTAAAGAAACAAATCTGTTGAAGAAACTCTGTAATGAGCATAAAATATTCTAGTGGAGCTACTATACATATTCTCATATACAGTAAAAAATTTAAATATCTCCTGTCGTATTTTAACTAACCAATCGCTACTTGCTATAAATTATTTCAAGAAAAAAATATGCATCAGCCACTAAAGCGCTCTACAAATTGTATAAATTGTTTCTGTTTCCACAATTGAAGTTAGCTAAGGAAGTACATTTTTAACGATTGAAGGCGTGAAACTTGCATCTCAAGTTTAAAAAAGTCAGTAGAAGTTAACAAAAGATCCTAATATTCATGGAAAAATTTTCCGGGAAATGGGTACAGTACTTGAACAAAAAAAATTGTCGAATTTGGGACGATACCAATTTACGTCAGATCCAAAAGCATTCAATGATTCCTGAAAAAGTCAATGTTTGATGTGTATATGTATATGTCTAACGATGTTGACCAGGCTATTAGTGTCAATGGCAAGCATTATATATCGATGATTATTAAGTTCTTTTGGTCTGAATTGAATGATACCAACTATATGTGGTTTTAAGAAGATGGCACTACGTGCCACACTGCTCGTACAACGTTCTATCCACTTGCGGAAGGGTCTTTTCACGTGGAGGTGATGTGAACCAATTTTCTTTTGTCCTTAAGTCACCGGATTCACGAACCAGAGTAGTATAAAATTCAAAGTTTCGGAGGCGCTCCAACCAGTGAAGCCGTAGCAGATATTTAAACGATGTTATGGTCTACAGATAAAGAGAAGAGCGTCAAGAAGCAATTGAAAAGCTGCCAATATGTTCTAAAAGATACACGATGAAAATCTCAACGTAACAGGCAATGGCGCTAGGTACCGCTGAATGTCGGATCGACTTGCGACACTCTGTATTTATTGCAATGTGAGTTTGATAAGCAGTTAGTCATACCTTTTTAGTGGTTCAATATCTATTAAAATTTGACCCACTAGACTAGTTTTTGTAGGGAAATGTGAAGCCTTTGGTGTACAGAGACGAACTGATCACAATTTCTCCTTGGAAAGACGTAAATGTTGGGAGAAGAATGCCCAAAATGTTACTCAGAGTTGGACCTCGAACGAAGCGGTCACGGGCAACATTTTCACAAAATGTTAACCGTTTGTTTATCGTACTAAATAAAAATTTTATTCTGTTTTAATTACTCAGTTGGTCATTACATTACTTTAGTTAGGCATACAACTTAGCTTCACACACCACTCATACTGTGTGTGTGTTAATTTTCTGTATGAAAGGCGGGGCGTATGGTTTAATATCGGCTTTGCACGACTGATTTGAGATATTTTTCATGGCAGAATTTTTGCCTGAAGACTATTGAGTCGACCGACTGAAAGAAATATTCTTTCGTTTTCTTGAAGATGTCTGCGCCAAGATGTGGACAATGAGGTTTTGTCCAATAAGCCAACACAATACCTACTAGACTACGACGACTTTAAAATTTTAATTTTTTTAATCTCGCGTATTTAGCTTAGGTTAACAGCTTTATAATATGAAAACATTTAAAATCCTATGGACGGGATCCTTGCGACCGTTTTCTGTAAAACGGATAGTTTCAAATGATCGACAACTCATCTGGAGAACACTCAAATAGTACTTTGCATACAAATTTCTGAAATCGCTTGGGTAACAAAACTATGGGTTCATAAAATGTTTAAAATGTTCTGTATCATACAGACATACATAATTGATCAATACAACCTTTCAGTTGAGTTTACGATCCACCACTTATGTTGTGTATGTTCATTTTATACATGAGTGTCGAGACTCTGAAGGACAGACTTTTTTGGTAACTTTTCTTGGCAATTATTTTTTTTTCACTCCGAGTTTTTGCCAGAAATCTACAGAGCGAAGAAATATTTTTTCATGTTTTGTTTTGTGGGAGACAGTCTGACCTGATGTTTGAACCTAGGTCTCACGTCTAATAAGCCAACACATTGCCTGACTACGGCGACTGTATATCTGTATCAACTTGGAATAATTCGCAAATTTCTAAATGAGTTACAGATAAACCTACAGTTCTATAAAGCCGTTCTTGACCTGCAGTATTCTATAGTTGATCAGAATTTCCCTTTGAAAATTAAGTAGAGTATTGAATAGAAAAGTAAAAACTTTTCTCTTCCTGTTCTGTGTGATTTTTTATATCCTGAAATTTATTTTTCTTTTCTTTTCTATTTTTTTTTTTATAGAGAGTCCGGTGTTCAATATCATACGATATTGTAATGCAGACATAAAAACTGAATATCCATTTAAATTTAATAGAGATGTTTAGAAACATAAAGAAGAAGAAGAAAAAAACGAAAAACAGAAAAAGTCACAGTTTGGTGCGGTTTATGGGCTGGTGGCATCATTGGACCGTACTTCTTCAAAGATGCTGCGAATAGTAACGTAACTGTGAATGGTGAGCGCTACCGTGAGATGATATCCAACTTTTTTGCCCAAAATGCATGAGCTTGACTTGCACGACATGTGGTTTCAACAAGACGGTGCCACATGCCACGCGGCACGCGTAACAATGGACTTATTTAGAGGCGATTTCGGTGAACATTTTATTTCATGTTCGGGACCGGTCAATTGGCCGCCTAGATCGTGCGATTTAACGCTTTTAGACTAGTTTTTGTGGGACTATGTTAAAGCTCATGTCTATACAGACAAGCCCATTTCAATTGAGGCATTGGAAGACAACATTGAAGCATTTATTCGTGAGATACCGGCCGAAATGTTGGAAAGAGTATGCTAAAACTGGACTAAGCGGATGGACCATTTGAAGCGCAGTCACGGTCAAAATTTGCATGAAATAATCTTCAAACATTAAATTATATGGACGTACTATCGATTCAAATAAAGATTTCAGGCATTTTTCTGAATTTTATGTGTTTTATTTGAAAAATTTTTCTATAGCTCTTAAAAAATCACTCATTATTTAGAACAGTCAAAAGAGGGGAAAGCACCACTGTAACTTCTCTTAAAAGATATTAGGAACACGTGTGTTACAATTTGATCAAAATTTGACTGCCCCTAAGATTAATTGCGTACTCGAAAGATTGATAAAAATTATTCAAGATTTGTTCGCACTAAAAAAATTACTAGAAAAGGAACTTTTAACAAAACATATGACATTGATTTTGCGGGCTCCATAGGTCTATTTTCATACATAAGCATTAACAATAGTATGAATACACATAAAGAAAGTCAGATCTGTAATCATCATTTAAAGTTCTTCGGCGACAGCCTCTCAGCAGATTTCTGGCAAAAACTTCTGAGAGGGAATAAAATTGCTATGAAAAGTTTCTGAAAAATATGGCGTTCAGAATCGACTTTAATCTGTATGTACCGCCACTCATGTTACAAACACACACAACATAAGTGGCTAGGTCGAGGCTAGGTCGTAACCCCCTGACTAAAGGGTTGGAATGATCAATAATGTATGCATGTATGTATGGCACTCAACATAAAATTCTGCATAAAATCTACATTTCTGCGGGGAATATGGACTTAATGGCTGAAACAGAACAGCACCACATCATTAATCAAATAACAAGTCTTTAATAAATGTTGATCAGCGAAACTCTTCGAAATAAATAATCCGTCAGGAAGCAAACAATCAGGCTGGTCAAAGATAGCATGACTGAGAATGGCATTCAAGGAATATAACTAAAGAAACAAATCTGTTGAAGAAACTCTGTAATGAGCATAAAATATTCTAGTGGAGCTACTATACATATTCTCATATACAGTAAAAAATTTAAATATCTCCTGTCGTATTTTAACTAACCAATCGCTACTTGCTATAAATTATTTCAAGAAAAAAATATGCATCAGCCACTAAAGCGCTCTACAAATTGTATAAATTGTTTCTGTTTCCACAATTGAAGTTAGCTAAGGAAGTACATTTTTAACGATTGAAGGCGTGAAACTTGCATCTCAAGTTTAAAAAAGTCAGTAGAAGTTAACAAAAGATCCTAATATTCATGGAAAAATTTTCCGGGAAATGGGTACAGTACTTGAACAAAAAAAATTGTCGAATTTGGGACGATACCAATTTACGTCAGATCCAAAAGCATTCAATGATTCCTGAAAAAGTCAATGTTTGATGTGTATATGTATATGTCTAACGATGTTGACCAGGCTATTAGTGTCAATGGCAAGCATTATATATCGATGATTATTAAGTTCTTTTGGTCTGAATTGAATGATACCAACTATATGTGGTTTTAAGAAGATGGCACTACGTGCCACACTGCTCGTACAACGTTCTATCCATTTGCGGAAGGGTCTTTTCACGTGGAGGTGATGTGAACCAATTTTCTTTTGTCCTTAAGTCACCGGATTCACGAACCAGAGTAGTATAAAATTCAAAGTTTCGGAGGCGCTCCAACCAGTGAAGCCGTAGCAGATATTTAAACGATGTTATGGTCTACAGATAAAGAGAAGAGCGTCAAGAAGCAATTGAAAAGCTGCCAATATGTTCTAAAAGATACACGATGAAAATCTCAACGTAACAGGCAATGGCGCTAGGTACCGCTGAATGTCGGATCGACTTGCGACACTCTGTATTTATTGCAATGTGAGTTTGATAAGCAGTTAGTCATACCTTTTTAGTGGTTCAATATCTATTAAAATTTGACCCACTAGACTAGTTTTTGTAGGGAAATGTGAAGCCTTTGGTGTACAGAGACGAACTGATCACAATTTCTCCTTGGAAAGACGTAAATGTTGGGAGAAGAATGCCCAAAATGTTACTCAGAGTTGGACCTCGAACGAAGCGGTCACGGGCAACATTTTCACAAAATGTTAACCGTTTGTTTATCGTACTAAATAAAAATTTTATTCTGTTTTAATTACTCAGTTGGTCATTACATTACTTTAGTTAGGCATACAACTTAGCTTCACACACCACTCATACTGTGTGTGTGTTAATTTTCTGTATGAAAGGCGGGGCGTATGGTTTAATATCGGCTTTGCACGACTGATTTGAGATATTTTTCATGGCAGAATTTTTGCCTGAAGACTATTGAGTCGACCGACTGAAAGAAATATTCTTTCGTTTTCTTGAAGATGTCTGCGCCAAGATGTGGACAATGAGGTTTTGTCCAATAAGCCAACACAATACCTACTAGACTACGACGACTTTAAAATTTTAATTTTTTTAATCTCGCGTATTTAGCTTAGGTTAACAGCTTTATAATATGAAAACATTTAAAATCCTATGGACGGGATCCTTGCGACCGTTTTCTGTAAAACGGATAGTTTCAAATGATCGACAACTCATCTGGAGAACACTCAAATAGTACTTTGCATACAAATTTCTGAAATCGCTTGGGTAACAAAACTATGGGTTCATAAAATGTTTAAAATGTTCTGTATCATACAGACATACATAATTGATCAATACAACCTTTCAGTTGAGTTTACGATCCACCACTTATGTTGTGTATGTTCATTTTATACATGAGTGTCGAGACTCTGAAGGACAGACTTTTTTGGTAACTTTTCTTGGCAATTATTTTTTTTTCACTCCGAGTTTTTGCCAGAAATCTACAGAGCGAAGAAATATTTTTTCATGTTTTGTTTTGTGGGAGACAGTCTGACCTGATGTTTGAACCTAGGTCTCACGTCTAATAAGCCAACACATTGCCTGACTACGGCGACTGTATATCTGTATCAACTTGGAATAATTCGCAAATTTCTAAATGAGTTACAGATAAACCTACAGTTCTATAAAGCCGTTCTTGACCTGCAGTATTCTATAGTTGATCAGAATTTCCCTTTGAAAATTAAGTAGAGTATTGAATAGAAAAGTAAAAACTTTTCTCTTCCTGTTCTGTGTGATTTTTTATATCCTGAAATTTATTTTTCTTTTCTTTTCTATTTTTTTTTTTATAGAGAGTCCGGTGTTCAATATCATACGATATTGTAATGCAGACATAAAAACTGAATATCCATTTAAATTTAATAGAGATGTTTAGAAACATAAAGAAGAAGAAGAAAAAAACGAAAAACAAAGAATAATATCGTACGTACATATGTACACTGTAACACTGAAAAAGTTTTTTTTGTTTTTTTTCTTGGTTTTTTGCGCTCAAAAAACAAGGTAAAGTTTTGCCCTGGTAATTAGAGTACAAAAAAACAAGTACAGATGTGGTAATGTTAGTATAAAAAAAGAAGAAGAAAAGGAAGTAGTAGTACTGGTAGTGGTAGCTTAAAACCATAGGTGTTTGTTGGAATGTACGTACATATTAATGTGTGTGTGTAATCTGATAAACGCACATAAATTTACATTTAAAGAGCAGCTAAGGACCACAATAATAATTTTATTTCTTGTGTGTTGTTTTTGTTGTTTTTGTTTTAAGCTGAGAATAATTAAATAAGTTTTGCAAAAAGAAAGGAAAAAGAAGTTTATTTGAAAATCAAATTATGTTTTAAATGAAATTTTTAAAGTTAATAACAATTTAATGGGGGAACTAAATTTTTATGGAATTACTTCAGAATGACTTTTTATAGGAAACTCCATAAAAATAAATCAAAAAACTACAGTATATTTCTTGGATATAAGCACTTTAAAAAATGCTTGCAGGATAGTGCTTATAAGCAGGGAATTCATCGAAATCCTACAAATGAGAGCATATAGCCACGTATCATTTAAGCTGGTAGAATTCTATTTGTCTCATTGACAACTGTGGCTCGTATTCGATGGGATGCCAGATTGATCATACATACATACATAATTGGTCATTACAACCCTTTAGTCAGGATTACGACCTAGTTTCTCACACCACTTATGTTGTGTGCGTTAATTTTATACATGAGTGGTGGGACCTACAGTTTTAAAGTCGACTCCGAACGACAGATTCTAGAGAAACTTTTCATGGCAATTTTATTTACTTTCAGAATTTTTGCCAGAAATCTGCTGAGGGGCACTAGCCGAAGAAATATTTTTCATATATCATTTAGCCTGGCCGAGGCCTCACGTCTAATAAGCCAACACACTGCCTACTAAAACACGGCGACTTCTTGCCGGCTTGATCATCTTCCTCAACTCTGTGTGGTGAAGAAAGTTGTAATTTGCTGCACCCAAAGTGACACTGGGGCTGAATCGCTGAAGGAGATAAATCCGCAGCAGACTTTATAGACATTGTCAAGAGTCGTATTGGAGCATTATCTAGTCAGAGTATCAGTTCTTCAGTGTTCTATCAGTGACTTGCCCGAGACCTACATCAGGACAGATTAATAGAAGAGCATTACAAATTACCAAAGGTGACCATTGGTAGATTGTACGTTTTCTATCTGGAATCAATTATCTGAGATTGCATTGTGACAGTTGATTTCGTCTTCTGGATGGTACAGAGTGCAGCCTGTGCCTCGAAGTGAATTCTATGGAATTACATTGCGCTGTTCTACTTCTTACCACCTTTTTCCAATAAAATGGAAAATTTGTGAGGCGTTTACATCGTTTAACATTAAAATTATAAACAAAAGCAGCAAAAACAATGGACTTGTTTACATGATAATAAGTAAACAAAAATACAACAACAAACACCACAAGAAAAAACGTAAACAAAATACACAAACAACAATAATGAAACAACGATGGTTACGTTTATTGAGATCTAGAGAAGGCTAAGACACGAGCATTCGCCTTCAAGAACATTCATCAGACAAGGCAAAACAGGCAACGAGTGAGTAAAAGTTCAGTCAGTCTTGTGTGAAGACGCAGTGTGATTGAAGAAAGTAATCGTAGTATGGAGATTTTCGTTATAAAAAAATTTACACGTAATTGTTATTGTTCACGCAAAAGAGTGCAAAGAGGAATAACAAACAAAGCAATTGTTGTTGTTTACATCAAGTTGTGAACAGTGGCAAAAAGAATTGTGCGAATAATAAAGAATTTTAATTAAAACTAAACACAAGTTTATTTTTATTTTTATTTGCAATATACGAGCTTATATTTTAAACGTTTTTAGAAAGTAAAAACGTAACAATATACGTACTATAACGTGCTAATAGTGAATATAGGCTTCCAATGGTTCAAGAGTTGATATTTTATTAACGTAACTCAAACACTTAACATATCCCCATAAAAGAAAATCCAAAAACATTTAGTCGCACGAACGCTGGAGCTAGTGAACAGGCCCAATTGTGCTAAAGAAAGTTGTCAAAAAGCGGTTGAATTTAAACAAATTTTTTAAAATAAATTGAAAGTCTGATGTACTATATTCGCTTTTATAAGTGGGGCGAATGCTTAAGAGCGTGATGAATACATCGAAATAGTTTCACTACATTTTGCAGCAAAACACAATTTTGCCTAAGCTTCAATGCTATTAAGCGAGGAGTTGTTATATCCGGGGTGTTTATATCCGGGAAATACTGTAAATCAAAAATAAAATTTTATTTCTAAAATTTAACAACGAATACCTTTAAAATTGAATATCAAAACTGGCCACAATCTACCATATTGTTCCCAATTTTAAACAGTAGTTAACAGCAGTAGTTAACAGTAGCCTTAAACGTTTTGAAAATTGAAGTTTTTAAGCCCACAACGTTATTACCATTATAATGAAATTGAAAATAATTTCAAAGGGCTAATATTACGTTTTAGGTTTTTATTATATTTCCGCCATTGTTGTTGTTGTTTGTGTACTTAACGTAACACATTTTCGTTCAAACACTTTATCTAGATTTCGATTTCGATTGTAATTGCAAAAATGCACTCTTATTTGCCAACCTTTCACATGCAAGTAAGGGTTTGCATGTATATATATAGATGCATACATACATATATCTATGTTTATAGTCCAATTCTAGGCCATTTATTTCCCGTCACACTAATCTTACCCACCAATCTGGATATATTAATTGCAATGGTAAGTGCTAACAACGTTGTAAAACCTAACAATTTTATTTGCTTTTAAATTAAAAATGTTGCCTTAAAAATTAAAGTTTTTTAATCAATTTAAGGTTTACTGAAAAGTTTTCACTTTAGTGTTCCTATCGGAAGAATAGTGCCTCCATAAATTTCCTTTGCAAATCCTTCATTCTATGCAAAATGCCTTCACATGGCTCCAACTCTTTTTGCTGTTGTTTCTACATGTCTTCTTCACATGGAGGTTGTTTGTAAGTAACTTATCAATTATTAAAATTCTCAGCCGAACCACCATTTGTGGATATAATACTCCCAAGATAATATCGTGTGGGCCATCTACAGGTTTAAATTTGAATCATCGGTTATTTCGAATCTGGCAATACTTATGTCATTCAATTCTGACACAAAATTCAGTATATTATCTCCAATTCTCTATTTATTTCCAAAATAAAGACAATTGTTCAGAAACTGCACGAAAATATCGTATAAAATTTGGTCGTAGAGAAGGAGCAACAGTGCCCAATATACACAAGTTCATTGGGAAAGTTCGTGAAACTTGTTTCATTGTTCGTACATCCGAAAATATCGAAGCTGTGGCTGAGAGTGTGCGTGAGAATTCATTAACATCAACTCGTCATCGTTCTCAAGATTTGAACATTTCACGCACCAGTTTACATTGAATTTTGCGACGTACGACGTCTTAAAAATTTCAATTGGTTCACGAGTTGAAGCCGCATGACCATCCGCTTCGTTTTCGCTGGTCTTACAGAAGACAATGCACCCATTACGGGTGACTATTTGGTGCAACTTGTGTATTTCCTTGAAAATGAGGACGGCGCAACAATTACGGTCAATAGAGACACCTATCGCACCATGATAACCGATCTGTTTGTACCCGCTGTTCATGGTATTGATGTGAACGATATTTGGTTTCAACAGGATGACACAACTTCCCACACAGCTCATGTCACAATCGACTTATTGCGTCAAACGTTTGATGGACGTTTAATTAGCTGAAGTGATGATGTCAATTGGCCGCCAAGACGCTGTGATTCGACACCGTTTGACTCTATTATTATCCAATAAAGAAAAGTCTTCTACCGACAAACCAGAGACAATTGAGCATTTGAAGGCCAACATTTGTGATGTCATAGCCGAGATACGACCCACATACACTCGAAAAATTGCACGAAAATTGGTCCGATAGAATGAGGTAGTGTGAGGACAGCCGCAACAGTTATATAAATTAAATAATATTCCATTTCTAACCGAAACAATTCTAGTTCACAACAAACAAATAAAATTGACAAAAAAGGGCTCACCCTTTACAAGAGAGGATCAAACCGCACAGCTATAACATGTGATACTATTTGCTCACATCTTGCCTAGTATAATCCTTAAGTTAGGTTTACAACCTAGCTTCTCACATCACTGATGTTATGTGAGTAGTAAGAAACTTTGCATAACAATTTTAATTAACTTCCAGAAATTTTTTATATTTTGTTTTGTTCGAGATTACTGAACCGTGGATTGAATCATGGGCTCTCGTCAAATAAGTATACTTCATCATAAAATATACTTCATCATAAAGAGTACGCGAAAAAACACCCTGAAAATAGATCTGGTGAGTTTCGTGAAAAAAAAGATGATGGAATCCTATTTGAGAAACTGAAAAAAATCAGAAATAAGAAACTTGTTACGCACAAATAAAGTTGAAGAGATTTTTTTGCTGAACACTTCAACTTTGACAAAAGCGTGACTAATGAGAATCTCAGCGGAATACTTTCCATTCCCTGTATAACAGAAGATCCTCAAAATTACGGTGATGATGTAACTATCTTCGGGGATTCTAGAGATGGAGAACATACTAATATACTGGACCTAGATGTGAATTATTTATTTATTTATTATCTGGGATTTTACTCAGCTTCACATAACATATTGTTACGTTTTTACCTTTTAAAATATTAGCTCGTAGATTGCAAATAAAATAAAAATAAATTTTTGTTTAATTTTAATTAAAATTCTTTTATTATTCGCACATTTTTGTGTGCCACTGTTCACAACTTGATGTAAACAACAACAATTGCTTTTCTTTGTTATTCCTCTGTTTATACTCTTTGCATAAACAATAACAATTACTGCACAATTATGCGACCGATCCTTGCAACGGAGATCTTCAAACCACGGTTACTCTCTTCAAAGGCACCGCATCTTCACATAAGACTGGGTGAACTTCACTAACTCACTCACCTGCTTTGCCTTGCCTTTTATATGGCAGGATAAACAGTGTGGTGAATGTTCTTGAAGGCGAATGTTCGTGACTTCGCCTTCTCTAAATCTCTATAAATGTAAACATCATTGTTTCATTACTATTGTTTGTTTATTTTGTTTACATTTATTCTTGTAGTGTTGTTGGTATATCTTTGTTTACTTGTTTAATATTTTTTATGCCGGTGTTTGTTGTAATTTTAAGCAGTACGATAACTTGTAAACAGGTTTGTTTAATGCATTGTTTTGTTTTTATAGCTTTTGTTTATTTTTTTAATGTTAAGCGATGTAAAAGCAAAACACCAGTATCTTGATTTTTCATTTTCGTAACAATATCTTCAGAATAATTGAGAAGGTAAGTTTATGATCTATCTCTGACCATCTTAAATTCCCTTAATTCAAATTGCATTTGCGTTTGGAATTTGAAGAATAAAATTAAAACCGAATATGGAAGTAAATGTTATTACGACGTCTGGTTAATATGGATGTATATATCTACCATGTCTGGAAATACGCTCATGACTAAATTCACATTTTCCGCGCATATAATTGAAATGTGTTTTCAAATGCAAAAAACAAAAAAAAAAAAACAAAAAACACAAGGAATTGAATTTAATTTATGCAAAATAACAATTAAAATGCAAGAAATTCAACAGTTCTTGGCTGTTAATAAATGCTATGCGCCAACGCCAAGTTATACAAGAAGTAAAAATGCGAAGAGAAGTTGTCTAAAGGAAATGAATGGCAAAGTAAAATAAGAGCACACAGCAAAAAACTGAATGAATGAATGCGAAATACATTAAATAAAATACAATAAAAAATAGGAAAAAAACAGGAGAGAATAATGCGAATGAAGTACAATGCAAGGGAAATAGAAATTCAAATTTGAAGAAAAAAATCTCACACTGTTCCTTAAAAGCATTGCAGAAATCCTAACAGGAAGGCAATAAAGTAGGGAGTTGCTTGCTGATGGAAGGGAAAGTGAATTTGGATTTCTTTTTTTGTATTTGCAAATGAATGGAATGGTATGTCAAGGGTTAATTTAAACATGCTCTTGACATTTGTAATCTTATACCGGTAAAGAAAAAGGGTGATAATTTGTTAAACAGATTTCCTTGGAATTTTTTTCTAAAGAATTCATTAAAAAGACGGTAATAATAAGCAAAGAAAGGTTTTAACGAGATATTAAGTTAGGAATGAAAAACGTGAAGAAATCAATAAAAATAATGAAGTAAATTTGTCTTTAATTGTACAAACAAATATTCTTGCAGAAACTTTTTATAACCAGACAGAAAAAATAAATTAATTTGATTAGTTTACGCATGATGCACAACAGAATGTAGAATCCGAAGTCAATTCTATTAGTTGAGAAATTTTAAAGTTTAAATTTAAAACTCCAATAAAACAAAAGCTGTTAAATTTTGCCAAATTTATTTTTTTATTGTGAAGTACAATTGTTCCGGTTAGAAATGGAATATTGTTACGTTTTTAACTTTTAAAAACGTTTAAAATATGAGCTCGTAGATTGCAAACAAAATAAAAATAAATGTGTTTAGTTTTAATTAAGATTCTTCATTATTCGTACAATTCTGTGTGCCACTTTTCACAATTTTATGTAAACAACAACAATTGTTGTGTTTGTTATTCCTCCGTTTACACCCTTTGCATAAACAATAACAATTACTAGACAATTGCCCGACAAATCTTTGTAACGGATATCTTCAACCCCCGAATATTCTCTTCAAACACACCGCGTCTTCACACATGACAGACTGAACTTTTACTAACTCATTGCCTGCTTTGCCTTGTCTTTTATATGACAATGTAAACAGTCTGAAGAATGTTCCTGATGGTGAATTTTCGTGGCTTCGCCTTCTCGAGGTCACTTTAGATGTAAAAATCGTTGTTTCGTTATTGTTGTTTGTGTATTTTGTTTACATTTATTCTTGTAGTGTTTGTTGTTGCATTTTTGTGTACTTGTTTACCATTTTTTCGCCGTAATCTAGACGTAAAGCCAGGGTTCGAGCCCCAGGCCAGATATCAAAACAAAATACAAAAAGTATTTATGTGGCGACTTTCTCTTAGCAGATTTCTGGCAAAAAAAACTCTGCGAGTAAATAAAATTGCCATGAAAAGTTTATCAAAAATCTGTCGTTCGGAGCCGACTTTAAAACTATAGGTCCCACCACTCATATACAAAATTAACACACACAACATAAGTGGTGTGAGAAACTAAGTCGTAATCCTGACTGAAGGGTTGTAATGACTAATTATGTATGTATGTTTACCATTTTTTAATGCTTGAGTTTGTTGTTGTACTTTTGTTTACTTATTTACCATTTTTTAATGCTGACGTTTGTTTCTGTATTTTTGTTGATAATTTTAATATTAAGCGATGTAAAAGCAACACACCAGTATCTAGATTCTTCATTTTCATTCATATGGCTGCTGCGGCTGGCGTCACAGTACCTCATTCGATCAGACGTATCTCGGCACAAATGTTGGCTTTCAAGTGCTAAATTGTCTCTGGTTTGTCGGCATACAACTTTTCTTTAACGGCGCCCCACAGAAAATAGACCAACGGTCTTCATTTTCAAAGAAATAAGGGCCAATGATGCCTCCGCTCCACAAGCCGCACCAAACAGTCACACGTAATGAGTGCTTCGGCTTCTGTAATTCCACTTGTGGCTTTTCTGAGCCCCAAATACGGCAATTTTGCTTATGAATGTACCCATAAAGATGAAAATGAGCTTCATCCGAAACAATTTTTTTTTTTGGCAGAGTCGACATCATCGTTTAGTTTTTTGTTGGCCTAATAAATCCAAACGTTGCTCAATCGTAAATTGATTCATTACTTTCAGTGGAGATAATATACTGAATTTTGCGACTGAATAGAATTACATAAGTATTGCCAGATTCAAAATAACCGATGGTTCTTCAAACTTAAACCGAAAGATTGCCTGGGTAGATTGTACGGAAGGTAAAACAAAATAAATAGGAAATATTTTTTTTTATTTATTTTTCTTTTAGCAACACCTTAAGGTTTTGTTTCATTTTAAATTCCGCTTGAAACCAAACATCAAAATGACATTCCTACATCATGGTTATGGCTTGCATGATAAAATTTCATGTATTTTCTTTACTAATCTTTCGTAAACATCACATTCTTCTGTGCCGACGACTAGCCGAAAAACTGGCCGAAAAACCCAGCCAATGTCTGCAAAAATTAACCACTAAAATGTAATGGCATGTTCGAAAAATTGCTACTCATTGTTGTATAATTTTTCGCTTTCATACTCAAAGCACTGGAATTAGAAAAATTATTCCCTTATAAAAACAAAAAATTATTTCAACAAAATTATGTTCTGTTATATGAAAACGCAAAAGATGTGGCGTGTAATTTGTAAACCCTACACTAAAATAGCATTTTTCGTTTGCGTCTTTTTTTTGCACTTTTATAAGTGCAGCATGAAGTTGTGCACGATGCACGTGAATTTGTTACTGACATGAAAACTGCATATAAAAATCAATTATTCTGGTGTAAAGATTAAAAGACTGTGTTATTATGTACAACACCTAGAAAATAGGCCAATTAATGGCCCAGTTAATAGTACAGGGTCTTTCAAGTTCGTTTTTCTCTTTCAAGTGTTGGGCAAGTGAACATAAATTTAAAATATTCATTAATATAAGCATTGCGAGTGGCCTGGTGTCTAATAGGTAGTGTGAGAAGGTCGTGGGTTCGATTTCCACCAGAGACTCTGGTCTGTGTATAATTCGATATAGTTTATGTTGAATAATTCATAAACAGGGGTAAATTCATTCGCCGTAGTCTAGTACGTAGTGTATTATATTAGTAGTGTATTATATTAGTACGTGGTAGGTAGGTATTTAGAGGTGGCTGCCCATCCAGCTTTGGCCAGATTTTACGAGCCGTTCTACCCGTGTCCGAGGCCGCCAACCTGGCGTTGACGGAATCTACGATCGCATTATCAATTATGAGCTTGCAGGTCCTCATAGGGATGACCAGATTCGGGAATTCATCGGAGAGTTCGATGGTCGTGCCCCACCTGGCAAGTTCATCAACTCTGCAGTTTCCCGAAATACCACTGTGTCCCGTGTACACATACTATGTGAATATCATATCGTTCCGCTACCTCGTCGAGATATCTGCGACAGCCGTACACTGTCTTGGAGTTCATCACGTTAGAACTTAAAGCCCTGATAGCCGCCAAGCTATCAGAAAGTATGGTGATATTGCGCTTGGAGACTCTTGCGTCCCCAATTATTCTCGCCCCAGCCTGTATTGCCACCACCTCCCCCTGATTGACACTGCAGTGGTCTGGCAGTCTTATAGACTGAGCTATTCCAACCGATTGCGAAAAAATTCCACTGCCAACAGCTCCGTTTAGCTTCGAACCTTCGGTGTAGATTTGTAGGGAGTCCCTTACCGGGTAGTTCACACCTCCCTTCCAGACTCCGTAGTGCGGACACCGTATCGCGGTGTCATGTAGTCACTGCTCGCGGCAGCTCCAACTCCCCTCAGGAACTTTGCGTGGTCGATATCCGAGTCCTGCCACTGTCCAGTCGCCCAGAGACGTTTACTTATTTTAGCAGCCATTCCCCTACAGAAAAGGTCAAGCGGAAAGAGGACTCAAATTATTTCCAGTGCCGACGTTGGTGTAGCGTACAAGGCATCGCTAATGATTATACAGGCAGACCTTTGTATTAGTTTCAAATTAGTTTTCCTATCAAGGTATTAGTACATGATCTCCACTGGAAATAATAAATCGATTTAAGCTTGAACGCCGTTTGGATTTATTAGGCCAACGAAAATCTGCAGCTTGTGACGGCATCATTGAACCACATTTCTGCAAAAATGAGGATGGATTACAGTCAATGGAGACACCTATCGCAGTCGCTCCTCATGGTATTGATATGAACGATGTTTGGTTTCAACAGAATGCCGCAACTTGCCACACATCATGCCACAATCGATTTATTGCGCCAAACATTTGATGGCCATTCAATTAGCCGAAATGGTGATGCCAATTGGATGGCAAAAAGCTGCAATTTGATACCGTTGAACTATTTTCAATTGGGCACCGTGAAAGAAAAGTATTATGCCGACAAACCAGAGACAATTGAGCATTTGAACAGCAACATTCGTGATGCCATTGCCGAGATACAACCCCATACGCTCGAAAAAGCGTACGAAAATTGGTGCGATCGAATGAGGTAATGAATGAAATAATATTCCATTTCTAACCGAAACAATTATACTTCACAACAAAAAAATAAATTTGCCAAGAATTTAAAACCGTTTTTGTTTTACTGCCTTTTAAAAAAAATTTTTTTAAATTGCCCACTCTTTAAATCTGTAAATTATACTTAAACAAACTTTAATAGCAACATTTGAACTTGTGATCCTCGATATTTGCCAGAGCATTGCTTTTGCAAACACCATCTGCATTTGCCTGCAACTTATTTTTATTGGTTGCCTTTACGTCTCTCTCTCTCTATCGAAACATACTTGCAACTCCGTTAAAAGTCATGTTAAATGTACACCATAAGTAAAATACAAAGTATTATAGAAATGTTGTTTCAACTATAAATATGTCTGTTTGTAGTTATAAAAAAGTTACATACTTACTCGTATATCAACATTTTATTTCAATATTAAAAATACTTATACTCATACTCGTACTCGTGCTCATACTTAAGTATCATGGCTGTAAGTACGTATCAAGAATAGTGCCGCATATGTTGCTGGCATATTTGTGTGCACTTATCAAATGACAACATTCAAGTCTGTCTTTAACTATTTATTTACAATTACAACTACACACTACACATTTACGGTAACTATGTATGCATGTATACGTAGGAGTACAGCAGGCATAGTTGAGTATGGTGGTGGAGTGTGGTGTGTAAGTGCAATATGTGTTATTTGATACTTAAGTATCAGTTTCCGTTGTATAAGTATAGGTGAAGATGCCATTGTATATATTTCATACTAATAGTCAGAACTTTAAAAGAGTGTCTTCATTAGAAATGTTCTTCAAGAAGAACATATCAATAGATTTTAGTATACGTCGCAGTTGTAACTAGCTTTCAACTGCGAAACTATGTTAGATTAGATTGGTAGGAGACCAGCTCTTATCACAGATCACGATGTAACACCATCCTGTCAGTTTTTTATTTACTATCAATACTTAGGAAACAGCAATTACTCATACAGTGCATTCGGTTTGAATTATGTTATGGGAGGAAGAAATAAGGGAATTGTGTTCTATTTGTATTATAAGACACAGGAAGAGAGTTGCCCATAGGGATACATACATACATACATAATTGGTCATTGCGTTTAGTCAGGATTAAGACCTAGCTTCCCACACCACTGATGTTTTGTGTTTCAATTTTATACATGAGTAGCAGGACCTACAGTTTAAAGTCTATTCTGAACGACTGAGTTTTGAGAAACTTTTCAAGGCAATTGTATTTACTCTCAGAGTTTTTGCCAGAAATCTGTTGCTGAGTGGGAGTCGCCGAAGAAATATTGTCGATTTTTAGTTTTATTACACATGTCAGACCTTTGGCATGAACCGTGGCCTCATGTCCAATAAGCAAACACACTATCTACTAGACTACTACGAGTAGATAGTGAAGTAGGTAGGGAGTATAAAGAACATTTTCTCTTTGTAATGCATAGCGCGTTTCAATGATCAATTACCCGCGAAAGTGTGTGATTTACTTTGTGTATTTTACATAAAAATATACGATATTCGACAACATTTTCTCTCAAATTCCTCGAGCATAATCTATTAATTCAGTGATAAAACAGATGAACATAAGCCATATTGCGATGATGCTCTAACGAATCAAAAGTAACATAACATTGTCACTACCTTTGACTTATCTATAAGCCTCACAATAGTCTTCGTGGATCTGGGCGTTACAGGAAATTTCTATTAAATAGTTAAACCGATATATATATGTATATACATATATAATTCCTCATTGCTTCCCTTCAGTCAGGCTTACGACCTAGGTTCGCACACCACTTATATTGTGTGTTTCAATTTTAGACATGAATGGCAGGACCTACAACTTAAAGTCGACTCCGTGATGTTGATTTTAAATGGCTTTTCAAGGCAATTTTATTTGCTATCAGAATTTTTTCCAGAAAATTGCTGAGAGGAAGTCGCCGAAAAAATATTCTTCTGATATTTTGTGATGGACGAGACTACGGCGACTACTCTCAAATCCAGAAAAACATGGAAGTCATAGTAACCAGTTAATACACTAACGAGACTAGTAGAGTTGGTCAGAGGGAACAAGAAATTCCTCATCCCAATCTGCAGTACATTATGCAGAAAAATCAATTAGGAATTACAGCGAAACACATAATTGCTACACTTATCAGAGCGAAACACACAACAACAGTTTCTTTTTGTATTTGGCATTATCACAAAAGTATATTAAGTTCACCGCTATACATTATGTTTTTAAAGAGATTAATACGGAAACTTTTATTCTATCAGAAGAGACTTCGGCTCAACAAATCAAAAGCAACATTATGTCTTCTTTAATCGGTATAAAAAGACTGGAATTGCATTGTCTTCTTTATTGCATCGTATACAATCATGTTTAACCCAACATTAATCAACAACACGGTACTCTGGAACTTCAGCAAGAAGGAACTGGATTATTTTAAGATAGGAATTAGTAGTTAATATAGAATCACAAGGGCTATGCTAAAGTGTAATCCTCATGATACCCGGACACGTACCTTTTCACCTAACATGAGAAAGCACAAAAATAAAAGCAGCAAATAGTTTAATATTTAAATGTTTTGTGAAACTCGGTAGTTTATACCGAGAAGGGCAAAAGAAAATAAGTGCGACCGCGATATAATGACTACTGTAGGCAGTAAAACTTTTAAGATACAAGTGCATTGTGGAGAACGGTAAAATAAATAAAGTGCGGTCGGGACCTAATTATTACTTACTTACTTAATTGACCATAACAACCCGTTTAACGGATTTCGGCCTGCCGCAACACATGCTTCCAAGCGTCTCTGCTTCTTGCTCGTCTACGCCAGTTGGTCACACAAATCGATGACAGGGCTTCCTCGACTTGGTCCTTACAACGGATACAAGAACGTCCTCTTCGCCGACTTCCGCAGATCCCCGCATCAAATACACGTCTCGCCGAATCATCCTCCTCCATTCGAACGAAATGGCCTAGTCAGTGCAGCCGCTGGATATTAATACGCTGCACAATGTCTATGTCGTTGAGGAGCTCATACAACTCACTTTTGGATCGGATACGGAAATCATCGCTCACTCGGATTGGACCGAAGATCTTACGTAGTACTTTTCTCTCGAACGCTCTCAAGACTGCTGCATCAGTGCTTAATAGGGCCCATGCCTATGCGCCATAAAGAAGCACGGGTAGGATGAATGTCTTGTAGAGTGTTAGTTTTGTCATAAGAGAGACAAAAATATTCAATTGCCTATTGAGACCATAGTAGCACGTGTTGGCAAGGGTGATCCTGCGCTTGATCTCCAGAATGACATCATTTTTAGTGTTAACGGCGGAGCCAAAATAAATAAATTTCTTGACTGTACCAAAAGTATAGTTCAATAGCACTAAACCTACAGAAATGCTCAACATCATTCTGCATAGCCTTATCAGCTTCGCAGGTATACCGAGCTCAGACATTGTGGCAAAAACACGATCCTCTATGGGCCTATCGAAGGCAGCCTTATAGTCGACAAAGAGATGGTGTGTGTCGACTTGTTTTTCGTGGGTCTTTTACAGGATTTGCGTAGTGTGAAGATCCTAATTATTACTCTAGTTTTTTAACTAAAGAGATAAAAGAAAAATATTGGAATATTATAGGCTTCTTTAAGGGCTTTAAAGCTTTTATTTTTAAGCTTTATTTTCTCGCCGTCAAGAGTCTGCTTATCAGATCTGTAAGTACTGTAAACTGTGTTGTAAAAGTAAGGTTATAGGAAACTGATAATATTGACAACGTACGCAATCCGTAGTATTCTCTATAAATTAAGTGCTGTCACACTATTTCCTAATGGATGGCATACAAGAGAAAAAATACTTTCAATCAACTGACATCTTGTGAGAGCGTTTAAATAAATTCCTTACACACTTGCTATATTTCGTCATAAAAAAAGAATATGTTTGTGCAACATGCAGCATTTTGTCAGTTGTGAAAGTGTAATGAGATGTGAAAATATTAACAACTATAAATTATACAACAACAAATAAAAAAAGAAAAGAAGACATCAGTTTCTTGCCATTGCCATGGCTGTTAATAAAATGATAACGCGAAAGAGTTGTTAACGTACGTACCAGCGGCAGTAAGGCAAAGTTAATGTTCAAGAATTAAGTGTAAAAAAAAACTTAAATATTTGTTTATAATTTCCAACGTTCATATTTTTATTATGACAACAATTTCAGAAAATGTAGAAAATATTCTCATGGTTTTGTTATTAAAAAGTTTCCAAGAAATATTTCTGTTTTCAATTGTTATAGAAAATCCCACATGCTAAAACCAATTTCACATTCGCATTCTATTTTCAAGACATTAAAATCTTATTCTCATCTCAAATAATCATATAAATACGCTGCAGTGAAATGCATTACAAAGTTTTTAAGCTTCCCTCCGTTTTTTTTAGAACACAAACAAACATTCATATTCACACGCTTGTAAGCCAAAGAAAACAATAATTTTGCAACGTTATGGTGTTGGTGGTCATGTGTAAAGTCGAAAATGGGCTCCAGATAAAATCCTGTCTTAATGCCAACATAAAATAACACGCTGCAGTATAATAAAAAGGATTTAAAACAAAACTTTGTTTGTTCACATGAACACATAACACACATATGAACATATATGCATTTCAGCTAATGTATGTAAGTGAAGGCATTTAAGCAAATCTTAATATTTTAGAGGAGTATTTAAAAGAAAAGGCCGGCAAGTTTGTAAGAAATGGTGAGTAAGAAAGAATGAATATTCATTAAATGCTGAGAAATGTTTCATAACCTAGTAACCTAGACAATAATAAATACATAGATATGCAGTCAACATTCATTAGGTTAGGTTAGGTTAGGTTAGAGTAGAGGACGTGTACTTATCAATTAAGACAAGTACAGTACCCGGGGGTCGAATTGACCAACGTCCTAGTTCCTCACACCACTTATGTTGTGTGTGTTAATTTTATACATGAGTGGTGGGATATACAGTTTACCAGAAATCTGCTGAGAGGAAGTCGCCGAAGAAATATGTTTTGTATTTTGTCTTGATGTCTAGCCTCGCAATCGAACCCTGTCTTTACGTCTAATAAGCCACACACTACCTACTAGACTACGGCGACTTCAAACATTCATTATCTCAAAGAAATAATTTCGCCTCATTTGATTGTATTTTCAAGTTCCTGCACTGTAGCTGCAGTAGCCAGAACTAGAACTGAAGGATGATGAGCATTTTCGGTGACTAGTTCAATTTTTTTGGTTTCAAGCTCCTCGACTGTAGTAGCACTAGACGGAACTAGGACTGAAGTATGATGAGATTTCGTTGACTCGTTCAATTTATTTTCTTTTCAAGTTGCTTCACTGTAGCTGCACTAGAACGTAAGGGTTAGGCGCATTTTCTGTGACTCGTTCAATTTATTTTCTTTCCAAGTTCCTCCAATGTAGCTGCACTAGACGAAACTAGAACTTAAAGATCAGGCGCATTTTCTGTTACTCGTTCATTTTATTATCTCTCCAAGGTCCTCCATTGTAGCTGCACTAGACGAAACTTGAACTTAAGGGGCAGGCTTACTTTCTGTAACTCGTTCACTTTATTGTCTCTCCAAAGTCCTCCACTGTCACTGCAGTGGACGAAACAAGATCTAAGTATGAGGCGCATTTTCTGTGATTTGTTCTGCATAAAAAGCTGTATTGGAAAACATACTTCATTTTAAAATGATTAGAATAGGCTTCCATTGCTCTCTACTCTTGTACTAAAGTGTTGGGAATATATGGGGTATGGGACCTAAGATGACTTATTGGATCTATACAGCAGTAGTCAATGCCTAACCTAACCTACAGATGTTTAATGTGGTGCAAAGCCTTCAGTGGGATAACTAACTTGAACTTGACACGGTGATTAGTGACATCATGCATACATAATTGGCCATTATCCTTTAGTCAGGATTACGACCCTAGCTTCTCACACCACTTATGTTGTGTGTGTTAATTTTATACATGAGTGGCGGGACCTACAGTTTAAAGTTTTGAGAAACTTTTCATGGTAAATAAATAATAATAAATAATAATAAATAAAATTGACTCTCAGAGTTTTTGCCGGAAATCTGCTGAGAGGAAGTCGCCGAAGAAATACTTTTTTTTTGTATTTTGTTTTGATGTCTGGCCTGGGGCTCGAACCCTGGCTTTTCGTCTAATAAGCCAACACACTACCTACTAGACCACGGCGACTTCACGGCCAGCAGACTAAAGCCCAGCTCTTATCACAGATCACATTGTAACACCGTATTGGGTATTTTTGCCCGCCATCCTGTCATTTTTTTTATTTACTATCAATACTCAGATAACAGCAATTGCTTATATAGCGCATTCAGTTTGAATTAGTTTATGAGAAGAAGAAAAGAGGGAATGTTTATGTAGATTAGGTTTGTTTCCATTTGTATTATAAGGGACACGAAAGTCTGTGGAGAAAGAGAGTTGGATAAACGTATACAAACATCACAACCCTTCAGTCAGAATTACGACAAGGATCCTAAAGGAATTTGATAATATCGGGAGCAGTGGCTACATGATACCGCGGTACAACTCCTCAGGACATCAATTCCGGATAAAGGAGTGCAGCGCCTCTCGTAAGGGAGTCCATGCTAATCTTTCCCAATTGAAATAAACTGTTGTTGATGGAATTTTTTCCGAATCGTTGAAAGTAGCCCAGTCTTTAAGACTACAGAATCAATGTAGCATCTTTCAGGTTGAAGTGTCGGCAATATAGGTTGCGGCAAATATTTTTAAGGATGATAGCCAAGCACGGAATTCCAAGTTATGAACTCGAAGACGATATACACTATACTTCAATGAGGTAGCAGAACGATATAATGTTCTCATCAGGATGGAGTGATATTCCAGTAACTACCGAATGTATGAACTTCTCCGTCGTGGCAAATCCATCGAACTTTCTTATGAATTATCGATTTTTGGACTTTTAAGCTTGTAAATAAAAATGCAATCACTGATTCCGTCAACAACAGATGGGCGGTTTCGGACACAAGAAGAACGGCTCAGAGATCCTGTCCAAAACTGGTCGAAGAACTCACGATAAATCTGCTCAAACTATAAATAAGCACGCTCAGCGCGGTTGTAGATGTTATTACTGGGCATTGTAATATGGGCACACATGCATAGCTTATTGGTCTTGGACACCTTTAAAAATGATTCTCCATCCGTCTGCATAGCCCGCAAAGATGGGGAAGGAGAGGAGATTTTATTATTGACGTCGATAATTACCCTGGACTATGTCGGAGTAGAAAATGTTACCTACTATATCCAGGATCTGGAGATACTGTCACGCATGGACAATTTCAAACTTAGCCGCTTCATAAAAAGTGATGAATGGATCAGGGAGTAAAAAAAACTGGTGTATCCCACTGGGCGCAATATAGACTAAGTTTGTTCATCAAACTTCCTTAGGTGACCAGCCACTTTTTCATGTGTTTTAATCTTATCCATAAGTCGTGTGGGTCTTTCAGTTTTAAGTCGATTCCGAACGACAGATTTTTAAGAAACTCTTCATGGCAATTTTTTTTATTATTTACTCTTAGAGTTTTTGCCAGAAGTCTGCTGAGAGGAAGTTGCTGAAAAAGACACCATTTTCAGATTTCATTATGCGCGTGATGTCTAGGTCAGGGGTTGAACTACGAGTCTCTCGCGTATTAAGCCAGCATACTACCTATTAGACTACGGCAACTTTAGATTAATTGCTGCTCGAAAATGTGAAGAGTTATTAAATACTGCCATCGAGGAATTCTGACATCGCTGTAAAAAAAGCGGGGTTAGTTCAGCCAAACTTTTTGAGTTCGTCTAACACACGTGTAGGAAGCTAGGTCGTAATCCTGACCTAAGTGATTGTTGACTGGTCAAGCAACTAACACGCCTGTTTGGTTGATTTCGAAGTTAATTATGTTTTCCAAGTACTTTAAATGCTTGAGGATTAACACAAAATAATTTTAAGGAATTCTATCCCTAAATTTCTGTTACTTTGTAGATGTTTTGTTAACTTAATTTCTCATACTTAAATACGTTTTTCCAAATCTTTAATCTTCAATCAATATACGTACATATACATACATTTTTTGGTAAATACTTTCGTTTTATTTAATCCTTCTATTGCAGCCTGCCTGCCTGTGTGCCTGTACTGCCTGGCATGACCAGGGATAATGTGCAACATTATAGTCTGAATGTTATTGAAATATTAACGTTCAAGGAAATGTAACACATGTGATTGCACATTAGTAACAAATTCTATTTTCTCTTCTTCTTCTTCTCCGTTTTATTTGTAATACCTTCTGAAAGAACTGCCATCCATGGCTGAAAGAATTTTATGGTATGTGCTCTGGTAGCATAAAAGTGAATACAGATGAAACATTTTATGCACCAATCGAAACTATTGAAACTTTGTATTCGAAAAAGGGTTCTGCAAAGAGAGAAAAATCATTCAAATTTCCCATCTACTGACTGTAATCGACAACATGTTTTCCAGAAACTGAAAATAATGACAGGAATTTAATGAATTTTTTTTAAATTCATTTTAAAAATCTAAATTTTACTCACAAAATATTGTAAAACCCTGTGGCATATATTTCATATGTGAAGAATTTCGTCAATATAATGTATTTGCTGCATTAGCATTTTGAAATATTTTCCCATAACGTTTCCTTTTTAGCTTTTACCCTACACTGTGCAAAAATATTTAAGTAAACTCAAATAGAAAAAAAACTTTGATGTTTGCTCACAAGGACGCTGAAATCTAAATCTTTCTATTCTGTCTCAAAATTCAGTATATTATCTGCTCTGAACGTAACGAATCAATTTACACTTGAGCAACGTTGGGATTTATTGGGCCAACGAGAAACTGCGGGAAGGTGTTGATTTTTACAAAAACATCCATCTTTACCATCTTTTCGGATGAAGCCCATTTTCTTCTTGGTGGATATATTATTAAGCAAAACCGCTGTATTTGGTGCTCAGAAACCCCACACATGGTCTTACAGAAGCCAATGCATCGAATACGAACGGTGCAACCATTACGTTGAGGATACCTATCGCACCGTGATAACCGATTTGTTTGTACCCACTCTTCATGGTATTGATGTGAACGATGTCTAGTTTGCCACACATCTAATGCCACAATCGACTTGTTGCGTCAAACGTTTGATGGTCGTTTAATTTCGGCGCCAAGAAGCTGCGATTTGATACCGTTGGACTATTTTCTGTAGGAAGTCGTTAAAGACAAAAGACTCCGAACGACGGATTTTTTTTTTAGGAAACTTTACATAGCAATTTTATTTACGATCAGAGTTTTTGCCAGAAATCTTCTGAGAGGAAGTCGCAGTTTTGTTAGAGATGTCCGATCTGAGGTCTGAACCCTGGCCCCACGAGTAATAAGGCAACACACAACCTACTAACCTATGGCGACGAAATTTCAAAAAATATGGTCAATTAAACCCTACATGACTTTCAGCGCCGCTGTAGGATAGTTTCTCATTGTCATGGTATACTAACACACGCTAGTGTCTGTATCTTGCTTAACTTCATTAGAAGTCTAGTAGGTAGTGTGTTGGCTTATTAGACGTAAAGCCAGGGTTCGAGCCTCCGGCCAGATATCAAAACAAAAATACAAAAAGTATTTCTTCGGCGACTTTCTCTCAGCAGATTTCTGGCAGAAACTCCAAGAGAAAATAAAATTACCATGCAAATGTTTCTGAAAAAGTTTGTTATTCGAAGTCGACTTTAAAGTGTATTTAGGTCCCACCACTCATGTATAAAATTAACACACACAACATAAGTGGTGTGAGAAACTAAGTCGTAATCCTGACTGAAGGGTTGTAATGACCAATTATGTATGTATGTGTGGCTACCCAAGCAATGGTCCCGTACGTTACTTCTATTGATCTAGTTATCATTGCATACATCAGCTTCAAAACCTTGATTACATTTCCATTACATTACATTTAGTTCTGAAAAAAAAATTAAAAATCACACTTAACACACTTAAATAGTGTCTAACACGTAACATAACTAAAATCGTCGTCTATATCAAGGATTACATTAAATTTGAAAAGTCTTACAGCACATCTCAAATCAACGTTGAACGTCCAGGAATTTTATATGCTTAGAAACCGTTTAGAGTTGCAAACCTAACAACAAAACACATTCACCAACAGACTTATTATCATTTATAGCCAGAAAAAAAGGAGAATCAATCTTAAATTTTTAGTAGACTTTTGCCGTTGTGAACAACATCAGTTGTCGTAAAATATGCTCATCCAAGTTAACGAAAAAATAAAAGAGAAAACAACGAAAACTGGGAAACGATTTGGGTTTTTTTCGAACTACAGTTTTCGAACTTTAAAAGCTGCATATGTATGTGTTTTAAACAAAAAACTTCTTGCATAAACTGAAATTCATTTGGTAAATACATACACATATGCACTTACGACTTTACAAACATAAACCAAAGCAATCTTTTTTTTTAATTTTTTTCTCTTGAAGTATAACGTGTGTATCTGTTTGCAGGGAAAACACGTTTTACAGTTTGTTCGAAACTAGTTAAACAACTTATAGTAAAAGTTACGTACACACACATATATAAAACAAACATTAAAAAGCACACATACATATATCTACCCTCATACAGAACAAAAAAAACATATTTGTACACCTACACCTTTACTTATATAACGCAGTATACCTTCACAACATACACTTTTAAACAAACATTCATTTGAAGAGAAAGGAGAAAAAGGATCATAATTTTACTGTGATGCATCATGATGCAAGGAACCATATTGTAAATGTTAAATTGTTGTTGCCAATCACAGGCATCATTGAGTTTTGTTGTCAACACGTAGATTTGTGCCCATTTATCGTAAATTGTTACAAATTGTTTTCCTGCCGCCATACCACATGATAGTTTTCACTAGCAAATGGAAATGATAGGCCATAATAGAGCTGTCTTTGAAACTAATATAAGCTCACATACAATACATTTTAAAAGATAGACAGGTAATGGTTATTTAAACGTAGTTATTCTACTAGCCATGGCTAGTTTGAAACTTCCCAATTCCATAATCGGTTGCTGCTTGCCATACAACTTTGCTGGGTTATCGATTTTAACTCAAAATTTAAATGTTTTCAAACAATTTCTTTACATAAAATTTCTCGTGCAGACAAACATTTTTATGTTCCATTAAATTCAATTGAAATAATTAAGAAAAGAGGTTTATTTTGGGTCCATTTTAGAGTCTCTCTTTTTACATTCTTCTGTTATCGCATACGTAAATACATAAATGGTCATTACAACCTTCTAGTCAGGATTACGACCGAGTTTCTCACACCACTTATGTTGTGTGCGTTAATTTTATATATGAGTGGCGGGACCTACAGTTTAAAGTCGACTCCGAACGACAAATTTTTGAGAAACTTTTCATGGCAATTTTATTTACTTCACAGAGTTTTGGCCAGAAATCTGCTGAGAGGAAGTCGCCGAAGAAATAGTTTTCATATTTCGTTCATTTGGAGATGTCTGATCGGAGGAGACCGAGGCCTCACGTCTAATAAGCCAACACACTATCTACTAGACCACGGCGTCTTAATCATTATCATCCTTCATAATTATTGCCTCCTTTAGATGGTGGCTTGACTGTCCAAGAGTAATGATGTGTTCCATCCATTGTACTTTCTTTCCCAGGCGAATTGAGTATATATTTCAATATCACAAGGATTTTTCTTCAGTACCAATATCTGTTCTCAACCCATTCACTCTTGTTACAACATCTCGTTACGAAACATTTCCCAAAATCCTGAAGTCTACTGATCACGAAGTTCCCTATTAGTCGAGGTAGTATAGTAGATAGTAAGTATGCTAATTAGACTAGAGTTCGTGGTTCAAACTCTGTCGAAAACTCTTGCAGTAAATAAAATTCCCATAAAAAGTTTCTTTCGTCTGTCAAACACACACAATATGGCTGGTGTAATAAGCTAGACTGTAATCCTGACTAAAGGGTTGTCGAATTAAGTAAGTAAGTACCCTGATGAAATTCGTGTTAGAGTTGGCTCCCATTTTTCCTTTATCCATTCTTCTGTTATTATCCTTCATAATTTTCACCTCCCACAGTTTTATGCATCCTCTCGAACCTTCCTTACAAATGTAAAGATTATCATTAAGCCAATGCTGTATAGTATATTGTTAAGTATATTCCTGTGAAGTATATTCGGTTTACAGAACTCCTTCCTATCCAGAACAAACAACAATAAGTGTAACTCGCCTTTCAGTTGTAGTTAGATTTATTATATACAATCCCGAAACCGTGGCAGTTTGTAGCTTTTAGTGAAAAGAAACACTTGCGTTTTTTCTGGATTCACACCTAAGCTGAAACTAAATGTACTACCTTTCCTAAGGTCATGTTGCAGTTTGCCCTTGATTGTAAAAACCATGTCATTGGCATGAAGGCTATTGTTCCCCAAACCTATTCCAACATCAATAGCAGCTTGTGCAATACACTCTTCCTAACTTTCTGGCACTAACAGCACATGCTACCGCCCAGTAGATTATCATTCCACGAAGTAGTTTCCTATATCCAGTGTCCTGTACACCCAATTCTTCAAGCCCACCTGTACTATATTCTTGAAAATCTCCTCTTTATTTAGGACAGAAATCAAGATAATATATGTTTCCACTGTTGGCGAACTCTGTCTGTAGTGAAGGCAAGGCGATATTCTCTTATTGTCTACATTTCTTGCATATGAGACTACGATCCAAAGTCCGGCGTACCTTAACACCAATGAGTCTCTTTATGTTCTTCAGATGAAAATACGAAAAACTAAATCACATTCTTTGGCGTAGCATGAGAATTCCTATCCGTAATCGTAAAAGGGATACACCCGAAGTATAGCAAGGAACCTTCCTAAGACCCATATGCTCCTGAAAAGTTGGGTGTAGACCGTTCATTTTCGAAAACTTAAATTTTTTAAATCCAGCAATCGTCCATTTAAACATCATAGAAACAATTACCTTGTACTTCTCAGATGATCCCCCTTTCACGGATTACTCACGTCTCTAAGTCATGTCCGAATGGTGTCCACAAGAAGTTCTATCCGTTCTTTACAGCGCAATTAATCCGAAACCCGCTACTCATATATAAAATTAACACACACAACATAATTGGTGTGAGAAGCTGGGTCGTAATCCTAACTGAAGGGATGTAATAACCAATTATGTAAGTATGTGTGTATGATTGAACGATGGCATAGATTATGTTGGTTTAGAGAACCGTTCTGTTTTGCAGCTTATTCAGATATGCCTGCGACTTAAAAAACATCCCAAAGAAAAAGTCTAATGGAATCAAATCTGACGTTCACAGCGTCCAGTTCACGAGATGATAACACTCTAAAATCGCGCGTCAGAATATTTCAATTCAATTTTAAATAAGCTGTGTCACATGTAGTGTCGTTGCAAACATATGATGTTGGTGTTTAGATCATCCAATTCAGGCCAAAAGTAGTTGGTAGTTATCGACCTGAAGTGCTCGCCGTTGATAGTGACGGCCTTGCCAACGTCAATTCCAAAGAAATATGGATAGATGACGTTATGCATTGGACATTTTTTAATCTTGATTGGTTTGGTAGTCGCCAAAGTAGTATGCTGGGTTTGTATCCCAGGTTAGACATCAAATCGAAATATAAAAAAAATATTTCTTCGGCGACCTCCTCTCAACAGATTTCTGGCAAAAACTCTGAGATTAAACTAAAATTGCCATGAAAAAGTTTCCCAAAAATCTGTCATTCGGAGTCGACGTTAAACTGTAGCTATCGCCATTCACGTATAAAATTAACGCACACAACATGAGTGGTGTGAGAAGCTAGGCCGTAATCCAAACTGAAGGGTTGTAATGGCCAATTATGTTATGTATGTGTCCACTACTTGAGAACTTATTCAGTGAACACGTCGTTGTCTATGATCATTTTCCATCAGTGACTGGTGCAGTTGTATTTTGTATGTGTATAGGAGCCAGCCACGACAAACAGTTGTAATATTGCATAAGATCTTGTGTATCGTCGTCGTACAGGTTTGGTCGATCATTTACTGAATCAGTAGACTCGATTTTATGCAGCACATTACGAGTAGTCCTCTCGGTAGAACAACTATTGCGATCGTAAAATGTTAACTGTTCCAATCTACCGATCCGGATATTCTCTATGAGGCCGTTGAAGTTTATAACGATTGCTTAAAGATGCATGACAATGTGAACTATGACCTATTTATTAAGGGTTCGGATATATAATTTTCTTGTAGAGTACCTAAGCACTACAGTGTTTTCCAGGCGGAGCTCATGGCAGTTTTGAAGGCGGCGCAATGCTTGTTGGGTGGCGTTATTGTCCCTAAAAGTCTTTTGATTTCTTCAGAATTTCAGGCTGCGATTTTTGCAAACGCACGTATTTGCAACGCCCGCAGTTATCCATGAACGCCAAGAACTTCTTAGGAATTTTGGCGGCATTCAGAGGTAAGTTTTATATGGACCTCAGGACATAGGGCTATCATTGGAAATTGCACTGCACATGGGCTAGCCAGGGACGGTACAGAGCTCGCAAACTACGTACAAAATTGGTCTCATTACAATCCATACCACTTATATTGCTTTATACATCGAATGACGAAATCTACAGTTTGACGTCGACTTCGAACGACAGATTTTTGAGAAACTTTTCATGGCAATGTAGTTTTCTCTCAGAGTTTTAGCCAGAAATCTGTGGAGAGAAAGTCGCCGAAGAAATATTATTTTATATTTCGTTTTGCTGCAGATGTCTGACCTGGGGCTTGAACCGAGGCCTTACGTCTAATAAGCTAACACACTACCTATGTTTACGTTCACGCCAGCTGTCGAATAGGCCTTAACGACTTTATTGTTTTTAATTTAGTTTGTCCCACATTTCATTTACTTGAAAGCATTTACTACGAATAAATTTAACAAAGTAAATTTGTTGGGAAAAAATACGTGGCACTTGGGAGTTCAAGCCTTTCATTTGATATTTAAATTTCATCCTTTTTTTGTTTTTCTGTACAAAACACTCGTCAATCAGCAGGCCATTCCACTCTTTATTTTAACCGTCAATTTTTTGTTTTTTTCTTTTGTTTTTGTTTTTCGTTATCTTTTGGCAAATACTTGGGCACTGCTTTACCTTTGTCAATTAATTAAATCACGAAAAATGCAAATTGACGTTTTGTCTTGTCTACTTCACACCATGCCGCCCATGACACCACCCTGTCGTCATTGTATTCAATTTTAATATTTCATTTGAAAGTCAAATTGAAAGCGTATACAAGTGACAACTGTTAACTGGCTGAGAAATATTCAGCAGAGTGTGAATATATTTATAAAAGTCGTCAAGAAAATCGGCAATAAGCAGCAACAAAGACGTCAAAAATAAATTTAGCAATACTTTGGATTTTTTTCTTAATTTTCTTTTCTTTTTTCTTTTTGATTTTGATTTGCTTTAACAAAAGGTAACTCAAAGAAGCAGAAAAAAGGGTTCTCTATTTATTTTTGAATCGAGTGGATTTGTAAATCGCAATTTAAAATTTTAATTCTAATGACCAGCTGCTGTTTTAATACAACGGTGAATACGTTGTCTGTTATTTCAATTGCTGTTTCCGTTTCTTACCTTTTTTTGGCGTAATTTTTCCTGTAGCAGGGAACAAAGACCAAGTGAAATTGATTTTCTTACTGTTGTGAACGTTTACTTAATTAAAACACAATTGGGATTAGAGAGCACAAAAGCTAAATTATAAAGCGAAAATCATTATAAATTACTTCAAAACAATTGTTTTCTACTAATAGTTTGAAGAGAATTTTTAAAACATTACTTCATTCCAAAAAAGGGGTCAAGTGCAAAAAAAAATTGGAAAGAATTTTCCAACGTAATCGGAACTAAACAAGAACATTGCAAAACATCCAAATAAGATACAGTAGGTGTCATATCCTACTTGTAGGAAGAGGTCTCGCTTACGCAATATTTAGGGCCATTGTAATACATACATACATAATTGGTCATTACAACCCTTCCGTCAGGTTTACGACTTAGTCTCTCACACCACTTATGTCGTGTAAATTCGACTTCGGACGACAGAGTTTTGAGAAACTTTTTCATGGCAGGTTTACTTACTCGCAGAGTTTTTACCTGACATATTTTTTCTTATTTCGTTTTGATGTCTGACCTGGGATACGAACCCGGGCTTTACGTCTAATAAGCCAACACACTACCTACTAGACTACGGCGACTTCACATGTCTTATTTACAATCCAATTACGCAAAGTTCTAACGCTTTACATACAATCAAAGAAAAAAGTCTACATACACAGCAGTATGTAAACCGCTGTATGTAGACTTTTTCCAGTGGTGATTTTTATGAAATTGAAAATGTTATTGTAGCTTTGTTTAAGGCAGTTATAATTAAGAATGTTTGAGGACAAAAACTAATATAAAAAATACGGAAGAAATTATTAGAATAATACAAAAAAAAGTATACCCCTGTATGTAGACTTTTTTCTTTGACTGTACATATTTAAAGTATATGTATACATATATACATTTATAGATAATTCTACTTCATTAGAAGCCTGATGAAAGTATTAAAAATGGGCGTATGTATACAGCAATTAAGGTTTATAAATATCACCACAAACACATTTTCAACCCAACCATCTAGTTTTTTACAAACTCTTTAAATTATTTTTGATCACATTTTCACCCTGCTTCTGCTTTCCATTTTTGGTTGGATATTTAATTTGATTGATTTCATATGTAAAGTTTCGAAATTCCTAACACGTGTCGGGTCAATACACTTGAATGCATTTGACATTCAATTATTTTCTCAAAAGTTTTTTGAAGAGGAAAGAAACTCTTTTAATTTCTTAAATTTAACTATTCTTGCAGAAATTTCCTTTCTTTCTTTGTTTATAATTGAAACTTCAAAATCGATAACTTTAATTTGGAAATATTTCTTTGAAATAAATTTTTTCTTATCAGATTTCTTATAATTTTTCTTGAAGTTTTTTTCAGAATTGTCTTAATTTTCTTGTGAACGAAGAATACAACGATCCGATTCCTTTTTATGATTTTATTTTCATTGAATTTTTGAAAATGTGTTCAAGTGTACGAAATTATTATTTTTGTTGTTGTTGTATGTGAACAAATTGTGAAAACTATTTTAACAGCTTACAATTGATTAAGCACTTAATCAAGCGATTTTATACACCTATATTCACATACATACATACATACATAGTTATTTGTATGTATGTATGTATACAAACTTAAACATTAAAGTCCGTGTCCACTTAAGTAGATAAAATTTATTCGAATTTGAATGATTCTACAAGGAAAACATATAAGCGTTCATAAATATAGGGTGGACCATTTAAGAGTTTAAATTTAGAAATCGAATAAAACAAAAACGGTTTGAAATTTTGCCAAATTTATTTTATTTTTTTGTTGTGAAGTACAATTGTTCCGGTTAGAAATGGAATATTATTTCATTCATATGGCTGCCACGGCTACCCCCACTATACCTCATTCGATCGTACCAATTTTCGTGCATATTTTCGAGTTTATGGGATGGTATCTCGGCAATGGCATCACGATTGTTGGCTTTCAAATCCTAAATTGTCTCTGGTTTGTCGCCATAACACTTTTCTTTAAGAGCGCCCCACAGAAAATAGTCCAATAGTGTTAAATCACAGCTTATTGGCGGCCAATTGACATTACCTTTGGCTAATTAAAAGGCCATCAAACGTTTGACGCAATAAATCGATTGTGGCATGAGATTTGTGACAAGTTGCGTCAATCTATTGAAACCAAAATTCGTCCACATTAATATCATGAAGAGTGGGTACAAAAGAAAATCGGTTATCGTGGTGCGATAGTTGTCTCCATTGACGCCAATGCAGCCTCCGCTTTACAAGCCACACCAAATAGTCACTCGTAATGCGTGCATTGGCTCCTTTAAGGTTACGTGTACGTTTTCTGAGCCCTAAATACTGCATTTTTGCTTATTAATGTACATACCAAGATGAACGTGAGCTTCATCCGAAAAAATGATTTTTTCGCAAAAATCGACATCATCGTGCATTTTCCCGTTGGTCCATCAAGCGAAGCGTAAATTGACTCATTACGTTCAGTGGAGACAATATACTGAATTTTGTAGCAGATTTCAAACCCATCATTTGTTTTATAAAATTTTAACCGATAGATGGCCCACCCGGTATATAGTATGTAAGCTTGCATACTTAAATAATTTTTGGGGGACAGCTACTGATACAAAAAAATTTCTGCAAGAAATACAACTGGGGTAGTGTCATTTCAACGATTTTAAAGTATTTGCGCTTTAAGGAAACTTGTTGAAAATTTTAAATTTAAGATTCACAACCATCGAATTGCCAACCAGAGTTATTAACTCCAATGTCAAGTTAATATTTTGTTCCGCTACCAGACATAGAACGTCGTATTAAATATCTCAGATCTTTACAGGTCTGGCTTAAACGATGCTTTATGACTATTTGGAAAATTTTCTGGTCAGAATAATTAAGAAACGCGAATACATTTTGAACGGAAATGTAAACGTATAAGTTGTCTAGTTGAGGCAACAACAACTCCTTTACCATATCACTGCAAACCCGATCCATATCCAAGAAAATAAAACCCAACTACGTCGTCTGACAAAAAATCTTATCAGATAGTTGCTCTTTGTGGTTGGTTTGAGAATTTCTGAAGACGAAGTATGAAAAATATTTCGTCGGCGAGATCCGCTCAGCAGATTCTGGCAAAAAAAAACTCTGAGAGTAAATAAGAAATTACCTTAAAATGTTTCTCAAAAATCTGTCCAGCCACTCATGCTGAATATTAACGCACATAAAATAAGTGATGTGAAAAGCTAGGTCGGAATCCTGTCTGATGGGCTGTAATGACCAGTTTTGTATGTATGTATTCGTGTATTCTAAAGTAATGCGCTTCATGGAAGGAGATAAGCTAAAATTTTATACATATCTGGTCTCTGGTTAAAATTAGTGTCTCGTAAAGTTTTAAGTTGTTGAGAACAATAACGAATTTGTGTTTTTCTAAAGCAATGTTTTTAAGAGATCTACCGATACTCTGACAGACTAGAGTCTTACTGTCCATAACAGTCCCCTTTTTTCGAAATCTTTTGCCTACTTTTCAATTGGTTGACACATAAGGTTCGCTTTTATGACTGAAAATTTTTCTAAGTTTGTAGGGTATACATTTCTATGGTATGCAGCGCCATCTTGTTGACACCGGTTATCGTTGGTGCTGACGTGATTCATGTGAGGTCAAAAGAAAATGATAATCATGGAACAACGGTGATGGTCTGGCCATCGCTGTTCTCAAAGACATATGGACCGATGATACCACCAGCACAAAATTCACACTCCTTTTCGGGATGCATTGGATCTCGTGTGGACTGTTACTGTACCAAATTAGACAATTTGATTTATTCACGTACCCGTTAATACAGAAACGTGCCTCACGGCTGAAAATAATTTCAGAGCTCCCTCAGCGAAGACATGTATTGTCTATAGCCGTACACTATCAGTTCTCACGGACAGCGGCTATGTTTTTAGCAAATCTTGACTTTCAACAACATACGGGAGTTGATCTATCGCTAACTGGAACAGTGAAGTCGAATTTATTCCCCACATTTCGAACTGTGGTCTTGGCAATACGATTAGGGTGACGATAAAGTGGACTCATTTTGATAAAACAATTTTATTATTTGCACATATTGTTAAATGCTGTAACCGTTGAACCGTTGAATTTGACAAATATAGCTTTAACAATACTGATGTTATCAATTCTCAAAGTAGGAAAGGACCAGATAATTTGGAATACCTCATAGCAAGCAGTAGAAGAAGATCACAAGACCGAATTTGCAATTCCTTTTACATACATACACAATTGGTCATTGCAATACTTCAGTCAGAATTACGATCTAGCTTCCCATATGACTTATGTTGTGTGTTTTAATTTTATTGCTGAGTGGCGGCACCTACAGTTTAAAGTCAACTCCGAACGACAGATATTTGAGGAACTTTTCATGGTAATTTCACTTGCTCTCCAGAGTTTTTGCCAGAAATTTGCTGAGAAGCGGGCGCCGAAAAGCTTACTAGACTTCGACGTCGGCATTCCTCTTACAATAGTAACAAATAGCCACGAAACTACCAACAACATGCGGTAAGAGTTGCGTAAAGTGCGTTGTTGGCAATGGTTGCGACCTTTACCGGTAAGAATCGTACGTAGCGAATTAGAGCAGAAAAAACTGCTGTCGAAATTGGGGATGTATATATTTTTTTGTATCATATTTAGAATTCCTATTAGGAATTTAGATGATCGATTATAGTATTTTGCACTGAAATAAAATCCGATTCTGGGTGCCCTGGTAGTCTAGTGGGTAGTGTGTTAGACTATTTGCGTAAGGGTCGTGGATTCGATTCCCACCAGAGACTCTGGTCTGTGACACTACACCGAGCATAAGGTCAAGGTTACTCAGCTCGTATATAATTAGAATATAATTTATAATTATATTGTAATTAGTAAATAAATAAATAAATAAATAAATAAATAAATAAATAAATAAATAAATAAATAAATAAATAAATAAATAAATAAATAAATAAATAAATAAATAAATAAATAAATAAATAAATAAATAAATAAATAAATAAATAAATAAATAAATAAATAAATAAATAAATAAATAAATAAAACCCGATTCTAAATCAGATGTATTTAATGAAAATTTTCTTCAGACTATTCGTAAGATTTACTATACACCGTGCTTTGCATTCTATACCCCTTAAATATTTATTTTCCAATTTGAAATGCATCTTCATTGTTATGTATGTTAATATCCGTGTATTTAAAAGAAATTTATAATTTGTATTCGTTGTGTTGAAGCGACTTCAACCATTTTTTATATTCTTTATTTATTTTCTTATTTTAATTTCTTTATTAATCATTAATTTATTTAATATCAATTATTTTAATTATTTCCTTCTTATTTGAATATATATCTCACATAATTTCTCTATGTGTATTGGAAAGTCATTACTTTTAAACTTAAGTAAAGCTTTTACTCTCATTTAAGTAGCGTTGAGTGATTTATCATTGTTCTTTATCATTGTTTCTTTCTTAAACATGTATGCTAACTAAATTTTTTCTAATTATCTTTTTAATCATTACTTAACAAACGTTTGAGCTAATCACAGCAGCAATAAGCTGTAAATTCCTTTTTTGTATAATAAAACAGCAAGAAGCTGTATTATAAATTTTAAAGTTCTAAGAAGAACACCCTGCCTTTTTATTAAAAAGGATAAATTAAATCTGGGCTAAGAAACGAGCCCACATTTTGGTCCTTCGATAAAATTCTAGGAAGGCCTAGAATAGGAAAACCTTTGAAGTCATCCTTGATTCATTCATCTTTACTGTTGTTCTACCGAAACAACAATTCCAGCAAAGAGGTATTTGCTCCACCGCAGCATCTATAAATATCGCCACAAGCCTGGAAGACTAGTCAGACGTCAGTAACGGGACAATTACAACATCAACAACAACAACATTAATTGGTAACGGGAAAGGAAAGAATTTGGTATGTACAGAGGTTTAATTTATTTAGTGCAATTCGAAATTTGTGAAATTATTATAAAGTGAGTAATTTAATTTAAATGTGGATAAATGTTTAAAAACAATAATTTTGAACATTAATGGTATTAGTTGTATCACAATCACCATATTTTAAAAAAGTACCAACGTCGATAATTTCGTACCTAAAGTGCCAGCACTGATAATAACTGTATTTCTGTAAATGAAATACAACAAACTAAAAATAGAATATTTTAATGCATGAAAGCTAATGTAAAGTAAATAGATTCCACAAATTTGCCAGTGACGGTACTTATTTTTTAATACGGTACTGATGTAAAGAAAAAACTGTAAATTGTAAATTGTGTTCTGACCTTGAGGACTTTATTGAAAAGAAAAATTTTTTTTGGTCTGCATTTGCCATTCCTCCAGCACTTTTATTTAATTTTTTTTTACACGTATTTGTTTCATCTGGAATTATTTACTTATTTCTATTGATTTGGCTACGGGTTTTAACTGAAAAATGGTTTCGGATAGAAAGTGTAAGGCTGCTATTCAGCAATTGATGCGTTTTTGCGCTGCGTTCGAAAAACTTTCTTCAGGGAATTGCACAAATGAACTTTTAGAGGTGAAACAAACAGAATTAGAGCGCCGATGGAACAAGATGTTAGAGGCCTTTGACGATTTGAGTATTGATGAGGAAAAGGTGAAGGAAGAAGATAATGTCTTAGAAGAAATATCAGCTAAATACGAAGAGGCTTGCGAACAATACCAGTTGGTAAAAGCGAAGATTATCCACATGATGAAGGAAAAAGTTCCCCAACAGAAGACTCCATCGGAGTGTCGTCCGGCACTTAAACTTCCTCCAGTTGAAATAAAAACTTTTGAAGGAGGTTTCGCTAACTGGCCTGCTTTCAGGGACATGTTTATGGCTGCAGTGGGCAATGAGCCTACCGTTGCTCCAGCCCACAAATTATACTATTTGCACAGCAAAACGAGGGGGGAGGCCTACCAACTCATTAAAGATTATGAGTTGGTAGATTATAACTTTGAATTGGCTTGGCAGACATTGATAGCTCGGTATGAGAACAAACGCATTTTGATCAACAACCAAATCAGGAAAATTTATGGGATAAAGACTCCTCAGAATGAGTCATTGAAATTTTTACGACTTCTTCAGAATACAGTCAACGACGGGTTATCTATTATTAAATCATTTAAAGTAGAAGTTGCTAGCAATGATCCCTTTCTGATGCATATCTGCACGTCAAAGCTTCCTGAAGACACTTCACGTGATTGGGAAGATTCACTTTCGAATCACAAGCAATTACCTACATGGGAACAATTAAACAAATTTTTGTCTGACCGAATCGAAACATTGGAGACGTTTAATAGTTTGAGGAAGACCTCCAGTCGGGATGCTCATCATTCAAAATCCCAAGTTTTCTATTCTATGACTGAAACTGAAAATAAAAAGGTAGTCTGCAGAAAGTGTAAACAAAACCATCCCTTGCGGTTTTGTAAATATTTTAAAAGCTTATCTGTCAACGATAGAATTAAGTATGTATATTCTAATAAAATTTGCGCAAATTGTTTTTCGCCACATCATTTTCGAACAAAATGTCCTAGTGCCAGTAGTTGCCTAAAATGTAACAAGCGACATCACACTATGTTACACATTGAAAATGAACAACCAGTGAAACAGATGTCGCAGAAGCAGAATTATAGCAACGATCAAATACCGTCTGGATCAGGAACTCAACGGAACTTTACTTCTTCTAATAATTACATGGTGCGAGATGCCTCTACAAGTGGACATGAAATCGAGTCAGTGCAAGTCAACTTGAGTCAACATAGCGGAACAACTATTTTGCCCACAGTTTTGGTGTACGTCGAACATTTAGGTGAAAAATTTACAACACGTGCGTTAATCGACACGGGATCGACAAAAAGTTTTCTGTTGAAACGAGTTCAACAAAATTTGTCGATTGCTTTAGAGCCTTACCGGAGCAAAATTTCTGGGTTTGGTGACACAGTGGTTGGTAATTCCAAAGGACGATGTTACATAACTGTAAAATCTAGGATTTCTGATTTTAAAATAAAAATGCAAACTATTGTGGTGTCTTCGTTGGCACAATTTATGCCTTCACGACCTGTTCCAATACATTGTTTGGAAAATTTGGGGGGACTGAAACTCGCCGATCCCTATTTTTATAAGCCAGCAGGTATTGAAATGATTATTGGTAGTGACTATTTGCCATTTATAAACCTTGGTGGCGTTAGAATAAATATCGGTAATAATTTTGAAGCGCGGGAATCTCACTTCGGGTGGTATTTGATGGGACCTGAACCCTCTACCGAGGTACAGTCTTTTCATACCGTGGTGCACCCTTCGCACGATTTAGCTCTACAGGAGCAATTAAAGCAATTTTGGGAGATTGAAGAAGCCGAAAAAACCAAGCTTAAGTCCGACAGCGACCTTTTTTGTGAAGATTTTTTTAAGCGTACAACTATTAGACAATCTGATGGACGCTACGTTGTACGACTCCCATTCAAAGAACAATATCCACATGAAGTCTTTTTGGGTCCGTCGCGGAACATGGCGCTTGCACAATACCACCGAATGGAGAACACGTTAAACAAAACACCAGAGTTTAAAGCAAAATACGCTGAAGTGCTAAAGGAATATTTGAACCTAGGACATATGGAGCTAGTAACATATTTTGAACCGAAAACCGAAAAAGTGTCCTCATTTTTTCTGCCCCATCATGCGGTTATCAAACCCGAAAGTAAATCTACTAAGGTCAGAGTGGTATTTAACGCATCGAAGAAGACAACCAGTGGTTTCTCGTTGAATGATGTCCTTTACCAAGGGCCAACACTACAGACTGACTTAATGGAGCTCGTGCTTCGGTGGCGAAACTACCGCTATGTATTTACAGGCGATGTACAAAAAATGTACCGTCAAATTTTGGTGGACAAGATTGATCAACCTTATCAGCAAATTCTATTCCGCAATGAAGCAGATGGCCCGGTGAACACATTTCAGTTAAAAACAGTAACGTTTGGAGTGAATTGCGCTCCATATTTGGCGATAAGGACACTACTGGAGTTGAGTGAAGACTGTAAATACTTGTTTCCAAAAGCATCAATAATTTTAAAGAGCGAAGTATACGTCGACGACATCTTGTCGGGTGGACACTCCATTGAGGATGCTAAACTCAAACAAGAGGAACTTGTTAGGGCCTTGAAGTCTGCCGGATTCCCTCTCAAGAAAATGACAGCAAATCATCAGATGCTTCTAAACCATTTGCCCCGGGAGGATCTTCTTGACGAAGATTTTTTGAAGTTCAACGATTCCAGCATCGTCAAAACTTTAGGAATACGCTGGAACGCTTTAACAGATAATTTTTACTATGCCGTAGAGCCTATTGAGATTACCCCATCCGCTACGAAAAGAAAAATCCTATCAGTAATTGCGAGGTTATTTGATCCACTTGGTTGGTTGGGTCCAATACTGATAGTATCTAAAATATTAATGCAGGAACTCTGGAAGGAAAAGTCCGACTGGGATGAAGGGGTATCTCAACATTTACTTGTAAAATGGCACATTTTTCTAAATAATTTGCCATTTATTTCTCAAATACAAATTCCTAGATGGATAAACTTCTCCCCAACGTATCGCATTCAGATACACGGTTTTTGCGACGCCTCTGAACAAGCATATTGTGGTGCTATATATATTCGAACGGAAAGCCCAGAAAACGAAATAACAACTCATTTGCTAGTCGCGAAAACTAAAGTTGCTCCGATTAAACGCATTACAATTCCAAAACTAGAATTATGCGGAGCTCTACTAGTGTCTAAACTCATCCGAAGTGTAGTGTCGAATTGCGGATTTTCATATGAATTGTTTTTATGGACAGATTCGTCAATTGTTTTAGGGTGGCTACAAAGAACACCAAATTCATTGAAAACATTTGTTGCAAATCGTGTGACTCAGATTATTAGCATTGCGGACACTGGTCACTGGAAACACATCAAAAGCGAGGATAATCCTGCGGATATAGGTTCTCGTGGCTGCACCCCTCAGGAACTGATAAATAATAAGTTATGGTGGCATGGGCCTCCTTGGCTTCAATTTTCTATGTCTCTTTGGCCGAAGCCAAGGACCTTTGATCCAACAGATTTGGAAACAAAAAATTCAACCAATTTTCTTCTTGATGTGAGCTGTACAGACGTACTGGAAGAATTTTCATCATTTTCAAGAGCTTTACGCGTTCTTTGTTATCGAATGCGTTTCATCAATAGATTATTGAAAAGACCATTCTCTATCGAGAAATTCATCACTACGCAGGAAATAAACGCAATGAAAATTCGACTTTTTTCTATAGCTCAAAAGACATATTTCTATCGTGAATATGAATGTTTAAAACATAAGAAATCAATAAATAACAAAAGCAGATTACTTAGCTTGAATCCCTTTATCGACAAAGACGATCTTCTGCGAGTAGGTGGTAGGCTAGCCAACTCAGGGTTAAGCTACGAAGAAAAACACCCAATTATAATCCCAGAAGAATCTCGACTTGCAAAACTACTAGTTCATTTTACGCATCGAATTCTTCTGCACTCTGAGCACCATATCATGTTGCGGGCTATCCGGCAAGGATTCTACATTCCTAGATTGAAAAACTTAGTGCGGAAATGCATACGAGAATGCAAAGAGTGCACTATTTACAAACACCGGTTCCAAAATCAGATTATGGCCGCACTACCACCAGAGCGAATAAACTTCTCTTTACCCTTCACATACACAGGTGTCGACTTCGCTGGTCCGTTCAACATTAAAGTTTCGTCTCTAAGAAATGCTAAAAAAGTAAAAGGATATGCTGCAGTGTTCGTCTGTTTCTCAACTAAAGCAGTACATTTGGAGTCGTGTTCGGAACTCTCCACTGATGCTTTTCTTGCGTGTTTCGACCGGTTCACAGGACGAAGAGGCATTCCTAAGACTATGTATTCAGACAATGGCAGAAATTTCCTAGGCGCAAGTTACGCTCTTATAAAAAGCCACAACGAGTTTTTAAAGACAGCTGAAAAGGCTTTAATCGACAAGTACAGCGCATTGGGTTTTACCTGGTCATTCATACCGCCGTATGCACCTCATATGGGCGGCCTTTGGGAAGCTGCAGTCCGTAGCATGAAGTCTCATTTAAAAAAAATCGGCTCAAACTTATCATTTACTTTTGAGGAATTCACCACACTTCTCGTGCGTATTGAAGCTGTACTCAACTCGAGGCCACTCTCACCCATCACTGAAAATCCTAACGAACTTTTGCCTCTAACGCCTGGTCACTTTCTGAGAGGAGCCCCAATAACTGCGTTACCAGAAGCCCCTCTAGAACCTTCGCTTGAAGAAATATCACATTTAAAACGTTGGAAGCAATTGAAGGCGTTACAGCATATTTTTGCACGCCGCTGGAAATCGGAATACATTACCGAACTTCAACGACGTTTCAAATGGAGAACCGAACGAGAAAACTTAAAGAAAGATGATATCGTTGTAATTAAAGATGATTCACTGCCACCAACTGAATGGCTTCTCGGTAGAGTTACCAATGTCATCTATGGGCGTGACAGTAAAGTACGAGTCGCCGAATTACAGACCAAAAATGGCACCATCATACGACCGGTGGTAAAATTATGTTTACTACCCACTGGTAACCATGTCCCGAATGGAAATGATCAATGAAAGAAATCTATAACTCATTTTTCAATTGCACTGAATATGTTTTATTTCTGTATATATTTGTTTTTTTGCTCTTTCCTATAATAATGACCAAGAATATAGTTCAGCTAAAATCCAACATTTGCCCACAAACCAGACGAAAAGCTGCTGAGTAATTATTACCGAACGAAGCTAACCCACTAAAAGATGTACCTCCGAACCATCTGCCCATTTTTAATTGGATGATAATCTAGTACTGTTGCTCTTGCCATCCTCGCCCGGGAGAATGTTGAAGCGACTTCAACCATTTTTTATATTCTTTATTTATTTTCTTATTTTAATTTCTTTATTAATCATTAATTTATTTAATATCAATTATTTTAATTATTTCCTTCTTAATTGAATATATATCTCACATAATTTCTCTATGTGTATTGGAAAGTCATTACTTTTAAACTTAAGTAAAGCTTTTACTCTCATTTAAGTAGCGTTGAGTGATTTATCATTGTTCTTTATCATTGTTTCTTTCTTAAACATGTATGCTAACTAAATTTTTTCTAATTATCTTTTTAATCATTACTTAACAAACGTTTGAGCTAATCACAGCAGCAATAAGCTGTAAATTCCTTTTTTGTATAATAAAACAGCAAGAAGCTGTACAGTAAATTTTTAAGTTCTAAGAAGAACACCCTGCCTTTTTATTAAAAAGGATAATTTAAATCTGGGCTAAGAGTCGAGCCCACACGTTGTCTATTATGGAAAAATGATACTTTTCCAAATGATTGTTTTCCATAATAAATTCTAACAATACATACATATTTTAATTTGTAATAATTATTTCATATCCTCTACAATAATGAATAGTTAGTTACTCACTTGAATCTTCAATTAATCATAGCAGCCCTTTTATAATATTACTGCGTATGATTTCTGTATAATTGTCTACATACATACATATGTACATACATAATTTAACCATTATTCTTGTATTTCATAGTAATTTTATGCCACTAAATGAAGTTAAAACTTTAGATAGAAAATTGAAAGAATAGAATAAATAGGATTCTTTTCCATATACCACAGTGGTGGAGAAATTAATAGAAATGATAAGAAAATGTTCTTATCATACAGCTCATTTCGTATTGCAGTTACGTATTTACGAAATTTTGAAAATAAAATAGATCGTGCATATTGTGTGATTGCCTTTCGCATGTACAGTATTCCTCTGATATAAGCACATTAAAAAATTCTTACACGACAATGCTTATAAGCGGGAACTCTTGTATCGAAATCTCGCATCTGAGAACAAATAGCAATGTGTCATTCAAGCTAATAGAATTCTATTTGTCTCATTGACAGCACTGGATACGTATTCGATGGAATGCCAACTGGTCTTTAATCATCTTCTGCAATTCGGTGTGGTGAACAAAGTTGTTGTGAAGAAACTACTGAAGAAGATGTATACGCAGTAGAGTTAATAGGGAAAGTCGGGAGCCCTATTATAGCATTAACTAGAGAGAGTCTTCCACGAAGAAACGCTTTACCAATTACAAAAGCCTATAATGGATTGAAGGTTTCAATCAGGAATCAATTATTTGAGCTTGCAATGCCTCAGTTGGTAAAGAATGCTGTCTGCTTCGAGAAGATTGAAACCATAACGTATATTCTATGGAATTGTAATGCGCTGTACAATTTTTTTGCTATGTTTTATAATAAATCTTTATCAACATAATCCAATCACTTAACAAATCCCCACAAAAGGAAATCCAAAAACTTTCAGTCGCGCGAACGCGATAGCTAGTGAACATTACCAATTTTGGAAAGAAAAATGTCACAAAACAGGTGAATATAAATGAATTTTTTGATGTAAAATTGTTCGCTTTTGTAGGCTGGGAATGCTTAAAAGCGTGACGTTTTAGTACTACTAAGCGAGGAATTATCATACCTGGGGTGCATATATCCGAAGAAATAAATAAAGTATATAAATACTAAGCAATCATGAAGAAAATATGTGTGTTTATTGCTGTAGGCAAATCTGGAATTCTGGAGTTTGTAGTCAGGCACCTTAGCAATTTTAGGAAGCCAACTCCTTCATAAATCTTAAATTTATTCCGAGGACATTATTATTAGCTCGTTTTCAAATTAGCGTACTTAGGTGGACTCAAGGCTACTCAAGTAATGCACTTAATACATACGGAATTTGGTAGCCTAGTAGGTAATGTCTTGAACGAATATATCTCAGACATTACAAACATAACGAAATATAAAGGAAGTACTTCCGTGGCAAAAACTCTGCGAGTAAATAAAATTCCCATGAAAACTTCCTCAAAAATCTGTCGTTCGGAGTCGACTATAAACTTTAGGTTAGTAGATAATGACTAATTAAGAAAGTAAAGAATCTGTTAGAGGCTATTGCAAACTCCACTCCAAAATACGATTCAAATCAGTTTTGCCTCTAGAATAGCTGTAAATGTTTTAAAAAAAAAAAAAAAATTGATTTGCAGAGTAGGTTAGGTATACTCGCCTATTCTGTCATACAACTTTAACTCTATCCCGATAGTTTCAAGAAAGTGTGAATCTTATTTAAAACGTCCTTGGCTAAGCACGTTCTGTCGATAAATTCTGGGTTTTCTGGGTTTTCCTTTTCTTCTAAGGCTGAAAAGCGCCAGAGTCCTTCTCCTACAACAGTCATTGTGACGTATTCCCTCACTCCTTGAGTGATACCCCTACACACCCTAATCCCTTTTATAACTGCCATGCGGTTTATAAAAAGGATTCTGGTCAGGTTTAATACAAATTTAGTTCTGCCTACATCCATATCAAGCTAAAACTGTTTTGTCTCTCTACAAGTAAATTTATTATCACATCTGTCTTTGGTAAATTAGTAAAGTTTGTTTGCCTCTCTACAAAACAAAGCCAATCTTAAGTATGAATTCAAGTACATTTTCATTTACCAAACTTCGAAGGTGTATCACCTTTGTAATTAATTTCAATGTCCCTGTGTCTAGGTATTTATATTATGGTCGACGTCGAATGTCTCACTATATCGTCTAGAGATAATACGCATTCATGCACAGAATCGTAGATGTGGTGAACAGATGCTCTAGGTATTTAATGTCCTCTTTACAATCGATAAATACGTGTATATTACCATTTGATATACTCCGATACTGGATTTGCCCAAAGGCAATATTTATTACCTTTTTACGCCTGAATAGTGAAGTCGCCGTAGTCTAGTAGGTAGTGTGTTGGCTTATTAGACGTAAAGCCCAGGTTCGTATCTCAGGTCAGACATCAAAACGAAATATGAAAATAAAAATATTTCTTCGCGACTTCCTCTCAGCAGATTTCTGGCAAAAACTCTGAGAGTAAATAAACCCGCCATAAAAAGTTTCTCATAAATCTGTGTTTCGGAGTCCACGTTAAACTGTAGGTCCCGCCACTCACGTATAAAATTAACGCACACAACATGAGTGGTGTAAGAAGCTAGGCCGTAATCCTGACTGAAAGGTTGTAATGGCCTATTATGTATTTATGTGTGTATGTATAGTGCTACTTTAATCGAGTAGTGCAAGTGACAATCTAAGATTCCACATCTGATTTTGTCGCATGATAACATTAACATAAACTGATTTATTTGGTATTTTCGTAACAAAACCATGATAGAAAGCGGGTTCGGGTATCGCATAATCGGTGGGTGTAGTCATTACGACTGTACGCAAGATTTTGGTATGACCATGGTTTCCATACTTCCCTGCTCCTATGATGTTCTGTCTGAAAACCACGTCCTCACATAATTTTTCTATAAATTCGTGTACAGACCCTTTAATATGAATAAAACTTTTCTACCGGTCCTGCCCTCATTTGCATAAATGTTTGGAATTCAAAGAACAAATTCATTCCAGAACGGAATGAAATCCATATTCATAGACCGTTTTCTTTCTATGATAATTAAAAAATCTTGGTATTCGATTAAAGGAAAAAGTGATCTTATGTATTAGGGGACTGATTGGATCCTGCTGGTAGAGAACTGCTGGTAGAGTCATGCTTACAACTAAGCTTGAAATCTACAATTAAATCCAAGCTTTTGGACAGCCTATTGTAGTGCTTTAAAATGTCAACCATCGTATATTATACAGTATCCAGTATCTTCTAAGGTAGAGCTTTGCGACTGCTCTATATAGCAGCAGTTTCTGCATGCAGTAGTTGATCATTCTGTACAGAAGGGTACTACATGCTTAATGATTTTTAAGTGCCACCGAAAGGGTTTAAAAGTTTTTCTTTTTTTTTAAATTTAGTGCGGCGCGTTCTAATGGCATCGAAAATAAGACAATTTTTTGGAATGCGTGGCAATATTTTCTCAAAATAAAGGGTGAGCCATTTAAAAGTTTAAATTTTAAAATGCAATCAAACAAAAACGGTTTGAAATTCTTTAAAATTTTTTTTTGTTGTGAAGGACACTTGTTCCGGTTAGAAATGAAACATTTCATTCTTTTGGTTGCCGCGGCTGACCTCATAGTGTCTCATTTGATCGGAGGAATTTTTGGAGTATATGGGGTTGTGTCTCGGCAATGGCATCACGAATGTTGGTCTTCAAGTACTCAATTGTCTCGGGTTTGTCAGCATAACACTTTTCTTTAACTGCGCCCCACATAAAATAGTCTAACGTTGTCAAATAGCAGCTTCGTGGCAGTCAATCAACAACGTGATTTCGCCTAGTTAAGCGACCAACAAACATTTGAAGCGTTGGTCATTCTCTGTGACCAAATTTTGAACAAAATTGTCTTTGTTTTGGAAACAAATTACCAATAAATCCTAACGTTGCTCAAGCGTAAACCGATTCATTACGTTCAATATAGGTATTATACTGAATTTTGTGACAGAGTAGAAAGACATAAGTATTGCCAGATAGATGGCTCATCCAATAGATCATCCCTTCTTTTGGGACCCTGGTGTTATAAGCAAAAAGATGGAATGCCTCCAATGAAGTTAATTTCTGTTCGCCATTATGCATAGCTTCTTTTATATCCTGGCCTATATTGAAATTATTTGTTTCTAAGTGGCCAGGTTGTGGAACATGTACTTCCCTGGACGCCTTGTTAACCTATTCATTAAAAGAGCGGATTTTTATTCTTCCTCAAGTACTTTGACTCAACTAAAAACACACGACCTATCCTTTTCGATACGAGTTGTAGAACTGAATGAAAAACTTGTTATTTTAATAAAAAAAATATTTAAATTCCCATTCAATACTAATATTTTGCCACCACTGTAATTGTATGTGTCATTAAGTGTGTGTTAGTGTATGTGCTTGCCTTAAAATACACCCTCAACTGACATAAAAAGAGAAAAATAACAGAAACCTATACATATGCATATACATACATAGAGAGTAGAATAAATGTCTTTTTAGTGAATTATGTTTTATGCAAATTTTTGCTGTTGTTTGTTTGTGTTTTTTTTGTTTTGCCTCTATTCTTTCCTTGTGTGTTTTATTTTCCTTTTAACATTTTCTTAGTTGTTGTTATTGTCTCTCATAAGTATATGCATGCATGTGTGCCAGTATATAAAAACAACTTATTTATGAATAATAAAAGCAAGCAACGGGTGGAGAGAGAGAGCGAGAGAGAGTTTTATTTTGTGTATGAAAATCTTAAAGTAACAACAACAACAACAATTACAACTTGATTTAAAATGTTACTATCAAAACAAACAGGCATAAACTTTTCCACATATACACACATTTGTATATGTGTACACATTATCGTACATGTATACACTCTCTCACTCACAAATACATGCAAATGGCATTGTTTAAAATAACAACGAAACAAAACAAAAAAAAGCAACCACACAACAGAACACACAATTAATCAAAAAGTTGTTGTCTAAGGAATATAAAATATAACAAACGGAAGTAAGTATGTATGTGTGTGTACGTATGTACATTTTTAAACTAAAATAACAGCAACAAAAACAACAGCAACTATTACTGTTTTTGTAATGAAGAGGAGCAAGAAAAAACAACAAAGAGAATAGAAGTACGTCTTTGAATACGTTGAACGTTATGCTAAATAACGAGCATAATATGAAGGAAAAAAAGTTAATTGCAGCTGTAAGTAACTTTATTTGTTTAAATGCATTTCATATGGAATTTTTCGTTTTTTTTCCTCTTTTGTGGCATTTTCTGTTATTCATACTTAGAGTTGCATAGTGGCTGTAGCAACAACCGCATGTAACATTTACAAAAATATATAGAATTACAGTTAAATGTAGCGACAAGCGTTAAAAAGCAATTTAGGAAATGACTAGCCCGACTATACCTATACCCTACACAGTAGCACAAGGTAGGAATTATTATTAATATTCCCTTTGCATTGTAATTGTTGTTGATCATACCTTTATCAATCAGATAATTATTAAGTTAAGGGACCCGATAAGCTTCTTAAAAGCACGCTTCAAAAAGTTCGCGATACTATGTAATTGGTGATCAAGGTCTGTAGTCGTCATTCAAACATCTCCAATAAAACATGTTTTGCCATGAAAAGTTTCTCAAAAATCTGTCGTTCAGAGTCGACTTTAAACGTAACAGGAAAGTGCCACCGAAAACTCGAAATATTATTTACTTTTTTGAGGACGAAACTTAAATTGAATTGAATGTAAATAACATTCATAATAATAAGTCACACACATACACATATACTTGACCAACCCTTCCGTCAAGATTACGACCTAGCTTTTCATACCGCTTCCGTTGTGTATGTTGATTTTATACATGACTGACGGGACCTACGGTTTAAAGTAGACTCTGAAAGATAGATTCTTGAGTAAATTTTCCATAAATATTTACAAGAAATCTGCTGAGAGAAAGTCACTGACAAAATATTTTTTCGTTTGATTGATATGTTTGAGCTGAACAGTGGCCTCACTATCTACTAGACTACGGCAATACGCATATCTATCCACTGCATAGTGACTAATAGATTCCTAGAGAATATGTAGACGACATCTAAAATTGTATATGAAAGCGGGTTATAGTGATGTTCACAAACTCGGTGGTTAACACAACAAACAAAACTGCCGCAATTGGGGCTCAGAGCAGTAAGAAGCGATTGTTGAAGTGCTATTCCGTCTAGAAAAAATTACTTTTTGCTACGCATCTGGTATAATTGGGCTGCATTTTTTTGATATTTTACGGAACATATCCAATTCAAAAATAAGCCATTATGAGCAGTAAGATTAGTCGAATTGTGTGAATATCAATAAAATCTTCACTAACGAGAAGAATGGTTTCCAATGGACTAATACTGCACGTTTGACGCCCCATCATAATGCTGCCAATTTCTTCTAATATCTCTGTAACTGGATAACTCCATAAAATCGATTGTGAAGACCATAACCGCCCATTTGTAGTCTCGTCCAAATGCAAAATAAGCCGCAATGAACCGTAAGATTAGTTGAATTGTGTGAATATCCATCAAATTTTCGCCAACAGGAAAAACGGTTTTTAATTGACAAATACCGCAGGTATGACGCCCCATCTGTAATGCTTCCAATCTCTTCAAATATCTCTGTAACTGGATAATTTCTCCAGCACATAAGGTTGATTGTGAATAGCATCTGTGGTCTTGTTCACATGCAAAACAAGCCATATTAAGCCGAATTCTTTAAATATCCATCAAACTTTTACTTCGACTGGACGAATGCTGCATGTTTGACGCCCGATCGTAATGCTTCCAATCTCTTCAAATATCCCTGCAACTGAATAACTCTTCGAGCATAGTAGGTTGATTATAAAGACCATAAGCGCCCCATTGTGATAAGCCATAATGAGTCGTAAGATTGTGTGAAGGTTTGACGCCCTGTCTGTATGCTTCGAATCTCTTCAAATGGATAACCTCTTGCACATTAGATTGATTGTGTGACAATGGAGCTAATATGGTCTTGTTGAAATCATAGCTTTTGTAGTAAGTTTCAACGATTTTTACGCGTTCTTAAGTTTTTAAACGATCCACATTTGGTTTTAAAAGTACTACATGAACAACCCAACCCTTTCAATTCTTTACATATGGCATACATATGTATATATATAGTTTCCCTCTCCTGCCATTATCTGGTTTCTCCATATTTTGTGGTTTCTTTTTTGCGGTTAGTTTTTCATCACGTTTTTTTTGCTTCCTTTTCTTTTTCTTTTTCCTTTCCTCCGTCAACTGACAAACAACAATGGCGGCAATAGTCGTGATAAATATCGGTGGGTTTTTTGTTCACCCAGTGCGGTATCTGATAGATTCACACAGTGACTATCATTCAGATTGAAAATAATGTGATGATTGGTTTTAAATATCAATCAATGGCATTTGCCATTTTGGTGTTTTATAGTGAAAAAAAACGAGGAAGAGAAAGAAATCACAATAAAAATCGAATGAAATAAATGAATTTAAATTACAAAAAAGGGTTGTTGTTGTTTTCTTTGGCACGTAAAATTAAAAGGTAAACTGAAAACGGACCAACCAGTCAACAATGAAAAGTGTGAAGTAAAAATAGATTTCAATCTAATTTAATGGGAAAAAGAACGAGATGGTTCATCCTTTCCCTCTTTTGATAAATCTCTCGGTGCTTAAAATATCAATGATGATGAATGATGATGTAGGGCGGTAAGATTCAATTGTTTAAGTCGTCATGAACTCAATTGTTACACGATCTTGCTAATTACTCCGAAATTTTATTCATGAATGAAATCTACATAAGAATTGTTGTTGCGGTTGCGAAAGCCAACCACCATAGTAAAATTATTGTAATAAACTCCTAACAAATGCGATCTTTTTGTCGCAACCTGGAATCATAGCAATTGTAGATTTTTTTGGGTGACACAACGTTTGAAGACCTGGGCATAATGGCGAACAAGCCACTAAGAGAACTGACCTGTTTAATCCAGAGCGAGAGGTGGTTCAAACTTACCACTAACGCATAATGACAAGGGACTTGCTTAACTCACAATGGGTAACACATTGGGCCATATGGGCCACCAAGTTTACTTGCCTGTGAATGGCAAGCTAACCGCTAACCCAACCTAACCTTCCTTGTTTATGAGAAATAATCGAAATTTTTCATTTGTTTGAAATGCCTATTGGTGCTGTTATGTATTCCACTTTTAAACAACATCATTCAATATCCGCCATAACAATGTTTAGGTAGCACGCATCCGAAATGTCCAATTTTCCATTACTCTAGCCCATAAAATATGCTGAATTTGACCGATGGTGGTCCGGTCTCCACGTGAGTTGACCAAGCCCTTGAAATTGCTCATACAGTACATACAATGTGACAGAAACTGTGTGCCACGTAGCTCAGTCCAGTTGAAATCGCATGTCGTTGCTGTATTAACACATTCAATTCAGTTCAAATGATGTCGGTAAGCATCAACCTATAGTGTTCGACACTGACAGTGATGGCTTGGACAACATTATTTTCAAATGAATATTGATGGATGACCACGCCATCCCAAAATCCGCAACAAAGATTGACTTTTTCAAGACAAAGGTCAATTGGCAACTGCTCCAGAGCACAATTAGCGAACACACGTCATTATATATGGTCATTTGCCTTCATTTCCTGGGCCAGTTGAATTTTATACATGTGCAGGACCCGTCGGCAATTCAAAATTTGCCAAATTGTTGTTAGCGAAAGGCCGAGCGAAGACAAGTGGAAGGCCTCGGATTCCCTTGCACACATTCAAGGACTACGGCAGTATTGTAGGTAATTCTTGCGTTTCGTTGACGTATGAGTAACTTTATCCACCACATTACGAATAGTCGGCAGACAAACGACACGGAAATGATAGCGCAAAGGACCCGTTACAACAATTTTATTATTTGTTATTGAATGTCACATTCATCCGTAGCGATTTGGCCAACAGTCTGAATAAATAGCAACAAGTTTGACAAACAGATGTGCATTCAATAAGATGGGCGTTATCATCTTTCAAAGCTCTAAAGTCCCCATTAGAAATCTCGCACTATTAGTCAGGTTGCTATATTGACTATACATACATCAGTGGAGAAAAATTTTGTATAATCGTATGTTGAACGACACAAAAATTTTTTACAATTGAAATTTTATTGCTTTTCTAAAGCGGCCATTGGATTCCTAGAGGGTGTGTACGTCTCAACCAAATCAAAACGAAGAAAAAACACAAAGTAGCAATATCGCTGGCTAAAACTGTTACAGGAACTAATTAGAATTCAATTCATGGATTACTCTCATAAAGGGTTAATAAATGCTTTTACACATACTCCTTTTAAGAGAGTTAAAGTAATTGAGTTAGTAATACTTGCATGCACTAACTACACTCCAGTGTCCAACGGTAAGATCTTGCCCGGACCAACGTTTAAATATTAGGTCAGAAGCCGATCTGGAACATTAAACTAAAAGTTCACGCTCATTAGAGGTTATTTGTCTGTGTACAAAGCAAAGCAGTGTTCGCCCGACCAGCTGTTAGTATTCTTGCTCCTGCTTGTTGCAGCTCCTTGTATTTCTCTTCGATTACGCCGAGTTTGTGCACCCATCTGACCAGCCAGTTAGCGTGAATCGACACACGGACGTCATTTGTACGAAATAGAAAGATAGGATTTTAACCCATAGCGGTAATTTCGGAACACTATCCACAAGATAAATTCGCAAGTTCATTGCATAGACATCGGAAGACGGAGTAACGAAATAACGAATAATCGATAGTTTGGAACCAAGGAATGAAGTCGCCGTAGTCTAGTAGGTAGTGTGTTGGCTTATTAGACGTAAAGCCAGGGTTCAAACCCCAGGCCAGACATCAAAACAAAATACAAAAAGTATTTCTTAGGTGACTTCTTCTCAGCAGATTTCTGACAAAAACTCTGAGAGTAAATAAAATTGCCATGAAAAGTTTCTCAAAAATCTGTCGTTCGGAGTCGACTTTAAACTGTAGGTCCCCACACTCATGTATACTATTAACACACACAGCATAAGTGGTGTAAGAATTTAATTCGTAGTACTGATTGAAGGTTGTAATTAATAATTAGGTATGTATGTAAGTGTATTAGTGGAAGTCGGCGTAAAGGACGACCATATTGTTACGTTTTTACCTTTTAAAAAAGTTTAAAATACGAGCTCGTAGGTTGCAAATAAAATAAAAATAAATTGGTGTTTAGTTTTAGTAAAACTCCTTTATTATTCGCACAATTTTGTGTGCCACTTTTCACAACTTAATGTAACAACAACAATTGCTTTGTTTGTTTACACAAAGTAACACTTACTAGACAATTGTTCGACAGATCTTTGTAACGGAGATCTTCAAACCAATATTATTCTCTTCAAACACACCGCGTCTTCACACTAGACTGACTGAACGTTTACTAACTCTGTTGCCTGCTTTGCCTTGCCTTTTATATGGCAACGTAAACAGTCTGATGAATGGTCTTTTGGCGAGATTTCGTGGCTTCGCCTTCTCGAGATCTCTATAAATTTAAATATCGTTGTTTCATTATTGTTGTTTGTGTATTTTGTTTACTTTTATTTTTGTAGTGTTTGTTGGTATATTTTTGTTTACTTGTTTATAATTTTTTTATGCTAGTACTTGTTGGTATATTTTTGTTTACATGTTTATCATTTCTTTATGCTGGTGTTTGTTGTTATATTTCGCAGTACGATAATTTGTAAACATCATTGTTTACTGCATTGTTTTGTTTCTTTAGCTTTTGTTTATAATTTTAATGTTAAACGATGTAAAAGCAAAACACTAGTATCTAGATTTTTCCATTTTCGCAACATTATCTATGCCAACTCATGAAGGCACGGATGAAGTAGAGGTGCTTGAGTTATGTGTTAAATCAGGCTGAAATTCGAGTAATATATGGACCACTGCGAAGACCTATCTTTTATTCAATACTTTCCATATAATGACTGATTAATCAAACTAGCTTTGTGGTCAATATTTATTAATTATTAAATTGAAAAATCGTTATCGTTCGAAGAACTACTATTTCAGGTAATTTTATTGAGATTTTTATAATCTTTTTAGAAGAGGGACATATTTCTTTCATAGTAGAGAGTGACACCCGTCTCAAGTTGAATAATGTCAAGCGTGAGCACTTTTTTTCCATTACGATATTAAGACATTTTTATTTTTTCTTTTAATTACTTTTTTCATGATTTATTTTCTTTTAGGGATGGTTTTTCTCATTCTCTAACGTCGTTTTCATTTATTTCCTGTTTTTTTTTTCGTATAATGTGGCAAGAAGTTAAAGGAGAAGCCATTATACAGATACCCTACACAGACTTCAGTCTTTGCTATCTATCATAGGGTTTTTTAAAGGATAGATGATGGAAACTGATCCTAAAGCTTTTGGTTAACACAGACACCGTGTTTGGTGTTTAATTTCTGGCACAGTTTAGACAGCGACATTCTACCAAAAATCCTTAAAGCTCACCTTTAATTCGTTTTAACTCGTAACTTCGCCGTCTTGTGTTACACTTTCGTTTTGAGCAGTGGCTGTCGTTGTCGTTGTGTTTCAAGCATATTTCTTACGTTCGATTAAATCAGTCAATCTTTTAATTAAAATTTGCTGACTTGTTGCCATGACAAAATGAAATTGTATAATAGATTTTCGGATTTTTGTTGTATTCTATTACGTTGTTGTTGTTGCTGTTCTTGTTTTCTTTTTATATTCGATTATTTTATTTTATTCGTTTATTCTAGAATATCAAGTTTTTGTTTCTTTCTCTACAGCTAGTGATTTAGTTTGTCTGGATTAAAGAGATAAATTGTAAGAAATTGGTTTCAATTTTTCTTTGCCTTTTTTATTATGGCGCAACATTTCATTTCATTTTCTATGTATTCCTAGAGGGATAGTGAGGGATTTTAATTAGAAAACAAATGGCGAAATGTATTGATTTTCATTTGTATTGCTTTCTTGTTTCAGTTTCTTGAAAACGAAAAAAGAAAATTAAATGCAACACAAAAACAAAATTATTCTGTCGTATTAAGTCAGTAAGAGCGTGAGAAATCTGAAAAATTTCAGTTTTTGTTGGTTAAACGGTTACTAAACCATTACATTCCGAATAGTCTTCTCGGAAATAATTGAAGCGTGTGGTATATTATCCGTACAGAACACCCATCTTGATAAAAAAAATTTTGTTACCTGTTGTTGAATGTTGCATAGGCAGGTAGGTGGTAACTTTGATACCAAAAGCTCCCTTGATCACTGATAGCGGCCCTTCGAGATGTCACGGGTAAGCGCAGTCCCCCAACTGGCCAAATGCCACCGAACTTATGGAAGAAATTTGACAGCGCGGGTGTCGAATGTACAAATGAATAGATAATATCTTATTTGACAGATTCAACTTCAACAGGATGTTCGTTATCAGTTGTCAAAGTTGGGAAATATTTGTTAGACGACCCGATATATTAAATATCATTTATGATACGGCATGAAACGATATCCGTGGTTAACTGGTCAGCACAAGGACTTCATATTAACGCGTGACCCTCCTACAATCAAGATGAACAATAGTTATCCACGAACCATTCCTTAGTTAGGCTATTGAGAAAGTTTGGCATATGGTGTGGGCAATGGTTTTTTTGCTTTCAATCAATCTAAACAAAGTCGCTCCACATAACTACTAATTAAACAATGATCCGTGAGAATAAATACAGTAACATAATTGGTCCTGTATTAACATAGTCGAGCAGTCTAAGGGCACGTTGCAAACCTCTGATCAGACATCTCCAACAAACACACAATATGAAAGAAATATTTCTTAGACGACAGGTTTGTGGACAAAAACCCTGAGAGTAAATAAATATTGCCATGAAAAGTTTCTCACAAAAATCTGTCATACGGATTCGACTTTAAACTGTAGGTCCCGCCACTTCTGTACAAAAAATGAACACGCACAACATAAGTGGTGTGAGAAACAAGATTGTAATCCTGATTGAAGGGATGTAATGAGCATGAAATAGAGATGATCCAGTTGAGATCGTCCGATGTGCACCATAGTCAATTGGTGTACATCCTTTCTAATCTCGGTCACTTGAGTCGCAGTCAAAAACCTGAGTACACCTCGACTCATTCAAGGCCAAACTGGCGAAATAGTGAATGGCTAGAAACGGCTCATTACTAAAGTAGCTCAAGGTAGAATTGTCAACGAACAAATCGACATATTTTTAGAATCAACCCAGTATAGTCGAATGGCGAATATTGTATCCAACTTATTGTGCTTGATTTGATAAACAACAACAACAACAGCATGGCTAAATCTGTAAAATAAGACGTATGAGGTTGAATTCACGGCTTAATTCAGTAATCTTTGCTCTGAAAATTACTTACTTGCTTAATTGGCCACTAACAACTTGATTAACGGATTTCGGCTTAACGTAACACACCCTTCCAGGCGTCTCTGCTACTTGAGCGCTTTCGCCAGTTGGTCACATCAATCGATGGCAGGGCTTCCCCGATATGGTCCTTCCAACCTAAACAAGGTCGTCCTCTTCAACGACTTCCGCAAATCTCCGCATCAAATACCCGTTTCGCTGGAGAATCCTCCTCCATTCGAATGGTATGGCCGAGCCAGCGCAGCCGCCTGATGTTAATGCACTGCACAACGTCCATGTCATTGAGGAGAACTGCTACGTTGGACTTTTCTCTCAAATATTCTCAAGGCTGCTGCATCAGCCTCCTAGTACAAAAGAACCTCTTTTTACTGGCAAAACAATGTCACATCATTTCAAATCTTTATCAAATCAAGCAAAATAAGTCAACCTATTTTATCCTTAGATTTCACACACATTTACTCCCAAAAATTCGGGTTCACATTTCTCAACTGATAATAGTAAAAGTAATAACAGAAATTCTCTTAGGCTCTATCTACGTTAGTAAACAACTATTTTTCATTCCCTTTACAGGGTTTTTAGAAATCAAAACTGGTAATTCCATTCCGAAAAAAGCACCCTGAATACCAACAAATTGATGTCTGAAAAGTTACACAGGATAATCATGTTCTAATCATTTGCACTTTACCTCCTTCTACTAAATCATGACAAAGTCCATTATCTCTATAATATCTATGTATTCAATTTCTTGCCATAACCAGGCTACATTGCAATAATTGTTTCTGTGGTTCAAAATTAATTGGGAACACCCTTGATATAGAATTTCCTGTATATCGTTTTAGTTGTAACTAAATCCTGTACATAGTCTAGCAAAAGTTGTCCATAATTTGTAACAGAGTGTGCTGATAACCAAATTTGAAACAGGAACACCTCTTGCATGGAACTCTAATCCAGGTTCTAATTGCAGTCTTCGTTTTCTTTAACAATATTGACAGTTTTTACGAATGAAGTATGTAAACTCAGAGAGAAAATATTACAAATTTCCATACGTATTTAAAAAATAAGTGTAAAAATCGTAAGTCAAATTTGTTTTGCGTTTACATACATACATACATAATTGGTCATTACAACCCTTCAGTCAGAATGACGGCCTAGCTTCTGACACCACACATGTTGTGTGTTAATTTTATATATGAGTGGCGGGACCTACAGTTTAAAGTCGACTCCGAACGATGAAAGATTTTTGAGAAACTTTTCATGTCAATTTTTATTTACTCTCACAGTTTTCCCCAGAAATCTGCTGAGAGGAACTTGCCGAAAAATATTTTTTCTTATTTCGTTTTATTTGAGATGTCTGGCCTTGAGCCGGCGCCTCACGTTTAATCAGCCAACACACTACCTAGTAGACTGCGGCGGCAACGAAGGAGTGTGTTGATAACCACATTTTAAGCGGAAATACCTTTTGCATGGACGTCTAATGCAGTCTCTGATTACAGTCTTCGTTTTCCTTAACAAAACTGACCATTTTTTTTACAAATAAAGACAAATAATAAATTAATTACAATTACAAATAAATTAAATTAGGTACGTAAATTGAAATGAATGCATCACCCTGATCAAATGAAGTGTTTTGGTTCTTTGAAGAATTTCAAAAACGAAGAGAGCCATACGAATGCTAAATTGACATTCGAATTATATTTGAATGTCATACGTTTTCATTACATTTTGAGTTTACCTGATACTATACATGTCATATGATATGTCTTACAACTTGTGTGACCGTCTGAGTCCACCTTAACTGCACGTTCATTAGTATCATTCCTGATTGTTGGAGGCTTGACATAATGCTCTCCTTTTAAAGGATGTGTCATTTAAAAGTTTAAATTTAAAGTCGTCGTGGTCTAGTAGGTAGTGTGTTGGCTTATTAGACGAAAAGCCAGGGTTCGAGCCCCAGGCCAGACATCAAAATAAAATACAAAAAGTATTTCTTCGACAAAAACTCAGAGAGTAAATAAAATTGCCATGAAAAGTTTCTCAAAAATCTGTCGTTCGGAGTCGACTTTAAACTGTAGGTCCCGCCACTCATATATGAAATTAACACACACAACAAAAGTAGTGTGATAAACTAGGTCGTAATCCTGACTGAAAGGTTTTAATGACCAATTATGGATGTAATTTAAAAATGCCATAAAACAAAAATGGTTTGTAGTTTCGCTAAATTTATTCTTTTGTTGTGAAGTACAATTGCTTCTGTTAGAAGTGGAACATTTTTTCATTCATATGGTCGGTCTTCAAATGCTCCGGTTTGTCTCCGGTTTGTCGGCATAACAGTTTTCTTTAAAGATGCCGCACAGAAAATAGTCCAACGGTGTCAAACAGCAGTTTATTGTTAGCCAATTGACATCAAATGACGTTTAACGCAATAAGTCGATTGTGGCATGAGATGTGTGACAATTTCCACCATCCTGTTGAAACCAAACATGGTTCACATCAATACCATGAAATACAAAAAGATGTAGAGCGGGTACCGAACAGTCACTCGTAATGAGTGCTTTGGCTTCTGTAACACGTGTGTGTTTTTTGAGCCTCAAATATGGCAACTTTGCTTATTAACAACGTACCTAACAAGATGGATATGAACTTCATCCAATAATGATTTCTCTTTTTTGGCAAAATCGACATCATCGTGCAGTTTATCGTTGGCCCAATAAATCCCAACATTACTCAAGTATAAACCGATTCATTATGTTTAGTGGAGATAATCTACTGAATTTTGTGTCAGAATTTAATGACATAAGAAATAACCGATGATTCAAATTTAAACCGATAGATGGCCCACCCGATATAAATAAATTTTAATTCATTTTAAATAAATCTAGACTCTATTCCGCTAAAACATTATAACGGAAATCTAACCAGATGCAGTACACACGCACATAAACACATACTTAAACGTCATGTACAGCTCTCACCAGGCAACTTCCTTTCCTTCATGCTCTTTTTAGTTGTTGTTGTTCAAGTTAAACAACAAAAACTTAATGAATAAAATCGAAAAAGCAAAGATCACCAACCAACAGGCCATGCAGATAACAGGCCGGGTATTGTCAAAAATCATTAAACAACATGACCTCGACTACTTTGTCAAATATTGAAACAAAAACAGAACGAAAAGGCAAAAACTACGAAACAAAAACAAAAAATTAAAACAAAAAGCAGTAAAAACAAAGAGAACATCAAGTGCTACTAAATCGATAACCACCATTGTTAAACTTTGCTCTGTATGGGGAATCGGTATGAAATCCGTAAACGGAACTCATACAGAGGCCATACACATGCTATAGAGGGCTCAAGCACACACACTCGCAAGCACTCCCATACATGTGTACACTCACTTATGCGAATTTTTTCCATTTAGGCAATTGCACTGTGAATCTTTTTTTGTTTTGTTTTGTTTTCGTTTCGTTCTTATTGTCGTAATGCAAATATAAACCATATTTGTTCATACGTACCCCATACGACAAGCGGAAACATGAAATAAAATGGACTACGGCGATTTTAAAGGCACCCTTCGGAAAAGTTATGAAATGACATTAAAAACAATGAAAACGAAGTCATGCAAACATTGCCCCTACGCTTAATAAAAAAGGAAATTTATTCTTGGCAAATTTCAACACAAACAATGTGCATGTCATGCTGTCAAGAGTAGTGCGTTCATATCTCAGATAGGCCAAAAGTTTTCAATGAAATGGGAAAAGAAGAGGCGAGGCATTTACATGGCATAAGGGAAAATAGAGAAATGGAGGGCCTTGCCATTTCCAACGAGGTTGAGATAATCTAAACTTTTGCTAGGCTATTACAGTGGGAAGAGGTATCAGACAATCCAGGAATAGCTTGAGGATAGTAAATGGGGGAACATTTATACAGAATTAAAATCACTTCAAGTCTAATATGTACATATACATAATTGGTCATTACAACCCTGCAGTCAGGATTACGACCTAGCTTCTCACACCACTTATGTTGCGTGTGTCTGTTTTATACATGAGTGGCTGGACCTACAATTTGAAGTCGACTCCGAACGACCGATTTTTGAGAAACTTTTAATGGAAAATTTATTTACGCTCAGAGTTTTTGTCAGAAATCTGCTGAGAGGCAGTCGCCGCTGAAATATCCAAAATTAGTTTTGTTGGAGATGTCTATCCTGGGGTTTGAATCGTGGCCTCACGTCTAAGAAGCCAATACACTATCTACTAGACTTTGGTCACTTCTGACATCACTTCAAGCCAAATATGAATATCAAGTTATGAGGATAAGAATGACTTGCACAAATATTTGAAAACTTTGTGACATTTTTGAAGGAAACACTTCAGTGCTTACGAGAGTTCTATTCTTATCGACATCGGACGGCATCTTGAGGTTAATCAGGGCAAAAAGATAGGGGGAGATATTGTAAGGAAACCCTTTATAGGTTCAGGGTAGAAAAATAGTAGTAGTAGAAAAATAGATGGTAGTTTTTTTACTCTTGAAAGGAGTCAATTAAGAAATATAGGGTCTTCCAATAGGAACTTCCGAACTTTGAAAGCTGATAACGACCTTCTTGTTGAGAATATATGTGCCAAATTAGTTGCCATTTATTTAGTCTGCTTTGCCAAATCATAATTGATGGGTATGGCTAAACAACACGTGAAAATAATAAAATTGTCTCCTCAAATTTATTATCGGCGTTGTCCATTTCTAGATGAGCAGACGAATTTATGACGATAATAGTCCACATGAGATCTAGGCTGAGATCGTCTTCTGAGTACTGAAAAGCCAGTTTGTTTGGATTATGTACTGGAAGCATCATCACTCCATATTTCCTTGAGAACGACGTTGGCAAGGCCTTCGAATGGTGAGGTCGATGGTTAAAAAGTTCTTTTATACTGAATTTGATGATTTGGACACCAACTGAATGCTGTTTACAACAGGACGGCGCCAGGCAACTCATGCCAGTTTGGATATTCCGCACGAACGATTCAGAGACATTATCATCTCTCGTGAAGGTGATGTAAACTTGCCGCCGAGGTCTTGCGTATTGAACCCTTGAGACTTTCTCTAGTGGGGTTTTCCTAAGTCGCAGACATATGTACATAAACTACAAATCAGTACGCGGCTTAAAATCTTTTTAAGCTTTATATTTATACACGTTTGATTTGAACCCTCGAAATTCCTCATCGGTGTAGCCTTTAATTTTCAAATAAAGTCGTATCACAATTTTTAGCACTAAAACTAGGATTCGTTTTACGACTTTCTATTTGAAAATAATTATCATCAGATCGACTGGTTCTCTTCGAGGCTCAATAAAGGGATGAGTCGAAATACATCACAGGAGGTGTCGTGACTTTTACAATACCACAAATCACAGTGATCCTCAAGGCCAACATAATCCATGACACATACACATTCAGACTGATTTAGGCACCAGAGAAAAAAAATTGAACATCTGCATTAAACGACTTTTTATTTCGCACTTAATGGCTTACAATGGCACACAATGGGTCTTTCAAACAAATAAAAACATTTCGATACAACTCATGCGGACATAAACTTTGTTCAATTTTAATTTAAATATAGGAAGCGTTTAAAGAATGTAGTTTTCCGTTCAGTTAAGTGTGAGGAAATTTAAAAATTTACTGACTTATTGAAACATTATTGTGCGGCTTTCAAAACTTTCAGGAAGAAATGAAGATTGCCTTATCGTTTATTTCTGTAGCTTGGTTCGAACGTTGACCACATGTACGCTTTAGTGTTGGCAATTGGATAGCTTATAAATAAATTTGGAATTCAAGTCTGACTTTCTAGAATAGCACTTTGAAAACCATGTATAAAGCCTTTCTGAATTTAAGAAGTGCTAAGGGTTTAATGGGGTCTTCAGAATTTAAATTTAAATTTATTCTGGCTTTTACAGGCTCTATTAGTTTCTGAAAACTTAAATTTATTTTGACGGAATTTTAACTTCATTATTCATACATCCATACATACATACATAATTGGTAATTACATCCCTTTAGTGCGTTAATTTTATATCGGGTCCGCCATATAACGTTTTTTTTCAACTAGTGCTTATTTCGTGAATGGTAAAAGTTAGCTCATGTCTGATTTGGCAGGTAATTAGTTTTATCCTTCCGCTGAACGAATATGGTTGTGTATATGCTTGAACAACGCTGTATGTGAATGTGTGCAAAAATTGCGTACGGGTTTTGGAAGAAGAGAAGCACCGTCAGCTCCGTATGTTCGTTATCTTGTAAAAAAAAGTGAAACTGGCATCCTCATCGATAAACCAAAGGGTGAAAAGCCAAAAACAGTGCGTACAATCGAGAATATTGCTGCTGTGGCAGAAAGTGTGCCTGAAGCGCCATCAACATCAATTCACCGTCGTTCTCAACAATTGAACATTCCGGAGACATCATTGAGACGAATTTTGGATAAAGACCTTGGTATGACGCCATACAATTGGTTCAGGAGTTGAAGCCAATTGACCATCCAATGCGTTTTCGCTTCGCTAAGTGGGCCTGCGATCGACTTACAGAAGATGCCGATTTTGGCAAAAAAAAAATCCTCTTTTCAGATGAAGCTCATTTTGATCTTGGCGGGTATGTAAACAAGCAAAATTGTCGCATTTGGGGCACATAAAACCCGCACGCATACATTGAAAAGCCGACGCACCCAAAAAGAGTCACTGTTTGGTGTGGATTTTGGTCCAGAGGCATAATTGGACCATTTTTCTTCGAAAATGAGCAAATAGTGGCCATTACAGTCAATGGCGATCGTTATCGGGCCATGTTGAACGAATTTTTGTTCACAAAAATTTAAGAGGATATTGGCAACATTTGGTTTCAACAGGACGGCGCTACGTGCCACGCAGCCGAAGCTACACTCTGTGTTTTGCGCCCTGTTTTTGAAGATCGCATTATCAGCCGCAGAGCTGATGTCGTTTGACCACCTCGGAGCTGCGATTTGACACCGTTGGACTATTATTTGTGGGCTGCCGTCAAAGATAAGTGTTACGCCGATAAGCCAGAGACAATTGACGCTTTAAAGGACAATATTCGTGATGCCATTGGTGAAATACAGCTGCACACAATCGATAATGTGCTTAAAAATTGGACCGATCGCGTAGGCTACTGCATGGCCAGCCGAGGCAGCCATTTGAATGAAATTATTTTCCATTATTAACCGGAAGGATTGTACTTTCAAATAAAAAAAGAAATTTGAGAAATTATTCAGTAGTTTTATTTTTAAAGCATTTTCAAGAAAAAGTTATTTGGCGGACCCTTTATATGAGTGGAGGGACCTACGGTTTAAAGTCGACTCCTAAAGACAGATTTTTGAGAAACTTTTCATGGCAATTTTATTTGACTCTCAGAGTTTTTGGCAGAAATCTTCTGAATGGCAGACGCCGAAGAAATATTTGCTAATATTTCGTTTTAGTTGGAGATATTTGACATCGGGTTTGACCCGTGACCTCACGTCAATAAGCCAACACACTATCTACTAGGCTACGGCGACTATAACTTCATTCTTCAGCTCACTAGTGAATTAAACTAATCTCCAATCTAAACTGATATATTGAACGATATGCCAAGCACAAGACTTTGAGTTGATATTTTATATTTAATTCAGGTCAGATAGTCAAGTTACTTACAGTTTCCAGATCCCATTTAATATTAAATGAGGATCAATCCTTTAGTATATGACGACAGTAACACTCATTTCGAGATCAATAACTTAAAAAACATGCCTGACAGAAATCGCACAGACAAAATATTTATTGATACGCTGTCATTGCAAACTGCACTAAAGTATGACTGACATTATATTCTTACGTCGCACTATGTGGCATTTACCCTGAAAAGCTGGCCAAAAAGGCAAAAATGAATTTAAAGAAATTTAAGAAACTGAATATGCAGTTCGATAGACAACAAAATCTGCATTATATAGTGAATTTTCACGACTTTAAGTTGAGATTTGTAGATTTGAGACGATGTCAAAGTCAGGAAAGTGAAGAAAATTAAATGCGTTTTTGGTGTTTTTTTGAAATTTTAATAGGTTTATATGACATTTTTTGTGGCTAAACAAAGAGAGGTTTTATAAAATAATTTTTTTTTATTTGAAAGGTATGAGCAACTGGTACTTTTAGTTTTTTTTTTATATATATATCTCATATATTAATGTTGAAATTATTCGTTAAAAATTTAAAAATAATAAAAATTTCACATTTTTTTACCCTACCCAAAAAAAGATAAGGATTTTAAAGGTGAAAGTAGTTTTTAGTAGTTTAATGTTATATACCACAAGAAAATATGAACTCTCTACATTCAGGAACAAAAAAAAAAGTTTGCGCAAATTTGCGCAATTATTTTTGGCGATTTTTTGAAAAATTTACTTTTTTTAAAAAATTAAAAAAATTAGACGCAGTGTAATAAAGCCATAGGCAATAAAGCCATATGGCGTATGAATTATGCGAGGAAATTCAGTAGAAGCAATACCAATCGAGATGTCCTGAATAGGTTACAGTTAAGCAGTTACACAAAAATCGCGAAGGAATAGAAAAGCATTTTCATTAGATACTCTTAGATCTTTCCTGACATTGATGATGAAAATGATAACGATTTTAACGATTGTATTTAGTTTCACTTTTTAAGTATTTTTAAGTTAAGTATTAAATAATGTAAAATAAATATTATGAATGAATATTAATTATTATAGAATTTTAAAAACTTAATTACATATGTATATCGACTATTATAACAATATGAGATGTATGTTTGATTTTCTTAGTGAACTGTATGTGGTACCCAGAGGCACTTATGATCCGATCATAATAAAATGTGATCATAAATGATTCAGATTCATTTAAACATGTTCATGTCGAATTTCATCGAGGTAATAACATTTTTAAGCCAATATTTTGGACCAAGGGGCAATTATGGACCGACCATAACAAAATTTTGTAATATGATTTAGATTTACAAAATACACGTTCATACCGAATTCCATCACGATACCGATGTTTTTAAGCCATTTATAAGCGCAAACGTGAATTTCTAAAGGGGACTTTATATGGGGACTAGGGTCAAATGTGAACCGATTTTCACCAAACATTGATTTCTTGGTACAAAAAACTAATCCATGCTAAATTTTATCATGATTGTTGCATAATTACCATAGTTATGTGTAAATAAGTGCAATTTCGAGGGGAATTTGTATGGGAGCTAGGCGAAATCACGGACCGATTTGAACCAAAATCAGTTGGGTTCATCCTTGGGCCTAATTACCACTAACACTATCAAAAACTTCCAGCCATTAACTCATAAAACACTTCTATTAATTTTGGCCAGGTTTTCAGGCAAAATGCCACGTAGTGCGTCGTTTAAATTATGGTACATTTGAACACTTTGTCGTCATAAATTGGGTAATGTAGTACTATGTTCAGATATGTACTTTTATTGAGTCAATATTCGGTTAATTGAGTACAATATTTTATGAGTTCAGGCATAGTATACGCAGTTCAGCGTATTCAATATTCATTTGACAGCTGGTAAATAAAACAGTTGTTGTTGTTTCAACAGCATTGCTTTTATATTGGTAGCCATTTTTTGTTTGTAGTTGTTGACATTTGAGTTGTCAAATATCAACGAAAATTGTTCGGTTATGCTCATTAAACATACTTTTGACAGTGCTGCATTTTAAATTTTACTCATATAATAAAAATGCGTATTTATTGCATAATTATGAAATATTGAGTTCAATAATGGCATTTATTACGATTTACGCAATAAAGGCGCATGTCTGAACATCGTGTAAAGTTCAGACTGCGTAGTTAATATGAGTTGCATGACAAGATCTTAAAACATAAAACTATGAGAACATTTCGTATCAAAACGACTGCCTGAATGTCTTACTTACTCATGCCAACATATACGTACATTTCACCTTTCCAAACTTTAATTGAAAATGTCTCTATTGACGGAAGAAAGTCACAATTTCCTTTTATATTCTATTGGTACGATAACGCTGTAGGGTATTAAAACTGAAACGTTGGCAAAATAAAACCAAGTTAAAAAACCAAAGCTTCGCACACACACACACCAAAAACCGTATACAAATATAAATGCCAATACGAACACACACACTCTGAGAGGCACATATAGTCCTGCACAAAAACAAATTGAGAAAAGAGACGAAAAAAGTAGTAACGTACGCGTATAAATAAAACATTAAAAGTGGAACACAGTAAATTTTAACAAAATGTCATCAAGGCAATTTAACAAATGTATTTACACATGAACCTACAAACACACATACACACACGTACAGAGACAAGGAGAGACAACACATTTCAATAGGTCCTTAAACCCCATACACCCATGCATACATGCATAGTAGTCCCACTCACGTATATTGAATCCATTCATTTGGGACCATTACACATACCATGCCGTTCATACCGTTCATTGTATACAAAGGATTTACATGTGTCCGGTGAGACTCTATACCAGCAGTCTCTCAACGAGTATGGAGCCAGTGTCTCTCTCTCTCTCTCTCTCTGTCTCTGTTGTTGATGATGGTGCATATGAATTAATTCAATTGTTAAGCAAATCTATGAATGTATTAATGTATACATGCATGAGTGTTGAGAAAGAGAAGTCAGTTTTTTTGTTTCTGTACATTCACATTCGTATTGTATAAGGAATTGTTTCGGTTTGAGTGCATTCATATGCGGTATCAGAGGTTATCAAAAACGAGTAAAAAGTTTTTGTATCGCGTATTGAATTCCAGGCTATTGTTTCATACACGATTCGGGCGAGTCCCTATAACTTTTTGTGACAAACATGAACAAAGAGAGAAAACCGATGCAGTTTTTATGCACTCAAATTAAATTTATTTAAAAACAATATTTTTTTCATTACAATTATTGTTTAAAGTCTTGTGGAATTAGATTTGATAAGGGGTTTAGCTTTCAGGAACATCTTGAAATAAGACAAATGGGCTTCTTTATGTTAGCTTTGCTCTCATTACATAGGACTTTGAGTTTTAAAGCAAATATATCAAAAAAATTAAACAAATTGTTGTCAAGATTGTTACAGTCTCATTACATTTACAGACTTGACACAAACAGAAAGAATCTTCAACGCGACTTGAATAATATTTTTACATCAAATTCATATACGTCATCTATTACCAGTGTTGAATACAATGTGAACGCGCTTAAAAACTTGACAATTACGTTTCAATTATAAACGTTTAGAAGCATTGTTAAAGTACTATTCTATTAACAAGATTTACACCGTTTTCGTATAAGACAATACACAAACTCTTATAAAATTAAATCGTAAAAATCTTTATGAGTAGTATGTTTATGTATGTTCTCGACCAATCCCTCCATACGAATTTGGGATCATGCCTACGCTACAGTCGGTAGTTTAAGTTAGTTGATAGGTTTGTAACATGTAGATTGGACGGATAGAATGAGTGTGTATGTGTGTGTGTGTGTGTGTGTGTGTTAAAATTTGGGATCATGCCTGCTTCTTCTTGTTCCTTTTATTTGTATTACTTTACAAACGAATGATTGGACGGACAGAATGAGTGTGTGTGTGTGTGTGTGTGTGACATTTTTAAAGTGTGTGGTTAGCCATCCTTTGATTGAAATTGAGTAGGTTCGTCTTGCTTTTGTTTATTTAATTTTTTTTTTGCATTTGCTGATGGTGAAAAGTGGGACAACGACACACTGTTACAAATAATAGCAGTGCTTTGTTCTAAACAAAACAACAACAAACAGCGAGACTCCTAAAGATTTCTTATTCTTAAGCATAAGTTCAATAAGAATATTTTTTAATGTAAACAAATTTCAAAACGCTTGACTCATATTACATTTTTTTTTAATGTAAACAAATACAGAATTTTTGGATGTGGTTATGTTTAAATTATTTTTTTTGTAAGAAATATAGTTGTACGTGTTGTTGTTGTTGTGTTTATAACAGCGCTTTGTTTTGAGCAGGATTTCTTTTTTTTCAGTTTTTTTTTGTCAGGTTTTAAATAAATAAAATTATATAATAAAGAGATTAATTAAAACAAATTAGATTTTTTTTCCTAAGATATGTATATTTTATTTTCAGATTTTGTTACAGTTCACATATTTCTATTTCTCCTTGAAGAAAATCTATTAATCACTTAATTTTATCATTTCCTTTAACATATATGACAGAGTATAGTTCTTCCCTTTTAAATTTTATATATTTAGTTTTTACTGTTTAAAATAAATAAAATTATATATATAATAAAGAGATTGATTAAAATAAATTAGTTTTTTATTTCATTAGATTTTTTCCTATGATTTTTTTAAGATGATTTTGTTATCGGTTGAAAGATATCTTCTAATAAATAACTTCAACTATTTGACTCAGTTTAATAATTTTTCACTTTTCCTTTAGAGCAGCCCTTGTCTTTACAAGATCTTCTAACATTTTATTATGATGGTTAGAGGACGTGTACTTATCAATTAGGACAAGTACAGTACCCGGAGGTCGAATTGATCCATTGTACAACTTTTATTATGATAATTTTTAGACATTATAATAATTTTTGTATTGATTTTAATCTGCTTTATATCTGGTAACGATCTGCTTTGTATCTCGTAACGATCTGATTTGTATCTGCTCACATCTGATTTTTACCTTATCATGATCTGCTTCATGTCTTATGTCTATGTATTCTAAATTTGAGTACGCTATATCGTGCTTTCTACAATCTATTCCTTTGTCTCCTTTTGCTAATCGTTTTTGAAGTTTTGTATCAGGTCCGCAGAACTGTTAACCAGTAATTCAACTTTTTGAATTTTCAACAATTTGTTTATTATGTTGTTTACAAAACCTTTTCCAATCTTACACTAATTAGGTTCATTTTTTTTTTTGTTTTGATTGTAGTTTATAACCATTTTGTTTTTCATTAATTTCATACCACTTCGTATGAAACACTGAAACAGTGGCTAGCTATTTATACCAGCTATACTAGCTATATCAGCTATACAAGCTCTATCAGCTATACTAGCTATACCAGCTATGCTAGCTGTACCAGCTATACTAGCTATATAAGCTATACAAGCTGAACTAGCTATATCAGCTATACTAGCTACACCAGCTATACTAGCTATACCAGCTCTATCAGCTATACTAGCTATACCAGCTACACTAGCTATATCAGCTATACTAGCTGTACCAGCTATACTAGCTATGTAAGCTATACAAGCTGAACTAGCTATATCAGCTATATTAGCTACACCAGCTATACTAGCTATACCTGCTATACCTCTGTACCAGCCACAGTGATGTGAAAAATAATTTAGACAGTACCCACCCAAACTTACAAACTTTAAAACCGATTAAAAACACGAAAATTCTTTATTGTTTAAACGACTTATTTTTTTTCTTAGGCGGTAGAAAAAAGATTAAAAACAAAATTATTGCTATTTCTATAATGTATTTTGATTTTTTTTTTGTGATTTTGTATGAGTGTATGTATTTATTTCTGAGTTACGATATTTTTGTTTTTATAATTATATCTATTAAAACTTTATCCAAATTTATTAATATAAGACATTTCTTTCACTCTTCTAATAAATTATGTTAGATTCTTTAAGTTCTTCAATAATAGAGATTATTTCGTTTTGATGATTGTTGTAACCAGCACCTTCCGATGAAAGAAGTAAACGTAGTCTGTCAACTAGTTCATTAGGATCATCCCAATGTATATAATTTGATTTCAGATTATTTTGTAATTTTAGCATTAAACCACTGCCTTTTGTTAAAATGTTTGTTGTTCTTTCGAATAAATGTTTAATTATTCGTACATATTTGAAGGCTCGTGTTCCTTTCACTTGTTCATTAGGTTCATAGCGACGTTTATGTGCATTGGTATGAATTAAAATCTCTTTATATTTTTTCAAATCATTTTTAGAATAATGAAGAGGTTTTTTATGAAATACTAGTTCAAATAATCCAGGCGTCATTTTCAATTTCATATTTCCTATCCGCATAGTATTATCTCTATTAAATATTAATTTTTCCTTGCCATATATCCAACTTCCGTCTACATCTTGATTAAAACCATAAATTTTATCCAATTGCTTATTATTAATAAGTGTTTGAATATTTTCAAATAATGGAGAGTTTTTCGTCAGCTTTAAACTTTGTTTTCTTTTCAAGTTTTTCATACACGTACTTGATAGAGGTCTATTATGATCATAGCTTTTTTCATCATCGTTGTCATCAGTTGTCATATTTTCATACTGAAAATCGTTATTATCACCATTTACATCATCATAATCATCATCATCATCAATAGTGTTGTCTATGTCCTTATGCTTATCTTCAAGTTTTCCAATGATTTCATTATCACCATTTACGTCATAATAATCATCATCATCATCATCAATAGTGTTGTCTATGTCCTTATGCTTATTTTTAAGTTTTCTAATGATTTCATTATCACCATTTACGTCATAATAATCATCATCATCATCAATAGTGTTGTCTATATCCTTATGCTTATGTTCAAGTTTTCTGATGATTTTATTGTCACCATTTACATCATCATAATCATCGCCATCATCAATAGCGTGGTCTATATCCTTATGTTTATCTTTAAGTTTTCCGATGATTTTTTTAAGTGGTTTTGTTATTGGTTGAAAGGTATCTTCTAAAAAATTAACTCTATCTATTTGATTCAGTTTAATATTTTTTAACTTTTCCTTTAAAACAGCCCTTGTCTTTACCAGATCTTCTAATATTTTATTATGATAATTATTAGACATTATAATAATTTTTTTATATTGAGTTTGATCTGCTTTGTATCTGGTTACGATCTGCTTTATACCTGGTCACGAACTGCCTGCTATCTGATCACGATCTGCTTTATATCTGTTTACGATCTAATTTATACCTGTTCACGATCTGCTTGATGACTCGTGTCTATATCCTTTGATTTTGAGTACACTTTATCGTGCTTTCTACAAGCTGCATCCAATAAATTTATTCCTTTATCTCCTCTTGCTATTCGTTTTTGAAGTTTTATATCAGGTTCACAAAACTGATAACCAGGAAGATGCAATTCAACACGTAATTTGTTTATTAAGTTGTTTACAAAATCTTTTCCAATCTTTTTTGTTTTTTCTATACTAGTTATATCAGCTATACAAGCTGTACCAGCTATACCTGCTGTACCAGCTATATAAGCTATATCAGCTATATCAGCTGTACTAGCTATACTAGCTATATCAGCTATACTAGCTATATCAGCTACACTAGCTATACTAGCTATATCAGCTATACTAGCTATATCAGCTGTACTAGCTATACTAGCTATATCAGCTATACTAGCTATATCAGCTATACAAGCTGTACCAGTTATACCTGCTATACCTCTATACCAGCTCTATCATCTCTATCAGCTATACTAGCTATATCAGCTGTACTAGCTATACTAGCTATATCAGCTATACTAGCTCTAGCAGCTATATCAGCTGTACTAGCTATACTAGCTATATCAGCTATACTAGCTATATCAGCTATACTAGCTATACTAGCTATATCAGCTATACTAGCTCTATCAGCTATATCAGCTGTACTAGCTATACTAGCTATATCAGCTATACAAGCTGTACCAGCTATACCTGCTGTACCAGCTATATAAGCTATATCAGCTATATCAGCTGTACTAGCTATACTAGCTATATCACCTATACTAGCTATATCAGCTATACTAGCTATACTAGCTATATCAGCTATACTAGCTATATCAGCTGTACTAGCTATACTAGCTATATCAGCTATACTAGCTATATCAGCTATACAAGCTATACCAGTTATACCTGCTATACCTCTATACCAGCTCTATCAGCTATACTAGCTATATCAGCTGTACTAGCTATACTAGCTATATCAGCTATACTAGCTCTATCAGCTATATCAGCTGTACTAGCTATACTAGCTATATCAGCTATACAAGCTGTACCAGCTATACCTGCTGTACCAGCTATATAAGCTATATCAGCTATATCAGCTGTACTAGCTATACTAGCTATATCAGCTATACTAGCTATATCAGCTATACTAGCTATACTAGATATATCAGCTATACTAGCTATATCAGCTGTACTAGCTATACTAGCTATATCAGCTATACTAGCTATATCAGCTATACAAGCTGTACCAGTTATACCTGCTATACCTCTATACCAGCTCTATCAGCTCTATCAGCTATACTAGCTATATCAGCTGTACTAGCTATACTAGCTATATCAGCTATACTAGCTCTATCAGCTATATCAGCTGTACTAGCTATACTAGCTATATCAGCTAAACAAGCTGTACCAGCTATACCTGCTGTATCAGCTATATAAGCTATATCAGCTATATCAGCTGTACTAGCTATACTAGCTATATCAGCTATACTAGCTCTATCAGCTATACTACATATATCAGCTATACTAGCTTATATAGCTGGTACAGCAGGTATAGCTGGTACAGCTTGTATAGCTGATATAGCTAATATAGCTAGTACAGCTGATATAGCTGATAGAGCTAGTATAGCTGATATAGCTAGTATAGCTAGTACAGCTGATATAGCTAGTATAGCTGATAGAGCTGGTATAGAGGTATAGCAGGTATAACTGGTACAGCTTGTATAGCTGATATAGCTAGTATAGCTAGTATAGCTAGTACAGCTGATATAGCTAGTATAGCTGATATAGCTAGTATAGCTGATATAGCTAGTATAGCTAGTATAGCTGATATAGCTAGTATAGCTGATATAGCTAGTATAGCTAGTACAGCTGATATAGCTGATATAGCTTATATAGCTGGTACAGCAGGTATAGCTGGTACAGCTTGTATAGCTGATATAGCTAGTATAGCTAGTACAGCTGATATAGCTGATAGAGCTAGTATAGCTGATATAGCTAGTATAGCTAGTACAGCTGATATAGCTAGTATAGCTGATAGAGCTGGTATAGAGGTATAGCAGGTATAACTGGTACAGCTTGTATAGCTGATATAGCTAGTATAGCTGATATAGCTAGTATAGCTAGTACAGCTGATATAGCTAGTATAGCTGATATAGCTAGTATAGCTAGTATAGCTGATATAGCTAGTATAGCTGATATAGCTAGTATAGCTAGTACAGATGATATAGCTGATAGAGCTAGTACAGCTGATATAGCTAGTATAGCTAGTACAGCTGATATAGCCAGTATAGCTGATAGAGCTGATAGAGCTGGTATAGAGGTATAGCAGGTATAACTGGTACAGCTTGTATAGCTGATATAGCTAGTATAGCTGATATAGCTAGTATAGCTAGTACAGCTGATATAGCTAGTATAGCTGATATAGCTAGTATAGCTAGTATAGCTGATATAGCTAGTATAGCTGATATAGCTAGTATAGCTAGTACAGCTGATATAGCTGATATAGCTTATATAGCTGGTACAGCAGGTATAGCTGGTACAGCTTGTATAGCTGATATAACTAGTATAGAAAAAACAAAAAAGATTGGAAAAGATTTTGTAAACAACTTAATAAACAAATTACGTGTTGAATTGCATCTTCCTGGTTATCAGTTTTGTGAACCTGATATAAAACTTCAAAAACGAATAGCAAGAGGAGATAAAGGAATAAATTTATTGGATGCAGCTTGTAGAAAGCACGATAAAGTGTACTTAAAATCAAAGGATATAGACACGAGTCATCAAGCAGATCGTGAACAGGTATAAATTAGATCGTAAACAGATATAAAGCAGATCGTGATCAGATAGCAAGCAGTTCGTGACCAGGTATAAAGCAGATCGTAACCAGATACAAAGCAGATCAAACTCAATATAAAAAAATTATTATAATGTCTAATAATTATCATAATAAAATATTAGATGATCTTGTAAAGACAAGGGCTGTTTTAAAGGAAAAGTTAAAAAATATTAAACTGAATCAAATAGATAGAGTTAATTTTTTAGAAGATACCTTTCAACCAATAACAAAACAACTTAAAAAAATCATCGGAAAACTTAAAGATAAACATAAGGATATAGACCACGCTATTGATGATGGCGATGATTATGATGATGTAAATGGTGACAATAAAATCATCAGAAAACTTGAACATAAGCATAAGGATATAGACAACACTATTGATGATGATGATGATTATTATGACGTAAATGGTGATAATGAAATCATTAGAAAACTTAAAAATAAGCATAAGGACATAGACAACACTATTGATGATGATGATGATGATTATTATGACGTAAATGGTGATAATAACGATTTTCAGTATGAAAATATGACAACTGATGACAACGATGATGAAAAAAGCTATGATCATAATAGACCTCTATCAAGTACGTGTATGAAAAACTTGAAAAGAAAACAAAGTTTAAAGCTGACAAAAAACTCTCCATTATTTGAAAATATTCAAACACTTATTAATAATAAGCAATTGGATAAAATTTATGGTTTTAATGAAGATGTAGACGGAAGTTGTATATATGGCAAGGAAAAATTAATATTTAATAGTGATAATACTATGCGGATAGGAAATATGAAATTGAAAATGACGCCTGGATTATTTGAACTAGTATTTCATAAAAAACCTCTTCATTATTCTAAAAATGATTTGAAAAATATAAAGAGATTTTAATTCATACCAATGCACATAAACGTCGCTATGAACCTAATGAACAAGTGAAAGGAACACGAGCCTTCAAATATGTACGAATAATTAAACATTTATTCGAAAGAACAACAAACATTTTAACAAAAGGCAGTGGTTTAATGCTAAAATTACAAAATAATCTGAAATCAAATTATATACATTGGGATGATCCTAATGAACTAGTTGACAGACTACGTTTACTTCTTTCATCGGAAGGTGCTGGTTACAACAATCATCAAAACGAAATAATCTCTATTATTGAAGAACTTAAAGAATCTAACATAATTTATTAGAAGAGTGAAAGAAATGTCTTATATTAATAAATTTGGATAAAGTTTTAATAGATATAATTATAAAAACAAAAATATCGTAACTCAGAAATAAATACATACACTCATACAAAATCACAAAAAAAAAATCAAAATACATTATAGAAATAGCAATAATTTTGTTTTTAATCTTTTTTCTACCGCCTAAGAAAAAAAATAAGTCGTTTAAACAATAAAGAATTTTCGTGTTTTTAATCGGTTTTAAAGTTTGTAAGTTTGGGTGGGTACTGTCTAAATTATTTTTCACATCACTGTGGCTGGTACAGAGGTATAGCAGGTATAGCTAGTATAGCTGGTGTAGCTAATATAGCTGATATAGCTAGTTCAGCTTGTATAGCTTATATAGCTAGTATAGCTGGTACAGCTAGTATAGCTGATATAGCTAGTGTAGCTGGTATAGCTAGTATAGCTGATAGAGCTGGTATAGCTAGTATAGCTGGTGTAGCTAGTATAGCTGATATAGCTAGCTCAGCTTGTATAGCTTATATAGCTAGTATAGCTGGTACAGCTAGCATAGCTGGTATAGCTAGTATAGCTGATAGAGCTTGTATAGCTGATATAGCTAGTATAGCTGGCATAAATAGCTAGCCACTGTTTCAGTGTTTCATACGAAGTGGTATGAAATTAATGAAAAACAAAATGGTTATAAACTACAATCAAAACAAAAAAAAATGAACCTAATTAGTGTAAGATTGGAAAAGGTTTTGTAAACAACATAATAAACAAATTGTTGAAAATTCAAAATGTTGAATTACTGGTTAACAGTTCTGCGGACCTGATACAAAACTTCAAAAACGATTAGCAAAAGGAGACAAAGGAATAAATTTAGTGGATGCATATTGTAGAAAGCACGATATAGCGTACTCAAATTTAGAATACATAGACATAAGACATGAAGCAGATCATGATAAGGTATAAATCAGATGTGAGCAGATACAAATCAGATCGTTACGAGATACAAAGCAGATCGTTACCAGATATAAAGCAGATTAAAATCAATACAAAAATTATTATAATGTCTAAAAATTATCATAATAAAAGTTGTACAATGGATCAATTCGACCTCCGGGTACTGTACTTGTCCTAATTGATAAGTACACGTCCTCTAACCATCATAATAAAATGTTAGAAGATCTTGTAAAGACAAGGGCTGCTCTAAAGGAAAAGTGAAAAATTATTAAACTGAGTCAAATAGTTGAAGTTATTTATTAGAAGATATCTTTCAACCGATAACAAAATCATCTTAAAAAAATCATAGGAAAAATCTAATGAAATAAAAAACTAATTTATTTTAATCAATCTCTTTATTATATATATAATTTTATTTATTTTAAACAGTAAAAACTAAATATATAAAATTTAAAAGGGAAGAACTATACTCTGTCATATATGTTAAAGGAAATGATAAAATTAAGTGATTAATAGATTTTCTTCAAGGAGAAATAGAAATATGTGAACTGTAACAAAATCTGAAAATAAAATATACATATCGTAGGAAAAAAATCTAATTTGTTTTAATTAATCTCTTTATTATATAATTTTATTTATTTAAAACCTGACAAAAAAAGAACTGAAAAAAAGAAATCCTGCTCAAAACAAAGCGCTGTTATAAACACAACAACAACAACACGTACAACTATATTTCTTACAAAAAAAAATAATTTAAACATAACCAAATCCAAAAATTCTGTATTTGTTTACATTAAAAAAAAATGTAATATGAGTCAAGCGTTTTGAAATTTGTTTACATTAAAAAATATTCTTATTGAACTTATGCTTAAGAATAAGAAATCTTTAGGAGTCTCGCTGTTTGTTGTTGTTTTGTTTAGAACAAAGCACTGCTATTATTTGTAACAGTGTGTCGTTGTCCCACTTTTCACCATCAGCAAATGCAAAAAAAATTAAATAAACAAAAGCAAGACGAACCTACTCAATTTCAATCAAAGGATGGCTAACCACACACTTTAAAAATGTCACACACACACACACACACACACTCATTCTGTCCGTCCAATCATTCGTTTGTAAAGTAATACAAATAAAAGGAACAAGAAGAAGCAGGCATGATCCCAAATTTTAACACACACACACACACACACACACACATACACACTCATTCTATCCGTCCAATCTACATGTTACAAACCTATCAACTAACTTAAACTACCGACTGTAGCGTAGGCATGATCCCAAATTCGTATGGAGGGATTGGTCGAGAACATACATAAACATACTACTTTTATGTACAATTTTATACATATATACATATATAATTGGTCATTACAACCCTTCAGTCAGGATTACGGCCTAGTTTCTCACACCACTTATGTTGTGTGTGTTAATTTTTTACATGAGTGGCGGAAGCTACAGTTTAAAGTCGACTCCGAACTTTTCTTGGCAATTTTAGTTACTCTCTCAGAGTTTTTGCTAGAAATCTAGTGAGAGGAAGTTGCCGAAGATATATTTTTCATATTTCGTTTTGATGTCTGATCTGGGGCTTGAACCGTGGCCTTACGTCTAGTAATCCAACACACTACCTGCTAGACTATGGCGGCTCAGTTTTATATGTCACGTTATATTTGCCTACTTTGAGGGCTGTGAATGGATGAATGGTGGTAGACCAGGAGCAAAGTTAGCTATGGAATAGCTACCCAATTGGTTAGAGTTATCAAAATGGAAAATAGATCTTGAAATGTTTCCTTCTAACATTGTTGGAAAGTCTCTGTGGAGGAGAGACTTCACTTATCCCCACAAAAGGTAGTTGTGTGGTGTTAAATTGTTAAGCAAACTCGGCACTCCATAGGTTATGGTAATTGTACCATGCGTACCATTGACACATGTCACTCCATTCCAGTCAATCAATCAGTTCAATTTTGAAAATTTTCAGCGTTCTTGAAGAAGTATAGTTCAATGATGCTGCCGATCCACAAAAACACAACCACACAGTGCGTTGAATAAATCAGATCTTGAGCTGCCGCTGACTGCTCTTCTCACCAAAAGCGGCAATTAAACCAAAAATCAGCTTCATCGGTGAAGATATTTTTAAATTAAAGACACAATTCAAAATTTCAAATTTTGATAATAAAATGTAATACTTGCAAGCACTGTAGTCTTGAAGTTACGGAAGTCGCCGTGGTCTAGTAGGCAGTGTGTTAGTCTTGTATGTGCAACAATACACAGTCGACTGTAAATTGTAGGCAGCGCAACCATGCATAAAATTAACGCACGCAACACGGGCTAGGTTGTAATCCTGACTAAAAGGTTGTAATTACCACTTAAATAAAAATATCGAATTCCTAGGTGGAATGGGCGCCTACCTCCAGAGAGGCAAACGAATGAAATCACAAACAATTTACTCCTCTTCCAGAGTTTGTCAACATTTCACAATGACTTCTGCAGTAGCTTTAAACACGAGGACGAAAAGGAGCCCACAGAAATTGTACTCATCGCTAAAAATGATTTTTTAATGAAAATTGGTCTCAGTTGCTAAATGGTTCAGAACCCATTCAGAGAACACACGTTGTTTTCTATGGTCGTCTATCTTCAGGGGCTGAGTGAATTATATTATTTGCGGATGTAGGCCCGACTCACAACTGAAAATTTGTCTTGCCGATGTTGTTGACTTCTGTAGCAGCCGTAAACACGAGAAAGGAAAGAAGCCCACAGAACATCTCCTGTGCCCTTGTCTGTCATTTGGAAAGTTGAAATGAAGTACTGTTTGGCACCCATAAGTGATTTAGATGAAGTCTATACCTTCATAAAATTGTTAGTATAGTTGAGAAACTACAGCCAGGCATTATAAATTATTGTCAGAATATGTATAGTCGGTATTACAACGGGACCTTAGATGATCTATTCAGTTTAGAGTGATTGCCTATTCTCTTTCTTTCAAAAATTACGCTTTTTTACTTTTTATTGAATGGAATTGAGTTTTCAAATAAGATTTGTTCACTTTGTCTTGGTTGATACTGACTGATTATATTAAACAAATGGTGAACACTTTTTAAATTTCTGAATAGAAATTAGTTTTTCTATAACATTGAATGTTTTACAAGCCTATACGAAATGAATTCCTTTCAATTTATTTTGTTATACTCCAAAAAATTTAAATTTAATGGATAATGTCGTCGACCCATTTCCTCGAGCTGTAGCCATAATTTGTGTTTTAATTCAAAAAATTTCAATGCAATAAAAAGAAGAGAAAGAGAGAGAGAGAAGAAGAAAAAAGAAGCTGAAATATAATAAACTGATGCTTGTTGTTAACAAAATAAATTCTGTTAGTGATTTATATTGCAATATAATAAACCTGTTACACAAAACATATTTTACTTACGGCCAACAGAATGGAAAACAAAAATGCTCTAAAAAGGGATCCTTAACAATAGCAACAGCAACAGCAACATGTATTTTGAAAAATTAAATGAAATAAACCTACAAATATACACACAGAGAGAGAGAGAATATAACAAACATGATGAAGTAGGGTCTCGTTAACAAATTTATTACATACGAAAATAACTAACAATTAACAGAAAAACATATGCTTAATTTCATAAAAACAGACACATGAGAGAGCCTTTACAAGCCTCCATGTATGCCATAATAGTATAACAAATTTCATTAACACCCATATTTACACTGCACATATATACGTATGTATGTATGTGTATGCTATACACTAGACTTATAGGTTCAATTAAAGAATTTTTGGTGAGAAGAATAGCAAATAAAAAAAACCAGAACAAAAGAAAAAACGAATTTATGGTAGTCCATATGAAAAACTTGTCAAATAAATTTTCCAAAACAATAAACACCAAATATGGCACATAAATTGGGGAAAAAAATTAAAAAAATGGTAAGGTTCTAAAATACGTTCCGAAAATATTGTTGGGTTTTGCCAATATTTTACACTGTTTAACAGGCATCTCTAACATATCGACGCCTCCGTTCTATAACATTCTAAGTCGTAAAAGTGTGTTTTGAGCTATGAGCTCTCAAAGTTTTGTGTATTCTAAGAAGATTTATCCCTATAACTTCGGAACGGATCGGCGCATCTTAACCAAATGTTGACAGTATTTAAGTTAGAGAACGTAGAATTTATAAATGCAAGAACATTAAAAACGTTCTAAGTACACTTAGAACGTTATAGAATGGAAGCGTCGATATAAGCTTTGATTTTTGATTCGCTGTTCTATTGCTGTTCGAACATAAAATAAAATTCGTACGACCGCAGGCCATTCGAAAAGGTAAACCACTTCAAAGTGTTTCCTTATGTTTCGAGTCCAAGACAGTTGTTTAGCCTTGGAGACATAAAAAGTGCATCATTTTCAATTTCAAATTTCTTAGTATGTGAGCCCACATACAATATTCCTTTCTGTTTGAAAATGCTTAGCAAATGTCTCTCTGCAAAGCTCTTCCCCATTAGTATATTGTACCTTCAGCAATGTTTACACTATCCACATTTTAAATGTTTCTAGTCTATTCATATTGAACATTCCGGTGGTAAAAATATGGGCAACGGAAAACATGTCTATATTTAAGAAACACATATCTTGCCTTTTTGGATAGGAAATAGCAAGAGAAAATGAAATAGACAGTCGTGCATTTCCTCTCGTTCAGCAATTTATCAGGGCTTTTGTTTAACCACTTATATTCTAAGCATTTATTATATACATAATTGGTCATTACAACCCTTTAGTCAGAATTGCATCCTAGCTTCTCACACCTCTTATGTTGTGTGTGGTAATTTTATGCATAGGCGGCATCCAGCCATTGCTGCTGATACAACATAATATATCAAGACATGAAGGCAACGTGAAGATCAAGCGCATCGTGATTCATACAATGGCTATATCTATACATACATTATACATTAAGCCACATATCATGTGTTAGGTTAGGTTGTCGGGTAGCTTGCAAGTTCACTCAGAACCCATTGTATTACCCAGTGTAAAGTAAGCCTCCTTTTCATGATCAGGTAGTGGTGAGTTTGAACCACCCCGAGCACCGAATGAATCCGGCCAATTCCCTTACTGGCACGTTTGCCATCATGCTCAGATCTTTAAAAGCTCTGTCTGCCAGAAACCTGAGTACTGTTTTGATGTACAGGGCAATCATATAACAGGTGTTGTACCGATTACGTTTCTTCCACCGCCTGGCAACTTCTGCAATAATCCTGGTGGGGCAGACCGAGCTTGCTAGGCAAACTGCCAATAGCGCAATGTTAGCGTTGGAATTCCTTTTAGTGTGCGAACCTTTCTCTTGTCGAACTCAAGTAGTGCCATAGGTTTTGAAATTTGACAACCAGGTATTTTGGACCACCTAAAGTTTGTGGAATTCTTTGCTGTTTTTCAAATTTGGAGGGATGCTTATATCCCCTCTATCGTTTTCTCCTCAGACATCCCTTCCATGACTGTTTGTTCATTTTTTCATTCCTTCGTTCCTTCTACGCCACAGTGGCCTTGAATCGAGGAAGGCGGGTGTTGTGTCGACGTATACGGTGCAGAGGGTCCATGCAACTTCTAACAGCCTTTCATTTGACGAGGTAGCATCCCAGCGCTTTGATTGCTGCTTGACTGTCCACCCATATCAACAAGTTCGAAAATAAATCCATCTAACTTCTATCGACTCTCTGCATGCAATACATTGAATGCTTGCTTTGAATTGTTCTACATTCTGTTGCACAGTGCAATTTAACAAAGTAGAATTTAATGAAGGTAAAGATGATTTTGGAATTTGTGTGTGTTCATATGTTTGTAAGAAATGTTTTATTTCATTGTGTTTACAAATAATCAAACAAATTTATTGACTACAATGGGCGCTAAAAGTAAGGCTACTTCTTTAAGCGTTAATTTAATTATAAATATAACCTGGTTTAACAATTATTTTATTATGACTTGAATAGTAACATAAAATTCTTTTTTGACTAATTTCAATACTTTTAAAACCCACTGTATATTGACACGTCATTTAGTAATTTTTTACACCCACTTTTGTCACAATACAATACAAAACAATAACAAAATGCTTTGAACCATAAACACTCCTTTTTTGTGGGGCTCAAAAATTTGTAAAACTGCTGCTGATACAATACGAAAAAGAAGGTAAAATTGATAGACGACAAGTTCTGTCAGCTTTAACACACATGGTATGAGGGGCGGGAGAGAGAAAGTGTTTTTCTAGCATGTCTTGGTAAAATATTTCTCAAAATTATTGCTGAAAGGTTAAGATTAATTGTTAATAATGTTTGTTGTTGGTATTTTCCAAATGAATTAATTTAAAATCATCATCACAATTTCGAAATTAAGGGATTGCCGGATTTAAGGATGATAAAATTGCTTTTTGTTGTAAACTTTATTGTTTCCATTTTATAAGCAAAAGGTCAAGGAACTAGGTGACCTAAAGTATATGTATACATTTATAGAAATTTCTTGACTTAATAACAATTGAAGTAAGCATTCCATAGAATTTTCAGTAGCATTCAGTGTTGAAAATATTGGAGTTAAGAAAGTATATCGGAGTTTAAATCTTCATTGATTTATAAAATTTTTAAGGCCACATGTTTATTCATTTAGTAGGAAAATGCTTTGATAATTCAAGTCTTAAGCCCCGGTTAGCCAAACGTCCACAGAACAAACGTTCGTTTTTAGAATCAAAACCAAACGAAATGCGAGCGATTACCGAACCATAATGTAATTTCGGTAAGCATTTACATTGCTCTTCATATGCTGAAAACGAATTTACGTTCCGTTACGTTCTGTAGGCGTTTGGCTGGCCAGGGCTTTATAAATTAAAGATTTAATTGATTGGTGAAGATGGATACTTTCTACTACCTTCTACTGTAGGCCAACGTATCTTGAATCTCGTCTATAGAATGCAATAGGTTCCAGCACGATCAAATGTTCCTTTATGTTTAGATATCTGTCTACCTTTACTGAGTGTGACTTAAATGACATCTTCTATGACTGCTTTTAATATTCTATTCAATTGTGTTCCTAATAATGTCGAATTGTCGTCTTAGCCAGACATGGACAATCTTGATTTTCGATTTCTGATATCAGTTTTTCCACATCATGGCAGCTTCTGCAGTAAACCTTGTGGGACAGACCAAATTTGTCAACGAAATTGCAATTAGCGCAGTGTACCGTAATAATTCCTGTCAGAGTGCGAACCACTCAGTTGTCCAACGCAATTAATTCCCTGGTTTTCATGCTGCCCAATTCTTGTAGGGGCGCCATTATCGTCTCCTCTTTACATATCTTCATTTCGTTCCATGTTAATTCGTCCGCCTTTTCCTTTCCGTCTACTCAACAGTGGCCAGAAACCTAGTAGCGGCGGTTGTTGTGTCTACGTATACGGTGTAGGGGGGCCATGCAACTCCTAACTCCATTTGATTTAACGAGGTGGGATACCAGCGCTTTGATTGCTGCTTGACTGTCCATACACATGATCAAGTTCTGATTACACAGCCCTGCAAATTTGGACTTTTTTGAGCAAATAAGATGGCTCCAGATGTTTCCGAAGGCATTTTACGCGCTGAACACGAATCTGGTTTCAAAAACTTTCCATCACGTCAGTTTTTCGAGAATAAGGGGGGTTGAAACCCCTAAAAATAGCGTTTTTGGACATTTTTGAAACATTGTGGAGCTAAACACAGACGTGCTAGAACCATCGCTAATGCCAGAAATGGACAATTGATCTTTGCTCTTTAAAATGAGCCCAAAGCCAAATTGTTTGCATGCACCCTTAAAGTAGGGGGTGGGTTTATGTCAAGGGGTGCAAGAGAGAAAGAAACACATTACGGAGGTCCTTAAAAATTAATCAGATTTACTTGAAAATTGTTACACAGGGGTTTTTGGGGTCGCTGATTACAGATCTTCATTCAGATTTGTAAATAAATTGTAAAAAATTCAAAATGGCGGATCCAATATGGCGGGCGAAGTTTATAAAAATTAATCAGATTTACTTGACCGCCTTATTGAATCCGCCATTTGAATTTTCTACAATTTATTTACAAATCTGAATGAAGATCTGTAATCAGCGACCCCAAAAACCCCTGTGTAACAATTTTCAAGTAAATCTGATTAATTTTTAAGGACCTTCTTCTGTGACTGCTCTGAATTTTCTATTTACTTGAAGTCGCCGTAGTCTAGAACGTAGTGTATTGGCTTATTAGACGTAAGGCCACGGTTCAAACCCCAGGAATCAGACTTTCGCAAAAACTCTAAGAGTAAATAAAATTGCCAGGAACATTTTCTCAAGAATCTGTCGTTATATGTCCTGCCTATCATTAACTCTAGTGTTTAATGTGAAGACGAAAGTAGCATCAACAAAAAGAGGGAACATCGTCTCGAAGACCTAAACTACACAGACGATATATGTCTGCTGTTGCACAAACTTGATAGCACGCAGTTAAAAAATAAAAGGATTTTAAAGAGACTTATACATGTCCAATACAGTGAAAGGTATTACTTACTCAGTTGGTCATTACATCTCTTCAGTCAAGATTACAACTTAGCTTCTCGCATGTGCGTTAATATTATATATGACTGGCGGGACCTTCAATTTAAAGTCGCTTTGTAACTACAGATTTGTTTGAGAAAATTTTCATGGCAATTTTATTTACTCTCAGAGTTTTGCCACAAATCTGCTGAGAGGAAGTCGCCGAAGATATATGTTTTCATATTTCGCTTTGTTGGAGATTTGGCCTGGGGTTTGAACCGTGGTCTCGCGTTTAATACGCTTACACACACACTACCTACTAGATAACGGCGACTTACACGTAATTGCTGCATGTAATTTTTGCAAGCTGTGATTTCTGGAAGTTAACTTCTAACTTCTGAAGGCTACTGCCGCAGGAAAACTTGCTAATGTACACACGTATTTATGTTGTAAATCTATGTTGTGTTAAAAATAGAATATTATTTCATTCCTATGACTGCCGCGGCTGGCCTCACATCAGATCAATTCTTGTGCAGTTTTTCGGGTGTATGGGTTCGTATCTCGACAATGTCTCAACGAATGTTGGCCTTCAAAAGCTCAATTGTCTCTGGTTTGTCGGCATTACACTTTTCTTTAACGGCACCGCACAGAAAATAGACCAACGGTATCAAATCCCAACCTGTTGGCGGCCAATTGGCATCAACGGCAAATTAAACGGCCATCAAACGTTTGGCGCAATAAATCAATTGTGGCAAAAGATTTGTAGCAATTTGCTCCATTAAGTGAGGGTTAAAAAAAGTCAGTTATTATGGAGTGATAGGTGTCTCCATTGACCGTAGTGGTTACGTCGTTTTCATTTTCAAAAAAATATTGGCCAATAATGCCTTCACCCTATAAGTCGTACCAAACAGTCACTCGTAGTGGTAGTATTGTTTTCTGTAAGATCAAGATGATAATGAGCTTCATTCGCAAAAATGAATAAAATTGCCATGAAAAGTTTCTTAAAAATCTGTCGTTTGGAGTCGACTTTAAACTGTAGGTCCCGCCACTCATGTATGAAATTAACCCACACAACATAAGTGGTGTGAGAAGCTAGATCGTAATCCTGACTGAAGATATGTAATAATCAATTATGTATGTATGTATAGAATGATATAAGTATTCCCAGATTCAAGATAACTGTTGGTTCAAATTTAAACCGATAGATGGCCCACCCTATATAAAGCCTGTATACTATTATTTTCTAGTGCAGTAAAACAGACTCACACCACACTATGTTTTTGAAGTCTTAATAAATTTAAAATATCCCATTTAATTCTATTTTAATGATCGAAAATATTTATTTTAATATTTTTCTTTGAATGGAAAATACTTTATAGTTATCATAAAACAGATGTTTCCGAAGGCATTTTACGCGCTGAACACGAATCTGGTTTCAAAAACTTTCCATCACGTCAGTTTTTCGAGAATAAGGGGGGTTGAAACCCCTAAAAATAGCGTTTTTGGACATTTTTGAAACATTGTGGAGCTAAACACAGACGTGCTAGAACCATCGCTAATGCCAGAAATGGACAATTGATCTTTGCTCTTTAAAATGAGCCCAAAGCCAAATTGTTTGCATGCACCCTTAAAGTAGGGGGTGGGTTTATGTCAAGGGGTGCAAGAGAGAAAGAAACACATTACGGAGGTCCTTAAAAATTAATCAGATTTACTTGAAAATTGTTACACAGGGGTTTTTGGGGTCGCTGATTACAGATCTTCATTCAGATTTGTAAATAAATTGTAAAAAATTCAAAATGGCGGATCCAATATGGCGGGCGAAGTTTATAAAAATTAATCAGATTTACTTGACCGCCTTATTGAATCCGCCATTTGAATTTTCTACAATTTATTTACAAATCTGAATGAAGATCTGTAATCAGCGACCCCAAAAACCCCTGTGTAACAATTTTCAAGTAAATCTGATTAATTTTTAAGGACCTTCTTCTGTGACTGCTCTGAATTTTCTATTTACTTGAAGTCGCCGTAGTCTAGAACGTAGTGTATTGGCTTATTAGACGTAAGGCCACGGTTCAAACCCCAGGAATCAGACTTTCGCAAAAACTCTAAGAGTAAATAAAATTGCCAGGAACATTTTCTCAAGAATCTGTCGTTATATGTCCTGCCTATCATTAACTCTAGTGTTTAATGTGAAGACGAAAGTAGCATCAACAAAAAGAGGGAACATCGTCTCGAAGACCTAAACTACACAGACGATATATGTCTGCTGTTGCACAAACTTGATAGCACGCAGTTAAAAAATAAAAGGATTTTAAAGAGACTTATACATGTCCAATACAGTGAGAGGTATTACTTACTCAGTTGGTCATTACATCTCTTCAGTCAAGATTACAACTTAGCTTCTCGCATGTGCGTTAATATTATATATGACTGGCGGGACCTTCAATTTAAAGTCGCTTTGTAACTACAGATTTGTTTGAGAAAATTTTCATGGCAATTTTATTTACTCTCAGAGTTTTGCCACAAATCTGCTGAGAGGAAGTCGCCGAAGATATATGTTTTCATATTTCGCTTTGTTGGAGATTTGGCCTGGGGTTTGAACCGTGGTCTCGCGTTTAATACGCTTACACACACACTACCTACTAGATAACGGCGACTTACACGTAATTGCTGCATGTAATTTTTGCAAGCTGTGATTTCTGGAAGTTAACTTCTAACTTCTGAAGGCTACTGCCGCAGGAAAACTTGCTAATGTACACACGTATTTATGTTGTAAATCTATGTTGTGTTAAAAATAGAATATTATTTCATTCCTATGACTGCCGCGGCTGGCCTCACATCAGATCAATTCTTGTGCAGTTTTTCGGGTGTATGGGTTCGTATCTCGACAATGTCTCAACGAATGTTGGCCTTCAAAAGCTCAATTGTCTCTGGTTTGTCGGCATTACACTTTTCTTTAACGGCACCGCACAGAAAATAGACCAACGGTATCAAATCCCAACCTGTTGGCGGCCAATTGGCATCAACGGCAAATTAAACGGCCATCAAACGTTTGGCGCAATAAATCAATTGTGGCAAAAGATTTGTAGCAATTTGCTCCATTAAGTGAGGGTTAAAAAAAGTCAGTTATTATGGAGTGATAGGTGTCTCCATTGACCGTAGTGGTTACGTCGTTTTCATTTTCAAAAAAATATTGGCCAATAATGCCTTCACCCTATAAGTCGTACCAAACAGTCACTCGTAGTGGTAGTATTGTTTTCTGTAAGATCAAGATGATAATGAGCTTCATTCGCAAAAATGAATAAAATTGCCATGAAAAGTTTCTTAAAAATCTGTCGTTTGGAGTCGACTTTAAACTGTAGGTCCCGCCACTCATGTATGAAATTAACCCACACAACATAAGTGGTGTGAGAAGCTAGATCGTAATCCTGACTGAAGATATGTAATAATCAATTATGTATGTATGTATAGAATGATATAAGTATTCCCAGATTCAAGATAACTGTTGGTTCAAATTTAAACCGATAGATGGCCCACCCTATATAAAGCCTGTATACTATTATTTTCTAGTGCAGTAAAACAGACTCACACCACACTATGTTTTTGAAGTCTTAATAAATTTAAAATATCCCATTTAATTCTATTTTAATGATCGAAAATATTTATTTTAATATTTTTCTTTGAATGGAAAATACTTTATAGTTATCATAAAACAGATGTTTCCGAAGGCATTTTACGCGCTGAACACGAATCTGGTTTCAAAAACTTTCCATCACGTCAGTTTTTCGAGAATAAGGGGGGTTGAAACCCCTAAAAATAGCGTTTTTGGACATTTTTGAAACATTGTGGAGCTAAACACAGACGTGCTAGAACCATCGCTAATGCCAGAAATGGACAATTGATCTTTGCTCTTTAAAATGAGCCCAAAGCCAAATTGTTTGCATGCACCCTTAAAGTAGGGGGTGGGTTTATGTCAAGGGGTGCAAGAGAGAAAGAAACACATTACGGAGGTCCTTAAAAATTAATCAGATTTACTTGAAAATTGTTACACAGGGGTTTTTGGGGTCGCTGATTACAGATCTTCATTCAGATTTGTAAATAAATTGTAAAAAATTCAAAATGGCGGATCCAATATGGCGGGCGAAGTTTATAAAAATTAATCAGATTTACTTGACCGCCTTATTGAATCCGCCATTTGAATTTTCTACAATTTATTTACAAATCTGAATGAAGATCTGTAATCAGCGACCCCAAAAATCCCTGTGTAACAATTTTCAAGTAAATCTGATTAATTTTTAAGGACCTTCTTCTGTGACTGCTCTGAATTTTCTATTTACTTGAAGTCGCCGTAGTCTAGAACGTAGTGTATTGGCTTATTAGACGTAAGGCCACGGTTCAAACCCCAGGAATCAGACTTTCGCAAAAACTCTAAGAGTAAATAAAATTGCCAGGAACATTTTCTCAAGAATCTGTCGTTATATGTCCTGCCTATCATTAACTCTAGTGTTTAATGTGAAGACGAAAGTAGCATCAACAAAAAGAGGGAACATCGTCTCGAAGACCTAAACTACACAGACGATATATGTCTGCTGTTGCACAAACTTGATAGCACGCAGTTAAAAAATAAAAGGATTTTAAAGAGACTTATACATGTCCAATACAGTGAAAGGTATTACTTACTCAGTTGGTCATTACATCTCTTCAGTCAAGATTACAACTTAGCTTCTCGCATGTGCGTTAATATTATATATGACTGGCGGGACCTTCAATTTAAAGTCGCTTTGTAACTACAGATTTGTTTGAGAAAATTTTCATGGCAATTTTATTTACTCTCAGAGTTTTGCCACAAATCTGCTGAGAGGAAGTCGCCGAAGATATATGTTTTCATATTTCGCTTTGTTGGAGATTTGGCCTGGGGTTTGAACCGTGGTCTCGCGTTTAATACGCTTACACACACACTACCTACTAGATAACGGCGACTTACACGTAATTGCTGCATGTAATTTTTGCAAGCTGTGATTTCTGGAAGTTAACTTCTAACTTCTGAAGGCTACTGCCGCAGGAAAACTTGCTAATGTACACACGTATTTATGTTGTAAATCTATGTTGTGTTAAAAATAGAATATTATTTCATTCCTATGACTGCCGCGGCTGGCCTCACATCAGATCAATTCTTGTGCAGTTTTTCGGGTGTATGGGTTCGTATCTCGACAATGTCTCAACGAATGTTGGCCTTCAAAAGCTCAATTGTCTCTGGTTTGTCGGCATTACACTTTTCTTTAACGGCACCGCACAGAAAATAGACCAACGGTATCAAATCCCAACCTGTTGGCGGCCAATTGGCATCAACGGCAAATTAAACGGCCATCAAACGTTTGGCGCAATAAATCAATTGTGGCAAAAGATTTGTAGCAATTTGCTCCATTAAGTGAGGGTTAAAAAAAGTCAGTTATTATGGAGTGATAGGTGTCTCCATTGACCGTAGTGGTTACGTCGTTTTCATTTTCAAAAAAATATGGGCCAATAATGCCTTCACCCTATAAGTCGCACCAAACAGTCACTCGTAGTGGTAGTATTGTTTTCTGTAAGATCAAGATGATAATGAGCTTCATTCGCAAAAATGAATAAAATTGCCATGAAAAGTTTCTTAAAAATCTGTCGTTTGGAGTCGACTTTAAACTGTAGGTCCCGCCACTCATGTATGAAATTAACCCACACAACATAAGTGGTGTGAGAAGCTAGATCGTAATCCTGACTGAAGATATGTAATAATCAATTATGTATGTATGTATAGAATGATATAAGTATTCCCAGATTCAAGATAACTGTTTGTTCAAATTTAAACCGATAGATGGCCCACCCTATATAAAGCCTGTATACTATTATTTTCTAGTGCAGTAAAACAGACTCACACCACACTATGTTTTTGAAGTCTTAATAAATTTAAAATATCCCATTTAATTCTATTTTAATGATCGAAAATATTTATTTTAATATTTTTCTTTGAATGGAAAATACTTTATAGTTATCATAAATCAGCATTCATAGTGAAATCTTAAAATGAAATATTTTCTACCCTTTTTTTATTGTTATCAGCAGAACAAAGCTGCTTGTGAAACAGAAATTTTCCAATTGAAATCAATCATTATGCTCATCACTGGCTGTTTAGCAAAGTTTATTTATTTATTTTTAAATTGCCCTGCTTTTTTCAATTCTAACGCAGTATCAGTATCATAATGGGAATCTATTACAGCTCGTACTACACGAATAGGGTACGTATAAAAAGTGGCCATTATAACCCTTTTTCTATTTCTATTTAATGCTGAATCATTTGGGATTTTTGCTATTTTACATTTACAGACGTATCGTTTTCATTGTAACAGAAAAGAAAAAGGAAGAACAGAAACAAAATAAAAAAAGAAGAGGAAAATAGTAGGAATGAGGAAAAAAATGCAAGCAGGGTTTTCAGAGCATAATAACCCAGAAGGAAAGGAAAGGGAATTTTCTGTTTTTCATTCAAAACTTAGGATTTTAATTAATTTTTTTTGAAACAATGAAAGAAGCAAAGTGAACAGTTCCTTTAAGGATTTCTTTTTCTTTCAATTACATTTCTAATTACGTTTACTTTGCTTAGCATTCTCATAAATTGATTTCTATTGATACACGTATTATAGTCTCTTTACATTTTCTATTTGGCAACCCGTTTAAGTGTGTTTAGAATTTACCAATCAACTCTCTCTGTGTTAAGCAGCAGACAACCAAACATCAGATTTTCCTTTTCAATAATCAAAGTCATCTCAAACTCATCTTGGCAATTCATCAATCAGTGTCAAAGTTAGAAAACAACAAAAGAAACGTTCCACTTTCACACACATTTACTCGTACCCATGAGATATATTTCACAATATATTTTGGTTTGTAATGATAATGAAATTATCAAACTAAAAAAGTACTCGTCTTTTATGAAGAAATTTTTAAAAGAAATTTAAAAACTAATTAAAGCGGCCTGGAATGTGATCTCGTTTATATGAAGGAAGGTTATTAAAAGTTTAAAGACTAAATAGTTCTGTAATCAAAACTTAGCTTCTAGGCTGTGTACATGTGTACATTACATACAAATGTACATATATAATTAGCCATTACAACCCTTCAGACAGGATTATGACGTAGCTTCTCACACTACTCATGTTGTGTGTGTTAATTTTATACATGAGTGGCTAGACCTACAGTTTAAATTCGACTCCGAACAGCAAATTCTTGAGAAACGTCATCATGGCAATTTTTCTATTTACTCTCAGAGATTTTGCCAAAAATCTACTGAGACGAAGTCGCCGAAGAAATATTTTCTCCAATTACGTTTTGTTGCAGATGTGTGATCTGGGATTTGAACCGTGGCCTTACGCCTCACGGCGTATATATGTAGACCTCCCTCAAATTATTTCTTATATGGACTTGTGTATTTTAAAAGTTCACTTTTAACGATCACCTTGAAACTACATTTGGCAATATGGTTGTCAATTATTCAGTCTGTTTTGCTAAAGTTGGTGGCTCGTGTTAACAACACTTTTTTTTATCAAAAATGTCCTGTTGTCCTGTTAGAGTAACATACCGCGCTCCTCGCTCATTCTACGATCACCATTATCGCCCTATCCATAAGATTATTCGTAATAAGGTGGATAAATTCCAGTTCACATGCTTAGTAAACGATCGGTTAAACCCATACTTCATACTTAGCATACTTCTTGTGCCATATTGGATATTCTGCATGGCAGATTTGAGGGCATGCACATCTTGCGTGGAATTGATGTGAACTATTCATCACATTATTTGACTGCGTTAGACATTTGCTTGTGGGATTTTCCTAAGCTGCAAACCACAGCGATCGTCACAGTCAATGTAACGCATGGCATCGTTGAAATTCACCGTGGTTTATGGGCTTTACTCAAGGAAGCAAAGTACGGATATTTCATCGAATTTATATTCGACGATATCTCATGCACTCTTTGTTTTATTTAAATTTAAAGACAGGACGCAACTGGCTTCTCAAACCACTTATGTTGTGTGTGTTAATTTTACATATAAGTGGCAGGACCTACAGTTTAAAGTCGACTTCGAATGACAGATTTGTTTGAGAAACTTTTCATAGCAATTTTATTTACTCTCAAAGTTTTTGCCAGAAATCTGCTGAGAGGAATTCCCCGAAGAAATATTTTTTTCATATTTCGTTATGATATCTAACCTGGGGTTTGGCCACACGTCTAATAAGCCAAGACACTACCTACTAGACTATGGCGAAAGGGAAGCTAGTGACTTTTCCTAAATCATGTGGGTTTGACGCTATCAACACTTTTTTTTGAAATTACAATAAAAAGAGATCTGTGTCTTGCCTATAGAGGAATAACTTGACCTTGTCAGGTCAATGGGCTTGGAGGAAACATTACGGGGAAGACAATAGGTCGTATGTTCTTAGTATTAAGACACCTCTTCATGCCAATAATAATAATAATGTTACAATAATGGAAGCGGTTAAAATTAAAATGATAAACAAAAGCTACTGAAACAAAAACCATGGACTTGTTTACATGATCAACAAATAAACAAAAATATAGCAACAACATCAGTATAAGAAAAAGGGATAAACAATTAAACAAACAGGCAACAACAACACTACAAGAACAAACGTAAACAAAATACATAAACAACAATAATGCAAACAACATGTTTATATTTATAGAGATTCCACGAAGGCAAAATCATTCTCCTTCAAGAGCATTCATTAGATTGTTTACCCTGTGATATAAAAGGCAAGACAAAGCAGGCAACGGGATCAGTAAAAATTCAGTCAGTCTTGTGTGAAGACGCGTTGCACACATACATACATAATTGGACATTACAACCCTTTAGTCAGGATTAAGACCTAGTTTCTCGCACAACTTATGTTGTGTAAGACACGCGTTGCATGTGAAGAGAATATACGTGGTTTGAAGATCTCCGTTGTAAAGATCTAACGAACAATTGTTAGTGTTTACGCAGAAGAGTGTAAGCAAAGGAATAACAAACATAGCAAGTTGTTGTTGTTTACATCAAGTTGTGAACAGTGGCACACGAATTGTGCAAATAATAAATTTTAATTAAAACTAAACATAAATATGTTTTTTTTTTATTTGAAATCTACGAGCTCATATTTTAAACGTTTTTAAAAGGTAAAAACGTAAGAATAATAATAAACCCTTTTGTATACAGTTACTAAAGTATACATACGGTTAAAAAATTTCAGAATTTTTTTAACTAATCCGTTTTCGTTGAAAATCTTTAAAGTTACCTTGATGTTAAGACGGTATTTTACATTGGTTAAAAAATTTCTGAAATTGAACTGGATTGTGGCCCCACACAGGCCCACAAAGGTATGCATCCGATTTACAAATTTCACAAATTTCTGAACCAATGCAAAAGACCGTCTTAAAATCGAAGAAAGATGTCAGACAATTATAAATATTTTCAAAAAAACGGATTGATTAAAACAAAAGTTAACAAATTTCAGAAATTTTTTAACCAAGACCGTCTTAAAATTGAGGAAAGTTGTCAGACAATTACAAAGATATTCAACGAAAACGGATTAGTTAAAAAATTTCTGAAATTTGTTATCCGTATGTATGCTTTTGTGGCTGAGTGTACGTTAAATGAAATTCAAATAATCACCCGTTATATATATATAGACTTAAACTAAACCAAAATCATATTTACAAAAATCAATCAAATTATACCATAAACCTGTAATATTTGCTTACAAATCTACTTTCGTTGCATAAAAATTCTTTACCTCTGCTCTCCTTTAAGTTGAGGCAGGTCAGCTTGATTAATGAGCTGGTAATGCAATTACAAAAATCCTTTTGAAAATTTTGAAGTAAACATCTCTTGATAAATATATATTGTTTTGTTTGTTTGTTTTACATTTCACATCCAATAGATTTTAACCAATATTTCATTTCAATATTTCATATTGTAAATTCAAATCATACTTATGTACGTATGTATGTATGATAAGAACGAATTTTACATAGCATAGCAATGCATGCAGTATTTCAAAAATAATTTTATGAATTCATAATGACTTGTTGATAATGTTATTTAATGCTTGAAGACTATAAAAATTTAATTTATGAATGAATATCTCACTCGCTCAAATACATATGGGAATTTGTAGCTGTGTACACATGTACATGTAAATGTTTAAAAGTTAAAGAGTAGAGTGTAGTCAGTAAAAGGTAAAATAAGCAATAATATGAAATAATAAGCAAAAATCCATACATACGAGTACATACATGTTCATGTAATTTATGTTTATACTTCTGGATAATTTAATTAAATTATCGTTATTCACAAAATAAGCAAAAACGTTAAGAACTTTTGGAAAAGACAAAACAAAAAATTATAACTTTTACAAACAGAATGTACATGAGTAGCAATAATAACTAGTAATCGACTGGCGTGGCTGTTAATGGCCAAGGTTGGCCATTGTTATGCCCTTCTTTCATATACATACATAATTGGTCGTTACAACCTTTCAGTCGGGATTATAACCTGGCTTCTCACACGACTTATGTTGTGTGTGTTAATTTGGTACATGAATGGCGGAACCTATAACTTATAGTCGATTTCGAACGCCAGATCTTTAAGAAACTTTTCATGGCAATTTTATTTACCTCTCAAAGTTTTTACCAGAAATCTACTGAGAGGATGTTGCCGAAGAAAAATTTTTCCATAATTCATTTTATTTCAGATGTCTGACCTGGGATTTGAACCGTGGTATCAATTCAAATAAAACTGTTACAAAATAAGTATGTATTGTATTTCTTTCGTACTTGCAACACGGACGAAAAAGCGTTCAACGATACGTGAAAATAATAAAATTGTATTATTAGAATCGGTGTTGAAAATTGACTCAAAAAATAGGTTAAGGCCCTTTTCTAGATGCATATACACAGGGCCACAAAAGTATACATACGGTTAACAAATTTCAGAAATTTCTGAACCAATGCAAAAGACCGTCTTAAAATCGAGGAAAGTTGTCAGACAATTATAAAGATTGTCGGATTAACGGATTGGTTAAAAATTTCTGAAATTTGTTAACCGTATGTATACTTTTGTGGCTGAGTATATGCGTGAACAAACAAAATTGTCCAATTTGGAATGATATCACTGCATATGAGATTAAAGAGCGTCCAATACATCTCGAAAACATCACTGTTTGATGGCCCCAACGGCTCAACAACGAGCACTATATATAGATGATTACCAACTTTTTTTGGCCTTATTTCGATGATTTGAAAACCAAAAACATAAGTATGGTTTCAACAGGACGGAGCTACATGTCACATGATTCATTTCACATTGGATATTCTGCACAAACGATTTGAAGGCATAGTAATTTCACGTTGCGGTAATGGGAACTGACCACCGAGATCGTGCAATATGATCCCGTCAGACTGTTTCTTGTGGAGTTTTCTTAAGTCAAATACAAGTGTATACGAATAAGACACAAATCACAGCAGATCTCAAATCCAAAATGGTTTGGAAAATTGTTGATTTCGAATGACCTCCGCCTTGAAAAGCTGGGACGGACATCTGATATACAATAATTGCTGTTACAACTTTTCAGTCAGGATTACCACCGAGCTTCTCACATCACTTATGTTGTGTGCGTTAATTTTATACATGAAAGGCGGTACCTACTTTTTATAGTCGACTGCAAAAGACAGTTGTTTTCGAGAAACTTTTCAATTCAATTTTTTATTTGCTTTCAGACTTCTTGCCAGAATTCTGCTTAGAGGAAGTCGCCGTAGAAATATTTTTTTTTTATTTTCGTTTAGATGTCTGACCTGGGGTTTGAATCCTGGCCTCACTACTAATAAGCCAACACACCTCCTACTAAACCACGATGACTAAACTACTTAAACTTTATGTTATATACTGTCGATAACAAAAGTAATTACACAAGGGCATATTGTATGATATTTTGTAAAAAGAAGAACGCAACAACAAAAAGTTTTACAAAAACTTTTTATTCAGATTTAATTACATACAGTGGACCGTTGCTTAAACGTTTCTTGAGATCGAGCTCTTCATTTTCTACTGCCCCATACTATAGTATGGGTAAAAATTATATATTTTGACTCTCTAAAGAAAGCGCAGTCTTTTAAAACACATTTGACATGCTTGAGCATGGAAGTAGAAAAATAAGGATTTCAATACAAAGAACTTGTGTGAAATATAGGGTGGGCCATTTAAAACTATAAATTTTAAAATGCAAATTGAATTTGGAATTTTTTTTTTTGTGTAGTACATTTGCTCCTGTTAGAAATGGAATATTATTTCATTCATATGACTACCGCGGCTGACCTCACAGTACCTCATTCTATCGGACCAATTTTTGAGAGTATGGGGTCGTATCTCGGCAAAGGCATCGTGAATGTTATTGTTCAAATGCTCAATTGTTTCGGGTTTGTCGGCACAACAATTTTCTTTAACGTCGCCCCACAGAACGTAGTTCAACGGTGCCAAATCGCAGCTTCTACGGGGCGAATTAACATCATTATTTCGGCTAATTAAGTGACCATCAAGCGTTTGAGACAATAAATCGATTGTGGCATGAGATGTGGAGCAAGTCTCACCATCCTGTTGAAATCAAACATCGTTCACATCACTACCATGAAGAATGGATACAAAATAATCGTCTATCACAGTGCGATAGGAGTCTCAATAGACCGTAATGGTTGTGCTGTCCTTATTTTCAAAGAAATATTGGCCATTGATGCCTCCGCTTCACAAACCGCACCAAACAATGGTTCGTAATGGGTGCATTGGCTTCTATAAAACCATGTGTGGGTTTTTTGAGTCCCCAATACATCAATTCTGCAGCTTCCTGTTGGCCCATCTATCGAAGCTAAAATGACGCGTAAATCGATGCATTACATGTACGAGCACGCTCACGTCTTAACGCATTAACAATGAAACCAGTTTCATGAACTTTGGCAAAAAAAACCTTGCGTAAACCGGGCACTGTTAGCCTTTCTTTCCCACCAATATTTTGTAAGATGTTTTCGTGCAATTTCAGACCAATTGTCTTTGTTTTAGAAATAAATTCCCAATAAATGCCAACGTTGTCCAAGCTTAAATCGATTCATTACGTTCAGTAGAGATAATCGACTGAATTTTGTGCAAGAATAGAATATCATAAGCATGGCCAGATTCGAAATAACCTATGATTTAAATTTAAACCGATAGGTGGCCCACCCTATATTTAGAGTCTTGTTACAAGGATTACTCATACTCATACTAATTGAGAAAAACTGTAGGGTGCAATAGTTAACGTTTTACCTGGCAAAATTAAAACACATAAACAGCATAGAGAGCACATATCACAGTTGCTAATGAAACGTAAGCAATTACGTAACGTAATTTAATTGCATGTTTTAAATGGTATAACTGTTAATAAGTATGTACATACATATATATGTACGTATGAGAATGTTCATAAAGTATTAAAGACAACAAACCATTAGAAAAATAATTACTAATCATATGTGTGTGTGTGAGAGATATGTTTGCGTCCTGTGTAGTAAATGCTGCTAAAGTCTTTTTTTTATTATTACTTCATATGTATGCATGTATGTATGTGTGTGTCTGTCTGTATAATAGTTTATACAAATTGTATTGCACCCCCAATCTTTATTTTCCATTTTCACTATTGCTGTTGTTGTTGTTTATGTTGCCATTGCTGTTGTTGTTGTTGTTGTTGTTTTAAGCGTATCTGTGTGTGCGTGTGTGTGAGGATGTTGAAAATGTCTTCATTAAATAAACTTAGCGGTCATAATATTGTCGATGATGGGTTTTCACTTGCCAACAATTAAATTTGTGCACAGAACCAAAATAAATCCCTTAATTGGTAACCATAAAATGTACGACGATGATGACGACGGCTGCTGCATTGTACTCAATAATAAGAATTCATTTAACAACTCAAACAAAATTGTTGTTGTTGTTGTTCTGTTATTCTGTTGTAAATGGCATTAAAAAAAGAGGTCCCAGCAAGTAATGGATTTTGAATTGAAAAATTGTTTGCTGCCGTAATAAATTGGTGAACGAAATTTTCTAGAAATTTGTGGACGGGATATAGAATATTAAAGGTTCTAACATTAACCTTTGGTATAGGCTGCCTAACAAATACACTGTTTCTCATGTTGCAGTTATCATTTTGAAAGCTGCAAACTTACTTTTGTATGATGAGACTACCTTAGAAACTTTGCGGATTTGCTTGTACAAATACAGTGCGATCAAGTCTTTTACGTACAGAACATATCTATCGAGCGGCCCGATAAAAGGCCGTTACCCCCGGTTGAATCACAGTGATCCCGCAGTCGAAGTGAAATGTTCAGGTATAGTTTCCCGCAGTAGACACCGCTCCTAACCCCATATCGAGTTTAAAGCCATCAATGTATACTTCCAGGAGTACTGTGTGAATGATCATGTTAGCAACCCAGTTGTTCCTGCTCGGAATCAGAAAATGAAAACTCCTATCAAAGTAATATTCCATAGAGAGATAATCTATGTTCAATGGGGCCGTAGGATTCAACTCCAAAATAGAGGAATGCCCAAAAGGGATGATGCGCCATCGAGACAAAACATTGAATCTATTTGAGGTGAATTTGGCTGCACCAATCAAGGTTAACACTTGTAGAACTTTCAAGTTACAGGGGTATTTTATGAATTGCATTGCATCTCACAATATGCGACATGTCAAAGCATTCTTGGTCGTATTATACGAAAGCCCTAATTCGTTGCTATTTTCTCTGAAAATACTAGAGTCTCCTCTGAGAATTCTTTTATATATTGGCATAAGCAGTGTGCAGTCAAATCTCTTACGATCATCACACAAATAAAGCGAATTTGTTCGGAAAATTTTGGGTCACAGTTAACTATCGTGCAGTTTTTAAGTCACAAGCATATCTTCGGTAATTGCATTGTTGTCCACGCCTGGTACAGATCTCGCAATCGTCGATATGCCTCATGGAAGTTATCTTCGATACTATTACTGAGAGATTAAAATGAGGCTCTGCTAGCCTAACGCAGATAATAAAAGGGCTAATTATCTTCTTCTCTTAAATCGCATAGCCATACATGACAGTATTGCGGCCACTGAACTATTGGAAGCCAAATCGATAGATTTGGTATGCACTCGATTTGCTTCTGCAGGTGCTGTGAATTCGAAGAGGAAGAGGAAACTATACGTCACCTTATGTTTGAATTCCCGACTGCTGTTGTGAAGATATGCAGGTTACTGACTTTTCACTTTCGTTAATTTTTGACTAATTTTTGACTTCTGCAGAAGAAGTGGTAATGGCGAGAAATTACAGAAAATTTTTTATTGTACTGCACTTGAGAGTGATGCGAGGGATTCTTGGGCGATTTGAATAACCTTCAAAGAGGGCACAGACTATGTGAAGTTAATCCTCTTCGATGCTATTTAAAAGCCTTTCTAAACTTTGTCTGACCAGATTGGAACTTCTGAGAATTATCAGGTTCATGATTTAATAACATAATCACTCAAGTGGAGATGATGTGAACTGACACCCAATATCATGCAATTTGGCTCGGTCAGACTTTTTATTGTGAGCCAAAGTCATGGCAAATTAGATATTTCGGATGCGATCCACGCAGGAAAACCGTGGCGGCCATTTGAGCGGTGTTATATTCCACACATAATGACATCAATATCACGAATAAGAATTTCACTGATATCTCCCACACACATATGTACATAATTGATCATTATAATCCTTCAGTCAGGATTACGATCTAGCTTCTGGCACCACTTATGTTGTGTGTGTTATATGAGTGGTGAGACTTACAGTTTAAAGTCGACTTCGAACGACAAACTTTTTCAGAAACATTTGCATGGCAATTTTATTTTCTCCCGGAGTTTCTGCCAGAAATGTGCTGAGAGCCAATCGCCGAAGAAATATTTTTTTCCTATTTCATGATGTTTGAACAGTTGCCTCACGGCAGCACACTACCTATTAGAACACAATGGCTACATATCTCACATACACTTTGTTCTATTCATTTTTAAAAATAGGAACCGCTTTAGAAAAGACCCTAGTTTTACTTTCTAGAACTTCGAGTTGTAATAGCCAACTGGCACAAAAATTGTTTACTGGGTATACGCATGAGAGAGTAACTAATGTTTTGCCTTTTATTTTTAATTTTTGCTTGTGTATCCTTCTGTGTGTGGGTTTACATTGGTTGTTGGTTGTTGGCACATAATAGTGCTGCAATAGCAGCAGTGGTGCCAGTAGCAGTGGTAATGATAGGAAACAGGGTTACAACAACACACATTATATTTGATTTTAAGTACTTTTTTTGGCAAGACAGCAAAAAAACTGTATATTTCGTACTGTTCTAGAGGAAACAGAAAAGCTGTAACAACAACTGTAAGAACCAAAAAAAATAATAAAAAAGAAAGAAGAAAATGACTTTTAATTTGTAGAATAAACAAACAATTATTTTATGCAGAGTACCCAGTAATAAAAGAGAACATAATGTATGCGAAACGTTGGTGATGGCACATTAAGATTGTATTTCAATTACATTTTCCTCTTTACTAATAATCATCAAATTGCGCTCTAATAATACAAAATTTTTGCTAAAGGAAATTAAAAGTGTAAACAAATTGTGGTGGATTGATTTTATCTTTCAAATTTTGAAAATTAAATTGAAAATTGCATTACAAAATGCATTAATACTTTGCAAATATCGTTATTGTACTTGCAAGGCATTATGATTTTATCTTAAGTAACGTAAGAGTAAAGAAATTCATTTAAACTCATTGAACTTTTTTGGATTTTATTAAGAATTTGTTGAATTACTCTTTAAGTCTCTGGAAACATTATAAAAATGTACTGAAAATCCATCCATAAAAAAGCACATGAGGTTAAACCGCATTATCTTGGTGGCCTGTTGACATCAACATATCTTATACTATGTTCAGACATACACGTATATTGAGAAAATCGCAATAAACGGCATTATTGATATCAATATTTCATATAAAATGTCAATTAATTATTGCTCAATATATTCATAAATTGTTATAAGTATGTTCAGTGAGCATATTACTATTTTCCGAACTCTTTCTATTGATATTTGATAACTCAAATGTCAACAACAAACAAAAACAAAACAACGACAAGCAAAAAATGGAAGGTCAGCAGAAAGGGATGAAAAAATATTTCCGATTGATGTCCTATAAAAAGGAATTTTAATAACATCACAGACTTGATGTCGTATTTAATTTTTAACCCTTTCGATCCCAATGTTGTTTGATGATATTGTCTAATTTATTTCGAAAAGTTATTTATAATACCCTGAACTGAGATATTACTAGGAATCCAGTTCCTGCTCTGAAGAAAGCAGCTTCTGTTTCTGCCTGTCTTCTCCAAGTATGGCTGACCTTCTAGGTCATGACTGATAATCTAAAACAGTTCTCGCAATTTCATCCTCGGGTTTATCCATAATATGTTAACTGACCGGTATATTTTGAAAATATCACGTATTCGGCAGTTAACAAATAAAGACCTTTGAGTTTAATTTTCCTTTAACAGTGCCATAAGCAAAAGATTTCTTTTCTCCAAGCTATGTAGTATTATCAATTTTTTCTTTCTCATCCTTCTGAGAGAAGCCACTTTGGAGTCAGAAATATTCCCTACTAACTGCAACAGCTCTGCGTTTCGGTTAATCATTAGTAAGACCTTTTCCAATGTCAAATTGTTTTCCATTTTTTCTCAAATTTTGTTTGGCACTAATTTTCGCACATGGTCTTACACAAGCCAATGCTCCCATTACGAATGACTGTTTGGTGCTGTTTATGAAGCGGAGGCATCATTGGCCCATGTTTCTTTGAAAACGAGGACAGCTTAAGCATTACAATCAATGGAAATACATATCGCACCAATATAATTGATGTTTTTGTACCTGCCCTGCATGGTATTGATGTGATCGATGTTTGGTTTCAACAGCATGGTGCAACTTAACACATATCTCATGCCACAATAAATTTTTTGCGTCAAACGTTTGATGGCCGTTTAAGTAGCCTAAATGGTGATGTCAATTGGCCGCCAAGAAGCTGCGATTTGACACCGTTGGACCATTTTCTGTATGGCTCCGTTAAAGAAAACTGTGATGCAGACAAACCAGAGACAATTAAGCATTTGAAGTCCAACATACGTTAAGCCATTGGCGAGATACGCCCCATACACTCGAAGAAGTTCAGGAAAATTGGTTCGATCGAATGAGGTATTGTAGGGCCAGCCGCTACAGCCATATGAATGAAATAATAATCCATTTCTAACCGGAACAAATGTACTTCACAAGAGCATAATAAATTTGGTAAAATTTGAATGCGTTGTTGTTTTTTTGCATTCTTAAATTTAAACTTTTAAATGGCCCACCCTATATCTTATTTGTATTGCTTATGCTTTACTGCTGCTGCTGTGTTTATTTTAAGTAATAGGCATGCAGCTTACCTTAGGCTACATAACATAACATACATAATTGGTCATTACAACACTTCAGTCAGGATTACGACCTAGTTTCTCACACCACTTATATTGTGTGTATGTATTAATTTTATACATGAGTGTGGGGACCTACAGTTTAAAGTCGACTCCGAACGACAGATTTTTGAGAAACTTTTCATGCCAATTTTATTTACTCTCAGAGAGTTTTTGTCAGAAATCTGCTAAGTGGCGTCGAGAAAATACTTTTTGTATTTTATGGGGTTTGAAGCCTAGCTTTGCGTCTAATAAGTCAACACGCTACCTACTAGACTACGGCGACTTTAGTTTATTGTTTTTGTTTGTTTTTATTTCGTTTCTTCATATTTTATGCCTGTATATCGCAAATAAAAAGATATTCTTTATTACAATCATTATCATTCCAATCGAAATCCGCTTCCACAGTGTGTATACAGTTCTCCGTGCCATTGGCGTTGTTTGGTTCATCTTGATGCCAAAAAAACTTTTTTTTCACCATTGCCATTCCATAGCCATTGACCATTTGATTTATAGGCACCCAACCAATAGGCACTAAGCTGTCCTTGAAGTATTAAATGCTATTCCTTATTAAAAATTGATAAGACACACTCACTATTGACATTTTACTCACCATATTCCTGTTGAATATATTCCTTCACATACTCGAATTCCTGTTCGGTTGTAATGCTGGCCAAATTCGTGCCCATTTTTCTGCATTTTTCAGTGGCTTTAGCGTGAGTCATTTTAGTATTTTCTTCAAAGGCATACAATTTATTTTCTACAGCATTGGCCAGTGATATATCGATAAACCAAACGCTAATCAAGAGAATTTTAAAAAACATTTCTAAAGCGATTGAATGTTAAAATAAAACTAACGATTGTGAATCAAATGGTATACTTTTGTATTTTCTAAAATTAATACTAAGCTAGCGCTTGATAGTAAAAAGAAAATATTCTAATACATGATTCATATTAACGAGCCTGTTGTCAAGAATTGCCTGTCACTGCTTGCTATTTCTGCTTATTTATATGATTCACAAAGGTAACGAATCAGTAGGAGTGTTTTGAAAAAAGAAGAAGTTACATATGTAAGTAAGTTATTTACAGTATGTGGACCAATGCGGTTGCCTGCGGCGGTAAATACGCGTTCGCAAGCCGGACTGCTTGCGGAATTACTGAAAATTTTTATGAGCAAGTTTATAAAAACGAAGGTATTCCGATGTGTGGTTTTGCCACCATTGCAAGGCATCAAGGTTCACATCAATGTTCATATCTAAATAACTGTAACAATTTACTTCATCGGATATACTTTCCGTAGCGGATAGGTTTGTTTGAATAAAATTAGAGAAAACTAATTTCAATTCTTGTGGTGGTTCATCAAACATTGAACTTGGATTTGGAGAAGACGATACTTCTTTTAAATTGATTTTATCTAAGCAAGAATTGGTTGGTGGATACATGAAACAAGCCGTGTAGTGGATAAGATTACATTAGCAACGAATTTATTTTCCATTTCTTTTTTTACACGGTAAACTCCATGTTCAATATTTCAATAATACTTCTGAATTCATTGTATTGAATTTTTTAAAAATACTTTCAAATTGTTTTCTTATGTTTAACGTTTAATATCATGTCAACTCAAATTCTTTATTGTTTGGACTATTTTTGTGTGCCACTGTATACAACTTCATGTATAAAACAATAATTGCTTTTTGGCTGTTATTCTTTGCTTACAACGTCTTCACACAAGACTGACTGAATTCTTACTACTCGTTGCCTGCTTTGTCTTGCCTTTTTATATTCACACGTAATCAGTCTGATGAAGGTTCTTGAAGCCGAACTTTTGGGGTTTCGCCTTCTCGAAAACTCTATCGCGACTTCATTGTTGTTTATGTATTTTATTCACATTGCTTGTCGTTGCGTTCTCGTTTACTTGTTTCTTCCATTTCTTTCATACTGATGTTGTTGTTGGTTTACTTGTAACAAGTTCGTGGTATTTGTTTGAGTAGCTTTTGCTCATTTTAATGTTAAGCGATGTACAGTCAACCCTCCTATAACGCGGTACTCTCAGAACGCGGTTTCCATATAACGCGGTTTCCACATAAGGTGGAGCTGAAATTGCGGCAGCCCTCCCATAACGCGGTCCTTTTACAACGCGGTTTCCGTTCAACAACATCCCATAAGTTCCTTCCGCACAGCCTATGAATAACTCTAGTAACTAGATATTGTAAAAGGTTTTAATATCACCTTTATTTTCGACGCAAAAGCACAGCCGAGATATGTAAACATCATGCTTATATAAACATGCCAGCTTATCTCGTCTACGACATCGGTTTCAGTCATCTTAGAGCTCTTTCACAGTACATACGTTTTGTTGGTGACCAAATCTTTCCAAAAATTTTCTTCCACTCATATCTGACAGTGAGGATAAATTTTCAAAAATTATATAATTTTACAAAAGCCTTTCTTATTTTTGTTTGAAAACAGTCTTTTAGTTTAATTTTATTTCATTTTTTTACCAATCTTTATATGAACTCTTTAATTCAATAAAAATAGTTTCTAATTTATCTTGCCTCGGTCTCTACATAACACGGTACGAATGATGTGATTTGTACTAATTCCGAGTTTCTTATAGCGCGGTTTCCATACAACGCGGTAGACGGTTTCCATAGAACGCGCTACGAATTAGACTGGTTTGTACGGTTAAATCCGGGTTTCTTATAGCGCGGTTTCCATACAACGCGGTATGCACTCACCGCGTCATAGGCGGGTTGACTGTACACCGTTTCCAATATGGTTTTCTGAGTTATTTGATTTCTATAGAAAATAATCAAGTAACAGTAAGCATTTTTTATTTATTTATACTAACAGTAATTAAAAAACAAAAGAGAGTATATTACATTCAGTTGTCATAGAGCATACACTGCAAGCAATATCATTAAAACATATTGATGTTAAACAACATAACAAAAGCAACTTACATATTAGCTGACAGCGAAAGTGAATCAACTCATGCAGTTTGTACATGAGTCAACTGAAAGACGCTTTTTGTAGATAAGATTTCTGTTTCCTGAAGCTATAATTCAAGAAATTCTAAACTTCACGAATTTATTGACCTATCCCCGTAATTTGCGTACTCCCAAGCAATAAAGGAAACAATTGCATTCTTTAATTATTAAACGTTAATAAGCGTTATTAATTAATATTTTTATTGGAATTCTTATTAGCCAAAGAGCTGTTTGGCGGTATTTGTTTTATTTGTTCTGTAATTACACAGGTATATTCCGTAATTTGTAGATATTCCACTCTCAATATCACGGGTATTAATTTAAATTTAAGTGACGTTAACACGTGTTTCGGCGTTAAGTTTTATTGCGGTTTGTATGCGGTCTCACCAGGCACTAAATTCAAATTTATTCATTCAATTTTATTGATAGTTTTGTCTAATTTACATATTAAAAATAGTAATAACAATAGCAAGGTGCAATTAATAGTTCATAGAATTCAATAAGGTGTCATTTTATCTAAAATATCAGAGAGGATACCCAGTTATTACGAAAAAAACCCAAAAAGCTTTTTAAAGTGAAGCTCTTTAGTAGTTTATAATTTAATAGGGGTTTTCAATTATTTGCAACAACAAATAACAATAAAAAATATAAACAAAATACCTAAAACTAGTAAACAAAACATTTCATCATTGAACCACTTATATATGTTCGAATGAAAATCATTTTATTCTCACAAGTAATTGATATTCATAAAACACCATTTAAACGATTTCAATTTCTAGAAAAAATTAATTGCGTCACCAATGATTTGCATTGTTATTAGTCAGTTAGGAATTCCATTGTTGGGAAGAACATTCTGAACAAGCAATTCGTCATTTGTCATACTGTCTTTCATACTGTCTTTCAAGAAATTTCAATATTTCGTAAGAAAAACATTTTCACTTTAACGATATCCTAAAAAGTAAAAAGGGTATTCACCAAACATACATTCAAAATGTGTAATTAAAATTCTTTAATTGTATTCCTTCCAATAAAATTCAAATGAATTTAATTATTGGGTAAATTTATATTGCACACTTAACCTAACACACTGGCAAATTCCTTTCTGAAGAAACATTATGACAGTTTTTCTAAGTATTGTATGATCAATGAATTCTACTGCGATTGCATTACAACCCTTCAGTCAGGATTACGACCTAGTTTCTTACATCATTTACGTTGCGTGTGTTAATTTTATACATGAGTGACGGAACCTACAGTTTAAAGTCGACTACGAACGACAGATTTTTGAGAAACTTTTCATGGCAATTTTATTTACTCCCAGAGTTTTTAATAAAAATCAGCTGTCGACCTCCTCGACGAAGAAATATTTTTCACCCTCAGGTCTGATAAGCATTACCTACTAGTCTACGCTGAGCATGACATTCCGAATTATTACAAAAAGATGGAAAGAGATTTCTAGACTGAATGGCAATAAGTCGTAACACAGTTTATTGTATCAGTGATTTCATTAGGCGCTTTATAGTTTTAAATTTAAATAAAAAAATGCGTGTGAGAGTCGACGTTTTTATTCGTCCTATTTATGCATGGATATAATCGTTATGTATGGATATAATCGTTCCAATAACCGCCATGACTAGACGTAGAAATCAAAATGAATTTCACCGATGGCCGTTGTGATTTCTGGCTTAGTTTCATACACTTGTCTCTTAAGAAATCCACATACGATGTGACCAGTTCTTATCACTTGAGAAGACTGTGCCCTCATATTGTTCGTGCAGATTATCTAATGTGGTATAAGCAGCTCATCCAATTCAAGCCAAAAAATTCTCTCAAGTAAACTTGGAATTATGGAGCTCGCCGTTGACAGTGATGGCCAGGGCAAAGTAGCCAATAGAGAATTATCGACCGATAGAGCCGCCAGCCCAAAAACAGTGGGATTTTCGGGATGCATTGAACGCTTTTGGAGCTCATCAGGATTGATATCGTTTCCAAATCGAAAATTTTGTACTTTCACCTACTCATTCAACCAGAAATGGTCCTCATCACTGAAAATAATTTTTCCATGAAAATTAGATTCAGTGGCCAACTGCTCTAGGGCCTATTCAGCGATAGACCTCATTGTCTACATTCGTTTATCTTCTGTTCCTCGTTCAGTTGAATTTTGTACGAGTTGCGGGGTGTCGTTCGTAGTCAAATTTAAATTGTTATCCTAGCCACTTACGATTAAATTGTTACATACAACATGGGTGGTGTAGGAAGCTAGGTCGTTATGCTGTGTAAATATATATATTAATATATATGAATAAGAAAATTTATAATGTTTTTAATGCGAAACTTTAACTTTCTGAATCCCGCCTTAATCAAGTGGTTTGAAATCCTGATATTTTCTTATCGGCTATTCCGTTTTAAAACTGAGGCACCTTTGCGACATCGAAACTTGCAGAGCGAAATACACGACACAAAAATCTTTTTTAATTAGCTTTCGAAACACAAACTTGGCATCTAAGTTGCATTTTCGAAGAACGTTACGTCTATCCCTTTTAAGACAGCCTCCAAAGCCGATATTTCTTTAAAACAAAGTATTATCTTTCTAATACTTTCATCTAAAGTGACACAATTGTACAACTTTAGGCACAGAATATTCAAACTAAGCATTGTATTATTTTTACTACACCTTATGTGGTATAATAAAACTTACAGACTGAACACGCTAGTATTTAATTACTTGTGTGTATTCAAAAAAAAAAAACAAGAGGTGACAGTTATTACTACTAAAATTAGGCTGTAGTGACTTTGTGTTTTGCTGTATAGGCTACTGAAGGAGTGCCACATTGTAGAGTTGAATTAAACCTTATGAGTTGTTTAATTTGGTTATAGTAACTAATGATTCTACCTTAAGTTTGAATATCTTTTGATACATTTCTATAAAATATCATTATTTTTAAGTGTTCGATTATATTATAAAATTTAATTTTACAATACATTCAAGGAATAAAGTCTACATACTATGCTTTAAATTTACTTTTTTCCTGGTTTTTTTTTGTATTAAAAAGGTTTTGTAGCCTTTAAGGCAGTCAATATTAAGAATTTTAAGAAAATTCGAAGACAAAATCGAATATAAAAAATATAATCTAGAAGTTATTAAAAAAACAAAAAAAAAATTGGAGGATGAAAGTACACATCAGACATCAGCAATGAATCGTTTTTTCGATACTCATAAGCATTCAGGGAATTTTGAATATAAGTGAGTCAAAAATATTGGAAATTAACTACTCTGATTCATTCGTACTCCTTACAACGTTGATTTATATGTACAGGTTACAATAAGTACGCGTATATCGTTGACATCAAACTGATACCATTCGAAATATGTTTGATTCATAAGCCTACTCATTCCGATTCATAACTTTAGAAAAATACTTATAATACTCATAAATGATTACAGTGATACGAATCATTCATCAAAATTTACAGTCTTAGTTGTTGTTGCATTTACAAAAGGAAAGAAAAAAGACACACAAACAAAAAGCAGAGCAAACACACAACCTTTTAGTGAGTATTTTAGTGTTTGTACACGAATCATACTTATTTTGTGATTCTTGTAAATGTTGACTTATAGAGAGTCGACATCAACAACATCATACATGTTTGTTAATTATGAATATGATGAGTACTTCAAACTTTGAATATGAGTAGTATGAGCATGATATTAATTATTATGAATGCGTGTAAGTATCAGCATTTATGAGTATGATTCGATTCTACTCATCTTTCTGAATACTCATTGCTGATCTCTGGTACACATACAATGGTATATGTAGACTTTTTTCTGTGTTTGTATATGCAGCAAATCAAGATGTATATTAAGAAGAACATTTCTTTGTCACAAAGCAACTGTTTCTCTTTTTCTTTATATTATTTTTTCACTATGTTTCAGTTTCATTAATCAAGTTTTATGGCAATTGATCTTCTATAGCAAGTTCTTAGGCTTTAATACTTCCACTATTTGCCATTAAAATATACATAAATACGAGCACTTTTTGGCATGATGAAGCCTTTGTTGATAAACCCTCAATATTTCTTAATGTACGAATAAGATCGTTTGCATTTATTGTGTATATTAATCTCATGTGTTAATAAAAGCTTGGGAAATACCCTCTGAATGCTTTTATTTATTATGATATAAACAAATCTTTTTTATTGTTCAACATTCTTACATACGTTTTTCTCTGAATGCGATTCAAAGTATCTACATACATACGGTTCTGATTTACTATAGAGACTTTAGCAATTTTTTTTGATAACAAATGTATCGTTCCACAATTGTACATACATATATAGAGTCTGGGGTCTCTATTAGGGCCGATAATATTAAAAAATCGAAAAATTTAACGCTTCTTTCTAAAACTATCATCTAAATTTTCAGCTGAATTAATTCCATATTAATTACTACGTCTTTAAAGATATACATACCTATCGCCCATCTGTTAAAGTATTTACTGTGCTTTTATTTTTCAAAACTAGATTCACTACAAGAATTGATACGCGCTCATACTTGTGCGCATGATTCATCATTAAATTTCCAGCTTTTACTTCATTATAGGAAAGTATTGATAATGCTCTTAAAAGATATTTTTAAATTAGGGTTACCATTATGTTTAATGTTAATTATTATAAATACAAATATTTTGTAATGGGATATTAATATCAGTAAAAGAATTTTTTTTTATTTTTTAATACGAACAACAAAATTATTTAAGAAATGTTTGGCATTCCCCGATGCTTTTGCAAGCGCGGTAGTTAAATTCTTATTTTCAAATTTATTTTACATAACAATTCAATTAAAAATTATGTTCTAACTATCATGAGCTAGTGACTAAAACAGATGTAATGTAACAGGCAAAAGTCACTGGTGATAATCAACTGGCAGATAGGCACCTGACAATTAATTTGTAAAATAAGTACTGTTTTGTTTATAATGACAACTATTCGTCAGGTGGTAGTAGTTTCAGTTTACATTGCATTTCTTGCTTTATTCTCATGTTTGCCGTGTCAATATTTATCTATGGCTTGGATCATACTATTAGAACCTCAACACTCAGTTCCATACTAACTTCCACAGGTGCAGTGAAAATTAACAATTTGGATGTCAACAGTGAGTGTAAATCGATTTTATAAAAATTATCCCATACGGTATACGATATTCATAGTTACAAGATGACCACTTTGGCATAGCTGTTTGGCTATTATTTGATCAAAAGTGTGTAGTTTTTTGTTAAGCAACTTTATGAGAAGTCGTCATAGTCTAGTCGTCATAGCCACTACCTAGCTAGTATGTAGGTTATTAGACACAAAGTCGTGTTCCAAACCTCAGCGCAGACATCAACAAGAAGCGAAATGTAAACAAATATTTCTTCGGCGACTACCTCTCAGCAGATTTCTGCCAAAAACCCTAAGTGCCATTATTACAACATGCCGTTAACTGAAGGGAGTCATTATATTAAGTGAACAATAAGGTGTTAAGGGAGGATCATCCTAGCTTTAACTTTTAAAGTTAAGTTTATGTTTGAACTTGCCATATTATATATTATTTACAATATGGCAACTTCAAATATAAACAAAATGAGCTACTACGTTTAAGAACAATTGTTTAATGGAGCAGTGTTAACGACATTGATTCTGCACTGCCATATTTATCTGTCGGTTATAATAATGAAAGGAATTTAAAGGTGACTTTAAAGTTCAGTTTAGTTAAAGCTACATTTTATTAAACCCAACTTTAACGGCAAGTTGTAATCATAATTGCTATGAAAAGTTTCTCAAAAAATCTGTCGTTGGGGATGGACTTTACACTATATGTCCCGCCCACTCATGTATAAAATTAACACACACAACATAAGTGTTGTGAGAAGCCAGGTCGTAATCCTAACTAAGGTTTTCGTTTTCCAAGAGGTTCTACAAATACTGCGGCAAATCTGGTAGGTAAAGTGAGGTTATATTTGCAGCCGCGAGAAGCATAGCTCACTTGAACTCTCTAAATGTCCTATAACTTCTGCCCACTTTTTGCTACGATTAAAGTGATTATAGGAACTCATTTAGCAAAGATCTTTTCCACATACACCCAACACAATAACACAATACATTTGCATAGAATGCGTTATTAGTAGGATTAGGTAGACAGGAATCTTATCATTCTAGGATCTACTGCTTACATATTTATCGTTAAAATAGGTGATTCTAGATACAAAAACTAAACAGAAATAAAATAAAAATCATGAGACGTGCTTTAGTAGCCGTATAAACGTTTTGAGAAACGAAAAGAGTTAAGAAGACATAGAGGTAATACTCTAAACGTATATGAGAAGTAGATTATAAAGTGAAAGGAGTCCCAGTTTTCCATTAAAAAATAAAAATTATTGGATTGAAAGTCAGTTAAGTGAAATAAAATATCAGATGACAGGCAACGTTACTCTTTTCATGAAATTTTCCATGACTTTCTCTTAGAGGTGGTAGCGTTTCAACGATGCCATGTTGAATATCTGTTTTGAGCACAGAAATTATTTCTGATTTATTCGCACAAACCTATGATTTCGAGGAAAAAAATCGTTCGGCGTTAAATATCATGCTCTTGGTGGTGCTGCTCATATTAAATAAATCATTTGTAGAACACTTGCTCGTTGTGAATGCATTTTCTAGACGCCAAATTCACTAAACCCTTCAGATGAAAACGCATTTAATCCGATAAGATGACTTTATCAAAAAATTGGCGTTGGTTTCACTTTATCTGCTGGTATAAGCTCCTAAGTAATCTGAATTTAGTACGCCTGAAGGTGGAGGTCTTTTTACAAAATTTGCTGTGTAGTGCTCTGAGAAATTTATTATTGTTGAGGACGATATCGAATTAATGTTTTCGGGTTTTTGAACACACTCTCCTAACCGGCAGCAATGATTACAGGAGACCAACCTGTAAGCTAACGGACTTAACCGAACAAGTGTGTTAACTTTTCAAATGTTTAACAAATTGGGAGAAGTTTCCGGTTTCAGCATTACTTTCCAAATTGTGTAGAGACCAACTTAACACTGTTGTAATAATTACACTATGCGACAAAATACAACCGAGTAACTACCTAGTATAAGTTGTTCAGTTATTTGAGTAGAACTTCAAAAATTACTTTTTTTTATTTTTCTTGAACCCTCCAAACTTGTTTTATTTGACAAAAAATGTTTTTTTTTTGACTTTACGCACAAATTTATTGATTACACAAACATTTCTAAACTCATGTTCAAAAATTAAACCCTATTAGAAAGGAGAGGAATGGGCCTTTAAAACGATATACATATATATATTATTTTATTTAATATGCTATGGGGTTTGATGAGGTAAACTTGACAAATGTGAATTTTTTCATATCTTTTTAAGTTTGTCCGTTCATAGTAGCACACTTTAATCAAAAAATATGAAATAAGTGACGACTTTCTGAAAGTGAATTATCTTGCGAAGAGGTTGACGCTTCGTTCGATCAAATGGGACAAAAATTACCGTAGTTATTATTTAAAGAGTCTAACAATCGAGTTACATTTTTCATATACTTATATATTTTTCAAATGCCCTTTAATTTCAAAAAATTTCATAATTGTTGATGGATCTTGATTGTTTATCGTAAAATGTGTCAATTTCACGTTTGAGCGACCACCAGAAGTTGAACAATGTTTGCGAAAAGCGAAATAATAATATTTGCCAAAAACACAAATATTAGGCGACTTCTGGTAGTCGCACAAATGTGAAATTGACGCATTTTGCGATAAAGAATCAAGATGCAGCAGAATTTTTTAAAATTTTTGAACTGAAAGTTCATTTGACAAGATGACATACATATACAAAGAATATAAGACGACTGTTATACTATTTAAATTAGAAATACGTTAATTTTTGTCCGAGTTGATCAAACACAGTGTCAATCTCTTCACAAGATAATGCGCTTTCATAATGTCATCATTTATTTTATACTTTTTAATTAAATTTTGAAATTAAGAATAGCTAAACTTGAAAAAATAAAAAAATAAAATAAATATTTTCCAAGTTTACTCCATCAAAACCTAAAATATATAAGTTTGAACAAAACGTTTATATATAATGTTTCTCTCCTCTTTCTAAGAAACTATGGATTTTGAAAATATTTGTGTATTCAATAATTTTGTGTGAAAAGATCAAAAAACCGCTTTTGTCAAATAAAACAAGTTTGAATGGTTCGAGAAAAATAAAAAAAAGTATTTTGAAGTTCTACTCAACCTAGTGAAAAACTTAAACTATGTAGTTACGCGGGTGTATTTTCACTGTTGCACCGTGTAATTATAATAAATAATAAAAATATTTAGAAGTATAATTTCAAGCACTCGTTTTTGTGTATAAACAAGTCATATGCTCCCTTCTATAAAATTTAATACAGAAATATTAATTCCTATTCTATAAGGCGATTTACTTTTTACCTAGCAAAGTGGTAACACTAAAAAGCAACAGAGTATGCAGCCAGTCTATTTAACGAAGCTTAAAGCTTGTTTTTCTATTTTAAGCTGAGCTTGGAGAGTGAATACCAAACATAGTCAAACAGTCAGTTGTAACGCTTCTGTACGGTAAGAAGGTAAAGTGGTTTGTGCAAGTTGCGGTTGAAACTGTGGCGTGTATATAACATCGAACATTGGCATGTAGAAGAAAACACATTCAAAACAAAATCAATAAACAAGGGAAAGAATAAACAAGAAAAAAAACAAAGCAAACAAAATAAAAATAAAACAAATATTGTGTAGAAAAAAAAAATAATTTCTTCAACGCATATACAATCTTGTCTTATCAGCAGCAGCAACTTCATTAACATCCAGAACAAGATTTCATTCAATTAAAACGAGTGTTTTTTTTTTTGTTTTTTTTCTAATTTTATATGCGATTCTAATTTATTTATAATTTTTGTTCAAGTAATTTACCGGTAATTTATAAAAATTGATACAAATAAGTGAAGCAAAATAAATTAAAAAATATCCAATTTTCAACGCTATTTACTAAATTATCTGCGGATATATACAATTGCCCTTCAATTAATTGAATTGTAAATAAATAAAAAAATAATAACAATAAAAGAACAAATAAAAAAATTTAAATAAAACAACAACAACAACTATAAAAATGTTGATTTATAACAAAGGTGAGAACTTGTTACCTATTAATAAAGGTTATTCAGTACTTTTTTTGTAATTTTTATCTCCCAGTTTTATTAGTCATTATCGATACAAAAAAAAATATTTTTTTCCTGTATAAAAATAACACTAGAAGCATTAAAAATTATGTGGTTATGGGTCAGATTAATATGAGAATCATTATTATTTTTTTATTGTTTTTTATTTCGTTACACTTAAATACCGATGAGTTATTTGAGAAAATAAAAACTAGGGTGTTAAATTTTTAGATACGGAATAAAATTATTTGATCAGAAAAGTTATCACAGTAGATATAGGGTGTCTCAAAAAAAGGTGCACCTTTTTAAATTTACATACGCACATACATAATTTACATACTTACATGGTCATTACAAGCATTAAGTCAGGATTAAGATCCTAGCTTCTCACAGCACTAATGTTGTGTGTTAATTTTATACATGAGCGCGCGGTATCTAAGGTTTAAAGTCGACTCCGAATGACAGACTTTTTGAGAAACTTTTCATGGCAATTTTGTATTTCTCTTAGAGTTTTTGCCAGAAATCTACTGAAAGGCACAATCGCTGAAGATGTGTTTTTTTCATATTTCCTTTTGTTGGAGATGTTTGACCCGTGGTATGAACCTTGGCCTCATGTCTAATAAGCCTGCACATCACGTACTAGACTATGGCGATTACAACAGCTGTCACATACGGTTGTTAGGATTATTACAAATGAACCTTCCAAGAGAACAATGCGTTGCAATTATGAGAATTTATTACAAAAATTAGAGAAGGTATGCTGAAATATCTGCTACGGATTTTTATTCCAGAAAGTGTACTTAGTATATCAATCACTCGATGAAGAGTGAAACAATTTTAAAAAACTGGTTCAGTAATAGACAATAAGACTACTGTGCATCAATATACCAGCCAGTTTCTCTATAACATTGCTGCTGTAAATGAGAGTGTTTCCAAAAACTCTAAAACGTTAACTTGGCATCGATCTCAATAACTCTGAATTTCAAGAAGCATTACTGTAGGAATTTTGAGACAAGAACTCCGCCTTCGTGCGTACAAAATTTAACTTATTGTGGAGCTCATAATGGAACTTATCTAATTGGTTTTTACAATCCTTTAGTCAGGAATATGACCCTAGCTTCTAACAGCACTTATGTTGTGTGTATTAATTTTATACATGAGCGGGCGGAAACTATAGTTTAAAGTCGACTCCGAATGACAGACTTTTGAGAAACTTTTCATGGCAATTTTTATTTATTCTCAGAGTTTTTGCCAGAAATTGAGTAAGAGAAACTCGTCGAAGACATAATTTTTTCACATTCGCTTTATTGGAGCTGTCTGAGCCGGGGTTTGAACCGTTGCCTCACGTCCAACAAGCCTGCACACCACATACTAGACTACAGCGACTTCCAATTTGCAATAGTGAAAATTTAGTACAAAAATATGAAAAGTTATGCTGAAATCACAACAAACTTCTGCGAATTTTCACTGCAGAAAGTGTGTTTCGAAAAATGTTCAAAAAATTTCATCAAAATACCAGTCGGTGTCTCGAAAACATTGCTGCAATAAACGAAAACTTGAAAACATAATTTCGACATTGTCCTCAACAACTTTAAATTTCAACAACTAATACTTCGGAAATTTTGACAAACTGTCTTCACCTTCATTCGTACAAAATTTAATTTACTGTGGAGCTAACCATGGTAGTCACCTAATTGTTCATTACTATGCTTTAGTTAGGATTACGACCTAGTTTTTCCCACCACCCGTGTTGGGTGTGTTAATTTTACCAGTGGCAGGATCGTCTCCGAATTACAGATTCTTGAGAAACTTTTTCATGACAATTTTTAGTAACTTTCAGAGTTTTTGCTACAAATTGGGTGACAGGAAGTCACAGCAGAAGTATTTGTTCATATTTTGTTTTGTTCGGGATGTCTGAGCTGGGGTTTGAACAACGGCTTGACTCTAATAAGTCAACACACTACATACTTCCAGCTGACCATGGAAATACCGGTAATTTGTTCAAAAAGGCATCTTTTTCGATGGATCGCTTTTCCATCTGAATAGATTAGTGAATAGACTAAACTATCGAATTTGGGACTAATGAAATCGTCATGCAATTTATGAGAAACAAATGCATTCACAAAGAGCAGGGGGAGCTCCTATGCGGTTGACGGTATCAGAAGCTTTCTGTTGAGTGAAAAAGACTACGTAAGTTTGAGGCAATCCAAACCTTTTGCTGGGTAATTACAATAAATCGAGATTTTAGTCATACCTCAGACTATGCGGGAATAACTCGAGTTTGGTCACTGTAAAGTACATTTATTCAGAATGGGATTTGTATCGAGCCCAACATGTAGATTTATGGAGCAATGAATCATCGCGCAAGTGGAGCATTAATGTATTCCAGAAGGTAACATCTGGGGCATATCAGATGCTATGCAGGGAATTTTCATTATTGACACCGCATAACATCCAGTAGTTTGTCAGAGCTATAGGCTTGTAAGAGACATTATAGGGATACTTTGTTAAGTTGAAGCGGAGTACAATAGATCGTAAAATATCAGTACTAAGGTACCTCTGCACGACTGTAAACAATAGCTAAAGCCATGTTGCGGAAAGCTTTCTAATAGGCGAATCATAATTCGCCATTGATACACTGAGCTCTGTGAGTGTTTATGGCTTCCAATCAGCCAAAACAATATCTTGAATTTTTTTCAATTGTTTTAGATGTAGAATTGGACGCATATAACGATCTGTGTCTTCAGTTCTTGTTAACTATTTTCGGGAGTTTGCTGAGTAATGCTTAATTAACAATTTAAATTCACTTTTTCTATTTTTTGTTTTAATCACGCGGTTGTCTGTTGTCAAAGGCTGTTAAACATACATTAAATGACGCGCCATGTTCTAATTTTGACAAAGTATTAAAAAAGTCACGAGCCGCCCGGAGCTCGGGGTGGTTAAAATTCATCCGTAACGAATCATGACTAGGGGGCTTATCTCACACTCGGTAACACAATGGGCCATATGGGCCACAGCGTGAACTTGCCTATGAACGGCAAATATAACATAACTTATAGAACAGCCTACGGAACTTTTTATTTTTTACCTATTTTCTTTCTTTAATTTTTCTTGATTAAGTTTGATTCAGATTGGAATGTCTGACGTTCTCTAATGTTTGTGAATATTTTAACAGATAATGGCCATTGAATCTAACTTAACCTTCAATTATACGTAAACCCCGTTCAATACTTACAATTGTTGTTGACCCCAATTTCTTATCAAACGAAATGAAACAAATTTATTTCGTATTTTTTTTGCTTGATAACGAGTATATTTTGCTCAAATGTTTCAAGTAATTCAAATAAAAAGCGTTTTAAAGCACTTAAATTTTGTTATTTTTTTGGAGGTAAAGGGTGGGCCATTTAAAGGTTTGAAATTTTTCCAAATTTATTGATTGTTGTGATATACAATTGTTTCAGATAGAAATTGAAAATTATTTCATTCATATAGCTGCCGCGTGTGGCCTCACAGTACCTCATTCTTTCGAACAAATTTTCGTGCACTTTTTCGAGTGTATGGGTTCGTATCTCGGCAGAAATATTGGCCATCAAAAGCTCAATTGTCTTTGGTTTGTTGGCATAACACTTTTCTTTAATGGCGTCCCACAGAAAGTACTCCAACGGTATCCTATCACAGCTTCTTGGCGGCCAATTTACATCAACATTCCGGCTTAGTAAACAGCCATCAAACGTTTGACGCACTAAAGTCATGAGATCTATGGCAAGTTGCAGTGGCATCACGAATGTTGGTCTCCAAACGCTCAATTGTTTCTGGTTTGTCGACCTAACACTTTTCTTCAACGGCGTCCAACAGAAAAGGTGTTAAAGCTCAGTTTCTTGGCGGCAAATTAATCTCACCATTTCGGCTAATTAAACGGCCATTAAACGTTTGACGCAATATATCGATTGTGGCATGAGATGTGTGGCAAGCTGCACCATTCTGTTGAAACCAAACATCGTTTACATCAATACCATGAAGAGCGGGTACAAAAAAATTGGTTATCATTGATCTTAATACATACATACATGCATAATTATGTCATTACAACCCTTCAGTCAGTATTACTACCTAGCTTCTCACACCACTTATGTTGTGTGCGTTAATTTTATACATGTGTGGCGGGACCTACAGTTTAAAGTCGGCTCCGAACGACAGATTTTTGAGGAGCACTTCATGGCAATTTTATTTACTCTCAGAGTTTTTGCCAGAAATCTGCTCAGAGACAGTCGCCAAAGAAATATTTTTTTCACTTCCTTACGTCTAATAAGCCCACACACTACATACTAGACTACGGCGACTAGGTAGAAGAAATATGGGCCAATAATTCCTTCGCTCTATAAGGCGCACCAATCAGTCACTCTTAGTGGGTGTATTGTCTTCTGCATGAGCACGTGTGAGTTTTCTGAGCTCCAGATATGGCAATTTTGCTTATTAACGTACCCACCAAGATAAAAATCAGCCACATCCGAAAAGATAATTTTTTTAGGTGTAATCGACATCGTCGACAGTTTCTCGTTGGCCCATCTGTTCATATAAATTCCAATGTTGCTCAAGCATAAATCGATTCATTACATTCAGAGGCGATCATATACTGAATTTTGTGTCAGAATAGAATGACATAAGTATTGGCATATTCGAAATAACCGAATGGTTCATATTTAAACCAATAGGTGGCCCACCCTATATAATGAAACAAACTGCTTAAATCGTTTTTAGTAAAAATAACTTGCTTTTGTTTGTAAATTTTTTTTAATTTTGGAAAAAATTAGTGAATTATTTATTTATTTATAAATTTAAAAATAATACGTAATTTAAATATAAATGCAAGTGTTACATAGATATCCACAGTAGTGTTGAAATATTTTTTGTTTCTATTTTTGGATTTTTAAGACATTTTTGTTTTGTTTTATAATTAGACGGTCTTATATTTTATTTATTTTTCAATTAATTTTTATTTTTGAATTTAATATTTAAAAATTTTTATAATTTTTGTTTTTAAAAAATCTAGAAGCCAACCCTCATTCTTGCATTCAACCTTGCTTAAGATATTCTCATCATTTAAACATTCATTCATAAGCTATTGTTTCGCAATGCCTCTCTTAAAATTCCCATTGAACTATGTGATGGGTTTTCTATTTTAATGTGGGTATTTCCTTAAACAATTCTTTCTTTGAATAACAATAAAATGTAAATCGTATTGTTTATATATTTATTTAATTATTTCTGTTAAAAACTGCAAATAACCATATGGTTGTACACAGTGATTTTTCTTTTAAACGCAATACAAGCAAACACATTTGTTTTGAAGCAACAGAAACGTATACGAAATTATTTACGCCAAAGGCTGGAAAGTAAGAGCCATTATGTACATGAAGATTCTGTAAATATCCAGGTATACATACATACATACATACATATAATTGGTCATTACAACCTTTCAGTCAGGATTAAAACCCAGCTTCTCACACCACTTATGTTGTGTGTGTTAATTTTATACTTAAGTGGCGGGACACACAAATTTAAACTCAAGTCCGAAAGACAGATTTGTTTTAGAAACTTTTTCATGGCAATTTTTTTTACTCTCAGAATTTTTCCCAGAAATCTGCTGAGAGATTAAGTCGCCTAAGAAATATTTTTTTAATTTCCGATTTAGTTGGAGATGTCAGGAGTTTCTAGCTTGGCGTTCACAGGCCAGCTCACCCATTATGTTACCCAGTGCACGATAAGTCCCTTGTCATGATACGTGGTGTGTTTGAACTGCTACGTGCTACAGGCTGCTCTAAAAATCTGTAAATTTGTTGATGAGCCGCTTATGAACTGAAAATGCAACTCTTCTGCTGCCACCAGTTTTTGTTTCACAACCTTTAATAGCAGACAACCGTGGCCAGTTCCCATAATAGCACAGAATCCGCCATTTCCAGATCTTTAAACGACTGCCACGGAAAAACCGATTACGTTTGCTCTGAAGTGTAGGACACTCGCATGAGAGAGCAAGGCGTTGAGAAGAAATATTTTTTCATTTTCCAGTTTTGTTGGAGATGTCTGACCCGAGGTTTGCAGCTTGCCGTTCACAGGCGCATTAAGCCCCTTGTCATGATCCGTTAGTGGTGTGTTTGAACTGCTCCATGCTCCAGGCTGCTGCAAAACTCTGTAAATTTTTTGTTTGCCAGCCTATGAGCTAAAAGTGCAACTCTACTGCGGCACTAGTTTTTGTTAGACAGCCTTTGATAGCAGACAAACGCGGCCAGTTCTCATAGTGGCACGTTCGCCACCATTCCAAGATATTTAAAGGTTCTGTCACTAATTACATTTGTTCTGCATGGCACTCTCATAACGGTTCTGTTTCCTTCACATCATGGCAGCTTCTGCAGTAATCCTGGTCTGATACTGGTACCAATAGCGAAGTGTCCCGTTAGAACGCAAGTCATTAGCGGTGGGTTTGAACTGCTTCGTGCTCTGGCTGCTCAAAAACTCCGTACATTTTTTGTTTGCTAGCCTATGAACTAAGAGTGGAGCTCTACTGCCGCCACCAGTTTTTGTTTGACAGCCTGTGACAGCAGACAAACGCGGCCAGTTCCCTTAGTAGCACGTTCGCCACCATTCCCAGATATTTAAAGGTTCTGTCACCGAAAAACTGATTACGTTTGTTGTAAAGTCCAGGGGACTAGCATAGAGGTGTCATAATCTTCACATCATGCCAGAATCTGCAATAACTCTGGCCTGGTATTGGTACCAATAGCGCAGTGTCCCGTTAGAATGCAAATCGTTCTCTTGTCAAACGCAAGTAGTTCCTTGGTTTTCCTGCTGTCCACTGTTGGATACAGAAGTCATGAAATTCGGCAACTATGTGTGTTGGAGCACCCACGTTTTGTTGAATTCCAAGTTGCTTTTTCCAATTTTGAAAAGTTTTTTGTAGGGGGAATATATCCCATCTATCATCTCCTCCTCAGACATTTCCAAACACTTCCGTGCCAATTCGTCTCAAATAATTTTTCGTTTCATTAAATTTTGTATAAGAATTGAGATTAACATTCCGTGGGTCGTGCCAAATTTGTATTTTAAGTTCCCTACTGATATCAATTTTTTTCTTTATTTTTTATTCAAAATGTTTATGACGTGTGACAATTATTTTCTCTTTTTTTTTAGTAATTTCTTCAGTATGCCTGTTACTGCAGCTATGCGCCTACATCAAGGCACAAGGACCACCCGTATTTGCCAGTCCACAATCGTTAGCAGCTGGCAGTGCTGTCAAAACGAATGTTGATCGATCAGGCTTAAGGGAATGGCTACAATTGGCACCAGGTGCTGAGCAATTCTCTCTTGAATTTCTAAAACAAGTATCAGATGTACATGCAACTGTACCAAATCGTAGTTACATGGTTTCACCATTTTCCGTATGGTCCCTGCTACTGCTGTTAACAGAGGGCGCTGGCGGTAATACTCAAAACCAATTGCGTAATACTTTGCGTGTGGGTAATAATCAGAATGCCATCCGATCTGCCTATCATTTGATAACGAAATATTTAACGTGAGTAATAGAGTTTTACGATACAAAACAGATTTTTTTTAAATATTAAAACTCCTTTAATTTTTAGTGTCAATACCACCACCATTGAAGTGGCATCATTCAATGCTTTGTTTACCAATATCAATACACCAGTTAGTCGGGATTATGAGAATATTATTGAACGTGATTATAATTCTGCTTTAATTCCAGTAGATTTTGCTGATGTTAATAATACATTCACGAAAATTAATCGTGATGTTCGAGAGGCTACCAGGGGTTTGATACCATATACAGTAACACCACAAGACTTCAAAGATGCCAATATTTTGATGATTTCGTCATTATATTTTAAGGGTAAATGGAAGGTTAGTATTTAAAAGTGATAAATATGAATTTACAGGTTAATAGTGAATCTACAGGTTTTTCCCTTTTAAGTAAGTGTACTCTGAGTCTACAGTCCACTGCTAAAAGACGGGTTATCAACCTATGGTTATTTCTTAATAGTCTGATGCCTAACTCAGATTTCTTTTTATTGGATTTCACAATAAAAAGTTTTAAACGCTTCTGAATCATTTGGCTAGGCTTTGCCTCTCTTAATCGTCCTTTTCGCTGCACTCCAGAGGAAGTTTTTGATACCATCAACGACATGGAAATTTACCTCTTGGCATAATTGATTGCTTGTCCATTGCAGGGAACTCCCACATGATCTGACACCCTTATTTAAACCACCAGGCTGATTGAGCTTCCCTATATAGCCCCAAAAAATTGTCGATTTAATTCCATAAGAGCTGAGTGCTCGAATGCTGCCATGACTGTTAAATAGTATTGCTACTTCCTGTCTTTTCTATCTCCTTTTCATCCTTAATTAAGCACATCATTCGATGCCATAAAGTTAGGTTAGGTAAGGTGGCGGATCCCCTTAAAAAACAACTGCTCCAACTTTAGCCAGCATTTAGCACCATTGTGATACCACAATCTAGTGTAGAGATCAAACATTCCCCATCAAACAAACGATCCAGAGATCAAAATAAATCTTGCTATGCAGCAATCTTTATATTAGAGAGCTCGGTCAAGGATGTCAGAGATGTTAAAAACCACGGTCTTTTTATGGCAAGAGCATGTCACTGAAGACAGTCTCTTTCTCCTCAGACCCACAGCTCCTGCAGAAGTCATTCGTGGAAATGAGAAGTCTTACGGCATGCCTACCAAAAGGAGAGTGGACCGTAAAAATTAATATTGTGCGATGAATGGCCATGCGATTTAACAGCAGAAGAAAGTCGGTCTTCTTCCTGTCCATATGGGTCCTCCACCTCCTAACACGAGTGGACAATATCCAAATTAACTGAGGCTTTCAGAATACCTATAACCTGTAATAAGTTGGAGATTGCAAGGTCTGTACTGGCCCTAACCAGCTCATCAGCCATGTAATTTCCAACAATAACCCTCTTTCCCGGAACCCATATAAGAGTTACCATTGCATGAACCAAAATTTCTCTAAGAAATCCTCGGCATTCATGGAGAAGGATGGACGATAAAACTACTTTCGTTAGGGACTTAATTGCAACCTGGCTGTCCAAGTAAATCAAAAGATTTTTAAGGAAAATTCTGACGCTAAACAAGTATTCTGCCTCTTTATTTTTCGCACAATTCTGTGTGCCACTGTTCACAACTTGATGTAAGCAACAACAATTGCTTGCAATTATACGACAGATCTTTGTAACGGAGATCTTCAAACCACGATTAGTCTCTTCAAACGCCCCGCATTTTCACACAAGACACTAACACCGCCGCCTGCTTTGCTTTGCCTTGTATATGGCAAAGTAAACAGGCGAACGTTCTTGACTTCGGAAATAAATAAAACATCGTTGTTTACGTTTATTATTCTAGTGTTGTTGGTATATTTCTGTCTACTTGTTTACCATTTTTTCTGAAGGTGTTTGTTGGTGTATTTTTGTTTACTTGCTTACCATTTTTTATGCTGATGTTTGTTGGTGTATTTTTGTTTACTTGATTACCATTTTGTATGCTGGTGTTTGCTGTTATATTAAGCAGCATGATAATTTGTAAACAGGTTTGTTGGCTTCATTGTTTTGTTTTTGTACCTTTTGTTTATAATTTTAATGTTAAACGATGTAAAAGCAAAACACCAGTATCTAGATTTTTCATTTTCGTAACAATATTTTGCTTTTTAAGTCTAGTAAGTAGTGTCTTGGCTTATTAGATGAAAGCACACGGTTCAAACCCAAGGCCAGATATTTTCAACAAAACGAAACTTGAAAAATATTTCTTCTTTCTTAGCACCATTGTGATACCACAATCTAGTGTAGAGATCAAACATTCCCCATCAAACAAACGATCCAGAGATCAAAATAAATCTTGCTATGCAGCAATCTTTATATTAGAGAGCTCGGTCAAGGATGTCAGAGATGTTAAAAACCACGGTCTTTTTATGGCAAGAGCATGTCACTGAAGACAGTCTCTTTCTCCTCAGACCCACAGCTCCTGCAGAAGTCATTCGTGGAAATGAGAAGTCTTACGGCATGCCTACCAAAAGGAGAGTGGACCGTAAAAATTAATATTGTGCGATGAATGGCCATGCGATTTAACAGCAGAAGAAAGTCGGTCTTCTTCCTGTCCATATGGGTCCTCCACCTCCTAACACGAGTGGACAATATCCAAATTAACTGAGGCTTTCAGAATACCTATAACCTGTAATAAGTTGGAGATTGCAAGGTCTGTACTGGCCCTAACCAGCTCATCAGCCATGTAATTTCCAACAATAACCCTCTTTCCCGGAACCCATATAAGAGTTACCATTGCATGAACCAAAATTTCTCTAAGAAATCCTCGGCATTCATGGAGAAGGATGGACGATAAAACTACTTTCGTTAGGGACTTAATTGCAACCTGGCTGTCCAAGTAAATCAAAAGATTTTTAAGGAAAATTCTGACGCTAAACAAGTATTCTGCCTCTTTATTTTTCGCACAATTCTGTGTGCCACTGTTCACAACTTGATGTAAGCAACAACAATTGCTTGCAATTATACGACAGATCTTTGTAACGGAGATCTTCAAACCACGATTAGTCTCTTCAAACGCCCCGCATTTTCACACAAGACACTAACACCGCCGCCTGCTTTGCTTTGCCTTGTATATGGCAAAGTAAACAGGCGAACGTTCTTGACTTCGGAAATAAATAAAACATCGTTGTTTACGTTTATTATTCTAGTGTTGTTGGTATATTTCTGTCTACTTGTTTACCATTTTTTCTGAAGGTGTTTGTTGGTGTATTTTTGTTTACTTGCTTACCATTTTTTATGCTGATGTTTGTTGGTGTATTTTTGTTTACTTGATTACCATTTTGTATGCTGGTGTTTGCTGTTATATTAAGCAGCATGATAATTTGTAAACAGGTTTGTTGGCTTCATTGTTTTGTTTTTGTACCTTTTGTTTATAATTTTAATGTTAAACGATGTAAAAGCAAAACACCAGTATCTAGATTTTTCATTTTCGTAACAATATTTTGCTTTTTAAGTCTAGTAAGTAGTGTCTTGGCTTATTAGATGAAAGCACACGGTTCAAACCCAAGGCCAGATATTTTCAACAAAACGAAACTTGAAAAATATTTCTTCCGGACTTCCTTTCAGCAAATTTTTGTGCAGAAACTCTTAGAGTTAATAAAATTGCAACGAAAAAATCTGTCGTTCGGAGTCGACTTTAAACTCATGAATGAAATTAATTAATGTGAGGAACAAGGTCTTAATTTTTGAATGAAGGGTTGTTTTGACCAATTATGTATGTATGTATGTAAGAAACTATATATTTGTTGCGTTCCAACCTTCAAACTTGGCCTTGTCGATTTTTTTTAGTACTGGAATCACTACATGAAATCCAAATCTAGGTCTTGATAACTGTTTCTTTTGAAAATCTTCAACACTTTAGTCACCGGGATAGGATGTTTATAAGCTGGTTCCATTTTCTTTAACTGGGAATTATAGGCCTATATGTAGTGGGAAACCAGGATATCATATTAATATTTGGAATAATAACAATAATTACATCCATTCACGTTTCTTTTTAGTATCCATTCGAAACCACCAAAACCATACCTTGGCCTTTCAACGACGAAGATGGTAAAGTGCTGGGCACTGTGCCAATGATGAAACAAACGGGTCCATTTAACTATTCCTATATGAAAGAATTGGAAGGTCATGTACTCGAATTGCCATACGGCAAAGAAAATCGCTTATCAATGTTAATTATTTTACCAAGACATGGTAGGTAAATATCATACGTATATAAAACAAAAGGTTTTTAACTTTATTTTCAAATTCCCTTTGCAGGTATCAAACTCAACAAGGTTGTCAATAATTTAGCTAATGTGGGCCTTAAGAAAATACGCCAAGAATTACAAGCTAAAGCCGATTTGTATGCAGAGAACGATGAAGACCAAAGAGTTGATGTATTCATACCGAAATTTACAACAGAATCTCATTTTACATTGAGTCCGATATTGAAAAATGTGAGTCTTATTAAAATGCTACCAGGAATTGATTGGTTTGTTTGAACTAAAAAATCTTTTTGATTTTTTTTCTTTTCAGATGGGCATTGTTGATTTGTTTAATGCCGGTACAGCAAACTTGAATAATATTGCCAGAGATAATTACGTTTCGAGTATATTCCATGCCACACGGATAATTGTGAATGAAGAAGGTACAGAGGCTGCTGCTGTTACTGGGGCTACATTGGTAAATAAAATCGGTCCCAATCAATTTATAGCGGATCGTCCATTTGCGTATGTGATTGTGGAAAAGACGGCAAATGTTTTACTTTTCGCTGGCGAAGTCAGATCCAATATGTAGAAAGTAGTTGTTAGAATAGAAAAAATAGAAAAGATTACATCATGTCCATAATTTTATTGGCTTAACATATCCTGTGATTAATTATTATAATCCGTGTGGAAAAGTAGTGTTTTGATTAATAATAATAATAAAGCAAAATTTCAAATATAAATACATATGTACTCTAAGCACAATAATAACCCGAGAAAAATTAATTATAAGCGCTGTCAGGCAAGTTGGGGCTATGTAGAGCAGAAAGTGTAAGTTTAATTTTTTTGCCATCTACGGGGCTGCTCAACGGATCCTCGTCTACTGTGTTCCTTTCACCTGCATTTCGATCTTTTCTGACAGTCGGACTGCCATAAGATCTCTACCGAATGTTGTGACTAACTCCGGGATCGTCGGGGAATGTCGCCGCTGTCTCAACCTTGTTTCTGGGCGGTTCAGTGTCACACTTATCTGGATCCCCGGACACCGTGACATTCCGGGAGACTGTAGAGCCGACGAACTGGCCAGGGCTGGTGCACTCCTTCCGAAATCCTCTTTAATCGCCTTGGAAATGCCACTTACCTCTTTCAAGCTGGCCATTGTACGGAAATTCTTTCGGAACGCCAACCTATCCTGGGTCTAGGCTCACTTGGCCCTCATTAGATAGAAGGCGCACCAACCAATTACTTAGACTTGTTTGTAACATCATCTCGATCACAGTGGCCATGCTTACAGGTCAGTGTGTTATGGGTAGACATGCGGAAAGAATGCAGCTCCCAGTTAATGACTTCTGCAGTGGGTGCAGATCCGCTGAGGAAGAGGAGACTGTTATCCACTTTCTTTGACAATGACCATCGCTTGCGAGGTGCAGACATAGGTTATTTGGTTCTCCAATCCTTGTCAGCTTGACGGAGCTATCATCCATTGATGTCAAGGATTTAGCATCGTTTATCAAGCTTTCGGACTGATTTTTCAGCGTGAGGTAGTCGTGCTTTATATGTGCAGCCTTTGCGATGACCTACTACTTCTTCCCTGGTTTGTAGGAACTTCATCAGTACAAGGACTGCGTTCACCTGTGGAGTCACAACGGCCCGCTACGCGTGCCTAAATGAGCTAACCTAAAGATGAAGCTTGTGGCCTGTCAAAATATAGGCCAAAACATCGTTTATTTCGAGTGTGGCAATACTTATGTTATTCTATTCTGTCACAAAATTCATTATATTAACTCCACTGAACGTAATGAGTTGAGCAACGTTAGGATTTATTGGGCCAATGAGAAACTGTGAGATGATTTCGATTTTGGCAAAAAAAAAAAAATATCATCTTTTCGGATAAAGCTCATTTTTATCTTTCTAGGTACGTTCATAAGCAAAATTGCCGTACTTGGGGGCAAAAAAAGCCCACACATGATCTTGAAGAAGCCAAGTGACTGTTTGGTTTGGTTTGTGGAGCGGAGGGATCCTAGACTCATATTTCTTTGAAAATGAGGACAACGCAACCATTGCGGTCAATGGGGACACTTATCGCACCATGATAACCGATTTTTTTGTCGACGCTCTTCATTTTATTGATGTGAACGATGTTTGGTCTCAACAGGGTGACGCGACTTACCACACATCTCATGCCACAATCGATTTATTGCATCAAACGTTTGATGGCCTCTTAATTAGACGAAATGGTGATGTCAATTGGCCACTAAGAAACTGCGATTTGGCACCGTTGGACTATTTTATGTGGTTCGCCGCTAAAAAAAATCGAAGGCCAACATTCGTGATGCCATTGTCGAGACACGATCCCATACATTCGAAAAATGCACTAAAATTGGTCAGATCGATTGAAGTACTGCGAGGCCAGCCGCAGCAAGCCATATGAATGAAATAATATTCAATTTCAAGCCGGAACAAGTTTTCCGGTTATTTCGAATATACAGACAATGCGTGTCTGTTACATTATTGATCTTGAGATCTTTAGTGGACAATAAAGATTTTGAAGAAGTTTTTGCCACTGTTTCTTACACAGCTAGTAGGAACACAAGGATACGGGGTCAGACATCTCCAACAAAACGAAAATATAAAAAAGTATTTTTTCGGCGACTTCCTCTCAGCAGATTTCTGGCAAAAACTCTGGGAATAAATAAAATTGCCATGAAAAGTTTCTCAAAAAATCTGTCGTTCGGAGTCGACTTTAAACTGGAGGTCTCGTTACTCATGTATCAAAATTAACACAAACAACATTAGTGATGTGAGAAGCTATGTTGTATTCCTAACTGAAGGGTTGTAATTCCCAATTATGTATGTGAAATGCGCTAACAATGTTCAAATTGCTAGCGAATGTCTAACGGTTTTAGAATTTTTTTTTTTTAATTTCGAAGCAGAGTGGTAACACTGCAATATGAACAGTGAAGCTGTAACTAGCAAAGCTTAAAGCTTATTTTCCTAATGTAAGCTGAGTTTGTAGAGCATATTAAACCAATTGAAGCAGTCAGTTTTAACTAGCTTCTAAGATAATGAGGTTATGACAACAGCGGTTGAATAGATTGTGTGTGTTTATCATCAAACGCCGTGAAAGAAAACACATTCAAAATAAAGTAGCAAAAAAACAAAAAACCCCCAAAAATAAAACAAAAACCCCCAAAAAAATAAAAAAAATTTTAAGCGCACAAAAAAATCGTATCTTATCATCAGCAGTAGAAAGTTTATTAGCATAAAGAACAAGATTTGATACCAAAGGAATTTATGTAATTTTTTTTTTAAACAAAATTTTTAATTTAAATCTATTTTAAATACACGGTAATCTCAATATTACTAGAGCATAGAACTCACTACTGGATCAAAGTGTGTAAACAGTTCATCAATTAATTGAATTGTAAAATCATAAAAAAACAGTTCATATAGTTCAAATAAATAACAACAACAGTAACAACAACAAAATATAAAATGATGATGTACAGCAAAGGTGAGAACTTAATTAATTAAGACTACTATGTGGGGTTTTTTTTAATCTTCAATTTTTTTTAATTAGTCATTCAAGTAAAATAAAACAAAAAGTATATCCAAAAACAGCAAAACAAAATTTATTATTTTTGTTTAGTGTTAAAACAAACGCAGCTCAAAAAAATTATTTGAATATTGGCCAGCCAGATTACCTTCAAGTTGAGTGAAATTTTTTTGCTACACAAAAAAATTGTATGTGACGTTAGCACAATAACAAGATTTAGCTTTCAGGAAATTTTTTTCTTTTTGTTTTCTTTTTTGTTAGAATCATAAACATGAATTCATATTTGAAAGCAATCTCACAAATTGGTAAATGTATCTTTCATGATTTGAATAATCATCCGGTGTTAAATATGGAATATTTTTTCAAAAATAAGGCAGATTGATTAAAGAAATTTCTTATTCTTAAGTTTTGATCAAAATTTTAATTTTTATTGGCAAGTTTGTGTGATTTATAAATTTGCTAAGTCAGTACGTACATATATATATGGTGAGACATACATACAGTCACAGGAGAAATTCTAAAAACACCGTTGTTTGTAGATTATTTTGCTGCTAATTTTTTTGTTTTTCTCGGCAAATTTCTTGGTTATATTTCTTTTTTATATTCAATTTTGTCTTCAAACATTTTTAATTGTGACTGCTTTATACCATCTTTTTTAATTTGAAAAAATCACCGCTGTATGTAGATTTTTTTCCTTGGCTGTATAGGTAAAAGGAAATGCCTTAGATTTTACACCAGAAAGTAAAAAGAGAAAAAGTTTTGTGTTTCCGTCTGACGCCGTTGCACGTTCATTTTTGCATCACGATGAAATATACCAGATGTACCGGTATGTAATAGACGCTAAGATACAAATATCTCCGTACGCAGCATTTATTTTAAACATGCCTTAATTTTTTTTCACGATGTTGTCTGTCCAGCATACTCAGTATCCATCAAATCAGTGAATAAACAATGTCATGTTGTTTTATCGTGTAAATAATTTCGTTTTTGTACCAGAAAATGACGACGGTTCGTAGGAAATGATTTTGTTGTAAAAAACACAGATCATGGAAGACCACCACAAATTTATTGCAAATATTGGATGATGATGAAGTCGACATAGTCAAGAAGGTAGAGGCCACTATTCAAAACCTAGGTCAGACATCTACAACAAAACCGAAAAAAGTGAAAAATATCTCTTCGGTGACTTCCTCTCAGCAGATTTCTGGCAAACGCTCTGAGAATAAATAAAATTTTTATGAAATATTTATCAAAACAATCAGTCGTTCATAGTCGATTTAAAATTACAGGTTCCGCCCCTCATGATTTCAGAAGCTAGGGCGCAAACCTGATTGAGATGTTGTGATGGCCAACTATCGATGTATATACGTATGTATTAATTGCTTGACTTTATTTAATAAAATTTGCTGGAGAGCTGTATATGGTGAGTCATATGATGATCATGCTCTATCAGAAGCTATATGCAGAAAATGGTTCTGGCGGTTCAGAGATATCGATTTTGTTGTGCAAAATGCAGAACGTGGAAGACCACCAAAAATGGTTGAAAAAGCCATCCATCCCTAGAGTATTCCCTAGAGTAGTAGGTAGTCAGACCTAGGTTTCAAAGGTAAACTTCCTCTCAGCAGATTTCTAGCAAAAACTCTGTGAGTTTACTGTCATAGAAGTCTCCCAGAACTGTCATACGGTGTGAATGATAACCGCCACTCACTACTTGGGTGGCTAAATACATTAGGTGTGATCAAGTCAAATATGCACCATTTTGTAATTTCTTAAGCAGTTCCAAATTTTTGTAATTTGCGAAAATATTGGAACAATTGACTCACAAGCGTCTATTCCACTGATATTTCAACCAACAAAACCTATTTTCCTTCGGTAAAAAGCTGATGAATGGCATACCGGAGGCAAAACAATACTAATTTGTGTATTCTAGTGTTCGCTATTAGAACATATTCCGGTGATATTCAACAAATTTGGTGGTTGTTTCCTTCAGTTAGTTGAACTTCATATCTACAGTTCAATGTGTGCTCCAATCAGGCATTAAAACTTTTCTGCAGCTACGGTTCATAGCCACAAAACAACATGAACGGTTTTCTTGTAATCATAATAGGTTAACCACTTTTCTCCACGAATAATCACGCTATCTATAATAAGGTGCTATCCATGCGTAGTCAGTCAGTCATTATTTAAAAATTCCAAATGACTTATTTTTTTTGTAGTTTTGCTTACATGCAACCGAAGCTGTGCTTACAATAATACCGCCCATTACGGTTTTTAATGAAATCTTCTATAATTAGTATTGCAGAGCGAAACTATCGGGTCCGCCATCTAACGTTTTTTTCAACTAGTGCTTATTTCGTGAATGGTAACACTTAGCTCATGTCAGGTCATGTTTTATCCTTCCGTCGAACGAATATGGTTGTGTATACGCTTGAACAACGCTGGGAAATATTGCGACATTACTTTGAAAATCATGGTAATGTTGCAGAATATGTGCGAAAATTGCGTACAGATTTTGGAAGAAGATAAGCACGGTCAGCTCCGTATGTTCGTTATCTTGTGAAAAAAGTGAAAGAAACTGGCATCCTCATCGATAAACCAACGCGTGAAAAGCCAAAAATAGTGCGTACACCCGACAATATTGCTGCTGTGGCAGAAAGTGTGCGTGAAGCGCCATCAACATCAATTCACCGTCGTTCTCAACAATTGAACATTTCGGAGACATCATTGAGATGAATTTTGCATAAAGATCATGGTATGATGCCATACCAAGTCCAATTGGTTCACGAGTTGAAGTTAATTGACCATCCAATGCGCTTTGGCAGAAGATGCCGATTTTGGCAAAAAAAATCATCTTTTCAGATGAAGCTCATTCTGATCTTGGCGGGTATGTAAACAAGCAAAATTGTTGCATTTGGGGCACAGAAAACCCGCACGCATACATTGAAAAGCCGACGCACCCAAAACGAGTCACTGTTTGGTGCGGATTTTAGTCCAGAAGCATAATTGGGCCATTTTTCTTCGAAAATGAGCAAGGAGTTTCCGTTACAGTCAATGGCGATCATTATCCGGCCATATTGAACTAATTTTTGTTTACAAAAATTGAAGAGGAGGATATTGGCAACATTTTGTTTCAACAGGACGGCGCTACGTGCCACACAGCTGAAGCTACACTCGATGTTTTGCGCCCTGTTTTTGAAGATCGCATTATCAGCCACAAAGCTGATGTCTTGTGGCCACCTCGGAGCTGCGATTTGACACCGTTTCTCACATCACTTACGTTGTGTGTGTTAATTGTATACATGAGTGGCGGGACCAACTATTTAAAGTCGTTTCCGAACGACAGATTTATGAGAAATTTTATCATGGCAATTTAATTTACTCTCAGAGTTTTTGCCAGAAGAAAGTCACCGTAGAAATATTTTTTCATATTTCGTTTTGATGGAGATGTCTGACATGGACACTACCTACTAGACTATTTACTTATTTGTATTTAATGACCTACGGCATGGAACAGAAAAACTAACGACATATTCGTGTTCCTCACATACAGAACAAAAATAGCTGATTCGGAACGTAACAAAACGTAAAAACTGCGTTTAGTCACACGTGGATGGGACGTAATGTAACATACGTTAATTTTTAGCATATACCGAAATTACATTACGATTTGGCAAGCATTCCGTGGTCGTTTGGTTAACTAGGACTAAAGCCTAATTCTACCTTTAGCATTGTATTGAACATATTGCTAATGCATTAATAGCTGAAAAACGGAAGGCATAAATATGTAATAATAAAAAAGTACTGAAAGCGTCGCGGGGCTACTGCGGTATTTTTGAAATAAAAAAAGTATTAAAAAAGGTACAAAAGTACAGAATTTTTCAACACTGTTGTTGGTATTAATTTCTTATCAAAACAAATTCAAATTTGATCAGTCTACTCATATTTCGTTTTCATTTTTAAAACATACCCCGTGTGGTTTGATGCTGTAAACACAATAAACGCAATGCAGCAAGCACAGCAATTTTTCAATTTCAACCTAAAATAAGCTGCATGCGTATTAATATGATAAAGACAGCAGCAACAAAGTATAAGCAAAACAAATAAAATATAAACGCTTTATTTATTCTTTATCCGTAATGCTACTAAAACGTTCATTCGCATTATATCCCATGCATAGCGTTTTTAAAACCTTTATTTCATGCATGTTATTGTATTGACAGCATTATTCCTTGCGTTGCAAGCGGAAATTCTCACACTGTGAGAACTAATTCTCTGACTGCTAAGAACAAAAAAAGAAATTACCCTAAAAGCAAAGCAGTTGAATCTTTGCTTGTTGACGCGCTGCTTTTAAAATCATCACATGTAATCTATTTTTGAGAGATTGCTGCGTAGCGTTTATTGTGTTTTAGCATAAAAAAAAATATATTCACATGGCACGAATTTTTTCGCTCTGTTGGAAACAATAATTTCAGAATGCTTTTGTAATTTAATAATATTTTTCGTTATTCTTTTGAAATAATTTCAATTTAATTTTTGAAATTTAATTTACTTTCAAATAAAATTTAATAATTTATTTCATTTATTTTTTGAAATATTATTGAGTGGCACTCACCTTTTCATTAAAATTTTTGCGCAATAAAAATTTAACAACTTGAACTGTGTATTTGTGAGTTCATTGGGGTTTTTTTTTAGAGATTTGGGAATTTCCTTAAAAATAAATTTCGTCTTCAAATAATAATAAAGAATTATGATGTTTTTGATTTTATTAATTATGCTAATAATTGTGAATAACCGCATGTTTCCTGCACAGTGATTTGGCATTTTAACACATTGAGTGGCAAGCGGTTTTGACGAAAACCTTTCCAGGAGGCCAAACATTGTTTTTTGTTAACTGAGTGTATTAGTGATAAGAACCGATTTCTGAACTAAACCTAGTCCATTCTGCACCTTTTTTGTGTCGTGCTTTTCTGTGCGACGTGGCACTGCACGAACGCAAAAACTTACGACGCTATTTTCTTGTTTTTTATTTATTATTTTTTTATTTTTGTTTATTTTCTTTTTTAGTTTGTAATCACTTCTCATTTGTAGAACTTGTAAATATGTACCTAAAATGTCGAAACGAAAGTTAAGCAAAAAGGAAATATTGGAAGCCTTGACGGCGAGTGATGAAGATTTTTCAAATGATGATGATTTTGATTGGATACGGGAGGATTCGGATTCTGACTCTGAGCCTGACATAGATCCAGTGGAAATCGATGACATGTTGTTTGAAGATGGTATCAATACGGAAGACGATGCTGAAGAAGATAAATAAAACACTTTATAAAAAAAATCATCCTAGACCCATGAATGCTTTTTGCAAAAATGTTCAGTAAAGGATTCTTTGTTTAAAAATCACATTAAATTTCACTCTGTGTCATAGGCTGCCTTCCAAAATGTATCAATACAAAGTTTGTATGCAGTTCTACTACTGTATATAAACTATTTAAATATGCAAAGTAACCTAACAATGCATCAACTATAAATCCGATGCCTGATTGCTTTTTGATTGCGTTAAAAATACACATTGATGACGTTTTGAAATAGAATACATTGTATATCTTTTGTACAGCGACATTATGAAACACGACGCTATACATATATAAATGAACTACCGGCTCTAAGTAAAAACAATCACTGTCGTACGGAAACATGGGACATGGCACCCCACGACGGGATAGGTGTCGTACGAAAACGTATGACATGGCACTCAATGTGTTAAAACAAAATTAATGGAAAATACTTATTTCATGCAGCTGATACAGGTAAAGAATTATTTCTTTTTATTGTTGACAACTTACATATGTGTTATTAAAGGCGAATGTATACAATAAGGGTATACATATGTTTACGTATGTCAAAATTAAAATGTTACGACAGTTTTTTTACATTTACACGATTGAAGTCGCCATAGTCTAGTAGGTAGTGTGTTGGCCTCGGTTGAAATCCCCGGGGCAGACATATCCAACAAAAACGTGCTGAGAATTTTTCACTGGAATTCTTAAAACAAATCTCTGATGCCCATGTCATTGTGCCCGATCGTAGTTATATGGTCTCACCATTTGCCGTATGGTTGCTATTATTGTTGCTAACAGAAGGCGCTGAGGGTGATACGTTAACAGAATTACGTAATACGCTGCATATTGGTGATGATCAGACTGCTATTAGGGCAGCCTATCAAACAATATCGAAATATTTAATGTGAATAGAGTTTTCTAATTAAAAATTAAATTTTTTTATTTTAATTTTGATTCTCCTTTATTTATAGGGTCAATACCACCTCCATTGAAGTGACATCATTTAATGCTTTGTTTACGAATATCAAAACACCAGTTAGTCGGGATTATGAGAATATTATTGAACGTGATTATAATTCGGCTTTAATACCAGTGGATTTTGAAGATGTCAATAATACATTCACGAAGATTAATGGTGCTATTGAAGAGGCCACCAGAGGTTTGATAATAGGTTCAGTAACACCACAAGACTTCAAAGATGCCAATATTTTGATGGTATCATCATTGTATTTTGACGGTAAATGGAAGGTTAGTATTTAAAAGTGATAAATATGGATTTATAGGCTAATAGTGAATCTTCAGTTTCGGCTCAAGACAACGCCCTTTTAAGTAATTGTACTCTGAGCCTACAGTACTTAGCCAAAAGACGGGTTATCAACCTCAGGTTATTTCTTGATAGTCTGATGCTTAACTCAGATTTCTTTTTATTGTAAATTCCCAATAAAGAGTTGTAAACGGTTCTAACTCATTTGGTTTGGCTTTGCCTCTCTTATTCGTCCTTTTCGTTGAACATATATTTCCAAACATCCGCCCCACTCCACAGGAAGTTTTTGATACCGTCAACGACATGGAAATTTCTCTCTTCGCATGATTGATTGCTTGCTCATTGCCGAGTATTCTCACATGATCTGGCATCCTTATTTTGACCACCAGGCTGATTGAGCTTATCTAGACATACCCAAATAAATTTTCGACTTAACCCCACAAGAGCTGAGTGCTCTAATGGTGCCATGACTGTTAGATAGTATTGGTATGTCCTGTATTTTCTATATCCTTTCCAACTTTAATTGAGCACATAAAGTTAGGTTAGGTAATGTGTTGGTTCCCCTTAAAGCAACAGCTCCAACTGAAGCCAGCATTTAGGACCAGCTTTAGGATCTAGTGTACTCGGGGATCAAACATTCCCCATCAAACAAACCATCCATAAACAAAAATTGCAAATCTTGCAGCAATCGTTATATTAGAGACCTCGGTCAAGGATGTCAGAAAATGAGAGATTAAAAACATCCGTGTTTTTATGGTAAGGGCATGGCACTGAAAGACAGGTGAAAGGCAGTCTCTTTCTCCTGCTTAGACCCACAACTCCTGCAGAAGTCATTCATAGAAATGACAAGCCTTACGGGATGCCTACTAAAAGGACAATGACCTGTAAGAATCGCCATTGTGCGATGAATGGCCAAGCGATTTAATAGCAGAAGACAGTCGGTCTTCTTCCTGTCCATACGGGTGCAGCACGCAACATTGAACGCACTCTTCTGCCGCCAACTCGTAACACAAGTGGACAATATTAATATTAACTGCGGGATTCGGAATGCCTATACCCTTTGACACGTCGGAATTGCGAGTTCCGTACCGACCTGGCCAGTTTGTCAGCAATTCCCGGAGTTATCATTGAATGATTTAAAATTTGTTTGAGAAATTCTCGATGGACAAGGATGGACGATAAAAATACGTTCGTTATGGACTTAATTGCAACCTGGCTGTCCGAGTAAATCAAAAGATTTTTAAGGAAAATTTTGACGCTCAACAAGCCTTGTTATTTGCTGTATACCCTCAGAGCGGCTTGGTAATCCAATCAATATATTTTGATCCATTGCCTAGTAAGTAGTGTCTTAGCTTATTAGACGTAAGTCCACGGTTCAAACCCAAGCCCAGACATCTCCAACAAAACGAAATTTGAAAAAATATTTCTTCGGGACTTCCGCTCAGCAGATTTACTTTGAGAACTAATAAAATTGCAATGAAAAAATCTGTCTTTCGGAGTCAACTTTAAACTGTAGGGCCCGCCACTCATGAATAAAATTAACCCACACAACGTAAGTGGTGTAAGAAACTTGGTGTTAATTCTGACTGAAGGGTTGCATTGATTGCGTTCAACAACCTTCAAACTTGGCCTTGTTGATATTTTTTAGTACTGGAATCACTACATGATATCCAAATCTATGTCAGTTGATAACTGTTTCTTTTGAAAATCTTCAACACTGCCGTCGCCGGGATACCATATTTATAAGCTGGTTCCCTTTACAACAATAATAACGATTCTAATAACATCCATACATTCACGTTTCTTTTTAGTTTCCATTCGAAACCACCAAAACTATACCTTGGCCCTTCAAAGACGAAGATGGTAAAGTGTTGGGCAATGTGCCAATGATGAAACAAATGGGGCCATTTAACTGTTTCTATATGACAGAATTGGAAGGTCATGTTCTAGAACTGCCATACGGCAATGAAAATCGCTTATCAATGTTAATTATTTTACCATCACAAGGTAGGTAGATTTCATACGTACATAAATCATAAGATTTTTAAATTTATTTTCAAATTCCCTTTGCAGGTGTCAAACTCAACACGGTTGTCAATAATTTAGTTAATGTGGGTCTTAGGAGAATACACCAAGAATTACAAGCAAATGCCGAGGATGTCTTTAAAGTTGACGTATTCATACCTAAATTTACAACAGAATCTCATTTTAAATTGATTCCGATATTGAAAAATGTGAGTCTTATTAAAATGCTACCAGGAATTGATTGGATTGTTTGATCTAAAAAACTTTTTCATTTTTTTCTTTCCAGATGGGCATTGTTGATTTGTTTAATGCCGGTACAGCAAACTTAAATAATATTGCCAGAGATAATTATGTTTCGAGTATATTCCATGCAACACGCATAATTGTCAATGAGGAAGGTACAGAGGCTGCTGCTGTTACTGTGGCTGTATTGGAAACTAGAATAGGTCGCATTCCATTTATAGCGGATCGTCCATTTGCGTATGTGATTGTAGAAAAGACAGCAAATGTTTTACTCTTCGCTGGCGAAGTCAGATCCAATATGTAGAAAGTAGTGGTTAGAATAGAAAAAATAGAAAACATTACATCATGTCCATAATTTTATTGGCTTAACATATTATTTTTAATACAAATCCTGTGATTAATTATTATAATCCGTGTAGAAAAGTAGTGTTTTGATTAATAACAATAATAAAGCAAAATTTCAAATGTACATATGTAATCTAAGCACGATAATAAACCGAGAAAATTAATTAAGCGCTGTCAGGCAAGTTGGGCGGTAGCACGTTGTTATAGAGCAGAAAGTGTAAGTTTATTTTTTTTGCTATCCACCAGGCAGCTCAAAGGATCCTCGTCTATGGTGTTCCTTTCGCCCGCATCTCGATCTTTTCTGACAGTCGGGCTGCCATAAGATCTCTGTCGAATGTTGTGAGTAACTCCAGGATCGTCGGGGAATGTCGCCGCTGTCTCAACCTTATTTTTTGGCGCTTCAGTGTCACACTTATCTGGATGCCCGGACACAGTGACATTCCGGGAAACTGTAGAGCCGACGAACTGGCCAGGGCTGGTGCACTACTTCCTCCTTAATCGACTTGGGAATGCCAATTACCTGGCTGGGCATTGTGCAGAAATTCTTTCGGAACGCCAACATATCACTTGGCCCTCATTGGATAGAAGGCGCACCAACCAATTACTTAGACATCATCTCGATCACAGTGGCCATGCTTACTGTTAGATGATTTCGATTTTGGCAAAAAAAAATATCATCTTTTCGGATGAAGCTCATTATCATCTTTCTGGGTACGTTCATAAGCAAAATTGCCGTACTTGGGGGCAAATAGAGCCCACACATGATCTTGAAGATGCCAATATCCCCATTACGAGTGACTGTTTGGTTGGCTTGTGAAGCGTAGGCATCATTGAACCATATTTCTTTGAAAATGAGTACAACACAACCATTACGGTCAATGGAGACACTTATCGCACCATGATAACCGATTTATTTGTACCCGCTCTTTATGGTATTAATGTGAACGATGTTTGATATCAAGAGGATGGCGAAACTTGCCACACATCTCATGTCACAATCGATTTATTGTGTCAAACGTTTGATGGTCGTTTACTTAGCCGGAATGTTGATGTCAATGGGCCGCCAAGAAGCTGCTATTTGACACCGTTGGACTATTTTCTGTGTTGTGCCGTTAAAGAAAATTATTATGGCGACAAACCAAAGGCAATTGAGCATTTGAAGGCCAATATTCGTTGAGACATTGCCTAGACACGACCCCAAACACTCGAAAAAGTATACGAAAATTGTTCCGAACGAATGAGGTTTTGTGAGGCCAGCCGCGGCAGCCATATGAATGAAGTAATATTCTATTTCAGGCTTGAACAATTCGCAACAAAAAAAAAAAAAACAATTTTGGCAAAATTTCAGACCGTTTTTGTTTTATTGGAGTCTTAAATTTAAACTTTTGAATCCCCAAGCGTGTATAACCCAGAATCCCTATCTCTACATGGTTTATTCCATTCCAGTATAATTTTTGTTTACATTCTCAACAAATGTGGCCAAGTGGCGTCAATTGTGGCTTGTATCTTGGCTTCTGCAAAGAAAAAAAAATAATAATTCTGTCAGCGTGGCTAGATAGAACACGCCTTTCACCTCTACACGACATTCACCTCGTCAGGTCGTTATCCATTTCGATTTGATTCGTGATTTGAATAGTTCTTACAGCAAACTATTATCTTATCACCCGCAATTGGTCATTACAACCCTTCAGTCAGGATTACGATCCAGCTTCTCATACCACTTATGCTGTGTGTGTTAATTTTTTATACATGTGTGGCGGGACCTATGGTATAAAGACGCCTCCGAACGACAGATTTTTAAGAGAAAGCTTCTGAGTGGAAGTCTCCGGAGAAATATTTTCTCGTATTTCATTTTATTGGAGATCTCGGACCCAGTATCCTTGTGCTCCTAAAAAATGTGTAGGAAAGGGTGACAAATAGTTCTCCAAAATCTATAGATGTGAAATGTCAAACATTATTCAACGAGTCGTCAACTAAAGATCTCAACATTAATAATGTGATATATACACACACACATAACCTGTGTACATAGCTGCCAGATGAATGAGGCAAAATCGTCAAATATTTGAGAAAAAATCGTCAAAATCGTCAAAGATGTTTATTGAAATCGTCAAAAAATCGTCAGAAAAAATAAATAAATTAATTAAAAGTTTTTAAAAACCAAAATTATTTCTATTGTAGTAAAACATATAAAGTCAATGTATGTACAGTTCAAAAATAAAACATTAAAAAAATTGTTAGAAATTAAAAGCTAGCGCCCCTCTTCTTCATTTATTAATTTTTTTTCAAAAGATGGAGAAATTTGATACCATTTTCAGGAAAAAATTGTTTAAGGTTTAAACAATCTATCCCAGCGTTGCTTATTGAAACATACGCGCAGCAATAATATTGCATCATCTTAATCTTATCTATGGCTGGTGTAAATATTAAGGAGTCAGAAGCTCATTCTGAACATGATTATTCAGTGTAATGTTGGCTAGAACCAACAAATTTTTCAGTTTCCTCAGTTCCTTCTTAAGATTTTATCATCTGATCTTACTATTTACACCATTTATAACCGACCGAGAATGGAATACAACTCTCATGTAAGGGTCGGTGCCTCAACGTGTACAGGAGAGGCCGTAGTATCTCGCTAAAGTCGGTAGTGTATCCAACTTCATTAAATAATTGGAGCATCTTTGCAATGTGGTTTGTGTTTCACTATTCTATCGCTACTACAAAAGGATTTTGCTCGAACAAAATAAGGGGACTTGTTCCCAAAAATCATATATTCCTACGTAGCGCTCGCCTTTCGAGCACATCTGTATGTGGTCGCTTGTCCCGTGGATCGCATACTGCTTTACAGAAAAAATTCATTTTTTAGTCGGACTATTCGTATGTAGAACTCAATTCCTGCAGAGATCTTTCCTGTTACTTATGGTATAAAAATATATAAGCCTAGTTTCCATAAACACTGTTCCCTCTTTCCTTCTTCCCATAACAACATATTTTCATAGTTCCAAGCACAATGCCATCCATCCCCTGAATGTTGGTCGTACGAAAAAATAATAATGGCGTTTGCCTTTGTTCTTCCGATGGTAATATTAGAAGCTATACTCGAATTTTTAAAATTGTTAGGTTATTGCAATTTTTTGACTTTTAAGGGGTTAAAAAGTATAAAATACAGAAACATTATCACATGTATTCGAAAGTAACTTAAAAATATAAAACTTTACTCCTTGTTTTTACTAACATAAATTTCCAATAGTAACAATTGCAAAGTAAATACAAAGCTTAAAGAGGCTTTGAATGTACTAAAGTAGAGAATATGATTCAAATTTTTAATTTTTAAAAATCGTCAAAATAAGGGCATAAATCGTCACATCGTCAAAATTATATTTTTGGAGCTCAAAATCGTCAAAATGACGATAAATCGTCAAATCTGGCAGCTATGCCTGTGTAGTCGAAATCATCGGAAAACTTGAGATCATAATATTCTTCAGAATTCGTAAAACTCGCGGATATCTTCCAAGCGCAAGTCAATAACATTGAAAAATGTGTTCAATTCGAAGGAGGTAAACAAAGAGAGGATATAACGCCTTGTCCTTATGAAATCGAAGATAGTAAGGGACTGTCTCAAGAAACTATATCAGGTGGGTAAGCCAAGAAAAGTTCCAGGTCATGCAGAAATTCTCGGCATCAGCAAACAGACTAGCTGGCGATGAGGAGACCTTCCACTCTTCTGTGTGGGACCAGAAGCCTTCTGTGGAGTGGAACCGAATGTATAGAAGAATATGCTCAACGAGACGAATTATAAAGAGACGCAAAGCCTTTACTCAAACGAAGTAAAGTTTGAGGAATTACAATTTTTTTTGGGTAATTAAAATAAGAGGATATCTTATCCAGACTATTAAGAAATAACCTCAGGTTGATAAACGGCTTTTTAATAGAGTACTGTTGACACATAGTTTCCGTATTCAGAATGTGAGTTGTCTCAAGCCACTATTGTTAGAGTAATAGGCTTGGCGGAGAGATTATAGGGTAGGTTTATGTGGAGTATATGTTATCGACAAGTAGAGATGTGGGGCGTATTGATTCGCAGATTACGACCGATAGCTAAACTTTTGATATAGTCAAGGAATTTTTTTATCCGCCGTTACCGCTAAAAATGATGTCAGTCAGATATCAAGCGCAAGGATTACTCTTGCCAACAGGTGTTACTATGGTCTCAATAGGCAATTGAGAAGCAGAGACATCTCTCGTACGACAAAACTAATACTCTACAAGACGCTCATGCTACCCGTGCTTCTTTATGGCGCAGAGGCATGGATCCTCTTAAGCACTGATGCAGCAGCCTTGAGAGTATTTGAGAGAAAAGTCTACGTAAGACCTTCGGTCCAGTGCGAGTAGGCCATGATTTCCCCATCCGATTCAACAGTGAGCTGTCTGAGCTCCTCAACGACATAGACATTGTGCAGCGTATTAATATCCAGCGGCTGCACTGGCTCGGCCATATCGTTGGAATGGAGAAGGATGCGGTGATCTGCGGAAGTCGGCGAAGAGGACACCCTTGTATGCATTGGAAGGACCAAATCGAGGAAGCCCTGTCATCGATTGGTGTGACCAACTGGCGTAGGTGAGCAAGAAGCATAGGCGCCTAGAAGGATGTGTTGCGGCAGGCCGAAATCCGTTAATCGGATTGTTAATGTTAAGTAAGTAAGTAAGTAAGAGGGGAATCAATAGATCATGTGGTCGGAGTGCAGTACTAAAGCATCTTTTCAGGACAATAATGTTAATGATGATAATAATAGTGTGACTAGAAGTGGCTGTAGAAGTTGAGTTATTAGTCGTAAGGCCACAGTTCAAACACCAGGTCACCTCAAAGAAATTATTTCTTCGGTGACTTCCTCTCAGCAGGTTTCTGAAAAAACCTCTGAGAGCAAATAAAATTGCCATGAAAAGTTTCTCAAAAATCTGTCGTTCGGAGTTGTCTTTAAACTTTAGGTCCCGCCACTCATGTATTAAAATTAAGAAACACAACATAAGTGGTGTGAGAAGCTAGGTTGTAATCTTTGCTGAAGGAAGTATGTGAAATGGGTTTTAGCTGCGTTAACGATCCTCAAATTGCTATTGAATATCTAACGGTTTTAGAATTTTTTTTAAGTTCGAAGCAGAGTGGTAACACTGCAATATGAACAGTGAAGCTGTATCGAGTAAAGCTTAAAGCTTATTTTACTAATGTAAGCTGGGCTTGGAGAGCATATTAAACCAATTGAAGCAGTCAGTTTTAACTCGCTTCTAAGGTAATGTGGTTGTGACAACCTCGGTTGAATCGTTGGCGTGTGTGTATAATCAAACGCCGTGAAAGAAAAAACGTTCAAAATAAAATAACAAAAAACACCCAAAAAAATAAAACAAAACAACCGAAATATAAAAAAATTTTAAACTTATAAAAAAAATCGTGTCTTATCATCAGCAGTAGCAAGTTTATTAGCATAAAGAACAAGATTTGATACAAAACGAATTTATTTAATCTTTTCTTAAAACATAATTTAATACAGCATAAAAAAAGTTTTAACAAAAGTGATCAAAAAAAATTTTCTCTCTCAATTACTAGAGCATAGCACCACTACTGGATCAAAGTGTGTAAACAGTTCATCAATTAATTGAATTGTAAAATCATAAAACAACAGTTCAAATAGTTCAAATAAATAACAACAACAATAACAACAAAAAAATATAAAATGCTGATGTACAGCAAAGGTGAGAACTTAATTAATTAAGACTACTATGTGGGGTTTTTTTAATCTTCAAATAATTTTTATTAGTCATTCAAGTAAGAAAAAATATATATATCCAAAAACAGCAAGACAAAATTTATTATTTTTGTTTAGTGTTAAAACAAACGCTGCACAAAAAAATTATTTGAATATTGGCCAGCCAGATTACCTTCAAGTTGAGCGAAATTTTTTTGCTACACGATAAAATTGTATGAGACGTTAGCACAATAACAAGATTTGGCTTTCAGGAAATTTTGTTCTTTCTTTTTATGTTAGAATCATAAACAGTCAGATGAATTTATATTTGAAAGCAATCTCACAAACTGGTAAATGTATCTTTCGTTATTTGAATAATCATCCGGTTTTAAATATGAAATATTTTTTAAAAAATAAGGCAGATTGATTAGAGAAATTTGATTATTCTTAAGTTTTATCAAAATTTTACTCTTTATTGGCAAGTTTGAGCAATTTCAAGACGAGTGGTTTTGTTTTATAAATTTGCTAAGTCATTACAATGAGACATACATATTTACACACAGTCACAGGAAAAAGTCTAAAAACACTGTTGTATGTAGACAATTTTCCTACGATTTCTTTTTTTTTGTTTTTCTCGAAAAATTTCTTGGTTATATTTCATTATTATTTTCAAATTTGTCTTCAAACATTCTTAATTGCCACTGCTTTATACATACATACATACATACATAATTAGCCATTACAATCCTTCAGGCAGGATTACGGCCTAGCTTCTTACACCACACATGCTGTGTGCGTTAATTTTATACAGTTTAACGTCGACTCCGAACGACAGGTTTATTTACTCTCAGAGCTTTTGCCAGAAATCTGCTGAGAGGAAGTCGCCGAAGAAATATTTTTTTTCATATTTCGTTTTGATGTCTGACCTGGGGTACGAACTCGGGCTTTACGTCTAATAAGCCAACACACTACCTACTAGACTACGGCGACTTCGCTAGGCAAAGCGACTGCTTTATACCATCTTTTTTAATTTGAAAAAAATCACCGCTGTATGTAGACTTTTTTTTTTGGATAAAAGGAAATGACTTGGATTTTACATAAGAATCTAAAAAGAGGAAAAGTTTTGTGTTTCCGTCTGACGTATCGAATACAAATAATGCAGTTCATTTCTGCATCTCTATGTCATATACTCGATGTACCGGTATGAACTGGGCGCCAAGATACAAATATCTCCGTAGGGAACATTTACGTGCCTTCATTTTCTGTTTTTTTGATGATGACATCTGTTCAACATACTCAGTATCCATCAAATCAGTGAATAAACAATGTCATGTTGTTTTATCGTGTAAATAATGGCGTATGCTGTACCAGAAAATGCCGACGGTTCGAGGGAAACGATTATGTTGTGTAAAAGGAAGATCATGGAAGACCATCAAAAATGTATTGCAAACACTGGATGAAATATTGGATGAAGATGAAACCGCCGTAGTCAAGAAGGTAGTGTCTTGGTAGAGGTCAGTATTCAAACCCTAGGTCAGACATCTACAACAAAAGCGAAATATGAAAAATATTTCTTCGTTGACTACCTCTCTGCAGATGTCTGGAAAATTATCTGAGAATAAGAAAAAAAATTTTATGAAATCTTTCTCAAAACAATCTGTCATTCGGAGTCGATTTTAAACTGTAGGTTCCGCCGCTCGAGGTGTAATCCTGACTGATGATTTGTATGTACATATGTATGTATTAATTTTTAAAGATAAAGCCGCTGTAGTCTAATAGGTAGCATATAGTATAGTGTATGTGTATGCAGTAGCCATAATAAAGCATGGAAGATAGAAAATAAATATTTACTTTAATCGCCTTTAATGATGTTCTTATAATACCAGATGTAGCAAAAAGAAGAAGAAGAAATCATAGTCGATTAGAAAGATGAGATTTCCTGGTTCAAACCAAATAAAACAAAACGCAAATAAAACAAAATTTAAAAGACTGTTTCTTTCGGTACTTCCTCTCAGCTGTTTACTGGCTTAAACTGGAGTTTACTGCCTTAAACTGAAGTGTACTGGCTTAAACTGGAGTTAACTGGCTTGCCAGACAAAGTTGCCATAAAAAGTTACTCAAATCTGTAATTCAGAATCAACGTTAAACGCCACTCATGTGCAAGAATTTCTCTAACATTTCATCCAACAAAATTATTTTTGTTTGATAAAAAAGCTGATAATTACTTAAAGGCATGCTGGTGGGAAATCAATACCAGATATGTAGTCTGGTATTCAGTTGTCATGATTCTTTAGTGGTGGGTTTGAACCACCACAGCTGGAAACAGCCGTTCTAAAAATTCGGCAGCCAGATGTGTTGAACCACCCACGGTTTGTTGAATTCCTTGCTCGTTTTCCCAATTTGAAAAACTATTCTTGTAGGGGTGCATATTATATCAACTTTGTCGTCTACTTCTCAAACATCTCCGATCCCTTCCGTGACAGTTCGTCCGCCCACTATGCCGCAGTGGCCCTGATCCTAGTAGAGGTAGGTGTTGTGTCGACATAAATGGTGTAGAGGCTCCATGCAACTCTTTGGCTTTGATTGCCGCTTGAATATTCACACATATGGTCACTTTCGAAGGAGGTAGGTCTCCGGTTTTAACCATACATATGTGCAGCTTGTTCGATAGCAAAATATTTCTTGAATAGTTAATCTGTATGACGCGTTCCGTGTCAGCTTCTGATTCAGTTCCACATTCCATTTGTGAGCCATCGGCGAATATCGTTATATCACCGTAAACAATGGCAGCTTCAGCAAGTAAAAATCTTACGAAAATTTTTTGTGCATTTACTCATTTAGTAAGGAACCAAAACAAAAAAAAAAAACGAAGAGAGCCAGAATGCCAATATATATTGAATTAATACGATACTGTACGCATTGTTCTACACAAAAACGTGACATCAGCTAAGGCTTTTGTAATCATCTACATGCTCTGGAATAAATGACACTTCCGGTGAAAGATGACAGCGTAGCCGATAATTTAATTAAAAGTTGTATCACGATCTATATGCCAACAGGCCGGCTAATTTTTTTTGTCTACTAAAACGTTAATATTTTTCTTTGTAAATTCTATTCAATTTTAATTTATTTGATTTGATTTACATCTGCAGATGCTGATATTGTACATGTGATGATAACATTAAGAAAGTTAAGCAACCAATCGATGTTTAAGTCGTTTCAATTCTATGGCATACAAGAATATATTTCATTACGTCAATACGAAATTAACAAAAGAAAAAATCAAGAGATAACCGGTATACTAATTACACATTAAGCCTAATAGCCAAATCATTGGCTATTTTTTGAATAATAAATTTCCAAAAAGAGAATGATAATGACAAGCAATTCACTATAAATTATTTGAAAGTTTAGTTTTTATTTTTTAATTTTGTTGTTTTGATTGTCTGAAAAACTTTGATAGTTTATTTCGCTGAAGATTTTTATATGAATATTTGAGCAGATAGTGGGTTTGACATTCTATATGAATTTAACTTTTAATCCTACCATACATACATATGTATGTCACATACATAAATATTTATATTTATAAATATTGTTGGTATTAATTTCTTATAAAAACAAATTCAAATTGGATTAGTCTCCCAATATTTCGTATTAAAACAGACTTTCTTTTTTAAATACATACATCTTGTGGTTTGATGCTGTAAACACAATAAACGCAACGCAGCAATTGCAGGTAATCTGCATCCGCATTACTTATAATAAAGACAGCAGCAGAAGCAAAGCATAAGCAAAACAAATAAAAATCAACAGTTCACTTATTCTTTATAAATGGTGCCACTAATACGTTTTTCCACCTTATCTTTCATACATGGCATTTTAGGAACGTCTATTTCATGCTTGTTATTGTATTGAAAGCATTAATCCTCTCATTGCCACCACAAATCCTCCCATTGTGAGCACTAATGTGAGTACTAATTCTCTCATTACTGCAAATAAAAACAGAAATTACTCTCAAAGCAAAGCAGCAAAATTTTTACATGTTGCTGCGCTGCCTTTAAAATAATCATGTAATCTAGTTGTGTTTGCTGCATTGCGTTTATTGTGTGTATAGCATTAGCCTAAAAGCAAAGCAATAGAATATTTGCTTGTTGTCGAGCTGCCTTTAAAATAATCACTTCCATATGCAACCATGTATGTATTCTACTTTTGAGAGATTGCTGCATTTGCTGCGTTGCGTTTATTGTGTTTACAGCATGAAAACAAATTAAATTCACTTGGCATGAATTTCTTTGCTCCGTTTGAAACAATAATTTCAGAATGCTTTTTGTAATTTAAAAAGATTTTCGTTACTCTTGTGAAATAATTTTCAAATAATTTTTGAAATTTAATTTACTTTCAAAAATAATTTAAAAATTAATTTCATTTATTTTTTGAAATATTATTGAGTGTCACTCACCTTTTCATTAAAATTTTTGTGCAATAAAAATATACCAACTTGAACTGTGTATTTGTGACTTCATTGGGTTTTTTTTGGGGATTTGGGAATTTCCTTAAAAATAAATTTCGTCTTCAAATAATAATAAAGAATTATGATGTTTTCGATTTTATAAATTATACTAATAATTGTGAATAACCGCACGTTTTCTGCACAGTGATTTGGCATTTTAAGACAAAATTAATGAAAAATATTTATTTCATGCAGCTGATACAGATAAAGAATTATTTCCGGTTATCGTTGCCAGCTAATGCGTTATAAAATTTGTTCTACGACAGATTAGTGTGACGGCTTGTATGACGTGAGGCCCGGGGCTCAAACCCTAGGTCTGCAATATGTATGTACACGATGAGTAAAATACCAAAGTAAAATAAAATGAATACATCCCTGAATTCGTCATAGTCTAGTAGGTAGTGCGTTGGCTTATTAGACGTAAAACCATGGCGCAAACCCTAGGTCATTCATCTGCAATAAAACGAAATACGAAAAATATTTCTTCGGCGACTTCCTCTCCGCAGATTTCTGGCAAAAACTCTGAGAGTGAATTAATTATGCCATGAAAAGTTTCGCAAAAATCTGTCGTTCGGAGTCGAACTTCAAACTGTAGATGAAGGTACAGACAACATGCATAAGTGGTGAGAGAAGCTACGTCGTAATCCTGACTAAAGGATAGTAGTGACCAATTATGTATGTATGTATGTATACGGTTAGTAAAATACCAAAGCAAAGTAAAACGATGTGTAACGAGGTGTGCTGATGTAACGAAGTGTAATGGTTTTTGAAAAATTGAAAAAAAATTCATACGATTGTCGAATTTCTACTTCTATTTTCTCTCTAAGTCCTACGTTCTTATAACGTACTGAGTTTGCACGATACTAGACATTTCATACAACTTGCCCTTAAAGACAAATAAAATCTATATATCCATGCCAGTGGCATTGTCAAGATATATGCCTGATTGAACTAAAATATACGTGTTGTACCGCGTTGCCCACTTTGTGGTTTCAAAATCGTTGTGCCTTTGATTTAGTCAACCCTTTGGCATTTAGGATTATGGTCTAACAGCCGAAAAATGCATAACAACAGTCCAGACTTGCTATAATATTTGTAATACAAACGTGGTAACTTTACGAACATTGTGAGAGGATTATGATAGCATGTGCAGGAATTTAACAGAAATTTGAGGAAAGGTTACAGGAGTGGCCACACTTGAGGCGTATTGCAGTATAAGCACTGCCAAAAATGGCTCTTTAATAGGTAGAGTGTAGCAGATAATCCAACATTATCGATTTCGTGGCATTCTAAGCAATTGAGCATAATGAGCCATGCGATAAGGCTCATTATGAAGTATTTTGCATTTAGAGATACATCTCCATTTTTATAAAGTCAAAAGCATATTAACATGAACTTGGCTGACCACTCACAACGTCGTAATATTCTGGATTTCAATGCCAATTTTTCCAAACAAAATTTTGTGGTTTCAACACGGGCCACACAATTTGACCAAAATGGACTTTATTGCATCAGAAGCTTGTAGAAAGAGTAATTTTATTTTTTGGCGACATTAATTGACGACATTAATTGACTACATGCCATTAAAGGCCTGGTTAGCCAAACGTTTACGGAACGTACGTTCGTTTTGAAAATATGAAAAGCAATGTGCGTGGTTAAAAGATCGTAATGTAATTTCGGTAACCATTTCCATTGCTCTTCATATGCCAAAAATAAACGTACGTTCCGAAAAGTTGTGTGGACGTTTGGCTAACCGGGGTTAAGATATTGTTAGACTTTTTTGCGGTTAATAACTAATGTGGAAGATAAAAAGATAAATGCCCATGCCACGAATGTTCGCTAAATCGTGTCTGGAGCAAATGACAACTGACCTTAATTTTTATCGAAAATTATTTTCAACGGTGAAGCCCATTTCTAGATGAATGGGTACGTGAACGCAGAAAATTGCAGATTTAAGGGATTATAGCAATCCACATGAGATCCAAGACTATGCAAAGCATTCCGTTCTGTTCGGCGTGGATTATGGAGTGGCGGAGTCATTGGTGCATATTTCTTTAAAAACGTCATTGGCCAGACCACCACTGTCAGCCAACCAACTTCTTTTGGCCTGACTTGAATGATATGGACACCAACGTTACGTGATTTCAACAAGACGGCGCTGAGTGCCAAAGAACTAATGCCACATTAGATATGCTGCTCAATCGGTTCGAGGGCATGATCATCTCGCATGGAGGTATTGTGAAATGGCCACCGAGATCGACCACCCTTTGACTTTTTAGAACTTTTAATCTTATTCATCGTATCTTATAGGTTTCAGATACAATATTAGAATCGAAAAAAATGTTATTTTTGTGTACAAAATTTTAAATAAAAACTTTCTCTCCCTGTTCCTAGTGTTCTTTTCAGTGTTCCTAATACTGCCGTTGCTTGCCCACATCCAAGCACAAGGACCTCCCGTATTTTTCTCCTCACAGTCAGGAGCTGGTTCTCCCAAATTTAATGAAAATAGATTTGGTCTACAAGACTTGGAAAAATTTTCACAAGGTGCTGAGAATTTTTCACTGGAATTCTTAAAACACATCTCAGATGCCCATGCCATTGTGCCCGATCGCAGTTATATGGTCTCACCGTTTGCCGTATGGTCGCTATTATTGCTGCTAACAGAAGGCGCTGAGGGTAATACGTTAACACAATTACGTAATACGCTGCATATTGTTGATGATCAGGCTGCTATTAGGGCAGCCTATCATACTATATCGAAATATTTAATGTAAGTATTAAAGTTTTACGATTAAAAACAATTTTTTTTTAATTTTGTTTTTCCGTCATTTTTAGGGTTAATACCACCACCATTGAAGTGGCATCATTTAATGCTTTGTTTACGAATATCAATACACCAGTTAATCGGGATTATGAGGATATTATTGAACGTGATTATAATTCGGCTTTAATACCAGTTGATTTTGATGATGTCAATAATACATTCACGAAGATTAATCGTGATATTCGGGAGGCTACCAGAGGTTTGATACCATATACAGTAACACCACAAGATTTTCAAGATGCCAATATATTGATGATATCGTCATTGTATTTTAAGGGTAAATGGAAGGTGAGTAGCTTTAATATTGCTTTGCATTTTTTGTCACACTGTATAACAATTCAAAATTGCTTTTAGCTTCCATTCGATGCCTCACAAACTGTACCTCTACCCTTCCATGACGAAGATGGCAATGTCTTAGGCAATGTACCAATGATGGTACAAACGGGTGCCTTTAATTATGCTTTTATTAAGGATTTGGAAGGTTATGTTCTCGAACTGTCATACGGCAATGAAAATCGCTTGTCAATGTTAATTGCTTTGCCAAGTTTTGGTAGGTGGTCCTATATCTGTTCATTTAAGCATAGAAAGGTTAAGTTTTAATCCCTTTGCAGGTGTCAAACTCAACAAGGTTGTCAATAATCTAGCTAAGGTGGGTATAAAGAGAATCCATCAAGAACTTAAAGCAGTTGCTGATTTAAATGCTGAATATGATGAAGAGCGTAAGGTTGATTTATTCATACCCAAGTTTACAACAGAATCTCATTTTACTTTGAGTCCAATTTTGAAGAGAGTAAGTTTGTTGCATTCCTTATTTAATTTATTGTTTGTGTGTCAGTTTGATAATATTTTTATTTAATATTTTTTCTTTTCTTTAGATGGGCATTGAGGATTTGTTTGATGCCAGTGCGGCAAACTTAAATAAAATTGCCAAAAACGATTATGTTTCTAGTATTTTCCATGCCACACGCATTATTGTCAACGAGGAGGGTACAGAGGCTGGTGCTGTTGCTGGTGCTGTACTGGTAAATAAAATCATATCCGCACGTTTCAATGCGGATCGTCCATTTGTTTACATGATTGTAGAGAAGACGGCAAATGTTTTACTTTTCGCTGGCGAAGTCAAATCCAATGTATAGAGAAATACTTTTAAATACATAAGTTTATCAACATAAATACTTACATACACTATAGTTTTATTCAATATTCTTTAACTATATACACCTCTACACTACCTTTTTTGATATTCAATTTTAATGAATGTTTAGCTACTATAACTGCCATAGAATGGAAAATGTAAAATGCCTGTATCTTTTGTAAACTCAATATTTGATATGATGAAAATATTCTTCAAAATAATAAATAAATACAGAAATTTATAAGAAAACCTAATCATTAATTTTAAAATCAAACACGATTATTTTTTTAACATTTGTAGTCGTGGACTACATTAAATTTATTCCATTACCCCTCTTGAAAGCGTATGGCTTCCGCAAAGCATTTGCATCTTATCGGGTTGACTGCTGTTATTTTAGCGTTTTACCATGTAAGATTGCACTGTCCTAGAGTATCGAACTTGTTCTTTGGCCAGCCACGACTTTTTGAGTCATGATAATTCCACTCAAGTATCATTCATGTTATACTCTCAGTATTCCTTCTAAGAGTATGGCGTATTCATCTCCATTTCCCACGTATTATTTGCTACATTGGTATGAGTTCTTCGTTGCTAAAGGTCCAGAGATCCAGGTTGCTGATGTTATTAGGCCAGAATATTTTGCATTTGATTTTGAGGCCCTTGTTTGATGAATACCTGTAGTTTTTGTATGATGCTGTTCGATGCTAACGAGGTTTCACTTTCGTACAACAAGGTTGATTTTATACAGGATTGAATAATCTGAGCTTGGTTCGTTTGGATATTTCTGAGCTTCTCGGTATTGGTTACAGTCGTTCGAAAGCTGCTCTCTCTTTACTGAGGTATAAATAACACAACAACAGCGAGATTTTTATTCCATTCATGCAATTAAGTGTGGAATATATTGTGGTTAAAGTCTCCATAGTCTACTAGGTACTTTGTTGGGTTATAAGACGCGAGGCGGCGGTTCAAACCCAGGGCCAGACATCTCCAGCAAAATGAAGATTTCTGGCAAAAACTCTGAGAGCAAATAAAAATTGATATGATACCGCCTGCGTGTAATCCGGTCCAAGCAAACAGTTTTATTGGATGGTATGGTAATTCGTGAACGACTTGAAGATTGTCTTCATTTTTTAACATTAATTTCATCATATCACTATTCGTTGATTACAATGCTTGCCTTCGTCGTTTTCGAATGACTCCAATCAAAGGAAAATCGATGCAAACGAGGATATTGTTGCGTTTTTACCTTTTAAAAACGTTTAAAATATGAGTTCGTAGATTGCAAATAAAATAACATAAATAAATTCGTGTATAGTTAAAATTAAATTCTTTATTGTTTGTACAATTCTGTGTGACACTGTTCACAATTTGATGTAAACAACAAAAATGGCTCCTCTTTGTTATTCTTCTTTACACTCTTTTGCGTAAACAATAACAATTGTTCGACAGATCTATGTAACGGAAATCTTCAAACCACGATTAATCTCTTCAAAACACCGTTCGTCTTTACACAAGACTGACTGAATTTTCACTCACTTATTAAAGTCGAATGTTCGTGGCTTCGCCTTCTCGAGATCTCCATAAATGTAAACATCGCTTTTTAATTGTTGTTTGTGTATGTTTGTTGTTGTATGTTTATTGTTGCTTTTTTGTTTACTTGTGTATCCCTTTTTTTATACTGGTGTTGTTGATATATTTTTGTTTACTTGTTTATCATGTAAACAACTTCATTATTTTTGTTTTTTAATCCTTTGGTTATCATTTTAATGTTAAACAATGTAACACCATTTTCGTAACAATATTTTGAATTCAGTTGCGTTATATACTGTATTTTATACGCAGGTAAGCAAATATTCTTATCAACTCTAAGGATAAAGGCCAACAAGTTAAAAATGGTATTTTGCACTACTTCTTGACGCACATTTATTTGTCGTTTTGATGGTTTTAAGATCTAGAAGAATAAAATTAGTGTCATAATTTTGACCGCAAAATCGACCAAGTGCAGAACAGAAATTTCAACTGTTGAATCATAGTTCTTGATAATGCTAGATCTCATGCAGCAAAAAAAACGTTCGATAGTTTTTACAGAATTTATCGCAGAATAGTATGCATCCTGTAGGTATTGCCAGCATTTTTTGAAAAAGATATTTAATAACTTGTACACTCCAAAAATACAGCAATACCCAACGAGCCACGTTTCAGATCACTTATTTTGTAAGCAAATCTTATCAGTTTTCAAGAAATATTATTCAGATTTTGAACGATGTATGATGTCTGGTTAAACCTTACTGAACAGAAATTGCTGCACAGTTTGACATTCTTAACAATTATGTTTATTGTGAATTATGTCCTACATCGTCATGTCACAAATGCTGCATGTGTCAATTTTTTACATCTGCTCAAAAAACTTATAAAAACCTATTTGATTTCAAATTAGGACTTTAATGATTTTATACATACAAGCACCGCACAGTTAACTGTGCGTCCTATTACTTTCTGGTGCTATAAATAAATTCCGCACAAATCCCTTTCTTTCCTGCTGATGATATTTTTAGTAAATGACACCATTTTTAAGAGATTTTATTTTATTTTAATTCATACTTTTACATTCCTTTACTTGACTTTATTTATAATTTATTTCATCAACTTTAACAATTTGAAACATAAAAACATTTATAGCCTGGCGACCATTTCCGGCATTAGTAATTCCCTTTAACAACATCCTTCTTATTTAGAAATCAAAAACTTTAATTTGTAGTTAAAATCTGTTTTTCTTTTCTATGTATTATTTTGTTTTTTCTTTCTTTAATAAAAACAAAGCGGAAGTAAAACATAAACACAACAATTTTCAAAAAGTCTCTCGTTTTTTTCATCTCTCTTGACTTTATTTAAAGCGGAAGTCAACATTTCATCTTTTTTTTTGTTTTTAATTGGATTTACGAGGAAGACAAAGAAGGAAAGGGAAACTAAAGTATCTATAATGGTGCTTTTCATATAATAGGAATAGATTTGTTTACTTAAATCCAAGAGGAAAGGGGGTGTTCAATTTTGTAAATTCTAACATAAAGTATTCATGTTTTTTTAGAATTTCTAATTTGTTTGGCTAAAACCAATTATAAGAGACATTATTTGTAATTATTTATCATTTAAATTCGTCTTAAATGTTTACAGAATTAAATATGATGTTTTTTAAATGTTTCAAGTGTTGAATAGCAGCGGAATCTAAAGAATACATTGACAACATAAACGAATGGGGAACTGTTCAAAGAAACCTTTGCCCATAAGATTGAGGAATAGAAATTAAATTGAAATGCTTGATACAAATTTTATGGACGCTACCTTGGACATTAAGTCGCCACCTGGAAAGACACTACACACATTAAGACCATAATTCTTATGAGAACATAAACTCGTTAGCTAAACATGAACAAACTTACTTACTTACTTACTTAATTGGCCATAACAACCCGTTTATCGGATTTCGGCCTGCCGCAACACATCCTTCCAGGCGCCTCTGCTTCGTGCGCGCCTACGCCAGTTGGTCACACCAATCGATGACAGGGCTTCCTCGATTTGGTCCTTCCAACGGATGCAAGGTCGTCCTCTTCGCCGACTTCCGCAGATTCCCGCATCAAATACCCGTTTTGCCGGCGCATCCTCCTCCATTCGAACGACATGGCCGAGCCAGCGCAGCCGCTGGATATTAATACGCTGTACAACGTCCATGTCGTTGAGGAGCTCATACAGCTCACTGTTGTATCGGATACGGAAATCATCGCCAACTCGCACTGGACCGAAGATCTTGCGCAGTACTTTTCTCTCGAACACTCTCAAGGCCGCTGCATCTGTACTTAATAGGGTCCATGCCTCTGCGCCATAAAGAAGCACGGGTAGGATGAGTGTCTTGTAGAGTGTTAGTTTTGTCGTACGAGAGAGGTCTCTGCTACTCAATTGCCTATTGAGACCATAGTAGCACCTGTTGGCAAGAGTGATCCTGCGCTTGATCTCCAGACTGACATCATTTCTGGTGGTAACGGCGGAGCCAAGATAGATGAATTCCTTGACCGTATCAAAAGTATAGTTATCGGCCGTAATCTGAGAATCAATACGCCGCGCGTCTCGACTCGTCGATAACATATACTTTGTTTTGCCCTCATTTACTGCCAAACCTATCTTGGTAGACTCGCGTTCAATAGCACTAAAGGCAGCAGTAACATCTCGCTTCGTACGCCCTATGATGTCAATGTCGTCAGCGTACGCAAGCAACTGGACACTTTTTTGAAAAATAGTGCCACTGCGATGCACTCCTGCCTTTCGCAGAACACTCTCCATGACGAAGTTGAAGAGGTCGCATGATAAGGGGTCGCCTTGTCTGAAACCTCGCACGGTATCAAAAGGCTCAGAGAGGTCCATTCCTACCTTGACGGAGCTACAGGAATTGCTCAACGCCATTCTGCAAAGCCTTATCAGCTTCGCAGGTATACCGAGCTCAGACATTGCGGCAAAAACACAATCCCTTATGGGGCTATCAAAGGCAGCCTTATAGTCGACAAAAAGATGGTGTGTGTGGACTTGTTTCTCGTGGGTCTTTTCCAGGATTTGGCGTAGTGTGAAGATCTGGTCGATGGTGGACTTGCCAGGTCTGAAGCCGCACTGATAAGGTCCAATCAGTGTTTTGACGAGTGGCTTCAGTCGTTCACACAATACGCCTGTAAGAACCTTATATGCGATAGGGAGAAGGCTTATACCCCTATAGTTGGCGCATATTAGTAGGGTCTCCCTTTTTCAGGACAGGACAGAGGACACTGAGGTTCCAATCGTTGGGCATACTTTCCTCTAGCCATATTTTGTAAATAAGCTGGTGCATGCGCCCTACCAACTCATTACATCCGGTCTTAAACAATTCAGCGGGGAGGCCATCAGGACCTGCCGCTTTATTGTTTTTAAGGCGCGTAATCGCGACTTTGACCTCTTCATGGCTAGGCGGCGGAAACTCCACGCCGTCATCATCGATCGGGTTCGGAACATCATCTCTAAAGGCGGAATTGGTGTCGTCATCGCCTTGTAGCAGAGTAGAGAAGTGTTTCCTCCATAACCTCAGTACTCCCTGCGTATCTGATACTAAGTTTCCATTTTCGTCCTTGCAGGAAGACGCTCCGGGTTTATAACCCTCGGTTAGACGCTTAACCTTTTGATAGAATTTTCGAGCGTCATTCCTACATCTATACATATCGACTTCCTCACGCTCACGCCTTTCCTGCTCCCTCTTCTTGCATCTGAAAAGGCGTCTCTCATCCCTTCTCTTCTGTCTATAGTTCTCGACAATGGCTCGCGTAGCGGCAGACTGCAACGTTTTCTTGTATGCGGCTTTTTTCGCTGCAGTTGCCTCGCGACACTCCTCATCGTACCATTGATTTCGTTGGGGTGGGCGTTCGAAACCAAGGACTGTTTCCGCAGTAGTGCGCAAGGAGTGGGAGATGTTGGCCCACAGTCCGCCAATGTCGTTGAGATTAGATGGGGAACGACGGAGCTTATCCGAGAGTTGAGCGGAGAACGCCTCAGCTGTCCTTTGTGATCGCAGCTTCTTAACGTCCAGCTTTCGCAATGCACTAGAGTGCGCAGACCTCGAAGCGCTAATGCGCAATCGAAACTTGGCTGCGACAAGGTAGTGGTCCGAGTCGATGTTTGGACCTCTGAATGTGCGCACATCTAGTACACTGGATACGTGCCTTCCGTCTATCACAATATGATCGATCTGGTTAGATGTTGACCGATCAGGGGACATCCATGTGGCCTTGTGAATGTCGAGATGTTGAAACTTAGTGCTACATACTACCATGTTACGCGCAGCGGCGAAATCGATCAGCCTCATACCATTGGAGGTAGTGTTTGCGTGGAGGCTGAACTGTCCGACAGTGGGGCCAAAGATACCTTCCCGCCCGACCTTTGCATTAAAATCCCCGAGGACGATTTTGGCGTCATGGGCCGGGCACTTATCGTATACGTCCTCGAGTTTAGCATAGAAGGCATCCTTAACCACATCGTCCTTTTCTTCTTTCGTTCACAGGTGTGAACCCAGAGACAAGGTGACGAAGTCTCTTATTAACCACAAATCCGCATCCAAATTCGTGCTTGTTTTCATGGCAGCTGTAGTATAGATCGCAAGATGCAAGCCTTTTGCATCCTTGTCCTGTCCATCGCATTTCCTGAATGGCAGTGATGTCAGTCCTACATTTAATGAGGGCATCCGCCAGCTGGGCGAAAGCGCCTACCCTGTAAAGGGTGCGGACGTTTCATGTGCCAGTACGTAAATCATAGTCCTTTATACGTTTGCCGTGGTCGTCAACTTTAGAGGGGATCTTTTTATAGGATTCTGTCTTGGTTTTCATTGGATAATTGTTTTTACGTGGTGGGTTCCAAGCCCTACGCACAACCCAAATTTAACGTCCAGGGGATTGGACATTCGCTGCACGCATTAGTTAACATCTAGCGGGTGCTAGAATGCCATCCAGGAGGGGCCACGAGGAGGCTGCGTGTCAACTTGAATACAGCAAGACAAGGATCGTCCTGGTGGTCGCCACGTTGACCACAATCAGAAACTTTACCTTGTTTGCATGCATCCCTCCCTCCCACATGAACAAACTTTCTTCTTTTATTATCATACTCATTATCAGTAAAATCTTTTGTGACTTCTTCACAATCGTCAGCCGATACCACTTCTATTAACAGATCCTCCAATACAAAGACATTGGCCAAACAGTAACTTCTCCTCTTTCTTTATAAAGTCCAGTTCACAGACTATTGTAATAGCATAGAGTGGGCAATTTATCAATTTAAATTTGAACCATCATTTATTTCGAATCTGGCGTGATCTAACGAGAAACTGTACGATGAAGTCGATTTTGCCAAAAAAAAAAATCATCATTTTCATCATAACTAATTCACTTCATTCCGTGCCTGTAGTACCATGTCAAAGACCGTTTACCAACCTCAGGTTACCACTGGATAGCCTGATAATACCTGTTTCATGTTTCCTCCTTTTTTAATTTAACAGCAAAAGTTTTGATTCCATCAAACTCTTTCTGTTTGAGAAAAGCGGTTGCTTGTCTTTACCTACCCTTTTGTTGAACGTTTTTGTTGCTAAACATTTGGCCCATTCCATAGAAAGTTTCTGGTCTCATCAGCAGGTTGGAAACTGCCTTCTTTGCAATTTTATCCAATTTTATTCATTAGGACCTGTCACCGAACATGTCCTAAAACCCAATATGACTTGGTATCAGCTTTCCTAGGCAGTTCCATATTATCATTGATTTAACCTCATAAGAGTCGAATGCTATATCCCGTCTCTTGTAACTTTTATTCAAATTGATCTTCCGATGGCATAGACTTACGCTTGGAAGATGTTCGCGTGTATTCTCATGAACTCGAAATATTTTACCTGGTACCAAAAAACTCTTCTTTTTTAAGAATAATGTAGCCTGCAGTCTACTTCATTCAGTAACTTTTACCAGAGAGAAGCAGAATCTCTTCTGGTTAGAAGAAAGGCCCTATTGTTTATCAATATTTGTAACAGTCCTTTCTCCGTCTTTGGTCTCAATGCGGGTAGACTACTCGACTGTAGTTCTGAAATCCATCCGTAAACTTATTCCAGTGCAAAATTGAGCTAACTAAAGAGCAGATCAAAAGAGAGATTACAGAGAGACTACAGAGAGAGACAGAGATTTTTAAATTCGGTTAAACCATAAACTGCTTAAGACCTGTGGATACCTTCAGCTAAAAGCTATGTTATCTTTCATCATGTAAACTAACATAAGTTCCTAGAAACTTTCGAGAACGTGAAAAAAGTTAACATTGAAGCGAATAGTATATATAGGAAAGATGAACAGGGGGAATAGCCTTGTCATGGGCACAACTACAGTCGGAGAGCTGAGAATAATTCTAGATATTGCCAAGCAAGCCTATCTCTTTAGACTACCTAGTTTCCTTTACAGCGATCTCTTGCTCCATTTTTAGCCATCAAATAAGGCATGTAATGATCTGCTAAGTATCTGCAGAGTATCGATATATTCAGCAACAAAATCGTGGCGTTTCCTTATATTGCGGAGGAATATTTTATGAAGTGTATATTCTCAAAATAAATGATTAACAATGGACGGCCACAAAAAATCGATTTTATAATTAATATCTCCAATGCTATAAACACAATAGACGCAACACAGCATGTACAACAATTTTGCAATTGCAGCTTTAAATAAGAGGCATACGTATTAATTACAATAAAGGCAGCAGCGGCAAAGCACAGAGAAAACCATTAAAAATTAACAATGGTGCTACTAAAACGTTTTTCGTGTTATATGTCATACATAGCGTTTTTAAAAACGTCTATTTAATGCGTGTTATTGTCTTGGCAGCATTAATTGTCGCATTGCCAGCACAAATTTTCTCACTTTTTGCATTAATTCTCTCATTGCTGTGAATAAAAATAGAAATTAGCTTAAAAAGAAAGCAGCAGAAGAGTTGTTTGTTGTCAAGCTGCTTTTGAAATAGTCACCTCCATATACACCCATGCCTTTTGTTTTTAAGAGATTCCTGCTTTTGCTGCGTTGCGTTTATTGTGTTTATAGCATAAGCCTTAAAGCAAAGCAGTAGAATGTTTGCTTGTTGGCGCGCTGCCTTCGAAATAGTCACCTCCATATACACCCATGCCTTCTGTTTTTAAGAGATTCTTGCTTTTGATGCGTTGCGTTTATTGTGTCTATAGCGTTAGCATTAAAGCAAAGCAGCAGATTGATTGTTTGCTGTCACGCTGCCTTTGAAATATCCACTTCCACATATACCCACGCATTCCATTTTTGAGAGATTGCTGCGTTTGATGAATTTAAAACAATCACTTCCATATACATCTATGTATTCTATTTCTATTGGGAGACTGCTGTGCTTGCTGCGTTGCTTCCATTGTGTTTATACTCCATTGTGTCTTAATATGGAGACTTATTTTGATCAAACATATCCAAAGCTGTCATTTTAATCATGTTTTGTTTTAAACATAATATTATTTATACAGATTCGTTTAATCTTCTTTTTAATCCTTTTTTAATATTACAATTTGCTTTCCAATTGTTCTTATCTAGTGTCCCTTGTTGGTCTGTTTGATGCAGCAAATAATTGTTTTAACTGGCTATTCTGGCCATATAGATAGTATTCTCACTTGCTATTTACATAAAGCAATAGTGTGTGTTTGTAACTTTAGACCATAAATCGATAAATTTTTCTGATTTTTTTTCATTCTCTGTTTTATTGTCCAACACAAATGCATGGCAATAAAATGCATATGATTTCTTCTGATTTATTACCATATTTTTTTTATTATTTTTTGTAAAACATCCGCTTTTCGCAGTCCTTTTGGTCTGCAAATTTAACCGAAAATGCAACTGTTAAAGACAATAAATTTTAAAGTCATAAAATCGATTGGTAAATATTAAAAAAAAAAATTTATATTGTCTGGCATTAAATGAAATAAATTATAACGAACGAGCATGAAATTGTGCAAAAAGATGAAAAAGTGGGGGAGAAAAATGAATATGAATTTAAATTGGTTTGGATTGGCAGAAGAAAATTATGGTTTTTCGAAAAATAAAAATAGAAGACTTATAAACTAAACTATTTATTTGTAGAATAACTTCAAAACTGATTATATTTATTGGAAATGAAGACTTTATTGAAATTCTTTTGTGAAAGAATCTGACATTCAAAGTATTGATCTTTAGAAGCTACAACTTTTTCACATCTTTTTGGCAATTTGTGGAGTTCGTCCTAGAAACCTTTTACCTTTTGGGTTCAATTAGAAATCGAACCAGTTTTCGATAACAAGCTTTACATATATACATACATAATTGACCATTACAACCCTTCAATCAGTTTTGCGGCTTAGCTTCCCACACCACACTTACGTTGTGTGTATTAATTTTATCGAAAAGCACTGGGACCTACAGTTTAACGTCGACTCCGAACGACAGATTTTTAATTAACTTTTCATGGCAATTTTTATTTTACTCAAGAGTTTTTGTCAGAAATCTGCCGAAAGGAAGTTGTCGAAGAAATATTTTTTCATATTTCGTTTTGTTGGAGATGTCTTGATCTGGAGTTTGAACTGAGGCCCCATGTCTAATAAGTCAACATACCACCTACCAGATAGCGGCAACTTCTACCATGCTTTAGGTTAGTTTAAACTGGCAGCCGTCTCTTTGGGCACAGCTTACTTTGGTCCGATATTAATTATTTCGTCATATTATTATTGGCTCCTGGCTTGTATCTCTGAACCATCACGGAAGTTATATAAAGAACAGAATATTTCTCAAATCACCTTTAGCTAGATGTGTTTTGTTACAAAATTCTGGGAGTCTAAGAATTCTTCTTTTCAAGTTCCCAAGCATTGGACAATGACAAAGCATATGTGCTGATGTCTCCTCTTTTCCTCTTCGTTACAGCTTCTGCAGAAGTCGCCTGGCGTTAACTCCCAGAGGCCAGTGCTCCGTTATCACTGCTATAAGTCTCCTTGATAGGTTCAATGCAAATTCAGTCCTTCATATATCCACGTTAAGCCAGATCTGTCTTTGCCGTCTCTAGAAGTGGGTTTATTATCCCATCTTATCTTTGCCAATGAATGAAGTTTTTGTGAGAACATTTGTTTGCCTCTCTGCAGAAGAGCTACATAATTTTCCATACTGTCAGCTTTAGCATGTAATATATCGCCTTGAACTTAAGCGTTTTCCAGTGGGGAACTTGTGCATCAATCGAACAACAATCAATGATAGTCAGAACGAACAAAATATGGGCTCCACAGCGGGTGAAATAAAATAGATAGAGCATGCTCATCGTATAAAAACTGAAAGTTTGAAAAATTCTCAATCAGGAAAAAAATTGTGTTGTGTCTAACCGAGCCACGCAATGTTGATTGCTTGTCATAGCTCAAGAATTGCTCTTTCAAACGGCGTATTCATCATTGAAACAAAACAAAGCATAAGCCAGTAGAGCCATCAAACGTAAATGACCGAAATTTATCGTCAGGTTAGGCTAGTATTTAGGCTCTTTGTGGTACCCAATCAATTCAACTCGTGGATACAACTTTTCAAAAATAAAACTTGTTTTTGCAGCAATCTTTATATTAGAGACCTCAGTTAAATATGTTAAACAGGGAAAGGCCAAAAACTTCCACCTCCATATTCAGGCAAGAGCGTGGCATTGACACATGAGGTAAAATACAGTCCTTTCCACCTCCTAAATGCCACAGCTCTTGCAGAAATAATTTGCCGGAATGCCACATCTTTCAACATGCCTACAAAAAGGACAATGACTAGTAAGGCCCACTATTGTGCGATGGATGGCCAAGCGATTTAAAGACAGTCCCCTTCTTGCTCAAAATGCATCACAACTATTAAAATTTCGTCCGAAGAGGCAGTGAGAGCTAACCATACTAAACACAAATTCGACACAGCAAATACTGCTCAGCAATTTTGCAATTGTTTCCTTAGATAAGCAGCATGTCCAGCAAATAACAATATTATACATACCTTCCTGCTACCAACGATGAGTTACCGTGTAAAACGAGTGGTTAATATACAAATTAAATCAGGCAATCGGTATACCTATACCATGTAACATATGGGATATTGCGAGCTCCTTACCGACCTTGTATATCTTGTCAGCAATGCAATTTCTAACGATATTCTCTATGTCCCAAAACCCATATATGAGTTACGTTTAAATGACATGAAATTTCTTTAAGAAATCGTCGGTATTCATGGGCAAGGACGGTCATTAAAACTACGCTCATTAGAGACTTAATCGCAACCCGAATGTCCGAATAAGTCAAGGCATTTACGGGTAAAATTTCGCAACTCAAATAGCATTGTGCCACTTTCAAAATTACCATCGCCTCTGCTTGGAAAACACTAGTGGTCAGGCAGAATACAATGCGGCCCATACACGTTGCGGCTAGGTATTCATACGCTGAATGGCTTGTTGGTCGTCGGTTGGTTGAATATCAAAAATTTCTGACATTCATTTAATCGACAACCAATACGATGCTACAATAACAATTTATAAGTAAATTTGGTTGAAAAAAAAAAAACGTAACGTATGAAGAAGACAACCAACAGTTGATTCAGTTGATTCGACTTGTTGTAAAACTAAACGCAACATGTAAGAGCCGCATAAGAAAGTTTAATATCAGAACGTTTAATAAATATACATCAGCCCAGTCTATCACTCATCTAAGAACCATAAGTGTAAATTTTCAAGAGTAACATTGGGAATCTCCGGATTTTCACACCACAAGTCCTTAGTTGTAATTCTCTAAATCAAATGTTCTATTCAGAAAGTTATAAGGAATCGTATAATCTACCCTAGTGTGTCTATATGTTCCCTAAATAGCAACTTGTTAATAGTCCAGCTTGGACCAGGATTTGACTGTATTGGGTCTTAATACCCTCTGCCTTAATAACAAGTCAGAGGGGAATCAATTAAGTATAACAAATACTAAACATGCATACAGGCATGACAACTCTTCAGTTAGGATTATGACGTAACTTCTCACACCACTTATGTTGTGTGTGTTAATTTTTATACATGAGTGGCGGGACCTACAGTTTAATGTCGGCTCCGAGCGATAGATTTTTTAAGAAACTTTTCATGGCAATTTTTTGCCAGAAATCAGATGAGATTAAGTCGCTGAAGAAATATTTGTTCATATTTCGTTTTGTTTGAGATACCTTGCCTGAACTGTGACTACTAGACTACGGCGACTACAATCACACTTTATGGAATATTAAACTGTCAACTTGTATGCCAATTATATTTACTAAGGACTACATTGCTGCTGTATCGGTTAATCAATGTATACCTCGGTGTGTCAATTCGTCGCCGCTTTCAACAATTAATCATCTGTTATTCCATGTTATGTGTGTTTGGAGAAGTACTTTACCGGCTAAAGACGTGCGATTTGGTTTGACTACTCTACTTTTTGTAAGAATACGCGGAGTTTCTCGTTTAGAGTGACTAGTCAGGCACAATCCCAGCCTTGGAAGGCACATAGTAGCTGGTTTTGGTGAGAAACGAAGTAATTGTGGATAATATTTGCACGAAAAAATCTTTGACAAGGCTTTAGCTTATGGTTCGCAGAATTAATTCAAAAAAGTTTAGATTTCCCATAACAAGCGCAATTTGGTCACCTCGGTGACATGGGTGGCTTCTGTCTAAATATATCCTTTAAGATAATCCATTTAAAATTTCTTACTTGTCGTGAAAGGCCATCTTCTTTATAAATTTACATGAATATAAATAAAGGTGTACACTTTATGCCGGCCACACACTGTTAAACGGTGTAAAGTTTCTGTAGTTTCACTACTTTTATGTTTTATCACAGAACTATTGTTAAAAGTTGTTTAGTTGTTCTCGTCGTAATATGTTTTTGGTCACAAATTTAATTTAAAAACTTTAAAGTCGACTCCGAACAATAGATTTCTGAGAAATTTTCTCATGTCAATATTTATTTACTTTCAGGATTTCTACCAGAATCTGCTGATAGGCGGTCGCCGAAGAAATATTGTTTCTTTTTTGTGTTGCCGGAGATGTCGGACCTGGGGTGAAGTCGCGTAGTAGGTAGTGTATTGGCTTATTAGACGTAAAGCCAGGGTTCGAACCCCAGGCCAGACATCAAAACAAAACACAACAAATATTTCTTTGGCGACTTTCTCTCAGCAGATTTCTGGCAAAAACTCAGAGAATAAATAAAATTGCTATGAAAAGTTTTTCAAAACACACACAATATAAGTGGTGTGAGAAACTAGGTCGTAATCCTGACTGAAGGGTTGTACTGACCTATTATGTATGTCGGACCTGAGGTTTGAATCGTGGCCTCACATGGCCTAGTAAACTACATTCAACATTCTCGGTAAATTATTAAAAAAAGCATAGCCGAGCCTCTTACATTAGATACGTTTAAATTTGCAAACAAATCATCACAATTGTTGTAGACCTACACACCACTTGTATATGTATTCCACTTATAGGTTCTACATTCATTTTATTTTTTTTCGCAATAATTTTTTCAGATTTATTTAACCCAAAAGCTTATTTATTTGATCTTCTCTTCTTCTTCTATTTTTTTCTTCTTTTTTGCAGTTTGGTTAGTTTCAGTTGAACAAATAAATTGTTTGCATAAATCTTCTCGGTTTTGTGTGTGTGTGTGTCCTACTAAACATTTCTCATTGATGTTGCTTTCTTCTACTACCCGGCCACATAATTTAGCCCCGTTGTAAACCCCTTTTCTGCCTTTACTCAACCAATAAAACAGCCTGAACATAATCAGGCAACTGGAAATTTTAACAAATAATCATTTAAGAACTATGAATAAAGAATACATACTTATGTATGTATCTACATATGTACGTACGTTGAATGTGCTCCTTGCTATACTCGGTACTTATCATACTCGTACTGAATAAAAATGTCGTTTCTTGGTTTCACATTTTTTCTTTCTTTTTTGTTGTTTTTATTTATTTTTGTTTTGTTTGCAAAATCATTTCATATCATTTGTAAAATGATTATTTGTTAAACATTTTTTACATTTTTATTTACATTTTTTTTCTCTTTTATTGTATGGGTTATTCCATTGGGAAATTACACTTTGTATGCACAAGCTTTTGTAGGCAATATTGATAAACCAGGCGAATGTACTGTGTAGTATTGAATACAGTAAAACATGTGAGAGAGAAAACATGTGAGAGAGAGAGTAAAGATATTTAAAGTCTCAAAACTAAATGAAATCGAATAAGGACTTCCGATTTAAGCACCTATGGGAACACATTTGTGTGAACGTAATAATCCCGATTACATACATACATTACATTCTTCAGTTAGGTTTACAACATAATCGTTGAGTGTGTTTATTTTATCTATACATGCCGGTACCTACCGTTTACTGTCGACTCCGAATGACAAATTCTTGGGAAACTTTTCATGTGCAATTCTTTATTTACTCTCAGAGTTTTTGCCAGAAATCTTCTGAGAGGAAGTCGCCGAAGATATACTCATTCATATTACCTTTTGTTAGAGATATCTGAACTGAGGCTTGACCCACGGGCTTACGTCTAATAAGCTAACAAACACTATCTATCAGACTATGGCGGCTTCATTCGTTACCAATTCAAACTTAAAGGGAACAAAATTTATTAATTTATTCAGTCTGTGTTGTCAAATTACCATGACTGACAGTAGATGACAACAGGTACTAGCTGAATAGTTTTGGGAACAGTTGACAACTGACCTTAATTTTCATTGACAAATCATCTTCAGCCATGAGGACAATTTCTAGGTGATTGAGTACAAATACAATTATCGAATTTGGGACGATACCAATCTACATAAGATCCAAGAGCGTACAATACATCCCGAGAAAGTTACTGATTGGTTTTGATTTCAGTCTGGTGGGGGTCATCGGTTCATATTTCTTTGAGAACTACTTTGGTCCGGCCATAATCGTCAACGGTACGTGCTATGGGTTGATGAAAATCAATATTGGGGGCCTGATTTGGTTGCCATAGACATAAAGGATGGGGATTCAATAAGACGGTATTAAGTAACACACAGCTCATGCCACATTTGATATTCCGCACGAGCAGTTTGATGGCAGAATTGTCTCACTAGAAGGTGATATAAACTAAACTCCGTCATGCCTTTAGCACTTTTTCCGAGCTTTTTCTACGTTTGCTTCTCAAAGCCAATATAACTCATGTCATTCACAACATTTGCTTGATTTATATGCCCGAGTCACTGATATTCTGCGCGAGTGATTTGACGCCTTAATCATCTCATTTGGAGGTGATGTAAACTGGCCACCGGGGTCCTGAGATTAGACCCTTAACCACTTTTTGTGGGTTTTTTCTACGTTGGGTCCTCAAAGTCAATATAGATCATGCCATCGATGAAATCATGTTTGATTTATTCGCCAGAGTCATTGAAAATTGGATATTTAAATACGCTTCACTCAGAGAAGCATGGCGCAATAAATAAATTTCCTCGCCACTATGCCTAACAAAATTTCACAGAGGAACTTGTTTTTTTTCTACATCCTGTGCCAGTAAATTAATCACATGCTTAGTTAGAAAAATTATTTTTTGTATGAGAATGAGATACTTTTACTTTTTGGTAGCCGTATGGCACAAAAAACTGTCATACGCCTTGAAAACTGTAAACTCTACAGGGAGTTCAAGCTATGCTACAACGTAAACTACAACGTAAACTACATGGTGAAAAATAGTACCAAAAAATAATTATTGACTTAGAGATGAAGGATTGTTGCTCTCCAGTGCCATAGCTAATCCTAAAATCGTGTACAAACTTCATTCCAGTGTACAAACTTCTTCCAGTTTATTTCGCTGAGATGAGTTATGACTCGTACAGTATACTCCTTAAAAGTTTTGACTTTTTTTGGCTTACGTATGCTGGAGAATGAAACACAAATTACTCTGAAATATACCATCGATGTGATGCCCGTATGCCTTGCATTTATTTACTACGCCTATGCGGTTCAGATGTACAGACTGTAAGGTGGACTCTCCCGGAAAGATGATCACCAAATCAATACTAATCAGAATCCCCCCAGAGTATTTTATTTTCCAGGTATGTGACATTTCCAAACCACCTTTTCATGGTTTTATATAGAATAAAAGGCTCTGTTGGCTAGGTTATTCGATTTTTCATTACCTTTCACTCCTTAATGACTAGGTACATGTATAATCCGTATACTGCGTACATTCTTAACTATCAGTGAATATGTTTTAAATCCCTTTGCATCAAGTTTGGCGAATTTTCAATGGCCCTCATCAAACAATCTCTGAACCGAATGTATTTCTACTTGGGAAATCCTATTATTATTGTTTATGCAAAGGGTATAAACAGAGGAAAAAAGGAAAAGTAATTGTTGTTGTTTACATAAAGTTGTGAACAGTGACATACAGAATTGTACGAATAATAAACAATTTTAATTAAAACTAAACACAAATTTATTTTTATTTTATTTGTAATCTACGAGCTCATATTTTAAACGTTTTTAAAAGGTTATAGATTATTATAGATTATGTTTTGGATTTCGATTATTCTATACACAGGCCTTGTCCAGTCTTTTCTCCGTGTTTACAGTCATTTGTGTAGTAACAAGTCTTGGAATGTCCAATGCTGTTTGACCATCTGGTATGACGGTGATGCAATTAGTTATTATTTATATATGAGCCATACTGTCAGATAATTCATCACTTGTCTCAATTATATTATTGGGATATGATTTGTAATTCCGAGTTGATTCATTTTCTCTTAGTCCACCCGTATCGCACCCGTACCTCAGTCAGTTGAGTGTATTGTTTACAATGTCCTTATCAATGTTGTTTAAAGATTATTTTTTTCCCCTTTTATTTATTGTTTGTTGTCTTATTTTTGCAGTAAGTTTTTAACAATCATTGAACAATAGTAGAGGATTTAAATGCACATTCTCGTATTTGGGCGTACAATTATTTAAGAATCATAATTTCTTTATTTGCGGAGTCCAAAATACTATTGAATCTGTCGTAAATCTTTAAAAGGATTTGTATTGTAACAAATCTGAGATTTTCAACTGTAATCTCAAACTGCCAGCCAAACCAGACAACCAACCAACTGAACCACCACTATGCCATGACTATTGTCATAAATATTACAAACGCAACGACTACATTGGGATAGAAGCGCAATAATAACATCAGTGGATAGTATTTGTTTGTAACGCATAACTACTCTCGTAACTACTGGTATTACGGGATGTACTAGTTGGTGTATCTATCGTATAACAAACGACTGCGACTGAAAAACAGAAGAGAGAATTAAAAAAAGTTTCTGTGCATTTGTAAATGTTTGCCAGCGATTGTGAATGCGAATCCAATGTGCAGTTTGCAGTTCATTCAACATCTGTGCGATGACATAAAAATGGTCTCAAAATGAATTTATTTCATGGATTACGTGCACTCTCTCGAACATTTAACAAAAATGTTTTATACCTACGGGAGTAGATTCCTTATTTCTTTTTCTCTACTTATGAAGTGCTTCGTCGTTACTCTTTTTTTATGATTTTGTACTTCATGTGTTTAGTTGCTTATTTATTGTCAGTCAGTAGCATTAATGTCACGAATGATATTTGCAGAGGGAGAGAGCGAGAGAGAGTTCTTTCTTCTTAATTTTTGTTTTCTTTATTTAACGATAAAAACCGTTAAGTTTTATAGTAGCAGAGTTGATTTGAATTTCAATAAAAAAAATAAATAAATAAAATACGTATGAAATTTACGTTCGTCGTGGTAGTAGTTTTTAAATATTGTATAGACATGGTACCCCACAACATAACTGCTAGATTTGACGATTTTGTGCTCCAAAAATTTCATATTGACGATACAACGATTTATGCCCTTATTTTGATGATTTTTGGAAATTAAAAATTTACATCATATTCTTTAAAAAGAAATGATTAGATACTTAAAGAAAAGTGGTAAGTCCAGTTAATATCTGCAAATATCCAACATTGCCCAACAAATAATAGCCATACCAAGAATTTTGCAATAAGATTGACAATTTTCGTAGTTGAGCATAATTTACCATTTGTCGTTGCAGACCATTTTAAAAAGATTCGAATATATATTCTAATATTACAGTAGAAAGAACAAGGCAAGTGCCATAATTTGTTTTTCGTACGATGACTCCTACTCATCCAGTGCATTGTGTTGGAACTAGAAAATATTGTTACGCAAATCGAAACGACCAAATATCGTTTAACATTAAAAACAATAAACAAACGCCACACAATACAAATACGCACTAACGCTAAGAATACAATGAACGTGTTGATTATCTAAAACTGCACACACACATATGTACAACGAACCTGGTTGTACCTGGTACCAACAACAACATGTATGTGGAAAAAAGGGATGGACAACGTAAGCAAGGTACACAAACAATAATGTAGTAGCAATAGAACTCTTTAGAAGGCGAAAGCAAGAACTTTCCACATCGAGAACGTTCATCATACTGTATACTTTTATATACATGTATGTATATAAAAGGGCAGCAAGGCCAGCAGTCAGTTATAATTCAGTAAGCCTTGTGTGAAGACGCGTTGCTGTTTGAACGTACAAGTGGTAATGCTTGCAAAAAGGTTGTAAGCAAAGAAGATCTAACGAACAGTTGTTAGTGTTAACGCGGCCAGAAGTGTGAAATAGAATAGTGTACAAGCAAATTGTTGTTGTATCGTTAAGTTGTAAACAGTGACACAAACGTAGTGTGATTAATAAAGAGAGTTTAACTGATATTAAACACATATTTGTTTTACTTTCTTTGCAATTAACGAACTCATATTTAAACGTTTTTGAAAAGGTAAAAACGTAACAATATTTTATGGGAATTAGGAAAGAGGGAGTAGTGTTTCCGGACACTAGATTTCAAACCTTTTTTCCCATAAGTGACAGGAAATACTTCTGAAGGAAGGGAGTTCCACATATGAATAGTCCGACTAAAGAAAGAATTTTGTCTGTAATGTACTGGCTAATCAATCACAAACGAAGAAAGCGAAGAAGAAGAAGATCAGATGAAGTGAAATATTTCTTGCACCGTCTTAAGAAGCCAAGGTACTAAAAATAGCAAACATCACACTGAATTTTCATTTTCTGTCTTTTTAACCTTTTAATTTGTTTATTGGTTTTTTTCTTGGGATTTTTTTTTAAGTCACCGTAGTCTATTAGGTATTGTGTTGCCTTATTAGACGTAAAGCCAGGGTTCGAGCCCCAGGCCAGACAAAATACAAAAAGTATTTCTTCGGTAACTTCCTCTCAGCAGATTTCTGGCAAAAACCCTTTGGGTAATAAAAAATTGCCATGAAAAGTTTCTCAAACATCTGTCGTTCGGAGTCGACTTTAAACTGTAGGTTCCATCACTCACGTATAAGTGGTGCGAGAAACTAGGACGTTGTACAATGGGTCAATTCGTCCTCCGGGTACTGTACTTGTCTTAATTGACAAGTACACGTCCTCTAACCTAGCCTACGATTTTATAACGATTTCAGTGAACGTCTTTGACGACTTTTTTTTTTCAAATATGTGACGATTTGATGCTTCATTTATCTGGCAGCTATGCCACACAACAAAACTCGTCGAGAATATTATGCATCTTTGATGATTTTCTGATATACCAAGGTAGAGTTATAATCATCTGTGAGATATTCCATTTGTCTCTTTAAATGTGCGAAGCTGACACGGTTCCCCACATCTGTATATTATAACATCGGACTCAAGGAACACAAGTTTGCATATATTAAAGGTTTTTTATTTATATTGTGCTAATTTATCAAATACGCTAAAGTTGCGTTGATCAAGGCTATAACTGGATGATTCCGTGAATGATAACTTACTTACTTAATTGGTCATTACAACCACTTAGTCAGGACTACAACCTAACCTAAAGTTCTATCCATGAGTGTCTTCAACTTCGAACAACAGGTTGGAGGAACTATTCTTTTACTCTTAAAGTTTTTACCAGAAGACCACTGAGAGGAAGTTGCTGAAAGAATTTTTTTGATATTTTGTTCAGTTTGAGATGTCTGAGCTAAGGTTTAACCACAGGCTTTCGTCTAATAAGCCAACATACCACCTACTAGACTATGGCAACCACATTTCCGTGACTATATTTTTGTTTACATTTCTCATGGGAGATATCGGGATATATCTTTGGAATAAGGTGGGCATCGTATTTACACATTTTGTCGGAATTTACAAAACCTGTCAAACCTATGCGTATACATCTAAAAATTGGCATAAATCATGACTGGAGTTTATAACTTATCCTGGCGAATATAATTCCATTTTAACCTCACATTTGCTTGAAAATATTGAACAGATTGTCTACACCATGTGGTAGAGCATTATATTAGATGAGAGGTTGCGATTTAAAAACATGCCGACATCAAAGGAAGAACAGTGTAGAAGGTTTACAAAGTATATCTTCATGCAGTATGCATTGACATTGAAGGAGGGTTCAATAATCTTCAAACCGATAAAATAATCCACTATTTAGAACAGGTTAAGATGGACCAGGCGCCGATAGACTGAATCGACAATACGTTAAGGAAGAGTAAAGGCTACATCACTTCTCTTGTTTAATATCACTATACATAGTCTACTGTGAATATTAGCTGACGAAGTACTTGAACTAGTCTACTACGATAAGGGCGTTTTAATACTTCCAAAAGCGACACTTAATTGGTCACGACCAAAGAGTCTAAATGTGAACCCATATATGACCGAAATATAATTATTTACAATCTGAAGATCGATTTCTTAACAATAAGATCAAACTACCAAACCAAAACATGAGGCAGCAAAACCTCACAGGTGCAGGTGCATACGTATAAAAGTCATATGTTGTCAGTAGGGCCTGACTCCAAGATATGAGGCGCTTTTGCAACCCTCCGAATCAATATGTCTGTAGTGTGGTGCACATCGATAGACAGGAAATATAGCCAAAAACTTCAAAGAAGCTAATGTTTAAAAAAATGGCGCTACCAGGGTGATACGAATGCGGAAGAATGGATTAAATAGAGCCTTAATTGAGGTAATTAACGCCGTACTATCTTAAACGAAAATCACGACTGATTTCACGATCTGATAGTTGGCCTTGAAGACTTAATTTGCGGAAGGTTCGAAATATAGAGATTGGAACTGTGGTATATAGGACTGTGTTATATGGGATAATCAGACACGAAACTATGTCTGTTTTCAAAATAGAGATACATGAAATCAGAGGGTATATGAATTTTACCAGTCCAAATTTGGCAAACTTAATATTTAAATAACTTCAATGATAGTCAAATAGTATTAGGGCAATAGCATCCACAAACATAAGAAACAAGAGGTCAAGAACTGTAAACAGGCATTTAACAACTTCTTTAGTCATGTCACAAGCGGTCTAAGACGAGCTAAGAAAATCCCATTAGCAAATTTCATCGAAAAAACTCCAAATACCAAATAAATCTCTTTCATCATAGTTCATGGAACTGTCATATGAAAATACTTCTCCAGATCATCAGTATTTTTGCCTCTTATTCTGGTTTGTTCCTCTTTCTTACATGGCATTATTTGAATAACCGTTGCGATATTGTTAATTTCATGCGGATTATGAAATGTCTTCTATGATTAACAGTTCACAGCTTTACTCAGTTTAGAAAAATATCAACAGATAATGCTTAACAAAACTATACATTTAATGCCAAATAGGTTAAATGGAGTGCTAGACTTTAAGGGATATCCTACTAAAAATATAAGCAATAACATTTTGATATATAAGGCCTTTGAATTTCAAATTTACTCTGAGTTCTTGGAGGGTACCTACTACACACTTGCTTTGCAAAAATATGGAGTCACGTTTTCCTTATTTTTTTATGGTTTGTGAAAAACATTAAAATTTTTTTTAAATAAAACAGAAGATAATTAAGGAAAAAAAATAACATCAATTATTTGTACATGTTGTTACGAAAATGAAAAATCTAGATAGCTGTGTTTTGCTTTGACATCGCTTAACAATAAAATTATAAACAAAAGCTACAAACACAAAACAATGCAGTAAATAAACCTGTTTACAAATTATCGTACTGCTTAATATAACAACAAGAACCAGCATAAAAAATGGTAAACAAGTAAACAAAACCCACAAACAATACTATAATAATAAACGTAAACAAAATACACAACCAACAATAATGAATGTAAACAACGATGTTTACATTTATAGAGATTTCGAGAAGGCGAAGTCACGAACATTCGCTTTCAAGTTCACCCTGCCGTGTAAAAGGCAAGGTAAAGCAGGCGAGTGAGCTAGTGAGGTTCAGTCAGTCTTGTGAGAAGACGCAGTGAGTTTGAGGAGAGTAATCGTGGTTTGAAGATCTCCGTTACAAAGATCTGTCTAATAATTATCTACTAATTTTTATTGTTTATGCAAATCGTATAAACAGAGGAAAGAGAGAGAGCAATTGTTGTTGTTTACATCAGGTTGTGAACAGTGGCACACAGAATTGTGTGAATAATATAGAATTTTAATTGAAACTAAACACAAATTTATTTTTATTTGATTTGCAACCTATGAGCTCATATTTTAAAGATTTTTAAAGGTTAAAAATGTAAAAATGTTATTACGTAAAATTCATATAATTGCTAAAATATATTGTTGTACCAAGACTTTTGCCCTCAACTATTTTTGTACATTAACTCTTAAAGTATTTTATTGGTATTGTTTTCCAACATAAAATATAATTCACTTGAAAGTTTCCTAATTTCTGACTATAACATTTCAACAGTTTCAGCAACATTTTTGTTAATTGTACTGTTTATACTCTCAAGCAAATCGATTTTTGCTTTGAATTTCTACAAGCAAAATCATTTCTTTTTGCTTCGTTTTTTTTGCTTTTTTTTGTACGTTCATTAATTAATAATAAAACGAAATACGAGAAAAAGGAAAATAAAAATCCTTTTTAGCAACAACAGACATGCTTATTAAAGAACAATAAGCCAATCAAGTATTGGCTAATAAACTTAAAAGCAATAGCCTCAGAGTACAAGAGCATTTTATTGTTAATTTGGGTTAAGAGGAGCTGTTGTTAATTAGTTGTTTAAAGCAAAGTAGAAAGCAATAACAACAACAAAGTAAAGCAGCTAAACATTACAAAACAAAAAAAAAAAACAAAAAAAATTCAATAATTATTGAAAATAATTTTAACATCAAAGTTAAAATGTATTTACACAAGCAAGTATTGAAGAAAAGTTTTTCATAAAAAATAAAAGAAACTGTTTAACGTTGTTCTCTCGCTGCATAAAAGTCAAAAGTTGCTGCAAAGCAGAGAAATGCTTAGAAATATTTTGTTATTGAACATGGATTTTCCAGATCAGATCAGCAGTTAATTTAATTTCTTAAACTCGAGAAAGGAAATTAAAATGTTTATTAACTTCTATTAAATCTGAAATTTAGACATTTTTAAAATTACCAAAATTGCCAAGATTTATTACACAGTCTTCACATAATACTCACACATATTACGCTCCTTAAGCCGACAACAATATGTAGAAAAAAGCGCATCCATAGACAAAAACCCCAAAAACTAGCACATGGGTAATTAAACCTACTTTCTTTTTTGCTCTTTATTTCATATTTCATACATCATATTCTGTATGTGTGTTTGTATAGAATTAATTACAGTCTTTGGATTTCAAATAGAGGACAGTTGATGGTATTTAAAAAATATTTGAACAAAAAGTATGTAATTTTTTTTTTTGGTATCACATACAACAAGAATTAATCTTTTAAATTACAGTATGTGATAATAATAATAATAATGATTACAAAAAATAGACGAGATTTTATACAATAAAATAAAAGTAAAAAAAGTAAAAAAATTATATCAAAATATTAATATTAATAAGTGCTCTGTTTGATATTGCCAATTGAGTACGATTAAATAAATAAGATGGTTCTTGAGTGTAGATAACTTTGTGTAGTAAAATTAATGCTTTGATTTTAAGTAAATCCATTAATTCAACACTATATAATCATTTGGAATACTGAAAAGTACCATCATATCTTCTTATGCCGTAGACATATCTAAGAATCTCATTATACGCTACAGTTAATCTAGTTTTACTTGTTGAATCGCAATAAGCATTAAGTACGTTTTCGCAAGAAGGACACAAATATTAAGAGGTGCAATGTGTTGTAGGGGATATAGCATTCTGAGCATGGAAAAAATTGTTCCGGAGACAGAATTTATGTGGGTATTCCATTGAAGAGATTTATTAAAAATTATACCAAGGTTTTTTTTGCTGATTTTACTGTTGAAATCTTTTTATTTCCTAAAGCGATCGGAATATCAACGACAATATTTTGATTACGTTGGGATATAATTAGGCCTTTTGACTTTGTAGGAATCAGGTATAAGCCATTAAGTAAAAATTGTTGTATATCTTTTTACAAAGTTATATCACGGTTTACAGAGTCGAACGCTTTGAGTGGCCCAGGATTACCAAAAGTGTGATACAACCATAATCGGTATTGGATCTTATATCTTCAGGTACACTTAACTGCGAGGTAACACAGCTATGACCTGTTCCAAATCCAGATTGTTTGCTAAAGACCAGCTGATAGTCATTTAAATGAGTACTAATTTGGTTGTGTAACAGTCGTTACAATACAGTCATTCAACACGATCATTGCTTGGAATGCATTAATGCCACACAGGTTTCGGAGATTCAGAAGTCGCCGTAGTCTAGGAGGTAGTGTGTTGGCTTATTAGACGTAAAGCCAGGGTTCGAGCCCCAGGCCAGACGTCAAATCAAAATACAAAAAGTATTTCTTCGGCGACTTCCTCTCAGCAGATTTCTGGCAAAAATTCTGGGAATAAATAAAATTGCCATGAAAAGTCTCTAAAAAATCTGTCTGTCTGACTTTAAACTGTAGGACCCGCCACTTACGTATAAAATTAACACACACAACGTAAGTGGTGTGAGAAACTATGTCGTAATCCTGACTGAAGGGTTGTAATGACCAATTATGTATGTATGTTACGAAGATTCAATTGCATTATCTGAGAAAATAATGGGTGGGGATCTATCGCTTTAAATTTAAACCATCGGTTATTTCGAATTTCGCAATACTTATGTCATTCTATTCTGTCCCAATATACAGTATATTATCACCATTGAACGTAATGAATCGATTTACGATCGAGCAACGTTGGGATTTATTGAAAATTTATTACCAAAACAAAGACAATTCGTCCGAAATTTAATTTTTCATTTTTTTTTGCTCATACAAAATCAAGCAGTGGCTGAGTGTATCAACATCAACTCGTCATAGTTTTCAAGAATTGAACAGTTGACGCACCAGTTTATGTCTAATATTGCGATCTCGGTATGACTATTGGTTCAAGAGTTGAAGTCGCATGACCATTCGCTTCGCTAGATGAGCCAATAAGTCACTGTACGATGCTGTTGATTTTGCAAAAAAAAATCTTCTTTTCGTGTGAAGCTCATTTCCGTGTTGGTGGGGATACGTTAATAAGCGAAATTGCCGTATTTGGAGCTCAGAAAACCTACACGTGATCTTACACAAGCCAATGCACTCATTACAAGTGACTGTTTGCTACTGCTTGTGGAGCAGAGGCATCATTGACACATATTCCTTTGAAAATGAAGGCAGAGCAAACATTACGGTCAATCTAGGCACCTATCACATTATGACACCCGATTTTTTTAGTACTCGCATTTAATGGTATTGATGTGAAGAATGTTTGGTTTAAACAGAATGATGCAACTTCCCACACATCTCATGCAACAATCCATTTATTGCATCAAATGTTTGATGGCCGTTTAATTAGACGAAATGATGATATCAATTGGCCGCCAAGAAGCTGCGATTTGACGACGTTGGACTATTTTCTGTGGGGCGAAAAGTATTATGCCGACAAACCAGAGACAATTGAGCATATGAAGGCAAACATTCGTGATGCCGTTGCTGAGATATGACCAGATACACTCGAAAAATTGCACAAAAATTGGTCCGATTGAATGAGGTACTGTGAGGCCCGACACGGTAGTCATATGAATGAAATAATTTTCAATTTCTAACGGGAACAATTGTACTTCACAACAAAAGAATAAATTTGGTAAAGTTTGAAACAATTTTTGTATTCGGATTTTTAATTTTAATATTTTAATTGGCCCATGTTTATATTGAATCATCTATGCATTCTCAATAATAGAAATTTATGTTATATCTTGCATGAGAACTTGCATGAAACCTTTTTTTAAGGTAGCTGAATCTGATTGTATAAACGATTGTTGTTTGGCGTTTTCGTTGGTAAGAGCTTCTACTAGGGTCTACTACATACATACACACATAATTGCTCATTACAACCCTTCAGTTAGTATTACAACCAAGCTTATTACACCACTTACGCTGTGTGTGTTAATTTTATACATGAGTGGAGGGATCTACAATTTAAAGTCGATTCCGAACGACAGATTTTTGAGAAACTTTTCACGCCAATTTTTATTTATTCTCCGAATCCTTTGCCACAAATATGCTGAGAGGCAGAAGAAATATTTTTTTTATATTTCGTTTTGTAGGAGATGCCTGACCTTGGGTTTCTTCCGTGGCCTCACTTCTAATAAACCAACAGGCTACATACTAGACTAAAGGTTTCCTACTTGAATTGATATTCGTTTCGCCTTGTTTAAACTTGGCAGATTACTTAAAGGATGTGTTGTCTGGTGTAAAGTCCGTAAAATACTCTTCAAGTCAAGCCTTGGCTTCAACAGTATATTTTCTTTTTACGCCAGGAAGCAATGTTTTATTAACCCGTACCCACTGCTTGCAACATAACTGTATATCTTTTTGTTGTTGTTGTTGTTGTTTTTTTTTCATATAAAATACTTGCTAATATATACATATATTTGTTTGAAAAGAATCCAAAAACTATTCACAGTTTACCAAACGGAGGAAAAAGTAAAGGAAAAAAAGAAGGAGAAACGAACAGTATTTTACAAAAACAAAAAAAAGAATTAAAATATCCTGCATGTCCTTTTGTTTTCGCATGTGTATTGAATATATGTATGTATGTATGGGTTTTTTATATACATATGAATTTCAACTGTTTGTTGTATGCTGCCATTCATTTTGGTTCTGGCATGCCATGTCCCATTGTTTCCTTTCCTTTGCTGCACACATATGCAATACGGGCATGTGTCCGAGATTTTTATACAAAAGGTACCAGCTTTTTTGTTCCAATTTTTACTGGGTTTTGCTGGAAAAAAAAACAAAAAGGAAAGCGCCATAAAGTTGCCTTTGTATTAAAAAGATAAGTAATTCATACAAAAAATTATTAAAAAAATCATTAAAAAAAAAACCAAAAAAACGAAAAAAGTTTATTAAAAGCAAATGTCTGAGTTAATATGGAATTATTTTTTCAAACCGTGTTTGTTTTTGTGTTTTTGTAATGGTTTTTTTATACCTTTTATTATGTATGCAGAATATAATAAAGATTTCAAAAAAAACCAAAAAAAAACTCTGTTGTTTCAGTATCTTGCAGTCCAATTGTGTGGTGAGTGTAAATGAAATGTTTTCCTTACATGAAATTGTTACCAAATAGCCGGAAGAATTTTTAACATATTCAAACGAAATATTGGGTGCATGATTATATAACAATTCCATTGTCTTAAAATAATAATGTTTTATCCATTAATAATAAAAGAAAGAGACACAAAGAGAGAGAGATATTTTAAATAAAAAGATTTTAAATTTAAATTCGTTGACCATCGGCCAATGACAGATTTAGCTTAACATAGGATGTTAAGAATAAAAGCAAATTGGACTGGTCGAGCCTATGTGTTTGATGTCGTACACATACATACACGCAAAATTGGTCATTACAACCCTTAAGTCAGGATTACGGCCTAGCTTCTCACACCACCTATGTTGTGTGTGTTAATTTTTATACATAAGTGGTGGGACCTACAACTTAAACTCGACTCCAAACGACCTATTTTTGAGAAACTTTTCATGGCAATTTTATTTACACTCAAAAGAATTTTTGCCATAGGAAATATTTTTCATATTTTGTTGTGTCAGAGGTGACCTGGCGTTTGTACCGTGTACTCACGTCTAATAAGCCAATGCACTACCTACTAGATTATTGCGACCTCATAGGATGAGATAAGAATAAAAGAATATTGGTCTGGTCAAACCTATGGGTTCGATGTCGTACAAACTTCATTAATAGGTCAACCTGTTTCTGAAGAAATGGCCTCCGATCGATATCGGAAAAAACTATATTTAACGGGGAATATAATTTTTCTTCCAACAGTTCCAACAGTGTATGAACTCGTCAATGACATAGACGTTGTTGACACACATACATAATTGGCCGTTACAACCCTTCAGTCAGGATTACGGCCTAGCTTCTCACACTACTCATGTTGTGTGTGTTAATTTTATACACAAGTGGCGGGACCTACAATTTAAAGTCGACTCTGAACAACAGATTTTTCTATATTCGACAATTTCGTCTGTTTACATACCATAAATAACACTCATCGCTGACGAAGATTTTTCGATGAAAATTAAGATCAGACTTTGTTGTACGGAAGTGAAACCTGCTTAGTATCGAATACCACCGTACAAAAACTATACGTGCAAATGCCTACACAGCAAATGCCTCAGATTCATATGCAAAATATTCTGACGTAATAACATGAGCAACATGGATCTGTGGAACCTTACCAATGAATAACCCATAATAACACAAATAAGACGTAAAAAATGGACATGGATCGGCCATACTCTTAGAAAGAATACGGATAGTATACCATGAATTGCACTTGAGTGGAATTCTCAAGGCCGTGGCAGGATAAGAAACAGGAGAGGATTCCATCGTGAAGATCTAAGACAGTGCAATCTTACATGGGAAGTAGCCAACCGGATAAGATGGAAATTCTTTGTGGATGCCTTATGCTTCCAAGAGGGGTAATGAAAAAAAACTTGACAGAAGACGTAGCTTTAATTAGAGATCACATTAGAAGTCTCTATACTTAAAAGTAAAAAAAATTCATAAAAATTAAGTCCCTCTTAATATGTTTTTAAAACGTTTTCTTAGTTAAATATTGCCGCCTTCATATTTCTGTATTCCCCCAATTTTCTTTCCTTGCATTTTACCCTTCAAATCTTTGAATTCATGAATTTATTTTAACATTTTCATTTCATAATTACTCGTACTTTCAAGTACGCAATGCAATTACAAGTAAATGCATCCTTAGGCTAAAAAGTTGTTTGCTTAAATGGATATCGTTTAGATTGCATTCCACTTTACTTTCTCAGTATAATCGTTTAGAGTGGTATTTATAAATGACTTAAGAAAAGTTTCTTCTTTATTTCGTTCAACTTCTTTCATATTTTTGTCAATAACTGTATAAATTAAAAAGGAAGCTGATCACAAAACAAGTGGTTTTGGTTTATTTATTCATCTTTTTCTGCGTATTTTTATTGTACTTTTTTTCAGTTTTTCCTTCTGGTTAGCATTTCACCATGGGAAGATGGTCATGAAAATTCAGTGTGATGTTCCCTAGAACGAGCAGGTACCGAAAGAAGCATTAAAGTGCCTCGGTTTGTTAAGACGGTGCAAGAAATTCTACACTTATCTGATCCCATTACTATTTACACCACTTATATCCAACCAAGAGTGGAATGCAACTCGTATGTATGGGCCGTTGCCTTAAAGTCTACATTGAGGCTTCTCGACTGCGTACAGAAGAGGGTGAAGGTACTCATTAATGACGGTAGGTTATCACACTCGATTAATTGATTCATTGCAGCATCCTCGATATATGGCTTGTGTTTAACTGTTCTACCGCTGCTGCAACGGATTCTGCTCTAGAGAGATAAGGGATCTTGTACCCGATAATAGTATATTCTTACGTAGCACTCGTCTTCCACGCAGGCTACATACGTTTGTGATTAATTGCCCAATGGATCACATACTGTATTACAAACAGAATTCATTCTTTATTAGTTGATTCATGGAAGCAACGTCGCAATGTGGCTTGTGTTTCACTGGTCTATCGCTACTACAACGGATTTTACTCTAGCAAGGTAAACGGACTTGTTTCCGTTAATCGTTTATACTTACGTAGCACTCGTCTTCCACGCAGGCTCCAAACATTTGTGATCAATTGACCACTGGATCACACACTGTATTACAAACAGAATTTATTCCTTAGCTGAACTATCTATACATGGAACTCCCTATCTGCAGAGGTGTTTCCTGCAACTTATAATATAAAAGGCTTCAAACCTAATGCCCACAAACACTACTCCCTCTGTCTTCCTTTCTATAACCTATTTCCTAATTACAACGCAATGTACTTCAAAAGAAGGGGCCATCCCCAAAATGTTGCTGTTAAATAAATAATCCGTGCCTATACTGCAAAAAATGAACTCGTCAGAATAAAGCAAACACCCACAAGAGAACACAATTGTTACAACAAATAAAGAATTTTGTAGTCCCTCAGGACGAAGTCACGAACAGTTGCGTTTCCTGGAACTTGAACTGAATGTTCCTTCACACTGTTTGTAGACTTCGGAACTGATATGACGTTATTACAATATATTCCTATCTAGAAGATTGTAAAAATTGATTGTTAGAAATTTTTTGTTAGAAGGGAATTGGCTACAACTCGTTCGGCATATTCCAAGGACATTCAAAATTGCAATTTGGGGGGAATTGTGCCCCATGTGACTCTGACTTTAAGCGGTATTGGATAAGTGACTTACAACTTCCTCATTAACTATACCAACTCTATAGTTTTAGGAAATGCTTTGCTACGAGACTAAGTAATAAAAGTGTACGGAGTAATTTGAAAGCTTTATACTCTTGAAAGACTTACAATTCTGTAGTATTCGGTGGAGCCAAACAAAAATACTATGTTAGGAGAGAGGGTGATCGATCCAACAGTTAAATAATCAGAATCCATTAACGCTCCAGTATCTTTTCAACGAAAGTCAAAGTTCGATTCAACTTAAGCAGGAAGTACTGACAATACAAGGCTGTATCATCTGACAGGTCGCTATTTATTCATTTTGCTGCAATTTTGTTGACTCAATAGTGATATGAGACTGCCTGGTTAAGCTGAAACAACTAGACAATTATTAGGACTTCCTCTGCTAAATACCAGATCATGTGGTAATACGCGATCATGAGGGGAGTTCCCACAATACTTATTAAGTTTCCGTGCAGTAAGAACAGGAGGTTGGTAGAATATAGGTGAAGTCGCCGTGGTCTAGTAGATAGTGTGTTGAGTTATTAGACGTGAGGGCATGGTCAAATACCAGATCAGACATCCTCAACATAAACAAAATATGAATAAATATTTTTCCGCGACTTACTCTCAGTGGATATCTGGAAAAAAACTCTAAAATTGCCATGGAAAGTTTCACAAAACTCTGTCGCTTGGAGTCGACTTTAGACTTTAGGTCCCGCCACTTATGTTTAAAATTAAACCACACAACAAAATTGATGTAAAAAGCTGGGTCGTAATCCTGACTTAAGACATGTAATGACCAATTCTGTATGTCCGTATGTATAGCCAGCGAAACTGAAGATGGAGGAAGCCTAGGTAACAATACATGAAATAGATTTCAGTTCTACATCAAAATGGGGATTGAGAATAGTAACTGGCCGTAAAAATAGCCTTTTAGATTCAGGGAATATTTGTTTAGAGTAGAGATTACTTCAAGCTTAAGATATGAACAGGAAAACGTATACCCAGAGCACATACATGGAATTCGTCTGACAAAAATGCACGTCCGAATAAAAAGTTTGCAGCTTATTTTCGGCAGTAAGTTATCCTTAGAAACTGCAGACAGCATTTTTACTTTTGCACCTGTTCACAGCTATAATAAGAACAATAAATTCGTATTTTGAGACTTCATACAAATAATCTATTCAGGAAACACTCTGACACTCCTACAAAGGATAACGGTATTGTAAGATCAATATCATCAAAGCAATTCTGTGTTTGAAGAAGAGTCAATGAGCTAATTTCTCACGACAATATCTAATAAAAACACCACAATACATTCCCACAAAGGTTGTAATTTCTGAGACAATAACAGATGATCACCCTATTATTTTAAAAAGCCTTTCAATTGGGAGTTTTGAATTTTGACAGTTGATAACGGCCATCTTAGCAAATTAGTTGTTAGTTATTCAATCTGCTTTGCCACATAACCGTGGCAACAGGTAAATAATAAATTTGATTTATCAATATAAGTGTTCTGTTCGGGCGTTTCACCCATTTTACTATCGTAATAATCATCTTACCGAGCGGATTATTCGCAATGTGGTGGAAAAATTAGTGTCCTCTAGTTCAGCAAATGATAGACCAACACCCGTACATCGAGGAAATCAGCCGCAGACGTCAACGTTACTCGTGAGAGTATATAGGAGAATCCGTGGCAATCAATTTAGAGTAGCTTACAAAAACTTGGCATTTCACAAACCATCGTTATTTGAGGACAGGCCATCACTGTCAACGGTGAAGTATAGTGATACGTCAATGATTATCAGCTTATTTTGGCCTGAGTTTCATAATCTGGATGCCAACCATATCTAACTCCAATAGGACGGCAATTTTACTTATTTATTGTCTAAGCATTGCCTTGAAAAATTTATTGAAAATTGAGACTGCAACCCATTGTGCTATCGCAGAGAAAGAATGTCCACAAGAATATTGTCAACCTTTGCAAAATTAATTGAACAACTACAATACGAAGAGGAACACAACAAGCATTATACTGAGAGGCAACAACATCCAGTAAATTACTTTGAGAGATGAATACAACTTATTTACTACAACAGGTTTTTAATTAAAATTATGCCCCAAGATATCATACTGTTTCGGCATTAGACGGAAACGTTTGTTTAAACTTTTTTTGCTTTCGTTTTTGCTGGCTTCATTATACTCCCTAACAGTTTAAAAGAGTTTACAAAAGATTACTAAGGTTTGGCAATTTATAAAGCATTTGCGAATGTTTTCTCTTTGATAACGAAAAAAAAAAATCAAAAAAAAAACAGGACCAAAGTTTTTGTTAAAATAAACAAATTTTCATTTAAATTAGTTTTTAAACTCTTTAGTTTCAAAAAAAAAATGAGTAGAAAGTACAATTTAGTTTAAGAACAGGGACAGAGAAAAATTTAGTCCGTAATATGATAGACACTAATACGTCAACTTAAGTTAAACGATTGAATGTAAATCATAATAAATTTAATGACGTCCTTAGCATTTCTTCTTAGCAAATCATTTGAAATTCAAGTCCAAGATCTAATTAGTCTTCATATATGAGCTTCTGTTTAATTATTTAATTAACCAATAACTGTGTATGCCATAATAAGCTTACGATATTTGGTTTAACCTCGTTATAGGCCTCTAAAACAAAATTGTTTAATTGGAGTGTGTTGTATTCATGAATAATTTTCTTAGAATACTATGCCCACCACACATACAAATAATAAATAAATTTACTTAAATTATATCTGACAAGGCATTGGCATTAATTAAATTCAATTATGTTTTGAGTTCTGTAAAACTGGTTACATGTTGTTAAATCATAATCAAAACTAACAACAAGAAGAACAAAAATTGACGTCATAAAACAACATTGAAGCATTGAACCGATTTCTAAGGAAAGTTGTCACCAAGTTGTTTAGCATGGCTCGATAGGTCTCGACATTCACCGTAACTGCAAATCCTAACTTATTTCCCCCCAGCGTTAATTTTAGTGGATTTAGTGGCTTGAGGTTTGTCATCGCTTCAATACGAAAATGTTGCTTATTTAAGTATATATCTAATCAGATACTCAAAACTATGGTCTACATTATCATGTGCAGCGGACTTAAATCAAATAGAGGTTTGTTTGTTATGCGAAGGCTCGTTATATCTTGCCTATTAACCCCACTATGACCGTTTCGAATTTGCCATTGATTGATGTGATAAGTATTGATGAGACCATCATGGTATGCATCCCGTACATAATTCCTGACTTGTATCCCTAAGATTTTTCTTTGCCTGAGGTGCTCTCTACATGAGCTCTTCATGGCAACTTACTATTTAGTGTTATAATTGTCAGTGTTATTTGTTATGACTCGCCCATAAGTCGAATATATTTCCATTTAGGACATATGTACATATATTATTGGTCATTATAACTTCAGTCAGCTTTACGACCTAGCTTCTCACACCACTTATACTGTGTGTTTTAATTTTATACCTGCGGGACCTACATTTAAAATTCGACTTCGAACGGCAAATTTGTGAGAAACTTTTTCATGGCAATTTTATTTTCTCTCAGAATTTTGGCAGAAATCTGCTGATAGAATGTCGCCGAAGAAACATTTTTTTGAATTTTGAATTTGAACCTTGGTCTTACGTCTAATAACCCAACACACTATCTACTAGCCTACGGCGCCCAGGTTTATGCTCAGGCCCTCTACCATACACCAATTACTTAAAATCTCAAGAGTTCTTTAAATAATTTCGCAAAGAGTATTTTTTAATTTACCTCTTGCCATTAAAAGTACACCACTTGCACATTCTTGGCAGTCGATGCCAGCCATATAGAGTTTTTCCATGAGGTCATCCACGACCATGCCTCACAATTAGTGGTGAAAGTGATGTTACCTACGGGCATCCCTTGACTATTCTGAACCTTACCAGCTTTGTGACAGTTTTCTTTCCCATACTGGTTCTGTTCAGTTGGTCCCGCGTAGGTGTGACTTCAAATTTCTGTATTTATTTCTATGGGGATATGTTAAGTGTTTGGGTGATGTTGATAACATAGCAACTCTTGAGCCGCTGGAAACCAATATTCACTATTAACGCCATACGGCAATTTTATTAAAAAGAAGTCAAAAATTCGACAGCGCATTGCAATTCCACAGAATGTTCCTTATGGTTTCATACTACGCGAGACGCAGGCTGCGCTCTGTCCTGTCGAGAAAACGTAACCAACTGATAGGAAACCTTCAATGACGCCTTTCGTACTTTGTAAAGCGTTTCTTCGGAGAAGACTCTCTCTAGTTAATGCTACAAAAGACTCTAGACCTTGCCTATATCTATATATGTATATCTGCTGCAGATACATCTTCTTCAGCAGTTTCTTCGCAAATTACAAATTTGTTCACTACAACGAATTTTAGAAGATGAATACGAAGCCTGTACTTTTAGTGTTACAAATAGAATTCGATCAGCTTGAATGACACGTGGCTATATGCTCACATGTATGGGCTTCTATGCTTATAAGCACTGTCATGCAAGAATACTGTATTAGAAAACATACCTCTGTACAACTTTCTCAAATGTAAGACTAACAGGTCTGTAGGATCTGCTGTAGCCGGGGAAATTATTGATCCTTCTTACAGTCTTTGTTTCTGTATCCACTCCAAATTGTCATTTGATTATTAGTGACGATATTAATTTATTGGAGTCTAGTAGGTAGTGTGTTTGCTTATTAGACGTAAGGCCGCAGTTTAAACCTAAAGTCAGACATCTCAAACGAATCCAAATATGAAAAATATTTCTTCGTTGACTTCCTGTCTCTGAGACTCTGAGAGTTGATAAAAATTGCCAATAAAAGTCTCTCAAATATTTGTCATTTGGAGTCGACATTATATTGACACTCGTGTTTAAAATTAACACACGCAAGATATGTAGGTGTTGTGAGTTGTAATCCTGATGAAGGCTTTTCGTTAGAAATATTTCTGTGCAATTTCAATTATCAGTTTCAAATATGATTTCAGCGTCGCTCCTTTGGCAGTAATCATAGTGCATCTTGTCCTTAAGAATATGTATGTATGTACATATGTAATCATATTAAATACGTTTTTTTAAGTTTACCAAATAATCAGAGATCCAGATCGTACACAATACTTCCTCTAGGAAATCTGTATTATGATCTGTATTGTGAACGCACAGTTTAATTTCTTGTTCCGTTCTATATCCATGTTTTGACACATCCATATAGCATTGTCTGTTCACTATGGAAGTCGATCTCTTATCAAAGTGACAAAATTGATCGCGTTTGAAATGGATTCTGTCTGTATACGTTCCAATGTTACGGTTTCTGAAGCTTCTCTTCCTAAAGTATTGGCTGACTATTAATAACTCTGAATTCGTAAACTGCTTGCTTAAAAAATAGCAAGTAATTGTTCGACAAAGTCATTTGCATGTATATAGTCTGGCATCAGAGTGACAAAATTGATCACGATTGATAAGATAGATATTCGTGTATACGTCCAGTGTCTCCATATTATTCTAGTGATACGATTTCCGGAGTTTATGTTCCTAAAGTATTGACTTAGCAAATAACTAATAATCCTTTGACAAAGTCATTTACAAGTACGTAGTTTTAGCACAAAAACGTATATGTTTTGTATTGAAGATAAACTATAAACTACCATAAGCTTAACTTCATTTACTCTTCGCAAAATCCTAACACATTTAAAGACCGTGATTAATGGCATTTATTATAAAACAGTTAAATTAAGATTCTCTTCTAAGTATCTCTTGAAATATTTCAATTTTATTTCGTATATTTTTCATGTTATTTTTTTTTCCACCCCATTTTTATCCAGCATCTACGATATGCAATTGATAATCATTGCAGTATTATCCCCAATACAACTACAATACGAGATGGACATTTTAACAAACATACAAACAAACAAACACTTGAACCTAAACAAATACGAACAACTTGGTGATGTGATACAAAAAAAAATCAGAAGCAGCAAAATTTACTTGCATACATACAAATACAAACCAAAACATTACAGTTATTTTAGTTTTATTTTCATTTCATTTTCTTTAACATTTTATTCTATGTTCAGTAGGGGGTTCTTTGTTCTTCTATACGATTTGGTATGGTGTGGTATGGTATGGTTGGGTTCGGTTAGTAGATTTGCTTTGGTTGGGTTTGATTCAGTTTGGTTTGATTGTGTACTTGGTAACCCTCATAACAAGAAACTTAATGACCTCTCTGTTAGTTGTTATGTGACATAATTCCCAGCTTAGCCATTACAAATGAGTGCTGCTACTGCTGCTACTGCTGCCACTGCTGTTTTCTTTTGTAATACACCAGCTTGTGTTCCATTCTTTTCTTTTGTGTTTTTCTATGACTCTCTCTGGCTGTCTCTCTGTCTGTATTTGTATGACTGTTGTTGCAATGGAATGTAAGTACAGATGAAGTGGTACATGGTTTTGCTTAAGGAAGCTATCACAAGGAAATCTGTAAAAGACAAAATGAAAACAACAACAACAACAACAACAATAAACGAATACAACAGAATTGACTAGTATATGTATATACAAGGATCATAACACTAAAGGGATACGATGACGTTATAAGAAAAAAACCAAAATAATAAAAAAAAACTCTCATTCGAGTAGCAATAGAATTCAACTAAGAAATGAATTGCTTCAACTGAAACTACAAATGTGGCACTTATGTGTCAACAAGCAAAACTTTTCGAAAAAGGTCAACCGTAATTCGATTGGAATGGTCGAATATTAAGGGCGAGTTTCATGTTTTATTTTTTGTTAATGGAGTAAAAAATTTTAAAATTATTTATCCGTCAGGTCAAACGGAAGTTTAAAGTTCAACTCAAGTAATAATCGTTTAAAGGTAAGGTACTAGAATGCAAATTGTGTTAGTTAAGTTGGAGGTCAATAGCTTACAATTTTTGAGTTATGTTTTGTCATTTAATTTAACAGAATTACTTACAGACTAATAAAGCTACAGTGTACCCTTGGCATTTATATCGATGACTCTAAAATACTGCGGTGAATGTATTAAGGATTCCAAATATTAATTATTAGTATAGGGGTCCTAGCCATTAAAGAATATTTTGAAAGCGTTGTAATACTTTTCGTTGAAAGTCTCATAATTTACTCGGACAGCCAGGCTTTAAACAAGTACATTAAGAATGGTTCCTCGCTGTCCATCCTGTTCCATAATTCAAAAGTCGCTCATATATTGACTTCAAGACATTGACATTTAGAAGAGAATTGAACTGTTGATGAACTGGTGAACAATAGAACGAAACGTACATTCTTCGACGTGTTACGGGGAATATGTATTCCGATTACTTACTTACTAGTCGTTACATTACATTACATAGCTTCTCACACCTCCCATGTGGTGTAGGTTAATTTTATTCATAAGTATCGTGACCTATTGTTTAACGTGTACTTCGAACAACAGATTTAAAAACATTTCAGCGCAATTTTATTCACTCTCAACAATTTTGCCAGAAGAATCATCGTCGAAAAAATTTTATTTTTCATTTTACGTTGTTTTCGAGATATCTGAGCTGGGGTTTGAACTATAGGCTCCTGTGTAATAAACCTACACACCTCATATTATCTCAGTTAAACTAGGTATTCTCCAGATATATATGAACAATTTTAACAGACTCTTAATACCGCACGTAGTTACCGTAGTCTAGTCGGGAGTGTGTTGGCTTATTAGATACCAGTCCAACGTTCAAACTTCAGGTCAAGACATCTCCAACTAAACGAAATATGAAAAATATTCATAGGCGACCTCCTCTCAGCATATTTCTGCCAAAAACTCTGCGAGGGTAAATAAATTGCCATGAAAAGTTTCTTAACAATCTGTCGTTCAGCGTCAATAAACTATAGGTCCCGCCACTCATATATAAAATTAACACACACAGTATAAGTGGTACGAGAAACTAGGTCGTAATCCTGACTGAAAGGTTGTAATGACCACGTACGTACATATGTATAGGCTTTCTAGTCATTACATAGCATTTTGAAAGCTTTGCAATGCTTGGTGGGTGAAGGAATTTTTCCTGAAAATTTCTTAAATTACTCGCACAAAAAGACTGAGAACAAGTTCCTCAAGAATGTCATCTCGTCGTGGGTTTTTTTATATCAATTTTCAGGGACTTGAGATGTAATCGAAAATTGCATTGCTGATCAACTGGTGAGTACGAAGTTTTCAATTTTCTACATGTAACAGGGAATAGATGTTACGACTATTTAATTACTTAATTAGACTCTGCAATCCCTTAGTCAGGATTGCAGTTCTAGCTTATCACATCACCCAAGCCGGGTCTGTTAATTTTATCGGTGAGTTACAGGACCTACAGTTTAATGTCGACATCGAATGGCATATTTAATAAACTTTTTGTAGCAATTTTATTCACTCTCACAGTCGTCGAAGAAATATTTTATTTTTCATGTGATATGTCGTATTGTTAGAGGTGTAAGAGCTGGGTATTGAACTATAATCTATAGTGTAACCAAAATACTACCGTTCTCCGTTCGTTTTAAAAGTATATATTGATAAACCCTTCATCGCATGGACATCCATCGAACAACTGCAATTCTCTCTGAACAGTGCTCTTTTGGTAAGAATGAGGATGCAAACAAGGAGGTATGCATTGTATGTATACCATGGCGGTCAGAGCAATAGTAACCTATGGAGCTAATGTGTGGGCAGACAGAACAGTTAAATTGGACTTGTGCAAGACCCAGAGACAAACATGTGTAGGCATAACAAGACAGTGAGAAACTGTTTCATAATGGCATTGGATGTTCAGTTAGATTTAGGTTCGCTGCACATGGTAGTGAAGACAGAATTTTTGGAGTCTATGGCCAGGTTGATGGGAGACAACTCTCACATGAAAATCATTAGGGTATTTTGGAACCTAAAGAATTCATTGGTTGACAGTTTGCTCCTTAACTGTCCCCCAGTAGACTCCATGATTCTGGGAAATGTTTCATAAGCAGACTTTTTATCAAAAAAGGATGAAGCAGTATCTGTTAGCTGCATAGTCTTTTAAAAGAGGGAACATTTTGTGTGCCACAGATGAAGCAGTTTTTGGAACCGTAATAGAAAATTTCGACACCCATAATGAATTTCATGAGCACATTTTAAGCAGAAATCAATACCATCGAAGGGGTGAGTTTAACTCAACTTGGATAAGGGGAAGAAAAGACAGGATATAGCAGTAATATCTTACAGTCAGGCACTTGGGTCTTATGGGGTTAAAATGAAGATAGTAAGGGACTGCCTGAAAAAGCCGGAAAGGCTAGGTAGTGTTCTAGGTCATGTGATAATTCTCGACAAGAAGCAAGCAGACGACCTTACGTAGAGGGGAGCTTTCACTCCACTTATGCAACCAAAGCCCTTCTGTGGAGTGGAAGCGAATGTTTGTAAAGGTGTGTTCAACGAAAGGGAAGGCAGAGAGATGCAAAGACTCTTCTCAAACTAAGTGAATTTAAGGGAATCAAACATTTTGTGGGGTAATTAACGATATCGGTTGATAAACGATATTTTAACAGGACACGGTAGACTTACAGTACACTCAATTAAAAAGGGGATTATCTCGAGCACAACATGTAGATTCTGTAACGATGAGAATGAATCAATGGAATAAATTCTTTGAACCTAAATATTAGGCATTAATGCAACCTAGAAGTAAATCCTAAAGTAGCCATAGTGTCGTAGATAGAGTCCTTGCTTACTACAGTCGAGTTTCAAACCTTAGCTCAGACAAAACGAAATATGAAGAAATATTTCTTCGGCAAATTTCTCTCAGCAGTGTTGTGGCAAAAACTCTGAGACTAAATAAAATTGATACGAAAACTTTCTTATAAATCTTTTCCTCGGAATTGAATTTAAATTTTAGGCCCTAGAACACATGGGTAAAATTAACAGAACAACATGGGTGGTGTAAGAAGCTGGGTCGTAGGCCTGACTAAAGGATTATAATGAAAAATTAAGCAGGTAGGGAAGTAAGAAGGAAATAACTGGGTTCATACCAGAAGCTGGGCAGGGATGTTATTGTGGACATCAAAGAGCATCCTGATGCTTGTTAGGGCAATTGGAGGATAAATTACGGGAATAACTTCGGGTATATGAGTGCAGGACAATAGTCTTATCGCAGTACTAAAACAACTCTTTACCACGATAACATTTTATGCCCAATTTTTTATGAAATTCCTGAGTGCAAATTCAATTTCTTAATACATACATACATACATAAATGGACATTACGATCCTTTAGTCAGGACTACGCCCTAGCTTCTCACACCACTGATGTTGTGTGTGTTAAATTTATACATGCGTGGCGGGACATAAAGTTTAAAATCGACTCCGAATGACAGATTTTTTTGAGAAACTTTTTCATGGCAATTTTGTTTATTCTCAGAGTTTCTGTTAGAAATCTATTGAGAGGAAGTCGCCGAAGAAATTTTTTTTCATATTTTCGTTTTGAAGTCTGACCTAGGGTTTGAATCGAGGCCTCACGTCTACTAGACTACGGCGACTTCATGATCAATTTCTTAATACAGTATTTATATTGTGTACTTAAATACACTCTTATGATTTGATTAAATGAATTTCCAAATAAAAAACTTCAATTAATTAAAATAAACGTATTTAATTAATTGACAATTAAACATTTAATATCTAACCTGGTGGGTTTTATCAACACCTTTTGCCAGCATGACTGTAGGGTAAATTCCTTTTACACTTTCCACATACAGACTCCATAGAAATAAGCAGAAGACTTTTGTGCATTTGTATGCTGAAACAATTAAATTGAATCACTCATGTGTGACTGAATATATAAGTACAGAATGATTAAATTCATGCCAAGATTAAGACTTAAATACACTGAATTTATTGTGTAATTAAATATTTCACAGCTCTTATGGCAACCAAGACAAGACATGTAGAAAAGAAAGAAAGAAAGAAATTGTTTCTCTTATAATTTAATGACACAACATAAAACCAGATGGATGAATGGATCGATGAATAGACAGATTTTTTTGTATTAAATACCCCCGTATTAATTTTTATTTACGATTGGGACTCTTCGAAATGCATAAATATGATTTGGTTGTTAAAGAAATAAAAGAGAAATGTTTGTGATAAAAAATCAAGTATTTGTGCTGCTCTATTGGCATTTGGATATCAACAATGCATTGAGGATTTTAATTCATTAAATATATATATATATATATATATATATATATATATATATATATATATATATATATATATAAATATCTAAGAATTGTGGTGCATCTAAAGACATCAAAATTTCATGGCCATTCCATGCTCCCGTATACATTCATCAAAACTTTATGTTGCAAACCCGTAAATTGAATTTAATATGTTACTGAGTTAAGCTTTACTTCACATAAGAGATTATTGTCATCATAAATTTAACCAAAATGTTTATGGTCATTCTGGTTTTTTCTTGCTTTTTTATTATTATGGCTTAAAAATTTAATATCATATGTAGGAAATCATAAACTTTTTTTGAGCTCTTGACCGCAAAAGAGTTAAATACCACGAGACAGTGGTAAATGTAATAGAAAAAAAATAAAGTTTTCTTAAACGATATTAAAATTTAAATACATGGACATGATGTTTAATTTATGAAAATGAATAAATTTTATGTGTGTGGTAATGTTATGAAATTTTATAGGCTATTAAAGCTACATGGCTATGTGTTGGGTTCATAAATTAGAAATTTTTTGGACAAATTTTTGTGGCATTAATTTGAATTTTTGTATGTAGTAGTAGATTCGGCGAATCGCAATAGTTTAGTTGGTAATATGCACTGCTTATTAGATGTAAGGCCACTGTAAAAACCCCAGATCAGGCATCTCAAACAAAAGAAAATTTGAATATTTCTTCAGCGACTATCTCTCAGCAGATATTTGGCGAGGTCACTGAGAGTGATTGTTTGTCTGAAATTATATGTGGTTACTCACAACAGAAACAAGGAAGTGTGAATTATTAATAAAAAGGTAATTCTCGAAAAAAGTGACGAAGGTTAAATACTCGTCATTAAAAAGAGATACTAACCCCTCTCTCCTTTCTTTTATAAATTACACGGTGTAAATTTGTTTTGAGTTTATAATTCCCGACCAGAAGACCCTTTACTAACCGTATCTTATACTTTGATAACACAGTGCGACAGTCAAAATACACCCATCTAATGATATAGTGTAGGTTGTGAGTTTTGTTGAGTAGAACTTAAAAATATTTTTTCTATATTTCTCGAACTCTGCAAACAAGTTTTATGTGATAAAAACTGTATTTTAGATTTTTTCACACAAAATTGTTGATTGCACAAATATTGTTTAACCTATTTTCAAAATTCAAAGTTTTTCGAATAGGGGACAGATGAGCCCTTCAAATGGTATACATAAACATATGATTAAAACTTACATGTTATGAGTTTTGATGGGGTAAACTTGGAAAATATGATTTTTTTCTGATTTTTTCAAGTTTAGCTATACTTAATTGCAAAATTTAACCCTTTGTGACCGTATTAATTTAATATATGGGTGTCATGCTGGTCGGAATTAATTTTCGTTTGGTGACCTATTACGTCACTATTAGAATTACTACTGGAAATATTTTCAGAACAACTGTTATCACTTTCTTTATCAAAGTCAGTTTTGAAATAGTCAAAATAAAAGTCGTCATCGCTACTTTAAGTTCAGTGAACACTTCTTTCAGTAAATTTCCTTTTGCCATTTTATTATTTTGAAATATTTTAAGAAGCGAAATCGCCAAATCTAAGTTAAGCACAACTTATGAAATATCATTCGATTTCAACGAATTTCGAAAGCTTATCGATTGAGAGCAGACATACGACTAGATCGGAAATAAAGCTTTGGTGGCTGAAAGCAGACATACGACTGGAATAGTAAAAAAGCTTTGGTGGCTGAGAGCAGATATACGGTCGCAAAGGGTTAATTAAAAAATATGAAATGAGTGATGACATTCTGAAAGTGAATTATCTTGTGAAGATAATGACAGTTCGTTTGATCAAATTACACAAAAATTACCGTAGTTTCTAATTAAATTTTTTAATATATGATATCTTATCAGATGAACTTTCAGTTTAAAAATTTTCAAAAGTTTTGCTGGAACTTGATTGTTTATAGGATAATGTGCCAATTTCACGTTTGGGCGACTACCAGGAGTTGGCTAATATTTGTGTTTTTTGCAAATATTATTATTTCTCTTTGCGCAAACAGTGGCTAAAATTCTGGTGGTCGCTCAAACGTAAAATTCATACATTTTCCAACAAACAAACAAGATCAATCAAAAATTCTGAAAATTTTTTAAATGAAAGTTCATTTGATAAGATGACATATATTAAAAAATATAACACGACTCTTATACTCTTTAAATAATAACTACGGTAATTTTTGTCCGATTTGATCAAACGAAGTGTCAATCTCTTCAGAAGTTAATACACTTTCAGAATGTTATCACTTAGTTCATATATTTTAATTAAAGTTTGCTACTATGAACGGACAAACTTGAACAAATTCACATTTGTCAAGTTTACCTCATCAAAGCTCATAGGATATTAAGTCAAATAATAAATATTTGTACATGTTTTAAAGGCCCATCCCTCTTCTTTCTAATAAGGTTTAAATTTTGATCATCGGCATACAGTTTTGCGTAAAGTCCAAAAAAATAAAATAGATTTTAAAAAATTGTTGTTAGGGTAAAACTAACACACACAACATTAAAGTTGTAAAAAGCTAGGTTTTAATCCTGACTAAAGGGTTGTAAAGACCAATCAAGTATGTTTTTATTGGATTGTAAGGCAAAAATGTGCCATTAAATATAGAATAAAATATCGGTGAAATAATCACCACGACTATGATGAATTTTTCACCGCATTGTAGTTATATTTTCCTTATGATGTTTTGAGTCTCGGATTTTAGACTAGTAATTGGTTCTAGTTTTTTTGCGAAGAAAAAATCTCACGGCTTTAAATCGCTTGATATTCATATTAAAATTGTGTTACATAATTTGTACTGGATAATTGCTGAACGCATAGTGTGACAGGTGAAATCAAATATCGTCCAGATCCATGTCATGCATTTGAGTTCACGAGAACTTCATTATCATATTTTTGTAACGTGTGCTGTTTACAATGACTGCATCTGCCTTCGGCTACTTTAGGGGTTTCAGTCGATTCAAATATAATTGTATAGTGGTGATTTGCCTGTTCGTTGCCAGATCTCAGTGATTAATAAATGTTTGCAGTAAATGAATTGCATTCAACATTACAATCGTATATTGATTTCATGTTAGAGGAGTAAAATCGGTTATTAAGCTTATTTTCAAGTATTTAAATTGATTTACATATATTCAGTACGGCTCCAAATTTGTGATTTGCAAGTTTACTCATGCTTGAGTGAAACAAGACTGAACGTTTCGTTTTCCACGTTATTGATTAAGAATTTTGAAACGTTTTCTATACGTAGAACCTTTGTTCTGCAAATGGTAATAAGTATATATGCAGTCATCGAACACTATGAGCCAAATTGATTAACATGTTGGAAACATTACAGACGATTAGGCAAATATTACTCATTGCAGCGTATTTCAGTTGAAAATACCGATAAGTTATTAGTATACTTTTGAATAGTTAGATGACAGTAAGATCTCGTAGATGGTCATGCCAGAGCAATACAATATTTTCATGGTATGAAGATCAGATTTATTGGTCAGACATGCTCCAATCCAACTATGTTTTATATATTTCGTTCTTTCTGCTTTTTCTCTTTCAAAGAGATAAATTTCTCTGTGATTATTTGGCTTAATTTCAGTAGATCTTAATCTTCAGATCATTCCAAACGCACAGTGATATCCTGCAACCATTGGTTCCGCTAATGCATCAGCTTCATATGTAATTACTTGCATTTAGGGTTGTCGTAGGGGCTTAATTTGTTTATGATTCGAAACAAAAACGTCAATTATTTTCGGGCTTTCAAGCACCAAACGCCAAATTAAGTTTTTCAATCATTTAAAATTCTTACTTAAGTGGCTTCCAATTACTTTTCGAACTTTATTTGAACAACAAAATTCATGGTGTAATGCCTTTATGTTATTTTAGGTTAGCGAGTAGCTTGCCGTTCACAGGCAAGTTCTCTCGGTGGAATATATGGTCCATTGTGTTATCCAGTGTGAGTTAGCCCGCTTTGTCATGATCCGTTAATGGTGGATTTGAACCAGGCAGTTCCCCTAGTGGTACTCTCGCCACCACGTTTTTTATGTTAAAGCAAGATAACAGCTCCAGCAAAACATGCATCATTTTAATTTTCCTCAAAATGTATTCTTTTCGCAATAAATCTTAAGTTTGCCAAATTTTTACAAAAATATCAAGGAGAAGTTAAAAAACTTTCTTTCTCATTAAAGTTTACAATCTTATCTGTTGTAGATAGTTTTCTGCGCTGGTTTGAGAACAGAAACTAAATATTAAAATATTTTTATTTTATTCAGAAAAATAAAATACAAGAGCAACAACAACAAAAAATATTTTTATTCATAAATATACAACAGCAAACGAATAATATGCAGCATCTAAAATGCATAGAATTTTTTAAACAAATAAGCAATTTTGAAATGTTCAGCATTTTCTTTTCATTTTTATATACTCACACAGACATACTTCTATTTGTATACAAACGGAATATATTTTGTATGTATGTACATATATGTTTTACATACTCCTATAATATGTCGTATTCATTTTGAAAATCAGCATATTTGTATGCAAGGAGACACGCACTCTCTCATACGTTTGATTCCCACATTCTTGGCTGGGTATAGAGAGCGTTACATGATCGTTAAGATGCATATTTATTCCGAAATAATTGAGAAACATTTGAGAATCGTGAACAAAATTTTAAGTATTGAAATTTAGCAAAATAGTGTGTAGAAAAATGAAATATTTCTTCTGTAGAAACTAAACAATGTAACACACAAATAGGCGGTAGTTGAAGCAGACACAATGCCATTAAATTTAAAAAAGAGAAAAAGTCACAAATTTCAAAGACGTATGCTATTTCGTCAAATCAAAGGCCGTCATGAGTTGCACTCTCTAGACCATATACGTCGACACAACACCAGTCTCCTGGGTTTCGAGTCACAGTGCGGCATAAAGGGAAACAAAAAGGCGGATGAACTGGCACGGAAGGGATCGGAAATGTCTAAGGAGGAGACGGTAGATATTTGCGTTCCTACTAGAATACTTTTTAAATTGAAAAACGCAGCATGGAATTCATAAACCGTGGGTTGTCCAACATATCTGGATGTTGAATTTCAAAACTGCTGTGTCCAACAGTGAATAGCAGGAGAATGACAATTACATACTTAGGTTCGACAAGATAGCGGTTCACATTCTAAGAGGCATCCTAACGGGACACTGAGTTTTGCTAACAGTCTCGGTCTGCCCCAACAGAATTACTGCAGAAGATGCTATGATGTGTTGGAAACGGAATCGGTACAACATCTTTTATGTGAGTGCGTTGCACTTCAAAATAGACATCATCGGTTTCTGCCCGGTTTCATCCGGAACTCGGGGTGGTTCTAACCCACCACTATCGGATCATGACAAGTGGGCTTACCTAACACTGGGTAACACAATGGAACGCTTGGTGAAGTTCCCTGTGAACGCAAGCTCCCTGCTAACTTAATCTCACAACCCACAACCTATTTTCATAGTTCAAACACAATTCCACGCATCAGTAGGGATCATCTCTTTGGGTGGCTTGGTTTCTTGAAAATTTTCCTGCTATACACGAGAGTGTCACCGAAAACGTCAATAGTTGGCATTGTTTTCAACAAATTTCAGGACTTCAAACCAGCAGATAATGAAAAGCACTGGCAACTCGTCCAAAGAGCTATGGAGCAATGTGGAGTCAATACTAACTTTTCGAAAGAGTTGAAAAAAGTGCCACCTAAATGGCATAATGAATACAAATAATTATCGAATTTAAGTACCAGGAAGTTTTTATGAAATCAATGCTTTCATTACAAGCAACTCTGCGGTGCGGATTTTGCTTAGACGGCGTGATTAGGCCTTACATTTTTGTAAATGATGCCGAAATTTCAGTGACTGTAAACGGCGTTCTTGACAGGAACATGGTAAAGACTCTACTGGACGGCCTTAATCTGGACTATAATTCATTTCAAAGAAAATCGAATTATGATTGGGTAGATGGAAACATACATACATACATACATAACGACCTAGCTTCTCACACAACTCATGTTGTGTGTGTTAATTTTATACATGAATGGCGGGACCTACAACTTAAAGTCGACTCCGAACTACAGATTTTTGAGAAACTTTTCATTACAATTTATTTGCTTCTCAGAGTTTTTGGCTTCAATTATGGCTTGAAATTAGCTTAAAATCCTGTCAAGAGTAGCTACTTTATCGAATTAAACTAATGAGCTAACATAGCCTATAAGCTATTCTTGAATTGTCTGATGAATTCATTCATTCATTACCTAGAAAAAGTTGGGTTAGATAAGTTGGCGGACTCCCCTCAAAGAAAGAGGTTCAACTTATTCAGCATTTTGGCTCATTGTGATACCACAGCCAATTTTATTCTAGAGTGTATCAAACAGTCCAAAATGGAATGGATCCTGTCTAGTCATATACCCACACCACCAATCTCCACAAACAGCAGTGACCGAATCCGTTTTGATCAGAAATGTCGGTTCGAAAAACTTTGAATTTAGATTTTCGTTATGGTTTTGTACAATTGCTATCAATAAAATTGAACACCTATAAAATTTGACTCATTTAGTTGCTATTGTTAACATTACTCCAAGTAATAACGGTAATCGTATCTCCAATCAGCAAATTCTCTGAAAAGCTTTTTAATAGTTTAACGATCTAAACAATTTCAATGTTTCACATTTATTATCGGAAATAGCATATTGTTGTTGTATTTGTGCAATTGCTAGTGTTACCAAAGTTTCCAGCATATAAACTCCGTCAATACAAAATCTATGAATGTGCTGCTCACATGTGCCACTTTGTAGAATATATCGTACACCCCCCTCTAAAAATTCTGTGTGTGTTCATATTTATACGTTTTATTATACAAACTTTAAATATGTACATACATATGTACATATATAGATATACCATATTTATATATATTTACATAAGAATATATCTATGTATGTATGAAAATATGTATGTATATGTATTTAAGTAAGTATATTTATTTGTTGTCTATCGAACTAAAAATGACAAATACTTTTGCAAATTCCGTTTTTGTGCTGAGTAAACAATGTCAATTTCCGTTGAAATTAATATCACGGAAGTTTCTATTCTGTTGTGTGACATTTAACATACGAATGCATAAATATACGAGGGTTGTAGTTTATTGCAATGTTAAATGATTAGGCAACTCGTTTTATGTAGTCTATAAATAAATTTATGTTTTAGTTTTAATTAATTTTTTGTGTGCCACTGTTCACAAATTGATGTAAACAACAACAATTGCTTTTCATTGTTATTCCTCTTTACACTTTTTGCGTGAACAGTAACAATTGTACGATAGATCTTTGTAATGATTATTCTTTTCACATGCAACGCGTCTTCACACAAGTCTAACTGAATTGTTACTCTCCCTTCTTCCTTCTATATGCTACTTAAACAGTCTGATGAATGTTCTTGAAGTCGAATGTTCGTGGCTTCGCCTTCTCGAGATCTCATTAAATGTACACATCATTGTTTCATTGTTATTTGTTTCTTTCGTTTACATTGTTTGTTGTTGCATTGTTGTTTACTTGTTTATTCCCTTTTTATACTGGTGTTATTGGTATATTTTTGTTTACTTGTTTATCATGTAAACAAGTTCATTGTTTTTGTTTTTGTAGCTTTTGTTTATCATTTCAGTGTTAAACGATGTAAGACCATTACCATTTTCGTAACGATATATTAATTGTATTACAGCTTTCACTCTATATTGAGAAGCTGTTGATATGCGTTCCTTAACACAATTTAAGAAATACTTCACTCCGTCTGATCGCCTTACTATGTACACCACTTATATCACGTAGAAAACTCTGCTTAAGTACACCTCTCTTGCCATAAACACAATAGACGCAAGCAAAACAATTTTGCAATTGCAGCCTCAGGTAAGCTATATGCGCATAAAGGCAGCAAAGGCATATCATAAGCAAAACAAATAAAAAATATACAGTTCATTTATTCTCGATCAAAGGTGATCTAAAATGTATTTATATCGTATCTTTAATACCATTATTCCATGCATGTTATTGTATTAACGGCACTAATCCCCTCATTGCACAGCACAAATACTCTTATAAAAATAGAAATTACGTTAGATGCGAGGCAGCAGCATGATTGCTTGTTGTCGCGTTGCCTTTAAAATAATCAATCATATAAACACCAAAGTATTCTATTTTTGAGAGATTGCTGTAGTTGCTGTGTTGCGTCTATTGTGTTTGTAGCATCATGCGTGGGCCAGTGCCTCAAAGTTTATTGTTAGGCTTCTCGACGAAGTGCGAAAATAATTATTAGTGACAGTAGGGTATTGAACTGTATTCATTGAATAGAATACCGTCGCAATGTGGCTTGTGCTTCTGTATTCTACTGTTACATTAACGGAACGTACTCGAATAAAATAAAGGAATCTTTTTCCAAAAATTGTATATTCTTAGATCACATGCTCGATTGGTCAATGCATGTCATAATGCATTACAGACGCTCCGTAGCCATATTATTCGTATGTATAGTGCATTCAATGCTTGAAGAAGGGCAATTCCATTATTGTCAATAGATGGTTTGATTACATTGCATTCCTTTGCGTTCTTTTAAGGAACATAGTTCTGGCACAAAGCATCTTATCTATCTTCTCATTTTTTGTTGTCTTTAGCTTTATTAATCCAGTCATTTCAGCTAAGCATGATTCATCTACTGTGGCGTAGCTTTGGAAAAAGTCTTCAGTGATCATTTCCGAAGTTACGTTTGTAATCTAGCGCTTTAACTACCTAATCTAAGCTACATTCAAATCCTGCATTAATGAGCTCCGATGTAATCTTTCCTAAATTTTATCGGGTTCTCTAGAGTTCTTTGGTTCAGGATTACGACCTAGTTTCTCATACCACTAATGTTGTGTGTGTTAATTTTCCACATGAGTGTCGGGACCTACAGTTTAGAGTCGATTCCGAACTACAGATTTTTGAAAAACTTTTATATGACAATTTTATTTACTCCCGGATTTTTTGTAAGAAATCTGCTGAGAGGAAGTCGCCGGAGAAATATTTTTTCATCTGGGGTTTGAACCGTGGTCTCACATTTAAAACGCCAACATACTAACTTTTATCGTATCACATTTGCAATACTATTCGAAAACTAACTACGATATCTTGTTGCAAAGGTTTTATCACAGACTCTTTAGTTAGTAGGACAGATTTCATAACATAAATTTCACGCCAGGCTATATGGCATCTAAGCTTTCGTTTTATTTAAAATGGACTCTCAGAGCTAGTCCCTTATACATTTGTTACATTAAAATGAGCAAAAGCTACATATACAAATACAACGAACTTGTTACAAGTAAACCATCAACATCACTATGAAAGAAAAAGGGATAGACAAGTAAGCGAGAACGCAACAACAAGCAATGTGAATTAAATACACAAACAACAATGAAGTCGTGATAGAGTTTTCGAGAAGGTGAAACCCCGAATGTTTGACTTCAAGAACCTTCATCAGACTGATTACGTGGACATATGAAAAGGCAAGACAAAGCAGGCAACGCGTAGTAATAATTCAGTCAGTCTTGTGTAAAGACGCGATGCGTGCGAAGAAAACAGTCGTGGTTTGGAGATCTCCGTTGATCTGTGTAGTAGGCAAAGAATAATAGCGAACAAGCAATTATTGTTGTATTCGTAAAGTTGTAAATAGTGGCACACAAAATTAGTGAGAACAATAGAGAATTTAATTAAAACTGAACACAAATTTATTTTTATTTTGTTTGCAATCAACGAAATCATGTTCTAAACGTTTTTAAAAAGGTAAAAACATAACAATACATACATATAATAATATCAATACGGAGAAATATATGATAACGGTAAGTAAACTAGACGAGTGAACCTCGCATTTACACACATATTGCTGGTGACATTTGTTAGCTTCTGTTACTGCTAGTGTATGCATAAATGTATTCGTCTGTTTCATATGCTGCCGTTATTATTGTTGCAGTTATGGGAGTTAAAATGCCATAAACAAACAATTTCAATTGCACAACAGCATTTGGTATTTTGTCTCGATAAAGTATCAAACAATACAAGCGCATACATTTAGAGTATCGGTTACTTTATTCAAATAAAACAATATTTGTGTATACTTTAGAAAAATATATACAAATGTACATATGTGGGTATATATGTGACATGTAAAAAATAGTATAAACTACGGTGTTAAATTGGGACGACAATAAAAAGGAAATAAAAAAGGTTCGTATCAGCTTTGGCAATTGCATAGTGAAGATTCTAAATTGTGCTGGAAGCAATTTCTAAAGCGTTATTTGTTTTCAAGACCCTAGTTCTAGGATTACAGAAGTCTTTGCAAAGAGAAACTTCTTCTACGTACTGTAAGCTTTTATTCCATTGGTTAGCAATTTGGCTCGGAGGGTAGATTATATTATTGTACGCGTCATTGTGATACCACAAGTATCATTTAATCAAAGTATTAAAGAGTTCCTATAGAATACCACTTTGACTCCAAAAATAATTTCCCTTCAATGCATTCTTCAGTTCGGAGAGTTCAGTCAAATATGACGGGAAATCTAGGCACACAACCTCCGCCATTTCCATGCAAAAGATGGGTTATGAGGCATGTGGTGAAAGCTAGTCTAGTCACTCTACTCAGATTTGTAGTCTTCCAGAAGTTATGTAAGGGAATTTTGGTCTGGGATAACCGCAATTGCGCAGATCTAGTAATACCGCACGTGATCCCATTATTATTGTCGTGACGAAGTGCCTTTGTACTGCGACCAAGCGATTCATTTGACTCCCCTCTAACATTTTAGGTAACCATGTAATTGTATTCCTATAATATTTCTTCAAAGTTAAGCTCACAACTAACAGCCAGTCTTTCAGATTGTATTGTTATGTCCGGACTTTTGTACCTCCCTACAAATTGAATTGAACACATCTTTCAATGACTTAGGCGTCCACGTAGAGGATATCCGCTAGTGACTCCATGGGAAAATTGCTAATATTTCAAAGTCCATTCTCTCTGTTAAGAGAGAAAGGAATTTCCAGATTACTCCATTCATATTTGCTACTAAGTCTCGTTGCGATCCACTTTCCAAAGGGGACAGTTTAGCGAGTAGCTGACGGCAAATTGATTCCTTAGATCACAAAATCCTTAATAATATTAATCTCATACTTATCTCTCATCATGTATAATAGACTTAAATACACCAGAGACTCCAGTGCCGCTGTATGTTCGTCTGGGTTTGTCCTGTTACACTGACGCTCGCTAGTCTCTGTATTTTTTTAACCATTTCGTGGCCAGCGTGAAACAGCACCAAATACGATGTGATGGATGCTAACCAGCCCTCCGCAGAGTAATACATTACGGCGGTCCCACTGGGGGAGAGCGATTGAAGAATGTAGTGGGTGGGTTTAGTACGTAGGCACCAGTTATGGTGAATCGTTCATTCTTTTGTAGGAACAAAGAACATAAGGATTGGCTTCGTTTCAAATAACAATTTAAACAGAAATGAACTGCAAACAACTCTTTGATTGAAATGCTTTTCTCGCCAGTTTCACTTTCAAATGAGCAAAAACAGCAAAACTGGTCGTTTGATTTAAATTCTTGTATGAGCTAAATTTTATTAGCACTACAAAGACAAAGGCTAAAAAGGAGAGAACGACTACAAAGCGACATTTCAACTTGTTCATCAAGACATGCGTTATAGCAGCAGTTGATGGTTTTGAGAAGATGAATGAATTACTTCTTCATTAAATGAAGAATGTGCGAAGTGCTATATGAATTTCACAAACACACATAGTTGGTCATTACAACACTACAGTCACGATTACGATCTACCTTCTCACACCACTTATGTTGTGTGTGTTAATTTTATACATGAGTGACGGGGCCTAAAGTTTAAAGTCGGCTCCGAAGGACAGATTTTTGAGAAACCTTTTATTGCAATTTTATTTACTCTCAGAGTTTTTGCCAGAAATCTTCTGAGAGGAAGCCGCCGGAGAAATATTTTTTTATTTTGTTTTGTTGGAGATGTCTACCCTGTGCATTAACATGTGGCCTTACGTCTAATTCGACAACATACAACCACTCCAGTAGGTTGTCGTCGACTTCTTTTTTTTATAAACAGATTTTTTTGTAAAGAAATTTTTCCAATAATTCATGATAACATGGCAAATTTTCCTGAATAGAAATGTCAACACAATTTGACATTCTCATCAAACTATAATTATCGATACTTTTCATACAATTAAAAAGAAGCATATCCAGCAGACGTAATAGTCTCCTTGTGTTACTTTTTCAATTGAAATTAAACTCCTTTTGTTTTAAATAATTTAATTAAAACATCTTTTCAGACATTTGTATTTTGAAGCACCTGTAAGAATATGTGTAGAGAATGTCTTTTATTATCCAATTTTAATTTCATATTAATGAACATAATTAATGAATATTATTAATGAGTCCTTATTGTGTGTTTAATTTGACGACACAACAACCAATAGACAGACAAAACACTTGTAAAATTCTTTTTTAATTGCCAATTATGTGGCATTGCTCAGACGTATTAAGAGAGGAATCTCTTAACAAAAGATATTCTATTGCGAACTTTAATAAGTAGTTGTCTAGAAATTATAAAATCACATGTTATAATACGATGTACACATTTTATTTAAACTACTTTGATAGAAAATTGTAAATGAAAAGTTTTTTTCCAAGTACATTTCAATAAAAAGCCCTCATTAGTCATTAATTGCTGTCTGAGGTTCTTCGAATAGGTAGCAGACAGTTAATGTTCGGGTTAAGTATTATGGAGTCTTTACACACACGAAGCAAAAGACAAAACTGAACATGCGTTACGCACAAGTGTTGTCAATACATCAGACAATTTAAAATTTTTAAAAAACATTTCAGATGTTAATTTCTTTCTACTATGACAGTGGGTAGTTAAGGCCTACGAGCCTACTTGTACCCAAAGCTTAATTAAAAGTGAAATAGGACGTTAGTGTCAGTGTGATGCATAGGAATGTTTATAAAAATAACATATGAATTATAATTTGAGAACTGTTACATAATTGGTCATTACAACCCCTTAGTCGGGCTTATGACCCAGCTTCCCACATCACCTATATTGTGTGTATTTATTTTATCCAGTACTAAAGGAATCTACAGTTTCATAGGTTGACTGAGAATGATAGATTTTTGAGAAGATTTTCATGGCAATTTTAATTACTCTCTAAGCAGAAGTCGACGAAAGAAATATCTTTTTTTCGTTTGGTTTGAAAAGGCTAAGCCAGATATTGAACCACGTACTACCTACTAGACTACGGAGATCTCGAACATACATACATACATACATACATAATTGGTCATTACAACCCTTTATTCAGGATTACGGCCTAGCTTCTCACATCACTTATGTTGTGTGCATTAATTTTATACATGAGTGGCGGGACCTGCAGTTTAAAGTCGAGTCCGAACGACATAAACTTTTCATGGCAATTGTGTTTTACTCTCCGAGTTTTTGCCAGAAATCTGCTGAGAGGAAGTTGCCGAAGAAATTTTTTTTTATGTTTCGTTTAATTGGAGAGGCCTGGGGTTTGAACCAAGTCCTCACGCCTAATAAGCCAACACACTACCTACTAGACCACGCGACTTCTGACAGCGACCATAGTTTTCATTATACCAGTTAATACATCTTTTTAATTAACACTGTAAAATGGTCTACAAAGAGATGAATTCTTCATTTACACACATTTGATCTTCAACATGAAGTTGTAGGCGATGTTATCAAAATAAATGTGACTTCTGTAGCACATTGGGTTTATTTAGAGCTATCACAGCTTTTACCGAATCTAAATAATGAACGTGATTTTTATATATCGGACTTCGGATCTTTTGATTCGGAACAGTTGATAACGGGAATAGTATTGAAGCTACATCATAGAAAAATCATCTTCAGCGATCAGGCCCATTACTAGAGGAATGGGTAATTGAATATGGTAATTGTAAAATTTGGGAAGACCAATTCGTATGAAATTCAAGAGCATTATAATGCATGAGTGTAAATATTAGGCTGACGACGTCAAGTGCCCATATTTCTTTGAAAAAAACGTTGTTCAGGTCATCACTATCAATGGCTAGCACTGTAGGCCGCGGATTACCAACTTGCTTTGGCGTGAGTTTGATAATTTCAGATGACGCTGGCAACTCAATTCATGCCACATTGAATATTATGCCCGAGCGATTCGTGAGCATGCTCATCATATGTGGAATTGGCATGAACAGATCACCGAGAGACACATATTACGGTGGCCCTCAAAGCCAACATAACACAAGCCACCGGCAAAATTCAGCCTGTTTTATGTGACAGATTTAGGGAAAAAACAGTTTCTCCACCCAGAGAAGCCGTGGCGAACATTCAAACGATATTAGTTTCCTCATACAATGGCATCAATAGGTCTTTCAAATCAATAAAAAATGTCGATGACATCTCACACACAATTTTTTTTTATATAAATTTAAAGAAGAAAAACTTAATGAAAGACGCGGTACATACTTTAAACAATTTTTGAGAAATCTTGCCAAGATCTTTAAGACAACGTCACAATACTTATGTGCTTAGAAAATTAATATTTTTCCAAATGTCAGATTCAGCTTCATGCCGCTCTTTGTTTGCACAACATGTGTAGAAGATATGAACTAGAATTTTGGTGAGCTCCGATTAAACAATTGTTCATAAAGACTTGAACGAATCAAAGCGTTTCATAACAAAAATGCAAACCTAAAACGCAGACATTAAATATCAAAATTTCTGCCATATAATGTGTGTTGTTGAGGACGTGATTCGAATCTCAGCCTAGACATCTGTAACAAAACGAAATATGAAAAAAATATTTCTTCGACAACTTTCTCCCAGCAAATTTCTGTCAAAAACTCTGAGAGTAAATAGAATTGTGCAGTATGAGAAGCTTGGTTTTAATCCTAACTTCATATTCTGTTTTGATATTATAGTAGTTTCGTTTGGCTTACGTTCTTAAAGAAATTTTTTGGATTCACTTTAAAGTTGAATATAATTGAAGTCGCCGTCTTGTGGGTAGCGTGTTCAAATCCGAGCTTAGACATCAACGAAGCGAAATAAAAAACATATTTCTTCGGCAACTTCCTCTCAGCAGTCTTTTGTCGAAAAATCTGACATGAAAAGTTTCTTAAACCCGGACTTGACTTTAAACGCCAGTCATGTATAAAATTAATACACACAACATTGGTGGCATTGGAAGTTTGGTTGTGATCCTGACTAAAGGGTTGTAATGATGAATTATGTAAGTAAGGAAGTTGAATATCTCAGTCTCTCGGACGCTTGCCTGACTCCTTTTTTTGATTTTTCTGCCATGTTGTTGATTGTACTGTCCAAGTTCTTCGACAACTTCTTCGACATCTTTGCCTAGCCTGTACAGACATTTATATCGATTTCACTGTATGTTGATGTTGAAATTCAATCCACCGCGGCTGGCTTCTTTTTGCTCTTGATGAAGTTTGTTTACCTTGTGATTTAGAGGACGTATGTCGCCAGCATAGTTGAAATCCTTAATTGTGTATACGATATTCACTTCAGTTAGTGAAATTATGGGTCGATCTACACCCTTTAATATTATGCCATTCCATTAGCCTACAAGAAACCAATTCAATGTTGTTTTTCTAAGTAATTTTCCTTAAACTATTAAACCGCAAACGAATTGTGTTACGCATTTTTACGGTACAACAGTACATGTAGTACCGAATGCAATACGAACAGCCGTTACAGAGACAACAGCAAGAAACCAAAAAAAAAACCTAGTAAAAATAGCAACAATACTCAGGCCAGTACTTAATAGACTCCGTATTAGATGTAGTGTTAGTGGTGATGGTGGCACTGAGGAGACAGTTGTGGTAATATGTACGTATTTAGTACGGTTGATTGTAATTGTTGCAAGTACAAGTTTAAAGAATATAACCAAAAGGGATGTAACTTAATAGTCTTTGTTTTAAAATTTTTAAAGTTTCCGGCAATTTTAAGTTATTTACAACAATACAATAACAACAACAACAACAGCAATAATAATAATTATAACAACAAGAAAAACAGAAAAACACAAAAACCAAAATAACAAAATGAAATGAAAATAAGAGACAGCAACATCGTATAGTAACTTTTGCTACTGTTGTTGTGTATTATATTCACTCTCTCGCTTTGTTCTTGTTGCTGTTGTTGTTATTGTAACTACAATTTTCCTATTTAAATTACACCAACAAGAAGGTTCTTTGTTTTTCCAAATTTTTTTTTTTTGGTTTCCACATTGTTTTTGCTTGTGTCTTAACAAAAAGGGCCAAGTATTGTTAAACTCGAATTATTTTTGCTTTTGTTTTCTCTTTTGTTGTTCATTTTGGTTTTCTGGTTCAGTTATTGTTGTAGTCTACATGTCTTTTATATCACTGCCTGGCCGTATTCCCTCTTGAACCATTTGGCCATCAAATAAAAGCCAAAAACATGGCTAAAGTGTTATTATTTTTAGTTTCATTTTTGGTTTAAACTTGGCTAACATGTATACAAACAAACCTTACAACGAATCTTCAAGCGTGGTTTGTTCAATAAGTCAAAGTCAAAATAGTATATGTTAACTTATAAACGTCTTCTACAGGCACTGGTAATATAAGACTATTTCCGGCATATATTCGCCACGGTTATTGCTACATTATCCTTCTGTGTAATTTTAGACTATTTTTTTCGATAAATCTAGCCGTATGGCATCAAATTATGGTATGGTATGAAATTAGATTCCAATCTTTCATGAGTAGCTTACACACTTAATTGTTCATTACAAATCTTCAGTTAGGATTACGACCAAGCTTCGCACCCCACTTTCGTTGTCTGAGTTAATTTTATACACAGGTGTTTAAAGATTTAAAAACTGACTTCAATCGACAAATTTTTGAGAAAATTTTCATGGCAAATTTTTTTACTCGCATAGTTTTTGCCAGAAAATTTTGCTGAGAGGCAGTTGCTGAAGAAAGATTTTTTCATATTTCGTTTTGTTGGAGATCTCTGACCTGGGGTTTGAATCGTGGCCTCACGTCTAATAAGCCAACACACTACTTACTAGAGTACGGTGACTTCCGTCATGTGTATATTCGCCATGTATATTCTTCGATAGCCTGATGAATTCAAATCTCTTTTTTATTTCATTCATTCCTTATCTAGAAAAAGTTAAGTTAGGTTAGGTAAGATGGCGGATACCACTTAATCGAAGAGCTCCCACTTAGCCAGTATTTCGGCTAATTGTGATACCACAATCAATTCTAAGGTATGAAGCATTCGCCAGAGAGTAAAAAAATATTCTCCGAAGTCCAAGATAAATCTTGCTTTTGTAGCAATTCTATTATAAGAAAGCTCTGTTAAAGATGTCAGAAAGCAATTTCCAATGATACAGCTCAGTCCACGAACCCATGTAATATTTAACTCTAAATGAATAGAAGTTTCCCTGAGAAATGTTCGGTATTCTTGGACGAGAACGGTAAAAAAACTTTAAATTGTCTGAACATTGCAGCAAGCATATGTTTCCATTCATTGTCTTGAAATGGCACATGAGTCGAGAGCCAGTGAAATGTGATAATTTTTCTTTTGTTGGACTAAATCAGCTTGACCAGATAGTTCCATTGGTGCTTAACATTATAGGAGCTCAGCAGTTAGTTATCTTTGCTATATCGCGTCCTCTTTAGAAGCCATAGGTTTTTGTTTAAAAATACATGCGAGTTTCTCTATGGATTCTAAACTGTATACGACATAATGGGTCCCTTTCTTAATAGCGAATGTAGCTGTGAAATTGCTTCTTTTATTTTTGCTACTCTATCTCTCTACACCTATCTTTTTGAAGCCTAGTGATTGTATCCAGAGAACATTTAAGGAGGGAGATGTTAGCTCTCTCATCTCATGATTGAGAGTTGAATTTAATGCGAAATTATTTTGAAATTCAGCCTGGGTATACGTGGCACGACTTCATATATAGCACTTGGTCTGAGCAACGCAATACAGATCGTCTTACACATCTATTGCATGCCGATTGTGTATGTTTGCTCACTTACTTATTTACTAAACTAGTTATTAACCCACTACCTATCCCTTAATATTTGACCACCATTTTCCGTCACTTTATACAGAAGTCAAATACTCTTTCACTTGAAGAGTTTCCTACTTGATATAAATGGTGCTGCTTTGGCTTGAAGCGCTTAAAGTCTGAAGTCCACTAACACACACCAACAGCTTACAATCTCATATCATTTTTCAATGATTTCAATGTCCGCTTTAGACAATTTCATCAAGTCTAACTTGAACTTCAGCCGCAATCAGACTTCAAATTAATTGAGAAAATCTGCTCTTAAAGGTTGTGTCTTCTGTTGGTCCCCGTCTTTATTATTCCGACCATTGCGTTTGTGTTCTCACATTGTTTGTAATGACTTCATCCATCCGGACTATATGTGAACTTGAGAGCAACATTATCAAATGCGGCCCTAATATCTAAAAAAGCAACAACTGAAATCCATAGAATTTTTAGTGTTTTCTACCAAATCTAAAAAAACTGTCTTTGCCTCAACGCCCGGCTTGCATGCTGCCAATGACAGCAATTTTAATACAGAGTAAAATATAAAGAAACTCTCGAACGTCCTCCGTGAAAGTTTACATAATCGAGATATGTTCGCAATTCAACAAGGAACAGGAAGTACAAAGAACGAGACATAGTAATATTCGAGGCATAACAATATTCGATAGTCAGGATGCTAACAGACCTCAGCTGCTAAGAGATTGGTTGGGTATTAGGATGGAAAACTGAGTCAACTAGGCATTAGTGCATGTGGGCATTCATATCAATAAGCAAACAGATCAGCTTGAAAAGAGAGTTTCTTCCACGGCCAGAACCTTTTTGTGGATCACGAAGAAGGGTATACTCAACGAAAAGAAGAGTGTGAAGAGGGACTTAGACTCTGGGATGAGGAGAAAAAATCATAAAAACCTATACTTGGAGTCTGTGAGGAGCCTTCATTCGTTTATAGCAGACGAAAACAATGCAAATACTTACAGACATTCCATTGTGATTGCGTAATTGTTTCTAATTGCTGTTCACATGTTAGAAACGACCGCAAGATGCGCAAACGTTAGGCTATTTTTGGGTTTATTTACTTAATTTCATCTGATCTCCATACTGTTTACACCGCTTATGTCCGACCGACAATGAAATACAACTCTTATGCATTGACTCATTAGAGCATAGTCGCAATGTGGCTTATATTTCACTGTTCTATCGTTACTACTACGGATTACAGGAACTTATACCCGAAAATCGTGTATACTTGCATAGCACCCGTCTTGTTCACAGGGCACATCCGTTTGTGGTCGATTGGTGAGTGGGCTGCACACTGCATTAGCCGGTTGTTTAGCCGGTTTCTCCATAGACTTGCCTGCAGAGGTCTTTCCTGCCGCTTATAATATAAAAATTTTCGAACAATTGGGATTGGAAAATCTAAAACAAAAAATTCAGTCCGTTTTGTGTGAAGACGCGGTGTTTAAAGAAAGTAATCGTGGTTTGAAAATCACCGTTTTATAAAGATCTATCGAACAAATTGACTAGTAGTTGTAACAAGCAAAGCAATTGTTGTTGTTTACATCAAGTTGCTAATAGGAGCACACAGAATAAAGAATTTTATACACAAATTTATTTTATTTTATTTGCAATCTACGAGCTCATATTTCAAAGGTTTTTAAAAGGTAAAAACGTAAGAATTGTCCACCAAAACACCTACCTATTATCTTAATTCCGACACAATGCATTGCATGAGTAGCGATCATCTCCTGAATGTTGCTCTAAAAAAAAAATTACTCCAGTTAATGACGTGCCAACTCATTGTCTTTTGCATCCTTTTGGTACAGACTATTACTTAATGCATCTAGAGGTTTGGATTAGTATATATCAAAAACTTAAATAACAACCTTCGTATATAAAATACTTACAATCATCACTGTCAGCGTTACTTTACATTTGAAAAAAAAAAATTAAAAGGAAGGCAGTATAAACGAAAAAGATTTTATGGTATGAAAAAAGTTTTTAATTTTAAATGGTTTCCAAAATGGTTAAAAGTATAATCATCAAATTAAAATTAAATGTCTTTCATAGACATTAAGGAGTTTGAATTTATTTCAAAATTTTCTTCTGCTATCTGCTTGCTATCTGTGCATTTTATTAATTTTTTTTTGCATGGAAAACTTACGTAAAATGTTACGTAAAATTCTTAAGGAAAGTCATTATAAAAGAAACTTTGCAAAATCATTGAGACAAAGTTAGTTAAAGCAAAAAAAGAAAGTATCTTACAATCTCTAATTGAAAATCTGAATTCAAAATGTCACTCTATTGTTATTTACTACAGTGAGTTATTTGTTTTAAATAACATGATATTCTACAACTCATTTACTTGTGTCAATAATATAAAATATTTAATAAATTATCATGAAAATTACAATTGAATACAATGTTTTATTAAACAAACCTCAAAATGGTTTGTTGCCATGACGTTAAACCCTAAAATGCTTCTTAACATTTATCATTTGGAAAATATTTTGTATTTCGCAAAATACTTGACTTTTTTCTAACACCGTTTAAGGGTTAAACAAAATCTGTTTTTGGATTAAACAAAAAGAGAAAACGGCTGACACAAAAGCCCAAAATTCTATTTTGTTCGTAATTATAATACAATTTTAATGGAAAAATATTCGTATCGTAAATATTTTGATTCATTTTTAAAGTTCATTATGATGAAAGTGTTTAGCAGAGTGTGATCGAACACATTTTAAAATTACCATCATTGTACACCGAATTGAATCGAAATAATTCTGAAAACAAAATATTACATCAGCTCAATAAACAAAATTATAAACTTGTCGAATGAAAATTAAATGGCACCCTACATCATGACTACTACTACTCTATTCCGTTATACGTTACGCTACTCTACTTTACTATACGTTAATTTACTCTACTCTGCTATACGTCACTCTACTCTACTCTACTCTATCATAAGTTACTTTACTCTACTATACATTACTCTACTCTACCATACGTTACTCTATTCCGTTATACGTTACGCTACTCTACTTTACTATACGTTAATTTACTCTACTCTGCTATACGTCACTCTACTCTACTCTATCATACGTTACTTTACTCTACTATACATTACTCTACTCTACCATACGTTACTATTCTCGACAATACATTACTCTACTACACTATACGTTTCTCTACTCTTCTATAAGTTACTCTAATCTACCATAACTTACTCTACTCTACTATACATTACTCTACTCTACCATACGTTACTCTACTATATTATACGTTACTCTGCTCTTCTATACGTTGCTGTACTATATGTTACTTTACATTACTCTACTCTACTATATATTACTCTACTCTCGTATACCTTACTCTACTCTATTTTACTTACTAAACTCTACTATACGTTCCTCTACTGTACTATACGTTCCTCTACTAAACATTACTCTACTCTACTTTACCATAAGTTACTCTACTACACATTACTCTACTATACGTTATTCTACTCTAGTTTACGTTACTCTACTCTACTATACATTACTCTACTTTACCATACGTTACTTTACACTACCATATGTTACTCTACTATACATTACTCTACTCTACTATACTACACTTTGCTTACCATACTTTACTTTACTCCACTATACGTTACTCTACTCCAACATACTTCACCGCTCATGTGTTTAGTATTTAGAATTGGGATCATTTTGTGAATTCCTGTAGTTTTTGACTGGATCCGTCACCACATCGAACCTAGTCTAACCTAACCTGTATGATGTGCAAACACCAATAACAGTTCCATACAGAGCACGCCGGCAGTCAGCTGTACTCATTAGCAGTGTACTGTGTTCCACTCCTATCAAGGCATTATTTGCTCACTTGGCTCACTTGGCTCACTTCTGGTATGCTATTAAGTTAGAGGACCGAATTGTTGGCAGAAAGATCCAATGCAGTCAAATACTGGTCCAAGCAGGACTATGGATATTCTGCTATTCTGGCAGACAATGTAAAGTATTTAGGCTCGATTATATGATTCCTTACAACTTTCGGAATAAATCATTAGATTTTAGAACTTCAACAAAGGACTTTTGGGCTAAAGATCCAGAGGTTCTCAATGGGACGTTTGGGCTTTGCACTGAATGCTCTAAAAGAAGTGACAGAGGCTGACAGAGGGATGTAGTATATTTATTAAGGCTGGCTGACCACCGCAGTGGTTTCGAGGCAGTGGTAATTTAAATTTTGAAAGCATAAAAATGCTTGCTGGGTGGCGGTCTTTTTCCTGAATATCTCTTTACTTACTGGAACATCCAGGCTGCGAATAAGTTTCTAACGAATGTAGTTTCAACGTCCGTCCTTGCCTATGAATGCCGAGGATTTTCAAGGTTATTTCAGATCATTCCAAGGGTACTCTAATGTGGACTCCGGGACATAGCGATATCGTTGGAAATTGTGATGCTGATGAGCTGGCCAGGGCCTTTACGGAGCTTGCAAACTCCGTCATGGTACAAAGCAAAGTGTTCCAATTATCCCTTCAGTCACGATTACAACCTAGCTTCTTATGTTGCGTGTGTTAATTTTACACATGAGTGGCGGGACCTACAGTTGCAGTCGACTCTGAAAGACAGATTTTCAAGAAACTTTAAATTTTATAAATTTTTTTTTGCTGTCAGAGTTTTGCCAGAAAGCTGTTGACAGAAAGTCGTCGAAGCAACATTTTTTCATATTTTGTTTTGTTGTTGTTTTGGTTTGCATTGTGGCCTCACGTCTAATAAGCTAACACATTACCTACTAGACTTCGACGACAACAAACATTCCAATTAGCTCAGTTAAATGCGATATAATCCACATTTCTTACTGGGAAGCTCAATCTCGTTGACAGCAGGAGTGAACGTGCAACACTACTAGACTCTACTGGACACGTATTGATAAGAAGAGGACCGATCAACTTCTATATTTTACTTGTTTGGCCATCCATGACAGAATAGCGAGTCTTAGAGGAAAGTGTAGTTTTGGTAGGCATGCCAAAAGAATAGGCATTCTGGCAAGAAAGTTCTACAAGAGCTGTGGATCTGAGGAGGAGAAGAACACTATCTGTCACCTAAAGTGTCAGTGCCCTACTCTAGTCATGAAAAGTCAGAGATTTTTGACCCCTCATTTTCTGACATGTTTAACCAAGAGCTAATTTGGACTTGGGTTTTCTTTTTCTAGTAAATGTTTGATCTCCAGGTAGAATAGACTGGTACTGTGCTGTGTTCCGAGGAATTGTGAGGAATGGGGCAATGAGAATGCAGATGAGTTGGCAAGCTCGAATGTTGGCTTAAGTGGAACGTCTTCTTTTAAGGTTGGCCAGATACTTTACGTACGTATCATGTTCTGATGTTTAAAGGCATATTCTTTTTAATAAAAACACATTATAATCAAACAAAATTAAGTTTTCTTTTTAAACAAAATAATTTGAGTGATTTTATGGATTATTGTGAAAATTCTTATCTCTTCAGTCTAGATCAAGGCTGTTTTCTACAATTCCTTTTTATACGACTTCTAACTTTTATATTCGAGTTGCAAACACCATCACGATGACAATATATGTCCGCCAATAGTGTAGAGTATATAAAGGCAAATTAATAGTCAGTGAGTAATGCTTTTATTCAATCTGCCTACAAGCTATTTAATGGAATAAAACAAACCAAACTTATTATAACAAATAAATCACATGAATGGCATATTTTAATACAAACAATTACAGATTCATGCTCTTCAATTTGCATAATAATTTTATATTTGGTTACGCATTTTGTACTGTTTTTAATTATTTCGTTAGAATTTGCCGATAAAAGCCGGGAGAGAGCTTGACTGCTACCATTTACGTAGTACGTATGCAAACCTACAGTTTATTTTTGTAAATTATTAGTTGTAGAGATATTTTAAATGAATTTTTAGTTTAAAATATCACAATATTAGAAAACATTTATGCGTGCAATTTAATGTTTCAAAATATTTGAACATTTAAGAAAAAGAAAATATGAAAAATTGAGAGAAAAACGAGAAACGAAAAACGATTAAAAGAAATAAACAAGAAGACATAAGTATCAGAATTTAAAGAAATGTGCAGACATAGCATGAGAAGAGGCCAGCTTATACTTAGATGGCACGTGCTAGGATTTTGCCCTTTACACAATGTCCAGTTAAAAATGCTAACAAAATCTAAGTAGATTCCCTATTTGTACCATTCCATAAGGTTGAAACCTGGGCAATGTCTCTTTTTCGCCATCTATCCATAGAAGTGTTTCAAAAGATGCCAAACTAATAACACAATCAATGCTACATATATTACAGCGCTACCGTTTGCTAAATCATCTGCATTGCCTAATCCGTCGTAATGTCTCGGAACACAGAACAGTACGAACACCGTTGCTTTGGTGCTTACGAATACAACGTCGTTATCCAATCCAAACCAGAAACTTTTTCGACATGCAACGGACGCTCTTTGATCTCATGCGTGTTGCTATTGTCTCAATTTCGACAATTTTGTGTGATCACGTACTCATTCCTCCAGAAATAGGCCTCTTCGCTGTTGGGATCAGTTGCCAACTACTACAGGTTCCATTTAGCGAACACACGTCGTTGTCTATGGTCGTCATGGTGATTTGGCCAATTCCACAAACGTAACTTCAACAAGATGGCCAATATTAATTGCCAAATTTAGGAGTCCCTGTTGAAACAGATTGTACAGCATTCAATACAACAGAAATTGGATTACCAAAAAAGCTAACCTCTATATCTGAAACTGAAACCAGCTGCAGTATGAATATGATAAGAGTGAAAATTTACACTGTGATGCATTCCTAACTACGTGGTTGAACAGGGTGTTAGGCTTACTTGTAGGACTGCTGAAGAAATTATAAAATACTCTGCAATGCTATAAAATATTACTGGATCTGAGGTCTATTGCGATAAACTGTTACTGAAGGGATTACACAGATAACATAAACAAGCCAGCGTATTTCAGGTGAAGATTTTTGGTATAAGCAACGTATGATTTCAACTACGTACCTGCCTTCTTCTATCTTGATAATATGTGTGGACAGTCAAGCAACAATCGAAGCGCTGGTTTCCCACCTCGTCAAATCAAAGGGCGTAAGAAGTTGCATATACTCTCTAAAACGCATACGTCGAGACATTACCCGTCTCTATTAGGTTCCAGGCATCTGTGCATAAAAGGAAAGAAAAAGCTGTGTCTAGCGGCGTACAGTAAGAAACCCATGGAACTCTTGAGTTCGACAAGAAAACGGTTCGCAATCTAACAGAAATATGAACGTTAACACTGCGCTATTAGCAGTTTCGCTGACAAGCTCGGACAGCCCCACCAAGATTATTGAAGACACTGCCAGGATGCGGAAGCACTGCACTTCAAAACAGACGTTATTGGTTTTTGGGTAACAAAACCTTTGAATATCTGGCCATGGGGTACATGTTACTATGGGAACTAAACGGTTTAGAAGGGGGCTTTATAAATTATAAAAACATTGCAGACATCTGGTGGTTTCCTATGCAAATTGTATGGATGTCATTATGATAATGTTATTAACAACACAATAGTAGCCTAGTACATGTAAACTAGAATCGGAAATTCGTTTAGAAGAGAGGTTAATATTGTCTTCAGAAGGGCATTTTTTGTTAGAAAATGATTTTAATTTTTTTTTTATTTAAAAAAGAAAATAAACCACCTGCTGTTTAAGAAACGCCATTAGATGTGCCATCTAAACCCTACAATTTTTATAATTTCACCAAGAAAAAAACAGAAATCCATTAAATTTAATAAATCCTTAATAAATTTCAAAATGACACAAGAAATTAATGTCGCAGATCTTATCTTATTGCTGGCTTTACATTTTATTGCCTTAAAATTCTTCAGATATTTCCATAAGACTACTTATGGCTATAAAAATCCATAGAAATGCCGTTAAAAATTATAAATATTATGCGCTCACGCAAAGACTCAATTAAATCTATTTGTCATGTTTACTTTCGATTAATTTTTAGAGCTCAATTTAAGGAAATGGCTCCCCATTGATTTTCACCAGCTACATACATACCAGCTCACTCACTTAACAAAAAGGGTAGACAAGCATTTCCAATAAAACATTGTGATATTAATACAACAGATAAGGCTATAACGGCAGCGTCAATCGAATGGGGGATACAAAGAAAATGAGACACAATCAAGAAAGTCAGAAGAAGAAGTATACCATACAGGGGGAGAGAGGGTGTGTGGGCAAATGTCTCTATTATCAACTTTTAACAAACAATTCTATTTACGATCTTTTTATGTTAATAACTCTGATTGCGTGTACGGCAAGAAGCAACACTCGTCAGAGATGGTAGTGGGGTGTAGAATGGCAAGAAAATATTGTAACCCCAACAATCAATTGAAGATTTATGGCTTTAAGGCCAAGTATTTTGCCAAAAAAAGAGTTCAACCAATATCAAAAGCTGCTGCTGCCTCTTGTTTGGCTCTAAAAAATACACATCTTTTGAAGATGTGTAAATGTGTATGTACATATGTATACAGTATACATACTTCTTGTTGCCTTTATTTTTTTACTCCGAAATTTTTGTGTGTTTTTCACTATGGAACGTTGCATATATCTATAGACGTTAATATTATTTTAGCCATATTTGTTGCTGATTTATTTTGTTTTTTTCGTCGGCTATTTTTTTTCTTTTTCCAAGTTTTTATACAATTTTCGATATCGATATCGTTTTACTAGCGAAAATCCATAAATTTTTGCGAGAATGCAAAATACCATAAAACACTTCTGACAAAAATAAATACATAAATCGCTAACAACAACAATAAAAACATTGAAAAACAATATTCAACGCATTTTAAAAGCAAGCTATTGCAGTTGTAATATTTATAATAGCAGCGGTAGTAGTAGTACCACTACAACTACTTTAACTAACACAATATTTGTAGTAGTGGTAGTCAGCGTCATGTTGGTGTTAGCATTGTCGCTTCTTTTTCCAGTTTTTTTGTTCTTTGTTTTGTTTATTTGGTTAGTGCTACCCAGTTTGCCAAATCGTATTGAATACCAAACATGTATTTATTTCTAAATGCATTGCGACCTTCAGACTGAAAACGAGGAAATGATGTGGCTCGTAAAGTGTAAGAACAACTTATGAACCACCATGCTTAACTTAAACAGATTTTTAATTCTTATGAGCGATGAGAAATCGATTGACTTAAATTCTTCTGCACAGTATCTCGGAAAAAGGCAACGTTTTAGGCAGATCTCTTATTTCATCGGTATTCCCGAGCTTGTGAATCGCTTGCAGAACCAGTAAACTTACCCTTTATAGCACGAATAGTCCTTTCGGTAAGACGATTATATATACGTATGTACATACGTACATAATATAGGTCATTACAACCCTTCAGTATGGATTACGACCTAGGTTCTCACATGACTTATGTTGTGTGTTTAAATTTTATCTATAAGTGGAGGGGCCTGCAGTTTAAAATCGACTCCGAGCGATAGATTTTTGAGAAACTTTTTCGTGGCAATATTTATTTACTCTCAGAGTTTTTGAAATCTCCTGAGAGGAAGTCGCTTATACAAATATTTTCCATATTTCCTGGGGTTTAAACCATGATCTTAATTAATTAAAAGCCAATATTTAGACTTAAATGGTAGCCACTTCAATAGGCTACGAATCAGTAGACAAATCACTTGTTCAGATCAGACCTCTTGGTTAATAAAACGTATTATTTAGAGGAACAATTTGACCGAACTCGCGCCTTTAGCATGAAAACAGGAACAACTTTCGAAACAAGATGCCTGGTTCAGCTTTACAACTTTATTCTGATGTTTAGAGAAATTTGTGGAACACGATGGCCTGGTATAGGAGAATAGACAACTTCTGATGACCCCATCTAGTTATATTTATTAAACCTGCATTCACCAAATAAGTTGTCATTTATTAAGTTTGTCTTATCAAATTACAATGGACAGATATAGCATTTAACAAAACGTGCAAATAATAACATCGTTTCATCAGAACATTTTTACGATCGTCATAATCATCCTTTGTGGTCGCTATGTGGTGGATAACTAATCCACTAGTTCACTAAATGATCGACCAAGACAGGTACAGCGATACTTAAGGTGTTTCAAAACATCGCTGCTGTCTTTGATAGCGTGCAGGAGAATCCAAGGGAGTCGATTTCGCGTCGCTCGCAAGAATTCTCTCGCAGACCACAACTTGGCGAATTTTGCAACGTGAGCCTTTACTTGTACAACGTAGAACTGACAGAGGAGCTGAAAGTAAAACACCTGAGACAATGGCATGTGTTCGCTGAATAGGATCTGTAGAAGTTGGTAACTGACGTTCATTGCCATCGAAAAATCATCTTTAGCGATGAGGCTCTGTTTTGAATGGTACCCATCCATCTATCAGCACACAAAATTGTTAAATTTCGGACGATACTAATCCTTATGAGATCCAAGAGCGTTCAATGGATCGCAAAAAATATGGTGTTGCCTTTGGGTTGGCAGCATCACAAGTTCATATTATCACTGTCAATGGTGGTACTCGCCATTGTGGTGGTTACAAATTTTTATTTGGCCTAAGCTGTATGATATAAGCACCAACAACAATATGGAGTTACGTGCCATAGGGCTCATGCCAATACCGATATTTTTAGGACATGGTCAACTCAATTGAGGAGGTGTTGTGAAGTGACCACCGAGATCGTGGGTTTTCTCAAGTGGCAGGTGTGCGCGAATAAGTGACAAAACATAGAGGCCTTCAAAGATAATATAACCCATGCATTTGTCAGCATATGTCTGTTGCATTGCCAAACCTAAAGGGAAGAGAAAGAGTCTGAGGTCAGTTTTACGTCAGGTGCCTGTACTTCCCGCCTACCTTCGCCAGTTGGCCACACCAGTGGATGACAGATCTTCCCAGATTTGTTCCTACCATCGCGGACAGGCCCATCCTCTACGGCACTTTCCTATAATCTCATCTTGTATTTTTCCCCATGGTAGCTGTAACAGACATTATTACCTCCTACCCATCGTATTTCCTACATTTCAAGAGTGCCTACGCTATGAAGTGTCGACGTTTTATGTGCCTATCCTTAAATCATAGTCCTTTAAACGTTTACCGTGGATCTGAAGGGATCTTGATAGGTGCTAGTGTTATGGTTTTCATTAGATTGAGCTTTTATTAAGCCCTACAAGTTAACAATGTATTGGGTGCTAGTATGCCATGCAGGAGGAAGCTGTTTGCTAACTTGCTTGTATCAAAACCTCAAGCAGAAACTTTACCAGGTTTGTATCTATCCAATCCTGTCCCTGAGTAATGAAGTCATCGTCCTTAAGGTATTGTTATCATCATCGATTTTTTCCAGACATCTAAAGGGTCCGCCAAATAACTTTTATTTTTGAAAATGCTGTAAAAAAAACTACTGAATATTTTCTCAAATTTCTTTTTTATTTGAATGTATAATCCCTCCGGTTAGTAATGGAAAATAATTTCTTTCAAATGGCTGCTTCGGCTGGCCATGGAGTAGCCTACAGCAGAAGATGCCGATTTTGGCAAAAAAAATCATCTTTTCAGATGAAGCTCAATTTGATCTTGGCGGGTATGTAAACAAGCAAAATTGTCGCATTTGGGGCACAGAAAACCCCCCCCACGCATACATTTAAAAGCCGACACACCCAAAACGAGTCACTGTATGGTGCGGATTTTGGTCCAGAGGCATAATTGGGCAATTTTTCTTCGAAAATGAGCAAGGAGTGGTCGTTCCAGTTAATGTCAATCGTTATCGGGCCATGTTGAACGAATTCTTGTTCCCAAAAATTGAAGAGGAGGATATTGGCAACATGTGGTTTTAACAGGACGGCGCTACGTGCCACACAGCCGAAGCTGCACTCGATGTTTTGCGCACTGATTTTGAAGATCGCATTATCAGCCGCAGAGCTGATGTCGTTTGGCTACCTCGGAGCTGCGATTTGACACCGTTGGACTATTATTTGTGGGATGCCGTCAAAGATAAGTGTTACGCCGACAAGCCAGAGACAATTGACGCTTTAAAGGACAATATTCGTGAAGCCATTGGCCAGCCGAGGCAACCATTTGAATGAAATTATTTTTCATTATTAACCGGAAGGATTGTACTTTCAAATAAAAAATGAAATTTGAGAAAATATTCAGTAGTTTTTTTTTTAAAGCATTTTCAAAAAAAAGTTATTTGGAGAAACCTTTACTATAGGGTTTGTTTCTCAGATATGGTGAAACGTTGGTGATAAAGTTGCCTTGATTAGTTCGTTAGGTATATGATCTGTCTCCGACTATCTGTGGTTTTTTCTATTACAAGAGAGTTAAAGTTTTTATGATCAATAAGAAAACGCTATTTAAAAAATCTAGAAGTATGGTTTTACCGACATTGTAATTGCAGTGTCAACAACACATGCCATTCTTATTATTTGGATTTGAAATCCCGTACTCAAGATCCATGAAAAATAAAGATTTTCAATAACTGCACAAATATAGATATCATGACTACCATAATTGATTCAAGATTGAAGCAAGCCTTGTTAAATGTGTGCCAAAGTTTGGTGGAATAACTTTGAAACGGCTAAGTCTCGTATGACATTTATCTTCAGAACATTTAAAAAAAATATTGCCTACTGGGTTACTGGTGTATTGTGGTGAAGAAAAGTGATTTTTATTTGAATTCCTGTTAAAGGCGGGAGTTTGTGCTTAAATGCCTTCTTTTCACATTTGATACAGACAGAAACAGAATCCGAAATATGTAACGAACGATATACACAAACACACACACACTATCATTACTACATTCACACAGTGGACCACCACAGTATGGCTAAAGCTTGAAATTCTACAGGGATTTTATATGAAAAGCGGAATTTTAGTTTTTTTACGGCACATTTTTTCTCTCTCTCTCTCTCTCTGGTTCCTTTTTTTATTATTATTTTCCAGTATTAAATCTATGAATATTTAGCATAGAAATTGTATTAAAGCCCTATAAAAAAAGGAAAGAAAAAATAGAGGAAATAAGAGTAAAAAGAGTAGAGTAGAGAAAGAAGACATTTCAGTTTTTTCGGGTGTAGAAAAATTTTATGCTGCATAAATTTTGTGAAATATTCGAGATTTAACACATAAATGATTTCATTTTCAGTAACATTTCGTTTCTTCCCTTTACTCTCTTTTCCCTCTTTTCATTTTCTATCACTATTATAATTTATTTTTTATTGTATTTCGTTATATTCAAAACGAAAAAAACCCCTACGAAATCAAAGAAAATCTATGTGAAATGAAATTGTTTGATTGGGTTTTCTTCTATAGTGGCATATGTTAAATCAACCATTTACGACATTTCCCATAAGGAAAAGTTATAGTTGTTAGCAGAGACTATTACGACGACTATTTTTTTTTTTCTTAAATTTTTATATTTTTAAAATCGAAACGTATTTGAAACGAAATAAATCGAAATGAAATACTGCGTTTGCTTGTAGTTGCCTGGAAAACCTAAAGATAACTTACTGCTCTGCTGCTCTATGTTTGATGTTCACGAATCATTTAACAACACGCTTTAAAGGCTTCTAAAAAGAGGAGAAATAAATGGAAACTAGAAAAAAGTGTGTTACAATTTCTTCAATAGCAACTGATTTTAAATAAGAAATGGAATGGCTATACATATATTCCAGCTGTAGAAAATTTGATGCATTTTGCTATCCCTCTTAAGTTTGTGTCTCCAACAATAAGTAGCGTAAATATGCATCATTAATAGCCAATATTTAGACTTAAATGGTAGCCACTTCAACAGACTACAAATCTGTAGACATACCATGTGTCCAGGTCAGACCTCTTGGTTAATAACACATATTATTTGAATGAACAATTTGACCGACCTAGTGGCACAAAAAGTACGCAACCAACATGCCTAGTTCAGGCTTACAGCTGTTGAGAGAAATTTGTGGAACACGATGGTATGGTGTAGAGGAATAGACAACTTGTGATGTCCCCATGTTATTGTACTTTGGCTAATCAATCGAGTCTTCCAACAGGAACTCTTGAAATTTAACTTCCTCTCAGTAGCTTACTGGCAAAAACTTTGAGAGTAAAGGCATATTGCCACGAAAAAGTTTGGCTGCCTTCCAAAATGTATCAATACAAAGTTTGTATGCAGTTCTACTTCTGTATATAAATTATGTATATATGCAAAGTAACCAAACAATTCATCAACTATAAATCCGATGCCTGATTGCCTTTTGACTGCGTTAAAATTACACACTGACGACGTTTTGAAATAGAATACATTGTATATATTTTGTACAGCGGCATTATGTAACACGATACTTTGTTCAAACACAAAGCAACTAACATTTTGGAAGGCAGTCTTTTTTAAAAAATTTATCTTCTGTATAAAATTGACACACACAACATAAGTGATGTGAGAAGCTAGGTCGTAATACTGACTAAAGGGTTACAGTGACCAATTATGTATCTATGTATGTGTATTTAGCCAAATTTGGTAACAAGCTTAAATATTGTTACGTTTTTACCTTTTAAAAACGTTTAAAATATGAGCTCGTAGATTGCAAATAAAATAAAAATAAAATGGTGTTTTGTTTTAAAAAAATCCTTTCGCACAAGTCTGTGTGCCACTGTTCACGACTTGATGTAAACAACAACAATTGCTTTCCTTTGTTATTCCCCTGTTTATACCCTTTGCATAATCAATAACAATTACTAAGTCTTCAATCAATCAATAATCTTCAAACCACGATTACTTTCTTCAAACACACCGCCTTTTTACGTAAGACTGACTTAACTTCACTACCTCACTCGCCTGCTTTGCCTTGAATTTTACCTGGCAAAGTAAACAGTCTTATGAATGTTCTTGAAGCCGTACGTTCATGACTTCGCTTTCTTGAGATCTCTATTAATGTAAACATCGTTGTTTAGGTTTATGATTGTGGTGTTGTTGGTGTATTTTTGTTTACTTGTTTACCTTTTTTATGCTGGTGTTTGTTGTTGAATTTTTGTTTACTTATTTTTGTAGCTTTTATTTATAATTTTAATGTTAAGCGATGTAATAGCAAAAGACCAGTATTTAGATTTTTCCAAACGACAAGTTTTTGAGAAACTTTTTCATGACAATTTTTGTTTACTCTCAGAGTTTTTGCTAGAAAGAGGAAGTAATCGAAGAAATATTTTCTTTTGTTGGAGATTTCTGATCTGGAGTTGGAGCCGTAATAAGCATCGATTAATAAGCACCGACTAGACCGATCTGCCGATTGACAAGTGTGGACGAGTTCTGGTTCTATAACTATCATATCCGGTTTACGGGGGTTGGAGACCCCCATAGAATATTCTTTGCATTTAAATTGACGACCATTACGAATTTAAAAGTATGGCGTTCTCTGATTTGTTTTGTCAAATGAGACAAGTACAGTACCCGGAGTTCAAGTTGACCCATTGTAATCAGTAACAACTGTACAAATGCAGCACTTGTCATTTAGTGAGTGTCAGTGAGTATGAAACATTTTTGTTTGAGCAAGAACATGTCAATCTAATCCAAAAATAATCTTTTAATTCTTACGTTATAAGAACCAATTTTTCTTTTATATTTAGAGAGGCATTCTTGGCTTTTTCAATTTCTTTCTATTGAAAGTTAAAAGTCACTCCATCCGTTAAACATTAGACGAATTCGCCAAAGCATAGATAACACTTTAAATAATTAAAACACGTTCTTATTACCGAAACTGGTAACCACTTGTAATTACTTAACACGACTTAAATTTTTGTTTCAATAAAATGCTGCAACACTCTCTACATCATCTATGTACGTCAGCATTACAGACAACATGGCAGCAGCATCATCATCATCACCAAGAGCAACAGCAACAGAAAAACGTTTGGTATCCTAAAATTATTAGGATGTGCTGCTGGAATTTAAGTCAGCTTTTTCCATTTTCCAGTCAACAGATGCAACAGCAAGCACGTCATGGCAACAGGGGAGTGTAAAAGCAATCGTTCTGCTAGTAACGAGAGCTGAGTTTCACTTAGCTCAGCTGTGCAGTACAGTGTGCAGTGCAAGGCATTGCAGTGTGACAGAGAGCAGTTGTTTTACACTTACTTAACACGAAAAGGGGATAATAATGCTGCGAGATGGATGAATCCCGAAGTTTATATGGATAAATGGACAGTGAACTGACACATGTAAGAAGGAAGGATGTGCTTCGCTTGTGCTTGTTGAGTGTACCCCATGTTTGTGGCAAGTGTATTTGGATTTGTATGCGTGTGTGCATGGGTGTGTTACATCGCGTTGGTGCTGCAAAAATAAACACTGAAAATAGTGATTTTCTTTTCTCGCTTTTTTTCTCTCTCCTTCCGTTGTAAATGGTCTTGTTTTTATACTTCTGAAAATAGATGTGAAGGAAAAAAACATCAACGTGATGTTAAAGGCAATGACACAGTATCATCATTATAATCAACATTATCACTTATGTTCTTGTTCTTCTTGTTCTTCTTTTTGTTATTGTTATTTTTGGATTAGAAGGTTTTGATGGACAGCCAGACATGGACATATGGAGTGCAGCAACTAGTCTCCACTGTAAATAGAAACAACATAACATAACACAATAGCTACAATAAGTCGTGTCATGAGTTTCATTACTTTAATAGCCCGCTAGGCGACGCCTAGTTACACATTCTGCATCAAGGGCACAACAAAAAAACAAAAAATCCCAACTAAAAGAATCTTGCAGACATTGAACCGTAAGTGACACGTGCTAGAGAATTGAAGGAAAAACAAAAAAAACCTGGCAAGTATTTTAATTAAATTCCGCAGACATTCGCCTTGGGTAGGATTTATTACTTTTCTAAGATAGGAAGTAAGAGAGGAAAAAAAAGCAAAGACATTTATGGCATTTTAATAATTTTATTGTTAATCTTTTTATAACAGTTAAACTGTCTGGTAATACATTTAGTCTAACCAAATACTAGCGGGGCCTTAGGATTATAAAACAATTAAAGCGATCAACATGGCGGTCATCTGTCAGCTGACTGTTGTCAAAATATGTACAAGTTATAGCTTTAGGTAGGGATTAAAAGGCTTAAGAAAAATATGGGAAAATCATGTTAGAGATCTTCAAAAAGACTATGCTGAAGAATTTTTTATAAAATTTCTTTTTTATTTGTATTAAAATATGAAAATATGAGCAGCTCTGAGGCTTTGTCGTGCAAAACTCCAACTGAATTTTCTGAATTATTTTTCTCAGAAGAAATTCTAAAAGGTTTTGAGGAGCAAACAAACTTGTATGGACTCAAATAGACTACAATATAGATGTAACGTTAGAAGAGATGAAAGTATTTTTAGAAGAGCTTCTCTTGTCTGGATATGCAATGTATCCCAATAAAAGAATGTATTGGTTAAGCAAACCTGACTGCCCTAAACTGCTCTGTGGTGGCAGGAGAGTGAAGAGGTTTGAACAAATATTAAAAAATTTTCATTTAAATGACAACCATCAAACAGATAATAAGGATCGCCTTCATAAAATGAGGCCTTTCATAAATAATATCTGAGACACGGTGGGATGGATGAATATTTGTCAATCGATGAAAGTATGGTTGACCTCCTTTCAATATCTAATGTACCGCGTAATAAAGGACTCAAGGTAATTTAACAACACTATTACCATTTAAAGAACAAAGCTTATAAAGTGTATTTATAGATAATTATTTTACCCCCCGTCAAATTATTGCGACACTTATTATCAATCGGAATTTATAGTTCAGGAACGATAAGAGAAGGACGAACAGAAAAATGTCCTGTTCCTTTTATGTTTTGTGCGAGACGAAAATGAATTGTTCGTTGCATTGTGTATAGCACTCCTATACAATAAGTTACCATTGACTTGGTAACGTCACCAATCAATTACTTTTGGAGTCGATTCAGCCAAATGGATTCTTGAACTGTTGCAACTAAGGACATAAATTCAACTTCAGTAGTTGATAGTGCGATTGTATGCTGACGTCATGTTGCCCACGAGATTGCTGCTCCTTGAGGAGTGAAAACGTAACCTGTTATAGAGCGTCTGCTATCAATGTCACTGGCCCAGTCAGCGCCACAAACACCAATGATTTCACTTGATTTGTATTGTAAATCTAACTTTTGTCAATAATTCCTTTTAAATATATCATAACTCGTTTAACGCCACTCCAATGAGCTTTACCAGGATTTGGAGATTCAAGACAGTGGGCAGTAAGATGTTTGGAGTATATATTCAGCGAAAAGAAGAGGCGAAAACTCTTTTCAAATGCAGTAATCTGGAAGCTGCATGTTCTGCTTAAAGATGGGTTAAGAATGAATCTTGGAAAAAGAACAGGCGTTTTTGCTGTCAGAATGAAACTCGCAGGTATCCTTCAAGTGGAAGTGTATGTCATCGAAAGACGTCATTCATTGATGGGGCCCGTACCCTTCTGTCAAGTGGAAAATATGAAAACTAAAGGAAAGATAGAGACGGATAGCGATGGAGGTAACAACTATTCTCAAATCAAGGGGTTTGAGGCCATCACAGCTATTGTTGGAAAATTCAATAAAAGGAGACGTGGACATACAGGAATAAACTGAGGTTGTTAGCCGGTGTTGTGATGGAGCAGAGTACTCTTATGTATATGTATATATACATCATATATATGTATATCCAGAATGGGGGTTGTTTCTAATCCAATATGTAGATTTTTTTACGACGATAATGAATTAACAAAAGACATTTTTGGAACCGGTGGAGCATTGAGCATTGCCAGGAGGAAACTTTTGTATGCATATTAGGTGTTAGAAAGGAAATTTTTATTGTCGACGCGGAGAATACTGAAGTTTGTCAGGGCAATAGCCCTTAACTTTAGAGTATAGACTGGTCATGGCAGTAAGTAAAACCTATGCCAACTGGTGAATACTCATTAGCACTTGCAACCATGCAGCTTGAAGTCAACATTATAGAAATTTCACAAAATTTCTCAAACACGGAAAGCACTAGTAGGAATTAATTACTTACTTAGTTGGTCATTACAAGAATTTAGTTAGGATTACAACCTAGCTTCTAACATCACTTATGTTTTGTACGTGTTAATTGTTTCCATAAGTGGCGGGACCTACAACTTAAAGTCAACTCCGAACGACACCTAGTGAATATTATGTGGGACTTTAAACGAACGGACAATTTCCCTTATCTTTTTATATTGCTACGAAAGTGAACAACCTAGGTACTGGTGTTTTGCTTTTACATCGCTTAAAATTAAAATTATTAGAAAAAACTACAACAGCAAACACCAACATAAAAAATTGGTAAACAAGTAAACGAAAATACAACAAAAAACAATAAATGTGAACAATATATACAAACAACAATAATGAAGCAACGATGCTTACATTTATAGAGATTTCGAGAAGGCGAAGCTAGGAACATTCGCCTTCAAGAAGATTCATCAGACTGTTTACCCTGCCATACAAAAGGCAAGGCAAAGCAGGCGAGTTACTTAGTGAAGTTCAGTTAGTCTTATGTGAAGACTCGGTGCGTTTGAAGAGAGTAATCGTTGCAAAGATCTGTCGAACAATTATTTAGTGATTGTTATTGTTTGTGCAAATGGTATAAACAGTGGAATAACAAGAAAGAGCAATTGTTGTTGTTTACATCAAGTTGTGAATAGTGACACACAGAATTGCGCGAATAATAAAAAATTTTAATTACAAACTAAATACAAATTTAATTTTATTTTATTTAAAATCTCCATGCTTATATTTTAAAAGTTTTTAAAATGTAAAAACGTAACAATATTTTTATTTCTTTATTATTTGTTTATTAGGAATCCCTTTTTGAATTAAAATTTTACTTGAATTTTTACGTGTTTTGTGTCCTTTGAATTTAAGCAGCTGGTTAAGAAGAAAATATTCATATTATTTTCACTTCCATTTTTCTATTTTCATTTTATATTAAATTTTCTTTCAAATGTTTCTTTCTTTCTTCCCTTTTGTAGAGAACTTTTTTAGGAGTATTAGAATTATAAAATCCCATCTGCTTTGTCTTAATGTCACAACAAATTTAAGGCAGATATTCTTGAGCTTTAATTTAACACAACATTTGAACAAACGTTCTCTAAACCAATAATAACAGCAGCAACAACAAAAACAGCATACATATGTTGAATTGGTCGGTTGTGTTACAATAGAAACAACAAAAATTATACTCGTATGGTATACTGTATAAGCCACAAATCCATTTGCAATCATATTGCCGCAAGACCAAAACAGACAGGAGACGCAATCACTTTCAACTATTGCCCCACAAATATGTAACACTTATGCTTTATTTTTATCAGGCCGAACAGTATCGGGCAATGGGTAATGGAACAATTGAAGTATATATGTATTCTGTTACGTTTTTTACCTTTTAAAAACGTTTAAAATATGAGCTCGTAGATTGCAAATAAAGTAAAAACAAATTTGTGTTTAGTTTTAATTAAAAGTCTTTATTATTCGCACAATTCTATGTGTCATTGTTCACAACTTGATGTAACAACAACTGCTTTTCTTTGTTATTCCTCTCTTTATACCCTTTGCATAAACAATAAGAATTACTAGACAATTATTCGACAGATCTTTGTAACAGAGATCTTCAAACCACGATTACTCTCTTCAAACACACCGCGTCTTCACACAAGTCTGACTTAACTTTTACTAACTCACTCGCCTGATTTGCCTTGCCTTTTATATGGCAGGGTAAACAGTCCGGTGAATGCTCTTGAACGTCCATTATTATTGTAGTGCTGTTGGTATATTTTTGTTTACTTGTTTGCCATTTTACCGGTTTGCCGGTATACGTAAGTTTATTGCTAAAGTTAGTAAAACTGATTTCATTTTTGATGCACCAAGACGTGAGGGTGCTCGCACTGTGCGTTGCCACGAAAATAACGAAGCAGTGGCTGACAGCGTGCGTGACAATTCATCAATATCAACTTGTCATCGTTCTTATGAACTGAACATTTCACGCACCATCTTTTCGGATGAAGCTCATTTTCATTTTGGTAAGTACGTTAATAAGCAAAATTGCCGTATTTGGGGCTCAGAAAACTCACACATGCTCTTTCAGAAACCAATGCACCCATTATGACTAACTGTTTGGTGCACCTTATGAAGCGGAGGCATCATTGGCCCATATTTCTTTGAAAATGAATACGGCGCAACCATTACGGTTAATGGAGATACCTATCGCACCATTATAACCGATTCTTTTGTACCCGCTCTTCATGGTATTGATGCGAACGATGTTTGGATGCTGCAACTTGCCACACATCTTATGTCACAATCGATTTATTTCCTCAATTAGCTGAAATGGTGATGTCAATTGTCCGACAAGAAGCTGCGTTTTGATACCGTTGGTCTATTTTCTGTGAGGCGCAGTTAAATAAAAGTGTTATGCCAACAAACCAGAGACAATTCAGCATCTGAAGGTGAACACTTGTGACGCCAGTGCCATATACTGGTAAAAGTGTACGAAAATTGGTCAGATCGAAAGAAATAAAATTCCATTTCTAATCGAAACGATTGTACTTTATAACAAAAAGTAAATTTAAAAAAATTTCAAACCGGTTTTAAATTTAAACTTTTAGATTTTCCACCCATATATATATATATATATATATATATATATTGAAATTTTTTTTTTTTAATATTTGAATGTGCGAAACGTATTTTTATTCCTTTGCCTATCACAGTATCATCAATTTAATCCATTTTACTTCTTACGAATAAAGACCGAATTTATTATTTAATTTTTTCTAAAAGGCGGTAATTGTAAATTGAAAATTGAGAATATGAGACAAAAATTAAAAGCAACATGTATTCTTTTCTTTATTTCTTGTATTCTAAAGATTGTGTTCCAATATCATGATCCAATACTGTAGCTCACATTCTGCACGTATGGATATCATATACGTTTGTTTCTGCATGTGTCTAATAAAACAACCGCAATAGTCTGGTATTGCTTATGAGAAAAATACCGGTATACAAACACACTACAGACGTACTTAGAGAGATAGAGAGAGAGAGAGTCAGTCATGAATGTCAGCATCCTTGCTACCTAAATAGTTACACCTTTAGGTGCCCAGTATTATTTCTACTGACTGTTACTACTGCAAGCAACTGCTTGTTAGCAACAGTACATATCTATACTATTGCTACTGTTGCTGAACTTATTACTATGCGAGTATTTCTATGGATATGAGACAGTCTTTATAGAGTCATTCCTACATATGCATGAAGAGATCCAGGAAAAGTAATAACAAGTACAAGACAAACAACAACAACAACAACAATAACAACAAAACGGCAAAATAGAAGAGAAAGAGAATGAACAACAAAAAAAGAATTGAAAATAATTGTTAATGTATGCATGCATTTGGCATCCAAATGCCACATGCACCATCAGGCATATGAGTGTATCAGTATTTTGGCAAAAACATGTATAAATACACACATACATACATGTTTTGTATAATACACATCTGTGGTAATACAAACAGAATACAGCTGCTGACTAATATGTGAGTTCTAAGGTAAACTGTTTGGGTACTCGTATACGAATATCATGAAACTATTTTTATTCAGCTGTCAAAATAATTTCAATACAAGTATAAAAACGTGTTGCTTTACTAACTGACTAGTTCAAAAATATTTTATTAAAATAGACCTCTGCGATAAGGAGTTTTTCTCATGCTCCAGTAATTAATCTGGTCGCCGCCGTCTAGTAAGCAGTGTATTGGCTTATTAGACATTAGGCCACGGTCAGACATCTCCAACCAACTGAAATATTAAAAAATCTTTCTTTGGCGACTCCTTCTCAACAGATTACTGGTAAAAATAAAGTAAATAAAATTACAATGAAAAGTCTCCCCAAAATCTGTCGTTCGGAGTCGACTTTAAACTTTTGGTTGCGCCTTTCATGTATAAAATGAACACATACAACGTAAGTAGTGTGAGAAGCTAGGACGTAATACTGACTGAAGGGTTCTAACGACCAATTTTATATGTACTTGTATATGTATTTATGAAATACAGAAGAGAGAAATTCAAAGCTTCCATGCTTTATATTATGAACTGACTCCAGAACAAATGAATTAATTCCACAAGAGTTTCGTGTTAAGACAGACTACCAATAGACACATGTAGACATACTTTATATGTCGAGTGCATCATGAAAATGTGAATGGCTGATGGAAATATTCAGGTATCACTCGAAAAATAGAACTCATTGGCAACAGCAGATTGAATCACTATGTTCGCTTATGGAAGAATTTAGGTGATCTCGTAAGAGATTCATAGGATTGACATTCTACAACTGATTCAATTTTTCCATGATTCCAATTTTCCTTTTAACACGCTCTTCTATGATTACAATCCTTTAGCTATGATTACGCCTAACTTCTCCACCTATGGCTTGTACGTTAATTATGTCCACATGTAGTGAAACTTACAGTTTACCATGGACTTCGCACGATTGATTTGAGAAACTTTTCATAGTAATTTTTTTACTCTCAGAGTTTTTGGTAAAATACTGATGAGAAAGAAACATTTCTTCATATCTAGTTTTGTTCGACATGTCTCGAGCTGGGGTAAAACCATGGACACTTGCATAATAAGCCAATACACTACCAACCATACCTGTTAAGTAATGATTAGTAATCGTAATGATTAGTAATTTGATTACTTATTTTTGAATGGTGAAATAATGATTACAATTACGATTATTTTTGTTAAAATAGTTAATAATTGATTACGATTACCCAAGAATCAAAAAATAATCAGGATTACTGGCGATTAGTCTAATAATCAAAAAGAACCAAAAGTAATCCAAAAGTAATCAAGTTATTTTCAATAATTACTTTGAATTCTTTTTGAATATTTGAAAATAATCAAAAAGATTTATTGAAAACAATTTGATTACTTTTAGATTACTTTTGAATATTTGAAAATAATCAAAAATAATTATTTAAAACAATTTGATTATTTTTTAAACCACTTTTGATTCTTTTTGATTATTAGACTAATCGCCAGTAATCCTGATTATTTTTTGATTCTTGATCAATTAGTAATTCGAAAAAATTTTTCATAGAATTATATAATCATTACGATTCTTTTTAAAGAGTAATGTAATTGATTACTAATCGTAATCGAAATTTAACAGGTATGCTACCAACTAGATGACGGCAACTTCATTCGTTATTCTATTAGCAGTTTTCAAGAACCCCTTATAAACAATCTTTCCTTATACGTTTCTTATCTTTAAATTTAAATAAAACAGAGTGTGTGTGAGATATCATTGATATTTTTTTATTATTTTGAACGACATATTGGCACAACTTCGTGTAGAATATAAGACCACGACTTTTCCTATTGTCCTATTTTTTCATGACTTCCATGGCTTATTAATCAGTTTGCCAGATAATCCCATGGCATTGATTATGCTGCTTTTGAGGATTGCAGTGGCTTATTCGCATACAATTGCGGATTCAGAAAACTCCACAAGAAAAAGTCTAACGGAATCAAATTGTACAATCTCAGTGGCAAACTCACCTCCACATGAGAAGACTATGCCCTTAAATCGCTAATGCAGAATATTTGATGTAGCATGAACTGTTAGGCGCGTAGCATTGTCTTGCTCAAACCTTATGTAATTTGTGCCAGTTTATACAATTCAGGTCAAAAGAAGTTTGTAATCATGGACCTCTAGTGGTCGCCGTCGACAGTAATTGCATGGCCAACGTGAGTCTCAAAGAAATCTAAAGTCCGCACCAAACTATGGCTTCTTCTAGTTCAATTAGACGTTCTTGGCTCTCATGTTCATGTTGGCAGTTGCTCCAGAGCCTATTCAGCGAATACGCATATTTGTCTATGGCCATTTACCTACGGTTTCTTGTTCAGTTGCACTTTGTATGAGTTCAGGTCCAAGTCACGAGAGAAAATTCGGAAATGTTTTGGTTTGCGAATGTCCGAGTGAGATACTGCGACATTGACTGCCAAGGATTCTCTCTCGTGGACACTTTTACAAACAGCGGCAATGTTTTATTGAATCAGTGGACTAGAATTTATGCACAATGAGATCGTAAATAGTTTTTGCTATAAAACAATCGGTCTATGATGACTGTAATTTCGTTATAATTTGTTTCATTTTGGTTTCTACAATTCTCCTTTATTTTGTGTTTTTCTTTTTTGTCCAGTAAAAATTGAATTCAATAGAATTTTTTTACGAATTTCCTTTATCCTTTTATAATCAAACAGTGCTACTACAGTTGATAAATGTTTATTAATTAGTATGGAAACTGGGTTAATCAGAGATAAATTGCAAATGGATTTAAGAAGTGATAAGAAGATAAAGAATACCAGAATTTATTTCATATCAGGTGCACAGAAGTTAATGAACAAATTTGGTAATAAACAAAAACATGAATGACAATAAATAGTTATGAGTTGAGAGAGCTTAGTGAAACCGATAAGTCACGTGAGATTACTTAGAACTTTTTTTTTGTTAATCCAGTACAGTGTGGTAAAATTCATGCCAATTGGTAGCACAAGAATATCTTTCGAAATACATGAGGCAAACAGATTGCCTGCGTAATATTTGCGATCTTATTTATTTGCTTTGATCAAAATTAACCAAAACTATCCACAAACGATTTTGCCGTAGTCTAGTAGGTAGTGTGTTGGCTCATTAGACGTAAAGCCAGGGTTCGAGCCCCAGGCCATACATCAAAACAAAATACAAAAAGTATTTCTTCGGCGACTTTCTCTCATTAGATTTCTGGCAAAAACTCTTAGAGTAAATAAAATTGCCATGAAAAGTTTCTTAAAAATCTGTCGTTCGGAGTCGACTTTAAACAGTAGGTTCCGCTACTCTAAAATTAACACACGCAACATAAGTGGTGTGAAAAACTAGGTCGTAATCCTGACTGAAGGGTTGTAATGACCAATTATGTATGTATGTATGTATGTATCCACAAACGGTCTATGTTTAGTGAACTACGCTCTAAACAGACATTGAAGACTACAGAAACTTTTATTCAGAGCAGGAATCACTTCGAATCCAATGTGCAGATATTGTGGTGTGGACAAGGAATCGTGAGGGCATATGTTAGGAAGTTCTGCTACATGATCAAGTTAGACTTTATTGCCTATGAACTATTTTACATAGCCACTGTACTTACTTCTTTCACCGTCGCTTCAAAAATAATTCAGTTTAAAATCACTAGGAATGCTTATGGGCCGTTTACAAGCAGGGTATAGTGAATATATTGATTATCTTGGCTCGATTATTCTGTCTCTCCAATTTAGAGTCCGAAATAACCCCAAATTCTTAATTCTATTGACTACTAGTTGCTCCACTTTCTAGTTGAAATTCATATTTTGCTCTACACATGCAGTAGTAAAAGCAAGAGTTTCGAGAACAACTAAGCACCTGGAACCACAAATATATTACCCGAATTGCTATACTTTTGATACAGTCAAGGAATTTATTTATCTTTGATCCGCCGTTACCACCAAAAATTATGTCAGTCTGGAGATCAAGCGCAGGATCAGTCTTGCCAACAGGTGCTACTATGATCTCATTAGACAATTGAGTAGCAGAGACCTCTCTCGTACGGCAAAACTAACACTCTACAAGACACTCACCCACCCGTGCTTCTTTATGGCGCAGAGGCATGGACCCTATTAAGAACTGATGCAGCGGCCTTGAGAGTGTTCGAGAGAAAAGTCCTACGTAAGATCTTCGGTCCAGTGCGAGTTGGCCATGATTTCGGTATCCGATCCAACAGTGAGCTGTATGAGCTCCTCAACGACATTAACGTTGTACAGCGTATTAATGCTGGCTCGGCCATATCGTTCGAATGGAGGAGGATGCTCCGGCGAGACGGGTATTTGATGCGGGAATCTGCGGAAGTCGGCGAAGAGGATGACCTTGTATCCGTTGGAAGGACCAAATCGAGGTCGATGGTTGTGACCAACTGGGGTAGGCACGCAAGAAGTAGAGGCGCCTGGATGGATGTGTTGCGGCAAGCCGAAATCCGTTAAACGGGTTGTTAAGACCAATTAAGTAAGTAAGTAAGTAGATAATTAAGTTTATGGTTCGCAACGAGGCAAAGATAAATGTTAGGGGGTATTTATTTGCTTGCATATGCTCAAATTCTGAACTGAGAGGAGGCCGACGAAGAAATTTGTTGGGTTTAAAAAAAGAGCATGTTGTGACCCATACATTATTTACAAGACTGCTGAGATAACGCCCTAGGTTATTTGCAGTATATGTTGAATTCATTACTATTTACGCCGTTGTGGCAGTTAAGCAGTGATTCTATATTATTCCTTGATAATTTTTTTTATTCACTATTCATCTCCAGTTCTAAACGACAACATGTCTTAAATTCTTCCATAAGAGTTATTTTTACTTAAAAATTCATTGACTATCCAAATTCGTATTAAATTTTTAAAAATTTTTTCTACAGTGCATTGCCATTACTGCGCTAATATAATGGCCAAAAAAACATCAGGTAACAACGGCAGCTAACATCAAAGTTACAGAATATTTCCATAAACGTAGGAACACTACGTTAAGTTAAAATTGTTTGTAGCCAGTCAGTGTCTGGCTGTGCTGATTGTCTGCCAGAGTTGTGCCATGACAACCGATCTACCTCAAGTACAAATAGAAGGTATTTTTCATAATGTGCTGCACTTGTCCTATTATGGTGTCAGTTTTCTTGTATTTTGTTTCAGCAGCAACAGCAGCATACCATTAAGACTGCTTCTCTTTGTTCCTACTTCGGCAGGCAGCCAGCCAGTTTAAAACTCCACTGGCTCTGAAATTCTTGTAAAACCATTTGCAACAGAGAATGACAAAAAAAAGAGAAGAATAAACGGGGAAAAGACGGGAGAGAGAGGTTGTTATTAGTATAGCAGAAGTGTATTGCACTCAGTTTGTATTGTAGCTGATGGTTTACGATGTTGTCTTTCTTGTTGTATTGTTTTTCTGTTTGTACAGCTTTAAGTTTGTCTGTGTTTGGTATTCTCACATTTCAATTGTGTCACACCGCATATAACCCAGCAAACCAAATGAACGGTAATATAACATTAAAGAAAATATTGCCACTTTAACTGAAAATAGGGACAAGATAAATGCTGCTGCTGTGTTTGAAACATTTGGATGATAACATTTGTAATGCAAACGTTTACTGGGTTATGTTTCTATCGTTTCTTAACATTCATACTATGAGTATCTGTGACAGTGTTTGTATACGTGTTAGTCATCCTTTTGTTCTAAAGTTGCAATAGAGAAGTCCATTGTTTTAACAATTACCTCCCACAATTTGCCATATAAAGCATTACTCTGTCAATTGCATTTAAGATTTCCTGCCTTTTTTCTTTGTTTTTCCTTCAGTTTTCCTTTGAAAATGGAAAATTATTTATTTTTTCAACTTTTCTTAAAAATCTTTTCGATGTAAAGTAGTTATGGTATGCTTTGTACAGAAATGCTTTACATTGTCTATGGTCTTGTGCAACTTAAAGTATTTGAATTGAATTTAAATTTCAAAACATACATCCTCTTTCTACCGTAATTTTAAGGAACTTGAGTAAATTGCCATAAATGGACAAAATTGGGAAGAAATAAGTTAACTTATGTTAAAATACGAATTACTTTCACTCCTATGAGGAGCATAAAGCTCTTACAATTAAGCACCACTGTGTTCCATATGCTGCAAGGTTCTATTTCCAGTTGTCAGTTCCTTTCGAGGTCTACCCTAGGAATTGCAAATAACTGCAGTCCTTGTGGTCTAAGGAAAATAGGTTAGGTTAGGTTAGGTTAGGTTAGGTTAGAGGACGTGTACTTATCAATAAGGACATATACAGTACCCGGAGGTCGAAATGACCCATTGTACAATGTCCTAGTTTCTCACACCAATTATGTTGTGTGTGTTAATTTTATACATGAGTGGTAGGACCTATAGTTTAAAGTCGACTACGAACGACAGATTTTTTGAGAAACTTTTTCATGTCAATTTTATTTACTTTATTTACGTCTAATTAGCTAACACACTACCTTCTAGACTACGGCGACTTTTGAGGAAAATATGTCCAACATAACTCCACTTCCATCTAAGAATTTCAATTTCAAAAAGATCTGTCCGGTTTGTGCCAATAGAATTGTTGACCGTATTTGTTTAGAACATTTTTTGAATTCATTTCAAGCATAGATTGGCAAAAGATCTGTATTATTCCAGCATCACAACAAGCTACGTTGCGTGATTTGCATCCCTACAGAACAAATGACGTCACACAGTTTTTAAAAAAAAATAGTTTAGTGCGTGACGATATGTGTTGGGTGTGCCATACCCAGTGTAATAAGCCGTAAATTTATTGTATTACTTTTTTTACGATTTTCAACATAATCTCTAGAGCCACAGTGCGTTGTAATAATACTGACCAAACTTCAAAGTGACAAACGAAATGATGAAGTTTGCATTTCTATACATACATACGTAACTGATCATAATAACACTGCAGTCAGGATTACGACCTAGCTTCTCACACCACCCATGTTGAGTGTGTTAATTTTATATATGAGTGGCGGGACCTACAGTTTAAAGTTGACTCCGAATGATGAATTTATTGCTTTTCATGGCATTTTTATTTGCTCTCAGAGTTTTTACCAGGCAGTGGCCAAAGAAATATTTTTCGTTTTGTTGAAGATGTCTGATCGGGGGGCTTGAACTGTGGCCTCACGTCGAATAAGTCAACACAATACATACTAGACAATGGCGTCTTCTATACAATCATAAAGCTAGTGATGTCAGTCGCTCTTGGATGCATCAACAGTGAAGTATATTTTGCCTGTGGCAGAATAGTTTAGGTTAACGAACGCCTTCTCGTTCCACGATTTGTTCTATGACTATGTGTAGAATGTTACTGTGATCAATATCCGACTTGCAACGTTTGCAAGAGAATATGTCTGTTATACATGCCAGAGTACATTACCATCATGTAAATCATGTGCTTAAGTTATGTCTTTCCAGTTCTTGTAGTCATTTAAGTTGGCTTTCTTTGGAATCTTTATCTTTTTTATTTTGTTGATCAGATCACCTGAAGTCAAAAATACATCTACAATTGGGTACTGACGGTGGCCTTTACTTACTCATTTACTTAATTGGCCATTAACAACCGGATTAACAGACTTCGGCATACCGCAACACATCCTTCCACTCGCCTGTGCTTCTTGAACGCCTACGCCAATTGGCCACACCAATCGATGATAGGGCTTTCTCGTTTTCGTCCTTCTAACGCAAACAAGGTCGTACTCTTCGCCGACTTCCGCAGATCCCCACATCAAATACCCGTCTCGCCGGAGCATCCTCCTCCATTCGAACGACATAGCCGAGCCAGCGCAGTCAGTAGACATTAATACGCTGCACGACGTCTATGTCGTGGAGGAGCTCATACAGCACACTATTGGATCGGATGCAGAAATCATCGCCAACTCGCACTGGATCGAAGATCTTACGTAGAACTTTTCTCTCGAATACTCTCAAGGCTGCTGCATAAGTGCTTAATAGGGTCCATGTTTCTGAGCCATAAAGAAGCACGGGTAGGATGAGCGTCTTGTAGAGTGTTAGTTTTGTCATACGAGAGAGGTCTCTGCTACTCAATTGCCTGTTGAGACCATAGCAGCACCTGTTGGCAAGAGTGATCCTGCGCTTGATCTCCAGACTGTCATCATTTTTGGTGGTAACGGCGGAGCCAAGATAAATAAATTTCTTGACTGTATCAAAAGTATAGTTATCGGCCGTAATCTGAGAATCAATACGCCGCACGTCTCTACTTATCGAAACATATACTTTGTTTTGCCCTTATTTACTGCCATACCCATCTTAGTAGACTCCCGTTCAATAGCACTAAAGGCAGCAGTAACATAAACCATAACTTACTCACCCTCTGTTGAAAACCGTAGTTTGTATTTGGCTAAATCAAGGCAACAATAGATGGCAGCACCATTATCCTAGGACCTGCTATAGCAAAGCAATTAGCTTTGCTGGAACAAAGATAGATTAACGAAACGGAAACAGGGGCGAATAACTTACTAACCCACCTGAACTTATAGCAGCAACAGCAGACATACATCTTCTTATCTTATATGAATATGTGTTTATTTGTTTATGGGTTTGTTTGTTTGTTTGAAGCCTATAGACGGCTAAACGGCTGGACCGATATTCTTGAAATTTTAACAGTACCTTCCTGTATGTCTGCAAGGAACTATAGGCTACTTTTTATTTTAAAACTTCAAGTAGGCGATGTGCCTTGCCCATATACCCAATAAGTATTTAATGTCGCATATCTCATAAACTGCAACAGCTAGAGTCCTCAAATTTTGTATGGACGACTTTGACGTATATATGAACAAAATGGGCGGATTGGCTACAGTGGGCGTGTCACCTCCCATAGTCTACATATATAAAAATGAATGTTTGTTTGTATGTACCTTATAGAATCGTAAACTATGGTGACACCATATATTTCACCTCAAAATTGTAGGAACCTGCAAGAAGAACTCAGAGTAAATTTAAAATTCAAAGGTCCGATGTATACAAACGTTATTCGATCCTTTGTTGGCCTTTGTTTCACGTTCAGCGACTACGTAAACGTTCTTCTAAATGATCTCCTAAATACTCTCTTGAAGTCATACTGGGACTTTATGCAAGAGTATTAAGTCGGTGAGGTCTTTGGTAAACAAATCACATCTACAGATTGGCAGCAGTATGATTTGTTGTTTGTTATGACTTGTTGAAAGTAATAATCATCACGAATTCCATATTCTTTCGAACTTTAGGTGAATTTGTACTTATGTTTTCATTATTTCCTCAATAAATTCCAAAAAAGTAAAAGGCTTCCGCTGTCCGCTAGCTGTTGGAGAAGAAATTAAAAGCAAAACTATCAGGAATGTATAGATTCAGTAGAAAGGGTTTAGCATAGCAAGGACTTTTTCAAAATGTCTTTTCGTTACCCGTCTTCCACACTGTTACTGTTAATTGAAGTCAACTATTTTAGAAGCAAACCTTTGGTTTTCATTATGTCTATGAATTGTATGAGTCGCCATAGTGTGTTGGCTTATTAGACGTAAGACCAAGGTTCAAACCTCACGTCAGATGTATCCAAAAACCAAAATATAAAAAAGTATTTCTACAGCGATTTCCTTTCAGCAGATTTCTGGCTAAAACTCCGAGAGTAAATAAAATTTCCATGAAAAGTTTCTCAAACAAATCTGTCGTATGTATTCGGCTTTAAACTGTGGGTCGCGTCACTCATGTCAGCAATTAATATACACAACATAAGTGGTATGAGAAGCTAGGTCGTAATCCAGGCTGAAGGGTTGTAATGACCAATTACGTTTGTGTTATGTTATCTATGAATTGTTGATTGAATGTTAAGTAAATTAAAAATTAAGTTAAGTAAAAATGTTAAGCTTTACCAATTAGACCTGAGACTCTTTAAAAATTTTATTTTTTATATTTTAAACCAAAAACTTTAAAAAACGAAACCAAAAATTCCAAGTAATTTTTCAATTTTGTTTTGCACTTATGAAGAACATGCATTCGTTTTTATTTCACGTCTGATTTAATTAAGACGCTGTAGTAAAAGTACGAAAATAAAACAAACAAAAAATGTATTTCAATTAAAATGTTATCAAATTAAAAAGTTTTTAACGAATCATTTTAACATTTAATAAATTCCTTAGCATTTCCCACTGCACTGCTCATAGTGTGTATGATGATGAAATGTCAGAAAGCATGGTTTCTGTTGTTGTTGTCTTAAGCATTTTATTCTTTCGGTAAAATACTAACGAAAAATAAAAAAAAAAACTTCTCCAATTTCTCTTAAAAAGTTGCATATCCTTATGAAAACACGTACAATGTTTGCATTCTCTGAATGAGGGTTACAGACATTTGTGGAAAATTATTTCTACTGATGAACAGTATATGGACAGAATTATACATATGAATGAAGATTATCTATTTGAAATACAAGGGTATTGTCCGAAATGATAATTGAGGATCATCTTTTAGGCATTTAAAGCGATCCTGAGGTAATAATTGCAGAATAAAATTTAGGATTTTACAGGATGTCAAAGGGACTCCTATGATTTTTTAAATGCTTTACATCGAATTTTTAAATGTTCTGGCCAGCGACAATATGTAATCAATGCTTATGGGTAAGAACCAGTAAATTGCTACAACGACGTAAATAGTAATGAAATAGTAGTGAATTGAACATATCCATTGCAATATCGCTGCGGTCTTGTAGAGAGTGTGTGAGTAGTACTCGCCGTAGTCTAGTAGGTAGTGTGTTGGCTCATTAGACGTTATTTTCTGGCAAAAACTCTGAGAGTAAATAAAATTTGCCATGAAAAGTTTCTCAAAAATCTATCGTTCGGAGTCGAGTTAAACTGTGGGTCCCGTCACTCATGTATAAAATTAACATACAGCAACATATGTGGTGTGAGAAACTAGGTCGTAATCCTGACTGAAGGGTTGTAATGACCAATTATGTATGTGTGTGAATTATTACATGCGTTGGGTTCAAACCCAACAACTTCCTTTGACATATTCCCCCTAGTTCCAAATTTAAACATATACATGCAAATAAAGACCTCCTAACATGTATGTTTGCCTTGTTTGCGAACCATAAACTTACTCACACTAATAAACAAAGAACACACATAAGCAGCGAATGCAAATGCACACGGTTACAAGTCAATATAATTTACATTCGTTCGGGACAAGCCATACATTACAACCCGACCTATGTAAACGACTATAAATATGACGCTTATGGGTTTCTGGTTCCAAACAGATCTTTTATATGAAAATTACATTTCTTTTCGAAAGGCAATAGGTTCCACAAATGTTTTACATTTTTAAAAGCATCACGATTTCTGTTGTTAAGAGTTCTTTCTTCAATGCAATCTCTAACACAAACATAGGCCCCTTTATTTAGTTCGATACGATGTAAAAGACCAGGAAATCCAATTCTCAACACTAGGGTAGAACGAAAAGTTAGCAACTGCCGTAACCTGCAGCACATATAATGATCCAAGTTCTGTTTACAGTTCTGTCCTTCTGGAAAGAACCCTTGTTGATCAGTGTTTTGTGATTTACATATCATGGTCGTCAAAATCTTAGTACGTGAACCATTTGGTGGATTGCTACCAGTCTTGGTCTAGTTTAAACGTCATAAATATAAAATGATTAATCATCTGTAGCAGTCAAGTTAGTATTTTTTGTTTCTAATTCATGGCTTGGATTCTCCGTAATCTAGTAGGTAATGTGTTGGCCTAATAGACGTCAGGCCGTGATTCAAACCGAAATCTTCTCAGCAGCAAAAGAAAAGTAAATTGTTTGGAAAAGTTCCTTAAAAAATCTGTCGTTCGTTGTCGACTTTAAACTTTAGATCCGTCACTCATGCAAAAAATTAACAAATATAACATGGGCGGTGTAAGAAGCTACATCGTTATCCTAACTAAATAATTGTAATGACTAATTAAGCAAGTAAGGACGTATTTTGGAAATTTCTATTTGAGAGGTGCAGGCATAATTTTCTAAGTGAAACCGTATCGAACTTGATGACACAGTCTACAAACTTGAGTCTACTCTTGAGGGCAAAACATTTCATCAAATAGCATGTATGGAGAGGCAAAAGGCTTGCTCTCCTATACTACAAGATTGATGACAAACTCTGTTTGTCCTAAAAGTAATAAAAATATCATTAAATGTTAGTGAATGTGGTTCGAGAAAAGAGATTATTTTCACAAAAATTTATAACGAATGCTGCTCATAAAATGTTTAAATATTTATGTGAACTCTGGGTACTCATTATTAAGATTTTAATTTTGATTGAGTCAGGCATCACTACAAGCTGTTGTGACCAAATTTCGCTTTACATACAGTCTTCTTCAGTCTTTTACTTCAGTCAAAATTACGACCACCACACCACTTGTTTAGGTGTATTAATTTTATACGTGAGTGGCGGGACCTTCAGTTTAAAGTCGACTCCGAACGACATACTTTTAAAAAAGTTTTTATGGCAATTTTATTTAATTTCAGAGCTTTTACCAGAAATATGTTGAGAGGATGTCGGTGAAGAATTATTTTTTTGTATTTCATTTCGTTGAAGATGTCCGACTTAGGGCTTGAACCATGGCCGCCTCTCTAATAAGCTAACACACTACCTATCAGACTTCTGCGACTACAATTTCTCTTTATTGGACAATAATCTATCAACCCGTATGCCAAGTATATGCACTAAGAAGAGCATTAGTGAGTTTCTGTTATTACGCCACCAGCATATAAAGTTCTTTAGATGGAAGAACTAAAGCCAAATGCAGCCAAAAATATTCACTGTTTTGTTTAATGTGAATCGTTTGCTGGCGACATTGGAATTTACTTGCTCAAGATCGATGAAAATTGCACCGTCAAATGCCAGGAAGCAAGGTATTCTGCAAGGATTACGCACATATGTACGTACATGTATACATAGTTGGTCATTACAACCCTTCAGGATTACGACCTAGCATCTCACACTACTTATGTTGTGTCTGTTAATTTTATACATGAGTGGCGGGACGTACAGTTTGAAATCGACTCTGAGCGACAGATTATTTTGAAAAACTTTTTCAGGGAGTTTTTCTTCACTCTTAGAGTTTTTGGCAGAAAATTGCTGAGTGGAAGTCGCTGAAGAAATATTTGTTCACATTGCGTTTTATTGGAGATGCCTGACCTGAACGGTGGCCTCACGTCTAACAAAATAACACACTACCTAGTAGACTATGGCAACTGCAATTACTTTGTGGAACATTAAACTGTCAACTTGTATGCCAAGTATATTTACTGAGGATTACATTGCTGCCGTATTGATGAATCGATATATAACTCGGTGTGTCAATTCGTCGCCGCTTTCAACAATTAATCATCTGTTATTCCATGTTATGTATGTTTAGGGAAGTGCACTAACCGCTAAAGACACGCAATTTGATCCCTTTTCTCTACTTTTTTGGAGAATACGTGGAATTTCTCGTTTAGAGTGACTAGTCAGGCACAATCCCAGCCCTGGAAGACACATTATGGTTGACATTGATGAGCTACGAAGTAGTTGTGGATAATATTTGCACGAAAAATTCTTTGAAAACTAAATGGCAGGATTTAGTTTATGGCTCGAAATAATTTATGCAAAAACTTTTGCAAACTTTCCGTAACTTTTTTAAATTTCAAAATCCAAACGGCTTAAAAGATTAGATTTCTCATAAGAAGCACAGTCTGGTTACTTGGGTTACTTGGGTGGCTTCTGTCTAAATAAATCGTGTAAGATAATCCATTTAAAAATTCTTACTTGTCGTCAAAGGCCATCTTCTTTATAAATTTACATGAATATAAATAAAAGTGTACTCTTTTTGCTGGCCACACACTGTTAAACGGTGTAAAGTTTCTATAGTTTCACTACTTTTCTGTTTTTTTGTTTTTCCTATTTTTCATCACAGAACTTTTGTTAAAAGTTGTTTAGTTGAACTCCTCGTAAAATGTTTTTGGTCAGAAATTGTATTTAAAAACTTTAAAAAGTTTCATGGCATTGTTCTTGTTGCTTATATTGTTGTTGTTAGTGTTGATATTGTTACGTTTACCGTATTGTAGTTATTGTTGTTGCTGTAACAGTACTCTGGTTTCTGTCTTAAAGAGTTGTTCATAAAACGTTTGTTGTTGTTTGATGATGAAAAAAACGGCATCCTTTCATTGGGGGATAAACGGGAAATATTTCTTTTTTCCACTCTTTTACAACGAGAGAGCCACATAGATGGGAACTGCATGTGTGTTGGTGTGTGTATAAGGAAGTGCATTTTTGTTGTTGTTGCATTGTACAACAACTTAAGTGCGTAAGGAAATGTTCAAAATTTTAAAACACACGCACATACGCACTCAAGAAAACACCTATGCAAACACGTATGTATGGTAAGTCTCTTGTGTGTCTGTTAGAGACCATGTGAATGTGTTGTATGTGTGTGTGTGTGTCTGTGTATTTGTATTTGTTTTGGAGAGTTTTGTTACAATTATTGAAGTTTATTTAAGCTTTGGTTGCAAAGCTTAAGAAACAAACAAAAAAAAAAGTTGTTTTAAATAGTTCCAACGACGTAATGGTAGAGTCGTTGCATTTAATGAATTCATCTTACGTGGCTGTGCTATTCTGGTAGGTAGTGTTAGTGAGTCATATTGCCAAGTGCATGTGCATTGCTTTCAAACGACTTAATTTGTTTAAAGTTTTAAACACAATGATTTTTAACTTTTTATGTTTGAAAAACTGTTCACTGAACGTATTTCTTTACTTTTAATTTAAAAGATTATTATTTTTCGGGAAATTTTACTTAAAGAGTTTTGCTTCTTGTAATTTTTATACACTTTTAATTTGGTTTCATACTCAAGACTGTAATTAAAATAATTTTTTAGGTGGCCTTTAGTGTTTTGTAGTGTCAAGTTCTTAAAGGTTGTGAAACATGAATGAATGAATGAATGAAAGGTGCATGGAGGCACAACAACTATGATTTACAATAAAAATACTGTAAATGTTCTCAATATTACAATGATGATCTAAACCTTCCAACATACATACATAATTTGTCATTTATGTAGTTCTCTCTGTTGACTAAGCAGTAAGCCACCGTTTTTTAAGATAACCACTATCTTCTGGTACATGCATGAGTCAAGAACAAATAGTAAGATGGCAGCTATTGTACTCCGACTCTAAAGTGAAATACTTTGTAAAGTAGCAGACAGCTTCCAAGCGAAAGTTTACGCCGTAAAAAGACATTATTCAACTTGGTCCGAAAGAACTGATTACTAGCAGCACCAGTTTTATTTGACAATCAAACTGCCATTATTCGACAATCGTGCACTTAGCTACCATGACACCAGTCACAAAGATATGAATCCTGAAAAACTATCGAATACTAATTCAACCACGTTTATAGATATACCTTATACATCCATTAGGCTATCTGTTACTTACATAATCGGTCGTTACAACCCTTCAGCCAGGACATACGACTTAGCATCTCACACCACCTTATCTTGTGTGTGTTAATTTTATGCATGTGTGACGGAACCTACAGTTTAAAGTCGATTCCGAACGACAGATTTGTTTAAGATTTTCATGGATAATTTATTTGCTCTCAGAGTTCTTTCCAGAAATCTGCTGAAAGGAAGTCGCCGTAGAAATATTATTTCATATTTCGTTTCTTGTTGGAGATGTCTGACGATGGGTTCGAACCGTAACCTCGTGTCTAATAAGCCAACACACTACCTATTAGACTACGACTTCATGAGAGTACTACTTTGTCAAAAACTCTGGGCATAATTAAAATTGCCATGAAAAGTTCCTAAAATCTAACGTTCGGAGTAAATGTTGTTAGTCGATGTTAGTTTGGTACATTTTTGAAATTAGACCTGAAATAGAAAACTAAAACTTAATCAGAATAAGACATTGATTTTGCCAGTTATAGTATTGAACATGCCGTTTAGTGGGTTATGGCACAAAAGCATTTGATTTTTGAAATAAGGTTTCCGATGTATGTTCTCTGTGAAGACAAGTTCCCTATGGACCGTACAATCTTTCATCATTATGGCAATGAAGAGCGTTATGAGTGAGAACATAACGTGAACAGATATTTTTTCCCACAATTTGAGACCGCTGTTTTGACGTTTTGATGTGGATAGTTTTCATGCATCGAAAAAACATGCAGTACTTTAAAGTTATGTCTGTTATTGAGAAATTATAAGCAAAGCGGCTTACGCGCTCATACATGATTGGTCATTGCAACCCTTCAGTAATGATTACAATCTAGCTTCTCACACCACTTATGTTGTCTGCGTTAATTTTCTACATGAGTGGCGGGAATTACAGTTTAAAGTCGTCTCCGAACGACAGATTTTTGAGAAACTTTTCATAGCAATTATATTTGCTCTCAGAGCTTTTGCAAGAAATCTGCTGACAGGAACTTACCGAAGAAATATTTTCAGTTCTTTATGTAGGCAGCCGTAGCTTTTAAAACACGAAAGAAGTTATCTTTGAGGCCATATTTGAGGGCATAATGAGAATGGTAACAATCATATCCCTGAAATTTTGCCATTCAATGTTTACACAGCGTGCATAGAGGCACAAAAACTATGTTTTGCAATAAAAATGCTGTAAAGATTCTAAATATTATAATAATGACCTAAATACTCTTACATAATTGATCACTACAACCCTTCAGTCAGTTTAAAGTCGACTTCGAAAGAAAGATTTGTGTGAGAAAATATTCAAGGCAATTTGTATATTCTTTCAGACTTTTTACCAGAAATCTGTTGAGAGAAAGTCGCCGACGAAACATTTTTTCATATATCTCCATCCTATGGGTTCTATCAGGGACAAGGCGATATGTTCATCTTCCCTTTAAACTGTCCTACCATCGTGACTGCCATTTGTGCATGCAGCTTATGCGTTCCTTCGCTTTAATAGCTGCTGTTTGTCCTATGTACTCGAGACGACGAAAATATACGGCAATATGTCTATCGGTATTCTTTTCGACAATACCAGTACCGCTTCATGGGACATTGTCCTCAAACCACATATCTGTGTAATCATGCTTAGCGATACTCCATGTCGTCCCCACGAAGAAAGCTTCCTACCGTATTGGGCACGCATATAACATTATCGACGTTATAACTCTCGATATTATCCTCCTCTTAAATGAATTTGATCCTCTAATATTTGGCATCATCTTCGTCGGTGATTCCTGGGTTACATATGTCGCCAATGAATTTTACGTGCTCCTTGAAGTTAAGCCTGTCGTCGATAATCACTCGTACATAATATTTCACAATAGTGGCCCAAGTACAGGGGCCTGCGGGATGCCCACCGTCACTACGCATTCATTTTCTCGATCGTCCGTTAAGTATATTACCCTCCTGTTCTGAAACTAATCATTCAGAATTTCTATAATGTATAGCGGCGTAGCCATTTTGAAAAGGGCTCTCATAATCCGCTTCGAATTCGCGGTTTTAAACGCGTTCCTAACTTCAAGTTTGACAACCGCGCAGTATTCCGTGGTAAACGTTGTGGTTTATTGTAGACGCCTAGAACTAGAAAACTCCACAAGAAAAAGTGTAAAGAGACCACATCAGTGCACATTACCTTGAAGTGAAATGGCTATGCCCTCAAATCACACGAGCAGAATATAGAATATGGTGTGAACTGTGTGACATGTACCGCCTTCCTGTTGAAACCATATTTCGTTGGTGTCCAGATCATTCAATTCAGGCTAAAAGAATTTGATAATCATCCATTTGTTGTGCTATTCCGTTGACAGAAATGGCGTGGCTAACTTGATATTGTTACGTTTTTACATTTTAAAAACGTTTCAAATATGAGCTCGTAGATTGCATATAAAATAAAACTAAACCTGTGTTTAGCTTTAATTAAAATTCTTTACTATTCGCACAATTTTGTGTGCCACTGTTCACAACTTAATGTAAGCAACAACAATTGCTCTTCTTAGTTATTCCTCTATTTTTACCCTTTGCATAAACCATAACAATCACTAGGCAATTATTCGACAGAGCTTTGTAACGGGGATCTTCAAACCACGATTACTCTCTTAAAACGCACCGTGTCTTCACACAAGATCGACTGAACTTCACTAACTCAGGCGCCTACTTTGCCTTGCCTTTTATGTGGCACCGTAAACAGTCTAATGGCGAATGTTCGTGACATCGCCTTCTCGAAATCTCTATAAATTTTATCATCGTTGGTTTCATTTATCCTTCTAGTGTTGTTGTTGTATTTTTGTTTACTTGTTTACCATTTTTCATGCTGGTGTTTGTTGTTATATTAAGCAGTACGATAATTTGTAAACAGGTTTGTTTACTGCATTATGCTGTTTTTGCAGCTTTCTTTTATAATTTTAATGATAAGCGATATAAAAGCAAAACACCAGTGTCTTGATTTTTCATTTTCGTAACAACATGGATCGATATGCACTTCACCATGCACTGACTTTTTAGTGAATCACTGGACACTCTTGAACCGAAGTCGACAATTTTATTTGTTTATGTGTTCACTCATCCGGAAATGAAGACATATTTTCGGGTCAGTTGCTAGGTACTCTAGAGCCCACTCAGCGAACACACGTAATTGTTTATGGTCCTTCATGGTTGTTTGGTAAAGCAAACGAAGTAATTTGACAGATGTAGCTTCAACAAGATTTTAGAATTCAAAAGTTCTCCTTGGAAGATTTCCTACAAACATATCATGTTTTATTGCGAACTCTATTGTGAATATATTTCTTTATTGTCTGACGTTTTTCTCTTAAAATATTCTTTAAATTAATCAAAATTCTTGCTTAGAAAATTCATGTTGTTTTTGTTATTTTAATTGAGAAAATTTTAAATTATTTTCAAGCATTCTTTCTCTAAATGATATTTGGCACGGGAAGTGTTTTGTCACTTTTGTCGCTTGTCAAATAAGAAAACCCAAGGAAAGAAAAATAGTTTAATTTTACCTATCATTTCTTATTGTATTCAACGAAATTTTAATGAAAATTTTACAGATCTTTGCAGCGAGAGGTTAAGCAAACTATATGTGATGATGGCAGCAGTAGTATAAACAAGAAGAGGCATTTTGAAATATTTTGAATGAAATTTATTTAAATATTTAAGAAAACACGGTTTATAGGTGTGTTAAAGGTTTATGTAATTTCATATTGTGTTAATAAATCATGTGATTAATTTAGTTTATGCTGTGGCAGAATGACAACAAACGCTCCTGTCATTATAAAATGTCAGCTGTGAGCGATGAAAGCGAATACAATTTATTATTAAACAATTAAACCTGAAAAGAACAAACAATACATACATACATATATATTATATATCATACGTATGTGTTTGTGTTGAAAATATTAACACATACGTAAATATACTTACACGTATAGGCTAACGGAACTGTATATGGAATTTGAGGACTTCAATTAATTTAAGCTGTTGGTAAATAAATATTCCAATACACATACCATATTACTCACACATGTATTGGTATTTGCATACGTGCATTTGAACACATACATGCAAATAAAGACCCCCTAACATTTATGTTTGCTTGTTGCGAACCATAAACTTACTCACACTAATAAATATCGGACACACATAAGCTGTGTATGCATATGCACACGGTTACAAGTCAATATAATTTACATTCGTACAGGACAAGCCATACATTACAACCCGACCAATGTATATAGCGACAACAAATATGCAGCCTATGGGTTTCTGGTTCCATGCAGACGAAAGATTGTACGGCCCATAGATGTTTTAAATTGATGCATCACGATTTGTGTAGTTAAGAGTACTTTCTCAAATGCAATCTCTAACTCCTCTATTGCTACAAATAAAAATGTCTTGATTTTGTCTGATACGATGTAAAAGACACGGAAATCCAACTCTGAACACTAGGATAGAGACCTACACTACGAAAGTTTAGCAACTGCGTAACCTGAGGCACATATCACGATCCGAATTCTGATTACAGTTCGGTCTTTGTGGAAAGAATCCTTGTTCATCAGTGTTTTGTGATTTACATATCATGGTGATCAACATCTTAGTACTTGAACCATTTGGTGGATTGTTACAAGTCTTGGTCTAGTTTAAACGTCATAAACATAAAATGATTAATCATCTGTAGCAGTAAAGTTAGTATTTTTTTTCTAATTGAGGACCTGGAGTCGCCGTAGTCTTGTAGGCAATATATTGGCGTATTAGACGCGTGGCCGTGGTTCAAACCAAGCCCAGACATCTCGAACAAAACCACACATGAAAAAACTCCGGAAACTTCTTCTGGCAAAAACTCTGAGAGTAGATAAAATTGCTGTGATAATCTTCTCAAAAATCCGTCGTTCGCATTCGTCTTTAAACTGTAGGTCCCGCCACTTATGTAGAAAATTACCACACACAGCATAAATGGTGTGAGAAGCTAGGTCGGAATCCTGTCTGAAGGCTTGTAATGACAAATTTTGTATGTATGTATGTATGGCTTGGAGTCGCTATAGTCTAGTAGCAAAGGTGTTGTGTTAGTAGACACGAGGCCACGGTTCAAACCTCAGGTCAGACATCTCGAACCAAACGAAATATAAAAAAATATTACTTCGGTGGCTTCCTCGCAGAACTCTTTTGGCAAAAGTTCTGAGAGAAAATAGAAAAGAAAAGTTCATCAAAAAATCTGTCATTCGTTCATATTTCACTGAGCACGACGTTGGCCAGGCCATCACTGTCAAGAACGAGCACTATAAGTCGATTATTATTAACCTCTTTCAGTATGCTTTGAATGATCTGAACATCAACGTCATGTGATTTCATCAGAATGACGCTACGGACCACACAGCTTATGTCACTTTTCATATTCTTTAAGAACGATTTGAACACATGGGCATTCCATTTAGAGTTGATGTGAACTTAACACTGAGATCGTGCGATGTGACCTCATTAGATATTTGCGTATGGGATTTTCTTAGGTCATAGGTGTGTGCCATTTGGTCAAATTGATATAAACTATGTTATAATGGCATCAATAGGTCTGTCAAACATAGAAAGAATTTCAAACATCAGGTCAGATATCTCAAAAAAAGCGACTATCAGGCACGCGATGTAATGACGACAAAAAAATTTTATTTGTCGACTTGGTTTTATATGTCGTTTGGTCGTCATTTATGCTCAAATCAATCTTGGCAGACTGCAGTTCTGCAGCTCTAAAGGCGCAATGATGCCTATGTCGTCGACGTATTCAAGAAACCGAACGTATTTGTTCCACATAGTGCCATTGCCATTAGCTCTAACCTTCTGGTGGATGCTCTTCCTGACTAAGTTGAAAAGGATGTTGCCTTGTCTGAAACCGGACTCGATATCAAAAGTTTTGGTACCCTGACTTGGCACAGTCTTATCAGCTGCCTTACAGTCGATAAAAAATTTGATTTGTGGATTTGGTTAGCTTCAGGATTGAATTTGCAGTAGGTAGTATGTTGGCTTATTCGACGTGGGGCACGGTTCAAACCCCCGGACAGACATCTCCAACAAAACGGAATACGAAAAAATATTTCTTCCGCGAGTTTTTCGCAGCAGATTTCTGCCAAAAAAATCTGAGAGTAAATAAAAATTGCCATGAAAAGTTTCTCGTAAAATTTGTCATTTGGAGTCGAGTTTAAACTGAAGGCCCAACCGCTCATGTATACAATTAACACATACAACATCAGCTAGGTCGTCATCCTGACTGCCCAATTATGCATGTATGCATGTATGTTCTCACATCATCTATGTTAGGCTCAGAGTGGTAAGCTTTTCTTAGCAATTTTGTTTATTTTCAAAAATTTTGCCAGAAGACTGCAATGACAAGGTCGCCGACAGAAGTATTTCGAAATGTTCCAGAACGTAGAGCATTTATCCACCTCAATATGCTTCCCTTTCTCGCACAGAAACTCTAATATACACATACACTATTACTTTTGTAAATACACAATACCATACATACATACAAACACGCATTTAACCACTTTCTCGTTCATACACTCACACATAAACAATAGCCAGAAATACAAACGCATGTAAACGCGCACAGACACACACATGAACATAAATTAGTCTTGGATTTCTTGTGTTTGGTTTTTGTGGGTGTCAGGTTGATTGGTCATCATAGTGTGTGTGAATTGCTGATGTATTGTATTTGAAATGAATAAAATTCCGTATGTATGGAGGCCCTTGTTGTTATTGCTCTGATCATGACGACTACGATGATGATAACGATAATAATGATGATGATGATTGTGGTTGGTTTTGTTATTACATGGCATTAACCAAAAACTCAAACTGAAATGATAAAACATAAACGAACATTCATGTTGACATGCCTTGATAAACACAAAATGCTCGTATTTTCCTATAACAAACAATAATAACAACAACAACTACAAGTTGCTAGCAGTGACAACTATTGCTTCTGTGCTACTGCTGTTACTCGCTCTATTGGCAGTAGTAGCCATACTAATGGAGCAACACAACGCATTGCAAATAATTGTTCGTACAAATACTCTGCACATGTAACGTTGACACATAAAATCTACCCAACATGGACGACCGTAAACTGAATTATTGTTTAATCAACAGAATAAAAATGAAAATGACAAACAAAAATTGGAACTATTTTGGCCAAAAAAAAAAATAAGAAAAATTATTTGAAATCTTGTATCAACGCGTGTAATTTTTTTAAAAATGTCTATAAAAGAGTAACGAGCAAGTCTACTAAGATTAAATCGTGGGACTTTTGCTTGAAAATATAAGATTAATTGCTAACCATACCTAACTCTCAGTAATCATGTCAACCAAGTCTAATTCTTCCATTTTAGAATAAAAACAAGCCAGTAATCACGGCATAATACTTTGTTTCATTGACTGTAGTGTTGAAATTAACATTATTATTGAAGAACTACGGTCCAAACAATCAGTCAATCATAAACATCCAGAGTCTCTGATGGGGTATCGAACCTACGGCCTCAGCACATGAAGTTTAACACAGTCCAAACTAGACCATCTGGATTAAAATTGTCGCACACGGTCCCTTCTTTTGAATCTAAGTGAGTCAACAATATTGCAATTTAACTACTCTGATTCATTCGTACTCAGTACAACATTGATTTATAGGTATGAGTACAATGAGTATGACTACAACGCTGACATCAAACTCAGTCCATTCGAAATATGTTTGATTCCTATCCCTAGTTATTCTGATTCAGAAAAACAAACGACCTTCTAGTGAGTATTGTAGTGTTCGTACGCGAATCATACTTATTTTGTGATTTTTGTAAATGTTGAGTCATGGAGAGTCGAAATCAACAACATCATACGTATTGTTAAGTATGAGTACGATGAGTACTTCAAACTTTGAATATGAGTATAATATTAAAATAAGTATGAACGCGTATAAGTATCAGAAATTTTTAGTATGCTTCGATTCTACTCATCTTTTTGAATACTCATTGCTGATCTCTGATTCCAACACAATGTAATGCATGACTAGGGGTCATCTCCTGAGTGTAGGTTTTAAAAAATCTTTCAGGAAGAATTGGCATCATTTGAACAGCTCTCGGGCAGTTTGTTGATGTGCTTACTGAGCCAAAAACATTAAGCAAGTTTCCATAAATTTTATCAACGTCATCAACTATAAAATGCGATAAATGGCCGATGTGTTATGTTTATAATGACTTGGCGTATTCCAATGATGTAAATTTTTTAAGTTAAGTTAAAAGACATACGTACATACATACACATTTGGCCATCACAACACTTTAGTCAGGATTACGATTTAGCTTCTCACAGCACTTATGTTGTGTATGTTAATTTTATACATGAAACTCGCCGTAGTTTAGTGGAATTCGCCGTAGTTTAGTAGGTACTGTGTTAGCCTATTAGGCTAGAGCACGTGATTCAAATCCCAGCTGCTCAGACATCTTGAACAAAAAGAATTTTGAAAAAAATTTTTGGTTTGGCGATTTCCTCTCAAGGTAAAGTCTCTCGTCTAATAAATCATCACTTTGACAACGGCGACATCGTTTGGTGGTCCTATTGACACCAATTTGTGTGTAATACATGGCTCAAAGGTGCCCCACGTCTTTTCTGGGTAAAGCGCATAAAAAAACGACTAATTTCCTACTACTGAGACACATAAAGCAGATTGAATTTAACCGATGGCATGAATTGTGTTGACTTTGAGCATGTCTTATTCACATTCACCCACTATACGAGAAAAGTCCACAAGAAAACAGGGTCAAATTAATAACCTACACAAATCGCTTCTTCAAAATATATAATGTGGAATGAGCTGTATGGCCCATAGCGTCGTCATATTGACCCACAGGTCATTAATCTCCAGACCGTCCAATGCCGGCCAAAAGAGAATGGTAGTCCTCGACATATAGTCTTCGCCTTTAATAGCTATGGCCTGATAGACATATGAGCCACTGATGTCGCCTGCTCAAAATCTACACCAAACAGCAACTTTTTTGCGATGTATTGGACAATCTCGGATTTCTATGGATTGCTATCGTACCAAAGTTCAACAATTTTATTTGTTCATGCACCAATTCAACCAGAAACTGGTGTCATTGCTGAAGATGAAAATAAGGTTCAGTTGCCAACTGCTCCAGAGCCCATTTAAATAACATGCGTCGTGCTGTATGGTTATCCATTATGATTTGGCAAGAGAGACTGAATAAATGGCAAATAATGGCAATCAACTGTCAAAGTACGGAAGTCCCTGTAGAAGGACTCTATTTAGAGAACTCAGCAAATGACACGAACTATATATTAAGCTGCTCATATATAGGGTGGGCCATTGGTTATTTCGAATCTGACAATAGTTATGTCATTCTATTCTGATCAACGTTGGAATTTGATGGATGATGTTGATTTTGCAAAAAAAAAAAATGTTATCCGTTTGGATGAAGCTCTTTTTCTTTTTAATTCATTTTCACCCACACGTGGTCTTACCGAAGCCAATGCACCCAATACGAATGGCTGTTTGGGCGGCTTGTAAAGCGGAGTTATCATTGGGCTATATTTCTTTGGAAATGAGGACGTCGCAATCATTACAGTCATGATAACCGATTTTTTGTACTCGATCTTCATGGTATTGATGTAAACGATGCAACTTGCCACACATCTCATGCCGCAGTCGATTTATTGCGTCAAACGTTTGATGGCCACCAACACCCCACACACTCGAAAAAGTATACGAAAATTGGTCCGAACGATTGACGTACTGTGAGGCCAGCCACTGCTGCAACTATACCTATGAAATAAAATTCCATTTCTAACCGGAACAATTCTACTTCAAAACAAAAAAGAAAACAAATTTGGCAAAATTTCAAACCCTTTTTGTTTTATTGCATTTTAAAATTTAAACTTTTAAATACCCCACCCTATATTATTTGAACTGTTGCAAAACCTTGAAATGCTCAAATACAATGGACGCGAATCTACAAGGCTTTGCAAACAAACATATGATGTATGAAGATCAGACTGATGCAGAACTGCATGCAGAAAATTTCCAACGATTTCAGCTAAATATGTTGCAATAGGGTTTGGATTAAAAGGGACATCGTAAGGAATAATTAAAGAAAATTTTCTGCATACTTACTAGCTGCCATCGTATCAAAACCATACACTTTGTTTCCACTTTCGTTTGATTGCGTTTGGTTTACTTTCATAAAACTTGATTGATTTTGTTGCAACACTGCGGTGACAGGGAATGATACTTCTCGTATTGCTGCTGAGTTTTAATCCTCTATTTTTAACAGCTTATCTCCATATAGGATTCAAATCGACTGATTGGCTGACTCAATTACTTCTGAGTCTGATAATGCAAACTTAGCCATCCGTACTGTGAAATAAATTTCATTCATTTTTATCAATACGTTCGGCACTATAAAGATTTTCTATTTTTTTTATATATTTTTGAAGTTGTCCTTGCGGCAATAATTTTATTTCTCCTTTTTAATATAAACCGAAAGCCCTTATCATCCACAATGGCAGCATTACTACTTGCATTCTATTATTCGTATTGGATTCTAAAATCTTCACCAAAGATCACAATGCACAGCACAGGACAACAAGATACAATTTTTTTTAATAGAAAATATGCTTTTGCCAATCGTATCCTTTTTTTCATTTTCTTTTGTTAAAGAATTTGAAAGAAATTGAGAAACTTCTTTCATTTGATTTAGAATTTCTTAAAGGATTACATTGTTTTCTTTTGTTGGTTGTTCCTTTTTTTGTATTTTTATTTGTAAGGACATCTACTAGTACTTGGAAATATTTCATATTATTGTTGCAGATACAACAGACATACCACATCGTTCAAAGTCTTTGTTGTGGCTCAATAGTATAAGTGGCTGATGGAACTTAAACTTGGTTGAACTCTGTTTATTTATTTCTCATACTCTCTAATAAAATTGTATTACAATATTTTAAAAGAATTTAAGAGTTTATTTGATTTTTTATTTAAAATTATTGTTTGAAATAACTTAAGACGAAATAAAAATATAAAAAACAAGCTTATTGAAAAAATTTTGGAGTATATTGTTACATTTTTACATTTTAAAAATGTTTAAAATATGAGTTCGTAGATTACAAATAAAATATAAATAAATCTATGTTTAGTTTGTAATTATAATTCTTTATTCTTGGCACAATTCTGTGCGCCACTGTTCACAACTTGATGTAAACAACAACAATTGTTTTTATTTGTTATTCTTCTGTTTGCACAATAACAATTGCTAGACAATGATTCAACAGATCTTTTTAACGGAGATCGTCAAATCACGATGACATATATACATACATAATTGCCCATTACAACCCTTCAGTCATGATTACGGCCTAGCTTCTCACACCACTCATGTTGTGTGCTGTAATTTTATACGTGAGTGGCGGGACCTACAAGTTTAACGCCGTCTCCGAACGACAGATTTTTGAGAAACCTTTAAATGGCAGGTTTAATTACTCTCAGAGTTTTTGCCAGAAATCTGCTGAGAGGAAATCGCCGAAGAAATTTTTTTTTATATGTCGTTTTTGATGCCTGACCTGGGATACTAACCTGGGCTTTATGTCTAATAAGCCAACACCCTACCTATTGTAACGTATTTATTTTATTTGTTTAATAAAGTGCACTCAAGGAGCACTTCTAAATAAAAGACCAATAATTTTAACTAAGTGCAGTTGAACCGCACTATTTTGTTAAGTTTTATTGATTGATCTCTTGAGGGAAAATGTCCCTTCTTTTATACTAAATTTTGGCTGATTTGACAATTCCAAATCAAACCCTTAATTCTAATACAATTTTGTATTGACTTAATACTATAACATATGTTTGTGTGTATATTATATGTTTAACTATATTATATTGGTTTGTGTGTGTAATAATTATGGGACAAGTGGATGTTATATGACACGCGCCTATTATCCACAATAATTCCCACGGTGAAGTGTAAAGAGAGCCACACACGATCACCAGCAATGCCATACAACAACAACACACATACTACATATTATATGCAAACCAATGCAGTCAGCGGCCTGACAACAAAGTGTCAAATGATCGTCGCATGTGCGCGACGGTCAATAACATTAAGTCAAGTGGTCGCTGCTCATATGCAATTGGATATTCTTTTGTTTATGCATATGAAATGTTGTGCTAGTATTGACAACCGTAAAACCATGCTACACCTCCACCCTTTACAAGAATGTTCATATAACTTTTGTTCTATGGACATTCTTTTACACAACACAGTACAATGATTTTACGTCTATTTCAAATTATATGTTATTAGTGAACTTAAAATGTAAAGTATTTATTTAAATGACTAAGAATGTTTTACATATTAATCTTAATTTAACGTAATCCAATCTTAATATTATTTCTTATTTAATTTTAATATTTATTTAGTGATAAGTTTACTTATGTAGTTAAAAAAAATCTTATCTTAAAGATTATTATTTCACTTTTCTGATCAGTTTAGTGTTATAATTAAAACTTATTTGTTATATAGCTTAAGTCTATTTTTATGAACTACTTGCTCTTTATTATTTTTCTTATCAACTATAGTTACATTATTTCTTAAATCTATATTTTTAATTTTGTATGGACCTTTATATGATTCCTCTAGTTTATGTCCTGTATTATTCCTAAGTAAAACTAAATCTCCTATGTTAAAATTATAATCTAATATATCCTTATCATAGTTATTCTTCTGTTTGATTTTATTTATTTCTAATAAATGTTTTGCTCTCTTAAGTGCAAGTTCTAATCTAAATTTTGCCTCTTTTGCATAATCGTCAATATTGTATAGTGGAGTAACTGTGTCTACCTCATTGAAATCTTTGAAACTGTTTGGTACTTTGCTAAAAACCAATTCAAAAGGACAATAATTATGTACAGTTGATGGTGTTGTATTAAAACAATATGTGAAATACCTAATCCATTCATCCCAGTCATCTTTTTCTACAGATATGTAAGAACGTACGTATTCATTAAAAGTTCTATGACTTCTTTCTATTGTACCTAAGGTCTGGTGATGATGTGCTGTTGATGTTAGTTTCTCTATTTTCAACAAAGTGCACAATTCGTTTAATATAGAATTCTTATATTCTGTACCCATGTCCGAAATGAACGTCTTCATTGGGCCATAGGTAAGTACAAAATTTTCGAATATCGCTTTTGCGATCGTCTTAGCCGATTTATTTGGTATAGGTATTGTTACCAGGTATTTAGTTAAGTCGCATATTAATGTGATTGCGTACTCATTTCCATGTATTGATCTTGGAAATGGTCCAATTGTGTCTATATACACTGTATCAAACGGTTTGTTAGGCGTTTCTGTTATTATCATCGGGCCTTTAACGTGCTTGGTAGTTTTCGTTATTTGACATTTGTGACATGCTTTTACATATTGTCCTTTGTCATATTTTTCCAGTAGTAGTATCTTTTTATTTTCTCTGCGGTTCTATATATGCCGCAATGACCTCCTTCGATAGGGTCATCCTGATATTTCAGCATGACTTCTAGAATTTCCTTAGAATTCTTTATATCAAGTATCTTTATTTCATTTAAAAGCGCTATTTTAATTCTATTTAGTACCTTATTGCCCATATTTCTAAATTCATACTTTGAGACAAATTCGTAAATTTTCTCACTAGGTGCTACTTGTAGTTTATTGATATTTAATTTACTGGCCGCTTTCTCGAGCCTAGAGAAAAATTGTCCTAAGTCAAGTTCCTCTTTAGTAAATATATCATTTATATTTATGCTAGCTAATATTGATTTTCCCTTCTTTATATAGCATTTATTGGGATAAATCTATAATTTGTAATACTTTCTGACGTCACTATTCTTAATTGGTACATATATATTGGGCTCATTTAATATATCTGTTTTATTTGCTCTATGCTGATTATTTATCCTACTACTGTCTTTTTGCTTAGTCACTGACCTTGTCGTGACTCCCAACACGCGTGATACCTTTCTATTCATTTCCTTAAAATCGTCTATAGTAACTCGTGATAACGCATCCGCGATATAATTGTCCTTCCTAAAGCATAATATAGCGTTTTGTTGCCCTGTTGCTTTAGTGCAACTATTTACGAATTTATTGGCTGTTTTTTTTTAAACATGGTTCATATTTCAATTGCATATTAAAGTAATGAAAACAATTTTCACTTTAAAGCATAGAGGCTAGATTTATATATAAAAAATGTTTGGCTTGGTGACGTTCACGTTTAATGTATGTAATTTTAAATTAATAGAACATACATACAAAAAATTAAGCCAACCTTTTAGTCAATTTTTGGCATTGGCTCCATCAAATTCTTCAATCCTATGTTTGTTCTTTATGAATATGAAAGTGGACATGCTGGAGATGTTGTATTCTATGGCAACATCCTCGCAGTCATCAATATCGACCCTGATAAAGACAATTCTGTCAGCATAGTCCCTGGAGAGTTCCTCCAACCTGGGGGCCATTACTTTGCAGGGGCCACACCAAGTGGTACAGAATTTGACCACCACCAACCTATCACCAGCATTTTCCAATTGCTGATTGAAATCGGACTTGTTCCTGATAGTATAAACCATTTTGTTGCGAGTAGACACAATTTTTTACTGTGATCATACGCTCTAACTTTTACCTCATTAATGCCCTAAATCAATTTACTAATAATTAATGCTTGATTATCTTAATATTTATCTAAAATTATTGTCTATTAAAGTCCAGTATATCCCTAATGTTTTCTTCCTATGTATTATTACAAATTTTTCCTTATTAATAATTTAATGTAAACTAACTTATTATGGATAAAAATCTAAATATATGTAAGTATTATTGACAAATCTTATATTAAAAGTCCATGTATATAATTTCAAATTATATTGTAATATTATATTGTCTCACTTGGAAATCATAAATATTGTAGTTAAAAAAAATTCCGTAGCAAGTTTCGACTTAATTTTTTTTTTTTTGTGATATTATTTTTGCCTCGAGCGGTTAACGCTTATAGGCCCTGCCAGTGCACCCCTTAAGGAGCACGTTGGTTTAAATAAAAAATTTGTTGTTTGTTTTTATTCTGCAGCGGCGGTAGAGGTTCTGTTCGACCTTAAACCACATGCGGGTTGTCTTCTTCATGTTTTTGTTCTTTGGTCCTTGATTCTTGAGGTCCTTGGTGCCTCTTGGGTCCTTGGTCATCTTTATGCCTCTTTGCCAGGTGGTCATCGTGTGCTTCACAAGTACAAGGTCCCTGATGCCTCTTAGCCAGGCGGTTCTTCCTTCAAGGGATCCTTGGCTGTCCGTCAGGATAAACAAAATTTATTTTGGGTGCTTTTGAGCACACCAGTTGTTGTTATATATATTTTTTTTCGGGTCCTTGGGTGCTTTAAATTTTAGCACACCAAGGCCCAGGCAGGATTGACCTGCTTTTTGGTGCTTGATAAATTAGCACTCCAGGACTGGCAGGATCACTGTTATATTCTAGGTGCTAATAACTGGAGCACTTCTAGAATAGTGGCAGGATCGCCATGTAACGTATTTATTTTATTTGTTTAATAAAGTGCACTCAAGGAGCACTTCTAAATAAAAGACCAATAATTTTAACTAAGTGCAGTTGAACCGCACTATTTTGTTAAGTTTTATTGATTGATCTCTTGAGGGAAAATGTCCCTTCTTTTATACTAAATTTTGGCTGATTTGACAATTCCAAATCAAACCCTTAATTCTAATACAATTTTGTATTGACTTAATACTATAACATATGTTTGTGTGTATATTATATGTTTAACTATATTATATTGGTTTGTGTGTGTAATAATTATGGGACAAGTGGATGTTATATGACACGCGCCTATTATCCACAATAATTCCCACGGTGAAGTGTAAAGAGAGCCACACACGATCACCAGCAATGCCATACAACAACAACACACATACTACATATTATATGCAAACCAATGCAGTCAGCGGCCTGACAACAAAGTGTCAAATGATCGTCGCATGTGCGCGACGGTCAATAACATTAAGTCAAGTGGTCGCTGCTCATATGCAATTGGATATTCTTTTGTTTATGCATATGAAATGTTGTGCTAGTATTGATAACCGTAAAATCATGCTACACTATTAGACTACGGTAACTTCTAACCACGATTACTCTCTTCAAACGCACTGCGTCTTCACACAAAACTGACTGAACTTCACTAACTAACTTGCCTGGTTTGCCTTGCATTTTATATGCCATAGTAAACAGTCTGATGAATGTTCTTGAAGGCGAACGTTCATGATTTCGCCTTATCGAAATCTCTATAATTGTAAACATCGTTGTTTACGTTTATTATTGTAGTGTTGTTAGTATATTTTTGTTTAGTTGTTTACCATTTTTAAAGCTGGTGTTTGTTGTTGCATTTTTGTTTACTTGTTTACCAATTTTTTATGCTGGTGTTTGCTGTTATATTAAGTTCAGTAGGACCTTGATTATCCGTGATGGTCGGGACCGGAAGCATTCCGGATAATCGATTTTCCCGGTTAATTGAGCACCAATTTTGGCTAGTTTTTTAATCGATATTTTTATTAGCTAATAAATGAATATGTATATATTTATATAAAAGCTAAATAATTCAAGGATTTTATATACATACATACATGTTTCAAAAATATAAAAAACCCGCACTTCTCAAATTTCTAAATTAAAGTAAACAGGTTTACATGTATGCTTCTGACTCATCGTATACTAAAGAGGGAATTTCGCTTGTTTATCCAAAATTATAGAAAAAAATTTTGCTTATAATCTCGGATAATAGAGGTAATCACGGTTAAACGAAAAATTTGAGTCGATCCAAAATAAAATTAAGTCGATGCAAAAAATTTTCTTTTCCGGATAATCGAATCACGGATAATCGAGGTCCTACTGTAGTACGATAATTTGTAAACAGGTTTGTTTACTGCATTGTCTTGTTTTTGTAGCTTTTGTTTATAATTGTATTGTTAATTTAAGTAAAAGCAAAACACCAGTATCTAGATTTTTCATTTTCGTAACAATATCTTGGGTGTATTTATGCATAAAATTTTCTTAGCCATTACAACCCATTATAATGAATTACGTCTTCGATTTTTAGACTTTTTAGACAACCCATGCATGTTAATTTTATCAATCAATGGTGATACCTCAGAGCTAGTGGCACAAGACTGACTTTTATACCTTGGGTAACAAAGATTTTATATAAAAAATATAAGAAAAGCCCAACAAACTCATACATACAAACATAATTGGTCATGACGTATGAGTGCCGCGATCTACAGTTTAAAGTCGACTCCGAACGACAGATTTGTTTGAAAAAATTGTCATTTTTTTTTATTCTCAGACAGAGTTTTGGCCAGATATCTCCTGAGAGAAAGTCGTCGAAGAAATATTTCTTCATATTTCGCTTTGCTGGAGATGTCTGATCTGGGGATTTGCACCGTGGCTTCACGTCTACATACTAGGCTACAGCGATTTCAAAAGATATCCATATAGCATGTAGCCATGAAGATTACGTTGAGAAACAATTCAATACCAAAAACTAGATTGAGTAAGGCATGAGATTACAAGTACATTATAAGAGATCCAAGACCTCCAAGTGAACGAAGTAAATGCAAGAATGCAGACTACGACAGACACTTGGAAATTGATAGGAAAAGAGGTTTGACAAGCAGAGCATCAAATAATACTGTCTTACATTTTGGCTTCAGCCTTCACAATTAACTTGAACTGACTGTTGACATATACATCGGCTTTTTTAACGGGAACTTCTGAGCTTCCGAACAGTTAATAACGGCCATTTTGTTAAAGCTACATCTATGAAATTGGTTGTCATATATTCAGTCTGATTTGGTAACAAGTGTAAATATTACAATTGTATTAGCAAAATAGGTGTTCTGTTGGAGCAACGTACTGCATGCTATTCTTAATGTGTTGATAAATTCAAGTCCATAGTAAGTAAACTATCGAGCAATGCCCGTGCTTTCGAGAAACGTAAAATCTGCTGCAAATATCCCGAGTGGGCAATCGAATTTATGTCGCTATCTAGAACTTCGCATAAACCAAAAATTGAAGATAAACGTGCGTAGGCAATGAGGTGTGCTCGCTTAATGGCTTCTAGAGCATCCTCATTTTTATCTTTAACGATTAGCCTCATTTCTAGTCGAATGTAAACAAAACAAAATTGACGAATTGGGGATGATATAAATGCAGACAAGATCCAACAGCTCCCAATGCATAACGAAAAGTTACTGTTTGTTGTAGAAAATGTCTTGATGGTCTCATCGGTCCGTATATTTTGGCCTGGGCTTCACTGTCAAGGTTGAGCACTCAAGTTCGATGATAACCGACTTCTTTTGTCCTGAATTGGATGAACCTGAACACCTACGACATCTGTTTTCGAAATGTTGCCATACAGCTTGTGGCAGCCCTTAATAGATTTTCTAGAAGCAACACGCATTTTTAATTAAATTGTCGCTACAAGCTCAGGCCACATTCAACATCGACTCTAAAATAAATCTCAGCAATGCAGTAGGCTTCATTTAGGAGAGTTCAGTTGAATATGACAGGAAACATCTAATGAGGGCTAAGCACTGGCACGTGGATTGAACAAACTTACATGAGGAAAGGACAATTTCATCGACAAACCTTCCGAAGGAAATGATATTTGTGGTATGCTCTATAAAGCAAGGAGAGCCATGAATTTCAGGGGAAGAAGACATTTATTCTAGAAGTCTAGAAATTAGCACTTGAGCCTCCCTTTACACCGAAAGAAGTATACTTAGAAATCTTCTCCTTGTGGCATCTTGCTATCTATTTGCCTGGCCTAGTATCCACTTACTAGGGAAATAGAAGTACTTGAGATAGTCATAATATGTTCTCAACAGACCAGAAGACTTCCAATTTGGCAGAAGAGGGACTGTCAGTCCTATTTGGCAAAAAAAAGGGTCTCTCAGTCTATATTTTGAAGTAAACAGGCGTTCACCGTAAGATGAGGTAAGGATAGAGTTTCATTCTCTTAATTGCAGATTGAACTACTGATGTGAAATCATTTTCATTTCGTTGTTCAATAGTTGAATATTCCTTTTAAAGTGCTACCAAGACACTGCAGGCTGATGTAGTAGACTACAGGCAGATATAGAAGACTACAGACAGAAATAGCAGACTGCAGGCAGATATAGTGGACTAAAGGCAGAAATAGTTGACTACGTGCAGTTATAGTAGACTACAGGCAGACATAGTGGACTACAGGCAGATTTAGTAGACTACAGGCAGAAGTAGTAGACTACAGGCATATGTAGTAGACTACAGGCAGATGTAGTAGGATACAGGCAGATGTAGTAGACTACAGTCAGATGTTGTAGCCTACAGGCAAATGTAGTAGACTACAGGCAGATATAGTAGACTGCAGATAGATGTAGTAGACGACAGGCAGAAGTAGTAGACTACAGGCAGAAGTAGTAGACTACAGTATGGATTCTGCAACACTTCTTTTCACTTCTTGCTTTTCAAATCGATTCATTCTGTATATTTCAAAAAATATTTTTTTGTGTTCGCTTTATACTTTTCAGCATAAAGATTAATTAACCTCTACGGTTACAGACAATCTTAAGACTTTTCGAATAAAATTATAATTTTTTATACGAATTTTTAATGATGCATTGCAACTTTTAAGAAACAACAATTATTATAAATTTTTATTAGATTGTATTTAACAAAGAAAAAAATAGAAACAAAACACACTTCTTTGTCTTACACACTTGACCTTGCCTTCCTCTGCACTTAATATCATGCGGTTTTAATTAAAAAAAAAAAAAACGAAGAAGAAATCTTCAAAAAGTTTTTTTATTTTCTTGAGTTTTTCAGTTTCTACTTTGAAAATAAACGTAAAAGTAAGTTAAGAAGAATAATAAGAAAAAAAGGTACCAGCCATATCTTGAAATTGTTATCTCTTTGGCTTATGTATTTAATATCTTCCATCTGAGGTACATCAACATTAATTATAATATTTTCTTACATTCAAAATAAAGCGCAAACGAAAAAAAATATTAAAAATGAAAGACACAAGCAGTTATCAGGACTTAATGTTGCGCTATGAGGCAACATACCAACTTGTATTCTAATATTAAAAGTATAAAATATTGCGAACCGATTTTAACATTCTTATTGTGGAGTATTTTTAATAGTAGAATAGAAGGACTTCAAGGTCAGGTCGGGGGTCCACAAATAACCCAGTCAATCACAGAGTCTCTTAAAACCATGCTGAATTTAAGAGTACACAGGCAATGACATATGACCTCTGCAATGGTCGAACTTTCAGTCCAGATTTAAAAAAACTTGCGTGGAAAAAATAAATCTGCGGGCACAGTCCTCTACTACACTCGCGGACCAAATGGCGCAGGACTCCAGGAAAAGACACATAAAAACATAATTGGAGTATCGTCTCTAGCGTAAAAATTATAACCAACGATAGGAAGAAGAAAGTAGGGCTGGATATTGGATCATCCGCATCTAGAGAGGACGTTATTATTTCAAACTATACTATACAGAATAATGAACATTTTCTCTGTCGACCACTAACAAATGTGATCTACAAAATAGATGAGTACTAACTGCAAATATCTGACAGTGAAATCGAAGCCATATAGCGATAGTATTCCAATACAGTCGGATATCTTAAAAAGAATTCTCGCTTTGTTCTGTATGTGATCGAGATGCTACAAAATAGGCTACGAATACCTGCCAGTGTATAGGAGTTATAGATTGGTATCTTGTACCGCAAAGAGTTCTTCAACTACGCGACATGAACAACATAGTGAACCTGACGTTGAATTTTCATATCTCTATCCTGACTACACCAACCACATTTACAAATGTGGTAATATAGGGTAAGCCATCTATCATTTTAAATTGCACCATCGGTTATTTTGAATCTGGCAATACTTATGTCATTATATTCTGTCACATAATTCAACATATTATCTCCACTGATCGACAAGTCGCCGTAGTGCAGTAGATAAACTGTAGGTCCCGCCACTCACGTATAAAATTAACGCACACAACATGAGTGATGTGAGAAGCTAGGCCGTATTCCTGACTGAAGGGTTGTAATTATGTATGTATGTACGTATCTCCACTGATCGCAATAAATTGATTTACGCTGAAATTTATTGTACCAAAGAGAAACTGCATGATGATGTCGATTTTACCAAAAGAAAAATCATCTTTTCATGCGCATCAATTTCATCTTGTTAGGTACGTTAATAAGCAAAACTGCCATTTTTGGGGCTCAGAAAACCACACGTTTTCATACAGAAGCCAATGCAATCATAATGAGCGACGGTTTAGTGCGGCATTTGGAGTGGAAGCATCATTGGCCCATATTTCTTTGAAAATGAGGATGGCGCACAACCGTTACGGTCAATGGAAAGACCTATCGCACCATGACAACCGATTTTTTTGTACCCGCTCTTCATGGTATGGATGTGAAGAAAGTTTGCTTTCAACAGGATGTTGCAACTTAAACGTTTGATGGCCGCTTAATTAGCTGAAATGGTTATGTCAATTGGCCGTATAGAAGCTGCGATTTGACACTGTTGGACTATCTTCTGTGGAGGCGCCATTAAAGACAAAGCCATGCCGACAAACCAGAGACAATTGGCCCGATCGAATGAGGTATTGTGTGACCAGACTTGGCAGTCATATGAATGAAATAATATTCCATTTATAACCTGAACGATTGTACTTCTTCAACAAAAAATGCAGTTCTAAATTTAAACTTTTAAATCAATCAAGCAAATTCTGTTATGGTCACGTCTGTGAGTTATTGAAAACATTGGGTCTTTTGCAGATTAAAATCGAACATATTCATATGATCCCAATCGGTGACTTACGGTCGTATGTGAGTAAGACGTTCATATTCTCCATGTTCAAATCGGTCGGTTTACAATACGAATTAAAGTGTAAGATAAGTATTATCGTAAACAGCAAAAGCGTAAATAGCATTGAAAGTTAATGAGAGAAGATCTGTAATAAATTTAAGAAGCAGAGATGTAGATAGCACAGGGTCTTATATTAGTTTTCAACTTAGCTCGTACTCATCCGATGGAATCCAATCAATAACGATTGCTGAGAAAGCCCATTTAAAATAATTGAAACAACTTTCAACACCAAAAGCAATAAGTTTCGATAGAAGTGTACCATGCCACACTCAGACCGAAGCTTTGTCAAGGTCTGGTGCACACATTGTTCAAAAACACAAATAATTATCACTGAAGCATATTTAGCTGAGCACAACGTGACATCAGCCTGACTGGTTAAGATGGACACGGTCAACTGCAGCGATGAATTGTGGAATTGTCTGATAACTCCAAATCTCTAAGTATTCCAGTTAAAAAAAGGTGAGATTATTTAGTGGTTTTTAAATTTTTCCACCATCGTTGGCAAGTGAAAACTAATCAGTACCGACTAGGGATGTCAATCAGGAAGTTCCGAATCCCGAAATCTACAAACCAATCCCCATTGACATTCCTAGTACCGACACCATTGACAATCCGTGAGTCGGTACTAGGGATGTCAATGGGGAAACCCCGAAATCTACAAATCAATCCCGTTTGATATCCCTAGTACCAACTCACGGGTTTGTAATTATCATACATACATACATAATTGGTCATTTCAACCCTTCAGTCAGGATTACGACCTAGTTTCTCGCACCACTTATGTATGTATGTTGTGTGTGCTAATTTTATACATTAGTGGCGGGACCGAACGACTCCGAACGACAGTTTTTGGAGAAACTTTTCATTGGAATTTTATTTACTCTCAGAGTTTTTGCCAGAAATCTACTGACAGGAAGTCCCCGAAGAAATATTTTTTTATATTTTGTTTTGATGTCTGGCATGGGGTTTGAATCCTGGCTTTACGTCTAATAAGCCAACACACTACCTACTAGACTACGGCGACTTCTATCATTATCTCTGCTACATATTTTGCGATTAAGTAGTCCTAGGAGTCAATAACATTGTAAGTTGTATGGTCTACCACTGATAGCGTAGAGTACAATAATAAACGAAAACAAAGAAAACAAAACCATGATAAAAAAGAAGAAGACTGCAATAGCAAACAGCATGACGATGACGAATACAAAAGAAAACAAAAAAGTTACGCAGTAAAATTAGAAGAGAAAAAAAACAAAAAAAAAGGAAAAAGAATGGAAAGAAAAAAAGTCGTAAAAATTAAAACCAAGACCATAATTACTTAAATTGTTATTATGCTAAGGTGACCGAGGTTTACATCTTTTCAACACTGCTAAGCATTAAGTTGATAGAAAAAAGAAAAACAGAAGAAGAAATCTTTTGCTTACAGCAAATAATAAAAAATAAGTTGATGTCGAGCAGTTGAGAAGTAGCGAGAAAAAGTACTTTAACTTTCATTATCCTGCTGAGTTTCAATGTTTTTCACTCATAAATATGTTTCTTTGGCCTTTTTTTTCTTTTCAGTATTTCTTTATTTTTTACTTTTAATTTTTCTATTTTCTTTGTTACTTCATCTTTTATTTTCTGTGTGTAACATTTTGAAAACAAAATAATAAATTGGCATAGAAACCAGAGACAACAGTTGTAAGTCGAGATCTGTTAGAGTTTATAAGGTTATGCATTCATTTGATATTTCCAACAGGGACACGAACAAAAAGGGTTTATTTTTTTATATTTTACATCCACACACACACACACACACAAGATGAAACACCAAATAATTTAGTGCCAGGCACAATTGTTTTAAAGTGATGCTCATAATTTGCTTCAATTATGACGCTTTTAATTTAAAGAAAACGTAAATAAACAGAAGCCTTTTACCATTTGCTTCTGAAACATTGTATAGTTTACACAGTAATTTTGTAGTACAAGACCGATTAAAATCTCCTCTTTGGATTTGAGCAGTTATTAGATAACAAGATGGTGAGAAGTATTAACTAAAATACAGGACTACAAATCTGAACAAAACAATTTTAAATTACTGAGATGAGAACACAAATTACACGCTGCGACAGTGAAAATACACCCGAGTAACTACTTACTCTAAGTTGTTTAGTTAGTTGAGTAGAACTCAAAAATACTTTTTTTTATTTTTCTCGAACCCTTCAAACTTGTTTATTTGACAAAATCTGTTTTTTGGACTTTAGGCACAAATTTATTGATTACACAAACACTTCTGAACTGATGTCCAACCTTTAAACTTTATTAGAAAGGAGGGAGATGGGCCTTTAAAACGATATACATATATATATTATTTGACTTAATATGCTATGGGGTTTGATGAGGTAAACTTGACAAATGCGAATTTTTTTCATATTTTTTCAAGTTTGTCAGTTCATAGTAACAAACTTTAATTAAAAAATATTAAAACACGATTGTTTTCAGCTTTCCAAAGCTTCCAAAGAGTACTGTGACCATACCATATTGTACTCCTCCTACTATATACGGTATTCCTCTCTTGATTCCTTCAAACCTATTACCCTGACAAATTTCGCCATACTGCTCGGTGTGAACAATAATAATTCCCTGCCTAGCACTTGATATGCAGACAGGAGTTTCTTCCTGGGATCAACACAAGTGCCAAGAATGTGTTTCGATGACTCATTCTAAGCGTCACTGAATCTACATGTGGGGATTGAAGAAACCGCTATTCTGAATAAGTGTAATAAGCGCGCTGTAAAAGATCGGTTATCAACCTCAGATTATTTCTAAATAAATTGCTGCGTGGCGCAGACGTCCTTTTATGATAATTTTATTTGCTTGCCTCAAATCCATCTGAGTTGAACAGAGTTTTTGCCTCCCTCTAGCTTAACTTTCGTTGAGTATACTATTCCAAACATTCACTCCCACTCTATAGAAGAGTTCTGAACCCATCAGCGGTGTGAAATCTACCCAAGTCGCAAACTCATTGACGAGTATTGTCATATGATCTAGGACCCAGCAGAGAGTCACATTATTTTCCTTCGATTGCATAAACTTCTGCTTTTAATATATCCACAAGTTTTCATTTGGGCTCGAAAAATTCTATTTCTTAGGTCAGGAAATTCTCTAACCGATTTCATGTTAAACTGGTCTTCTATCAAACTAACCGTAGGTTCCAAAACTTTGATTTTTACTATCATGCGTCCGAGTAATTTTTCAAGAATGCAATAGCCCAGCAAGGTCTAGTGCGAAATTTCATGAGAAAGTACCAGAGATTGAATTTAAGTTTTAATGAATGAATGAATAATATACTGGCCATAGCCTAGTAGATAGTGTGTTGGATAATTACACGTTAGTTCGTGGTTCAAACCTTAGTCAAGACGTCTCGAATAAAACGAAATATGAAAAAATATTTCTGCGGCAACTTCTCAGAATATTTCTGGCAGTATCTCTGAGCATTGTCATGACCAATTTTCAAAAAAATCTGTCTATCGAAATCGACTTAAAATTGTAAGTCCCACCACTCATGTGTAAGATTAACACTAGCGACATGAGTGGTATGAGAAGTTTGGACGTAATTGTGACTGAAAAATTGTAACGACCAATTAAGTAAGTAAGAATGAATGATAAGAAATATTCAAGGATTTAATTTTTTTATTTGCTTAATTAGAATACAATTACAAATTATTATGGGGTGAGTGATTTATAAACTTAAGAATATAATAAAACATAAACGATTTGAAATTTTTCCAAATTTATTTTTTTGTTGTGAAGTACAATAGCTCAGGTTAGAAATAGCATATTATTTCATTCATATGGGTGCATCGGCTTTCCTCACAGTTCGATTGTACCAATTTTCGTTCACTTTCGATGCAATGGCATCACGAATGTTGACTCAAACGCTCAATTGTCTCTGGTTTGTCGGCATAACACTTTTCTTTAACGGCGCCTACAGGAAATAGTCCAACGGTGTCAAATCGCAGCTTCTTGGAGATCAATTCATATCACCATTTCGGCTAATTAAACGGTCATCAAACGTTAAATCGATTGTAGCATGAGATTGTTCCATCCTGTTGAAACCAAACATCGTTTACATCAATACCATGAGGAGCGGATGCAAAAAAATTGATTACCATGGTGCGATAGGTGCTTGCATTGACCGTAATGGTTAAGCCGTCCTCAGTTTCAAAGGAATATGGGCCAATGATACCTCCGCTCCACAAGCCGCACTAAACATTCACTTGTAATGGGTTCATTAGTTTCTGTAAGACCACGTGTGGGTTTTCTGAGTCCCGGCAATTTTTCTTATACGGAAATTTTGCTTATTAACGTGTCCCCACCAAGATGGAAATGAGCTGCACTCGAAAAGATGATTTTTTTTTGAGAAATCGATATCATCGAGCAGTTTCCGTTGGCCCAATAAATCCCAAAGTTACTCAATCCTTAATCGATTCATTACGTTCAGTGGAGATAATATCCTGATAATATCTTAATAACAATAAACTTGCGTATACCAGGCAATGTTGCTCCTTCACTGCGATCAAATTTTGTACGATATTTTCGTGCAATTTTCTGATCAATTGCCTTTGTTTTGGAGTTAAATTTCCAATAAATCTTAACGTGGCGCAAGCGTAAATCGATTCATTACGTTCAATGGAGATAATATACTGAATTTTGTGACAGCATAGAATGACATAAGTATTGCCAGATTCAAAATAATCGATGGATGGCCCTGCCGATATTATAATTATTATGACAAGGGTAACTAAGACCCTGTGCTCGGCGTAGAGTGTCACTTTATAGTGGCTAGAGCATTCTGAAGTATTTTATTTTCCTATTGAATTCATAATAAAGAGTCTTCTTATTAATGATACTTATTAAACCATAAACTAAACATTTAACTTTCAAGGATGCTTATGAAAGTTAACCAACCAACCAACCAACCACTTAATGGAATTTAGAACAGTTTTTATTGTTTGCTTAGAATGAATTGCTCTTAAATACCCTTTTAATTTGCCTGATTATACTAAAATTAAAATGAACAATATGAAACAATACATACATACATATAACGTATATGAGTATATTTTATCTATAAATCTGACATCAAAGATACGATATTTCACAAAGTGTGAAATTATCACGTAGCACTTTAGAGCAAAAAAAATTAAAATCTTGAAAAAATCTTAAAAAAAAACTGGAAAAAATTTATAACAATACATACTTATAATAAGAAAAGCGAAATAACTAAATAATACATACACACATACATACACATACAACCAAGCAGAGCAAGGAGGAGAACAAGACAACGTACAAGAAAACGCATAATGATGATAAAAGTTAGAAAGAGAAAAAGAAAGAAGGCAGGAGCCTGCTTAAATGTCTTTAACAGCATCAGCATCAGTACAGGCAATAATAATAGAACAACAATACAATACAAAACGAGAGCGCATTGAAAAAGGAACACAAGCAGTAAAGAAGCTTTAAGGACCACCACAAAAAGGGCAATACACGCAATAGAGCAAGCAACTCGTAAAGAAAACCACACCAGTTTACACCACATATGTGTGGAGTGGATGCTTAAAGCGCCAGCTTAAGGGGTTATCTTTGTGTGTTGCAATACCAGTTGTTTCTTTAAATTTTTCTTGTTTTTTTTATGATTTTATCTGAATTTTATTTCTTCGTTTTGTGATAATTTTTTAGTTTTTTTTCCTCCTTTTTTGGCATCAGCCAAATACAAGTAGTATATGGTGGTAGTACTTGTAAACGTTTTCATTCTCTGTGTATAATTCAAATACACTTAAAAACGTTTCATAGAGACATTTTGCTGTCGCAAATAAAGGCAAAGCAATAGAAGTGGAACAGAAACAATTGCTATAAAATGTTTTAAAAATATATTGTTGTTGTAGTTATTGTAATGCTAACACAACACTATGTACGGGTATTATATGGTTGAGTATGTATTAGTTGCCCCCAAGTTAAAAATATGAAATTTTCGTAATTTTTCGAAATTTTATTGGATGGTAGAAGAAGTTTACTCCTGTACACACTACCCTCCACAAAGGGTAATATACCACAAGCCCATATCCATAGAAAATCAATTCGACTTCAAAGTAAACCACTTTATTGATGTAAAGTCTACTGTTCCTAGTTCAATTGAAAATAGCGCAAATAACAGCCGCCTCTTTATGGAAAGAACTGAGAAGCGACATATGAGTGTCAACGATGGACTTCACTACAAATTCACAACTTCTAGAGACTCATACATATGTACATACATACATAATTGGTCATTACAATCCTTCAGTCAGGCTTATGGATCTAGTTTCTCACACCACTTATGTTGTGTGTGTTAATTTTATCCATGAATGGCAGTACCTAGCCAGTTTAAAGTCGACTCCAAACGAAATATTTTTTTAATTTTTTTTTTAATGCGATTTTCAATGTAATTTCTAGAGCCACCGTTCATTGTAATAATGCCCCAAGACGCCAAAGTAAACAAAAAAACGTTGAAGGTTACGCACATACATACATAATTGGCAGATTACGACCTAGCCACTCACACCACTGATGTTGTGTGTGTTAATTTTATACATGAGTGGTGGACAGTATGAAGTCGAATCAGAAAGACAGATTTTTTAAAAACTTTTTCACGGCAATTTTATTTACTCTCCACGGAAAATCAATTCAATCTCTGTATTGAAATCTATTTTAAAGAGTTCAGTCAAAAATATTTCTAGGTGAGGGGCCAAAAATTGCCGTCTCTTTATGGCAAGAACTGAGCCCTGACACATGAGTGACAACAATCTCCTCTCCTCTACAAAATCACAGCTTCTACAGAACTCATACATACATACATTCATGCATACATACATACCAGAGATCAGCAATGAATCGTTTTTTCGCTGCTCATAAGCACTCATGAAATTTTGAATATAAGTGAGTCAACAATATTGAAATTCAACTATTCTGATTCATTCGTACTCACTACAACATTGATTTATAAGTACAGGTTGCTATGAGTATTGGTACAACGTTGACACCAAGCTCATACCATTCGAAATATGTTTGATTCATAAGCCTATTCATTCAGATTCGTAACTTTAGAAAAATACTCATAATACTTATATATGATTCGAATCATTCGTCAAAATTTACAGCCTTAGTTGTTGTTGCATTTACAAAAAAAGGAGAAAGGCACATAAACAAAAAAGGACGAAGACAGCAAGGAGAGCAAGTACACAACCTTATTGTGAGTATTGTAGTGTTCGTACGCGAATCATACTTATTTTGTGATTCGTGTATACGATGAGTCATGGAGAGTCAAAATCAATAACATCATACGTATTGTTAAGTATGAGTACCATGAGTATTTCAAACTTTGAATATGAGTAGTATGAGTATGACATTAAAATAAGTATGAATGCGTATAAGTATCAGAAATTATGGGTATGATTCGATTCTACTCATTTTTTTGAATACTCATTGCTGATCTCTCATACATACTTAGCTTAGCCTTTCACATCACTTACTCTGTGTATGTTAATTTTAAACATGAGTAGTGGGTCCTCAGTTTAAAGTCCACTCCGAACGACAGCTTTTTGAGAAATTTTTTCATGGCAATTATATTTACTCTCAGAGTTCTTCCCAGAAATCTGCTGAGGGGCAGTGGCTGAAGAAATATTTTTTCATTTTTCATTTCGATTGAGATGTCTGACTGTGGCCTCACGTCTAATAAGCCAACTCACTACCTACCAGACTACAACGACTTGTGCAAAACTCATGCGAGTATATGTGGAATCTTGAGACTGTGATTAGTACGTTTGATCGCCTTAGTACGTTTGATTGCCATGATATTGAAAGAAGGAGGGCCATTAGCTCTCTTCTTAATAATCTATAAGAGAGTAACAAAATTTTGTACGTGTTATTATGCAATAAACGATGTTGAGCCTTTTTGAACGCTGAAAGCAAGAGGTTTAACTAATGCATGCCGGTAGGTCAGGTTTGGTTGGAGTGGTAGCTTTGACACCAAAACTCACTTGAGCGTACATGCTATGATGCTACCGGTACGGGCATTTCCTGTGCTAATCGATTTCCACCAAACTCTTCGAAAAAGTTGGTCAGCGCAGAAGCTGCTATGCATGCGGTACACCAATTTGGAAATTGCTTTACCTTCACCAGCCTTTACTTACTTAATTATTCATTTTATTTTTAAATTAGGATTAGGACCTAGCTTTTCACACCACTCATATTGTATGTATTAATTTTATACATGAGTGGCGGGATTTAAATTTATAGTAGATTCTCAACACCAGATTTTTAAGAATTCGCTTAAATTTCTATTCTACAGAAGAAACTGCTGTTTCTCTAACCCAATATATGTATGTATTGAATTTTTTGAAGAATACATTTCGAAGATGTTAAGAGACGTTAATAATGGGGAAATACGTACATATATTTCAATGTATATTCCCCTTTTTAAATAAATACTTCAATGCATTGGTGTAGATCGTTATGTTGGTGAGGAGGTTATTTGGCTGGAAGGTATTGTCATAAAATACAATATTTTTACAGGAAGTATACAAAGGAAAATACTTAAATTGAAAAAACGCCTTTAACACAAAAAGAGAATGTCGTTTAAAATACTTTTAAAATAGTTTTAAAATTTAACACAAAAGGTCAGTGAATAAAAGGCAAACATTTTGTAAGGCTTTAAAAGCAAATTTCTGGTTGCTGAGAACAACATTTCTACATTGTGGAAGCTTACTTACTTAAGTGGTCATAACATCTATTCCGTCAGGCTTACGACCTAGCTTCTCACACCATTTATGTTGTGCGTGTTAATTTTATTCATAAGTGGTGGGGCCTACAGTTAAAAGTCGATTCCGAACCACATTTTGTATTGCTTTTTTTTGGGAAGCTTTTCATAGCAAGAGTTTTTGTCAGATATATGAGAGAAAGTTGGCGTAGAAATATTTTTTCATACTTCTTTTTTGTTGGAGATATCTGACCTGGAGTTTGATCCGTGTCCTCAAGTCTAATAAGCCAACACACTACTTACTACACTACGGCGACTATACAGCAGCCAAATTATTTACTTTTATTACCCAATCCCGTAGCGAAACATGTTCCAAAATCATGGAGTATACTGGTACCTGCTGCGACACAGTTAAAGAAAGAACTATCATCTCCATTCGATGAATAATATCATGTTAGACTTGATTTGCATTAACCCAACTGCAGTCTCCATAGCTTTGGATCTCACTACCCAAGCAGTGGGCTTAAATTCCACTGAGCCAGCAACATTAGTAAAGGATGGACTCGCATTGACACGGTTATACCAACGCAAGCCCATCTCTATAAGTTATCCAACTCCATCTGCGCTGTTTAAGAGAAAATTTTCAACTTCGATTGATTGATGTATAAGTCGCCGTAGTCTGTAGTAGTAGTGTGTTGACGTGAGACTAGAGCTCAAACCCCAGATCAGACACCTGCAACAAAACGAAATATGAAAAATATTCGTAATCTTAACTGAAAGGTTGTAATGACCAATTAATGAGGTAAAGATAACAAATTTTTTTAGAAACCAAATCAGTGATCAAAATATTTTTACATTTATACCTTTGAAATATGAGCTCGCAGATTTCAAATAAAATAAAAATAAATTTGTGTTTAGCTTGTAGTTATAATTCTTTATTATTCTGTATATCACTGTTCACAACCTGATGTAAACAACAACAATTGATTTTCTTTGGTATTCTTCTGTTTAAACAATAACAATTACTAGATAATTATTCAACATATCTTTGTAACGGAGATTTTCAAACCACGATTACTCTCTTCAAACGTACCGCATCTTCACACAAGACCGACTGAACTTAACTAACTCACTCTGCTTTGCCTTGCCTTTTATATGGCAGGGTAAACAGTCTGATGAATGTTCACTAGCAGCTCGTTTATCGTTATATTTTCTAGGACGAAGGAAGCACTCATACCTATAGAGTTTCCACGTCCTATTCCCACTGGTAATATCATCATGAGATTTGATTTGCCGACATTTGGATCTACGGTGCTTATGTAGATAAGTGCTTAATTCTGAAGCATTTAAAAACAATTATTCGAGAAATTGCTGAAAATGTTAAAATGCCGTTGAGAATATTGATTGGTTCTATGAAGTTTAACCTGCCTTTACGATGTTAACATGTTGAAATTATATGGACAAATATTATTGCTCATAGCAAGCCTGTATACTTATCTATACACTTTGGTTTTAACATCAATACTTCTTTGATATAATTGTCAAAAGCATAATATGTGTATATATTAATAATTACAATAAAGTCTCTCTTCTAATTTTACTTTTGAACCATATAGACGTGTTTTATTTACGCTGCGCACATTTTCATATTTTAATAGGTTATGGGCCTATAAGTCACGAAATATTTGTTTAAATAACTAAAAAAAATGATTTATAATTGTGCTGAATTGGTTTGAAGTAAAAAGTTCCGTGGATCTTTGAAATATTGTTGGTTTTTTTTATCCCTGGTATTTCTGAATTTGTGAAGAAAAAATGGCGTCATCATCTCCCATGTTCCCGTTCGAGAAATTGCGTGGACGTGAAAATTTCGACGTTTGGAAGCGGCATGCAAAATCTTATTTAATAATTAAACATTGCTGGAAGCCGATAGAAACACCTCTTTCGAATGAACCTAAGGAAACAGATGTGGAAGCGGATGAGCGTGCGCTTGCGGAACTCACACTGATGATAGAGCCTAGTAATTTTGCGCATATAGCAACTGCAACTTCGTCACATGAAGCATGGAATGCGTTGTTAGCAGCCTATGAGGACAAAGGATTAACGCGTAAAGTTGAGTTGTTAAAACAATTAGTCCAAATAAAGCTATCGGATTGTGAGTCTATGCCCGACTATGTAAATCGGCTTGTAATGACGTCACTAAAGGTGAAGAGCGCTGGTTTGAATATTGACGATGAACTGACAGCGTCGTTAATGCTGGCTGGCTTGCCTGATGAATTCCGAGCTTTGGTGTTGGCTGTGGAGAATTCGGCTAGTAATTTAACCGTCGATGCAGTCAAAACTTTGCTACTTCAAGATGCAAAATTTGACACGAAAAATGAAAGTAATGCGTTGTATTCAAAAGAGAAATCCTCAAGAATAGGTAATAAAAATTTCGTTGTCACGCCTGTAAAGAAGTTGGACATTATAGCAAATTTTGCCCCAACAAGAAGAAGACAGAAAAAACTAACACCAAAAATAATTATAAAAAGGATTTCAATGCATTGTATGCCTCGTTGCTAGTAAATGAAAATGATAGTGTTACCGATTGGTATGTTGATTCGGGGGCGACATCTCACATGACAAATAAATCAAACATTTTATTTAATAAAAAGGAAGTTGTAAATAAAGACGTGGTTGTCGCAAATAATACCAAAATTTCAGTTAATTGTATCGGCGATGTAAAAATGTCATTGTCTAACAAGAAAAATATCAATACAATTGTAAGAAATGTGGAGTATGTGCCGGAAATTTGTGCAAATCTCCTTTCTGTGCGTCAGATGACAAAAAACGGAAATAAGGTAATTTTTGAAAAGGATCACTGCAAGATTTTTAATAAGAGAAATCAAATTGTGGCAAGCGCTAATGTAGTAAACGATTTATATCGTCTGAACTGCAATTCAACAGAAACGGCTAGACCTGAGGAACGTGTAATGTCTGCAATAGACTATGAAATTTGGCATCGTAGACTTGGTCATATATCCCATGAAAATTTATGCGCTGTTAAAAATGTCTGCAATGGTATATACTTCTCTGGATTGAAGAAAAATAATTGCGTGATTTGTGTTAAAGGCAAACAAAGCAGATCGCCATTTAAAGAAGTTGGTAAGCGCGCAGGAAACGTTCTTGATTTGATACACTCAGATGTCATGGGTCCAATAAATGTTAGTTCGTTTTCGGGATCACGATATATATTGACATTTGTTGACGATTACTCACATAAAGTATTTGCTGTGCCAATAAGACAAAAATCTGAAGTTCTAGGTGAGTTTAAAAAGTTCAAAGAATTTGCTGAAAAACAATGTGGACGTAAAATTAAAGTACTGCGTTCCGACAATGGAACTGAATATGTAAATAATCGTTTTAAGGAGTTTATTGAAAAAAATGGTATTTTACATCAAAAAAACTTGTCCATACACACCAGAACAAAACGGTGTTGCAGAACGTATGAATCGCACAATTGCTGACAGAGTACGCTGCATGTTAATTGATTCAGGACTTCACGAAAAATTTTGGGCAGAAGCGGTAGTAACTGCAGCATACTTATTAAATCGTATGCCAGTACGAAACAACACACGCTGTCCTGAGGAGATTTGGTCGAACAAGAAACCAAACCTGAAACATATTCGAATTTTTGGTAGTAAGGCAATGGTACATGTGCCAAAAGAAAAGCGCTCGAAATTTGCGCCAAAGTCAATAGAATGCATATTTGTTGGCTATTGTAACCAAGCAAAAGGCTATAGACTCTTTAACCCTGAGACGAAGAAAATAGTTGTGAGCCGTGACGTCGTATTTTTTGAAACAGAAGACAAGGTAATCTATAAAAAAGAAACAAAATTAAATTTTCCTTCGTTTGTTATAGATGTTTCTGAAAACGATGAAATTGAAAGTAGCAGCATAGACAATTCTAAGGGGGCAGTGACTGAAGAATTGCCAATTACTTCTACAGAAAATATTTTTGATGCTGACTCTAATCTCAACGAATCACAAGAGTTTGTTGATGCCACAAGTTTATCCGAAGAAGAAAAAGATCGTACACATTCAGCTGAAGAAGATGCCCCGCCAGTTGAACGCAAAATACGGCGATCAGAGAGAATTTTGAATAAATTAAAGTCGTCTTATAATTTTTGCGCCGTTGAATTTGTATCCAATGATCCATCTACAGTCAAAGAAGCACTTTCATCCCCACATGCAGAATTGTGGCAAAATGCAATGAAAGAAGAGTATAATTCGCTTATACTGAACAAGACTTGGACATTGTCAAAATTACCTGAAAAGAAAAAAGCCATACCTTCGAAGTGGGTATTCAAAACTAAGGTAAATGGCGCTGGTGAAATAGTTCGGTATAAGGCTCGTCTTGTAGCTAAGGGATTTAATCAACAGAAGGGTATCGACTATAACGAAACCTACGCGGCAGTAGTAAGATATACATCAATTCGTTTCTTATTCGCTCTTGCTGCAAAGTATAATTTATTTGTACATCAAATGGATGCAGTAACAGCATTCCTCAACGCTAAGTTGGAAGAAGAAATCTACATGACGCAACCAATTGGCTTTGACGACGGATCTGGTTTAGTTTGCAAGCTAAATAAGTCGCTTTATGGCTTAAAACAATTGAGTCGTGCATGGAACGAGGAACTGAACAAAGTCCTGTTAAGTTATGGTCTGAAACGAAGCGATGTAGACCAGTGTATATATTATCACAAAGATAGAGATAAAATTCTCATTTTGGCAATATATGTTGATGACGTTTTAATATTTGCAAGCGAAATGAAGGTAATCAACAATGTTAAAAAGGCGTTATCCACAAAGTTTAAGATGAAGGATTTGGGGGAGGCCACATCAGTTTTAGGTATGCGCATTACAACTGATAAAACGGCAAAAACTATAAAAATTGATCAGAGCCAATACATTACTGATGTCTTAACACGTTTTGGCATGGATCAATGTAATGCAACTGCGACGCCAATTGATTTGAATCAAAAATTAACGGAAGAAATGTGTCCAGATAACGATGATGAAATGCAGCAGATGAAGGATGTTCCTTACATGGAAACTGTTGGCTGTTTATTATTCGCTGCACAGATTACCAGGCCAGACATTTGCTTTGCTGTAAATATGTTAAGCAGATTTTCCCAAAACCCTGGTAAAGCTCATTGGAATGGCGTTAAACGAGTTATGAGATATTTAAAAGGCAACAGGTTACGTTTTCATTCATCAAGGAGCAGCAATCTCGTGGGCAACACGACGTCAGCGTGCAATCGCACTATCAACTACTGAAGCTGAATTTATGTCCTTAGTTGCAGCAGTTCAAGAATCCATTTGGTTGGACCGACTCCAAAAGGAATTGATTGGTAACGTTAACAAGTCTATGGTAATTTATTGCGATAATAGGAGCGCTATACAAATTGCAACGAACAATTCATTTTCATCTCGCACAAAACATGTGGACATAAAAGCAAAATTTATATCTGAAGCCATTAAAAATGATAAAATAGTTTTAAAATATATTCAAACTAATAATATGTTGGCTGAAATATTGGCAAAAGGTGTGGTTGCTATTAAACAAACAAAATTTTTATCCGATCTTGGAATTAAGTAAAAATATATATGAAGTCTTAATATCCCAGATCTAAATTTGCATGATAGAATATTATTTTATGTAAACAAAGAGTAAATATAATTATACAGAATACTTGTCCAGGGGGAATGTTGAAATTATATGGACAAATATTATTGCTCATAGCAAGCCTGTATACTTATCTATACACTTTGGTTTTAACATCAATACTTCTTTGATATAATTGTCAAAAGCATAATATGTGTATATATTAATAATTACAATAAACTCTCTCTTCTAATTTTACTTTTGAACCATACAGACGTGTTTTATTTACGCTGCGCACATTTTCATATTTTAATATAACATCATTAGATCGTTTGTGAGGGCCTACGTGAAATAGCGTAGCTACTTAGACAATCGGCTAAGATTAAAAACAATCATTGGAGAAGTGCCTTCGACTGTATGTGTTGGTTCGGTGAGATTTAAACTGCGAAAATAGTAGTTATGTAGACTATACATCCGACTTAAAGGCCAGTTTATCTGATAATGTGCCTTTGAGATAGTATGATTTAACACCATTAAACCGTTTGTGAGGGCCTATGTCAAAGGCAGTATCTATCTATCTTTGCTTATGAATGTTCTTGAAGGCGAATTTTCGTGATTTCGCCTCGTTGTTTTTATTTATTCTTGTAGTGTTGTTGTATTTTTGTTTATCTGATTACCATCTTTTAATGCTGGTGTTTTTTGTTGTATTTTCGTTTACTCCTTTACCATTTTTTACTTGCTTACCATTTTTTACGCTAGCGTTTGTTTTTGTAGCTTTCGTTTATAATTTTAATGTTAAACGATGTAAAAGCAAACCACCAGTATCTTGATTATTCATTATCGTAACAATATGGTTCCATCTAATGAAGCAACCTATCCTAGTATTTATAATTTTCTGCCTTCTAACTTGTTTTTTTTTTAATCCAATGACTTTCATTTACGATCTATAATTTGCATTTTTACTTTTAAATATGTTTTCTCTTTTATATAGTTTTTGTATTTGTTATTTTCTTTTTATTAATTCTTTTTATTTTATTTTTTTTCTAAAATATTGCGTAGGAGGCATTACGTATGCAACAATTTTTTGTAAGAAATGGGAACAAAAAGGAACCGTAACCACCGTAGCCACAAAAAAACAAAATTTTCCTTCATTTACGTTAATTTTTACAGAACATTAAAACGCCATAAATGATATAAGGAAAGCAAGCAAGTAAGTATTGTGTGTTTGTAATCATCGTCATCATCATAAAAATAAAATGAAGTGTAAAAGCTTGAGTCCATCTTAGGCAGGTGCTGTTTATTGTTTCAATTTGACTTTGGGGTATAGTATATGCAAAATGTTCAGGCTTAGTGAGGTGGATGGTTGGTTGGCTCTTTTCTAATTTGTTTTTGGTGCCTTTATGATCACAATTTAAATAATTAACTTTTTTTTCCATTTCATGCTTTCTAAACGAAATGCCATGAAAAGAGAGAAAAAAATAAGGACTGAAATTACTTTAAATGACAATAAAATTATATTAAATGTCACAACGTCAATTTTGTGGTTCAAGTTATTATGAGGAGCTGAAAAGAAAAAGTTCACCATACTAGGCAGGTCTAAAGCTTAAAACATTTTAATGATGAAAATATGTAAATTTTGTTGGATTCCATTAAAATAAATGATTTAAAATAATTTTTATGAATTTTTGTTTGTTCGCCACAGATTAAAATTGTAAAATTATGTTGTGGGAGATTTCAATTTTGATTAGTGGATTATAAAATTTATTGAATTTTTATCAGATCGATTTAAGAAGATTTTTTTTTGTAATATAGAATAATAAAAATTCGTTTAACCGCACTTAATTTGTTATTCTTAATTTGCTTTCTTTAATGAATTCTTGTAGGCGTTAATTCATAGCAAACTTAGTAAACAAAACTATAACAGTTATTAATCTAACGGCATAGTAGTAAAAAGTTAGTAAGACATTCGTTTGACCGCAGTCGAATAAAAGTTTATTAATTTGTAGCATACGATGTTCATAAAAATTTATTTTCCAACACTCAGAGATTGTCCTCTACGCATACTGAGCATTGTGTTGGAATAAGAAAAATAGGTTCGAATGTGAACTGCGAGAAAAACGGGCGCTCGTAAGAATATATGATTTTCTTATTACTCTCGAGCAAAATCCGTAGTAGTTGCAATACACCACTGAAACACAAGCCACACTTCGACAATGCTCCAATGACTCGATAGACTTCACCGTCATTAATGAGTACTTTCGCCCTACCTTTATCCACCGGTCCATACATGGGAATTGTATTCCATTCTCGATCGGATATAAGTGATGTAAATAGTAAGAAGATTAGATGAAGTGAAGTATTTCAAGAATCTGTCGTTCGGAGTCGATGTGTAACTGTAGGTCCCGCAACTCACGTAAGAAATTAACTTACACAACATAAGTGGTATGAGAAGCTAGGCCCTAATCCTGACTGAAGGGTTGTACTGGAATTTGCCCATATCATCGCAGTGTCATTTGAAAATTGTTGACTTTAGATTGGCAAAAATATATGATTTGGAAATGAAATTAACATCAGTTGTTGTCACATTATGGTACCGGGCGCCTGAAGTTTTTTTAGCTTAAACTTATAACAGCATTATAGCTGGGATGATTTCACGCAGAGCATTATTTCCTGGTACATCCGAAGCAAATCCATTTGATCGCATATTTGAATTAACGCGCCGACCTACCCATCAGTGGCCCAAAACCATTTCATTAGTTAGAAAACATTTTCCCTTGAAACTTCCTAAACAGCAAAAAGATTTGTGTCCTAATCTATGCGAATTTGCAAATGATTTACTGATGATGATTTACGTTTACGACCTACAGCATTAGCCGGAAACCGCTTTTATAGAAGCCTTTGATGTTATTTTTTCACAAAATAGGAGAGAAATAAGAAAAAGTTTCTGCTGACTCCTTATTTGAGCACCGCAAAAGTGTAGGTACCCCTAACAAGAACTCAGAGTAAATATAAAATTCAAAAGCCTAATATATAAAAATGGTATTCCTTATATTTAGTAGGGAATACCTAAAGGTCAAACATACCATTTAACCTATCTGGCATTCAATGTACCAGAGTTGTTTAGTGCTTTGTGGTGATATTTGCCGCCATTCACTCATGAGCAAGTATTTCGGTTAACTTTTGTTTGATGTTTAGCAACTACGTAACCTTTCTTCCAAATGATCTCCTAAATAGTCCTTTGGAGTCATATCGGAACTTTATGCAAGAGTATTGAGCCTGTGGGGACTAGAGTAGGCAAATCACATGTTCACATTAGCAACTGTATGATTGGGTTCATTGATTTGTTGGAAGTAATGACCATTAGAAATTCTTAGCTGTTCCGAACTTTTGATGAATTTGTTCTTTAGAATGTCTCTCCAATTCATTATTTTGTCAATAAATTCCAAATTGCAGGCGCCTGTTGACGATACATTTGTATACATTATGTAATACCACCACCATGCTAAAAAATCATGAAATTGCTAAAATGTATTGCCGTACTAAGACTTTTGCTGTCCACTGTATATAAACCATCTTAAGAGTTTAAATGTCTTTGAGAGTATTGGTTAGTTCAGTGAAGTTTAACCTGCGCTTTACTTAGAGGACCATGCATATTTAGAAGATATTATATTGAGTGAATCCAATTAAGTTTGAAAAAGATTGTGTCTTATTGCCTGTGGTGAAGTCCGATTTGTTCATCTTAAGCTCATCTAATTAATTAGAAGACATGTTAAATTTTTTTTCCGATATGAAATCATTGAAATCTGATAACTGATTTCAATACGAAAACATTATTTAAAATAAAATAAAAAAAAATAAAAAAAATATGAGTTTCTATTCATAACATGAGAATCTTTTATACATTTTAATAAATAATACGAGAATATTTAGACTGTAATAAAGTATTCCATTTAGAAAGGAATTTCTAATTTAATTTCCAAAGCAAAGACAGACATAGTATAACCATTTTCAACTCTCTTTTTTGTTTCTTTTTTCCTTTTTTCCACCACAAAAATATTTATAAAGAACGAGAAACTTTTTAGCCATTTTCTGTATAAAGGAAAAACGAAATCAAATAAAATCTTCCTTTTTCACGATTTGATTAATTCAATGAACTGAGTTTATTTCTAACAATATATGTATGTGAAAACGTTTTCCACTTCCTTCACATCCTCTACAAGCCACTGTGCATATGTGTGTTACACACTCCCATACATACGTTTTGAGATACACATTTGCAGTCAGTTTTTTGTTCGTTTCATCAGACATCCATGCCTTTTACGTTTGTAAAGAGCAGCATATTTTGTATGAGAAAAACTTTTGAAATTTGATTTTTAGTTGTTGCTATTGATGTTGTTGTGGTTGTAGCTGTTGTTGTATTTGTTGTTTAGTTAACTTTGAATTACACACTCAGTCACTTAGACTAACAGACAGCAAGACAGATATAACCATTCACACCAGATATATGAATGAATGAACCAAACTATATACGAGTATATAGTATGTATGTAGGTATGTTTGTTGGCTGTTTGTTTCACTTAACAAAACAGTGCAATAACCTCTTATATGACCATTAGCTCAAATGGTTTAGAACAAAACAAATACTTTTAAACACTTTTTTTCTAATTTTTTTCTATTTTTTAGTTTTCTCTCATATTACAGCTGCCCTCACTGTTAGTTTTCAACTGCAAAACCTAACAATAAGTGTATGTCTATATATCGAGTGCTGACTGTATTCGTTCGTTTTTCTAAATTGACACTGATTGATGGCTAGTGATGAGTCTGCGATGACTTTGATAATTGAAAGAGAAAATCCAATGTGTGTAGTTTTTAAAAGTTTTTCAAATTTAGCTTTCTGACGTTCGACACTCATACGTAAGGAAGGAAAAAAAAAGCAAAAAGCAAAAATACATTGAAAAGAAATAAAAGGGGAATGAGAAAGAAAACCTATTAAATAATTTAATTTTAAATCATGGCTTTATCGTTTAGAAAAAAAACGTTGTGAATAGGAAATGTTTTATGGAACTATTTTTAGTGTAAATTCGATAACATTTAATAGACTTCTTAGACATGGAAGTAGATTAAATATCAGCAAAACTAGGTTGGTTTGAATGGAATTTTTTTTCTTCATTTCATTTACTATGTATAGCAGTATGAAATGAGAGACTTTTTTGCGACAATAAAACTTTTATATTTAATGGGGAAAGGAAAAAACATTTAATTGATCATTGCTGGCCGCGCATTTTTTCATTCTTCAAGCAATTTGTGGAGTCCATGCCAAAAAAAAACTGCATCCTCGTCAACGGTGTTCGTTTCACCCGAATCTCGATCTTTTCTGATAGTCAGGCTGCCATAAGGTCACTGTCGAACGTTGTGAATAACTCCAGGCTTGTCAGGGAATGTCGCCGCTGTCTTGACCTTATTTTTGGGTTCTTCAGTGTCACACTTATCTGGGTCCCCGGGCACGGTAATATTCCGGGAAACTGCTGCGCCGACTTCCGGAATCCTTCTCAATCGACTTGGGACTGCCACTTGCCTCGCTCAAGCTGGCCATCGCACGGAAATTCTTTCGAGACGCCAACCTATCCTGCGTCCACCGCTAGGCTCACTTGGCCCTCGATGGATAAAAGGCGCACCAACCAGTTACTTGGTCGTAACGTCATCTCGATGACAGTGGCCATGCCTACTCGTCATCGTGTAAAGGGAAGACACGCACAAAGAATGCAACGATTTCTGCCGTGGTTGCGGATACGCTGAGGAAGAGGAGACTGTTATCCACTTTCTTTGTCAATGCCCTTCTTTTTTTATTCGGCTCTCCAATCCTTGTCAGTTTAACGGAGCTATCATCCATTGATGTCAAGGGTATAGCTTCGTTTATCAAACTTTCGGGCTGGTTTTACAGCGTGGGGTAGTCGTGCTTTTAAAGTGATGACCAACTTCTTTTTCTTCCCAGTTCTGGACTGCGTTCACCTGTGGCGTCACAACGGACTGCTTTGCGTGCTCAAGTGAGCTTTTGGTATCAAAGCAACCACTACAACCTAACATAACCCAGCCAATAAAACTGTTCGACAATTATTCACCAAATTTTCGACTTCCTCATAGCCATTGACGAAAACAAATAGCAGTTCGAAGTACACAAGTCTAACAAATACGGCGACTGGGGTAGCAACTCCTAACCTAGTCATTTGATTGTATCCTATAAACAGGCGCATTGTCATGTTGCAAAATTAGCTTGCCGTGTCTTGTGGCCCACGCGGGACCGTCTTTCGAACAATACAAACGCAAATAGCCCAAAGGAGCAGAAAAAACTGCAAAAAAGCTTCGGAGTTTAAAAATTCTAATACTGTCCAAAACAACAGGACGTTACACACATAATTGGTCATTACAACCCTTCCGGCAATATTACGACCCAGCTTCCCACATCACTTACGTTGGGTGTGTAAATTTTATACATGAGTGGCGGGATCAACAGTCGACTCGGAACGACAGATATTAGATAAATTTTTTTATTGTAATTTTCTTTGATCTTTTGCTAGAAATCTGATGAAATATTACGGGAACTGAGATATTTTCTTCACATTTCGATTCGTTGGAGATGTATGACCTGGGTTTAAAAACCTGGAAACGTGAAAACGATCTAATAATTTTTTCCAACAATGCATGGTTCAAATTGATTATTTGTTGTCAACTAATGATTTTAAAAAGCATATTCAGGGTTATTACTCTTCTGATATACGTCCATCCTTCCAAGTTTAGGCAGTTCTAGAAACATACAATTTTAAGACTCACACACACAACATAACTGGTGTGTAATCCTGAATGAAAGGGTACAATGACCAGTTATGTATGCTTGTATGTACATAAGTATGTATACTTGTTGTACAAAATTCGACCTGCCACTGTACGCAGTCTGAAATAAAATGTAGCCTCAAGAGACTTTTAGTAACCAGGATACGTTAGATATGCACATCTATGCTCTTGTAATATTTACCATGGTGTTGAGATCAGTATAAAGCTTTGCTTCTTTCTCTATTTATAAAATACATCCTCTTTTAGGTGGTTGATTAATGTGACGTTCTCGCGTTTATTATTGTCTCACATTCTGAAATTAATTAATTTTTCTTTAAAATTTGCTTGTAGTCAATAGGATGCAGTAACGGGTGGTATATTAAGCATATCGGTGGTATAAATGATATGTAGTAAGGAGCCCGCAATATCTTTTGGAAGGAACGCCAGCGAAAATTTTTTCATGAACTGGGTACTCATGTTGAGCGTGTTAATTTTATACATATGCAAGTAGCGAGACCTACGATCCCAACCTATAATATCGACTCCGAAAGACAGATTTGTGAGACAATTTTTCATGGCATTTTATTTATTTTAGAAATCTGCTGAGAAGCAACCATCGAAGAAATATTTTTATTCTTTAGTTTTGTTCGCAATGTTTTGGACTGGGGTTTCAACTATGGCCTCACGTCTAATAAACCAGTACACTACCTACTAGACTACGGCGACTACAAGGATATAGTAGAGGTTTTTAAAGCAACAGGAATAATTATTTAAGTTATGATTAAATCCTTATCAGCGTACAGTTTAGAGGTTCATAAAATTCTAATTTTTATTACTCCAGCCTTCAGATATTCCCTCACACTTTTGTTTACCTCCACTGTAAAATTTATATGTACCCCCGTTCACTGTCTGCGTATATCCGTCTAATTTTCTCCCACAGTTATTTACATTTTTCCCTACTTTTTTACCACATACAATCAATACTTCTCCGTCTTTAATTTTTGGAAAAGAAAGCACGTTTTTTATTAGCCACAAAATACAACAAAAACAAAAATTAAAGAAAAACAGAATAAAAAGCAACAACAAAAAATTAAAAATGAATTGATTTATAGCTTTTAGTCCTTATTACAGCAACAACTGAGAGAAAGTAAGGGGGGAAAAACTAGTACACAATCATCGTTATCGCTTTAAGAATGGCTAGAAAAAATAAACACACGAGACACCAAACCGAAGGGAAACATGAGAATATAACAGGAAAATCGAAAATCGGAGCAGCAGAAATATTGAACGTGTTTGGAAAACATCTCACGTAATATCGATGTCTGCATTCATAATCATTGTTTTGTTTTTTTTTTGGTTTGGTTTGGTTTTGTTTTTCTTCCTGTTACGTTTTCTATTTTACCATAAACATTAAATGTCAAAAACTTATCGTCTCAGGAGTTTCCTTTTTATGTTTTTGTTTTTTGTTGTTGTTTGTAATGAAATGATAAATAAAAAAAAAACAAAAACAAATTGTTACACTTCAAAGAATATCAGATTTTTGTTGGCGCCTTTGTCTTCGGCCAACTGAAGCATGAAGACAAATTAGGCAAATAATGGATATTTTTAAATGGACATTCCATTCAAAATTAACCATCATAATTGCAAAGAATTTAAATTCGAACATTAATTAATTTTAATATTATTTTACAATTTTTGTTTATTTTTTTAAATTTTGTTAAATTGATAATTACAATTCAGTGTTTTAAAAATTTTTTTCTAGACATTTTCAAGAATATTTCTGCTTAAATAACGAGTGTAGTGGGATGCTTAGTTTCTGTTTTAACATCGAAAATATATGCACTTTGGTGGCTCATTTACTGTTTAATTCTGTGCTTCATTTACGTACCGGAATGTATTTGTTAGTGGAGAAGGATTTGAAAATTTAAACACATACATTGTAAATATTGATACATATCGAGTCGCTTGCAATATGACTCCACTAATTTCCAATTTAAAAAAGTTTGTAATTGATCTGAGGTCAGCAATGAATCATTTTTTCGCTACTCATAAGCACTCATGAAATTTTGAATATAAGTGAGTCAACAATATTGAAATTTAACAACTCTGATTCATTCGTACTCAGTACAACATTTATTTATATGTATGACTACAATGACTATGAGTACAAAGTTGACATCAAACTCATACCGTTCGAAATATGTTTGATTCATAAGTCTACTCATTCAGATTCATAAATTTAGAAAAGTACTTATAAATGTTTCGAGTGATTCGAATCATCCGTCAAAATTTACAGTCTTAGATGTCGTTAGGTATTTACAACAAAAGAAAAAAGACACATAAGAAAAAAAGACAAAGCAGCAAGCGGAGAAAACACATCCTTTTAGTGACTATTTCAGTATTCGTATGAAAATCATGCTTGTTTTGTGATTCTTGTAAATGTTGAGTTATGAAGAGTCAACATCATACGTGTTGTTAAGTATGAATGTGATGAGTACTTCAAACTTTGAAGATGAGTGGTATGAGTATGATATTAAAATAAGTATGAATGCGTATAATTATCAGAAATTATCAGTATGATTCGATTTTACTCATCTTTTTGAATGCTCCATGCTGATCTCTGTTGTTGATGTCGCCGTAGTCTATTAGGTAGTGTGTTGGTTCATAACTGTTAAGAATGATTAGTAATTTGAATGATTACAATTACGATTATTTTTGGTTAAAATAGTTAATAACTGATTACGATTACAATAATATAAAATAATAATCAAAATTATTAGACGAGAGCCCGATATATGAAAAAAAATATTTCCTCAGCGACTACTTTTGTGCTAAAATAAAATTACCATGAAGAGTTTCTCAAATCTGTCTTTTGGAGCCACTCATATATAAAATTAACACTGAAAACATAAGTGGTATGAAAAGCTAGGTCGTAATCCTAACTGAAGAGTTGTAATGCCTAATTATGTATGCATGTATGCAGACATACAGCTGTCAGCAGTTTCAAATAAAATGCACTCTGAAGACACTTGTAACAACCAGAATGCGTTAGGTCTGCAGGTCTGGTTTCTTGTAATGGCGTTGAGATCAATATAAAACTCTGCTTCTTTAACTTTCTTTAAGATGCATCCTGTGTTAATGTGACATTCTCGCGTTTATTATTATCTCACATTCTTAAATCTTAGTGGTTTAAGAAACTGGGTTGTAATCCTGACAAAAGAGTTGTACCATTTAAGTTAAGTTAAATCAGCAAATTACTGAAGCGAATGGGCACTTTTCTCCAATCAGGAAGTGGTTGTCGGAAAGATTTTGCCATACCTTTAGTAGTATTGGTAGTGTATTTACCTACTACCAGCTAGTTTTCCATTGCAGTGCTTAATTTTCTTCTCAACTCAGATCAATACTACCACCACCGAAATCGTTTGAAAGACACAATCATACACAAATTATAAGATTAATTGATATAAAATTGTGTATAATGTTGTGCTTAAAAGCGTTCTATCTGGAATCAACGATGGAATATTAGTTTCCTACAAAGAAAATAGTTTAAGTTCCTTATAATTTGTTGAGGTTTCATTGTATCACATGAGCAAATGATTAGTCTACTTCAACCAAGTCTGATGATGATGGTGGATGAACTGCGTTCATATGATGGCAATCCAATCCTAGCCATCCCAATTAGGACAACAGACGCTGCATTCTCCTTTTGTAACAAAAGGAAAATATGTGTCGAATACAACATCATTTTATTATTCGGCACGGCTTCACTGTTGAGCGCATTCGAAATGTTCGATTGTCCATGACTCTGGCACATAATTCATGCTGAATTTAATCGATGGCATGAGTTAAACTGGCCTAGTAGTTCGCACAAGGTTAGAGGACGTGTACTTGTCAATTAAGACAAGTACAGTACCCGAAGGTCGAATTGACCCATTGTACAACTAGTTCGCACAAACCTGTGACTTAAAGGAGCCCCACAGGAGATAGTCAATAGGGCTCAAATCGCACAATCTCGGTTACCAGTTGACATCACCTACATGCCCACAAACCCCTCGTGCAGAATATTAAATGAGGCATAAGTTCTGTGGCTTACTGCACCGTCCTATTGAAATCACATTTCATTGATGTCCAGATCATCTAATTCAGAGCAAAAAAATTAGTAATCATGGACCTATAATGATCGCCGTTGTCAGTTCTTAAAGAAATATGAACCGATGTCACCACCAGCTTAAAACCCATAATAAATAATGGAATTTTCAGGATGCATTGGATACTATTGGATCTCATATGGATTGTTAATGTTCCGTATCTGAGAATTATGATTGTTCACGTACCCATTCATCTAGGAATAGACCTCTATGCTTGAAGTGATTATTCGAAGAAAATTAAGGTCAATTGCCAACAGCTCCAAAGTTTTTTTAAGGTCGACCATAGTGATTTGACAAAACATTCTGAATAAATGACAACTATTTTGAAAGATTTTGCCTCAACAAGATGGCCATTATCAGCTGTCAAAGTTCGGAAGTCTCTGTCGGAAGACCTGAGACTTTAAAAATGAAAAGTTTGGTCGAGGAGAAATATATAAAAAGTAGATGAATTATTCTCTTAATCACTTAATACTCTATAGCGCGGATGATGACAGGTCCATACGTTGTTGTCTACAAACGTCGCTTTTAGTGAACATATGCTGGTTGTACTGGTCAAAATCTTTTGGCTGATTGGGTTCAATTGTAGTTCTCTATGGAAAGCAGGGGTAAATGTATATCCTGAATGGAATTTTTGAAGGGAATTGATGCTTTTACATACATACATACATACATAATTAGTCTTTACAGCCATTCAGTCATTATTACAACCATGCTTCTCATACCACTTATGTGTGTTGTGTCCGTTAATTTTATACATGAGTGGCGGGATCTACGGTTTAAAGCAATTTTTATTTATTCTAAGAGTTTTTACCAGAAATCTGGTGTGAGGAAGTAGTAGAAGAAATATTTTCTTCATACTTCATTTTGTTGGAGATGTTTAACTTGGGGTTTGAACCGTGGCCTGACGTCTAATAAGCCTCGCGTCTACCTACTAGATCACGGCGACTTCATTGAAGTCTTTAGATTTTTTGTATTTGATAACCATGATAGATAATAACTACAATTGCCTCAATTTAGATTAGAAAGTCTTGATTCAAATTCAAATAAAATTGAGCTCACTTATCCTTTTTATAACCCTTGTTACCAGCAACGCACAAACTTCTTGTGAAAAATCAAGTAATGTAGGATAAATCATGATATTGTCAGTTTCAGTAGATATTTTCTTTTTTATTTCTTTTAATCGTGCGTTTATTGTGTACCTAATTAACACAAAAGATTTATTTTTGATTAATTTAAATTGTTTTTTTTTCTTCATAGTTTATAATACAACAACTGTTTTTGACAAAAGGCTTTGATAATATTCTACTGTCTAGACGGGTACAAAGAAATTGAAAATTTTATTTCACAGTCAATTACTTTGTAGGTTGCCTATGAAACAGTTGACATTTTATAAATTATAATTCATTAATACAAATTTAAAAACAAGAAATGCAAACTTTTTACTTTCAATAACAATTTGATGGCAATTAATTAGAGAATAAGGATTTTATTTTTGAAAGATTTCAAACCATAAGAAATAAAGTTAAAAGAAAATGGAATACTCCAGATACTGGTGTTTTGCTTTTACATCGTTTAACATTAAAATTATAAACAAAAGCTAAAAAAATAAAACAGTGCAGTAAACAACTCTGTTTACAAGTTATCGTACTGTGTAATATATGAACACACACCAGCATAACAAAAATGGTAAACAAGCAAAAATATTCCAACAACACTACAATAATAAATGTAAACAACGATGTTTACGTTTATGGAGATTTCGAGAAGTCGAAGTCATGAACATTCGCCTTCAAAAACATTCATCAGACTGTTTGCTCTGCCACAGAAAAGGCAAGGCAAATCAGGCGACTGAGTAAGTGAAGTTCAGTCAGTCTGAAGACGCAGTGTGTTTGAAGAGAGCAATTGTGGTTTGAAGATCTTTATTACAAGGATCTGTCGACCAATTGAATAGTGATTGTTATTGTTTTTGCAAAAGAGTGCAAAGAGGAATAACAAACAAAGCAATTGTTGTTGTTTACTTCAAGTTGAGGACAGTAGCATACAGAATTATGTGATCAATAAAGCATTTAATTAAAACTAAACACGAATTTATTTTTATTTGCAATCTACGAGGTCATATTTTAAACTTTTGTAAAAAGTAAAAACGTAACAATATGTTTAGAGCACAGGATATCCAAAATAGAGGTAATTTTTTAACTTTGCTGCCAAATTTTTTTATTTGTAAATTTTATTTTAAAATTTTATTTTCAAATTCTAAATACATTCCGGTTAGTTAATGTGGAACCTTACATGAAGTAACGACAAAAGTTACAATAGTAGAGAAAATGCTCCAACAAATCGTGCCGTTAAGCCAATAGCTGAGAAATTATAAGAAGCTGGATCTGTGCATGATAACAAAACCAGAATTTATCAAGGATACATCAAGAATATATTAGCTTTGAGCAGAAGTATTCAAAAAGATCTAAAAACGATTCACATTATACAGCATGATTCCCAGTTGAAGGTTTATGGGGTCCAGCTGACCATGCAAGGCAGTCGTAAATTCGTTTCTTGGGCCATTGAAAAGCAAAAAGGAATTTTATATTTTTTTAAAAAACAATCAGCAGCCCATTTTCAGCCCTATGACAACGTCAGGCCAAATTGCCGCATTTGGTGTTAAGAGAATCTAAAGGTTATCTCAGAGCAACCATACATACATATAAAATTGATCATTACAACGCTTTAGTCAGGATTACGGTCTAGTTTCTCACACCACTTATGTTGAGTGTGTTAATTTCATACATGAGTGGTGAGACCTACAGTTTAAAGTCGACTCCGAGCGATAGATATGTTTGCAAAACTTTTCTTGGCAATTTTTTATTTTACTCAGAGGTTTTTAAAAGGTAAAAACGTAACAACATATTATTGGTTGAAAATTGTTAGGCAAAAAAGTCTTTAAATTTTTAAAGTCTTCAACAAATTAAGAATTTCCTGTTCATACAACTTTTATTTCCTTTGGCTAACACTAAAGCCAACAATTTTCTTCGTCTATTGACTGAAAAAAAATGTAAGAAAATTTAACAAATTTTGTTCCTTTTTAATCTCGTCATACACTGTTCCTGCTTTGTACTTCAAATCCTTAATTAAGTATTTTTTTCTTCTCTCTGATTTCGATTCCATTTTTTGGTCTTCTTTCCTTTTATCGAAAAAAAATTTTTTTTTTCCACTACTTTTCTTTTGAAAAGTCAATTATTTATGCAAATTTTTACAATAAATACAACAAAACAATGAAATAAAATCGAATTGTTTCTCTGATTTCAATTTTCAGTTTTAATTACAAAGAACTTAAACAGAATGAATGAAAATTTCGTATATTTTTCGTAAATTTAATTACAAGACATGACCACAAGCTAGAAATATACGAAAAACTATAACAAAGGATGGGGAAAAAAGCAAAAAAAATTATTTGAATGGGTTTTAGTGGAATTGTGAATAAAATCGATGGGGATTTTTTAAACAAAATTTTTATTGTTTGTGAAAACAATTGAATGAAAGGAAAACAAAAAAAATTAATTTCTTTCAACTTTACTACACTGTTTTTAAAGCACATCAACAGGAACAGTAACTACAATTAGTTCATACATACATACAATCATAATTGGTCATTACAATTTTTCAGTCAGAATTACGACCTAGCTTCTCACACCACTTATGTTGTGTGTGTTAATTTTATACATGAGTGGAGGGGGACCTACAATTTAAAGTCGTTTCTGAAGGACAGATATTTTAGAAACTTTTCATTGCAATTTTATTTACTTTCAGAGTTTTTGCCAGAAATCTGCGGAGAGGAAGTATGTATGTAAGTATCTTGTTCGTATCTACAGCCGCCAAAGAAGCGTTGATAGAATCCACTGCTGCATTGTCTTTTATAGTCTGAGCTTGTTGGTCTTCAAAGGAGTCTAGGAAAGATCGATGGATGTGCCACTACTGCCAGGTTCATCCACATTGCCATCTCATGTAAGAGCATCATTATGATGCCATTTCTCTGAGAAATGGTAACAAACCATAACATGATGTTCTAACAGCCGCCTAACTATCAGGAAGTATGCTAATATCCCTTCCACAGATATATTCATCGTAAATAATCCTCATCGCAGATTGTGTGGTCGAAGTGAAAGGACCTACAGTTTTAAAGTACGACAACTTCACAATAATTTCTGAAAATTTTTAAATTTAAAAGACTACACGACTTGATTAAGGCAGTTTTTCTTTCAAAATCAAAATCAAATACAGATTAATTTTCCTTTTACCAAGGTACTGCAACAAAAAATCTTTCGTACTATACTCATCCTATGTAATGTCTTTCAGAACCGTGTTGTCCTGTCGTGTCACAAGGTGCTGTCTAATGTTGTTCATAAGTCCTAAGGGTTTTTTTTCGAAATGAATTAAGACAAGGCTTGAACGAAAATCCTGGGAATGTATACCAAGACGATCAGAGAAAGAGAAATTTATGAAAAAATTTTCTAAGCAGTGTGTATTGGCATAACAAAGGTAATCAAAATCTGTCCTACAGTACCGCTGGGAGCTCTGCTTTTTTAACTCTGTTGCATATTGTAGTCAAGACCAAAGTGTTATAGCATATGGTTTGATTGACGGGAGACAAATGTCATAAGGAATTCATTTGAGGAATTTTGTGTTCTAAAGCATCGATTGGCTTACAGATCTCGCCTTAACTGTTTCCTGATCATAACCAGTAGACTCTACGATTTTTGCTACGCAATGAGACTTAGTAACAAGAATGGTTGTAGTAATCTTTAGGCTACATACTGTTTTAATAAAGGATCAGAAGCAGAAGTTTTGGTTGCAGAATGAAATATTCCGAACCCATGTGGAAACTCGTGGGTATTTTCCAAGTAAATGTCTAAGCCATCGGAAGATGCGTTCAAGCCAATTTGGATATGAGGTTCAAAAGGCAAATCATAGCAAAACTCGCCATTTCAGCAATCTTATGAGGTTAAATCGAAGATAGTATAGGACAGTTTAGCTGTTCAAAATTCAGATGGATTCCAGGTCAAGTGATATTGAACAACCAGACTAGTTAGCGTAAAGGAGAACTTCCATACAATTTATGGGACCAGGTTGCAAGATATTTACAAATGTGTGTTCAATAAAAGAAATATAAAGAGTGGCAAAAACTCTTCTCAAACCTAATTGGTTTGCGGCCATCAAAATTGGAAAATTATAATAGTAGGAGGTTTGAGTTATGCATCAGACTATTCGGGAATACCTTGAAGTATGTAACTGGTTTTTTAACAGAGCATTGTTGCTCAGACTACATCTATTTACAGTGGGAGATGTTTCTTGCCTAACATGTTTATTCTGTGACGATGAGAATGAGTTTTTGGAATTTGTGAGGCAAGAATGCATCCTAAAGCAAAACATCTGGGTGCATACCAATAGATCGTATGTTCTTATAATAATGATATAATATCCAGGCACAAATCGGATTACTAATCTTATGCTCAAATGCAAATTTGCTCCTACTATCACTTAGCAAAATTTTAAATTGTATCACATCGGTATGACTTGAAAAATGTTCAGCTACTCTAAATATTGCCCGTATGTCGACTATACTCTTCCAAACTCCCCTCGCTTTTTCACAGAAAAATTGCTGCAGGTAGAAAAACTTCCCAGGAAGGGAAGTTGCCTGTATTCTCATTGGGCCTACGATCCAACAAAGATTGCTTATGTCTTCCTGACTAAAATCTTATAATTGAATTCTCTCCAGGGGACAGTTAAAATAGAACTGTCAGCCACTCTATCTGTCACTTCACGATGCGTTCTTAGGCCTGTCTTTCGACCTGTCTTCATACCCAACATAAGTGTAAAGAGGAGCTAGGTCGTAATCCTGATTGAATGGTTGTAAAGAGAAATTATGTATGTAGGAAATAGCTTAGCACTGTTTTGATTCATGATGACAACCTCTTAAATACTTGCCTATATGGGCGATAAATATGATTGATTATATATAGTAAATTTGCTGCAGTGTACAGACTTTAAAATAATAAAGTTTAGAACCAACTAAAAAGTTTAAAAGCTACAATGAACATCTCTATCAACACTTTTATGAAATCTATACTACTGGTCATATATGAAAAACAATGTATGTAACAACAGTGACGTAGATATTTGCATACCCATGGTATATAAAAGTTTTACATCAATTTTATGAATGCGTTTATTTTTAATTTTTTTAATATTTAAATAACACTATGATGTATTCAATAATAACAAAATTTCTATATTTTTTCTCCCCTTTCCTTTATTAATAAACAACAATTTTATTGGGTGAAAATTTTCTTCAACAAAATATTTTTTTTTGTTGTCAATAAAGTACACACACACTAGAAACATATTGCCAAGTGTTTGTCAGCAACTTTTTGTTTGCAATCTACTTGAGAGAGACAATATCAGTAAAAAGTTAATATTAAAGGCACTTAAAATACTTAAAAACAAGAGCGGGAGAGGGGAGAAAAATTATTATTAAAAGGACGCAACATATTGCAGAAAAATCACATTAAAATCTATGATAAAAGGGAGCAACAAAATTGCATCAAACATCCAACATACTGTACAACACATAAAAGTACACAGTGTGTATACAATCAACGTGGGTATGATGTGTATGAATATACATAAAAGACAGCGACCGACCGTATACTTCCTTTCAACCATAAAGTTAAACAAATTAAAAATTTTACTTTCAGCAAACATTTTTACGCTAAAGTGATGGTTAAATTGATGGAGTATAGTAGAGTGTTTAACTGGGTTACAAAGCTAATTAATTTCACAAGATGTTGGCGAATATTTAAATTTACAAGCTCTTTACATATGGAAACTATAAAGGAAATCAAGGGTATTCTCACTGGAATGAGAAAAACTACTGAGAAAGTCAGTTGGCCTTTACAAGTATAAGCAGATGTGCTGGAATTCCTACGTTTGAGTAGTCAGTTTTTTAAATAGTAAATGTTACTGAGGCTACCCAACTTATTTCAGCTGGTCTGAGTGAACCCGATGCACAAACAACTTTCCCAAAACAACAATACGTTTGTATAGGGTGGGCCATTTAAAAGTTTAAGTTTAAAAACGCAATAAAACAAAAACGGTTTCAAATTTTGCCAAATTTATTATTTTTTGTTGTGAAGTACAATTTTTCCATTTAGAAATGGAATATTATTTCATACATATGGCAGCCGCAGCTGGGCTCACAGTACCTCATTCGATCGGAGCAATTTTCGTGCACTTTTTCGATTATTTGAGATCGTATCTCAGCAATAGCACTACGAATGATGGCCTTTACGTCTTAATTGTCTCTGATTTGTCGGCATAACAATTTTCTTTAACAGCGCCCCACAGGAAATAATCCAGCGGTGTCACGTCCGAGCCTCTTGGCAGCCAATTAACATCACTATTTCGGCTAATTAAGCGGCCATTAAACGTTTGGCGCAATATATCGACTGAGACGTGTTGCAAGTTGCCTTATCCTTTTGCAGCCAAAAATCCTTTACATCAATACCATGAAGTGGGGATACAAAAAATTGGTTGTTCATGCTGCGATAGGTGTCCCCAATGACTCTAATAGTTGCACCGACCTCATTTTCAAAGAAATTTGGGCCAAAAATGCCTCCATTCCAGAAGCCCCACCAAACTGTTACTCGTAATAGGTGCATTGACTAAGTCCATGTGTGGGTTTTTGGAGCCACAAATACGGAAATTTTGCTTATTAACGTACCCACCAAGATGAAAATGAGTTTCATCCGAAAAGACAATTTTTTTTTGGCAAAATCGACATCATTGTACAGTTTCTCGTTGGCCCATCTAGTGAAGCGAAAACGAAGCGTTTGGTTATGCGACAAATTAAACTTTGTAAAGAGCCATAGCGAGATCTTTTCGCAAAATTCGAATATGTGAAATGTTCAATTCTTGAGAACGATGAAGAGTTTCTCTCTACACTCTCAGGGTGTACGTACACTCTCAGGGTGTACGCTGTATACAAGAATGCTCACATCTTGGCGCATATATAATGAAATCAGTTTCAAGAACTTTTGCAATAAACCTGCCTATGCCGGGCACTGTTGGTCCTTCTCTGTAACCAAATTTTGTACGACATTTTCATGCGATTTCTGACCAATTTTCCTTGTTTTCGAAATAAATTTTCAGTAAATCCCTACGTTACTCAAGCATTAATCGATTCATTACGTTAAGTGGAGTAATATGCTGAATTTTGTGGCAGAATAGAATGACATAAGTATTATCAGATTCGATATTCACATTTAAACCGATAGATGGCCAGCACTATATTACCCAACTGTACAAAAGTATGTATTACCCAACTGAAGATGGGACTGCGTAGTGATTTTAAGACCACAAATCAGAGAACTATGATGGTTACCCGAAAAAATATATCTTCAGCGACTGCATCCAAGCAGATTTCTGGCAAAAACTCTGAGTGAAAATGAAATAGCAGTGAAAAGTTTTTCAAAAATCGGGGTTTCGGTATCAACTTTACATTGTAGGTCCCGTCAGTTATGGATAAAGTTAACGAACACAACATGGTGGGAAGAGAAGCCAGGTTGTAATCGATGCTAAAGAGTTGTAAAGACCAATTAAGTACGTAAGTAAGTACGGAAATCCGCGCTGTGATGGGACCTGTAACGTATTTATTTATTTATTTTTAATAAAGTGCACTCAAGGAGCACTATCAAATAAAAAAGATCAATAGTTTTAACTAAGTGCAGCTGAACCGCACTATTTGGTTAAATTTTATTGATTGACTTCTTGAGGGAAAATGTCCCTTCTTTTATACTAAATTTTGGCTGATTTGACAATTCCAAATCAAACCCTTAATTCTAATACAATTTTGTATTGACTTAATACTATAACATATGTTTGTGTGTACATTATATGTTTAACTATATTATATTGGTTTGTGTGTGTAATAATTATGGGACAAGTGGATGTTATATGACACGCGCCTATTATCCACAATAATTCCCACGGTAAAGTGTAAAGAGAGCTACACACGATCACCAGCAATGCCATACAACAACAACACACATACTACATATTATATGCAAACCAATGCAGTCAGCGGCCTGACAACAAAGTGTCAAATGATCGTTGCATGTGCGCGACGGTCAATAACATTAAGTCAAGTGGTCGCTGCTCATATGCAATTGGATATTCTTTTGTTTATGCATATGAAATGTTGTGCCAGTATTGACAACTGTAAAATCATGCTACATCTCCACCCTTTACAAGAATGTTCATATAACTTTTGTTCTATGGACATTCTTTTACACAACACAGTACAATGATTTTACGTCTATTTCAAATTATATTTTATTAGTGAACTTAAAATGTAAAGTATTTATTTAAATGACTAATAATGTTTTACATATTAATCTTAATTTAACATAATCCAATCTTAATATTATTTCTTATTTAATTTTAATATTTATTTTGTTTTTAATAAATGTTTAGTGATAAGTTTACTTATGTAGTTAAAAAAAAAATCTTGTCTTAAAGATTATTATTTCACTTTTCTGATCAGTTTAGTGTTATAATTAAAACTTATTTATTATATAGCTTAAGTCTATTTTTATGAACTACTTGCTCTTTATTATTTTTCTTATCAACTATAGTTACATTATTTCTTAAATCTATATTTTTAATTTTGTATGGACCTTTATATGATTCCTCTAGTTTATGTCCTGTATTATTCCTAAGTAAAACTAAATCTCCTATGTTAAAATTATAATCTAATATATCCTTATCATAGTTATTCTTCTGTTTGATTTTATTTATTTCTAATAAATGTTTTGCTCTCTTAAGTGCAAGTTCTAATCTAAATTTTGCCTCTTTGGCATAATCGTCTACATTGTATAGTGGAGTAACTGTGTCTACCTCATTGAAATCTTTGAAACTGTTTGGTACCTTGCTAAAAACCAATTCAAAAGGACAATAATTATGTACAGTTGATGGTGTTGTATTAAAACAATATGTGAAATACCTAATCCATTCATCCCAGTCATCTTTTTCTACAGATATGTAAGAACGTACGTATTCATTAAAAGTTCTGTGACTTCTTTCTATTGTACCTAAGGTCTGGTGATGATGTGCTGTTGATGTTAGTTTCTCGATTTTCAACAAAGTGCACAATTCGTTTAATATAGAATTCTTATATTCTGTACCCATGTCCGAAATGAACGTCTTCATTGGGCCATAGGTAAGTACAAAATTTTCGAATATCGCTTTTGCGATCGTCTTAGCCGATTTATTTGGTATAGGTATTGTTACCAGGTATTTAGTTAAGTCGCATATTAATGTGATTGCGTACTCATTTCCATGTATTGATCTTGGAAATGGTTCAATTGTGTCTACATACACTGTATCAAACGGTTTGTTAGGTGTTTCTGTTATTATCATCGGGCTTTTAACGTGCTTGGTAGTTTTCGTTATTTGACATTTGTGACATGCTTTTACATATTTAGCTATGTCCTTTGTCATATTTTTCCAGTAGTAGTATCTTTTTATTTTCTCTGCGGTTCTATATATGCCGCAATGACCTCCTTCGATAGGGTCATCATGATATTTCAGCATGACTTCTAGAATTTCCTTAGAATTCTTTATATCAAGTATCTTTATTTCATTTAAAAGCGCTATTTTAATTCTATTTAGTACCTTATTGCCCATATTTCTAAATTCATACTTTGAGACAAATTCGAAAATTTTCTCACTAGGTGCTACTTGTAGTTTATTGATATTTAATTTACTGGCCGCTTTCTCGAGCCTAGAGAAAAATTGTCCTAAGTCAAGTTCCTCTTTAGTAAATATATCATTTATATTTATGCTAGCTAATATTGATTTTCCCTTCTTTATATAGCATTTATTGGGATAAATCTTTAATTTGTAATACTTTCTGACGTCACTATTCTTAATTGGTACATATATTTTGGGCTCATTTAATACATCTGTTTTATTTGCTCTATGCTGATTATTTATCCTACTACTGTCTTTTTGCTTAGTCACTGACCTTGTCGTGACTCCCAACACGCGTGATACCTTTCTATTCATTTCCTTAAAATCGTCTATAGTAACTCGTGATAACGCATCCGCGATATAATTGTCCTTCCTAAAGCATAATATAGCGTTTTGTTGCCCTGTTGCTTTAGTGCAACTATTTACGAATTTATTGGCTGGTTTTTTTTTTAAACATGGTTCATATTTCAATTGCATATTAAAGTAATGAAAACAATTTTTACTTTAAAGCATAGAGGCTAGATTTATATATAAAATGACGTTCATGTTTAATGTATGTAATTTTAGATTAATAGAACATACATACAAAAAATTAAGCCAACCTTTTAGTCAATTTTTGGCATTGGCTCCATCAAATTCTTCAATCCTATGTTTGTTCTTTATGAATATGAAAGTGGACATGCTGGAGATGTTGTATTCTATGGCAACATCCTCGCAGTCATCAATATCGAACCTGATAAAGACAATTCTGTCAGCATAGTCCCTGGAGAGTTCCTCCAACCTGGGGGCCATTACTTTGCAGGGGCCACACCAAGTGGTACAGAATTTGACCACCACCAACCTATCACCAGCATTTTCCAATTGCTGATTGAAATCGGACTTGTTCCTGATAGTATAAACCATTTTGTTGCGAGCAGACACAATTTTTTACTGCGATCATACGCTCTAACTTTTACCTCATTAATGCCCTAAATTAATTTACTAATAATTAATGCTTGATTATCTTAATATTTATCTAAAATTATTGTCTATTAAAGTTCAGTATATCCCTAATGTTTTCTTCCTATGTATTATTACAAATTTTTCCTTATTAATAATTTAATGTATACTAACTTATGGATAAAAATCTAAATATATGTAAGTATTATTGACAAATCTTATATTAAAAGTCCATGTATATGATTTCTAATTATATTGTAATATTATATTGTTTCACTTGGAAATCATAAATATTGTAGTTAAAAAAATTTCCGTAGCAAGTTTCGACTTAAAAATTTTTTTTTTGTGATATTATTTTTGCCTCGAGCGGTTAACGCTTATAGGCCCTGCCAGTGCAACCCTTGAGGAGCACGTTGGTTTAAATAAAAAAAATTTTTTTTTTGTTTGGTTTTGTTCTGCAGCGGCGGTAGAGATTCTGTTCGACCTTAAACCACATGCGGGTTGTCTTCTTCATGTTTTTGTTCTTTTTGGTCCTTGATTCTTGAGGTCCTTGGTGCCTCTTGGGTCCTTGGTCATCGTTATGCCTCTTTGCCAGGCGGTGATCGTGTGCTTCACAAGTACAAGGTCCCTGATGCCTCTTAGCCAGGCGGTTCTTCCTACAACGGATCCTTGGCTGTCCGTCAGGATAAACAAAATTTATTTTGGGTGCTTTTGAGCACACCAGTTGTTGTTATATTTTTTTTCGGGTCCTTGGGTGCTTTAAATTTTAGCACGCCAAGGCCCAGGCAGGATTGACTTGCTTTTTGGTGCTTGATAAATTAGCACTCCAGGACTGGCAGGATCACTGTTATATTCAAGGTGCTAATAACTGGAGCACTTCTAGAATAGTGGCAGGATCGCCATGTAACGTATTTATTTATTTATTTTTAATAAAGTGCACTCAAGGAGCACTATCAAATAAAAAAGATCAATAGTTTTAACTAAGTGCAGCTGAACCGCACTATTTGGTTAAATTTTATTGATTGACTTCTTGAGGGAAAATGTCCCTTCTTTTATACTAAATTTTGGCTGATTTGACAATTCCAAATCAAACCCTTAATTCTAATACAATTTTGTATTGACTTAATACTATAACATATGTTTGTGTGTACATTATATGTTTAACTATATTATATTGGTTTGTGTGTGTAATAATTATGGGACAAGTGGATGTTATATGACACGCGCCTATTATCCACAATAATTCCCACGGTAAAGTGTAAAGAGAGCTACACACGATCACCAGCAATGCCATACAACAACAACACACATACTACATATTATATGCAAACCAATGCAGTCAGCGGCCTGACAACAAAGTGTAAAATGATCGTTGCATGTGCGCGACGGTCAATAACATTAAGTCAAGTGGTCGCTGCTCATATGCAATTGGATATTCTTTTGTTTATGCATATGAAATGTTGTGCCAGTATTGACAACTGTAAAATCATGCTACAGACCTGTATTGTTAAGTTTTTTGTATGCCACAAATTAATTTAACGATATGAATACGGATATAAGTGTTATCCTGGTAAAATAATTTCAGACCTAGCAAAGCAACATAATTTTTATCAGCAGTCCTCTGACAAAAATTCTGGAAGTAAATAATTGCACACGGAAGATTTTTTTCAAATTTGTCGTTCAGAGTCGACGTCAAAATATAGGATAAAATTTAAATTAGGAATCAACTTTAAGCTGTAGGTCTCACCATTCGTGAGTAAAATTAACGAACACAACATATGTGGTGTGAGAATTTAGTTTGTAATCCTAACTAAAGGGTTGCAAGTATGCATTGCGATTTAAATCAACGATTTATTCTTGTGAATGAAATCTTTAGAATAGAAATTGGTGCCCTTCATTAACAAAGTTCCTAACGTTGATCAATTATGGTTAGCAAACGATTACCAGTTCTCATATGTTATTTCTCGACACATGGCAACTCAACTGAAGTTCTCTTAGCGTCCATAAATGTCAGATTCATTGAAATATACATAGAAATCATGAACAGTTAATTAAAGTTCCTTTCTTTCAAATTCATTTAATGAGATGAGTTTTAAAGTAAAAATCGTTTTATTATCTTAAATTGAAACACAATAAAAATGCTTTCAGATGTAAAAACTAAACAATAAAACAATTTCATTTAACAAAGAAATTTAACGTACACAGATGACTAAATAAACGCGCATTCGATAAACTTTTAGAAAATTATATAAATTTTTTTTAATATTTTACTTGGTATTGGCCGTTCTATTTTGATTTTTCTTTTACTTTTGCCATAGGCCATCTATTTAAGTTTTGTAGTTGACGCCTTCGAATATTGAGAGTCATGAGTGGTCACGATTGTTAGTTTTATTGGCTGCACTACCATATATGGTAGGCAAACATAATTTTTGAGCGCCTTTGTAACTCACTGAGATATCTCTGCGATTAAACTAGAGAAACTTGGTGATTCATATACAGCCAGAGCAGACAGAACAAAGCTGTTCTACAGCGGTACTGGTAGCTCTGTTGAAATTAAGTCCGCAGCACATGGCAGTGAAGACTAAAGCTGTGGAGTCTATGATTAGATTGACGAGAGAGAAGTAAAACAAGAAATTTATTCGAGCATTTCGTGACCTAAGGAATAGAATAGGTGGTAAGCTCTGTCCTTAACTGTCACTTGGATAGAGCCAGTAGATTCTATGATTTTGGGAAATGCAACACAGCGGGACTTATTGAGAATAACCTAAAACAACAAACACTTTGAAAAGAGGGAATATTTTATGGTACATATATGAGACAAATATCAATTTTCGGACAAGAGCACGATTTTGTGGTTTTAAGCCCACACGTAAACTCGTGGGTATCTTCTCAGCGATAGTAAATTTCACTTGGTTAGGAGAGACAAAAGACAGGACAGTTCTAAAAAAAAACAAAATTGGTCATTACACCCCCTTCAGTCAGGATTACGACCTAGTTTCTCACACCACTTATGTTGTGTGTGTTAATGTTATACATGAATGGCGGGGACCTACAGTTTAAAGTCGACTCCGAACGATATATTTTTGAAAAATATATCCTGGCAATTTTATTTCCTCTCAGAGTTTTTGCTGAGAGGAAGTCGCCGAAGAAATATATTTGTATTTTGTTTTGATGTCTGGCCTGGGGCTCAAACCCTGGCATTACGTCTAAGAAGCCAACACACTACCTACTAAACTACGGCGACTTCAACATAACACAGTATAGTCTCTCTTATAAAAGAGTCCGTAGTTTACAGATTACCTTTCCCAAAATCAAGGAGTCCTCTGGTTGTGTCGAGGAGAGTGGAGAGGCATTATATTGCCTCTGTGGACCGATTATATATTTTTTCCCTGCTTAAAGAACTTTCCATTCTAAATGCAAGCTATACGACGATATGTATACAGATTTATGACATTTTTATTGTTTGTAATAAAAAAAAGTGCAACATACTGTTACTAATGTTATATAATAGTTGCGCTAAATTCATAGCAGTTCCCTTTCTCTTTTATAGGTTTTGTATACAATTTTTTGTTGTAAATATGGTGGAATTTGTACGTAACAAAACGATGGACTGAAATGGAAATATATGAACTCCCTCTGTAAAAACTATTTGTAGGTTATTGTGTTTTTATTCGTATTCTGGTGTAAAGAATCATGTAAAATTTCACATGCAGGAATACATATATAATACATCTTCTATGTGTAAATTGTAACTCACTTATATGCACATATTTACATATGTATATCATGTTACTCTTACAAAAGATATTAGATGTTTGAATAAATTATTGGTCTATTGGTATATACAGTGGAAGCATGGACTTGGTAGTATAATAATGTGGGGTTTCTGTGCAAAGTGTAGGCAGTATGGAACTTATTGAGGAAATAATGAATAAGGGAGAGTATTTGCATACATACATACATACATACATAATTGGTCACTACAACCCTTTTATCTGGACTACCCTAGTTTCTCATACCACATGTTGTGTATGCTAATTTAAACAAGAGTGGCGGGACCTACAGTTTAAAGTCGACTCCGAACGACAGATTTTTGAGAAACTTCTTCATGACAATTTTTCTATTTACTCTCAGAATTTTTGCCACAAATCTACTAAGAGGAAGTCGCGGAAGAAATATTTTTTAATATTTCGATTTGTTACAGATGTCTGAAGTAGAAGAAGTCGCCGTAGTCTAGTAGGTAGTGTGTTGACTTATTAGACGAAAAGCCAGGGTTCGAGGTCAAGGCCAGACATAAAAATAAAATACAAAAAGTATTTCTTCGGCGATTTCCTATCAGCAGACTGATAGCAAAAACTCGAAATGAAATTCCCATGAAAAGTTTCTCAAAAAAATTTCTCGTTCGTAGTCGACTTTAAACTGAAGGTCCCGCCACTCATGTATAAAATTAACACAAGTGGTGTGAGCACCTAGGTTGTAATCCTGTCTGAAGAGTTGTAATGATCAATTACGTACGTACGTACAGATGTCTGACCAAGAGTTTGAACCGAGGCCTCAAGTCTAATCAGACAACACACTACCTACTAAGCCACGACCACTTTACAGAGAGTATTTAGAGATTTTATAGAACAAATTCACCTAAAGTTCGAAAGAATTAAGAGTTAGTGATGGTTATTACTACCAACAAGCCAGGAAACCCAATCACACGACTACCAATGTGAACATGTGATTTGCCACAGGCTGAATACTCTATCACTAGGATCCACTAAGATTCCAAGAGAGTATTTATGAGATCATTTGGAAGAATGGTTACGAAGATGCTAGAGCTCAAACAAAAGGCAACTGAAAAATTTACTTATGAGAGCATGATGGCAAATATCAAAAAAAAAACTCTAAACAAAGCTAATACATTTAATGCCAATTGGGCTAAATACAGTGCTTGACCTAAAGGCATATCCTACGAAATATAACATTTAAATGTACTCGGCCTTTAAATTTTAAATTTAATTGGAATTCTTTTTGGTACCTACTAGGGATGCCAAACGGGACTGATTTTTAAAAATCCCGGGATTTTTCGGACAATTCGGGATCGAAACATCCCGGGATTTCGAATTTTTCTCTTAATAAAAAAAGCTAAAAACAATTGTTTTATTACAAATTTCAATAATTTTTGATTTTTATCACAAAACACATGTTATAAAATAAAAAAAACAGAACAAAAAGTGCCACAAACTGTAAATTAACATAAATAAAAATAATTCATCTGTGTCTACAAACATATATATGTATATGTATGTACAAACACATTAGTGAAGAAACAAATACAAATACCCTTTTAAAAACACTATTTAGTGTCTAAAAATATATATATCAATAATATTCATTGTTTTAAGTAATTTTTTAAAAAGATCAAAGACTCTAATATTTCAACGAAGAGTCTTAATTTTGGTGCGAACAAAAACATCTTTCTCTGAAACGCATTTTTCGCAAGATAGCTATATGCAGGATATAACTATTCTCCCCTAACACCTCGTGATTCAATTAAAAGGTTGATTGTCTAAATCATCAGCTGTACTAACAGATTTAAGAAATCCTGGGATTCGGGATTTGGGAATCCAGAAAATCCCGGGATTTTGTGATTCGGGATTTCTCGATTCGCATCCCTAGTACCTACTCTTTTGCTGGCAAAAATATGGAGGTCGCAGGAATTTTTTCCTATTTTTCGTAGGGTTTATGAAAAACTTTAAAAAATTGTTTGTTTTATAATGAAGAAACAGAAATAAATTTGTAAAATAAATACAAAAAACATGAATTTGTTTTTACAAGTTATTACTTAAAATTCATTAAATTGCTAAAAGATAATGGGGTACTTAGACTTTTACTGTCTGCCGTTTATCATTGAACGAGCGACGCGATGATGAAAGTTTTGCATGTATGGGGGCTCCAGTGCAGTTGGAAATTGTCTTGAATTTTTATTGAAAAATATTCGCAGCGATAAGGCCCGTTTCTAGATGAACAGTTATGTGAAGAAATAAAATTGTCGAATTTAGGACGACACCAATCCACAGAAGATTCAAGACACGATTGCGACACTGGAAATTGCCACAACTGTTAATCAAAAAATCATCGGCAGCATGAAGCCCATTTCGACATGAATAGGTATGTGAAGAAACAAAATTGTCAAATTAGAATGCTACCTATCGCCATAAGATTCCAGAGCGTACAATGCATACCGCAAAAGTCACTGTTTGGTGTAGATTTCGGGCTGGGAATGCCGTCAGTTCAGCTTCTTTATTCTTGATTGTATGGTCTAGACACCAAGGAATTGTGATTTCAACAGGACAACACTGCTTATCGAAAAGCTCATGCGCCAACTGTAATATTCCGCACGAGTAATTAAGGGCATGACATGAACTGACCATCAACATCTTGCGTTTTGACTGCGACAGACATTTTCTTGTAGGATGTTCTTAATTTGCAGGTGCTTCCAAATGGGTTTAATATAGTTTTTAATACTAAGGGATATCATAGTAAATATAACGAATAAAATTTCAATATATTCGGCCTTTGACTTTTAAATTTACTTTGAGTTCTTCTTGGGTATACCTACACTTTTGCCCAGCAAAAATATGGAGTTACCAGAAACTTTTCCTTATTTTTCTTACGGTTTGTGAACAACAATAAAAATTGTTTCGTTTTATAATCAAATAAAAATAAATTAATGAAATAAATATAAAAACCATCAATTATTCGTACATATTATTGTTTAAGATTCATGAAATTGCTAAAATATATTCAGGTCTTTAGACTTTTGCCAGCCACTGTAATTGTTCATTCATTGGCAAATAATTTTTTAGTTTTTTAAGCCTACTATTGCTTTTCAAATTGGAGGACATTTATAGTTTATATTTTACTTAATATTTCTTTAATTTATTGATGACAAATAACAGAACTTCAGTCAATCTTCTTTCATACACCCAATAGTTTCACTTTCTTGTGCATGCAACTGCAAGATACAGCCATAATTTTAAAGGGAAATACAAAAAAAAAAAAATAAACGATATGAAGTCACAAATGCAACATAATTGAGTTACATTTAATATAAACAAATTGTAAATATTTCGTGCGCTTTTTATATACGTGGATTTTTTTATTGAATTTTCTTGAAGAAGGGTAAAACAAAATAAATTATTTCTTAGTAAATTTAATGCAATTTTGTATGCATTTTATTCATTTCAACGTTGGAAAACGGACATTTTGAAAGGAATCTATACGTCATACATAATTGGTCATTACAACCCTCTAGTCAGGATTACAATCTAGCTTCCCACAGCACTTAAGTTGTGTGTGTTAATTTTATACATGACTGGCGGCATCTACAGTTTAAAGTCGATACGGAACAACAAATTTTTCTGGAGAAACTTTTCATGGCAATTTTATTTACTCTCAGAGTTTTTGTTAGAAATCCGCTGAGATTAAGTTGTCGAATAAATATTTTTTTTTATATTTCGTTTTGTTGACAATATCTGACCAGGGGTTTGACTTCAGGTCTAATAAGCCAACACATTACTTATTAGACTACGAATACTTCAGGACTAGACTGATGCATAATACGAAAATAATGACAAATCAGATGTAAGTACGTTAGATCTAGTAACCCAGTAGATTGTAATTACAAGAGTTTTCCATAACACAACACAGTTGTCCTTATGTCAACAAGTATCTATCCAATATCTATCCTCGACCCATCATAACAAGTCTCTCACCAGTACTGCGGATGACACATTCGAAATCTATTATTCTACGGAGTGCAGACACATCCTGCTGTTTACCAGTGTTCCTAATCGGTATCTCAGCAGCTCTATTATTAAGTTACCTCATTAGGGCGTAAATTTTTTGGCGGAAAATTCCTTATTTTCATGTCTACGGGCGTCAAAAGAAAAATTAATTTTTAATTTTTGGCTAACAAATCAGATTGAATTTGTCCAGTTTACGTTGACTTTAAAGACCGCTCTGGTTTGTGTCCATACAAGAAAAAGTCTATCAAATGCAAGAGCTCGGTGGTCAGTTCATGCCGTGCTTGCAATCGCTCGTGGAAAATATTCAATGGAGCATGAGGTCTTCTATATGCAGGATCGTCCAATTGAAATCGTATCTCGTTGTTGTCCAGACCATGCAATCAAGAATAAAATAAGTTCGACTGAAGACTTCGCCCGCCCGAATTTAGCAGGAAACAGGACTTTTGTGGAATGCTTTGTACGTTGTTGGATCAACAAAAATCAATCAAAAATTTGGGACAATTGCCAACTATACCAGAGCCCGCATATATGCAAAAACGTTCATCATCTAGTCGCTGGTGCAATTATTTACAGTGGACAGCAAACGTTTAGGTACCCCAATGTATTTTAGCAATGTCATGTATTTAAAGCAACTATATGTACAAATAATTGATGTTTTTATATTCCCATCATTTATTTATTTCCCTTTTATTATAAAACATAAAATTTTTCGCAAACCGTAAGAAAAATAAAGAAAAGTGTCTGGTGACTCCATATTTTTGCATCTCATAAGTGTAGGTACCCCTAAGAAGAACTCAGAGTAAATTTAAAATTCAAAGGTCGAATACGTTTAAATGTTATCCGAAATATTTCGTAGGATATGCCTATAGGTCAAGCACTCTACTTAAATGTTTATTAAATGTATCAGTTTTGTTCGGCGTTTTCTCTTGATATTTGCCGTCAAGCACTCATGAATAAGTTTTCAGTTCCTTTTTATTTCAGATAGCGACTAAGTAACTCTTCTTCCACATAGTCTTCTAAATACCCTCTTGGAGTCATATCGGGACTTTGTGCAATATTCTTGCCTATGGGAACTTTGGCAGGCAAATCAAATCTTCACATTAGCAGGAGTATGATTGGTTTCCAACAAAATGAAATACGAAAAAAATATTTCTTAGGCGACTTCCTCTCAGCAGATTTCTGCCAAAAATTCTTAGAGTAAATAAAATTGCCATGAAAAGTTTCTCAAGAAAAATCTATCGTTCGCAGTCGACTTTAAACTGTAAGTCCCCACACTCATGTATAAAATTAACATACGCAACATAATTGGTGTGAGAAACTATGTTGTAACACTGACTAAAGGATTGTAATGACTAATTACGTATGTAGGTAATGATTATTATTTTCTACATATCAATTATCCTAAGCATACTGTTCGTAATGTGAAGATGGGATTTCCTTTCCAAAGTCCCCTCAGGCTTAATGGTCGATGATAACACCGATATGACTCTGAGACAGTATTTAGGAAACCATTTTGCATAACGATTGCCTAGTCACTAAATATCAGAAAATAGCCGACTGAAAAACTTGATTATGACTGAATCGCTGCAAATAGTTAAATGGATTTGCATTTTTTTGCATGCAGTACAAAATACTGTTGGCATGCGTGTCGTCACCTGCTGTGCGCAGTTTTGAATTTATTGAGAAAATAGTAGATAGAGTATTTAAACACTATAAAGAACAAATTTATTAAAAGATCAGAAGAATTAAGAGTTCGTGATGGTTATTACTACCAACAAGTCAATGATTATTATAAAGTCTGTTAATATTTTTACCAAAATGAAAAATCGAGATACTGGTGTTTTGTTTTAACATCGCTTAACATTAAAATTATAAACAAAAGCTACAAAAACACAACAAAGCAGTAAACAAACCTGTTTACAAATTATCGCACTGCTTAATATAACAACAAACACTAGCTTAAAAAATGGTAAGCAAGTAAACAAAAAGACAACAACAAAAACTACAAGAAAAATGTAAACAAAACACACAAACAACAATAATGAATGTAAACAACGATGGTTACATTTATAGAGATTTTGAGAAAGCGAAATGACGAACATTCGTCTTCAAGAACATTCATCAGACTGCTTACCCTGCCATATAAAAGGCAATGCAAAGTGGGCGAGCGAGTTAATGAAGTTCAGTCAGTCTTGTGTGAATAAGCGGTTTGTTTGAAGAGAGTAATCGTGGTTTGAAGATCTCCGTTACAAAGATCTGTCGCATATTTATCTAGTAATTGTTATTGTTTATGCAAAGGGTGTAAACAGAGGAATAACAAAGAGAAGCAATTGTTGTTGTTTACATCAAGTTGTGAACAGCGCCACACAGAATTGTGCGTATAATAAAGAATTTTAATTAAAACTAAACACAAAATTATTTTTATTTTATTTGCAATCTACGAGCTCATATTTTAAACATTTTAAAAGAGTAAAAACGTAACAATGTGGAGAAGTCTCCACAGGTCTAATGCTCTTGCACAAAGTCCGATATGTTAAATGAGTGTTGGCAGTGTGTTTTTTCTTCACACGAGTTAAAATATATCATTTTAATCATAATATATAATTTTAACTCGTTCGAATATACTTTAGTGTACAGGAAAAAGAAATGAAGAGCTCGACCTCATGAAACGTTTAAATATGGTGATGTCTTTAATTTGCCATCATCTAAGATGCTCATGGGCTTCCAATCACATACATTTTTGAGTTCACACAGGGTCTGATTAAATTAATAATTCTTCTTTTATACATATACATACATACCTACATGCATGTATTTAAATACAATCATTATAACATAATAATAATAATAATTTTAATAAAAATTCCAATTTCAGTTTTTTCTGTTGGTTTTTTATCTGAATCGTTATGCGAAAAGGAGAAAAAAGATATGAATTATCTGTAAAAACATAAGTATAATAATATAAATTAAACTTGTTTGTTTTGCTGTTGTAAATATATGTATTTGATGATACCGTTGCCGCTCATGTTGCCATTGCTGTTGCACAAAGGTAACCAAGAGAAACAAATGAGAAAAAGATACAAAAAAAGACCTGCGATTCGTTTACTATTTTAAAAATTGTGCCGTGTAATAACAAACAGTCACGTGGACAGTAAATGGATATCAAATTCTAATCAAATATTATTTGGTTTGACATGAAGGATGTGAACAAATTTCTTTTTTCACGTGTTTTATGTTGGCATCGGTTTCAACAATTGCTTGAGATAATTATTCTCTAGAAAGGAGTTTTTACTGTAAAATTTACTGATATTTCCAATTTTCATAAATAAGCATACGATAATAATATTAGGGTGGTATTTAATAGTGAATACAATTTAAAGGGAAAATGTTTGGAGGACTTCATTGACTTCTTAATTGCCAAATACGTGGATTCTGTTGGTTTTGTCCAAGAGACAGTTAAGGATTCCTTAGGTCACCTAATCTACTAAAGAATTTCATGTTAGACTAGTCTCCCATCAACCTAACTTTAGTCTCCAAACCTTTACTTACAGGGCCGCTGTAGGGCAGGTTCCCATTGCCCCCGTTATACCAACACAAGGATTGTTTCTGTGTTTTGTCTTTGATCTTTCTGCTTAGTGAATTGCTCGAAAGGTCAGTATTAGTCTGACCATTATGTTATACATCCACCTGCCCCCTCAAGATTCGTCTGCAAGCATTCTGCATATTCTTATCCCACCTCTGACCTGAGATACTCTATATACGAGTCCGCTATGTGTGTTTACCCCCATGTCTTGAGATATTACTTCACTCAAGAGTGGAATATTTTTTATATAAATATTCCTGGAAGTCGACGCCCGTGTATAATACTCTTTTTAAACCCACACTTAGGAGATGACTCCTATTCATGCTGTGAATTGTGTTGGAATACTTGAAAGATAACTTATAGGAAAAAAGAAAGAGGAGGTAGTGTGGAACAGTTTTTTGATGATCAGTGTATTCGTCACTTTTAATATAGGTCAGGTTAAGTTAGGTTAGGTTAGAGGACGAGTACTTGTCAATTAAGACAAGTACAGTACCCGGAGGTCGAATTGACCCATTGTACAACGTCCTACTTTCTCACACCACTTATGTTGTGTGTGTTAATTTTATACATGAGTGGGGGGACCTACGGTTTAAAGTCGACTCCGAACGACAGATTTTTGCGAAACTTATTCATGGTAATTTTATTAATTTTCAGAGTTTTTGCCAGAAATCTGCTGAGATGAAGTCGTCGAAGAAATACTTTTTGTATTTTGTCTTGATGTCTGGCCTGGGGCTCGAACCCTGGCTTTATGACTAATCAGGCAACACACTACCTACTAGACTACGGCCACGCAAAAGAGTGCAAAGAGGATTAACAAACAGCGCAACTGTTGTTGTTTACGTCAAGTTGTGAACAGTGGCACACAGAATTGTGCGGACAATAAAGTAAATTTATTAAAACTAAACACAAATTATTTTTATTTTTATTTGCAATCTACGAACTCTGTTTTCAAACGTAACAATATATTTGCTTGAGGCATTATACCTTATATACATATACAGTGGACAGCAAAATTTTTGGTACGACAATATATTTAAGCAATTTCATGGATTTTAGCCAAAAGCTTATATAAAAAATTAAGGTTTTTATATTTATTTTATTAATTTATTTCTGTTTTATTATAAAACAAAAAATTTTTTAATGTTTTTCATAAAACAAGAGAAGGAAAAGTTTCAGATGACTCCATAGGTATTCCCAAGGAGAACCCTGAGTAAATTTAAGATTCGAAGGCCTAATATATGAAAATATGTATTTAGTGGAATATCTCTTAAGGTAAGGCACTCCATATAACCCATTTGGAATTGAATGTACAAGTTTTGTTTAGTGTTTGCTGGTGGTACCATGACCAAGTTTTTCGATTGACTTTTGTTTGAGGTTTAGCGATTACGTATCCGTTCTTTCAAATTATTTCCTAAATACTCTCTTGAAGTCATATCGGGATCTTGTGCAAGAGTATTAAGCCTGTGGGGACTTTTTTTTGGCAAAATATATTGCCGTACTAAGGCTAAGATCTAGGACTAAGGCCGGTGCTAAATCATTCATTTAAATATTAAAAGAGTATCATTTGAATAAATTTGTTTTCCACACTTTTCTGGACATTCATTTGAATTGTTACCATCCTAATGAATATATTCAGTTTACCTATAGAAAAAAATATGAAAAACACATTATAAAGTGTATTTATTATTTGAAACAGATGTTCAGTGTGTTCAGTTTTTCTCTTTTTTTATTTCGTTTTCATTTTGCTTTAACTTTAATCTGCTGGCATTTACAAAAAAAAAATAAATAAAAAAATAAAAAATAAACAGAATGTAATAAGAATAAAAGAATTGCCAGCTTTTTTGTGGAATATAAAAGGAAATAAATTTCAAAATAAGAAACATAAGCAACAAATAAGTTTTATGCTGATATTTCTTGTTAAAATATTTCCTTACAAAACCCAACAAATGTGCATAAAAATATTTACTACTACGACTACGACTACTTTACATCATCGCATAAAGAAACGAAAAGAAAAGTAAAAAAAAAACTTTTTCTTTTTGATGTATAACAAATAAAAAAAAAGAAGAGAAAAAATGATGTAAAAAGAAATTATAAAAATAAGATAAAGAACATTTTCTTTTCGTTACCTGTCGAATATTATGAAGCCGACTGACTGACTGGCTTAAAGAGTGTTTTGCCTTTTTACCTACTGTTACTGGCAATAAATAAATTTTTTGCCAAGCAAAGTCATCATTAAGAATCTGAAATGAACAACCATCATATTTAAGGTGTGAGGTATGTCTTCCTATCTTTAAATTTAAATAAAACAAGAACTCTGAGATAAGTGGTGAGATAAACTAGAACGTTGTACAATAGGGTCAATTTGACCTCCTGATACTGTACTTGTTTTAATTAACAAGTACACGTCCTCTAACCTAACATAACCAGAACTCTGAGATTGATATGGAAAGTTCCTCAAAAATCTGTCTTTCGAAGTCAACATTAAACTGTGGGTCTCGCCACTTATGAATACAAATTAACACACACGACATATGTAACTGGTGTGAGAAGAAAAGTCGTAATCCAGACTGAAGCGTTGTAATGACCAATTATGTGTGTAGGTGTGTGAGATATCAACAAAATTTGAAATTGATGCCAGTGTATGTATGTGGAATGACTCAAATGTCTACACCGGCTGCTCTGATTAAAGCGCATCCGAAATATATAATTTTCAAAAACTCTGACGCATAAATCAGACTGAATTTGGTTGATGGCATTTGTTATGTTGGTTTTGAAGACCGCTATCTTTAATGGCTTATTCGCATACTTCCAACTTAAGAAAACCGCAAAGGAAAAAGGCTAACCATGTCAAGTCACACGCTCTCTGTGGGTAGTTTACATCACCTCCACATTACAAGCCAATGTCCTTAAATTGTGACTAATTCAGGCCAAAGGAATATTCGAACCTTATCAACGCGATTTCAGAGCTGGCACCATCAACTAGTTATCCACATGGCCCAAACCATGGAGATACATACTATCGGGTCCGCCATCTAACTCTTTTTTTCAACTAGTGCTTATTTCGTCAATGGTAACACTTAGCTCATATCTGATTTGACAGATAATTAGTTTTATCCGCTGAACGAATATGGACCATCCAATGCGCTTTCGCTTCGCTAAGTGGGCCTGCGATCGACTTACATAAGATGCCGATTTTGGCAAAAAAAAATCATTCTTTCAGAAGAAGCTCATTTTGATCTTGTCGTGTATGTAAACAAGCAAAATTGTCGCATTTGGGGCACAAAAAACATGCACGCATACATTGAAAAGCCGACGCACCCAAAACGAGTCGGTGCGGATTTTGGTCCAGAGGCATAATTGGGGCATTTTTTCTTCGAAAATGAGCAAGAAGGGGCCGTTACAGTCAATGGCGATCGTTATCGGGCCATGTTGAACGAATTTTTGTTCACAAAAATTGAAGAGGAGGATATTGGCAACATTTGGTTTGAACAGGACGCCGCTACGTGCCACACAGCCGAAGCTACACTCGATGTTTTGCGCTCTGTTTTTGAAGATTGCATTATCAGCCGAAGAGCTGATGTCGTTTGGCCTCCTCGGAGCTGCGATTTAACACCGTTGGACTATTATTTGTGGGGTGCCTTCAAAGATAAGTGTTACGCCGACAAGCCAGAGACAATTGACGCTTTAAGAGACAATATTCGTGAAGCCATTGGTGAAATACAGCTGCACACAATCGATAATGTGCTTAAAAATTGGACCGATCGTGTAGACTACTGCATGGCCAGCCGAGGCAGCCATTTGAATGAAATTATTTATATTATTATATATTAGAAATATATAGTAGGCAGTGTGTTGGCTTATTAGACCTGAGGCCACGGTTTAAACCCCAAAAATGAAAAAATATTTCTTCCTCGATTTCCTCTCAGAAGATTTCTGGCAAAACGTTGAGTGTAAGAAAAATCGCCATGAAAAGCTTCTAAAAAATCTGTTATTTGAAGTCGACTTTAAACTGTAGGTCCTGCCACTCATGTATAAGTTAAAACAGACAATATAAGTGGTGTGAGAAACTTGGTTGTAATCCTCACTAACTGGTTGTAATGATCAATTAAGTACAATTGTTTTATTAAGTAAGTAAGTAAGACTGTTAAACACAAGTCTTTTCGTGATCATGATATTTCAAAAGTCATGATAATTTGCGAATAATTTGTCAAATTCCATTTGCCCTTATCTGGCTTATACGTTTACCAATGTACAAATGATAACTATATGTATGTACATATATTACTTGTAAATATGTTTCTTATTGCAGTTTAAAAAATATAATAAAAAAACAGTATGAAATGAAAAATCTTCACTGTTACTGTTACTGCATACAACAGCCCGTTTAGTCGTTAGCATGCCTTTGTTGCTGGCAGTCAGTTACTTTTATGTTCCTCTCTTAATAATTCTTTATAGATGAATGTGCATACAAATGTTTGTTTACTGGCGCACTGGAGTTATAAATATTCTTCACAGATTTATAATTAGTGAAGGAAAATAAAATTTTTTTCTCTTTTTTGCTTGTCGGCATATTTCATCTGGCAGTGATTTAAAAAGCTGTTACTAAGGAAATGAAGTAGATTATGAGTGTGTTATAAAGTAACGAAGTATACGAAGTAGATTTTAATAATATTGTACCAATATACATGCAGTACATACATGCATACTCATACTTCTTGTTACCGAGTGATGAGTATTTAGAGTGCAAGATATTGTAATAGTTTGTAGAGAGATTTAAGCTCGGTAATGGAAATTTGAAAAGAAAATTTCAATAAAATTGGTATAAATTTTAACCATTGGTTATTTCTAATCTGTCAATACTTATGTCATTCTATTCTGCTACAAAATTCAATATAGTATCTCTACTGAACGTAAAGAATCGATTTTCGCTTGAGCAACGTCGGGATTTATTGGGTCCACGAGAAACTGCAAGATGATGCCGTTTTTGGCAAAAAAAAAATCGTCTTTTCAGATGAAGCTCATTTTCATCTTGGTGGGTACGTTAATAAGCAAAATTGCTCTGGGATTAAGAAAACCACACGTTGTCTTACATAATTCATCAGAATGAGTGACTGTTTAGTGCGGCATGTGGAGTGGAAGCATCATTGGCCCACATTTCTTTGAAATGAGGATGGCGCACAAGCATTACGGTCAATGGAGAGCTACAGCACCATGATAACCGATTTTTTCGTACCCACTCTTCATGGTATTGATGTGAACGATGTTTGGTTTCAACGGGATGATGCAACTTGCCACATCGATTTATTGCGTCGAACGTTTGATGGCCGTTTAATTAGCCGAAATGGTGATGCCAATTGGCCGCCAAGAAGCTGCGATTTGACATCGTTGGACTATTAATGAAAAGTGTTATGCCGACACCCCAGAGACAATTGAACATTTGAAAGCCAACATTCGTGATGCCATTGCCGAGAGACCTCCCCATACCCTTCAAAACATACATACATAATTGACCATTAAGACCTAGTTTCTCACACCACTTATAACGTGTGCGGTAATTTTATGCATAAGTGGCGGGACCTACAGTTTAAAGTCGACTCCGAACGGCTGATCTTTGAGAAACTTTTCATGGCAATTTTCCACTTACTCTCAGAGTTTTTGCCAGAAATCTGCTGAGAGGAAGTCGCCGAAGAAATATTTTTTCATATTTTCGTTTTGATGTCTGATCTGGGGTTTGAACCGTGGCCTTACGTGTCTAATAAGCCAAAACACTACCTACTAGACTACGGCAACTTCACTTCAAAACGTGCACGAAAATAGGTCCGAACGAATAAGATACTGTGACGCCAGCCGCAGCAGTCATATGAATGAAAAAATATTCCTTTTCTAACCGAAACAATTGTATTTTAAATTTAAACTTTTAAATTTCCCATCCAATATAAATAAATAAGAGAGTTCTCACCCTAAGCCGCCATATTCTCTTAGGGCAGTATGTCAGCTTCTTAGACGTGACTTCCCGGTTCAAACTCCAGCACATTTAAAATAAAACTGTTGTGTGAGACTTCTTACAATTGTTTAAAATAATATTGTGAACTGTTTTTTTTAAATTTAATTTAATTCATTCATTTTTAAAGCTGAAAAAGAGATTGCCTTCATGCCATCAGATAGCAATCATGTTTCTCTTATAACCTTAATCGCATTGACCTTTATGGTTGACTCATACGATGTATGATTCAGTCTTGCCGTCTTGCCTTTATTTTATATTTTCATTTTGTTTTAAAGATAATACATTGTTCCTTTTCATCGGCCATATAATTTAATGAAACACAACATTTATATACTCGAACAACACTTCATTAATGCCACAAATACATATACGCATATATGTACCATGAATATCGTTGTATATTCAATCAGATTTTTATACGCATGTTTGTCGGAATATATGCACGCATATAATATGTATGTATGTAAATGCAATTAAATGCTTTCATATGGTTTTTGGCATTTGTATGAATAAGTGCGGCTGTGTATGTTAAAATTACAGAAAGAAAATGAAATTTTTTTCCTTTATGATTGCCGAACCCACTGAAACCGCTCTCTTGATTTTCAAAAAATATTTTTCAACTCATTAATAATAATAAAAATTTTATGTTTGTATAACAAAATTTATTATATGTATGTATTATAACCATACCTGTTAAGTAATGATTAGTAATCGTAATGATTAGTAATTTGATTACTTATTTTTGAATGGTGAAATAATGATTACAATTACGATTATTTTTGGTTAAAATAGTTAATAATTGATTACGATTACCCAAGAATCAAAAAATAATCAGGATTACTGGCGATTAGTCTAATAATCAAAAAGAATCAAAAGTAATCCAAAAGTAATCAATTTATTTTCAATAATTACTTTGAATTCTTTTTGAATATTTGATAATAAGCAAAAAGATTTATTGAAAACAATTTGATTACTTTTGGATTACTTTTGAATATTTGAAAATAATCAAAAATAATTATTTAAAACAATTTGATTATTTTTTAAACCACTTTTGATTCTTTTTGATTATTAGACTAATCGCCAGTAATCCTGATTATTTTTTGGTTCTTGAGTAATCGTAATCAATTAGTAATTCGAAAAAATTGTTGATAGAATTATATAATCATTACGATTCTTTTTAAAGAGTAATGTAATTGATTACTAATCGTAATCGAAATTTAACAGGAATGATTATAACAGTAAATTCGATCATAGATAGTTGCATTATACCCTATTATCATACGAAGTCGCCGTAGTCTAGTAGGTGAGGCCACGATTCAAACCCCAGGTCAGATATCTCCAACAAAGCGAAATATGAAGAAAATATTTATTCGACGATTTTTTCGCAGTAGATTTCTGGTTGATAAAATGGCGATGAAATTCGGATTCTATCGGGTCCGTCATCTAACGTTTTTTTTTCAACTAGTGCTTATTTCGTGAATGGTAACATTTAGCTCATGTCTGATTTGACATATAAAATTAGTTTTATCCTTCCGCTGAACGAATATGGTTGTGTATACGCTTGAACAACGCTAAACGATTTTGGCAAAAAAAAAATATCTTTTCAGATGAAGCTCATTATGATCTTGGCGGGTATGTAAACAAGCAAAATTGTCGCGTTTGGGGCACAGAAAACCCGCACGCATACATTGAAAAGCCGACGCACCCGAAACGAATCACTGTTTGGTGCGGATTTTGGTCCTGAGGCATAATTGGGCCATTTTTCTTCGAAAATGAGCAAGGAGTGGCAGTTACAGTCAATGACGATCGTTACCGGGCCATGTTGAACGAATATTTGTTCACAAAAATTGAAGAGGAGGATATTGACAACATTTGGTTTCAACAGGACGGCGCTACGTGCCACACAACCGAAGCTACACGAAGGATTGTATGTTATGTATGTATCATAAGAGTACCAAACTAAACTACGTAGTAATTTTTATTGGAGCTGTCTTCAAAGAATCAAAGGCCACCGGAAGCTATGACTTTTTCTCATCTTTTTAGCAACGCATTAATTCTGTACAAATACTGCTCGTCTTTTGAAGGCAAGAACAAATTCGAGGCTATTTTTGATATCCTATTTTTAAGTGAAGCATATTCTAGTGGTACTTTCAGCATCCATGGAAAGAAATTCTAGTGTAAACGGGTAAAATCCGGGCTAAACAATAGATGAAGTTAGAACATCCCCGGCCGAGCATTGACATGACGAAAAATTATAGCCACGTGTGTTGTCGCATATTCAGAGGTTATCCGTCGTCAATGCTCGTTTTAAACGATTATCTGGTTCAGTTTTAGCAGTTCACCCTTCATTACCTTGGCGCAATTGATATTCTGCTGCAGATTTTACTAATTGTCCACGCTTTACATATGATCCACTTTTTGACGTCGTTGGTAATGAAGAAATTATTTCTCTTTGATGTAATCAAATACCACTTCACACATGCAAAATTACCTTTAAAAGTCTCCCCGATTTCAGTTCAATTCTCAATTTCCATGGTTTTGAATGATTCCTGCTGCTTGTAAATGCTTTGAGATGGCTACTGGGGTCATATCAAATGATTCTTCAATCTGTTTTTGCTTTTGACACGAATCTTAATCGATTTACGGACTTAAAACTTTTTTTGCTGCCCCAAAAGCTGTTTGTGTTCGAAGGCAAATCAGCATTTTTAAAATGCACAAACCATTCGGTACACTGTGGTTTTCATAGAACGCGTTTACCGCATTATTTCAAAAGCAAATGATGACTGGTAGGTGTAGTTTACTTCGAAAAAAGTGGCTCAAAAGATTTTTCCCTGTACGCACTGATATTCGTCTTTCTAAGCATTTTAAAGGCATGTATACAAACCAGTAACCCTTAAGTTACCTATCTTCCTGTTCATTCCAATCTTTCGTTCATTGTAATCTCTATATCTGGGCTCTAGTTCTCTTAATATTTACAATTTTCCAAGCTTTACTTTATTTGATTTTATAACACGGTGAGTTTTTTCGCCATCATATCTATGAAAACAATTCATGCCACAACGCTTGCAACTCAAGCAATATTAACACCATTCTCCTCTTCTCTGCGTGTGTCAGAATTATTTTCCACATGACGTACCACTCGGTTAGTTCCCTTTTTATGGTAATGGACATACAAAGGTCAAGTTAAGATTATTGTGAATCAGTAACCCCTGACATTTGATAACCTGTGATCAGTTTGTATTGTTTACAACAACAATACAACATCCATGTTGGTGAGAAACACATACAGCTCACTATTACATCGTTTGCGGAAATCATTGCCAACCCGCACTGGATCGAGGACTATTCTTTCGAATAGTCTTAAGGCTCCTGGATCAGTGTATAACAACATCCATGCTTTTGACTCATAAAGACACAGGGGCAGAATATGTTACTTGTAGAGTTTAAGTTCCGTCGTACGAGAGAGCTCTCTGCTACCCAATTGTCTATTGAGACCATAGTAGCACTTGTTGATAAAAGTGATACTACGCTTGATCTGTATACTGTATACTGACATCATTTTTACTGACAACATCGAAAGTATAGTTATCGGCCGTTATTTGGGACTACTTGTCGACAACATATACTTCGTAGAAGTCGCCGTGGTCTAATAGGTAGAATGTTGGCTTATTAGACATAAGGCCAAGGTTCAAACCCCAGGCTAGACATCACAACAAAATACAAAAAGTATTTCTTTGGCAACTTCTCTCTCAGCAGATTTCTGGCAAAAACTCTGACAGTAAATTAAAAATTGCCATGAAAGGTTTCTCAAAAAATCTGCGTTCGGAGTAGACTTTAAACTGTAGGTCTCGCCACTCATGTGTAAAAATTAACGCACACAACATAAGTGATGTGAGCAGCTAGGTCGTAATCCTGACTAAAGGGTTGTAATGACCAATTACTTATGTATGTATGTACATATATACTTCATTTTGTCCACATTTACTGCCAGATCCATGCTGTTTTCTTTAGCGTACTCAAGCAATTGGATATTTTGGCATGGGATGCGATATACAATCATTGGCAGCCTCATCGTGGCACCTCCTATATGGCATAGTAACAACCGGTAGGTGTAAACTAATAAGTGCAGCGCAGTTCAATCCACTGGACTTTAAATTTGGTTTGTGTGTGGGACTTGTAACCCACCAATTAAAAATGAAAATAAATACAAAGCCTTCTATCAAGATCCACATTGTATGAAAAAAGAACCTTGAGGAACTCCTACCGTAGTGATGTATGAGAAATACCATAGAAATACTTTCACATCGGTGAAAGTGTGCCCCATTCCGCCATGTTAAATGCCTTTTTCACAGTTCGAACTATAAAGTTGAGTTATATGTGCCCTAAAAATCCGTATAGTTCTTAGTAGTGTGTTTATGGGGTTTTCAGACCACTTACTCCATACAAAATTTGGTGCATGCATAGCTGTAAAAGAGTAAGAACATTGCAGCATTGTGAAATGAATTGTGTGCGATCGGTCTTTAGGTTTGTAACATGTATTATGAAAAGGTAATGCTTTTTAATGTGTATATGTGTGTGTTAAAATTTGGGAGAATGCATATCTGGAAAAGAATTAAATCATTATAATTTTCAATTTTTCCCTACAAATTTGGGATCATACCTGCTTTTTGTTGGTCCTTTCATTTGTATTGCTTTGCAAACGAATGGTTGGACGGACAGAATGAGTGCATGCACGTTTCCTCATTTACATCCCAGAGTATAAGTAGACTGTGAAAATGTATATACGTATGTATGAATGTTTGGACGGACAGAATGAGTGTGTGCGTAACATGTAATGTGTATGATCGTTTTTTTAATAGTAAATTCTTGACACGTATTATCATACTCAATGCTGAAAAAATAGAAAAGGGATCTGCACCAATATAGTTGTTGTGTGTTTTTTATTTTTTTTTTTGTATATTTAATTAGAAGGATCTTTAATTTTAAATGTGATAAGAAAGAGTAGGTTGGTTGTGCGGTTATTTTTTATTTTTTGTGTGATTTAATTTGAAGGATCTGTAATTTTAAGATGATAACAAATTCTTGGCACGTATTATCATTCCCAATACTTTTTTATTCATCAAGGGGAAATTATATGAATTTTCTCTTGAATAAGCAGATGTATCGAATTGTGTTGGAATATCATTTCTAATATCATCATACATATCATTTGTTTTCACATCATATATAAATGAATCGGTATCCATATAACAGAGATTAATATTATCAAGATATTTTGTCTTCATATAATCGTAATGAAAGTTATACATTTTCCATTTTGATAATTTTTTCATATTAATTTTGATCTGCTTTGTATCTGTTCCCGATCTGCTTTATATCTGGACACGATCTGCTATGTATCTGATCACGATCTGCTTCGTATCTGCTCACGATCTACTTGGTATCTGGTCACGATCTGCTTCGTATCTGCTCACGATCTGCTTTATGTCTGGTCACGATCTGCTTTGTATCTGCTCACGATCTGATTTATACCTGATCACGATCTGCTTGATGTCTTATGTCTATATCTTTTGAATTTGGGTACGCTATATCGTGCTTTCTACAAGCTGCATCCAATAAATTTATTCCTTTGCCTCCTCTTGCTAATCGTTTTTGAAGTTTTGTATCAGGTCCACAAAACTGATAACCAGGTGGATGTAATTCAACATATAATTTGTTTATTAAGTTGTCTACAAATCTTCTTCCAATCTTACACTGATTAGGTGTTTTTCTTTTGACTGTAGTTTATAACCATTTTTTTCATTACTTTCATACCTCTTCGCATGAAACACTACACCAGCTATACCTGCTATACCAGATATATCAGCTATACCAGCTATACTAGCAAGCTGTACTAGCTATACTAGCAAGCTATACAATCTGTACTAGCTATACTAGCAAGCTGTACTAGCTATACTAGCAAGCTGTACTAGCTATACTAGCAAGCTATACAATCTGTACTAGCTATACTAGCAAGCTGTACAATCTGTACTAGCTATACTAGCAAGCTGTACTAGCTATACTAGTAAGCTGTACAATCTGTACTAGCTATACTAGCAAGCTGTACTAGCTATACTAGCAAGCTGTACAGTCTGTACTAGCTATACTAGCAAGCTGTACTAGCTATACTAGCAAGCTGTACTAGCTATACTAGCAAGCTATACAATCTGTACTAGCTATACTAGCAAGCTGTAGTAGCTATATCAGCTATATCAGCTATACCTGCTATACCTGCTATACCAGCTATATCAGCTATACCAGCTATACCTGCAATACCTGCTATATCAGCTATACCAGCTATACCAGCTATACCTGCTATACCAGCTATACCAGCTATACCAGCTATACCAGCTATACCTGCTATACCTGCTATACCAGCTATACCAGCTATATCAGCTATACCAGCTATACCTGCTATACCTGCTATATACCAGCTATACCTGCTATACCTGCTATACCTGCTATACCAGCTATATCAGCTATACCAGCTATACCAGCTATACCAGCTATATCAGCTATACCTGCTATACCTGCTATATACCAGGTATACCAGGTATAGCAGGATATACCAGCTATATCAGCTATACCAGCTATACCTGCTATACCAGCTATATCAGCTATACCAGCTGCTATACCTGCTATACCAGCTATATCAGCTATATCAGCTATATCAGCTATACCAGCTATACCAGCTATATCAGCTATACCAGCTATACCTGCTATATACCAGGTATAGCAGCTATATCCTGCTATACCTGGTATACCTGGTATATAGCAGGTATAGCAGGTATAGCTGATATAGCTGGTATAGCTGCTATAGCTGGTATAGCTGGTATAGCTGGTATAGCTGGTATAGCTGGTATAGCTGGTATAGCTGATATAGCTGGTATAGCAGGTATAGCAGGTATAGCTGATATAGCTGGTATAGCTGGTATAGCTGGTATAGCAGGTATAGCAGCTATATCCTGCTATACCTGGTATACCTGGTATATAGCAGGTATAGCAGGTATAGCAGGTATAGTTGATATAGCTGGTATAGCTGGTATAGCTGGTATAGCTGATATAGCTGGTATAGCAGGTATAGCAGGTATAGCAGGTATACCTGGTATATAGCAGGTATAGCTGATATAGCTGGTATAGCAGGTATAGCAGGTATAGCTGATATAGCTGATATAGCTACTACAGCTTGCTAGTATAGCTAGTACAGATTGTATAGCTTGCTAGTATAGCTAGTACAGCTTGCTAGTATAGCTAGTACAGCTTGCTAGTATAGCTAGTACAGACTGTACAGCTTGCTAGTATAGCTAGTACAGATTGTACAGCTTGCTAGTATAGCTAGTACAGCTTGCTAGTATAGCTAGTACAGCTTGCTAGTATAGCTAGTACAGATTGTATAGCTTGCTAGTATAGCTAGTACAGCTTGCTAGTATAGCAGGTATAGCAGGTATAGCTGGTATAGCAGGTATAGCTGGTGTAGTGTTTCATGCGAAGAGGTATGAAAGTAATGAAAAAAATGGTTATAAACTACAGTCAAAAGAAAAACACCTAATCAGTGTAAGATTGGAAGAAGATTTGTAGACAACTTAATAAACAAATTATATGTTGAATTACATCCACCTGGTTATCAGTTTTGTGGACCTGATACAAAACTTCAAAAACGATTAGCAAGAGGAGGCAAAGGAATAAATTTATTGTATGCAGCTTGTAGAAAGCACGATATAGCGTACCCAAATTCAAAAGATATAGACATAAGACATCAAGCAGATCGTGATCAGGTATAAATCAGATCGTGAGCAGATACAAAGCAGATCGTGACCAGACATAAAGCAGATCGTGAGCAGATACGAAGCAGATCGTGACCAGATACCAAGTAGATCGTGAGCAGATACGAAGCAGATCGTGATCAGATACATAGCAGATCGTGTCCAGATATAAAGCAGATCGGGAACAGATACAAAGCAGATCAAAATTAATATGAAAAAATTATCAAAATGGAAAATGTATAACTTTCATTACGATTATATGAAGACAAAATATCTTGATAATATTAATCTCTGTTATATGGATACCGATTCATTTATATATGATGTGAAAACAAATGATATGTATGATGATATTAGAAATGATATTCCAACACAATTCGATACATCTGCTTATTCAAGAGAAAATTCATATAATTTCCCCTTGATGAATAAAAAAGTATTGGGAATGATAATACGTGCCAAGAATTTGTTATCATCTTAAAATTACAGATCCTTCAAATTAAATCACACAAAAAATAAAAAATAACCGCACAACCAACCTACTCTTTCTTATCACATTTAAAATTAAAGATCCTTCTAATTAAATATACAAAAAAAAAAAATAAAAAACACACAACAACTATATTGGTGCAGATCCCTTTTCTATTTTTTCAGCATTGAGTATGATAATACGTGTCAAGAATTTACTATTAAAAAACGATCATACACATTACATGTTACGCACACACTCATTCTGTCCGTCCAAACATTCATACATACGTATATACATTTTCACAGTCTACTTATACTCTGGGATGTAAATGAGGAAACGTGCATGCACTCATTCTGTCCGTCCAACCATTCGTTTGCAAAGCAATACAAATGAAAGGACCAACAAAAAGCAGGTATGATCCCAAATTTGTAGGGAAAAATTGAAAATTATAATGATTTAATTCTTTTCCAGATATGCATTCTCCCAAATTTTAACACACACATATACACATTAAAAAGCATTACCTTTTCATAATACATGTTACAAACCTAAAGACCGATCGCACACAATTCATTTCACAATGCTGCAATGTTCTTACTCTTTTACAGCTATGCATGCACCAAATTTTGTATGGAGTAAGTGGTCTGAAAACCCCATAAACACACTACTGTTCTTTAGGGGAATTTTAAATTTACCTGAATGAAAGCAAAATTAAAAGCCAAGATTATGGAAACTCTTTCAATATATATTCTACGTTATGTTACCATCTTTATATTAAATGAAATATATCAGCCACATACATATGTGTGTATATATGTATGTGTGTTAGAACTTATCACACAAACACACATTCATTGCACACACCCACGTGATAAAAAGCCATAACGGCATAAACTTTAAATGCACTTAAAACTTCAAAAAATATTTTAACTTGTTGAGTATGTTGAAAATATGAAATACTTATGAAAACTTTTTCACACACACAAACACACTCACACACACGCACACACACTATCCTGCAACATGGGGCTTAGCTTCGGGCTACCATGGGGGTCAGTAGGTGGCGGATAACTGAACGGCCTATCCCAGGTAGGTTAGCTGCGAATAACCAATAAGCAGTCCCCGACCAAGAGCGGCAGATACGGAGGCGTACTACAAAAAGGTACAAGTGACCGAAGACGTTATCTGCGACATGGCGAATCGATGCCGCCATTAACTAGGCATCATCCCACAGGGGGTTCCCTCAAGAGATGGGAAAATAGGAGAGTAACGACTCCGTGGTTCCCTCAGTTCCACCGAAGCGGCGAACTACGACGCCCTTGATTGGGGCATTAGGACCGAGCCCGGTAAGGTTCTAATTATGGTATACCGGAAATTGGATTTGAATTGGTGATATAGGCTGACGATGGCAGTATTCCGGCACTTTAGTAGGCGGTGTGATAGCTGGCTGAAATGGCTGTCGGGCTAATGCTGTCATTGCCCCCGCCCCGTTAAAATGATGGCAAGTCTGTCGGTACGTTCCTGATTTATCACCGTTAAGTTGGTGTTGTAGGACCAGATGCGAATCCCTGGTTTACGTCGACCTGGCTCTGAACACGTATTCCCATGAGGTTATGTGTCAACCCTCGCGTGGCCTCCCTGCTTATGCATAGATAACCACGGGGTCTTTTGTGACGACTACAACGATGGATTAGGACAGCGGCCGAGAGTTGGGGCCCAAATAAAATGATGAATAAGAATAAAACTACAAATAAATCTACGAGTTCATGTGAGATGAACGCTTTGGAGCTGAATGCTTTTGGGCAAAGCTCGAAAATACAGAGGTCTCCGGTGCGAAATCGGGAAATAAGCCCGTTTGGACAGAGCACGCGAACTCCGAGATCCCCAGTTAACGGGAAGGATTCGGAATTAGTGGTCATGAGATCGGAACCGTCGCGAAGCGACACGAAGTCAGCGGCCAGTGGTGTTTTTGGTCAACTCGGCGACCAAATCAGGAATCTGATTGAAATGTTAGAGGATGGGAAAAGGAGGTCAATCCATCAGCCGATGAGGGATGCGATTGACTCTATCAAAACCCTATACGACCTGTACGCAAGCGAGCTGCAGGGACAAACTACCAAGGCGACTGACCGCAGTAGTTCTGCTACACAAACATCGCCTTTGTTGAGGAACCAGGAGGCGAAGAGGAAACATGAGGAGACTTCTGAAATTCCTGCGCCAAAAAGGAGAACTCCGAATCCTGCACCAAGGGCTCCAACGAGGGAGACTACAGATGTGACCTTGAGCCGGCAGGAGGATACTAAGGTATTAAGTGAAGAACCAGGGTGGCAGAAAGTCACGAAAAGAAAAAGGAGGAACAAGAAACCACAGGAGAAGAAAACGAAGCCGGATGCGATCGTGATAGCGACAAAAGATAACACGTCGTATGCCGACATTCTGAGGCGAGTTAAAACGGACCCTAAGCTTTGTGAATTAGGAGAAAATGTGACCAAAATTCGGAGAACCGTCAAGGGTGGCTTACTACTCCAACTAAGCAGGAGCGGGGAGCACACGGAGAACTTTAGGGGAGCCATTGGAGAGCTCTTAGGAGACAGCGCGTCCGTCCGCACTCTGAAGGATATGAGGACAATCGAGATCAAGGACATCGACGAGATCACGGAAAAGGAGGATGTATATGAGGCTTTACGGAAGATTCCAGCCCTCGAGACTTTCGGTAAGCCCGACGTAGTTGCCCTTAGGAGGGCATATGGTGGGACGCAAACTGCCACAGTGAGCCTTGACGCGGACGCTGCAGCTATTCTCCTGAAGGAAGGAAGAATTAGGATCGGCTGGGTCATATGCAGGATTCGCGAGAGAAACATACCGACGAAATGCTTCCGGTGCTTGCAGTTTGGGCACATGGCTCGTCAGTGTAGGAGTAAGGTTGACCGCTCTGGAACTTGCCGTAAGTGCGGACAGGAGGGGCATATTGCCAGAAATTGCGAAAGGGAACCTCTTTGCATGTTCTGCAAAGTGGACGACCCGAAATCCGCCAACCATATCGCGGGGAGCGGAAAGTGTCCGCAATTTCTTAGCGCTCTTAAATCACGTTCTAGGAGATGAGGTTAATACAGATTAATCTGAACCATTGTGAAGCAGCCCAGGACCTATTGGTCCAGAGGGTAAAGGAGGAGAATATCGATGTCGCAATCATAAGCGAACCTTATAGGGTACCGAGGAATAGTACTTGGATCACGGACGGATCTAGTACTGCGGCTATATGGATTTGTGGTTCATTACCCTTCCAGCAAACCTATGCGCGGGACATTGGTTTCGTTACGGCCAGGATAAAGGGAGTTTTCGTCTACAGCTGTTACGCTCCCCCGAGGTGGTCAATGGATGACTTCCAACATATGCTGGAGAGGCTGGCGTCACACGTGCGCTTGAACACCCCCGTTATTATAGGAGGAGATTTCAACGCTTGGGCGACCGAATGGGGTAGTAGATATACTAACGCCAGGGGTCGCTGCCTCTTGGAAACGTTCGCTTCCCTTCCTGTGGCGCTGATGAATGACGGAAGAGAAAGCACATTTAGGAGAGCTGGATCGAGCTCAATAATAGATTTGTCGTTTGTGAGCGATGGCCTTGTTTCGCGGACCGCGTGGAGGCTAACTGAGGACTTCACGAATAGTGACCATCAGGCAATCGTGATGACGGTTACTGGGCGCAACACGAGAGGAAACGGATTGCCGAAGTTTACGGGACCGAAATGGAAGGACTCCCGCTTTGACGAGGAGACGTATAGATTGATGTTGTCGTCTTTTCATACGACTGGCAGCACGGTCGAAGAATTAGTGAGTGGCGTATACCAAATGCTCAACACTGCATGTGATGCTGCTATGCCTAGGAGAACTGTGTGTAGGGGACGTTTCCCCTGCTACTGGTGGAATGACGAAATTCGAAGACTGCGGTCGGCATGCTTTGGGGCGAGAAGACGGGCCCAGCGTACGAGAGGAAGACCGACATGGGAAGCCGAACGGGCTGCCTATGAGGATCTAAGGCATCAACTTAGAAGAGCCATTAAAAGGAGCAAGAAACTATCCTTTCAGCGGATATGCCAGGAAGCTGACATCAATCCTTTTGGGACGGCGTACAGAGTCGTCTGCAAGAAAATCGGTGCTCGAGAACAGCCTAAACTAGGTTGTCCAGTTTTGCTACGGGAGATCATTGGTACATTATTCCCACGGGGCCAGCCCTACACTTTTATAAGTAGGGAGCCGGAGGCCATTCATACCATACCCGAGGTAACAGGAGAGGAGGTACTCGCAGCATGCACTGGAATAGGAGATAGGAAGACACCGGGGCCAGACGGAATCCCAAATAGGGCACTTAAGGTGGCTATCCGGCTCAGACCGGATATGTTCGCCAAGGTGTTCCACAAGTGCTTCGTCGAGGGTGTTTTTCCACGTAGATGGAAGAAGCAGAAATTGGTTCTCATTCCAAAACCTGGCAAACCACCAGGGGAACCATCGTCGTATCGGCCCATCTGTCTACTTGACACGATGGGAAAAATACTGGAGAGGATTATATACAATCGACTACTGACGTGTGCCGAGGCAGGAGGAGCTCTCTCGGACCTGCAATACGGATTTAGGAAAGGACGATCCACTATTGACGCGATAAGAAGAGTGGTCGACATTGCAAGAGATGCAATAGAGGGCGAAAGGTGGAGATTTGGCACCAAGGAATACTGCGCGGTTGTCACACTTGACGTTAGAAACGCGTTCAACTCAGCGAATTGGGGGCGGATTATGAGAGCCCTCTTTAACATGGCTACGCCGCCATACTTAATGGAGATACTGAACAATTACTTTCAGGACAGGAAGGTAATATACCTAACGGATGAAGGAGAGCAGGAATACGTAGTGACGGCGGGTGTCCCGCAGGGCTCTGTACTTGGGCCACTACTATGGAACATTATGTACGATGGAGTACTTCGATTGCGATTGCCGAACGGGACTACAATTGTGGGCTTTGCAGATGACATAGCCATAGTCTCGGTAGCTAAGACGGTAAGGGAAATAGAGGAGAAAACGAACACAGCGATTCGAAAGGTTGGAGCATGGCTGGATGAAGCAGGTTTGAAATTTGCTGCGCATAAAACAGAGGCCGTCTTGATAAGCGGCCGGAAGATAGTGGAGAAGATGGAAGTGACCGTGGGAGGCACAAGGATCGAATCGAAGAGGGCGATAAAATACCTGGGAGTGATTATCGACGACAGGTTGAACTTTAAGGAGCACGTGAAATACATCGGCGAAAAAGCATCTGTAACACAGGGAGCACTGGCGAGGATGATGCCAAATATTGGAGGACCAGGTCCATTCAAAAGGAGGATAATTTCGGCGGTAATAACGTCGATAATGCTGTATGCTTGCCCAATATGGTCGGAGGCACTCTCCGTGGGGACGACAAGGAGGATACTGTCCTCGGTGTATCGTCTAAGCGCGATTAGACGGATAAGTGGCTTCAGGACAGTGTCTGATGAAGCGGTATTGGTGTTGGCAAAGACAATACCAATAGATATATTGGCGGATGAGATGAGGAGGATATACCTTCGCCGTCTCGAGCACCCGGGACGAATAGCAGCTATAAAAGCGGAGGAACGAAGGACTTCCATGCACAAGTGGCAGTCACGATGGGAAAGCAGTTTAAAGGGAAGATGGACATTTCGCCTTATCCCTGATGTAACCCTATGGATGAATAACAAACATTGCGAGCTGAACTACTACGTGACTCAGTTCCTAACTGGTCATGGGTGCTTCAGGAAGTACCTGCACAGATTTGGTCATGACACTTCCCCTATATGCCCAAACTGTGTAGATGAGGAGGAAGATGCGGAGCATATTCTAATATGCTGTCCCAGATTTAGATGGCCCGGGGAAACGAGTTTAGGACCAAACCGGCTAATGGAAGAGCTGTTGAATCGTAGGATTCTATGGAGTCAATATAGCCAGAGAATGGCTGAAGTTTTGATAGTACTCCGAAGACTGGAGGAACGGAGGCGAAATTTGAACTAACGTGATAAAGCTTTCAAGCTAACCAGCTCTCCGCGAAGTAATACCTTACGGCAGTCCCGCGGAGGGAGAGTGGTTGTAGTGTGTAGGGGGTGGGTTTAGTACGTAGGCACCAGTGATGGTGAATCGTGCACTCTTTTGTTGGAACAAAAGTGTCTTTCGAAGATTCCCACCTCCGGCTCAAGACAAAAAAAAAAAAAAAACACTATCCTGCAAAATTATTACTACCCGTACGGGCGGACGCATGATGGTAAATGCAGTCAGTCTTGCTCTTTATAAGAAATGAAGTTTATTTTAAACATAATTAAGGCATCGGGTACTTAAAAATAAAATGAAATGAAAATTTTTTGTTTTTCTTTTATATTAATTTTCATTTTGTTGTTTTTGTTGTCATAATTAATAATAATTAAAAAATATATGTGATGCCACAACATGAAAGATATCCGTAGAGTGTTTTTGCCGGAATGTCGGTCGCATTTGTACTTGCGCTTGCCTCTGAGTTTTTAATTGATTTCTCTCTCACTTGCATGCGATTTTTCTGGGTGACAAAAATCTTTTCGTTGCTTGGGATAATGATATACTGTGTTCATAATTTAAATGAAAATAAAATTTGATTCTGAATTTAATTACAAAAATTTGTCTTTTGCTTTATGGAGAATGCCTTAAAAAGTGTATAAGTTTGATAAGACTTTTAAAGGCCATTGAAAAATGGTACAATTTAATGTTGTTGTATAGGGAATAGTGCATGGCCTGGGTATCGAGGTTAATAGTTAACAGCATGATCTTACTTACACATTTTCCAACGTGTCTTCAATTTTCTTCAAATTTCATCGTTAGAGTGAAATACCCTCATGTGTGTACCTTATATTGTCCCTGTCGAAATAGCTTTTTTCTTGATTAGAGATGCGTTCCTTTTTATGAAATCAAATCCCATCGAACCAGCCAGTTGAAAGGAATACCGGGAATTGGGTGTAGGTAGGTAGGTAGAAGTGGCTGTCCCCTCAATGAAGTCATAAGCGTCATAAGTCATACCACAGTTCCTCATTTCCTCCTATTCTAGGAACCATTCGGATCTTCCGATGAAGCGACTCAGACTGCCAATATCCGTACATGACAGTTCATCTATATCCCCAATGTAGTGCCTAGGTACCTATTTCCCTCCAACCAAGTGCCGGACATGTGCACAATAGGCGAAGAATAGTCTCATCTTCAACTTCATCTCCACAGCTTCTGCAGAAATCATATGCAAGGTGTCCAAGACCAATACGTCGCGCATGCATTCCTATAATGCAATGCCCCGTAATAACCCCGATAACAGCGCTGAGCCTTTAAGCAGAGTCGCTGTACGCCTCCTCTCCAGCCTTGGCCAGATTTTTTGTGCTGCTCTGCCCTTATCCGAAGTTGCCCACATGCTGCTGCATTGTCAATTATAAGTTTTCAGGTACCTAAAGGGACCCCCAATGTAGAGAATTCATCAGAGAGTTCGATGGTCGTACCCATTCTGGCCAGTTCATCCGCTCTGCAGTTGCCAGGAATATCATTATGTCCTGGTACCTTTGTATGTGATACAAACATCATATCGGTTCGCCACCTCATTGAGATTCTGCGACAGTCGTACACAGCCTTGGAGTTTATTACACTGGAATCCAATGCCTTGATAGCCGCTTGGCTATCGGAACGTATGATGACTTTCCGTCCGTGAACATTTTTATCCACAATTGGGTGTAATTGAACAGTGAATAAAGTCTCCGTACTCTAGTAGGTAGTGTGTTGGCATATTAGACGTGAGGCCACGGTTCAAAGTCATGGAATCTACTGGTCCTGTCTAGCGGAGAATTAATGAAGTAGCTGGCAGGCAATCGATTTTCTAGGTTCTAAAATAGCAAGCAAAATTTAATAAATTGTCTTCCACCAATCCAATCACAGAATCCAAAGCATTGGCCTAAACCATCATATGCAGTGGATTTAAATCTTCCAGCTCACGCTAGTTTTTACATCTAGTCCAAATCCATTTTAACTGTTTTCAGATTCATTCAGTTTGCCCAGACAATTACCCTAGATGTCGCTATTGGTCCTACCGTTATAGTATACAAGCTGTACGCAATTTCTGGGTTGCCATAGTCTAGTAGGTCGTGTGTTGGCTTATTAGACCTGAGGCCACGATTCAAACTTCAATATCAGACATCTCCGACAAAACGAAATATGAAAGAAATATTTCTTTGGCCATTTCTCACAAGAGAAAACGTTTTCAAAAAATCTGTCGTTCGGAGTCAACGTAAAACTGTAGGTCTCGCCATTCAAGTGCAACATAAGACACATAACAAAAGTGATGTGAGGCACTAGGGCGTGTGAGTGAAGGACTGTAATGACCAACTATGTACATATGTCTGTATGTGCACTCATTGGATCAATATGGAATACATATAAAGAAAAAAGTTAATAGTAAGGTCTCGGTCTTAAGATAACTTTGAATTTTGATGCGGAGCTTGAGTTCACAGCGATTTCTGCCCTAAATCAGAAGTCGCCTAATGAATTTAGCATTCCTTTAGTGGATTCTGAATTAAAAAACACATTGGCACTTGGTAAAGATGTTCCTGACCAGAGATCAGCAATGAGTATTAAAAAAGATGACTAGATTCGATTCATACTCATAATTTTTGATACTTATACGCTTTCATACTTATTTTAATTCATACTCATGCTACTCATATTCAAAGTTTGAAGTGGTCATCGTACAATACGCATGATGTTGTTGATTTCGGCTCTCCTTTACTCAGCATTTACAAGAATCCCAAAATAACTGCTATACTCAACATATACACGACTCCCAAAATAAGTATGATTCGCGAACGAACACTACAATACTTTCTAGAAGGTTGTGTGTTTGCTTTTCTTGCTGTCTTTGTCTTTGTCTTTTTCTTTCTTCTTTTTTTGTAAATGCAACAACTACTAAGACTGTAAATTTTGATAAATGATTCTATTCACTCGAATCATTTATGAGTATTTTAAATATTTTTCTAAATTTATGAATCTGATTGAGTAGGCTTATGAATTAAACATATTTCGAATTTCAACGTTGTACGCATACTCATTGCAACTTGTACTTATAAATCTATGTTGTAGTGAGTACGAATGAATCGGAGTAGTTGAATCTCAATCATTCCTGTTAAATTTCGATTACGATTAGTAATCAATTACATTACTCTTTAAAAAGAATCGTAATGATTATATAATTCTATCAACAATTTTTTCGAATTACTAATTGATTACGATTACTCAAGAACCAAAAAATAATCAGGATTACTGGCGATTAGTCTAATAATCAAAAAGAATCAAAAGTGGTTTAAAAAATAATCAAATTGTTTTAAATAATTATTTTTGATTATTTTCAAATATTCAAAAGTAATCCAAAAGTAATCAAATTGTTTTCAATAAATCTTTTTGATTATTATCAAATATTCAAAAAGAATTCAAAGTAATTATTGAAAATAAATTGATTACTTTTGGATTACTTTTGATTCTTTTTGATTATTAGACTAATCGCCATTAATCCTGATTATTTTTTGATTCTTGGGTAATCGTAATCAATTATTAACTATTTTAACCAAAAATAATCGTAATTGTAATCATTATTTCACCATTCAAAAATAAGTAATCAAATTACTAATCATTACGATTACTAATCATTACTTAACAGGTATGATCTCAATACTGTTGACTCACTAATGCTCAAAATTTCATGAGTACTTATGTAGTAGCGAAAAACGATTCATTGCTGATCTCTGGTCTTGATACAGGACTCAAAAGGTTTCACGTGAAAACAAACAAAACCGTAAGCAAAGAGCATTACCAAAATGAAACATTTGGACTGAAAAGTTCCTGTCTGTGTATGAACAACATAACGATATGTCGGCAATCCTTTCTCAGAAAAAAGCTGTGTACCATACATACATACATAATTGGTCATTACAACCCTTTAGTCAGGCTGCGTACCGCGTCTTCTAAAATGCGGAACCGCCATTTGCCAGTACAAAATGGTGAAAGCTCGACAGCACGCAATCATAATGAGCTGTTCAATCGTAAATGCCTGATGCAGCTCTTTAATGAGACAATTATGCTTGATAATGAAACATTTTGTGGTACTTCCAACTCTGGAATACAACCACTACCTTCTGTTCTGGCAGGTAAACAAATTACTTGCCCGATTGTCGTAGGAAGCTTGGCTGCAGACATATACAGCAACTCGTGCAACTTCTCGGAGTAAGTAAACCTACAAATCTCAGCAGGTTTCTGGAAAAATTCGGAGTGTAAAAAAAATTGCCAAGAAATGTTTTTCAAAAATCTGTCTTTCGTAGTCGACTTTAAACTGTAGGTCCCACCACTCGTGTATAAAATTACCACACACTGTATAAGTGTTGGGAAAAGCTTAGTCGTGATACAGACTGAAGGGATATAATGACCATTTAAATAATTTTCAAAATACTGATGGAATTCTGTCATTAGTTCTCTCCGACTTTACATACGTACAGTCACAGAAAAAAGTCTACATACAGCGCTGTATTCTGCAAATTTTTTAATAGTTTTCTAATAATTTCTAGGTGATATTATATTATATTCGTTTTTGTCTTCAAACATTCTTAATTGTAACTGCTTTTTCAGTTTTATAAAAATCACCGGAAAAAAGTCTACATACTCCACTGTACCACCATCACAACATACACCACTGTATGCAGATTTTTTTCTGGAGATTTTTATGAAATTCAAAGAAAAAAGGCTACAGATACCAGAAATTTTTTAACCAAGACCGTCTTAAAATCGAGGAAAGTTGTCAGACAATTATAAAGATTTTCAACGAAAACAGATTGGTTAAAAAATTTCTGAAATTTGTTAACCGTATGCATACTTTTGTGGCTGAGGGTACATAATTGGTCATTACAACCCTTTAGTCAGGATTATGACATAGTTTCTCACACCACTTATGTATGTTGTGTGCGTTAATTTTTATACATGATTGGCGAGACCAATAGTTTAAAGTCGAGTCCGAACGACAGATTTTTGAGAAACTTTTCATGGCTATTTTTATTTACTCTCAGAGTTTTTGCCAGAAATCTACTAAGAAGAAGTCGCCGAAGAAATATTTTTTCATATTTCGTTCAGTTGGAAATGCCTGACCTGGGGTTTGAACCGAGGCCTCACGTCTAATAAGCCAATACATTACCAGCTAGACTACGGCGACTTCAAATTCTTCAATACATAATCGCTTATTTTTAATAGAGCTTCTGTATGATATTTCTCTTCAATTTCTGGACAATAAATAAGAACTCAATTTAGTTTGATAGTCTAATAATGTTTCAATATTTTTATGTTTTCTAAAAATCACAAACATGACAAATGCTTGGCTCTAATAGCCTATCCATCCAAATCTATTATCAATATCAAGAAGAAGAAAAGCCATTTATATTTGCCTTTCAATATATTTACAAAACTAAACATATTAAATCGTATGAGAGACATATTAGCTGAGATATACAATTTCATTTGAGCCGGTTAAAAGTCGTAATTTGATATTTAACTTGTATTAACTTTTGATAGATTTTCCAATTGAACCAATTCGATACCCCATTACCATTGCTATTCAGAGTGTTAGAGGGGGCGGAGAGGTTAGGAGAAAAGTCAATGAAATATTGTTAATAAAATGGTTTATAAGTTAAAAAGAAATCCATGCCAATGGCCTGGTATATTAATCAATGAGGGTGAATAGAAAAATAAATCCTATGAAAATATGAACAGTATTGTATAACATTTTTCTTTAACGTTTTCCCCTCTCTCTCTCTCTCTCTCTCTCTTTGCTCTCTCTCTCTCTTTCTTTCTGTCATTTCTTGGTAAATATTTATTAATTTATTAAATTTATCTTATTTTATGGTTTTTTTTGCTTTTCTTTTTGGTTGAATAGCCACAGACAGTTGAGGACAAATTGATATTTAATGCCTTTAACCAAACGAAATAAAATAAAAAAAAAAATAAATAAAAAGATGTGATGAAAAAAATGTGATGAAAAATTATTCTGATTTATCAACACAGTTATTTTAAATGTCTGTGACTTACAGTGCGTATAGTGTAGGCTGTTTGCTTAAGTTATTTGAAAATGTCAAGATTACAAGAATAATGTTTGTATTTTGCCTAACGATATGGGTGTTTATATGTATATTGAGTAATAATTTTTATTAAAGACTGTTTTAGTTTTAGGAATATTTAACATTATTTTGTTTAATACCTTATTAACAGTGTATGTCAAAACAAATCAAGCAAAAATTTTTTACATTACTTCCTTAGAAAAAAATTTTTAAAAATAATTCATCAGAATAAAATTGGTAAAAAGCAACATAATAAAAATAAATAAAAAAAATTAGCATTTTAATTTAAATTTAATTTTAAATTACCAGAGTACAGGCTTGAAGTGAGCGTCAAAAGTCGAGGTTTATAAAAATTAATCAGATTTACTTAGCCGCCATATTGGATCCGCATTTCGAATTTTTTAAATCTGAATGAAGATCTGTAATCAGCGACACCAAAAACACCTGAGTAACAATTTTCAAGTAAATCTGATTCATTTTTAAGGACCTCCGTAACAGAGGTCAGCAATGAGTATTCAAAACTTATACTCATACTTATAATTTCTGTTATTTTAAAATCATACTCATACTACTCATATTCAAAGTTTGAAATATTCATGGTACTCATACTTAACAATACGCATGATGTCATTGATTTCGACTCTCCATGACTCATCGTACACACGAATCACGAAATAAGTACGATTCGCGTACGAACACTACAATACTTTCTAGAAGGTTGTGTATTTGCTCTGCTTGCTGTCTTTGTCTTTTTTGTGTATGTGTCATTCTTCTCTCTTTGTAAATGCAAGAACAACTAAGACTGTAAATTTTGATGAGCGATTCGAATCACTCGAATTACATTAATGAGTATTATAAGTATTTTTATAAATTTATGAATCTGAATGAGTAGGCGTATGAATCAAACATATTTCGAATGTTATGAGTTTGATGTCAACGTTGTACTGTATTGTACTATGTTCTACTGAGTACGAATGAATCAGAGTAGTTGGATTTCCATACTGTTGACTCACTCATACTTAAAATTTCATGAGTACTTATGAGTAGCGAAAAAGCGATTCATTGCTGATCTCTTCTCCGTAATGTGTTTCTTTTCCTATTGTACCCCTTGACATAAACCCACCCCCTACTTTAAGGGTGCATGCAAACAATTTGGCTTTGGGTTCATTTTAAAAAGCAAAGATCAATTGTCAATTTCTGACAATAGCGATGGTTCTAGTACGTCAGTGTTTAGCTAAAAAAATTTTCAAAAATGGCCAAAAATGCTATTTTTAGGGTTTTCAACCCCCTTTTTCTCTTCGGAAACAGCTGTAGCCATCTTATTTGCACAAAAAGGTCCAAATTTGTAGGGCTGTGTTATCTGGGAGGTCGGCAGGCATTCGCTGAGTTTAAAAAATCTTCTCGTAGAAAGATAAAGATTAGTGTTCCACAGGGTGAGGTTCTGTCGTCTGTGGTATTCAATATATATCTTACTTTACAGCTACACAGGATACCTAGAACCATCCCAGCCCAGCTGAGATCAGGCTGGGGGAACATCCTGAACAGCTACAGAGCGCCGGGGACCCTGGATCGTTCTGCCCATCATGCAACCAAGGAACATATGGCATGACGGACATCTTTGGTTGCCCTGCCAAATCGACAACTATTGGACTAGTAGGCTTATGGCTGAATTCCACACAAGTAGCGGACTTCATAGGACTACCAATTACTTAACGACGACCACTAATATGCGCACCTCATGATATCATCTCTTAATCCATATCATCTCTACCAGAATCACATAAGCAAATTTTAAAATTTTCTTCATATCCAATGGGGAGACGCTTTAAGAGACACTTCCGGAGACAGCAGTAGAGCTGTTACAACAACAACAACAACACACACATATTTAGTTATTAAAATGCTTCAATTAGGATTACAACCAAGCTTCTCACACCACTTATTTTTCTTTAAAGAGACTATAGGAAATCAGTGTTGCATTGAATTGTTATTGACGATAAAAAATGGATTTATTTTCAAAATCCTATATGGAAAAAATTATGGGTTAATCCTCAACAACCTTCAATTTTGGCTGCAAACCATTTTTTGGCTGCTAAGACATTTTGTAACGTGACAATGCACCCGCACACAAAGGAAAACCATACAAGGGAAACAGGAATTTTCTAACTCTTCCCAGACCTTATTCACCAGACTTGGATTCTTGTGACTACCATTTGTTTTCATCGATGTCATCCGCATTGTCTCTGATTATTGCCAGGAAGTTGAAAATTAGGTAACTAAATGGTTTGCTTCAAAAGAGTGTATTTGGAGAGGCATTAATATGCTTAACATGGTCTACAGTATTCCGGTAACAATTAAATTTAATATTGGAAACAATCTGCCAGATGAACAGGATTTTACAATGCATATGCTGTTGGTTGTAATGAAGGTATTATTATAATGCCTTAATAATTCGACCATAGAACCTATTGTACTCCTTTCAAACTTTATAGCGTATTCCTATAATGTTTCCTTCGAAATAGTTGCTCGGTGTGAACAATGACAAGCAACCGATATACATTTGAAATGCATTAATTCCTCACAGGTTAAAAGAAAATCTTTTGATGATTCATTCACATCATTACAGAATATATATGTTGGGCTCGTAACAACTATATACATTCATAATTGGCCATTACAACCCTTCAGTAAGGATTACAGCCTAGCTTCTCATACCACTCATGTTGTGTGTGTTAATTTTATACATGAATGGCGGGACCTACAGTTTAAAGTCGACTCCGAACGACAGATTTTTGAGAACATTTTCCAGGCTAATTTTATTTACTCTCAGAGTTTTTGCCAGGGACCCAGTAAATTAAAACTTCATTCACCAGACCGAGTTGCATCATATCAAAGCACTCTCCGACCAGCCGGAATTCCATCGAATATGAAGCCAATGTTCTCAATGAGACGAATATAACTCTATCAGCTTGCATGGCTTCTTACTCACATCCGGAGCATACTGTATTTACATATACATTATGTAATACAACAAAGAGACCATTTTTCCCCAACTGTGTTTTACGAAATTTGATTTGATATTTTGATTTAAAATACAATTTTTCTTTGCCCACCTGCTTAAATCTATTTTGGAATTCGCTACGAAAAGCTTTTTGAGCATTTTTTTTAAACCAAAAGAAATTCTTTATGATTTAATCTCATTATTAGCCGACATCAACTCCTCTTTCTCCCCACAAAAAAAGTTCTTCTTTTTAAAAGAATCATTCATTCATTGTTGCTGTGTGGTGATTTTATTTTATTTCTCTGGAATTTTTATATAAAAATTCACGAAAAATACTTCAAAAAACGTAAGATATGTGTGCATACAGAATGGTGTGGTTACAATTTTTTAGGTTATTGTACCAAAATAAAAGTACTTATAAAAGCAAAACGAAAAAAGGAAAATTTTGAAAAAAAAAATAGAAGACGAAAAGCATACAAAAGCCAAAAACCAAAAAGTTTTTTTTAACAACAACAACGTCATTTTATAACCGTACATAAATTCATACACCTACACTCCCCCTTGCTATTGTGACCTGCCTGTATGGCATGTAACCACGCTGTGTTTTTAACAAAATATTTCCACACATCTATTCACTAATACAAACAGCCATACACACACATACACATACATACCGACTAATGCAAGAATTTTTGTATCAGTCAGCAAGGATATACACAGCTGTAGGCATATATGAGAATAAAAGTTAGTGTTAATAGTATATTGTATATATGGCGGTATGCTATGTTGTACAGTGTTGGTCAAAAGTAATTGTACAAAAAGATAATCCCCAATATATTAAATTCTTCATTAAATGTTACTTGAACATATGTTACTTAAGAAATAAATTGACAGCTTACGTTGACATTTTATATCATTTCATGTAATTGTTCTAAGCTTTCTCAAGAACACATTGCCTGCAATATTACATGAGCATTTTCATGCTTAACCGTAACTCTAAAAAATCGAGCATGCCAGCGCTAAGGAGGTAGACCACTTAAGCTTTTCTTTCTATCTAAACTTGCTATATAGAAATTAGATTCAACGGATATAGCAAATCTTATGCCAATGACCACCTGAACAGCTAACGTGTTCAAAAGCAAATATTGCGCGAACTTTTTTTTGCATTTCTGAAACGAATCAACTTTGCCAGCAGAAGTTGTTTGTTTATTGCAAAGCGTGCATCAGTAGGAATACTATTTTAAAAATTAGTGTCTTTTTTCTGTGCAAGTGGTAAACTAGTATAAAAGTGGTGCGCTTTACCAAAGAACAACGCAGTATAGTCACGAAAATCTACCACAAATATTTAAAACGTTGTATGGAGTCCGCTCGCAAATTTCGAAAAATGTTCAGTCGAGAAATACAAAAAATTTTTAGAATCTTAGTTGGATATGGATCCTACGACTCCTGTGTATACCGGTTGGTCATCGTTTCTTGAAAACATTGCTGCTATTGGGTGATTTAAAAATTTCAATTTAAAAATGGCAATAAATCAAAATTGAAGTCGCCGTGGTCTAGTAGGTAGTGTGATGGCTTATTAGACGTGAGGCCTTGGTTCAAACCCCAGGTCAGGCATCTCCAACTGAACGAAATATGGAAAAATATATCTTCGGCGACTTCCTCCCAGCAGATTTCTGGCAAAAACTCTGAGAGTAAAAAAACATTGCAATGAAAAGTTTCTCAAAAATCTGTCGTTCGGAGTCGAATTTAAACTGTAGGTCCCGCCACTTATATATAAAAATTAACGCACACAACATAAGTGGTGTGAGAAACTAGGTCGTAATCCTGACTAAAGGTTTGTAATGACCAATTATGTAGGTATGTATATAACATATCAAAAACGGTTGGAAATTTTGCCACATTTATTTTTTTTTGTGGTGAAGGCCAAATGTTCTGAATAGAAATGGAATATGATTTCATTAAAATGGCTGCAGCGGCTGGTCTCACAGTATCTCATTCGATTGGACAAACTTTCGTGCACTTTTTCGAGTCGTATCTCGGCAATGTAATCACGTATGTTGGCTTTCAAATGCTCAATTGTCTCTGGTTTGTCGGTATAACACTTTTCTTTAATCGCAACCCACAAAAAATAGTCCAATAGTAAACGTCCATCAAACTCGACGCAATAAATCGATTGTGGCATGAGACGTAAGGCAAGTGACACCGTCCTGTTAAAACCAAACATCGTTCACATCAATACAATGAAGAGCGGTTACATAAAGATAGGTTATCATGGTGCGTTAGGTGTTTGAATTGACCATAATGGTTGCGTCTTCCTAATTTATGAAGAAATATGGGAAAGTGATGCCTCCACTCCACAAGACGGACCAAACAGTCACACGTAATGGGTGCATTGAGTTCTGTGAGACCACGTGTGGGTTTCTGAGCCAATTTTGCTTATTAACATGCCCTCCAATACGAAAATAAACGTATGGGAAAGTGATGCCTCCACTCCACAAGACGGACCAAACAGTCACACGTAATGGGTGCATTGAGTTCTGTGAGACCACGTGTGGGTTTCTGAGCCAATTTTGCTTATTAACATGCCCTCCAATACGAAAATAAACTTAATCGGAAAAGATAATTTTTTTTGGCAAAATCGATATCATCGTGCGGTTTCTCGTTGGCCCAATGAATTCCAAAGTGGCTCAAGCGTAAAACGATTTATTACGTTCAGTGGAGATAAGACACTGAATTTTGTGACAGAATAGAATGACATAAGTATTGCAAGATTCGACATAACCGATGGTTTAAATTTCAACCGAAAGATGGCCCATCTATTGTAAAAAAGCCTTACCAAAAGCCAGAAAACAGGAATTCGAAATCATTCTCAACAACTTCAAATTTCACGAAGCAGAACGCAGCGAATATTTACACTTTTCTTTATGGGTACAAGCTTTCGCAAGAACTCAAACCAGGCGACAATGGAAAAAGCAATTCATTCAATTCGTTATGAAGCAAGGTAAAGACAATTGCAATTTTTCGAATAAAGTCGTCTTCTACGCAGCCTTGCGAGTATACATAACATACATACATACATAATTGGCCATTGCAACCCTTCAGTCAAGATTACGACCTAGCTTCTCACATCATGTTGTGTGTGTTAATTTCATACATGAGTGGCGGGACCTACAGTTTAAAGTCGACTCTGAGCGACTGATTTTTGAGAAACTTTGCAAAATTGCCATTTATTCTCAGATTTTTTGCCAGGAATCTGCTGAGAGGAAGTTGCCGAATAAATATTTTTTTTTCATATTTCGTTTTGATGTCTGACCTGGGGTTTGGACCGTGGCCTTACGTCTAATAAGCCAACACATTACCTACTACAGTATGGCATGCGAGACTACGGTATGTGAGAGAAAAATCGTATGATCTTCGGTATAGACCTTCGAGTTGGCAATGATCTCCGATGTGATCTAATGCATAAGTTCCTCAGCGATATGCACATTGTAGAGTGCTTTAACATCCAGCGGTTAAACTGGCTTGGTTATGTCGTTCGGATGGAAGAGAAGGTCCTGGTGAGACATGTATTTGATGCGGGTATTAGCGTAAGTCGGTGAAGAGGACGACCTTGTCTACGTTGAAAGGACCAAATTGAGTAAGCACTTATAAACAACCCTTTGAAGAAATGGTTGCAAATTCAAGATTAAAGTTAAGATTTTTCCATTGAGTTTTGCTCCACACTGTATATGTATGTACTTTGTACGTACTTTTAGTTTTCACATCCATGTATGTTTGTATGTGTTCACATGTATGTATGTGTGCGTGTATAAATGTGTAATGGTTACGGTCATGTGCAAAGTTGTAAATAGGCTCAACGAAATCCTATTTAATGTGCATAAACTTACTGCATTGCCATAAAAGGGATTTTAACTTGAAGTCACATATGATGTGTAAAAATTATTATATTTTTCTTCTTTATTATTTTAACTTTATTTTTATACCGACATATATACATACATACACAGACACACGCGCATTTAAACCGTAGTTGTTGTCGTTGCTATTTTTATTTTTTTTTTTTTGACTTTTGTTGTACTCGTTTTTCCGTCCCTTATATTTTTTTACGTTGGTCGGATTTATTTTATTTTATTTAATATTGTATTATTTTGTTTAACGTTATGATAATGTTGACTTAACAATCAGATAAATCATGTGAAAGTTTTTTTGTTGTTGTTGTCAGATTTTTTTTTCCTCTTTTTGTTCCATCATATTTGTGTGGTTTACTTAAGAAGTACTTACTTGTAGTCGTATCATTTGATTTTTATATCATATTTTGTGGCAATTTAAGGATGCTTTCGTTAAGCATTTATTAAATTTGTTAAGAAATTTATGTAAGGCATGTGGCATATTTAATATGGTAATAATGAAATTTTAGGTCAAACTTACCATGGAGTATCATTGAAAAAACTTTGTTTCAGTGTTTAGCTATAATCACAGTCATTGTGATATTTGGTCCACGTGCTTAATAAACGTTTATTTACAATGAAAATTTAATATATTTGTTGTAATGTGAACATACTTACTTAATTGGTCATTACAATCTTTCAGTCAGAATTATGACCAAGGTTCTAACACCACTTATGTTTTGCCTGTTAATTTTATACATAAGTGCCAGAACCTACAGTTTAAAATCGACTCCGAACGTCAGTTTGTTTTTGAGAAACATTTTCATGGCGATTTTTATTTACTCTCAGAGTTTTTGACGGAAGACTGCTGGGAGGAAGTCACCGAAGAAATATTTCTTTTTTTTTATTTCGTTTTGTTAGAGATGTGTGGCCTGGGGTTTGAATGGGGTCCCACGTCTAATAAGTCAACAACACGGATTAACAGTGAACAATTTAATTGACAGGATTTCTATTACTAAAGCGTACGATTAGGGACGTTTAGATAGGATGACGTACGACACAAATTTTCAAAAAATATCATGAGAGGGGCAAGAAGAACCTTCGCAAACAATGACAAAACCGGGATTGTGACAAAAAGAGGTGCGAAAAAAAGAGGATAGGAAAAGAATTGTTGCTTATACATAACATACATACATACATAATTGGTCATTACAATTTTTCAGTCAGGATTACGACCTAGTTTCTCACACCACTTATGTTGTGTGTGTTAATTTTATACATGAGTGGCGGAACTTACAGTTTAAAGTCTACTCCGAACGACAGATTTTTGAGAAACTTTTCATGTCAGTTTCATTTACTCTCAGAGTTTTTGCCAGAAATCTGCTGACCGAAAGTCGGCGAAGAAATACTTTTTGTATTGTGTATTGATATCTGGTCTGGGACTCGAACTCTGGCTTTACGTCGTTACTAGGGTAATTTTTGTCCGATTTCATCAAACTAAAGTGTCAATCTCCTCACAACGTAACGCACTTTCAGAATATCATCACTTATTTCATATTTTTTTTATTAAATTTTGCAGTTAAGAATGTCCAAACTTGAAAAAATAAGAAAAAAATAATATTTTACAAGTTTACATCATCAATCCCCAAAACATATAAGTTTGAACAAAATGTTTATGTTTATCGTTGTAAAGGCTAATCTCTCCCATTTCTAAAAAACTTTAAAATTTTAAAATAGGTTCAAACGTATTTGTGTAATTAATAATTGTGTGTCAAAAAATCAAAAAAAAACCGTTTTTGTCAAATAAAACAAGTTTGGAGGGTTCAAGAAATATGAAAAAAAAGTATTTTTGAGTTCTACTCAACCTAGTGAATAACTTAGACTATGTAGTTACTCGGGTATATTTTCACTGTCGCACCGTATTATTGTTAAGCACCAATTCCACGTAGAAAAAAAACAGTAATTCTATCCCAAATATGGCAAAAATTTATTGAAAAATTTTTAAATCTCAATCCATTTCCAGCACCTTAATTTTGTGTGGTTTTTAATACGTCTGATAATGGTGTTCAATTTTAATTATTTTTTTTTATTTCCTTTGTACTTGTATTAATACCAGCAATTATTTCAATTCTACATTTACACACACACAACTAACTATTCGATGGGAAATATTTTTATGCTCAGATAGAAGAAGAAGTATAAGATATAAAGGTATACGTACACACAATTTATTTTCTTATTGCATTTGGTGTATGTGTGCATGCACACGCTCTCATACAATCTCCTAAATTCGTTTGTTTCCTTTTCAATAAGTTTGTTTATTGTTGCGGTAATCACCGCTCTTAATTTCGCTACTACTGTATCTAAAATGGAGCGAACGAACACAAAACGAAAATTAAAAGAGAAAATTAATGGAGAATAATTCAGGATAAAAAAAAGAAAAGAAAAAAATCCTGAATCCGGAATCATCTTGGTTTACTGCGCTCTACACATTTTTATTTTTATGTTTGTTTTTGTTTGTTTTTTTTTTATTACTTTTTGCATTTGTTGATAAAACCACCAAATTAAGTACGAAAAACCAATAGATAAACGTAAAGTAACAGTAAAGAAAAGCAAATTAAACAGATAAATGATGTCATTTAACAATGAAATTCCAGTCTCATGCTGGAACTCAAACCTTAACACACATATGCTCTCCATTCAACGTTAAGGCAAATGCCACTAGAAGTTTAGTTGGCACAACTATTTGTGCTCTAGAAAATTCAGTTTGTGCTCAAAAAAAAAAAGAGAGGAAGAAAGAAAAGAAAATAGAATTAAAGTAAGAAAATCAAGAAAAAATCCGTTTTATCACTTAAACATCTGTTTCTGTTCTTTAAAATTTTTATTTTTAAGTTAAAAATTTTGCAAAAAAAAAACTAAAGTAAGCCTGGACTTAAATCGCCAAAGAAGAAATACAATTTTTTTAGTAAATCGATTATTTACTTCATTGGTCACTGTAACCATTAAGTCAGGATTACGGTCTAGCTTCTCACATCACTCATGTTGTGTGCTTAATTTTTTACTTGAGTGGCGGGATCTACAGTTTAACGTCGACTCCGATCGACAGATTTTTGAGAAACTTTTTCATGGCAGGTTTATTTACTCTCAGAATTTTTGCCAGAATTCTGCTGAGAGGAAATCGCCGAAGATTTTTTCTTGTCATAGTTCCTTTTGATGCCTGGATACGAACCCGGGCTTTTCGTCTAATAAGCCAACACACTACCTACTAGACTACGGCGAATTCATCTGTTAATTTTATCATATTTCGTTTAGTTTTTTGTGCCATTTTAACAGAAAATTACAGGAGCACAAGTGTTTCTTAAAAAATTGCGGTGTATTAATTCCACTGTCCGTAAACGCTAACAAACTATCATGTCCCCTCAGAGGGGACAAACGAGTGATCTGCTATACTTACGTCGTCCCCTCAGAGGGGACAGCCGAGTGCAAAGACGTAACACTTTTAGTTTTTGCCAGAAATCTGTTGAGAAGAACTCGTCAAAGAAATATTTTTTCATATTTCGTTTTGATGAAGATGTCTGTCCTGGGGTATGAACCATGACCTCACGTCTTATAAGCCAACAGACTACGTACTAGACTACGGCAAATTCAGATACATCAAACCCAAAAATTACGTGCCAGTCTTGTACATATCACTATAACCAGACACGCTTGGTTATAGTAGGTAATATTTTGACTTATTTGATGTAAGGTCACGCTTTAAACACCAGCCCAGACATCTTGAATTAATCGAAATAAGAAAAAAAAAATTTTTCAACGCCTATTTCCTTTCAGGAGTCTTCTTGCAAAAACTCTGAGAGTAATAAATAGAAATAAAAATTGCAAAGAAAATTCTGTCAAAAGTCTGTCATTCGAAATCGACTTTAAACTGTAGTGGTGTGAGGAGCTAGGTCGTAACACCTGATCGTAGAATTGTAACGAACAATTAGGTATGGGTGTATATATTGTAAATCCGTGTGGTACCCAATACCGAGCTTTTTTATGTATCCAGCTTTCTTTATGTGGTCGTTAATTATTTTTTGCTGAATGTCTAGCATCCTAACAATATCTACACAGTCTGTGTTCCAGTTTTTAACAATTTTGTTCAATGTGTAGTCGACCAGGACTAGATGCACTTTTAACATTAAACAGGGACTTCTGAAGTTTAACAGTTAATAATCGCCATTTTTTTGAAGGTACATCTAAAAACAAATTAGTTGTCATTTATTTAGTCTGTTTTGCCATATCACTCTGTAGCATTCAGCACAAATTTGCAATAAAAAAATTATGGTTCTGTTCGGACAAAGTTTAGAGATTTTTGCTCTTATTACGATCTCCATTATCATCCAAATTGGATCGGGCAATTCAAAGTGTGGTGGATAAATTCGAATCCACTCATCTGTCTAAAGAAAGCAAGCTCTCCCAAAAAAAATTGCCGAAGTCCGGGAGTGTAAGTGTTCGCTGAATAGACTCAGAAGCAGTTGGCAACTGACTCACGGGTTTCTCACAAGAACTCAAAATCTTTTGCCTGCATCCATGCGTAATTCAATTGATCAAAGGGTACTGGGCTACTGACCCTGATTTTCATCGAAAAAAATCTTCAGCGATGCTGTCCATATCTGGATAAAGGGTTACATGAACAAACTAAATTGTCGAATTTGACACGGTACCAAATTCCACATGTGATCCGATAGCATTCAAGGCATATCGAAGAAATCAATGCTTGGTATTGACTTTGGGCTGCCAGTATCAATAGTGCATATTTCATGGAGAACAACTTTGACACGACCATCACTGTCAACGCCGATGATGTGAACACTAAAGACATTTGGTTTCAGCAAGAAGGAGTGCTACGGGCCACACATAAAACTACGGTGAATACATAAAATTATTAAATTTGGGGTCCAGAAAATTCTGGAGCAATTTATATGAAAGAAATGGAGCCACAACAAGCAATTATCTGATACTACTCCGATCATACACTATGATTGGGTCTAAGTTTTTGTAATGAAGATGACATTGCAGTGACTGTGAGCAGGCACTCTTTACAAGAATCTGATAACAGACATAGACATGAACATTTAATTTCCAGTCATCAGAGTTCTGACGCCTTTTAGAGAATTTTTTATTCCATACTTAGGCGAAAACTGTCTTCTTTACTGGCTAGTAAAAACGTTGCATTCGCAGTAGTCTAGTTGGCACTGCGCTGGTTATTGACGCGAGGTTACGATTCAAAACCCCAGAAATTTGAATATTGCTTCGACGACTTGTTCTCAGCGGATTTCCAATCTGATGTTTGAAGTCGACTTTAAACTGTAGGTCTTGCCACTCGTGCCTAAAATTAACACACACAGCATAAGTGGTATGAGAAGCTTGGTTGAAATCCACACTGAAGGGTTGTAATGGCAAATTATGTATGTATCATACCCATCTCAAATGCAGGTTCTTTTTTTTTTGATGGAAAATAATCTTCCTACTGAGAAACACTTTACTTTCTACGTCTGCTTATATTGTTGCTTTGTTGCTGATTCCAGGTTCTGTTTGAGGTCCTTGAGTTAAATTCCGATGTTAAATTCATTCTTTACTAACGCACAACGATAAGAAAATTTATACTAAGTGAGTAAGAAGGCGCCGTAGTCTAGTAGGTAGTGTGTTGGCTTATTAGACGTAATAGCCAGGGTTCGAGCCCCAGGCCAGACATCAGGAAAAAATACAAAAAGTATTTCTTCGGCGACTTCCTCTCAGCAGATTCCTGGCAAAAACGCTGAGAGTAAATAATATTGCCATGAAAAAATTTCTCAAAAATCTGTAGCTCGGAGTCGACATTAAACTGTAGGTCCCACCACTCATGTCTAAAATTAACACACACAACATAAGTGGTGTGAGAAGCTAAGTTGTAATCCTCACTAAAGGGATGTAATGACCGAATATTTATGAGTAACAATAGAGTCACGGTCTTCAAGTATATTGCTCCATTGCTTGCTGTCAACTACATAATTCTGATTGCATTGGCAAAGAGCTTTAAATTCAAGAGTATATGTTTATAAGCTAAACTTCTTTGCAATTTAAAACATTAAAAATGGCTCGTATATTTTCCCAAGTATATTTCGAGCTCACAAAATTGTCACCTGACTTCTATTCTCCAACTATTTTCCTAAAAATTTGTATGCTTCTTCGTTTAGGTTTTAACACTTCAAGAACTAACTTTGTAAACTTTCTTACCCCAAATTCTTTGAAGATATTTTTTTCTCTTCTATGACTTCTAGTTTGTGTTCTAATTACTACTGCACGTACATACATGTATGTGTGGATGTCTATCTGTGTGTGTGAATAGAATGAATAGAGAAACTAGTTATTTAGAACCAAATACGTATGTACGTATGTAGTTGTGCGGCATCTTTGAAGAAAGCAAAAAAATAAAGAAAAACTTAATTTCCTTGCTGTTTCGTCTATTTCTTGTATTTCTTAGATTTCTTGTAAATTAAAAAGTTTATATTTACGACGGCATTTGTATTTTAAGTTTTCCACTTAATGTTTCACAATTTTTAATTACTTACCGCAAATGAACTATTTTTCTTGAAGTAAATTATGAAACGAAAACTCCATGAAAAATAAATAGAAAATAGAAAAATTGAAAATAAAACAAAAACAAAAATTATTAATAAAAAAAAAATTATGCATTAAAGTGTCATACGGAAAAGTTAGGTTTTTAGAAAAATATTTCATTCCCTAAATGACGCTTGAAATTATATTTTAATTGAGTTTCTGTAATAATAAGTAAAGCGAGTGTAAAAATAAGGGCACAGTTTCTTGGTGTAGATAGCAGGCATCATCAAGAAAATTTTTAAAACCTGACTTGACCAACTTTAAGTCGGAAAATCATGCTTCATTTTTTATTACCATTTTTAGTATTTAGAAAAGTGGAAATAAATTATTCTGGATCTCTTTAGCCATTGTAGTCTAGTAGGTAGAGTGTGGGCTTATTAGACGAAAGGCCACGGTTCAAATACCATGTCAGAGATTTTCAACAACTATGAGAAAAATATTTCTTAGTCGACTCCATCTCAGCAGATTTCCTACAGAAACTCTGACAGTAAAATAAAATTAACACACACCGTATACATAAGTCTTGTAGGAAGCTAGGTCGAAAACCTGACTGATGGGTTGTTATGACCATTTATGTATGTTTGTTATGTTAAGTTATCTCTTTATATCGTTTAGATTCTTTGAGGGACTTGTGGCGATGGCAGAGCATCTATTCCCACCTTCATTCACGTAACTTATACGGTTTGTTTAATTTTCAACTGTTATTATTATTCTGGGAACGGAATTATTGAAGTTGTTTTCACAATGGCCCGGCTTGAGTTCGCCGCACGATGGGTTATAAATAGTAAACCTCCCATAGATTTAAGGATAAGCAATATGTAAGTGTAAGTAGTTTCGGATAACTCAGCCGTTGCCTTTACATTAAAAAAATTTTCTTTGTGACCTCCTCTTTGAGAGAAAACCGTTAGCATGCAAAAACTTTTGTCGTATAGAGGCTTCATTAAACTGTAGATCTTGTCACTCATAGCTAAATTAATACTCACTAATAGTGAGCTGTCTTAATTGACAAGTACAGGTCCGCTAACCTAACCTAACCTAACCTAATAGTGAGCTATACCGCAATACTGACTAAAGTATTCTAATGGCCAATAAAATAAGTAAGTCTGTCTCTTATTTAGTGACTTATATAGGAAATGCTCCGCGTATTCGCTTGAGTCTGACCGTTATCGCAATTTGTCATCGGCCTTGAGCATAAAAATACGGACACCAATTACAACCTGACTCTTAAACTGATAAACTGGTCTCTTAAACTCATAAATTGCCTCAAGTCGCAATGGAAAGAATTTGAACATTTTAAATTATCAAAAGCAATATGGTTAAACTGCAGCGAAAATATTTAAATTATCTATTAATAATGGCCAAGGTGCATGCAACCGTTATGACAATTATTCAAATGGGTGCTGCTCATTTGCCAAATGGAATCCAGTCGACGAAAAGTAAAAAATTTTAAAAGCAAATTAAACGCCATATCATTAGGGCAGATGAAAATCTTTTTTGGTGATGTGAAAATCTATTAAAGCATCCGAGTTTCTCCACACGGCTAAACTGAAAATACGGACAACATATAACGTAAATGCCTACTTCGACCTCCAACTTCTGATAGCAGAAATAATATGTTAACACAAAGTCAATTGCCAAAAAGGAAGCTTGTAAAACAAGAAAAGGCTAGATACAAAATGTACCTATTGCAATAGAAGCAGAATGCTATGTTGGAAGGTACATACCACGTGTTTGTCGTCATGGCATATGAATAGAAATGTCTCCATAAAGGCAATGTCGTGATTGCTGGGGCGGATAAACTTTTATGCTGGCATGAACACTTTGTGTAGCTTTTTCTGGTCCTTAGTGAGACACCTGTCAATCAGACTGAATTCGTGCCATGTTTGAAGGTTTCAGCAGATTTGGATTCTACCTAAAAGACCTTTGGTTAGACATATTCTTTCAATAAATTCTGAAAGTGAGTGGCCTCTTCTCATTTTTTGCGGTATCAGAAGTAGTGCCCACCCAGTCTCCCGACGTGTGTATCCAGAGACCAGTGTTATGTTCTAAATATTATGACGTTTCTTAGCTAGTCTTGAGCTAGGTTTGGTTTAACGAACATTGTTATCTCCAAATGTTTCAGCTTCTCCAAGACAAAGTAGGTATTTAAGAAAGGTCTCCAGTCACCTGGAACTTACAGCGTTCATTTGAAACTATTAAGCTACTGTTAGGCAAACCTGGTACGTTTTCTAGATTAGAATTTAAATATTTAAAAATAGACCGTAAGGCAACTGCAATAATTGTGGAGGAGACATGATATTATGGCTAAAAGGCTTAAAACAATAATAGACTGTAACTTTTTCGAAGAATAGAATCTTCAAGGCTCAAAAAGTAGTGGACAGGCAAAGAACAAACGTTGAAGCAAACCGTGTAAGATGGATATGCTTTGTGAGAAACCACATATACTTCCAAGAGGTAAAGAGAGGGAAACATCTTTTTTCAAAATATCTACCCTTCGAATACTGCGTGTTTTTACCACACAATTATCTTCAAATCTAAAGTACTTGCTTACCAAATTAAGATAAATATGCACACATAACATGTGTTCATTTTCATACGTTTGAAATACGTTTTCTTTTGACAAACTCTAATCAAAAATGAGAAAAACTTCAATAAAATAAAAGTACAGAGGAAAAAGGAAAAATTTTTATCATCTTGGGAGAGAAAAAAAAGGAATTTTTTAATTTCATTTTTCTTTTGATCTTTATGTCTAAGGATTCTTTGCGTTTCGCTTTGCGTGTGAATGACTGACTATAAAACGAGTGCTAAAAATGCTTCTTTAAAATCTTAAAACAATATTTGCCAAGCAACATTCTTCCTTTTTTTTTCTTAGATCCGTTAAGAATATTTTCAATGCATTTTCCTTTTTTTAAATTTTCTTTTTATTTTCTTTTTATTTTCTTTTCATCAACACTTTTTCACTATTTTTTATAAGAACCTGGGAATATAAACGTAAAAATTTTTGTGCATTTTTTTTAACGTTGAACTAGACATCCTTTTATGCTGCTCACAAAAGTGTCGTCGTCGTCGTCATCGTTGATTGTAGTCGGTCGGTAGCTGTGTGTTAAAAGACATCAAGTCAACAGGAGTGACACGTCCATTTGCATGTCGGAATAACTGAAACCAAAAATGAAAAGTAAAATAATAATAAAAAAGGGAAAATAAAAAACAAAATCAGGAAAAATAATAAAAAAAGGACGGTCTTCTGATAATGCTACTCGAATTGTGTGAATGAAATCTGCATCTGGCTGGCATTGTGCTGGCATTCTATAAATTTTTAATAAATAAACAATAAAAACGAAAAACATTAAAACTTTTGAACGTTTGAAATTCATTTCAAAAAACTTTTCAGGATACTGAATGATAATAGAAAAATTCAAACCAACCTGCATTAGAATGCTAGAAATTGTTTTGAATATTTTTTGAAATTAAATTTAAGGTGAGTTTAAGGAATTTTTTTTAAGCAAAAGGAGTATGTAATTGTACTTCTGTACAATTATTGGTGCCTTCTGGTAGTTCAAGGTATACATTTCTGGCCATTTACTGAACTTTTCTTTACAACAAGGGCATATCGAGTCCCCACTATTAATTATAATGGCAATTTGAATGGTGCTGTCGTTTTACACTGCCTAAGCTGACTCCGGCTACTTCTTACTACTAGACCTTTGGCTGCAATGCAGTGTCCAGTTCACAGTTTGTCAACTAATTGGATATAGTTTCTTAGAAAACAAACTGATAGAAATTCTTCTTCAGCTTTCTTAGAGTGTTAGTTATGGAACTAATTTAACTCTTCCACTCCGTGCTTCTTTTTGGCGCAAAGGCATGGACACTTTTAAGCACTGATGCAGCAGTCTTGAGAGCTTTCGAAAAGTCTTACGAAAGAGAACTATGATTCAGTGCTGTACAGTTTCGCATTCGATCCAACAATTAGCTGTCTGAGCTCCTCAACGACATGGATGTTGTGCAGCGTATTTACATCCAGCGACTGCACTGGCTGGGCCATGTCGCTTGAATTGAGGAGGATGCTTCGGCGAGATGAGTATTTGATACGGGATTTGCAGCGAAGAGGACGTGTCCAACCTTGTTTGCGTTGAAAGGAACAAATAAGGAAGCCCTGTCATCGATTGCTAGGACCTACTATAGTGGGCGCAGAAGAACTGGAGTAGGCACCTGGAAGTATGTGTTAAGGGAGGCCGAAATCCATTAATCCGGATATTAATGGCCAATTAAGCAAGTTAGTTAGGTCGAATGACAGCCCTACAATTATCTTGATTGACGTTTTGTCATCTGTGCTTTCCCAACTGCGATGTAAGTATCCACCAGTCAGCTTGAAACTGTTCTATAAACTTAAATCTGATTGCGCGTAATCTGACTGTCCTCTTACTTTGCTGTTAAAACTTTTTATAGCACGAAATCATTGTTTTGTAGTCATGACCTGGCCCCACCTATTTATATTCTATTTCCATTTGTTAGGCTCTGCTTGAAGGTAATGTCAGGAAACTAAATTTTACAAGCTCTGCGTAAATTTTAGTGGCATGCCTAAAACAGTAGCCTGTCAGAGTAGCATTTGCACAGCAGATGGTGATGCAACTTAAGAGAAGTAGACATTCAATCTCTTTTTTATCCCCTTGAGGCCACAAAATTGAGCCTCCTTGTAAAACGACCGGATAACATACAGATTAACTGAGGTGTCGTATATTGTAAATTCTGTACCATGACTGCAATTTCCATCGAATAGGTATGCACTTAAACCCATAAAAGAGTTTCAATTGTATGATCTGAAATTTCTTTGTTAAATCCTCCGCATTTATTGAAGAGGACATATGTCGAGATGATGTTCTTTAGGAACTTGATTGTTGCTTTGCTGTCGTAGTAAATTAAAGGTTTTTCGAGCATTACTCCGCTTTTAATATGGTTAAGCATTCAATACGGAAATCTAATGTCACAATCCTTGATACGTATCCTAAAGCCTACTCTGTTAGAGTCAACTGTATGTACTTCAGAATTCCCATCAAAAGCCATTAGGCTCATTATAACAGAAGTCTTATTGCCACCAGCTTAGCCAATGAGTATAGAAAATAACGTCTTAGTTGAAGTGGATTATAAAGCACTAGTGATCAGCATAGCTGACAGTCTGCGCAGTCTATCTATCTGTGTGAACTGATGGTATTTACGTATCAAAATTGAGGATGACTTGAACAAAGCCAGCTCCTCACGCCACCCATTACGTGTGTGTCGATTTTATATCTTATTTACCTAATTGTTCATTACAACTCTTTTGTTAGGATTACGGCCTAGCTTTTCACCCTACCCATCTTGTTGTGTAAATTATATCCATGAACTCTGAACGAAAGATTTCTGAGAATATTTTCATGTCAATTTTATTTGCCCTCAGAGCTTTTGCCAGAACTTTACTGGGGGGAAGTCGCCGCAGAAGTATTTTATCATATTTCGTTTCGTTGGAGATGTCTATACTGGGCTATAAACCATGGCCGCACGTCTGATAAGCCAACACACTATCAGAGATTATCAATCGAATTCATTCCTTTCACATTATGTCGATTATGATGACCATAATCGTTCTGTAATGTTCGAAAAGTCCCATGTTTGATTAGCAATGTTTCCCGAATTGAAATTGAAAATTCGAAACCAATTTGTATCTGCACTTTCTCAAGCATGACTGATGGTTTAAAAAATTAATATTTTCCATCCACTACTGAACTAATAGTGAAATATTTTAACGCGGTACGAAAATAAGAAAATCTATGTACTGCCGTTTTGCTTTTACATCGTTAATCATTAAAATTATAAACAAAAGCTACAAAAACAAAACAATGAACTTGATTACAAATTATCGCACTGCTTAATATAACAACAAACAGCAGCATAAAAAAATGGTAAACAAGTAAAAAAATATACCAACAACACTACAATAATAAATGTAGACAACGATGCTTACATTTATAGAGATTTTAAGAAGGCGAAGTCATGAACGTTCATCAGACTGTTTACTCTGCCTTATAAAAGGCAAGGCAAAGCAGGCAACTGAGTGAGTGCAGTTCAGTAAGTTTTGGGTGAAGACGCGATGTGTTTGAAGAGAGTAATGGTGCTTTGAAGATCTCCGTTAGAAAGATCTGTCGAACAATTGTTTAGTGATTGTTATTGCTTATGGAAAGGATATGAACAGAGGAATAACAAAGGAAAGCAATTGTTGTTGTTTACATAAAGTTGTGAACATTGGCACACAGAATTAAGCGAATAATAAAGAATTTTTATTTTAATTTTATTTGCAATCTACGAGCTCCTACTTTAAACGTTTTTAAAAGATTGTTGCTGTTTCAGCACTATTTTCCCTCTATGCAGTACTTCCTGAATAACAACAAAATGTTTATTACAATCCATGTGTCAGCAAATATTATGGCAGATTTTAATTTATGGGCTTCCGTGTATTGTTATTAAAAAAAAAGAAAATCAATATTTTACAACTGCTTTCCTGCAATATAATGTTTTTTTATTTGTTTTTTGGTAAATAGAATAACCTTCCTCCCGCAATAATGGTAATAAAAACGTGCATTTCAATTAAACTGAATGCGTGCGAAATATTTTTAATAAATTTAAATTTCATCGTTTCTTTTTGCGTTTTTTTTTTGTCGTCCAAATAGTTTTAATGGCATAAAGTATCGTTTACTTTTTCATGTAGATTTCCAATCAATTAAATTTAAATCAATATTTATATGTGTTATGTGGTGGCAGTTTTTTTAAATGTCACATAATTGTTAAACAATTCAAATAATTTTTTGCCTTTTTTCACTCCAATGGCAGTTTAATCCTTTTATTCCCTTTTAAATGTTTTTAAAATGGGGTGAACATTTTTAATAAATAGTGTTAAGCGCATATAATATATCATCTCATCTACACGTAAAGACCGGCTGGCTTTTGTTAGAATTATTAAAGGTTTAAGACCCGGAAAAAGTAATGAAATTGATTAAAAAAAAGCACTTCAACTCGTGCAATCAATTGAAAATAAAATTTAATTTTTAAGCCTGTGAAATTATAATTGACAGAAGAATAGTAAAAAAAACGTTTTTGTTTGAATTAAATTTAATCGAAGAGAAAATAATTCACAATACATTTAAAAAAATTTTAAATTTTAATTTGATTTGATCCTGCATGAAGCAGCAATAATCAGTCTAGTATTACTTACTCACCAGACTACTGTGACCACCCTACTCTTATACTACTTGATATATTTTTGAATTTATGAACCAGGCTATTAAGTCGCCAGCGGCAATTAAGTAGTCTAGTCGCCGTAGTCTAGTACGTAGTGTGTTGGCTTATTAGACGTGATACAACGGTTCAAACCACAGGTCACACATCTCCAACGAAACGAAATATAAAAAAATATTTCTTCGACGAGTTAATTTCTGCAGATTTCTGGCAAAATTACTGAGAGTAAATATAAAATTGCCATAAAAAAGTTCCTCGAAAATCGATCGTTCTGAGGCGATTTTAAACAATAGGTCTCGCCACTCATGTGTAAAATTAATATACACAACATAAGTGGTGTGAGAAACTAGGTCGTAATCCCGCCTTAAGGGTCATAATGACCAATTATGTATGTACGAGTATCTATGTAATGGGCTCGATTATAGTGTCAATTCAAAATATTGGTCATTACAGCCCTTCAGTTAATGTTGTGTTGTGTTAATTTTATAGAATACCGGCGGCACCTACAGTTTAAAGACAGATTTTATGGAGAAACTATTTCAGGGCAATTTTATTTACTCTCAGAGTTTTTGCCAGAAATCTGGTGAAAGGAAGTCGCCGAAGAAATATTGTTTTTTACTTCGTTTTGTCGGAAATGTCTGACTTGAGGTATATATCGTATGAACCCCACGTCTAATAAGCCAACATACTACCTACTAGACTACGGCTACTGCATTTGTTTTCACTTGTAGGTAATGTGAACTATCTACCTAGAACATCCGATTTGACCCTATATTCTTCTTCTTGTGGGGTCGCAGGTGTATGCGAATAAGTCACAAATGACAGCGGTCCTCAAACCTATGACATAGTTAAAGTCAGACAGATTTACACACCAGGGTATTGGAAATTTAGACATTTCGGATGCACTCAATTCAGAGAAGCGGTGCCGGACATTTGAACGATGTTATATTTTACAAGAAGTCGCCATTGTCAGGAGGTAGTGTGTTGGCTTATTAGACGAGAGCTCGTGTTTCAAACCTTAGCTTATACGTCTCGAATAAAAACGGAATATAAAAATATAATTCAGCGGCAACTTCCCAATAGTCTTCTGGAAAACTCTGTGCCTAAAATAAATATTGAAAGGTTGTTCGGAATCGACTTTAAACTGTAGGCCCCGCCACACATGAGTAAAATCAAGACAAAACAATGTTAACTATCTTACAATGAAGTCACCGTAATTTAGTAGGTAGTGTTAGCTTATTAGATGTATGTAAGGCCAGGTCAGACATCTCGATTAAATCAAAATATAAAAAAATATTTCTTTGCCAACTTCCGCTCAATAGACTTCTCACAAAAATTCTGAGAGTAAATAAAAGTTGCCATGAAAAGTGTCTTAAAACAATCTGTCGTTCGGAGTTGAACTTAAAATTTAGAATGAAATTAACACACACACACATGTGTGTTGTGAGAACTAGGTTGTAATCCGGACTAAGGAAGAAAAGAAAGAAGAAAGAAAAGAAGAAACATTTTTTTATTTATATTTGAAAATTGAAGGTGGGAAGAACTTAATAAAAGACCTGGCAGTTTTAACAAGGTCGGCATTATCAACTGCCATTGTTTTGAAGTCGTAGTGGTCTCATAAATAGTATGTTGGCTTATAAGACGTAAGGCCCTAGTTTAAACCCCAGGTCAGACATCAAAACGAAAATATCAAAAAATATTTTTTAGGCGACATTCTCTCAGCAGATTTCTGGCAAAAAATCTGAGAGTAATGTAAAATTGCCATGAAAAATTTCTCAAAAATTTGTTTTTCGGAATCTACTTTAAACTGTAGGTCCCGCCGCTCATGTATAAGATTAACACACACGATATGAGTGGTGTGAGAAACGAGATCGTAATCCTGACTGAAGGGTTATAATGATCAATTATGTATGCATAGTTTGGAAATATATATATAATATTTAGAGACTGTATATCATATCGTATTTCAATGCCTCTTATAATCACTACGGCTATATCTGGTAAGTTTCTGAGTGCACTTGAATAAAAATACTTAAATCCTACAATACAACAATCAATGTTTGAATAGATAAGAAGATGATTCAGTTCTTCGTTTCTACAAACAATAACAATAATTTTTCTAATAATTACCAGAGCTTCTAATACAATGTTTTAGTTTTCCATTTGCAACCCAGTGTTCAATTTAGTTTTGCAGTTACTAATGTACTCTTATTAAATTTTGACATTTTATTTGTGTACGTAACTATTTCCATTTAATTTATTGAACTTAATAACAAGAAAACAAACAAACAAACAAAAAAAAAAGAAGAAGAAAGAAGTGAATTACCGTAAGATTACTATGACCTTGTTACAACAAATGCAATTACAAACTCAATTTGGTTTAACATTCACATTTCATGTCGAATTTTACTTATACTTACGGCAGGGAAAACCATTTGCCAGAACCCATTACCATTACATAACTGTGTCAACATTTACACTCATACACTAACACTACACCACTCACCATTTTAAATATGAATGCAATTAAAGCAGGAGCACTTCCTCATCAACATCAGTATAAACATCATTATTGTCATCATTATTGTCATGATTGTCTGTATGTAAGTAAGTAAGTATCGTAAGTACCTAAAAGTGCACAGATTGCTTTTCATTATTTTAATAATTTGAGATGTCGTTTCTATTTCCTTTGCATTTTCATTTTTCAGGTGCTTGAAAATTTGAATTATTTGCTTTGCACGAGTGTGCTAAAAACATGCCAGCCAGGAAACCGGGTTTGGTTTGGTTTGGGGAGAAAAAGGGTATTTTATACGTACTTTTATTAAAATGTTTCACTAGAATGGTGTTACATAAGATTTTATTTATTTTTTAGGGGAAGAAAAAATTATTTGTTTTTAGTTTTGAATTAGAATTTATCGCTTTAATGTCAGACATCTTGTCTAGTATTAGTCGTCTTGTTGTGTCTGCTCCTGCATCTGGTGGCAAGTAAATCACAGCACCCTGTATATTTCTTTTTTGTTGCCATTTCCTTATTGAATTTTTTTTTATTTTATATGGCATCCTCTTTACATATTTAAACATTTTCGTGGTAAATGTATTTTAATATAAAACAACAATAATAACATTTTAAAATTATCATAATGGTAAAATTGTAAATTAAATAAAAGAAAATAAAATAAATTTTCTACTGTTGAGACAGCTTGAGTCTGCTTGAAGACACCCTAAGTCTCAGTTTACTTGCTGCATTCGTTGGATTTAAAGTTGCATTCGTCTAGTACGTAGTGTGCCAGCTTGTTAGACATAAGACCAAGGTTCAAACACCAGGTCAGACATTTCAAACAAAACGACATATGAGCAAATATTTCTTCGGCGACTTCCTCTCAGTAGATTTTTGCAAAAACTCTGACAGTAAATAAAAGTCAGTCATACAAAAGTCAACTAAAAAATTGCTTAAGAGTGAATGGCGGCAAATATCAACATTACAAACTGGAATTTTGAATTGACTCTGAGTTCGTATTGGGGATACCTACACTTTTGCGATGCAGAAATAAGGAGTCATCAAAAACGTTTCCTTATTTTTCTTTTCCTCACTCAAGGAAGGATTGTAATAACCAATTATTAATGTATTTATTTCCATCTAATTACGCAAAGATGAGTGTAGCCAAATTAAATCTAAGTCGATACAATTTTACCAAATTCGAGAATATGGAGAAAGATTTTAAAACTCCAGTCAACTATTCAAGCATCATCTCCCTTTTTTCCCAATATCAGGTGGGCCACATATCGGTTTAAATTTGAACCATCGATTATTTCGAATCTGACAATATTTATGTCATTCTCTTTTGTCACAAAATTCAGTATGTTATCTCCACTGAAAGTAATGAAGACCTGGGACCATATTCAGGCCAATTTGGCTTTACTGGGTACATATTTGATGGACGGTACACAAACAGGATGCCATTGTCGACTGATAGACAGAGTACGCTGGCAGTCAGCTGTTCTGATTACCTCACAACCCTCTGTTACACTTCCACTAAAGCATTATTTAATACCATTAACTGAAACCCCTCCGACCGTCCATTAAGACTAAGGGCTGATTTGGTGGCAGTAACTCAATGTAGTGAAATCCTGGTCCAATTTGGATTATAAACAAGCTGCTATTCTGACAAGACAAAGACACTTTCGGGTAGATTTTTTAGTTCCTTATACCTTCCTGAATAGAACATTCTATTCGAGTATTCCAACTAGAGAATCGGAGGTTCCCAATGGGACCCTTGAAATTAACACTGATGGCTCGAAGATGAGTGTCATGGTGGACTGTAATATATTCGTTGAGGGTTCTAACACAGAACTTTTTTGTAGGCTAACTGGCCACTGCAGCGGTTTTCCAAGTTGACTTCATTGCAATTCTCAAAATCTCTCAAAATCTCTTGATTTGCTGGAATAGGCAGGCTGCAATTATGTGTCTAACGAACATAGTTTCAATGTCCGTCCTTGTCCAAGAATGCCCAGGATTTCTTAAAGAAATTTCAAATCAATCAAAGGTAACTCCTATACACAGGAATATCGTTGGTTATTGCATTGCTGATGTGATAGCCAGGGCCAGTACGAAGCTAGCAGTCTCTGACACGTTACAGGGTTGGGTATTCCCATTGTTTTGATTAATTTGGATATTGTCTACTTGTTTTAGGCGGAGGCTTAATCTTAATCTAATTGCCAGATTCTGCTGGTCACGTATGGACAAGAAGAGGACAGGCTTACATCTGTTTTTAAATCGCATGGCCATCCATCTCACAATATCGACTCTTGGGGGCCATTGTTCTTTTGGTAGGCATGCCAAAAAACTGCAACTAATTCTGCAGGAACTGTGTGCCTGAGGAGGTGGAAGAGATTTTCTCTCACTTTATTTGTCAGTGTGGTGCTCTTGTCATAAAAAGGCAGAGGTTTGTGACCTCTCATTTGCTGACATCGTTAAACCAGCTCTCTAATATAAAGATTGCTGTAATAGCAAGATTTACTTAGGACTTGGGATTGGTTTTCTCTTGGGATTGGTTGACCCCGGAGTAGAATTAATTGTGGGCCTCAATGCTGGCCCCAGTGGTATCTCCTCCTTCGAGGAGGTCCACCACCTAACCTGATCAAGTCTCATAATGGACTCAGTTAACCCCCCTATAATGGGTGTGTTACATGAAGCATGATTTGAAGTTCGTAGTCAATAGCAATACTGCTTGTCGATCGTGTTGGAGAATGTTTCTGTTTCGTGAAATTTAAATTTAATTTTTGGATACCAATTAGTAGTTGCGTGTTACTTTTGGATAATTGTAGTCATAAAATGGCTTTGTACGCCATCTGCTTTTTCCAAGAGTTTGGACATGAGCGTGGATGGTTGGGATTTTGCCTAAAAATCTCTACATTTACTTGAATGGTCAGAAGGCGATTAAGATCCTAAAGAACGTCTCCTTGTCTCGTCCATCCATATCGAGGATTCATCAGAAAAATTTCTTATGAAACATGAATTGACCAGGGCCAATATTGGAAGAGGATTATAAAACTTCTTTCCTTGTGACATTATAAACATCAACACTAATGCAATATGCTCTTAATCCTTAGGGTATCATGCTGTATAAAAAGAGAAAATCCGTAAAGAATTAAAGGTAAAAGCATGACTGCAACAGACGCTAAATGTAATAATTGTGGTTGACTCTGTGGTTGGCTGGTTACCTGCTTTGCACTACTCCTACAGCACACAAGTGCCTGCATAAACTCATGCACTCATGGGGACGGGCAGGCATACAAGAAAAATAATTATTTTGAGAAACGCCAGCCACACGTAAATATATGCGCGTTTTAAGCCAAAAATGAAGGTGACTTCCTGCTATAAGAGGATTTTAAAACCAGACTGGCAGGCAGCAGTTTTTAATTTACATTTTTCATGTTTTTTTCCACCATATGGTCGGTCTAAAAGGTGTTAAAGGTTGTATAATATTATACGTAATAATAGTGCATTAATAATGCTGGGATTTACGTTTAAAATGTGCAGTCGCTGAAAATATTTCATTTCAAAGCATAAAACCTTATACGTGGAATTAAAATTTATGTGAACATATTTACAAAATTACACAAACACTTACAATAGATACGTATATAAACAGTTATAAGCTTCAACTGAAGCAAAATGCAGCTATTGATGCGTTCTAGCTGAACTCTTTAGATTTCTAAATTCAACACCCCTTTAAACCAGTTAAAGTTTGAGACCCCTTGCTACTCGTTACTTATATACCGTTATTCTAAACAGAGCCTAATGAAACAGAATGCCAAAAACTGTTCCAAATTCTCAGAAAATGTATACCAATGGTTCTAAGATGTAAACTAAGAACATCGATATCGTACACTTGTGAGGACTTCTAGATTACTGGACTCTATTACTATATGCTTTGAAATAAAATGCTTTGTTTGGACCTACAGGCTGCCATAAAGTATTTAATAAACGCCTGAATTTATTCATGAATGTTGTGTACTTCTCTGGGGAAATGTTAGATACTTTTAAAGTGTCGATCCTTTTGGTTCGTAGGTTGAGGAGCAGAAACTGTATTGTGAACATATTAATAGGAACGAATGCCAAACTAAGTAGCTGCCTCTACAGTTACAACTTATAGGATGAAGCAGATATTCTATGTTGAGCTGTTCAAATTTTAGTCCATGAAGTCACCGTAGCCAAGTAAAAAATGTATTGGCTTAGTAAACAAGAGTCCATGGTTCAAACCCCAGCTCAGATATTTCAAACAAAATGAAACATGAAAAGAAAAATTCTTTCAGCAAACTTCTGGCAAAAACGAAGAGAGTAAAGTAATTTGAAATTTGATAGTTTTTCAAATCTGTAGTTCTGAGTCAACGTTATTGTAGGATCAACACACATGGATGCAATTACTTACTTACTTACTTAATTGTCCATTAACAACCCGATTAACGGAATTCGGCCTGCCGCAACACATCCTTCCAGGCGCCTATGTTTCTTGCGCGCCTACGCCAGTTGATCACAGCAATCGATGACAGGGCATCCTCGATTTGGTCCTTCCAACGCATACAAGGTCATCCTCTTCGACAGGGCCGATCCAGCGCAGCCCCTGGACATTAATACGTTGCACAACGTCTATGTTGTTGAGGAGCTCATACAGCTCACTGTTGGATCGGATGCGGAAATCATCGTCAACTCGCACTGGACCGAAGATCTTACGTAGGACTTCTTTTTCGAATACTCTTAAGGCTGCCGCATCAGTGCTTAATAGAGTCCGTGCCTCTGCGTCATAAAGAAGCACGGATAGGATGAGCGTCTTGTAGAGTGTTAGTTTTTTCGTACGAGAGAGATCTCTGCTACTCAATTGCCTATTGAGACCACAATAGCACCTATTGGCAAGAGTGATCCTGCGCTTGATCTCCAGACTGACATCATTTTTGGTGGTAACGGCGGAGCCAAGATAAATAAATTCTTTGACTGTTTCAAAAGTATAATTATCGTCCGTAATCTGAGAATCAATACGCCGCACGTCTCTACTTGTCGATAACATGTGCTTTGTTTTGCCTTCATTTACTGCCAAACCTATCTTAGTAGACTCCCGTTCGATAGCACTAAAGCAGCAGTAACATCTCGCTTGGGACGTCCTATGATGTCAATGTCGTCAGCGTACGTAAGCAACTGGACACTTTTTTTGAAAAATAGTGCCATTGCGATGCACTCCCGCATTTCGCAGAACACTCTCCATGACGATGTTGATGAGGTCGCATGATAAGGGATCGCCTTGTCTGAAATATCGCACGGTATCAAAAGGTTCGAAGAAGTCCGTTTCTACCTTGTTGGCGCTGCAGGAATTGCTCAACGTCATTCTGTATAGCCCTATCAGCTTCGCAGGTATACCGAGCTCAAACATCACGGCAAGAACTTATGGGGCTATCGAAGGCTGCCTTATAGTCGACAAAAAGATGGTGTGTGTCGACTTGTTTTTCGTGGGTCTTTTCCAGGATTTAGCATAGTGTGAAGATCTGGTCAATGGTGGACTTGCCAGGTCTGAAGCCGCACTGATAAGGTCCAATCAGTTTTTTGACGAGTGGCTTCAGTAGTTCACACAATACGCCTATAAGAACCTGATATGCGATAGGGAGAAGGCTTATAACCAAAATAACTTGTTTTTCCTCTCACCTGCATATTCACAGGTAGGTAGACATCCCTCAAGTAATGTGTCACTCTCAATCACTCGTTCTAAGGAGAATGAGTGTAATTTGTATAATACGCGTAGATGGACACTGTCGTTTATTTGATAAGATTTTGTTTATTAAGACCTCTGTCGCTTATGATATCGAATTCTTAAGACAAACAAAATTTTGTTCCTTGAAAAGAGGCTCAAGAAATGTGTATGGCTAGCTATCTCATTTTATCAAATAAAAAATGTTAAAATGAGGACCAATTTATGAGTTTGCTTTGGAATGAACTTTCGAAGATTTTAGCTACTGAATCACTGAAACAAATTGCATAACTTATACTACTTATTTGCTCTGTTGGCCAGTACAACCCTTTAGTCGACATACAGACCCTACGCTACTCATGTTCTACGCTGGGGACCTTCAATTTAATTTCGACTCCGAACGGCAGATTTAAGAAGATTTTTCATTTATTTTTCATTTACCTCAAAGCTATTGACAGAAGAATGCTTTGTTGTTATATATTTTGCAAGTTTTTAGATGGGAGTTTAAATTCACTGGCCCTCGTCTAGTAAGCGAAACACTCTAGGTTTCATCGATCAACAATTAACGACAACAACAATAAAAAAATCTTATAACTCTCTCAAGTCTTTCAGTAGTAGCTGGGCAGCTACCATCATTCAAACTCGTTTGCTCGGTTACGCATTAAAGGGATAAATATGAGGTATAGCAACAGGGACTTTCAAACTTTGATACTTGCTAGTGGCCATTTTGTTAAAGCTATATTTGTCAAATTAGGCTCCATTTATTCAATCTATTTTGCCAAATCACTTTGCACGACCATACGACAACGACTTGTATTCGCAAAATGGCTTCTGGAGAAGTTGGCAAATGACCCCTAATTTTCATCGAAAAATCATTTTCAGCGATGAAGTCCATTTCTAGACATATAGATACGTGAATAAACAAGATTGTTGAATTTGAAACGTTAGCAATTCACATGAGATCCAAGAGCGTTCAATACATTGTGAAAAAGAATTGGTTTGATGTGGATTTTATGCTGGCGGATCAAAACTATTTCTTTGAAAATGAAGTCATCAGACCGTGACTGTCAATGGAGAACACTATAGGTCGATGATTACCAAAATCTTTTGCTCCGAAATGAATTATTTAGGCTTAAACGACATGGTTACTACAGGATGCTACACACCAAACTGATCAAGGCTGCTGGCATATTCTCCACAACCGTTTTAAGGGCATGGTCATATCACTTGGAAGTGATGTGAACTGATCACTGAGATCGTGTGATTTGCCTACATTAAGTCTAATGTAAGAAAAATTCTTTTTTTGTAGGGCTTTCTTGAGTCTCAGTTGTGAAGACATATACATACATATTTATATATATATATTTATATATTTATACATCATTACAACAGAATTACAACCGTAATTCTCATATCACTTATTCAGTGTGTGTTAATTTTATACATGTTTTGCGGGCCCTACTTCGCACGGCAGATATTCGAGAAACTTTTCAAGACAATTATATTTACTCTCAGAGTTTTTGCCAGAAATCTGCTGATTGTAAGTCGCCGAAGAAATATTTGTTCATATTTCGTTTTGTTGGAGATGCCTGAGGCTTAAACCGGGGCCTCACGTCTAATAGTCCAAACACTACCTATTCAATTGTATGCAATCGTCAAAGCTCATGCCATCGGTTAAAATTATTCTGATGCGAGCGCCAGAGTCTTGGAGTATTGGACATTTCGAATGTGAACTGCCCAGAGAAGCTGTTGCAGAAAGTTGAACGACGTTATTTTCGACACATTGTGGCACCAATAGGCTTTAAAATGGATTAAAAATATTAATGATAAATCGAACACACACTTTCTTTAATTTAAAAATAGGAAGCGCTTAAAAAAGACCGTATATTTGTACCAAGAATGATAAGTGATTTCTTTAATAATCATCACATACGCCACTATCCCGAGTTTTGTAAAAATCTATTATGAAAGGAAAGGTAAATCATATGAACTGCAACTCCAATATCTTTTCATACCATAATCATCCATTCTTTTATGCTCATAAATATCGATACATATGTACATTTTAAGGACTACAATGTGCCTAAAGAGATTATTAGGATTTAAAAACTATTTACGCTTTATAAACGATTTTTTCGATTTTTCAACTTATTTTTGTTTGTTATTGTGAAAACCAATAGCCTTCTAATTGGACAATTCTATGCGAAATTACCAACAAAAAAAAACGGAAAAAAATCTGTGATAATTATAAAAGCAAATCTATAAACCAAATATGTACACTTATATACTAAAACGTTGGTATTATTTGCATATTAAACAATATTTATTTAAATATACATACACATACATATTCACAACTTGGCATGTTCATACATGGCTATACAAAATAAAAAATTACAAAAAAAAAAACAAAGAAAAAAAAATTATAAATAATATAAATTTTTTCTTCCGCATGCCTGATATGAAACATAAAAAAATTTATTCAGTTTTGAAAATTGCTTCAGCATAGTCATGGGCAAATGACTGAAAATGTTCAACAACAATTTAGACATTCAAAGTGATTGAAATATAAAACGAAAAATGATATTCCATTGCAAACCATTGAAAATTATTAGGTTAGGTAGACGATAACAAAATTAAATCCTATCTGCCGCCGTTGTTTCAATGTTGAGCTCTTTTTACTATAGGTTTAGTATTGCTCAGACGTCCTCATGGTTCTGATAGCCTTATAGAGATATATCGCTGAATTATGAATGTCTCCCGTCTCTCCTTCTTCAGTCAGGATTATGACGTAGCTTCTCCTACCACTTATGTTGTGTGTGCTAATCTAATAAAAGAGTGGCGGAACCTACAATTTAAAGTCGAATCCGAATCACAGATTTTTGAATAGCTTTTCATGGAAATTTTATTTACTCTCAGAGTTTTTGCTAGAAACCTACTAAGATTTTTGAGTTTACAAGATTAGTAAAATAGCAGAACCAAGTAAAAAGAATACATCCTTTCCGTAACGAAGTCTGATGGTTCTTGAAAAATTAAAAAAAACCTAAAGAGCCATACGACTATCAAATTTCCTTTCGTATTTTCTTTCTTCTTGTGTTGGCTTACTAGATATGAGATCATGTTGCAAACCTCAGGTCGGACATCTCCAACGAAACTAAATATGAAAAAAGATAAAGGGTGGACCATTTAAAAGTTTAAATTTAAAAATGCAATGAAACAAAAACGGTATGAAATTTTCCCAAATTTATTTTTTGTCGTGAAGTACAATTGTTCCGATTAGAAATGAAATATTCTTTCATTCATATGGCTGTCGCGACTGCCCTCACAATACCTCACTCGATTGGACCAATTTTCGGGCACTTTTTCGAGTATATTGGGTCGTGTCTCGGCAGTGGCATCACGAATGTTGGCCTTCAAATGCTCAATTGTCTCTGGTTTGTCAGCATAACACTTTTCCTTAACGGCGCCCAACAGAAAATAGTCCAACAGTGTCAAATCGCAGACGGCTAATCGACATCACCATTTCGACTAATTAAACGGCCATCAAACGTTTGATGCAATAAATCGATTGTGGCATGGGACGTGTGGCAATTTGCACCATCGTGTTGAAAGCAAACATCATTCACATCAATACCCTGAAGAGCGGTTACAAGAAAATTGATTATCGTGGTGCGATAAGTATCACCATTGACCGTAATGGTTGCGCCTCCCTCACTTTCAAAGAAATATGGGCCAATGATGTCTCCGCTCCACAAGCCGCACCAAACAGTCACTCAGAATGGGTTCATTGACTTTCGGAAGACCACATACTCGTTTTCTGAGCTCCAAATGCGGCAATTTTGCTTATGAACATACCCACCAAAATGAAAATGAGCTTCGTCCGCAAAGATGATTTTTTTTTTGGCAAAATCGTATTCATCGCGCATGTAAGCGCATGGTCTTCAACTCTTGACTCAATTAAACTTTCTAAGGCGTCAAACCACGAACTTCTCGCAAACTTCGACGTAAACTATCTATTGAAAAAGCTCCGAAAACTGTTTTATTTCTCCGAAACTGCCTGTAATCTAATTTATTCTTATTTGACGAACAGATTTCAGAAGGTTCATTTCAATGGCAATGTTTCGGATCCACTTACTATTAGTAGAGGTGTTCCCCAGGGGTCTATACTTGGACCTTTGCTGTTTTGCATGTACATAAATGATCTACCTGATGTTTTGGTTAACTGTAATGTTCACATGTATGCTGACGATGTGCAGCTTTACACATATACTCCAAGGGAGAATATTTATTCTTGTTTGGACTACATTAATCGTGACTTAGCAAGGATTGATGGATGGGCCTCGGCCAATGGACTATGTATCAATCCTTCTAAGTCTAAATGTATTACACTTTCGAGAACAAACGGATCATTTGTCATACCTGAATTGAGTATCAGGGGAAATAAAATTGAATTTGTCAGGTCGGCTACTAATCTGGGTATTGTCTTTAATGACAAATTATCGTGGTCTACCCATATAAGTGTCATTGTTGGCAGAATTTATGGCATGCTTCGAAATTTGTGGGCTGTCATTGATTCAACTCCTTTTGTCATTCGTATGCAACTTGCTAAAACTTACTTGATTCCGGTACTTTTATATGGATGTGAGATATACGCAAATTGCAGTTATGATGACAACCAGAAACTTAACCTGGCGTACAATAACATAGCCAGGTATGTTTTCCTTAAGGGGCGTCGGGATCACATTTCTCATTTAGCTTACCTGATTCTTGGTATCAAATTTGATAATCTCCTGAAAATTAGATGCCTCCTTCTACTTCATAAAATAATTTACACGAAACAGCCGAAGTATCTATATTGTAAAATTAAGTTTGCCAGATCCCACCGGGGTGTGGGGATTATACAGCAACGATTCAGGACTCTTCTGTCTCAGCGACAGTTCTTTATACACACCATTAGTCTTTGGAATTCCTTACCAAATAACATCCAAAATCTGGGCAATGCAAACGCGTTCAAAAAGGAGTTATTTAAATTATTTTCATAATTAAAATTTTACTCTCATATTTGTAAATTTTGTGATTTAATTTTTTAGGTCATCATTATTATTGTTATTATTATTATTATAATTATTATTATTATTCTTATTATTATTATTATTATTATTATTATTATTATTATTATTATTATTATTATTATTATTATTATTATTATTATTATTATTATTTTTATACTTTACCTTCTTAATTTAATTTAATATTTATATACATAAATTAACTTTCTCTAATTTTTTATATTTAATTAATGTTAATTTTTTATACCTTATTGATTGTAAACATAGCACTGTCACTTATAAGATTTAGTATCTTGTTGTGCTATGTAGATCATTAAAAAAAAAAAAAAAAAAAAAAAAAAAAAAAAACTGGTGCGTAAAATATTCAATTCTTGAGAAAGATGACGAGTTAGTGTTGATGAATTCTCAAGCAAACTCTCAGCCACAGCTTCGATGTACGGGTGTACGCACTGTACGAGCACGCTTACGGCTTGGTGCATCAACAATGAAACCAGTTTCACGAACTTTAGCAATAAACTTGTGTATACCGGGCACTGTTTGTCCTTCTCTGCTATCAAATTTTGTACGACATTTTCGTGCAATTTACGTTTCTTTTTCTTTGTTTTGGAAATAAATTTCCAATAAATCCCAACGTTGCTCAAGCGTAAATCGATTCATTACGTTCAGTGGATATAATCTACTGAATTTTGGACATAATAAGTATTGCCAGATTCGAAGTAACCAATGATTTAAATTTAAACCAATGGAAGGCCCACACGATATTTTATACATGGATTTATTGCAATTTTCTAATGATAACAGCAAAAAAAACAAAATTGGTCATTAAAGTTTTTGTCACGCTTTCATCACTATTCATCAAGTATTACATAAATAATCTGCATTTATATGAATAACACATATTTATTCTACCATTGTATTTTGCAACAATATGGGAAAAAAGAGAAGAAAAAGAATAAAATATGAATACATAATAAAATAGAAATGAAAAAAATGTGTTAAAAATAAAAACTAGAAAAGAATCATGAATTGTAATCACAATGTTGATAGGAGCTCCACAAAAAAAAAGGAAAAAAATATATTTTCTATGCATTTTAAATAAATACTAACGCCCTGCCCTATACAATATGATAATACCTCTGTAGCAGGTTTTAAATTTTTGTGTTGAATAATATTTAATAACGTATTGCTAATAATAGCGAACAATTTTGAAGAGAATTCTATGATTATACGAAATTTCTCATTGTATGATTTGAAATGCATGAATAAAACTAGAATTTAAAAATAATTTTGGTTTAAAGCGGTCAAAAGATATCCTACATAGCTAAGTAGTTTCTTTTTTTGCTTTAGAAGAAATAAGTCCTTAAAAGCCTATCTCTCCAACAACAATTTCCCGAGAAATTATGAAGTCGTTGGCTTATTAGACATAAGGCCACTGTTCAAATCCCAGGTCAGGCATCTCCAACTAAACGAAATCTGGCAAAAATATTTCTTTGGCGAATTCTCTCAGCAGATTTCTGGCAAAAACTCTCAGAGTAAATAAAATTTGCCATGAAAGTTTTTCAAAGATCTGTCATTCGGAGTCGACTTTAAACTTTAGGTCTCACCACTTATTTATAAAATTAACACAGACAATGTAAGTGTTGTAAGAAGCTAGGTCGTAGTCCTGACAAAAGTTGGCTTTATGACCAATTATGTATGTACGTGTATTTTATCCGTTTTAAAGACTTATTGATGCCATTATGTATGGAGTACAAAATCTCACAAATGTCCTCCACGGTTTCGCTAGGTGTGGCTCATTCGAAATATCGAATTTTCTATGATTCTGACTCATAAAACAGGAATTTGAGTGTGGGTTTGTGTCAACGGATGACATTGTTTAAAATGTGCAGTGTATTGCGCTGCAAGATGTCACGATAATTCTACGTTGATTGAAGTTGACCGTGAGTTTGTAAGGCCTTGTAGATACGATTTTCATGGTCCAAACTGCAGCTAATACAGTGTAAGGTAGAGTATGTTTATTGCGTTAATTACCATGGGTTTAATTTTTGTTTGTTTTTCTAGCCTCTTCGCTGTAGCCTATACTTTCCTTAGGTTTGAGGTCGCCGTAGTCTAGTACGTAATGTGTTGGCTTATTAGACGTAAAACCACGGCGGAAAACCTAGGTCAGACATCTCCCCACCAAAACGAAATATGAAAAAATATTTCGTCGGCAACTGCTTCTCATGTATAAAATGAAGTGGTGTGAAAAGCTAGGTCACAATCCTGACTGAAGAGAGAAGAGACCAATTATGTTATGTATGAACCTTAGTTGAAGTCGCCGTAGTCGAGTAGATAGTGTGTTGGCTTATTAGACGTGAGCCTTCGGCTCAAACCCGAGGTCAGGCATCGTGAACTGAACGGAATATGAACACATATTTTTTCGGCGACTTCCTCTCAGCAGATTTCTGGCAAAAACTCTGAAAGTAGATAAAATTGCCATGAAAAGTTTCTCAAAAATTTGTCGTTCGGAATCGACCTTAAAACTGTGGGTCCTACCATTCATGTACGAAATTAACGCACACATCATAAGTGATGTGAGAAACTAGGTCGTAATCCTGACTAAAGGTTTGTAATGACCAATTATGTAGGTATGTATATAATATATCAAAAACGGTTGGAAATTTTGCCACATTTATTTTTTTTGTGGTGAAGGCCAAATGTTCTGAATAGAAATGGAATATGATTTCATTAAAATGGCTGCAGCGGCTGGTCTCACAGTATCTCATTATATCATATATATTATAAAAATTGTGCTGCAACGAACACAATCCTGATTAATTAATAATTTTCCAATGCGGCAATGGACTCCTTTGATGAATTCCGGCATTCGCACATTCGGCACTGTTTGTAGTATCATAGTGCACAATGCGGCACATTACGTGTCTGTTCAACGATGCAACTGGTGATATGAGTCTTTCCAGTATTCTCCTGTAAGGAAGTACATCGTTTAGACAGAATATTTATGGTAGGCAATATCTTTTCAAAGGCAACGAATATCAACGCCAGTCAACTGTGTGCTCTGTACCTTTAACTTTGATGTTAATTATTGCGTGATACTGTCAATGACCTCACTAAAAAGAAAACACGATAATGGAGACCCTTGACGAACTCCGGTCATTTTCCTTCTATCTTAGTAAACAATGCCGCACATTGCGTTCAGTGATACATATAGTGATAAGAGTGTTTCCGGTATTCCCCTGCAACGAAGTACATTCATTAGACAGAATGTTTGTGGTATGGAACATCTTCTCAAACGTGAAAATCAAGTAAAATGCAGATCACTACTCTGTCGCGTGTTCTGTGATTACGTTTATAAGGTTTATGCAATCCTCTTCAGGTTTTGCAACATGTTCATAAAAGCATATGTTGTATGCGCTAGTGTTTATCTGTAAGTGGCGGGACCTACAGTTTAAAGTCGACTCCGAACGACAGATTTTTGAAAAACTTTTCAAGGCAATTTTATTTACTCTCAGAGTTTTTGTCAGAAATCCGCTGAGAGAAAGTTGCCGAAGAAATATTTCTTTATATTTTCGTTTTGATGTCTGCCCTGAGGTTTGAACCGTAGTTTTACGTCTAATAAGCCAACACACTACCTACTAAACTACGGTGACTTCAATTTAAATTTAAAGTATTATGGAATCAGCAAATCACTAAGTACTGAGTAAAATATGGTTTCAAACTTTAATGCAACAAATTTTCATTATAAATAATTGTTTAAATTAATTTAAAATTTTTGAATTAAAATTTATGTATGGACTCTAGCATTTGGTACAAAATAAAACCATTTCAACCCTTAAATTATTCTTTAAAATTTTACATTGAAAATTACATTTTAAATTACCCCACATGTGATAAATGGTTCATTAAAACTATTAAATATTCTTGTTGAAATGTATGAATGTATGTACATAAATCACCAGACAATTTACACAATTGATCACATACATATATTGAATATTTAATATTTTGTAAGTGTTTTGTTCTGAAGGTTACATGTCAATAACATGTCATTTAAACAAATACCCCCGTATGTAGTCCATATAGTTTACATAAACCGATTTAATAATTAAATTTACAAACATATTTACACACACATGAGACTTGCATTCATTCAGTCAATCATTCATTCGTTGGTGACAAAAACAATTTCGTATTTTAAATATCCATTAAAGTCACTGGCATTCGGAAAAAAGTGAAAAACCCCAGACATTAAAAGCCATTTTAATTGTAAGTGTTGTAGTGAGTTGAGTTGTAGTTGAGTTGCAGTTGTTTTGAGTTTTCTTTATTTCCAAAGTAGCCATGTAGAATGAAATTATTCGTTCATAAAATAGTTGATAAAAATTGTTCAGTCTTTTGTGCAAAATTTCCTTTTATTTGATTCTCTGTTCTCTGCTTCCTTTCAATTTTTATTTTTTTTTGCTTTGACTTTAACGCAAACGAGTGTAAAAACCAATCATCTTTTCCTTTACAGAGACATTTGTTCACCTAAACATTTATGGAATTCACTTTGTCTATTGATTTGAATACAGATACTACGTTGTACGCTGTTCCTTTCTTTTTCTACTTCCAACCATTTTTACAATTATAATGCAATTTCCTTATAAACACACACATATATACACACTCAGAGTACATACACTTTCGTATTGTAAATATAATGTGTTGTATTATGTCTGGTAAATGTAATTTAAATTTCTACGACTACAACCGACTGCATACAACACATATATGAACGGCAGAAAATATAATTGGGATGACCAAATCATTCCTAAAAATAGAAACATTTAAGAGACAAAGAAAATAGTTTTACAGAAATTAAATAATTTAACGCGGCTCAACCACAATAATCTGGACCTTCTCATCACATAATTGGTCCTTACAACCCTTCAATCAGGATCACGGCCTAGCTTCTCACTTCACTCTTCACTTATGTTTTCTAATTTTATACATGAATGGAGAGACACTACAATTTAAAGTATATTCCGAATGACAGATTTTTTGAGAAAATTTTCATGTCAATTCTAGTTACTCTCAGGGTTTTTGCCAGAAATCTGATGAGCGAAATATTCTCAAAATTACATACATACATACATACATAATTAGTCATTACAACCCTTCAGTCAGGATTACGACCTAGTTTCTCACACCACTCACGTTGTGTGCGTTAATTTTTACACATGAGTGTAAAGCCGCCTCCGAACGAAAAATTTTTGAGAAACTTTTCATGACAATTTTCTATTTACTCTCAGAGTTTTTGCCAGAAATCTGCTGAGAGGAAGTCGTCGAAGAAATATTTTTTCATATTTCGTGTTTGAACCGTGGCGTCACATCTAATAAGCCAACATACTATCTTCTAGACTACGGGGCACCTTCTCACCCTTGGGAAATAAAAAAGAATCAAGATCTTTCGAGATACGTGCATAGTAAATGAATATCTCCAACACTGCATGAAGTATGGGATTTAGATGCCACTACGTGGTACTGTCTTCGGAAGAACACACAAAACTCACACTTTCACACGGAAAGAATGGGTTGCTGAAGCTGTCATCGTTGATCTTCACCGATGGCTCGAAAATGGAATGTGAAACTGGTTTAGGGGTCTAATCCGATTAGGAAGCGTTGAACGGATTATACAGATTACCCAACTAGGTACTCACACATAGTCCCACATGGAAAGAATGGGTTGCTGAAACTGTTACCAGTAGCTGGTATAATGATCTCTACCGATGGTTCAAAAATGGAATGTAAAACTGGATCTATGGGCTATTCCGGTAAGCAAGTACTGAACAAATCATATAGCTTACCCAACCAGATACTCTCACACACTCCCACATGGAAAGAATGGCTGTGGTATAACGATCTACACCGATAGTTCAAAAATGGAATGTGGAACTGTAGCTGGGGTTTATTACGATAGTCTGGCACTGTATTTCAGTCAGAGATTTTTTCTGTTGAACAAGCTGCACGTATGATTGAGACCAAGAACTTGTCGAACTTTCGAACTTGATTATATGTATGGACAGTCAAGCAGCAAACAAAGCGCTGGGATCCCACCTCGTCAAATCAAAGGGCGTCAGGAGTTGCATTGACTCTTTACACAGTATATGTCACCACAACAATCGTCTTTGTATATGTATACTGGGTTCCACGCCATTTTTCCATAGATGAGGAACGAAAAGGCGGATGAACTCGCAAGGAAGGGATCGGAGATGTCTGAGAAGGAGACGATAGAAGGGATACAGGAGTCCCTACAAGAATATTTTTTCAAATTGGAAAAAACAGCATTGAAGTCAACAAAACGTAGGTGGTCCCATATATCTGGTTGTCGAATTACAAAACTGCTGTGTCTAGCAGTGAACAGTAGAAAAATCAAGGAACTACTTAAGTTCGCCAAGAGAACTTTTTGTATTTTAACACGAATTCTAACGAAACACTGACAAACTTATTCTGCACCGTAAGATTTACTGCAGAAGCTTCCAGGGTGTGGAGGAAACGGAATCGGTGCAACACCTTTTCAACGCCTTTAATGTGAGTTTCCTGCACTTCAAAACAGATGTCAAAGGTTTTTGGGTGACAGAACGTTTGATGATCTAAGCTTGGTGGTGAAAGTGTCAGTAAGGCAGCAGGCCAGTTTCACCCAGATCTCGGGGAGATTCAAACCCATCACTAACGAATCATGACAAGGGTACCTCACACTGAATAACCACAATGGGCAAAATGGGCCACCGAGTGAACTTGCCTGTGAACGGCAAGCTACCCGCTAATCTAAACTTAGTGAATATCTGATAGAGATCTTAAAGCAAACCTTTTCTTATCATCTTAAATAAAAACCTTCTTCTTCTTGGAGTTACTATCACTGTCTGGTTCTAGCGAATGTGTCATGAGAAACAATTAATCACGGTATATGGGATTGAGCCTTAAGATCATTTGCTTTACCAAATACCAATGCAGGACTTTCGCATCAAAGGGGTTGCACCGATTTCTTTTCCTCCACATCATGATAGCTTCTGCAGTAATCCTGTTTAAAGTGCGAACCTTTTTCTTGTCGAACTCAAGTATGACATCTTAAACTCATTAATTATTGACTATAAGTCCAGAAAAGTGGATTAGTTGTCGGTTTTTAGGCTCAAAAAAATCTACGAAAAATGCCCTCTTGATCTACTTAAGGAAATTCTGTCATCTGCTCCCTTTCCTAGCAACTTATCGAAATGGTATAAAGAACTAGGTTGGGAGTGGACTTAATCAAGACAGAGTAAGAAATAAATCCAGTATCAATATGGTGGACCTGTCAATCTATACAATACCGATGTGCTTGGCATATCTCTTAAAACTTGTTAATAGTTGACCATAAATGGAAATGTGCCGGTTTTAGACTCAAAAAATGTACGAAGAAAGCCTGTTAATCTACTTTAGGAAATTCTGTGATCTGCTTGGAGATTTCTATCGAAATGATGTAACGAACTGGACTGGGAGTTGACTTAATCAAGACAGAGTAAGAAATATCCCTGTATGTACCTGTTAACCCTTTGCGACCATACCATTCCAGCCGTATGTCTGCTCTCAGCCACCAAACCTTTTTTACCATTCCAGTCGTATGTCTGTTCTCAGCCACTAAAGCTTTTTTACTATTCCAGTCGTATGTCTGCTCTCAGCCACTAAAGCTTTATTACCGATTAATTCCGACCAGCATAACACCCATATATAGAATTAATACGGTCGCATAGGGTTAATCAATGCAATACTGGCAAATATTTTGTAATTATAGGTAACAACAAACTAAACTGGAATATCAATACACAGTCCAGAATACACAGAAGGCGAAAACTGCTGTTTATTGGTGTAAAGCAATAACCAAATTGGTCTGTCAAGCCTAAAAATTTATACTAACGTCGTATAACCAATGATAAAACCGTGCCTTGGTTTGGTGGATGGCTTTGGCGGCAAGGGATCATCAATCCGGGTTTGAACGTAGTAATGATGGTGATAGTGAACTACCTACAGGCACAACTGATCATTACAATGCTTCAGTAAGGATTACAACATAGCTCCTCACACCACTTATGTTGTGTGTGTGAGTTTTATCCAAAAGTGGTGGGACCTACAGTTTAAAGCCGTCTCCGAATAGCAAATTTAATTGAGAAACTTTTCATTGCAATTTTCTATTTACTTTCGAAAGTTTTTGTCAGAAATCTGCTGAGAGAGAGTGGCGGAAGAAATATTTTCTTAATATTTCATTTCTGTTGGAGATGTCTGACCTGGGGTTTGAACCGTGTCCTCATGTCTAATGAACCAACACACTACTTACTAGACTACGGCGACTATTTCAGTTAAAACATTGTTTACTTTTTCCTTAACTGCTTTTCGGCCTTGTTTTTAGAAATCTAAAATATTAATACATCGAACAGCAACTGGTCACCTCAATTACCATTAACATAGAGGACTAGAAAATCACTCCTTTAATTTTCAGGCTTCCTTCCATTTACAACTACTTGGTACTTTTTGATCTATGATTCGTATAACATAACAACAGCAATAATAATACACAAGTAATGCATAAGTGTGTCTGAATGGTTGTGTGTGTGTGTATAGTATGTGTAGAGGAAACATCAAATGTCAGAAAAATATTATTGGTTGTGATTTTTTTTTCTTTTTTTTTCTGTTTCTTCTTTTTCATTTTCTTCTGTTTCCTTTCCATAAACATTTATAAGATTTTTATTTTTCTTAACGTACTCCCACCAACATTAGCATCGTCATCGCCGTCATCATCATCATCATCATGCATGCATGTAAATATTTATTTCTATTTGAAATTGTTTTTTCTTCTGCTTCTTCTTCTTTTTCTTTTTCCTTTTTTTCATTTTATTTCTTTCGTTTATTTTTTAATGTACAATCATTATGAATGGAAATTGTTATGCAAGTGTGTCATTGGTAACGAATTTTAATTTTTTTCTCTACACATTCTTTTCAAAAATCTTCATAAACCTACACCCACCCATGCAGGAGATGATAAAGAGTTGAATCCATAGTGGTACAGGAGGAGAGAATTTAAATACAAAAATTTCCAATAGAGCCTGCATCACCATGTTTAAACCCAATGGTTAAAGACTTATTTTAACACGATTATAATGCTTTCTACCGCTTCTAAGCATTGTGGTACTAGGAAAAAACAGCACTCGTAAATTCACACATAATCAAAACTCTAAAGGAACTCTAAGGAACTAACCAGCTGAAGTCGCCGTAGTCTAGTAGGTACTGTGTTGGCTTATTAGCCGTAAAGCCAGGATTCGAGCCTCAAGCCAGATACCAAAATAAAATACAAAAAGTATTTCTTCGGCGACTTCCTCTCAGCAGATATCTAGTAAAAAATCTGTGAGTAAATAAAATTTGCCATGAAAACTTTCTCAAAAATCTGTCGTTCGGAGTCGGCCTTAAACTGTAGGTCCCACCACTCTTGTATAAAAATTAACACACACATGTATGTATGTTATGCATGTAAACGGACATCAAACATTTGACGCAATAAATCGATTGTGGCATAAGATGTGTGGCTTCATCCTTCCATCCGTTGGTTCATATTTAAACTGATAGATGGCCCACGCGATAAAAACCTTTTACGGGGTTATAAAGTTCACTTTACATTATGTTAAGAATGCCTCAGTTTTGTTTCACTGCTAACGTCTTTCTTTAAATGACTCCATAAGAAAACAAATATCCCAATATCAGTCTATACCACCACAGTACACAGTTCTTCATTTCAGCCTGATAACAGTCCTTTGAAATCAGTCCTTTACAGTAGTCGAGACGGTGACTTCGTTTCGTTTGTAAAGACTCTTAAGACATGCCGTCCTTATTTACAGTATGCTATTACAGTGTCTTTTTTTCCAATACCCCTCTTGAAAGCATATGGATCCCACAAAGCATTTTTGGCTTGTTTTTGTCTCTTTAATCTATTTTTGTTGCAGCTAAGCAGGTGATTGGTCTGCAGCAGCAATTCCTAGGATAATGCGTGCTGCAATCTATCGTAGTAGAAACAAAGAATTTTGGTGTAATGGTGTGCAATCTTGCTCATTCTTGATTCCGATCTCTGTTTTCCACTAGGTGCCTAACCTTCCTGTGATGTTATCCTTTTTTCCACTTCCAGGTGGTGAGACGGCGGCTTCTTGGATGGATTGTATTACACGGGGGTGAAGCCACTTAATTTTGGAATTCAAAAACCATGATGAACAATTTTTTAATTCTATAGGGACTCGAACCTGGGCTGCTAGACTTGTCCACAAGTGTTTTTGACCACTACATCATCCCGCCGGCTACATCCAAGTGTCTTAAGGTCTTAAAGACAGGGATTTGTATAAATCGTTCACCATAATTCGAGAGGTAATTAAGTTCATGTCTGTCCTTTCTTTATTCAATCGTTCACAAATGGATAGTATTCTTACGTTATGTTGGTGGGGGAAGAAGAGAGCAAAGTCTCATATAAGACAGGCCCAGTGTGACACCACAATCAAAATCCAATCCGGAAATAAAACATTGTCTATAGGACACCAAACTGACGCCAAAATAAATCCTTTAATTGCAAAAATCTTTCTGTTTAAGAGTTCAGTCAAAGATGACAGAATTTGAAAAGTTAAAAATCTTCTCCTCTTTGTGGCAAGACCAAAAGCACTGACACATAAAGTCAAAGATAGTCTCTTGTTTCTCCCCAGACCAAGAACTCCTGTAGTCGTTATTTCATGTAAGCTCCAATAAGACGAAGGATCTAAAGAATCGTATGTGTGTGGTGGAAGACCTAGAAGTTACCGTAGTCTAGTAGGCAGTATGTTGGCTTATTAAATTAAAAACGAAATATGAATTAAAACGAAATATGAAAAAATATTTCTGCGGCGACTTCTTCTCAGCAGATTTCAAGCGAACAATATGAGAGTAAATAAAATTGTCATGAAAAACGTTGCTCAAAAATCTGTCGTTCGGAGTCGTTTTAAACTGTGATTCCGACACTCATGAATAAAATAAACACACAGAACATGGGTGGTGTGGAAACTAGGTAGTAATGACCAATTGAGGAGAAAAAGTGGTAGAAGCCCATTACTAAAGGCCTCTTCTTAACCATATCAGTCATGAAAAGTTCAGTTTAACTGAGGCAATTGCAACACTTATGCTCTTCAATATATGGGAAATTGTGCTGGCAATGGTCAGCACATCAGTTATTTAATTTCAGACGACATCGTTTTGTCATGGAACCCACATAAAAGTTACCATTGAGTGATCCGAAATTTCACTGAGTAATCTTCGACTGTCAAGGACGAGTACATACGACGATGCAGTATCCATTAAAGTCTTAATCGTAGCTTATATGTCCAAGTAAATTAACACATGTTCTCACCAGCCAACTAGATTTACTTCGATTTAAAATAAACATGATCTAAGCCTGGAAAACACTGCAGTGGTCAGATTGCTTAATTTTGTTCAACATTCTGGAAACTTTAGTACAAGAAATCCCACAGGGATTTCGGATCTTGAAATCAGAAGTCTCTAGTAGGAGCTCTGATATCATATGTTGTATTTAGAAATTTATAAGGCATCATATTACCGATCGACTCCTATCATTACTGAACTGCAGCGTATTCCTAGCTAAGGTTGGCAAAACCATCTCCACTGAATTCTCTACTTTAGAAATACCTTGGAAGACCTGCGAGCTTATAATTGACAAAATTGTCATGTATTATATCAACAACAGATTTAGGGCTCGGATGTAGAACGACACAGAAAATCTAACCAAAATTGAATAGTGGGCTCACAAAAAGTCTGCTTAAACTCCAAAGGATTTCGCCAGGTGTGGTTGTTGGAGACATTACTGAGCATTTCCTTATGGGCACTCATGCAAGGCGCTTTGGTCTTGAACACTTGGCAAATGATTTCTGTAGAAGCTGTTGCAATTTCTTCGCTCTTCCATCCCACTGTTTGGGGAAAATACAATAAGAAAACGGAAGTTTTAGGCAAAGTGCAATTGTATTGTATTTTATTGCGTATGGTTATGTACTCGTGATACAATACATGAGTAATAGTTTACATATCAGACATAAATACGTACGAGTACTCTTAAGTAGGAATAACGGTTCCTATTGCTTGTCATTATAAATGCATTTCGTATCTTTTTTTTTTTGTATTTTCTTCGATTCTTATATTCTGCTATTGTGTTCCAGTGTGTAGGAGAAATCATATTAGAAACGTATGTGTGTGTCTCTTCTAATACAAATGCGCTAAAGTACGCATTTGGGACCTCTTTGCCACATATAGAATGTTAAGGAAGAAAGAAAAAGAAAAAGGAAGAAAAAAATATGCCATCAAATACACTTGGTGGTGAGTTGATGTTTTTTTTCATTTTATTTTCTATAACTTTAACTACTTTGCTTGCATAATGATGACGATTGCAATTTTCATATGAAATGAACCAAGAAATTAAATTCGCATCTGAACTTTTCTTTCATTCTTTAACTCGTATTCTTCTATGATATTCCTTCAGTATTTTATTTCATAAATAAACATTCGATTTCAATTTTTTAAATTGAAAATTTTTGTTATTTTTATTTTCGTTGTACTCATCGTCATATGCCGTATTGATATGTAAATAATCGTTATGGTTATGCTTGACGGGATTATTATTATCATCGCTTGCGTGGTGAAACTTATTTAAATATTATATTCGATAGAAATTATATTTGGTATAAGTGTGGCAGGAATATAGTCTGTAATCAATGTACTTAAGTATGCTGAACATGAGAATTTCTGTGTCATGCAATCACATTTCTACATACCGCTTTCGGGTATTAAATTTATTTTGAGATTATCAAGCAAGCAATATTAAGTCCATTCCAAGAGGAAGTTAGCTTTGACTGTAAAGCACTAAGCCTAGACAATCCCGATAAATTTTCTTAACATCGACAGAATAAAACAATCTTAGGTAGAACCTGTAATCTCTTAGTTTTGTATATAATTATTTACCTTTTCTGGAAGATGGAAGGTGCCCATAAAACGGGAATTAACTGACGTCGCCAACGTCACTGCTTACTTACTTACTTACTTAAGTGGCCATTAACAATTCGATTAACGGATATCAGCCTGCCTTAACACATCCTTCCAGGCGCTTCTGGCTAATTGGTCACACCAATCGATCGGTCCTTCCATCGGAAACAAGGTTATCCTCTTCGCCGATTTCCGCAGATCCCCGCACCAAATACCCGTCTCGCCGAAGCATCATCCTCCATTCGAACGACATGGCCGTACCAGCACGGACGCTGGATGTTAATACGCTGCACAACGTCTATGTCGTTGAGGAGATCATACTGCTTACTGTTGGATCGGATGCGGAAATCATTGCCAACTCGCACTGGACCGTAGGCCTTTTACGTAGGACTTTTCCCTCGAATACTCTAAAGGCTGCTGCATCAGTGCTTAATAGTATCCATGCCTCTGCGCCATAAAGAAGCACGGAGTTTTGTCGTACGAGAGAGGTCTCTGCTTCTCAATTGCTTATTACCATACGGTATTTATTCTACCATACGGTATTAATTCGCCTTTGTTAAAAAAGGGTGCATTGAAGTAAAGGAGTTTCGGATATTTCTTTCTATTCGCAGTGCTTTGCTAATTTCTATAATGAACTTCTACACTGTGTCTCAGCTCTTCCCGGACAGTAGCATCATCCATCCATTGTATTTTCGGATCCATCACGAATTGCGTTCAATGTTCTCAAAACCTCGAACATTTCTTCGTCAACTTCCTCTCAGCAGATTTTTCGAAAAAAATCTGAGAGTAAAATAAAATTGCCGTGAAAAGTTTCTCAAAAATCTGTCGTTCAGAGTCGATTTTAAACTTTACGTAGTACCACTAATGTATAAAATTACAACACTCAACATAAGTGATGTGAGAAACTAGGCTGCAACTCAGACTGAAGGGTTGTAATGACCAATAGGTACGTAGGTTGAAACTCATTTACGATTTACGTGGAGGCGAACCACTTAGGGATGTAGCTGTTATTGTCAATTCGGAGAATTATGGCGGTATGAAGAATAAAAAAGTGATAAACAAGTAAACAAAAATACAAAAACAAACAAGAATTAATTTAAACAAAATACACAAACAACAATAATGAAACAACTATAGAGATCTCGAGAAGGCGAAGCCACGAACATTCGCCATACAGAACATTCATCAGACTGTTTATCCTGTCATAAAGGGTCCGCCAAATAACTTTCTTTTTGAAAATGCTTTAAAAAAAACTACAGAATATTTTCTCAAATTTCTTTTTTTATTTGAAAGTACAATCTTTCCGGTTAATAAAAAAAACCATTTCATTCAAATGGCTGCCTCGGCTGGCCATGCAGTAGCCTACACCAGAAAATGCCGATCTTGGCAAAAAAAAATCATATTTTCAAATGAAGCTCATTTTGATCTTGGCGGGTATGTAAACAAGCAAAATTGTCGCATTTGGGGCACAGAAAACCCGCACGCATACATTGAAAAGCCGACGCACCCAAATCGAGTCACTGTTTGGTGCGGATTTTGGCCCAGAGTCATAATTGGTCCATTTTTCTTCGAAAATGAGCAAGGAGTAGCCGTTACAGTCAATGGCGATCGTTATCGGGCCATATTGAACGAATCTTTGTTCACAAATATTGAAGAGAAGGATATTGGCAACATTTGGTTTCAACAGGACGGCGCTACGTGCCACACAGCCGAAGCTACACTCGATGTTTTGCGCCCTGTTTTTGAAGATCGCATTATCAGCCGCAGAGCTGATGTCGTTTGGCCACCTCGGAGCTGCGATTTGACACCGTTGGACTATTATTTCTGGGGTGCCGTCAAAGATAAGTGTTACGCCGAGAAGGACAATATTCGTGAAGCCATTGGTGAAATACAGCTGCACACAATCGATAATGTGCTTAAAAATTGGACCGATAGTGTAGGATACTGCATGGCCAGCCGTGGCAGCCATTTGAATGAAATTATTTTCGATTATTAACCGGACGGTAATAAAAAAAGGAATTTGAGAAAATATTCAGTAGTTTTTATTTTTAAAGCATTTTCAAAAAAAAAGTTATTTGGCGGACCCTTTGTAAAAGGCAAGGTAAAGCAGGCGAGTGGGTTAGTGAAGTTCAGTCAGTCTTGTGTGCAGACGCGGTGCGATTGAAGAGAGTAATCGTGGTTTGAAGATCCCCGTTACAAAGATCTGTTGTTATTGTTTACGCAAAAGAGGGCAAAGAGGAATAACAAACAAAGCAATTGTTGTTGTTTACATGAAGTTGTGAACTGTGGCACACAGAATTGTGCGAACAATAAAGAATTTTTATTAAAACCAAATTTTTGGTTTTTAAAAACGTAACAATATACTTTCTATGGACTTTAGCCTAAACTGATAAAACTTTCACTAACTATAACTTTTATTAAAACCCCAATGTGAGAGATGAAAAAAATTGCTCACTTTTAAATCGCACGTGCTTTTTAGTTTCAACATTTCAAAAATATTTACAATTCAGTAATGAAAAGAAGTTAAAAATGAAATACCATGTCAGTTCATGCTCATCAATTTCTTTCCATTTAACTTTGTATGTGGTGGTGTTAAATTAATTTTTTTTGTTTTTAATCGTATTGGAATTCACTTGAGAGAATTATTTACTGTTGAATGCATATTTTGACTTTCGGACTGTTGAATACATACATGAACACAAATAAATCAGCTTATTGTCATTAGGTGAGTGTCCCTTTTAATTCTCTTTTATTTAAGTGCATTACAACAACTTATTGTTTTAATTATTTTTTTATTGACATAATAAAATTATATGTTTATAGTAAATCTATAAATTATTTTAATTAGCATTTTGCAATTAAAAAAAAAACGAAATACAACAACAACAAAATAAAAATAAATAAAATTAAACAATTAAATTACATACAAACTTCTGGGATCATAAATTAACATAAAAAGACAGTTTGTGTTGATTTTTTTTCATCGCTCTCTTTTTCGTTGTGCAATTGTTAGGCTCCATCCAGTTTAAATGCCCACTTGATGTTAATTTACGAACTCATTCAGTTCACAATTTTTTTCTTCTCTTTTAATCAAGTCAAAAAGTTATATTTGGCTATGCAGAGTGTAATGACGCCCTACGGATCAATAAACAGTCATTATTGTTTACTTGCACTGGCTGCCGCAGGGCTTTGTACTTGGGCCACTGTAGTGAAACATTATGTACGATGGGGTACTTCGACTACAATTACTAACAACAGGACAACAATTGTGGGCTTTGCAGACGACATTGCCATAGTCTCGGTCGCTAAGACGGTAAGGGAAATAGAGGAAACGACGAACATAGCGTTTCAAAATGTTGGAGAATGTCTTGATGAGGTAGGTTTGACACTTGCTGCACACAAAACACTTAACCGTTTTGATAAGTGGCCGGAAAATAGTGGAGGCGGTGCAAGTGACAGTTGGAGACATACACATCAAATCGAAGAGAACCATAAAAATCTTGGGAGTGATTTTCGATGACAGGTTGAACTTCAAGGAGCACTTAAGATTCATCGGCGAAAAGGCATCTGCTACCCAGGGAGCACTGATGAGGATGATGAAAAATATCGGAGGTCGACATCCACATCTAGGATTATAATGCCGATAATGTCACATGTTCGCCCAAGTACTTTCCGTGGCGTTGACGAGGAGGAAACTGTCCTCGGACTATTGCCAAAGTGCGATTAGACATATAAGTGGTGTCAGGAGGTAAGAAGGCGAAATTTATTTTAATGTGTGAAAGCTCTTAAGCTAAGCAGCCCTCTTCGATGCAATACCTTACAATAGTCCTGCGAGGTAGGCACCAGCGATGGTGCACATCTTTGTGTCTTTCGAAGATTTCCGCCTCCAATGACAAAAAAAAAAACATATACAGGCTGCAGATAGGAAAACTATATCCGAACCATACGTAAAGCCCATCATTGCATTAGACATTCACCACTACGCACTGTGATTAATGATAGAAACTTAGAAGAAAATTAATAAGAGGAAACTGTCGAAAAGGTTCCCTTATTACATAAATACATACATTCAGACAGGATTACGTGCTAGCTTCCCACACCACTTATGTTGTGTGTGTCAATTTTATCTACGAGTGGCATGACCTATAGTTTAAAATCGACTCTGAGCGATAGATTTTTGAGGAAACTTTCCTGACAATTTTATTTACTCGCAGAGTTTTTGCCAGAATTCTGCTGAGAGGCAGGCGACGAAGAGATTTCATATTTTGTTGACGCTGATTTAGCCTTAGTGGGAATCGAAGCTATGTCCTTTACACTGTATTATTTCCATTACCCCTCTTGAAAGCATAGATTATATCTAACAAGCCAACACACTACCTACTAGACTACGGCGACTGAGTTTGAACCGAGGCCTGAAATCTATTACGCCAACACACTAACTACTGTACTGAATGTGGCATGTGTAAACAAATATCATCCGCATGATCGAAATCATCGAGTTGGTATGAAAGACTCTTTTTCTCTGAGAATAAACTTCGCTTATGATATCATCCAACGCGATGGTGAATAGCTGCAGTGATAGGTGGCATCCTTGTTTTAATCCTGAATTTGTGTCAAATGGTTGACTCATATTGCCGTTGTGAAGAAACCAGAGTTCTAAGTCCTCGTAGTGCTGTCCTGACATATGGAAAGCTGATGGTATTGAAAGCTTTTTCGTAATCTATTTAGGTACAGGAGAGTACAAAATTCTAGTGATTGTTTTAACGGGTGGGCCATCTATCGGATTAAATTTGAACCATATTTCGAATCTGTCAATACTTATGTCATTCTATTCTATCACAAAATTCAGATATTTTCTCCACCGAACGTAATGGATCGATTTATGCTCGAGCAACGTTGGAATTTATTGGAAATTTATTTCCAAAACAAAGACAATTCAGTCTGAAATTGCGCGAGAATGTCGTACAAAATTGGCAGCAGAGAAGGAGTAACAGTGCCAGATATACGCAGATTTATTTCTAAGGTTCGTGAAACAGTGTCGATGCGCCAAGACGTGAACGAGCACCTACAGTGCATACACCCGAAGGTATTGAAGCTGTGTCTGTCAGTGTACGTGAAAATCCATCAACACCAACTCGTTATCGTTCTCAAGAATCTAACATTTCACGCACCAGCTTACGTCAAATTTTGTGAAAAGATCTGGGTATGACGCCTTACAAAGTTCAATAGGTTTAAGAATTGAAGTCGCATGACCATCTGCGACGTTTTCGTTTCACTAGTTGAGCCAACAAGAAACTCCACGATGATGTGGATTTTGCCAAAAAAAAAAAAAAAATCTTTTCGAATGAAGCGCATTTTCATCTTGGTGGGGACGTTAACAAACAAAATTGCGACCACATGTGGTCGTACAGAAGCTAGTGTACGCATTACGAGTGACTGTTTGATGCTGCTAATGAAACGAATGCCCATATTTCTTTGAAAATGATTACGGCACAACCATTACGTTCAATGGAGAGACCATCGCAAGCTGCAAATCTAAATAGGGTACAACTGAATAAGGTGCAACTATAAACCATCTGTCTATGCTTATGATGAGTATAAAAAGATAACGCAAAACATTAAATAGGGCCGGGTATGTATTTCTTTTTATATATTTTTATGACTTGATGGTGGTATTTATTATAATATTACAATAGTTGTAGTAATGTTTGCATTTTCATTAATTGTTATTAATTATAAATGTCGGAATTAAATGCTGAAAGAATTATAAATAAAAAAACAACAGCTTTAAATCATAATTTATACGCCGTTTAATTTATTATAAAACAAAACAGAAAAACGAAAAATAAAACACATTCGAAGTTGCGCTCATTATTAATATTTAAAATCAGTTTTTACCAAATGTCTACCACATGTCAGGAAATTTTTATGAAAAGACAGGAGAAAAAAAAACGAAACAAAAAATAAAAATTAAATTAACAGAATCTGTCAACTTTATTAAAGTTTTACTCCTGTTGTTTGTAAACTTTTTTCTCTCTTTTATTGATTTTGTTTTTTTGAGTGATTATAAATTTATAACTGCGTTATAATACAAAATGGAGATCACATGTAAATTAATTACGAATAATTATTGAAATTAATAAAAAAAAATTTAAATCTAATCGAATATTGTTAAACAATATAAAATTTAAATGGTAGCAGACGTAACATATTGTTTCGAAACGAGTTAAAAATTGTAGAATATTGGTCTGTTGTGTTAAGATTATTTAGTGAAGACGCCGTTGGGTTAGGTTAGGTTAGCGTGGTAGCTTTAATTTACCAAAAAGCTCACTTGAGCACGCATAGCGGCCCGTTGTGATGTCACAGGTCAACGCAGCCTCTGTACTGACCAAGTTCCTCCGATCCAAGGAGGGGAAGTTGGTAAGCGCAAGGGCTGCACATTTTCAAAAAGCACGAATACCCCACGCTGGAAAACCAGCCAGAAAGTTTGATAAACGAGGAGATGTCCTTGATATCAATGGACGATAGCTCCGTCAAGCTGACAAGGGTCGGAGGGCCAAATAGCCTATATCTGCACCCCGCAAGGAATGGGCATTGGCAGAGGAAGTGGATGACAGTCTCCTCCATCCACGGCAGAAGTCGTTAAATGGGAGTCGCATTTTCTCCGCGTGCCTACCCATAACACAGTGGCCTGTTCGCATGGCCACTTTGATCGAGATAATATTACGGCAAAGTCCAAGTAGCTGGTTGGTACGCTATCCATTGTGGGCCAGGTGAGCCTAGCGATGGAGCACGACCCCCCATTGATCCAGAACCGGTTGGCTTCCCGGGAGAATTTCCGCGCAATAGCCAGTTTGAACGAGGTAAGTGGCATCCCAAGTTGATTGAGGAAGATTCCGGAAGTAGTGCGCCAGCCCTGGCCAGCTCGTCGGACCTGCAGTCTCCCGGAATATCGCAGTGTCCGGGAATCCAGACAAGTGTGACGCCAAGGCGCCCAGAAATTAGATTGAGGCAGCAGCGACATTCCCTGACGATCCTGGAATTATTCGCAACGTTCGACAGAGACTTTATCGCAACCAGGCTATCGGAGTAGATCGAGATACAGGTGAAAGCGACAGGAACACCATAGGCGAGGATCCACTGTCCGGCTTGGCAGATGGCCATTACCTCCGCCTGGAACACGCTGCAGTAGTCCGGCAGTGAGATATTCAGGTCTAATTTCCCAGAGTATACTCCACTGCCCACCCCGTTATCGAGTCCGTTATCGCCGTCGGTGTAGAGATGCAGGAGTCCGGGTGGAACGGTCGTGTCAGGGTGTCCAGTCACTTCTGCTCGGGATCAGGAAGTCGAAACCCCTATCAAAGCAGTATTCCACAGGGAGATAATCAATATCAAATGGGGCTACGGGATCGATCCCCAAAATAGAGGAATGACCAGAAACGATAACACGCCAACGTGACAGGGCATTGAGTCTTGCCACCGTGAACTTAGCCACCTGCTTAGCGAGGAACTCAAAAGGGAGCCAGTTGTGCATTGCGGACAAAGCTTTTGTGGGGGTGGTGAGTAGAGCACCAGTGATGCGAATAGCTGCAGACCTTCTGACTCTGTCCAGACGCCGTAGTCTAGCAGGAAATATGTTGGCTTATTAGATGCAGGTCCACGGTTCAAACCCCAGGGCAGACATTATCAACAAAACAAATTAGGAAAAAACATTTCACCGATAATTTCCTCTCAGTCTTTTCGTCATTGTCTCGATTCAGTTCATGTGGCATTTAATTGCTGTGTTTTTGAATAAATCCTGCTGCTTTTAAATGCTTTTGAAATGGCTAATTGAGTCACATCCAATTATGCAAGTAATTCTTGCGTTTGACATCAATCTTGGTCGAATAATGTTTCTAATTTATGGTCTTCAAGCTGTTCTGTCTTGGATGCTCTTTGTCTTTGTTGTCAGAATCACGATTTTTGAAATGCACAAATCACTCGATTCCGAATAATTCACTGAGTGTTGTGGATTTTGAGCTGGTGGTTCGTGTTTCTTTGAGAACGATGTTGCGAGCACTTTAGTTCCTTGATTACCAACTTATTTTGGCCTGAAATAGATAATATGTACACTAACGACATATGGTTTCAACAGGAGGGCATTCTGTAAAACTCACGTCATGTTACTTTGGTGCTGTGAACTAGACACCGCGATCAATTAGGACTCTTTAGACTGTATCTTGAGGGGCTTTCCTAAGTCCTAGATGTGTGCGAATAAACCACAAGCCCCAGCAGTTCTCTAAATCAATAAAGTGCAGACTTTTGCCTGGCGGCATCATCAATCCAAATTTTTTTTGAGAACAAAGTTGGTCAAGTCACCGACCTCAAAACCGAGCACTATAGTTTGAAAGCCAATGATATTTGGTTTCAACAGGACGGCGATACATACTACACAGCTCATTCCACATTGGATATTCTGTATGACCGATTTGAGGGTATGGTTCTGTCACGTGGAGGTAATGTGAATTGAAAAACCTTTCCTTAGGAGGTTTTAGCATAAGCCACGGCGGTCATTATATACATACATAATTGGATTACGACCTAGCTTTTCAAACCATCCATGTTGTATGTGTTAATTTTATCCATGAGTGGTGAGTCCTACAGTTCGATTTCGATCGACAGCTTTTTTGACAAATTTTTCATGACAATTTTATTTACTCTTAGAGCTTTTGTCAAAAATCTGCTGAGAGGAAATTCTTCTTTAATTTTTCATTTTGTGGGGGATTCATGACCTGGGGTTTGAACCGAAGTTCTGAACTTCTTCGACATAACACATGCTACAGCCTAATTTATGCACCTGGGTCATGGAAAATTGGACATTGCGGCTGGGCTCCACTCAGAGAAGGCGTGGTGGACATTTAGGCGTGTTATATTCCATGCATAATAGAGTCAATTGATCTTTCAAACGTTATTGATAATATCTCAACCATACTTTGTTTTATTTCAATGTTAAAGATAGGAAGCTCTTTGAATGAAAGACCCTATGTTAAATTGCGTGTTTAGTTGTTAAGTGAAAGGTCCGCCAAATAACTTTTTTTTTTGAAAATGCTTTAAAAAAAACTAAAACTCAAATTTCTTTTTTTATTTGAAAGTACAATACTTCCGGTTAATAATGGAAAATAATTTCATCAAATGACTGCCTCGGCTGACCATGCAGTAGCCTACACTATCGGTCCAATTTTTAAGCACATTATCGATTGTCTGCAGCTGTATTTCACCAATGGCTTCACGAATATTGTCCTTGTCGGCGTAACACTTATCTTTGACGACACCCCACAAATAATAGTCCAACGGTGTCAAATCGCAGTTCCGAGGTGGCCAAACAACATCAGCTCTGCGGCTGATAATGCGATCTTCAAAAACAGGGCGCAAAACATCGAGTGTAGCTTCGGCTGTGTGGCACATAGCGCCGTCCTGTTGAAACCAAATGTTGCCAATATCTTCCTCTTCAATTTTTGTGAATAAAAATTCGTTCAACATGTCCCGATAACAATTGCCATTGACTGGAACGGCCACTCCTTGCTCATTTTCGAAGAAAAATGGCCCAATTATGCCTCTGCACCAAAATCCGCACCAAACAATGACTCGTTTTGGGTGCGTCGGCTTTTCAATGTATGGGTGCGGGTTTTCTGTGTCCCAAATGCGACATTTTTGCTTGTTTACATACCCGCCAAGATCAAAATGAGCTTCATCTGAAAAGATGATTTTTTTGCCAAAATCGGCATCTTCTGGTATAGGCTACTGCATTACCAGGCGAGGCAGCCATTTAAATAAAATTATTTTCCATTATTAACCGGAAGGATTGTACTTTTAAATCAAAAGGAAATTGGAGAAAATATTCAGTAGTTTTTTTAAAGCATTTTCAAAAAAAAAAGTTATTTGGCCGACCCTTTATATACGCAATATGTGTATATATTTGTACTGACTAGGTTTAAGATCCTAATTAAATGCCTACAATTACACAGAAATTTATTTTAATGTGGTTGCCACCAGTAAATGTAACAAAACGAGTGTGAATATTTTACAACTGCTACCAGCTACAGTTTATAACAGAAATTCTCATGAAAATAAAACTCCAAAATTCACGTGATTAAGGCATATTTCCTTAATGCGAATAAAACTATCTGTCTTTAACATTAGTATGCTCTTCATATACATATCCTTTAGGAATTACATGCGTGTGTAGCAACTGGTGTTAATTAATGATTTAAAATTAAAATAAAAAGAAATGCTTTTAACTATGATTGTGTATGTGTAGGAATATGAGTGTAGTTGTGTACGAGATAAGAAATTTTAGATAAACACGGCATAATTATTATTAAATGATCAAAGAGAGAGAGATTAATAATAATTATAATTATTACTGAGGTGTAAATGTAAATATAAATGGGCATACAAAAACAAAAACAAATAAATCATACGTGATAATAGAATATTAAACAATCATATTGAAGTGTTGTTTGTGTGAATTATAAACATTTAATTGAGACTCATTAATAACATAAGAAGAATAAACTTTAAGGAGATTTAAGCAAGTAAATCAATTTAACATTTATTTAAGACATACACACTTAAGAAAGCACACTTAATACCATTAAAATGGAAATTAAAATTGAAAATGGAAATTCAAAATGTAAGTAAAATTGTTATTATTTTTTTAATTGTTATTTGCAAATTTTTTTCAAATTTTATTTAATGTTTGGAAAAAAAATCATTAGCAATGAAAGACAAAAACCGAAATATTTTGCTCAAATGTTAGGTTACTATTCTTGCATCCATTAATCCTGAGAATTTTCTGGTCCAACACGATTGTAAATAGTATGTACAGTTAAACCACATGCATATGGAGAAAATCAAAAAATTCAGAAGGAATTGGACTGAAAATACGCTACTACAGTCTACACTCATGACATCATAACTCTAACTGCAACATATTAGTCTCCGAAAGGAAGCCATCCAAGGGAACGATCCACAGGAGACGGGTCCATAAAGTCGTTGACAAGTTTATATGGCAATGGATAGATTAACTGGAGGATTATGCAAGGTACGGACAACAACCCATTTATTATTCATATTCGATGATATTTCCATTTCACTATATGTTTGATCGTGCCACTCTATACATTCATATGTAAGTATATACAGTAATCCCTCGATTTACGCCGTAGTTGGTTCCAAAAAAAGGCGACGTAAATCGAATTTCCTATTGCTCATACAACAAAGTTGTAGGTTTTTAACAAGGAACATAAAAAAGTTACTGTAATCCCTCGATTTACGTCGCAGTTGGTTCCAAAAATGGCTACTTAAATCGAATGACGACGCAAATTGAAGTTAAAGGGAACAAAAAATTTGACGACGTAAATCGAATCAACGTTAATCGAGGCGACGTAAATCGAAGGATAACTGTACACATAATTGGCGATTACAACCCTTCAGTTAGGAGATTGCAATCAAGTTTCTCACACCATTTATGATGTGTGTGTCAATTTTATACAAGACTGGTGGGACTTACGGTTTAAAGCCGACTCAGAACGATAGAAACTTTTCATGGCAATTTTATTTTACTCTCAGAGTTTTTGCCAGAAATCTGCTACGAGCAAGTCGCCAAAGAAATATTTTTTTCTATATTTCGTTTAGTTGGATAGATATTAGATGTCCTGATACTGCACACACTATCTACTAGAATACGGCGACTTCCACTTGCACTTTTTGTACAGAAAGACAAGGTAAGCTAAACTAACAGTAGAAATCCAAATGCTTCAATTCCACTTTCAGTTTAAAGTGCGCAGTTGAAGCATTTAAGTCCTTAAACTAAATAAAAGATAAGATTGAATCCAGTGCTGATTATATTGGAGTCTCATGGCTGAGAGGTTGTTACTTTTGTGCACAGTACTGGGCTTGCATTCAGGAAAGGTAAGAAAATTTATTCTCAATGTAGAGAGACCTGAGTACCTGATCAAATAAACATAGAAAAGAGGACTTGCAGTGAACCTCGCAAAAACGAAATATTTTCTTCCTATCATCCTAAATTATATGCAGATTAGGCTCACTGGGAGTGCTAAATAAGTTGTCAGTGTCTTGGAATACATACTGAGCATCAATCAGAACGTTAAGGATAGAAAGCAAAGAGTGACGTTCGAACTCTATTCCAGTATAAAGGCCATTGGGAGCTACAGTGTTCAGTGATCTAAAAAGGATAGTTCCAATACAGCATTCTACAGATATAAGGGGGATTCTTATAACGAAATCCTAAATATACCTGAGAACAAATAGTCACGTATCATTCAAGCTCATAGAACTCTTTTTGTGTCTGGTGTCAATGACTTCATATTCGCTGGAACGCTGACTGGTCGGAGAGGACTTTAATCATCTCCTAAGCTCTCTCCTCTCACATCGTATGGGTACCGGGGCACAGTGGTATTCCGGGTAACTGCAGAGCTAATGAACTTGCCAGGTGGGGCACGACCTTCGAACTCTCCGATGAATTCTGGAATCTGGGCATCCCTATGAGGGCCTGCAAGCTCGTAATTGATAATGCGATCGTAGATTCCGTCAACGACAGGTGGGCTGCCACGGACACGGGTAGGACGGCTCGTAAAATCTGGCCAAGGCTGGATGAGGGGCGCACAATGAGTCTACTTAAACACCAAAGAGGCGTGCTCAGTGTAGTTGTCTGTGTCATTTCGGGGCATTGCATTATGGGTACGCATGCGAGGCGCATTGGTCGTGGACACCTTGCTAACGACTTTTGCAGAAGCTGCAGAGATGAGGAAGAAGAGGTGACTTTCCCTCACCTGCTGGATACATGCCCGGCTCTTTGCCAAAGGAGAAGGAAGTACTTGGGTACTTACTACATGGATGATCTGGACGAATTGTCAACGATTGACATTGGCAGCCTAAATTGCTTCATCAGGAGCTCCGAGTGGTTTTGAGACTAGGGGATAGCGGATAACTATGGTAGCACAATGGGCTCAGTGCGACCTAAGTGAGTCCATCCAAGAATTCTTGTATGGGCAGCCACCCCTACCTACTTACCTACTATCTCCTAAGATGCGATGTGATGAACAAAGTTGTAATTTCCTGGGCCTTCGTGTCACTTCGGTATCACTGTGAAAAAATTGCTGAAGAATATAGATCGGCAGCAGACTTTATAGTCATACTGAAGAGTCCTATTGTAGCATATAGATTGAGGTAGAGATTGATTGGCCTAGATCTGCACCAAGTCAGATTACTAGAGGAAGTGCTTTGCAAATTAGGTTTTCCATGAGGAATCAATTATCGGAGTTTGCATTGCCTCAGTTGGTTATGTCTTCTGGGACAATTATACTCAAGCCGGCATAGGATTTTTTACTGCGTCTATTTTGAATGATCGCTATAAAAGTAAGATAAATTGGAATTAAAGTCAGAGTCTTTGCCAGAAATCTGCTGAAGAAATATTTTTTTTTTTGCATAAAATGACGAGCAGTTTTTTTTTGATACGGAATCCATTAATTGTCAAAAAGATGCAAAAAGTTTGAGTTTTAGATGAGAAAGGCTTTGAATGATAACGGGTGAAATTTTAGCTATTATCTTTTTGGCAACACTGGTTTAAACAGCTCACGCACGTTTCGTGTTTTGTTTTACTGCCAAACATCTTCAGTTTGGTCAATAATTTAACCATGAATCGTCTTACAAACGAACAACGCTTGCAAATCATTGAATTTTATTATCAAAATCCGTGATCTGTTAACAAAGTTCATCGCTCGCTTCTTCCATTTTATGGCCAGTTCAATCGACCCACTGAAGCGGCTATTCGGGCTATTGTGACTAAATTTCACACCAAATTTACATTGTTGGACATTAAACCACCAACACGCTTACGTAGAGTGCGAACTGAAGAAAATATCGCAGCTGTATCGGCCAGTGTTAATGATGACCATCAATTATCGATTCGTTGCGTTCGCAGCAATTGGGCCTCTGTTACTCAACAACGTGGAAAATTTTGCGGAATGATTTAGGTGTGAAGCCTTTCAAAATACAGCTGGTGCAAGAATTGAAGCCGAACGACCTACTGCAACGCAGAATTTTTCGTGAATGGGCTCTTGGAAAGTTGACCGAAGATCCACTTCTTTATCGAAAAATTGTGTTCAGCGACGAAGCTCATTTTTGGCTCAATGGATACGTAAATAAGCAGAATTGTCGATTTTGGAGTGAAGATCAGCCAGAAGCATTGTAAAAGCTACCAATGCATCCAGAAAAAGTAACAGTTTGGTGCGGTTTATGGCCTGGTGGCATCATTGGACCGCACTTCTTTAAAAATGCTGCGAATCGTAACGTAACTGTGAATGGTGAGCGCTACCGTGAGATGATATCCAACTTTTTTTGCCCAAAATGGAAGAGCTTGACTTGCATGACATATGGTTTCAACAAGACGGTGCCACATGCCACACAGCACGCGTAACAATGGACTTATTGCGAGGCGAGTTCGGTGAACATTTTATTCCACGTTCGGAACCGATCAATTGGCCGCCTAGATCGTGCGATTTAACGCCTTTAGATTATTTTTTGTGGGGCTATGTTAAAGCTCATGTCTATACAGACAAGCCCGCTTCAATTGACGCATTGGAAAGAGTATGCCAAAATTGGACTAAGCGGATGGACCATTTGAGGCGCAGTCGCGGTCAACATTTGCATGAAATAATCTTCAAACATTAAATCATATGGACCGTACTATCGATTCAAATGAATTTTACGTGTTTTTTTTTTTTGAAAAATTTTCTACAGTTCTTAAAAAATTACCCATTATATACTTTCAAAAAATTCTCTTAATAAACCCGTTATCTGTAATAAAACTGGCCGGATTTTAAATTATACTGCCAATATAACAGGAGTTTATTGCAATTTTACTTCCATACATTTTAATTTAAATTTATTTCAATAGCAAAACCCAGCTCTCTATTTAAATCAACACCATGTACTTACCATTTACGAAAAAATAAAAAAGTATTAAAATTATATAATTATGGAGCATTCTAACTATTCGTTATGTAAAATTTATAAGCCGACCATTATCACAATTTTCATTATACATTCATTCATTAAATTAATTATTGTTTGATGTACCGAAGAACAACAAGAAGTATTGAAAATCCAGTCAACACATTTTTTTTATTTTTATCATAAAAAAAGAAGAAGAAAAAGAAAAAAAAGAAGAACAGAAATGAACATTAAATAGTAAACTTCTTAACTTTTAATGTGATATTTGATTTTAATATCAGTCAAAAGTGATTAAACAAGATTTATTAGGCCTAATTTATTTCCATCATGCCATCATGCCATCATACTTTTACTATTGTTGGCCTTCAATATGGTTTTCTTTGGATGACAATAGGCTTTTCGACACACAAAAAGTTTGTTTTTTCGGTAATAAAATGTTGCTATTGTTGTTGTTGTTGTTTTTTGTTTCAATACGATAACATTGATTAAGATTTTCTTAACAAATGTTTCGGAAGAGCATTGATTTGTAAGAATAAATTAATATTACACTCACAGCAAAAAGTAAACCAATGGTTTTATAAGGTATTAATAAAGAACGAAATAAAACTCTTTAAGCATAAGATTAGTAAGAAACAATTTTAAGTGTAAGTTTACTTCTATGTTGTGACTGTAAGAGTAGTAAAGTAGAATACTTATATTAATAGTGGCAAAATACTTGTGTTCTCTTTGGTATTTCGTACTGAATGAGTAAATCATTAAATGAGAGAAGATGTTTAAGGGTTTCTATGTATAGAGCGAGTAAAAATAATAGCATGAGGAAAACTTTTTTCAGGAAATTTTTTTTTTTTTATAAAAAATAAAAAATGGAAACAGTAGTACATTTTGGAAGAAGATCGAGCTAATGAATGAACTTTAAGTTCTCTTATCGAGTATGAACGCTAAAAACTTTTATTTTTGTATAAAAGCTTTGGATGAATTAAGATTGATCGTGAAAAGTTATTCAATGACTGAAAACAATTACGGCCGTATCTATAACGAAAAATTAGCCACTGTGTATATATCACACACAACGATCTGTTAACTAGCAGACCGATTAAGCTTAGCCGAGAGTTAGCCAAGAGTTTATTTATAATGTCAATAAATCGTTTGAAAATTGACCCTGAAAAGTGTGATGCATTGCCAACAATTTACAAAAAATCAACCTTGATGTACTTGTTGACATATCTATTTAAGTTTTTTCCCTCAAATTGTAAAATGTTTCAAGAAGTACAAAATATGGAAAAAGAAGAAAAAAAAATTGTAAAAAGATCCGCAAATTGGGGTCAGGATGAAAAAGTAAGTTTATTGTAATTTTCTATCAATGGGTGTATCAAAATGTATTTGTTTTCAGGACATACTTTCAAATCTAGTTTTGAACAAACTAGATATTATCGAAAATGCCAAAATCGAAACAAACACTAATAGGAAGAAAAAAGAAGCTTGGTACACAACCCTCGACCTATTCAACAAAGTATCCAAAACTAACAGAAGTTTGGAGCAAATACAAAATCAGTGGCGCAAAACGAAGTCAACTGCCAAGTCCAAAAATTCAACTTATAAAAACAAATGAAGCAGTCTGGTGGTGGTCCACCACCTGAACCAATTAATGATATTGGGGAACAGTTGGTTACCAGGCTGCCTAGACATTTCGACATAGATTCCAACATGTATGACAGTAATTCTGTAGAAATTGTATCTCCCATATGAAATATATCTGACAACATCAAAATGGGAAATTCATTGGACAAATCAACCAATGAAAATCCAGCAACCAGTGTGCCCATTAAAATTTCGGATAGTGGAGAAGATAACTCTCTGGAATTTGCTAGAGAAATATCTTATGAATCTCAGAAGCAAAAATACTTAAAAGAAAAAATAATGATAATAATAATAATAAATATTTAATTTTTTCCCACAAAAAGCTTTTATTATATGTTTCACAAATTTACTTTGACACAAAACAGCTGTTGTTTAAAGGCTTAGCAAGTCTTTGATCGTTCGTTCGCATTTGTTTAGCGAGTGGATAAGAAAACATTTTAAATAACTCGTATGTTAAATCCATGCTAAATTTTGGTTATAAATACGGCTCTTAAAGTCTAAGCAGTCAACAATTATAGGATGTTTCAACAGTGGCAGTTGATAATGGCTATCTTGTTGAAACTACATGTGTTAAATTAATTGTCCCCTATTCAGCTTGTTTAGCCAAATCATCAGAAAAATCATAGACAATGACGGCCTTTCGCTGAATGGGTTCTGTAGCCATCCACTACTTCTGAATGAACGGTATACGTGAACAAACAAAATACTTAAATTTTTGACGATATTCATCCAAATCGGATCCAATATCGGTACATATTTCTTTGAGGACGACGTTCGCCAGACTACCACTGGCAACGGACAAACTGTTCACGGTCTATTGGCTGATCTGAATACCAACGACATGTTGTTACAACAGGATGCCACTACATGCTATACACACAGCTGCCAGATAAATGAGGCACCAAATCGTCAAATATTTGAGAAAAAATCGTCAAGATCGTCAAAGACGTTTATTAAAATCGTAAAAAAATCGTCAAAAAGTATAAATAAATAAATTAAAATTATTTAAAAACCAAAATTATTTCTATTGTAGTAAAACATATAAAGTCAATGTATCTACATATCTGAGTTCAAAAATAAAACATTTAACAAAGAATTTATTGGAAATTAAAAGCTAGCGTCCCTCATCTTCATTTAATATTTTTTTTTCCAAAAATGGAGAAAATGGAATCATTTTCAGGAAAAAATTGTTTAAGGTTTAAACAATCTAACCCTACGTTGTTTATTGACACATAAGCGCAGAAATAATTTTACATCATCTATGTATATCTATGGGCGGTGTAGATATTAAGAAGTCAGAAGCTTTAGATTTCCTGAGCATGAAAATTCAGTGTAATGCTGACATATTTTTCAGTTCCTTCTTAAGTTCTTATCATCCGATCTAACTATTTATAACGTTTATAACTGACAGAGAATGGAATACAACGCTCATGTATGGGTTGGTGCCTCAACGTCTATTTTGCGGTTTCTCGACCGTGTACAGGAGACCGTTAATGACGGTAGTGTATCCAACTCCATTGAATCATTGGAGCATCGTTACAATGTGGTTTGTGTTTCACTGTTCTGTAGCTACTATAAAATGGTTTTGCTTGAACGAAATAAGGGGACTTTTTCCCGAAGATCATATATTCCTACATAACGCTTGTCTCTTTCGTATGCACATCCGTATGTGGTCTATTGGCCAGTGGATCGCACACTGCATTACAGTAAAAATACGGTTTTTTAGACTATGTCGGTATGTGGAACTCAATTCCTGCAGAGGTCTATCCTGTTACTTATGGTATAAAAATATACAAGCCTAGTGTCCACAAACACTGTTCTCTTTCTCTTTCCTTGTTCTCATAACATAGTTCCAAACTCAATGCCATCCATCCCCTGTGTGTTGGTCGTACGAAAAAAAATAACGGCGCTTGACTTTGTTCTTCCGATGGCAATATTAAGAAGCTATACTCGAATTTTTAAAATTGTCTGCAACGACAAGTGATAAATTATTCTCAACTACGAGGTTATTTAGGAGTTGTAACTTTTCAGCTTTTAAGTGGTTAAAAAGGATTAAAGTACAGAAAAATCATCACAGGTATTCGAAAGTAACTTAAAAATCTAATACTTTACTTCTTGTTTTTACTAACATAAATTTCTAATAGTAACAATTGCAAAGTAAATACAAAGCTTAATGAGGCTTTTAATGTACAAAAGTAAAGAATATGATGTACATTTTTAATTTTTTTAAATCGTCAAAATAAGGGCATAAATCCGCGACAGCCATATAAATGAAATAAAAATCCATTTCCAACCGGAGCAGTTGTAGTTCACAGCAAAACAATAAATTTATCAAAATTACAACTAGTTTTGTTTTATTACATTTTTAAATTTAAACTTTTAAATCGTCAACCACATTATATTTACTCACATTATGCTCATATCTAATACAATGTAAAATTCATAATGCAGTGAACATATGTGACGTATGAGTTATATTTAATTCCATTAGTTTCATACATGACAAAATCGAAGTTTTTTTATTGCATGCTTTGCAGGGTAACTATTCCAGTACATGTAATATGTAATATGATGCGTATGAGTAATATAGTTCAAATACAATTAAAAAGAACGTTACCCCATAAGTTTGGAATTAAGCTACATACATGATTTTTCGATTCTATGCAATTCTAGGCTATATTCTAGTAGGTAATACATCATGACCTGTATCTTCATAGTCTGTACCCTGAACATCTTCACAACAAAAAAATATATTTGGCAGAATTTCAAGCCCTATTTGGTTTTATTGCATTTTTAAATATAAACTTTTAAATAGCCCAGGGGGTCTAATGGTCTTAAGTCAGAAGTGAATATGCTGCCGGTGACTATCCATCTTCCAATCTAATGAATATTCATTCACAAAGCTATAAAGTCTCATTTCTAAACTCTTCCTATTTAGTTTAAATAAAGGAAAGTGTGTGTTGGATATCGTTGATATTTTTTTTTTTTCATTTGAAATAGCAATTATGTGTGGAATATAACATCGTTTAAAAGTTCAGGACAGACTTTTGTCTGGGTGGATCGCATTCAAAACGTCTAATTTTCCATGATATCAGGCCCAGTTGTATTGATGGCATGGGTTATGTTAGGTTTGAGAACAGCTGTAGTTTGCGGCTTATTCGCATACAACTGCAACTCAAAAAAACTACTCAAGATAGCTAAGGTCACCTCCACGTGAGATTAACATGCCTTCAAATCGCTTGTGAATGTTATCCAACCTGGCATGAGCAGTGTGGCACGTAGCGTCGTTCTGTTGAAAACATTTGCCGCTGGTGGCCAGATCATCTAATTCAGGCCAAAGGAATTTTGTAATCATTGGCTTACGGTGCTCACCGCTTTCTTATAGAAATATGGACCGATGTTACCGCCAGCCCAAAATACAAACCAAACTGTAAGTTTTTCGAAATTTATTGAATATAAATATTTACGGTCATAAATGCATTTTTCAATGAATACGTGAACTATTTTTAGGTGTTCCAGAATTGCACACATATGGCAATAATTTGATAAGAATGTTTTTGCGATGTATTTGCTTTTCATTACAATATATTTTGTTGCTATTTTTTAAATTGAACGATTTGATGTTTGTTTTCATACGTGTATTACCTCTAGCATAGAAACAATGTGCTGTGAAAACAAAAAAAAATCAAAAATCGTCAAAATAAGGACAGAAATCGTCAAATCGTCAATATGATATTTTTGGAGCTCAAAATCGTCAAAATGACGATAAATCGTCAAATCTGGCAGCTAGGGCCATTTAGCCAAGTTAGACTTCTTCTTGGGGTGGGGTATTCTTAAGTCACAGGTGTATGCGAACAAACCAAAAACCACAGTATTTTTCAAATCCAGCATTACACATGATGTCGGTCAAATTCAGACTGAGTTATGTGACAGAGTCATGGAAAATTAGACATTTCAAATGCGCTTCACTCAGAGAGAGGCTTTTAGGCAAATTTGAACTTTCTTATATTCCAGATATACGAGAAAGGATAAAATTATTGAATTTGGGACGATTTAAGCTTTTTCTTGTGCAATTGTCTTAAGTCGCAGTTGTATGCGAATAAGTTCCAAACTACATTGGCAGTCAAAGTCAGTATAACCCTTGCCATCGTTCAAATTAAGCCAGATTTATGTGCCAGATTCAAGGTAATTAGACTTTTCGAATGCGCTCCATTCATACAAGCCGTTCCACACCATAATGGCATTAATAGCTCTTCCAAATGACTAATTGTTTGTCGTTGTCATCTCACACATACTTTGTCGCATTTAAATTTGAATACAGGAAGCGCTTATTGAAGTACTCGGTATGGTAGCTAAATTATTTCACGACCAGTCCGTGTAATATAGGCACCCAAATAATGTGAGCTGTACCGTACTTGGAGAAATCTTTAATCCTCTCATTATTTTCCTCTGCTACCTCCTTTGGTCGCCACTGCTCCAAATACACTTTTCTGTAAGTAAAAATTTTAATATTTACATACATACATACATACATAATTGGCCATTACAACCCTTCAGTCAGGATTACGGCCTAGCTTCTCACACCACTCATGTTGTGTGCGTTAATTTTATACGTGAGTGGCGGGACCTACAGTTTAACGTCGACTCCGAACGACAGAATTTAGAGAAACTTTTTCATGGCAGTTTATTTTACTCTCAGAGTTTTTGCCAGAAATCTGCTGAGAGGAAGTCGCCGAAGAAATATTTTTTTTTGTTCATATTTCATTTTTGATGTCTGACCTGGGATACGAACCCGGGCTTTACGAATAGTAAGCCAACACACTACCTACTACACCACGGCGACTTCAATATTTACTCGAATTAAATTTGCTCTGGTACATCTCAAAAAATACGCCAGAGTGATGGAATAAATCACAATAGATGAGCTTAGCATCTATTCGATATCTCAGCATTAAGGGTAGGTCTATCCAAAGGTATACCTGAAAAATGCTGTATGGCACCGGCTTATGCATTTCCTTGTTGTAAGGAGAAGACACGCCCAAAAAGCCTGTCCGGATAATGCTTGTGATATACAAATTCTGAGGTTCTTCGAGTGAGGTGCTCAGGTTTTAACCATACATATATGTAACGCATCCAGTTACTCTCGCCAACTAAATGCAAATGTGTGGAATACAAACAACATCGTTCAATGTTCGACATGTCTTCTCTGTGTAGAGAGCAACATAGCATGGGCTAAGTTGCCTTTGACGGCTGTTTATTCGCAAATACCTACGAATTAAGAAAAATCCACAAAAAACGTTAATGCGGTCTAAATGGTCAGCATAAAATTAGTTGATAATCATTTGCCGGTGATGTATGAAATCTACACAAAACTGTGACTTTTTCGAGATGCATTGGACGTTCTTGGATAGCATGTGGATTGGTATCGAGACAAAGTATAGAATTTCTATACGTATTGTAGAGAGTAAATAAAATTGCAATGAAAAGTTTCTCGACCTTAAACTGTTGGTAACGCTACTCATGGATAAAATTAACACACGCTACATGGTTGGTGTAAGAAGCTAGGTTGTAATCCTAACTACAGGGTTGTAATGACCAGTTCAGTAAGTAATTTAGACATGTTTCCTTTGCTATTATTTTGAATGCCAATGTAAACATGCATAAATATCAGCTTATTTGTGTTTAAATTGTTTATTTCAATGCCTCTAATTCCATCCCCAAAACAATTAATTATGGTTTCTTGTTGTTGTCTTGGAAATATTTCAAAATATTTTATGGAATAGAAAAGTTTTAAGACCATAAACTGGTGAGCATTACATTTTATATGTATATTCGAATAAATATTCGGTGCTCTGTGTCTGTCGTTTATTAATCTTAAAAAACAAAAAACAATTCTACAGACATTTGATGAAATCCGTTATTGTTTAGAGAATGCTTACGAATAATTAGTTATTCGTTACTGTTATTCGTTATTATTATTGTTGCCTTGTTTGTAAATGTTATAGATACGGCGGCTTCAATTTAATCAATCGGATTAAAAGAAACTTCTATTTTAGAAGATTAATGATGGAAATAAGAAAGTATTTTCGGAAAAGTTTAAATTAAATTATAAAAAAATTTTCATGTAATAATCATTAGAAGAATGCTTCATGCAAATTCATTTGGAAATTAATTTGTTAATGTTTAGAGAGAGAATATTGATGAGAATTTATAAGGCTTGAAACTATTTAGAAGATTATAAAATAACAAGATAAAAATTTTTCGTGTTCAAAAGTTAAGTATACATTAAGCATTGTAATGCTTAAACCTTGTCAAAATGCCTGAAATACAATGTCACTTGAATGATAGTACCTCAATCTATCGGGTGGGCCATCTATTGGTTTACATTTGAACACAAAATTCAGTATATTATCTTCACTGAACATAATGAATCGATTTATGCTTGCGCAACTTTGGAATTTATTGGAAATTTATTTCCAAAACAAAGACAGTCGGAAATTGCACGAATATGTCGTACAAAATTTGCCAGCAGAGAAGGACAACAGTTCTCGGTTTATTGTTAAACTGGTTTCATTGTTGATGTGCCAAGACGAGAGCGTGCTCGTATATTGCGTACAACTAAAAATATCGAAGTTGTTACTGAACGTGGGCGTGAGAATCCAACAACTCGTCATCGTTCTAATGAATTAAACATAAAACACCAGAATACCGATTTTTTTCATTTTCGTAACAATATTGCCCACAATGCTCCACCTGTTTTCTTATTTCGTTGCTTTGTTTCAGTTTTATTTTCAGCTGCTTCTAGCTGCTAAATCGGTCAATACTTATGTCATTCTATTCTGTCACAAAATTCAGTATGTTATCTCCACTGAACGTATTGAATCGATTTATGTTTGAGCACCGTTAAGATTTTTTGGCTGAAGCTTGTTTTCATCTTGATGGGTACGTTAATAAGCAAAACTGTCGTATTAAGGGCTTAGAAATTCCACACGTGGTCTTACAGAAGCTAATGCATCCATTACGAGTGACTGTTTGTTCGTTTGTTTCATGATAACGATTTTTTTTGTACCTGCTCCTCATGGTGTTGATATTATTATAACGATATTTAGTTTCAACAGGATGGTGTAGATTGCCACAGATCTCATGTCACAATCGACTTATTATGCCAAACGTTTAATGTCCTTTTAATTAGTGGAAGTTATGATGTCAACTGGCCGCCAATAAGCTGCGATGTGACACCGATGGACTATTTGCTGTGTGGCACCGTTAAAGGAAAGTGTTATGTCGACAAGTCAGAGACAATTAAGCATTTGAAGGCCAATATTCATAATGCCATTACCGAGATATGACCCTATATACTCAAAAAAGTGCACGAAATTTGGTCAGATCTAATGAGGTACTGTGAGGCGGCAGATGTCAGGATTTCCAACTGTCGTTGTTTATCGTTACCTGTGAAAAAGTTGGTATAATTCAATACAGTGTATCAGTACTATATGCCGTACCCATTCAGTTTTAACATTTTCCAAGAGGTGGCTCTGACTGACCTTCATTTGTTGACGCTTTTATACCCTCTGAAGAGTTACGGGTCAGGGGATTTTTCAATGGATTATTTTGAGAGAATTTAAGTCGTATAATTTGAAAAATTTGGAAAGCAAGATGGGCAAAGAACTTATATAATCACGGTCTTGTTGAACTAACTGATGGTAGTGCCGACCACAAGTTGTATGTTTAAATACAGAGACTGACCTACCAGAGTTTTTATTGGAGGTACATCTTAAGAAAGTGCCAGTGGACGAGTATGAAAAATGTTTTTCGGCGACCGCCTCTCAGCAAATTTCTGGTAAAAATTCTGTGAGTAAATAAATTTTGCAATGAAAAGTTTCTCAAAAAATCTGTCGTTCGGAGTCGACTTTAAAGTGCAGCTCCCGCCAATCATGTATAAAATTAACACACACAACTTAAGTTTTGTGAGAAGCTAGGACGTAATTCTGATTATGTATGTATGTAATTGGGAATTGGGATTAGTTTCCACTGCTCTAGAGCTTAAGGGGAAAACTCTATGCATCTGCTACTGGGTTTATTTTCTAGGAATAGTCGTCAGTCAGTTCCCTAAAAAGTTTGGAAGATTTTTTCGGTATTGGTGTGAGTCATGATTATTTGGTAAAGGCCTTGTTTTTGAGGTGCGTTTCGTGTATATTGCATTTCTTTACATATCACACCTTTAACCTGTAAACTGTTTTCCAGATTTCCATAAGCAGTTTAAGTGTTTTTTTATTATTGAATTCAGAATTTAAAAGCTTCGAAAGGACTCATAACAGCCAATAGCATTTAAAACAAAAAACTGTTTTAATAAGAATTCAACGAAAGCTTTTGTTACGTGTGTACACGATGACTTTAAGGCATCCTAGTAATTGTAATTTTATTATCGTAACAATGCTTTCAAATTGAATTTCAGTTTAAATGGTCTTTGTCTGGTGCCCGTTTCTCTGTCTCTCTTCATTCAGTCACGTCATGTCTTGTTTTTATGGTTCATTAAGTTTTTAAGTGTCGCCCACCCAAAAGTATATTTTCCAACTGAAGTAATTGAATTTTGTGTGTGTCTTTGTGTGTGTGTGGTAGTAAGGAAAGATATGATGAATTTATCTTTTTTCCTTTGTTGTTGTTATTGATATTTAGACAATTTCATATGGAATTTATCGAACGGTATTAAGGAGAAAACTTTGAGTTTTTTTCCTTTAGTTTTGCCAGTTTGGTCAGTGGTAGAGAGAAAAATCAATAGAGTTGAAGTCATTTGAAACTGTTAAAGAGAAAGTAAGTTATGAAATGTTGGGTTATGCCACGATATACATATTTTTTAAGCAACTGAACAGTATTGTGGTTACAGGATTGAATGCTGAAAATGACTGGCTCTAAGAGATTGAGACATTAGAACACTTCTGTCAGGATTACGATACAGTTTTTCACTCCACTTATGTTATGTGTGTGACGGGACATATAGTTTAAAGGCTACACCCAATGACAGATTTTTGAGAAACTTATCATGGCAATTTTTATTTACTCTCAGAGTTTTTGACATAAGAATACTGAGAGGCAATTAGCGAAGAAATATTTTTGTATAAAAAATAGAATCAAACACAAGGAATGTATCGAACAGTTCAAATGAGTACTGGAATCATGAAGAAGTGCATGTCCTACTACGTATTTACAATGACTTGATGCTACACTAAAGTCAATCTATTCATTGTAGCACGAAACTAGGAATCTAGAAAGACTAGCCCCACTGATTTCCACTAAGTATACAGAACCTGAGAGATCATCACTAAGTTGATAAAGTTAGTCATCCAGCTTCAATGTTATTGATAAGCAGCTTTAAAATTCTCAAGTGAACTATTCTTGGTGAAGTCAATATGAGCAACTGAACTATAAACGACCTCTCTCTTTATCCCCCACTATTTAATCACTGGACACTATAACAAGCTTGATTAGCCAATATATCAATGAGAATCATGCCTGCGAATTCGAATGCTGTGCCTTCAGATACAATTCTATTCTCGGACATTATTATATGTAAGATCCGCCCAAATGAGTGCTGCATTCAGTACTATGTTTCTGATTACATCCGACAGTATTTTTCTGCTGAGAAATTCTAGAAATTATTCCTATTATTATTCCGAAACTATTATTTGTTAAAAGCCAATCGGTTATCAAGTAATTATCTAGTAATTATATCAAGTTAAGTTGTATTCCTAATGCTATAAACATAATAAACACAGTGAAGCAAACGCAGCAATCTCTCAAACACGGAATATATGGAAGTGATTATTTTAAAGGCAGCGCGACAAAAAGCAACGATTCTGCTGCTTGGCATTTAGGCTAATTTCTATTTTTTACGCAGCAATAAGAGAATTATTGTTCACAGCGCCAGGATTGCTGCTGGCAATACGAAGATTAATGCTGTCAATACGCGATTTATGAAATATAATGCGAAAAAACGTTTTAGTGGCATCATTAATAATGGATTACGGAAACGTTTATTTTTTATTTGTCTTGATTAATTATTGATTAATTAATAATTAATCCGCATGCAGTTTACCTTACGCTGCAATTGCAAAATTGTTGTGCTTGCTGCGATGCGTTTATTGTATTTATATCATGAGAATGCAATTATTAATCTTATGAAAATCTGTTTATTCGATACATTACGGATTTGAATAAAATTTACACTAAGCAACAATTCTAAAATAATTGCTGTTTATTTATAATTTCTATATATATTTTATTTATATAATAAGAACGTATAAATAACAATAAATTAACACGTCAGCATGTCAGTTGTAAACAACTATCAAAACCAAATTAATTTGCATAACATAAGTAGAATCCCTATTCATAAACCCATGGCTTTTAGTGCAGAATGCAATCAAATTTATGCATTTTGCCACATATAATGACTAAAACTTCTCATATGACATTCGTTGGCCATATAAAGTTTAAGTTCATGCAACAATTTTTAAATATTTGAGTTTTGCAAAGTAACACTGCTTGTTTCGTTTCGTTGCGTTGCGAAAAAGTTTGTCTGTTTATTTCTGACAACGCGTAAAAGCGTTAATAATGTTTTCAAACATTTTCAAGTTGCCAAATATGACTGAAGCTGGTTATTATTAATATGTATGCCAAAACAAAAAAAAACAAAAAATACACATACACTATGTGTATGCTTGCATGTATAGTGGGAAGCAAAAGTCTGGGTACAGCAATATATTTTAAGCAATAAAATGTACAAATAATTGATGTTTTTTATGTTTAGTTTATTAATTTATATACATAATTGGTCATTACAACCCTTCAGTCAGGATTACGACCTAGTTTCACACGCTACTTATGTTGTGTGTGTTAATTTTATACATGAATGGCGGGACATACAGTTTTAAAGCCGACTCCAAACGAAAGATTTTTGAGAAACTTTTCATGGCAATTTTTATTTACTCTCAGAGTTTTTGCCAGAAATCTGCTGAGAAGAAGGCGCCGAAGAATGTCTGGCCTGGGGCTCGAACCCTGGTATTACGTCTAATAAGCTAACAAACTACCAACTAGACTACGGCGACTTCGTTATTAATTTACTTTTGTTTTATTATGAAACATACAAATTTTTAATGTTTTCCAGAAACCATAAGAAAAATAGTGTCTGGTGACACTATATTCTTGCACCGTAAAAGTGTAGATACCCCCATGAAGAACTCAACGCAAATTTAAAATACAAAGGCCGAATATATTGTTAACAAAATGGAAAAATCTAGATACTGGTGTTTTGCTTTTATATCGCTTAACATTAAAATCATGATAATCATGATCTTCTCTTCTTAACCTATAATCTGTCTACGAGTCATGAGGACAGGTATATTACATACCGTGATTTTAAAAGTATCGATTTTACATTTTTGAGCAGAAGTGTTGATGATATCTGTTGGGATCAAATCTACTCACTGGGTAATGTAAACGCCCAGGTGGCACTAATTCAGGAAAATGTGCGTCTGCTATATGACAGTTGTGTTCCTGTCAAAACAAAACTTGTTAAAGCCAAACACCAACCGTGGTTTAATGCTGAAATTAAAGCATTAATTGATAAGCGCGACATTGCGTTGGAAGAGGTATTCCTCAGGGATCAATTTTAGGGCCCCTTTTGTTCTGTATATACATTAACGAACTACCTGATGTTTTGGATAATTGTAGCGTACATATGTACGCTGATGACGTTCAGCTCTATAGGAGCGCTTGTATTGATAATATCCGACTATGTGTAGATACGATTAACGATGATTTACGGAAAATTGACAACTGGGCTAGTGCTAATGGACTTTGTATAAATCCCTCTAAATCGAAATGTTTATTGCTCTCCAGGTCTAAGAGAGCGTTTGATGTGCCGAATATTATTATCAGGGGGAATAAAATTGATTTTGTTGAATCGGCATCTAATCTGGGTGTTATCTTTAATGGTCGGCTAACGTGGTCTAGCCACATTAATGTCATCGTTGGTAAAGTTTACGGTATGCTTAGGAACTTATGGGCTGTTATAGATTCGACTCCTTTTGCTATACGCCTGCAACTGGCAAAAACGTTTTTGATTCCTGTTCTTTTATACGGATCGGAAATTTTCGCAAACTGTGATGCGGATGATAGGCGGAAACTCAACTTGGCTTATAATAAGGACAGATATGTATTTATTAAGGGACGTCGGGACCATATATCACAATTTTCTTACCAGATATGTGGTATTCATTTTGATAATCTATTGAATATTAAGTGCCTAATTCTCCTCCATAAGATTATTACTTTGGAACAGCCAGTATACTTATTTAGCAGGATTAGATTTGCTAGATCCAACCGCGGTAGGAAAATTATCCAATTAAGGCATAGGACTCTTTTGTCGAAACGACAGTTCTTTATACACACCATCAGTCTTTGGAATACACTACCTAATTATATTCAGAACAAAGGCAATGCAACTAAGTTCAAAAAGGAGCTATACATTCTGTTTAAGTAGTTTGTAATATATTTTGATTGTTTTATACATTTTTACTCTTCATTTTTATTAGTGATTAATTATTTTCATTTTTCTAATTTATTATTTAAGTTTCATTGTATCTCATTATATGAATATATTTCTTTGTTTGTATTTTTCTTTACATTTGTATCTTTCCTGATTTAGTTCTTTACATATACTCATTTTCTTATCCTAATTTTTTTGTATCGATTGCTATTTCCTGAGGTTAAATCATGTTCTTATTCTTATTCATTTTTATTTATACTGTACTGCAAACAATTCACTACTCATATAATGAGCGATTTGTTATTACTTTTTCCATAGCACTTTCATTTATAAGATTATTATCTTGTTGTGCTATGATTAATAGTAAATAAAATAAATAAATAAATAAAAAAATAAAAAAAAAATAAAAAAAAAAAAATTATAAACAAAAGCTACAAAAATAAAAACAATGACCTTGTTTACATAAAACATTCAGATCACACTCTTTACGTTGCCATATAAAAGGACAGGCAACTGTCGGTATAAATACAGTCAGTCTTGTGTGAAGACGCGGTGTGTTTGAAGAGATTAATCGTGGTTTAAAGATCTCCGTTACAAAGATCAGTCGAACAATTGCCTAGTAATCTTTATTGTTTTTGTAAAGGGTGTAAACAGAGGAATAACAAACAAAGCAATTGTTGTTGTATACATAAAGTTGTGAACAGTGGCACACGGAATTAGGCGAATAATAAAGAATTTTAATAAAAAACTAAACACAAATCTACGAGCTCATATTTTAAACGTTTTTAAAAGGTAAAAACGTAACAATATAAAAATGTTATTCGTTATCTTGAGTAAGATATTCCTTAAGGTCGTTGAATGTATCAGTTCTTCTTGTGGCTTCTGTTGATATTTGTAGCCATGCTTTCATGAGCAAATTTTTCGGTTAAATTTTGTTCAAGGTTTTGCCTCTACGTATGCATTCTTCCACTTGATCTCCTAAATACTCTCTTGGATTCATATCAGGACTTTATGCAAAAGTATTTTGTGTGGGTACTTTGGTAGGCCAACCACATCTTCACATTAGCTGGAGTATCATTGGATTCATTGACCTATTGGCAGTAATAACCATCACAAACCATCACTTGTTTAAATACTCTCTTGTCATTATTTCCTCAATAAATTCCAAACTGCTTACAACAGGTGCCGACTTTTGTTGTCCACTGTATATATACCGACAAAACGAAGTTTATTTCAGTTTTTAAATACAAGGGATTTTTAATATAACGAATATATTACTTTAATAAAGTCAAACTTTTCAACAAACATTATGCGATAGAGTTTATAGTGTTTTTACACCTCCCCCCCTCCCAAAAAAAGGCTACAAAAACAGAGAAAAAGTTTATCATAACAAATGTGAGTTTATTTAGAAGATTTCTGTTTTGCCACAAATTCAAAGTTACGTCCATCATCAACCAGCATCAGTTAGAAACGTAATGCAATATAATAATTTTTGGAAAAAGTTTGTTGAAAAATTTATATTTTGATGAACTCTATTCACAAGGCAAGGTTTTAAGAGTAGAACATTTTTCAAAATAATTTAATGCCGTTAACGCTTAAGGCAACTTAAATGAATTAAAAAGAAAATTGTTTATAATGAGCCTAGATTCAAATACAGCAGTTGAGGTTTATGTAGTCGTACGTTGCAATAAAACGAATGCATAACAATTTTTGGCTGCCAGACTGAAATCTTGGCTGATAGACACTTGTCTGTAGGAAACAACCCCAATGAATATTCTGAGCAAACTTGCACTTGCATACATACATACACAATTGGTCGTTACAATCTTTCAAGCAGGATTGCGAACTAGCCTCTCGCACCACTTATGTTGCGTGTGTTAATGTTGCACATGAATAGCGGGAACTACAGTTTAAAATCGACTCCGAAAGACGGATTATTAAGAAAGTTTTTTATGTCAAATTTACTTTCTTTCACAGTTTTTGTCACAAATCTACTGAGAGGAAGTCGTCGGAGAAATATTCGTTTATATTTCGTTTTGTTTGAGATTTGCGATCTGGGGTTTAACCTGTTTTCTCAAGTCTAATAAGCCGAAACACCACCTTTTAGATTACGCCGACTAATCTATTTAGCAAGATATACTCAGCAAAAGGAAAAACAAGATATTTGACTTTTGTTGCGTAATTAAAATAGCATTCATGCATCAGACCGTCCAGGAATAACGTGACGTTAATAGTCGGCCTTTCGATGACGGTGAAACTGAAATACCAAAACACACAATTGGAACTGTATTGGTTGTACACCAGATGCTGGATAGAGGATAAAACTTTTCTCGTCATAACACTTTTCTTCAACGGCGTCCCACAGAAAATAGTTCAACGATGTCAAATCTCTGCTTTTTGGCGGCCAATTGACATCACCATTTCGGCTAATTAAACGGTCATCAAAAGTTTGACACACTAAATCGATTTTATCATGAGATGTGTTACAAGTTGCACCATTGTGTTGAAACCAAACATCGCTCACATCAATATCATGAAGGGCGGGTACACAAAAATCGTTTATCATGGTGCGATAGGTGTCTCCATTGACTGTAATGATTGCGCCGTCCTTATTTTCAAAGAAATATGGGTCAATGTTGCCTTCGCGCCCCAAAAAGTCACTAGTAACGGGTGCATTGGCTTCTGTAAGACCACGTATGGCTTTTCTGAATCCCAAATACGGGAATTTTATTTATTAACGTACTCACCAAAATGAAAATGAGCTTCACATTATCGTGCAGTTTGTCATTGACTCAATTAATCTTAAAGTTGCTCAAGCGTAAATCGATTCAATACGTTCAGTGGAAATAATATACTAGATTTTGTGACAGAATAGAATGACATAAGTATTGAGCAATTTAGCAGCTAGAATCAGCTGACAATAAAACTGAAACAAAGCAACGAAATAATAAAAAGACATTGGAGCATTGTGGCCAATATTGTTACGAAAATGAAGAAACAAATCGAGATGCTGCTGCTTTGCTTTTACATCGTTTAACAAAAAAATATAAACAAAAGCTACAAAAACAAAACAATGAACTTGTTTACATCATTATCGCACTGAGTAGTATACCAACAAACACCAGCAAAAACCAACATAAAAAATGGTAAACAAAAAATACAACAACAAACACTACAAAAATAAATGTAAACAAAATACACAAACAACAATAATGAAACAACGATGTTTACATTTATAGAGATCTCGAGAAGGCGAAACCACGAACATTCGCCTTCAAGAACTTTCATCAGACTTAAGTTGCCATATAAAAGGCAAGGCAAAACAGACAACTGAGTCAGTATAAGTTCAGTCAGTATTGTGTGAAAATGCGGTGCGTTTGAAGAGAGTAGACGTTGTTTGAAGATCTCCGTTACAAAGATCATTCGAACAATTGTCTAGTAATTGTTATTGTTTATGCAAAGGGTGTAAACAGAGGAATAACAAACAAAGCAATTGTTGTTGTATACATAAAGTTGTGAGCAGTGGTTTACAGGATTATGCGAATAATAAAGAATTTTAATTAAAACTAAGCACAGATTTATTTTTATTTTATTCGCAATCTATGAGCTCATATTTTAAACGCTTTTAAAAGGTGAAATCGTAGCAATATAATTAGTAGTAATCACAAGTTAGTTTGTTCATATTTTGCTTCATTGAATTTCTATTCAACTACTTGCCTAAACTCCCATAAAACTTTTGCTAATTGTATCGTTTAATAAGTGTCCCCCTGTGTATTATAAATATAAAGGAGAAGTGATGAAATTAAATGAAAATAGAATCACATGTGTGTGCAAAAACAATTTATGGGCCTTTAACGTTTCTGTAAAACGATTAACTTTGACTATTACTTAGGCAAGTAAGAGTAATTCTGTATCTGCGTCGGTATATTACAAAAACAGATACATTTTGTTTTTAGTTGTTTTTGTTAGTTTTCTAAGTACGTACCATACCATACGGCACTTGCTACCTTAAATGGTCATTTACTTCTCTGCCCCAAAGTCTGTTAAAGGCAATAAGTTAACCTTTTTCGATTCTTAGTATATTTGTGCTACGTATAGCATTTTATTTCAATCGTATTTTGTTATGTATGCATAGATGTAAGGACTCTTTATTGGAATTTGAATCCTGGCGTGTGTGTTATTTTATGCGTATGTTTGCATATTTATACAGGCATTACTGCTGCTGCTGCTCCTGCTGCTGTCTGTTTTACATTCGATTGGACAACATCACTTATGAATGAATTGATAAAATATAAACAAAATAATGTTTTAACTTGAAATTTATGATCGTATATGAATATTAAATAGTTTTTTTTGGCGGTCTGCTACTAATGGCACTTGGTCTGAGGGCTGCTCAGCTTAATGGTCTTTCACTTTATGCAACAATATTTACGCATGTATTTTAGAAAATTTTAAATGAATTTGCAAATTTTGCAGGAATTCTCAATTGGTTATGCTTTGGCAGTGTTGCTATGGAGATTTATTATATTAAATGGAAAAGCAATATGAGAGATTCAAGATGAATTATTTATTATTTACGAATTATTTACGTCGCATAGAAATTCTTATGACGGTTTTTGGATTCTTTTTTTTGGTTTGTAAAGTTTTAACTACCATTGAAGACAGAAATTAATTTTGATCGACTTCTATCACTGTTTGCCTATCTACGAGTTTAAACAACGTACAGATCAGAATATATGAAATCGCATGGACGAAATTTTATAATAATAGTGCCGTACACACTATTTTCTGATTCAAAAATTAGGGGCCAAAAACAGAATTCGGCACAAACAGAGGTTGCCATTGAAATTAATGTTTAGTCCGATGGTTCTGGTACCAGAGAAGAACTCTTTATGACTGACGGGAAGAGCCTTGATGATATCCAAATCCTGAATAGGATTTATAATGTGCTGGTCAGACCATGGACACTACTATTTAAATAATGAAAGGTAGATGGTATTGTGGCATCGTCACCTGACAGATTAACCTGGCAGCTTCCTCCTTAATTGTTCACTGGGGAGAACCAGTAGACTTCATGATTTTTGAGAAACACTTTACAACGAGAAACCGCATACATACATAATTGGCCATTACATTTGTTATGTTGTGTGCGTTAATTTTATACATGAGTTGCCGGACCTACAGTTTAACGTCGACTACGAACAACAGACTTTTGAGAAACTTGTTCATGGCAGGCTTATTTGCTCTCAGAGTTTTTTCCAGAAATATGCTGAGAGGAAGTCGCGGAAGAATTATTTTTTGTTTTCATATTTCATTTTGATGTCTGACCTGGGATAAGAACCCGGGCTTTACGTCTAATAAGCCAACACGCTACCTACTAGACTACGACGACTTCTGGAAACTGCATACCATTTCAAAAGAGGGACTATTTCGTAGTAACAAGAGAGTCAAGACGGAAGGATAAGAGCTAGAGCTTTTGGTTTCAGAATGAAACATTTCGCATGCATGGGGAAATTTGCGGGTATCTTACAAGCAAAAATTTATGCTGTCATTTATTCATGTTCTCAAATCTATTTGGTTAGAAGGTACAGAAGCCATGGATATAGGAATACTATACTTATCTCTTATGAGGCAAGTCGCAAATAATATATTATTATCTGTGCATGCAATCATGTGGCAATTGTCAGCAATGAGAAAGCAGGCGATCTTACGAGGATGTAATCTTCCATGCCGTTGATGAGGCCAAAACCATTCTGTGCAGCAAAGGCGAATGTTTGGATAGTTAAGTTCAATGAAAGGCTACACAAAACAAAGTAGAGCTCCTTCTCAAACCAAGTGTAGGTGTGCGACAATCTAAACATTTGCTGAGAAATTACAACAAAAGGCGATCAGAGTCATTCATCAGATTATTATCAAGAAGTAAACTGAGGTTGACAACTGCTATTGTGACAGAGTAGTGTCTGCTCAGAGCACACTTATTCAGAATGTAGATAACATATGTTCATGCATACATAATTGGTCATTACAACGCTTTAATTAGAACTACCAACTGGCTTATTACACCACTTATGTTGGTGTGCGTTAGTGTTATACATGATTCGTTCGATTCCGAACGACAGATTTTTGAGAAACTTTTCAAGGCAACTTTACTTACTCTCAGAGTTGTTGCCAAAAATTTGCTGCGAAAAGTTGCCGAAGAAATATTTTCTTCAATATTGTTGGAGATTGAATCGTGGTCTTACGTTTAATAAGCCAACATACTACCTACTTGAGTACGGTATAGGTTGTCTTTTTTTTCTCAGTTTATTTAACTAAATCTTCACTATAAAAGTGGACTAACAATTATTATATCAAATCTTAAAACTAATAAGAATAATTAAGACCCGCCAGTGCGGGACAAAATTTCATGGTTTCATTAGTATTCTAATGAGGTCCACAGTGTCTCTTCTCCTAGCGCGAGCTAATGGATTCGGGTGATCCCTTAGTTTCTCTAGATACTTTTCAGCAGAATTTTATTTTGGCGTCTTTGTATATTCTATTAATGTTTGGAGATGAGGCAGTGCCCCATAGCTGTATTCCGTAGCACCAGATTGGTTTTAGTATAGGATTATATAGAAGAAGCTTGCAGTCCAAACTAAGGACCGAGTTTCTGTTAATTAGCCAAGTTAACTGTATCACCTTTAATTTGATCTGTGTTAACTTAGCATCTATGTGATTCTTCTTGAAATTTTAACAGTACCTTCCTGTATGTCTGGAAGGAACTATAGGCAAGTTTTTATTTAAAAATTTTTTTTTATTTTTTTTTTTTTTTTTATTTATAAAAAATAAACATATACATATGTATCTTAAACTAATCATAGCCTCAGCGCCAGTAATTGATGGCATTAGAGAGGCATGTTCAAATTCAATTCAAATAGGCGAGGTGCCACACCCACATACTCATATAAAAATTAATGTTTGTTTGTATGTACCTTATAGAATTGTAAACTATGCATTTGATTATGTTATGGTCTTTAGCAAAGTTGTTGCGCATGAGCCGGACAAGGTTTCTAAGTTGGTATGACTAATTTCCGGCAGGTGGCGCCACTGAAAATTACTTAAAATCAATTAAATCGTAAACATTTCCGATGGATGGCGTCACTGAAAATTATCCAAAATGAATGACAAGCAATTGGTCGACCTACACCTCAAGCACGGAAGAAAAGAGCATTACGAGCCTAAGAAATAGACGAGCATTGAGACTGCAAAATCTTCGAGTAAATGCCGCTGAGACCCGTTTGCTTGAACCACTTAAACAACGAGAAGTGAGATCGAATGCGTACTACTCAGGCCCGTTCACCTGAATCATCAGGACAACGGGAAACAAAATCAATAAAATGATTGAAAATTAATTGGACATTTTTGTAATGTCTTTCCTTCAAATTTATTTTAGTTGGTGGCGCAGCAATACGCGCAAGGTACATCTAGTTAAATATAATAAATAGGTATAGCTTGTCTTGAGCAAAAAATTTCGATTCTATGCAGATGAGAATGAATAACCGGAACACATTGTTGGAACCTGTTAGGCATAATTCCAGAGGGCAGACAATTTTTACTGTTGACTCCAGAAGTATTCTGGAGTTTGTCAGGATAATAGGGATATTAGGAGGGAAGTACAATAGATTGTGTGTTCAAAATATGAAGACATCTCTCTTCACCCACATTAATAATAATCATCGCATGGAATCTCATTCTATTGATTATAACGACGATCATGAAGAATTACTTCACAATGATATTGCATTGATAAGAAAATGCAATTATTTGCAATCATTGTTCGTGTGTTGCGTAGTTGCTGTAGTCTTGTTAGTACTGCGCTGGTTTAACAGACAAGAGCCTGTAGTACTAACCTCAGCTTAGCGACTACCTCTCAACAATCTTCTGGAAAAAACTCTGAGAGCAAATAATGGTGGATGGTGTGAGAAGCAGAGTTTTAAGTCTGACTAAAGACTTGTAATGATCAATGATTTTGACTAGATGTATGAGAGTTTTCAAAAAGCATTTTTATTATGCTTTTAATGGAAAATAGATGATGTTTGCCGTTAAATTAGTTTCCAAACATTAAATTACATTTCACAAAATTCTATTTGCAAAGGAAAACAAAACTTGAGTAATATTTTTCCGAAATTAATTTAAAATTTTTTAACGTTCACATTTATTTATTTTGAAATGCGTAGCAAACAAAAACGTAACGAACTTGTAATTAAGTACTCCCAGCCATCATTTTAAGAAATAAAATATTTTAGCAGCCAACATAAACAGAAAAAAGAGAAATTTCCTTTTGAAAGGCACTGGATTTTCTTGCCAAGAGGTACAGGTAGACTTGGGCGGTACTTACTGCTGCCTAACGTAACCCTTATCAGTGCTTAAAGTAAGAAAGATTTGAATGGAAAAATATTACGACTTAAAATGTTAAAATTTATGTTTCGTTTTTATTTTTCTATGATTTTTCTTTCTCTCTTTTCTTTCTTTTGCAATGAAATTTTTTTTTATTTCAATGTTTTTATTTTGCATATGCCAACACATTACTTTTGCCGAAAGTAATTACGAAAAATTTAAGGGGTTCTTGAAGTACCAAAAAAAAAGAATGAAAAAAAAGAAAAATACGAAAAAAGACCGTGAAATCTTAAACAGAAGTAGCAACTGTTTGGTACAAAAGATTAAGAGCCAGGTGGTATTTTTATTTTTCTTTTCATTTTTATTTTTTTCGTAAGTAAGTTGTAAAGATATTCTAAAAAGTATAAGTAAACCTGGCATTACGTACTCAAAATTTGTAGAAAAAAAATAAAAATAAAAACGTAATCATCATAAAAAGTTCTTACCATAGAAAAAAATTAACTACGCCACCATAATAAAGCCGGTCGTATAGGAAAGGTTTTATAGACAAATGCTATGAAATGAGCTCCTTTCAACTTAATTGCATTCTTTTCTTTAATTTTTTTTTTGTTTTGTTTTGTTTTGTTTTCATTTTTAAATGCTTAGAAATTATTGTGAAATCTAATAAAAACGTAAAATATATTACCTACAATGGTATTTTTAATGTTTTCTTCTTTTTTTTTTAGCAAGATAAGCAAAGCATTGCATTATTTCAACGCAAATGGTTGTAAGGAGAAGTATAAACAATCCAAGTTTAAAGCATGTAAACTTTAAAAAGGATGTCTAAAACTCTGGATGGCCACCCCTTATAATATGGCATACACTAGCAGCTCTTAAGAACAGCCTCTGTTAAAGGATAATGGAGTTTTTCTCATGGAAAATTCGAATGGACAGACATTTTCTCCTTCACCGATCCATCGGGTGGACTATCTATCGGTTTAAATGTGAACCATCGGTTATATTACGTCATTTTATTCCGTCTCAAATTTCAGTGTCTTATCTCCGCTGAACGTAATGAATTGATTTACGTTTCAACAACGGTGGGATTTATGGGGCCAACGAGAAACTGCACAATGATGTCGATTTTGCCAAAAAAAAACTTTTTCGGATAAAACTCAGCGGAGGAATTTTGACCCGTATTTCTTTAAAAATGAGGACGGCGCAACCATTACGGTCAATGGATACACCTATCACAGCATGATAACCGTTTTTTTTTTGTACCCGCTTTTAATGGCATTGGTGTCAACGGTATATCTCATGTCACAATCGATCTATTTGAACGTTGATGGCCGTATAATTATCCGAATGGTGATACCGCTGGACTATTTTCTGTAGGTGTCGTTGAAGAAAAGTGTTATGCCTACAGACCAGAAACAAATGAGCATTTAAAGACCAACATTCCGTTTTTGTTTGATTACATTTTTAAATTTAAACTTTTAAACCTTTGTTGTACAGGGTTGTGTTCAGGAAAGCGAAATTTCTTCGCATACCCTTAATCCAGGTTTTGCTGCCAATAAAGGGAATGGATATTCTAAAATATGTACCAATATTTCCATTTCACAGAAGCCTTATAGAAAAAAAACCCTGAAAGTAAATAAATTTCCCATGACTCACATCATTCGTTAACTAGCGGTCTCGCCACATATGAATAAAATTAAGGCACATAACATAAGTGGTGTGAGAAATTGGGTTCTAATCTTGTATAGAGAGTTGTAATGAACAATTTCGAAAGTGAGCTGAGTACTATAATGTGGTAAATTTATAGTTCTTAGACGTCTTTAATGAGAGTTTTTCCTTTAGGGACGTGTCGTTTACATACTATAGATCTCCCAACACTGCCGCGCTGACGAACTGCGCCTAGCTCCTCATAAGTCTTCATATATTTCTTTCAAGATATTTGAAAGGTGAACAGCGTCTGGTGATTCACTCTTCTCATAACGAAATATTCATATTGATATTGTGGAATACTGTACAAACGGTCTTTGAGTCTATAAAACCCGATGAAAATGACAGTTACTATATTCATTATGTCTATAACTGGATAGTCTAACACAAGTACTGAGAAAAACCTTCCACTCTATCTAACTTCCCTTCCCCTAAATATACCCCCACTATAAACTTCTTTACATTCAATGGAAAAATTCTGGTCACATGAGCAGAGAGAAAGCCTTCCTTGTCAAGCTCATCTGCTGGTTCAATGCCCTAAATTTCTTTATGTGATGTTATTCGGCAAAGTCCTATACAAAGTTTTTTACGTTACTCCCACTATAGCCAGAAACTGTCACTCAATTGACGCGAATAATGCCGCTTATGTACTTAGGCAAGCAAAGTCATGATTTGGAGCTACGAGCAACCAGTACATTTTTCTATATTTTAAGGAATGCAACACTGTGTTAAATACAATGCTTTTGTCTGATGACTACATACAAAAAGTGGGGTTGTACAGAATCCGTCATGCCTTATTACTTTCTAACTTTCATTGCTACGCTTTAGTCAGGATTACAACCCAGCTTCTCACATCACCAATGTAGTGCGCTTTAATTTTTTACATGAGTAGCACAACCCGCAGGTTGAAGTCCGTCTCCGAACGGCAGATTTGAGAAGCAATTTTATTTTACTCTTCAAGTTTTTGCCATTAACTGCGAAGAGGAAAGTGCCGATAGAAATATGATTTTCATATTTCTTTACGTTCGAGATAACTTAGCCGGGACAAAAAAGTCATAAGTTGCAAGTTAAATGTTGAGTCAATGAAGAAGTACGGAATGAAACAAACCGTGTAAGAACACACATATCCTAAACCTGCTGTCAGTTGGAAAAGTCAAAGTTTCACATGCAACTCGATCTTATAATCCTCTTTATAAATATTTTTAAAGCCACCAAACCAAGAGGCATTGGAATTTAAAACGTAATGAGCTCTTTGGTTCGCTGAATTTACCTCCGTACTGAGATCTAAATTTATAACATACCTATGTATTCCTATTATCCGATAATAATTTACATTTAAATGATGAATTTTGATTAAGAAATTTTAAACTGTTTTTTTAAAAATCAAATGATATGCAATCTGCTATAAAAAGTGTATGTCATCACTGCATTTATATCTTTTGAATTCGTTTCAACTACACTTCTTTTATTTTTTTTATGAATTTTTCTCGCCTCTTTATTATTGTCAAAAGTGTTGAATCAATTTTCTGGTTTTGTCAGATTCTCATTCATAGATATGATGACATGATATGAATGAGCATTTCGAACGTGTATGCGTTTTCTTCATTCATTCATCCATATCAGGCCCACATATATGTGTGAAAATATTTACAGTGAAACGTTTGAATAATGGTTGAAGGAAGAAATGTTTGCAGTAACAACTAAACTTAGTATATTCAGTGAGCCGCAAAAGTCTTAGTACGGAAATATATTTTAGCAATTTCATGAATTTTAGCTAAGTGTTTGTATAAAAATTTAAAGTTATACATACATATGTTATTAATATATTTCTATTTCATTATAAAACAAAAATTTTTTTAATATTTTTCATAAAACAAGAGAAATATAGGGAAAAGTTTCTGATGACTCTCTCTCAGCAGATTTCAATCAAAAACTTTGAGAATAAATAAATTTGCCATGAGAAGTTTCTCAAAAATCTGTCGTTCGGAATCGACTTTAAACTGTAGGTCCCACCCCTTATGTATAAAAATTAATGCACACAACATAAGTGGTGTAAGAAATTAGGCCGTAAACCTGACTGAAGGGTTGTAATGACCAATTATGTATGTATGTTTCTGGTGGCAACATGAGTTTTTCGGTTGACTTTTGTTTGAGGTTTAGCGACACCTAACCGTTCTTTCAAATGACCTCAAGATATTAAGCCTGTGGTGACTTTTTTTGTTGTCAAAATATATTGCCGTAATAAGACTTTTGCTATCTATTTTATATAGAGTGGACAACTTAAAAGTTTAAATTTAAGAATGTAATTAAACAAAAACGGATTGAAATGTTGCCAAATTGATTCTTTTTTGTTGTGAAGTACACTTATTCCGATTAGAAATGGAATATTATTTCATTCATATGGCTGCCGCGGCTGGCCTCACAGTACCTTATTCCATCGGACCAATTCTCGTGCAGTTTTTCGTATCTCGGTAATGGCATCAGGAGCATTGGTCTTCAAATGCTCAATTGACTCTGTTTCTACGGCATAACAATTTTCTTTTACGGTGTGTCACGAAAAATAGTCCAACGGTGTAAAATCCCAGCTTCTTGGCAGCCAATTGATATCACCCTTTCGGCTACTTAAACAGTCATCAAACGTTTGACTCAATGAACCGATTGTGGCTGAGATGCGTGGCAACTTACACCATCTAGTTGAAAACAAACATCGTTCACATCAATATGATGAAGAGCGGGTACAAAAAAATCGGTGATCATATAGGTGTCTCCATTGACCGTAATGGTTGCGCCATCCTCATTTTCAAAGAAATATGGGCCAATGATGCCTCCACACCCAACAGTCACTCGTAATGGGTGCAATGGCTTCTGTGAGATTACGTATGGGTTTTCTGAGTCCCAAATACGGCAATTTTGTTTATTAACGTATGCACGAAGATGAAAATAAGCTTCATTCGAAAAAAATTTTTTTTTTCAAAATCGGAACCATCGTGCAGTTTCTTGTTGGCCGAATGAATTCCAACGTTGCTCAAGCGTAAATCGATTCATTATTTTCAGTGTTGATAATATACTGAGTTTTGTGGCAGTATAGAATGACATGAGTGCTGCCAGTTTCGAAATAACCTATGGTTTAAATTTAAACCGATAGATGGCCCACCCTACATCACATGTATATACTATATAAGGTCTTGCAAAAGTAGCTTCCGAATCTTGTTAAATGATAAAGGTCATCTTGTTATTATTTCTTCAATCTGTTTTGCCAAATCACTACAAACGACCATAGATAGCGACCTGTGTTCGCCGCATTGACTCTGAGCAGTTAACAATTGACGCTACTTTTCATCCAAAAGTTATCTTCAGCTATTAGACTGATTTCTGAATGAAAAGGTACGTAAACAAACAAAATTATCGAATATGCCGGTTTACCAATTCTATGAGCTCTATGAGCGTCCAATACATTTCGAAAAACTCTCGAGTTGGCTGTTGATTTTGATCTGGTGATGTCATCCTTCAATATTTCTTTGAGAACCATATTGGCAAGGTTATAACTATCACCGGCGATCACTGTAGTTCTATAATTACTAACTTATTTTGGCATGAATTGTTGAATTCGGATTACATTGAAAATTTGAAATGATACCAGTGCACATGAGAGCATCCCAAAAAGTCCTTGTTTGGTGTGCAGTTTGGGCTGCCAGCGTCATCGGTCCATACAGACAGTGAGCTAACGCCGAACACTATAGTTTGATGACTGCCAACTTTTTTAAGCCTGTATAGAATGATCTGGACACCAACGACTTGTTATTTCAGCAGAATGGCTCTACGTGCACACAGATCACGTCACAATGAAAATTTTGCGCGAGCAACTTACGGCATATTCTCACGTGGAGGTAATGTGTACTGCTCACCAATATTGTTCCATTTGGCCACATTAGACTTCTTCTTATGGAGTTTTCTGAAGTCGCAGGTGTATGCGAAATAAGCCTCAAACCACAGCGATACTCAAAACCAACTGAAGCCATGCCATCAATTAAATTTATGCCCCAAAGTCATGAAAATTACACTTCGAATACGCTCCACCCAGAGTAGCCGACACGGATATTTGAACAATGTTTTATTCCAAGCATAATTGCATCAATATGCCTTTCAAACTAATAAACAATCGCGATGTTATTTTTTTAAATATAAAGATAGGAAGCGCTGCAAAGATTTTTTAATTGGTGTTTACGACAAATATTCTAATCGAACATTATTTCGAACACGAATATATCACAGGCACTTTGGTAACGAAGCGGAGCAAATGCGTTGATGAGGACTGCTTGTTACTCAAACGGTAATCGGTGCAGCAGCCGTATAGTCTGTTTTATTCCCGGATTGTGAACAATTTCAATCCAATTTTCTTCAATTTGGTAAGTTCGATTATAAAACGTCTGCGCAAACTTCAAACAGGAGAGAATGAAATGAGCAGAAGTCTTCAAACAAAATCATGACGAATGTTATATCAGCTCTCCCGGGCACAGCAATATTCCGGGAAACTGCAAGGCCGACGAGCTCGCCAGGGCTGATGCACAACTTCCGGAATCCTATACAGTCGACTTAGGGATGCAACTTACCTCGGTTAAACTGGCCATCGCGCGGAAATTCTTTCAAGACGCCAACCAATCCTGAGTTAATGAGGAGACCTGAGGGAGGGATAGAAAGCGCACCAACCAGTTACTCGGACTTGGTCGTGACATTATCTCAATCACTGTGGCTGTGCTTGCGGGAAGACACGCGGACATAATGCAGCTCCCATCTAACGACTTCTGTTGTGGGTGCAGATCCGCTGAGAAAAAGGAGACTGTTGTCTACTTTCTTCATCTTTTGCGAGGTGCAGATATAGCTTATTTGGCTTCCCAATCCTTGTCAGTTTGACGTAGCTATCGTCCACTGATGTCAAGAATATAGCTTCGTTTATCAAATCTTCGGGCTGGTTTTCCAGCGTAGGTTAGTCGTGCCTTAAAATGTGCAGCCCATTTCTTCTCCTCTGATTTGGAGAACTGGGTCAGTACAGAGACTGCGTTCACCTGTGGCGTCACAACGGGCCATTACGCGTGCTCAAGTGAGCTTTTGGCATCAAAACTACCACTCTAACCTAACCTAAACTACATCAGCTTTCAGTAGTTGCGGCTCCACTACCGTTGCTTTGCAAATTTTCACTGTAATTTTTTGAAATGAGCTCGTCATTACTTCCAACACCATGAACTCATGGTTTTGCTGCCTTTATTCTCCCATCATCCACTGTATTCCCATGTCGTTATATGAAAATATGAATTGTTTGTTACGAATAGCAAAAGAAACTCTGTGTGACAAGTACTTAAAATACTTATTTTTTTCCATACACACTTCCATTCCATTCCATTCATTTTCTTTTCTTTTTTTTTAGTTGAAAACTTTAAGTCAAACGCGTTTAAAATATGTTGGCGTTAATATCTCTAGTGGAGGTAATATATTGTGCAGGAGACATAATTCTAAGAAAGTTATCGTAAAGGATTACAAAAGTCCCAAGTCAAGTTTATACTGGCATCCAGATAACTCATAAGCACACATGACATATGTATGTATGTTTGTATGTATGTATGGTGTGCCTAAGCCATTGAGTCATTGTTGTATTTGCGTTGCATGAAAGGAAATCAAGGATTTACATGGCAATGGAGTTAGAAATCTTTAACAAAAGGATTTACATTTATTAGTGATGATGCTGAGAGGAAGAAAAAAAAGAAAGAACAACAAAAACTTTCGTAAATTGTCACTGTGACATTTCCAGATTTACAGGCATTAGTGGTGGGGTTTTTAAAACGTAGGTTTTTTTTCTGAAATTAATTTTTTAAATTTTTTTAATTAAAAGTAAATTTTCTTAGGAACTAAATTAATATATTTTAAGCAACAAAAAAGAAAAAGAGAAAGAAGAAGTTAAAAAAGACACTATGGAGGGACAGAGGTGGTGATAGTTCCTTGCAACCGATAGAGGTTCAATAGAGTCCGATTCATTTTTAAGTCTCATGAGCTGCCTAACTTATTTCAGCGGAACCTGATGTCTATTAGCCTCAGGAGACAGCCACACCATTGCCGGATCTTAGGATGAAAGCTATTTTTGACTATTCAACAAAGTTATCAAAGCCATCATTTCGTCAACATTTTTTACCAAACCACCGTTAAGGTTTCGGAATGGAGACTTAAAGACAGAATTTTTTTACGGCTTCCTACCTTTAAAGTTCAATACAACAAAGCATGTGTGAGATATCATCGAAATTTTTTATTCGTTTGAAACGCCTATTGCTGCCATTATGTATGCAATATGCACACACACATATCAACGCTTCAGTCAGGGTTACAACCTAGTCTCAAACACCAATTATGTTGTGCGTGGTGGGACCTAGAGTTTAAAGTTGATTCTGAATGACAGATTTTTGAGAAAGATTTCATGGCAAATTTTGATTTACGTTCAGAGTTTTTACCAAAAATCAGCCGAGGATTTTGTTTTTTCATATTTCGTTTTTTTTGGCGATATCTGGCCTGGAATTTGAACCATGGCCTCATGTCTAATAATCCAACACACTACCTAATATTCTGCGGTGACTTCATGTTTTAGTGTCTTACAGTTTCCGAAAATGTATTCTGATGAATAATTGCCATCATCACATATGCTGCATGTTGGGTTCGACACGATCTCCATTCTTAGCAAGTTCACAGTGGCCTGTCAAAAGGCCTGCTGTCATTATCAATTGATGCCTAACGATTTGGCCTGAAAATAGTATTTTTCTCTCTTAAACTTTCCTTCAGGTTAATATATCAGTGCCCTTTCTTCGCGCTATGGTTTTGGCTTCATTAGTGGCACAGAAGCCCCCATTCCCACGTGATCATCTGTCGCCTCACAACAGAGTCAAACCCTCTTTTTGCTGACTTAGGCGTTTTTGATTCCCCGGACAATCCTACACCATCTTCGTTTTAATCTAATAGAAGCCTAATGTTCGGAAGTCTGCATGATTGTCAGTTAGTATCGTTCTGTCCTATGCATCTTCTACCTAAGTTATATTGAGCACATCTTTCAAAAACATTTCCAGACATAAAAATCACGTATCTCGTCACCAGGTCCGCTCTTGACTTATTTGTACATTGAAAGTCTTTGGAAAATCGGTCTTTATTAGTCGATTTTAAACTGTAGGTGACGCCACTCATGTATAAAATTAACACACACAACATAAGTGGTGTGAGAAATTAGGTCGTAATCCTGACTGAAGGACTGTAATGACCAATTATGTATGTATGTATGTATTTCGGCTAATTAAAAAGCCATCAAACGCTTGACGTAATAAATAGATTATGGCATGAGATATGTGGCAAGTTACACCATCCTGTTGAAACCAAATATCGTTCACGTCAATACCATGAAGAGCGTTTGCTAAAAATAGGTTATCAGGGTGGAATAAGTGCGTCCATTGACAGTAATGGTTGTGCCGTCCTCATATTCAAAGATATATGGGCCAGTGATGCCTCCGCTCCACAAACCGCGTCAAACAATCACTCGTAATGGATACATTTGCTTCATAAGACCACGTTTGGGTTTTCTGGGCCGCAAATACTGCAATTTTGCTTATTAACATAACCACCAGGATGAAAATGAGATTTATACGAAATGATGATTTTTTTGGCAAAATCCACAGCAACGTTAATTTTTTCATTGGCCCAAATTTCCAATATATCCCATCGTTGCTCAAGCGTAAATCGATTCATAACGTTCAGGACAGATAATATACTGAGTTTTGTGACAGAATAGAATAAACATAAGTATTGCTAGATTCGAAAAAATCTATGGTTCAAATTTAAACCGATGCATGGCCCACCCAATACAATATGCTTAAATGGCCTTCCACAGTTATTTGCATGTTTTTTGTAGTGCTATGACAATGCCTTAAGACATTGATTACATATCTGAAAATTATTATTATTTTTCCAACCGTATACAGTTACAGAAAAAGGTCTACATACACTGCTGTATGTATACAACTGTGACTGCATGTTTACAAAACCCAAAATTTTAGCTCATTTATTGAAATGTTTTGCTTAACACTTTTAACAATAAGCAAATATTTTCCTTTGCCAGCAAAAACGGGCCAAGGGGTAAAACAAAACAGAAAAAACATCAGAAACTGATAATTAACAACTGCAGTTGGCTGTTAAAATCCTTGTCAACACAGGCATTTTTATGGACACCATTTGAAATGTTTTCATATCCAATATGACTTTATCGCAAGCCTACCATTACTAATACCACCAAATCTTTCTCTCTCTCTCTCTCTCTCTGCCCCTCTCTAACTTTCCGCTACTTTCCGTGTAAGCAACAAAAAAAAATACGACAAAAAAACATACAGAATATTTAGAAAAGCCTGCACTAAGCTCTTGTCATCAGTGCATGTGATAACAAACAATTTTCGGGTTAGTCGTGTTAATGACATGTACACACACACAAAATCCCAAATATGCTACCAAATATGAAAGCAAATACTCACAAGTACTCATTCACACAAGTGTTGCACAAGGTACGAAAAAAAACATGAAATGTCAACTCAAATGAGTACTAAATTCATAAGTATGTGGAACAGAAAAAACACAACAACAACATTTCGAAAATCAGTGAAAATCTGCTGTTAAAAGTAAATGTTGAGCGAACGTATGTTGGGGTGGTGTGGAAAGAAATAATGAAGAATAGTTTATCTAGGTTCTAAAGTGCTTAAAGAACTTTAATGGCATAGAAATTTTTGAGTGCGAATTTCTTGTCCAATATGAGGAACAATGCTGTATATTTTGAGAGCTCCTTTAGGACTTTATTAGTTTTTTCAGTGCAGATTGCAGTTGAGCAGTTTTTGGAAATGTATTGAATTTCAATAGAACACTAGAAAATAATTACAATCGATTAGTGAATATTGTAAAAACTTTTTTTGCGAAATTCTAGGTACTTTTTTAGTTTTATTACCTTTGGAAGCATAGGGATTTTACAAAAAATTCTTAGTTCAGTTAGAATTCTTTGCCATTTTATAGCACTTTACGTTATTGCAAACCTTTACGTTTGACCTGCCTACCATTATAGTATTTGAAAGCTTATGGGTTCATCATATACATATACATCACCTCTCCGTTCTTCCATAAGCATGGACACTATTAAGCACTGATGCAGCACCCTTAAGAGTATTCGAGAGAAAAGTCCAGTGCGAGTTGGCGAAGATTTCCGCATACTATCCAACAAGGAGCTGTAAGGGCTCCTCAACGACGTGGACGTTGTGCAGCGTATTAATATCCAATGGCTGCGCTGGTTCGGTCATATCGTTCGAACGGAAAAAGATGCTCCGACGAGTCGGGTATTTGATGCAGGGATCTGCGGAAGTCGGCCAAAAGGATGAACTTGTTTGCTTTGAAAGGATCAGATCGTGGAAGCGCTGCCCTCGATTGGTGTGACCAACTGGCGTAGGCGCGGAAGAAGCAGAAACGCCTGGAAGAATGTGTTAAGGCAGGCCGAAGTCCGTTAATCGGGTTGTCAATAGCCAATCATGTAAGTAGTAAGCAAGTTATGCATACGTCATGTATAAATACTCGCAACCAAAATACAAGTCCAAAATTCGTAAGGAATTATATTCTGTTGTTAAGGGAAACCCCTTCTCATTACATCTTGAGTATGGTAAACAAAATAGTGGCGTACACTTTCAACAATCGTTTTGTATTTTTAAATTTAAATAAAACAAAGTGTGTGTGAGGTGTTATCGAAATTCTTTATTCGCTAGAAAGACCTATCGATGACATCATGACTGGACTCTACGCTTTCTCAGACCAGAGAACTTTCCATACTTACTTAATTGGTCATTAAAACGCTTCAGTCAGAATTATAACCTAGCTTCTCATACCATTTATGTTGTCCGTTTTAATTTTGTACATGAGTGTCGTGACCTAAAGTTTAAAGTCGACTCAAAACGACAGATTTTTTAAGTAAATTTTCATGGCAATTGTTATTTTATTTATTTACTCTTAGAAACCTCGGGTTTGAAACGTAGCCTTACGTCTAACAAACCAACACACTACCTACTAAACTAACCAATGGCAAAGATTGGTTGTTGGCTTTGAGGATCGCAGTAGTTTGTGGGTTATTCACATATAACTGCAACTCAAAAAGCTCTCTCAAATCGCTTGTGTACAATAACCAATATTGCATAAATTACATAGCAGTAGCACTGTCCTGTTAAAACCATATTTCTTTGGTGTTCTGATCATTCAATTCAGGTCAAAAGAAGTTTTTACATCGACCCACAGTGCTCGCCGTTGGCAGTGGTGGCCTGGCCAACGTCATTCTAAAAAAATATGAACCGGTGACGCTGCAAGCATAAAAACCACAGCAAACAGTGACTTTTACGAAATGTATTGGACAATCTTGAATCTCATGTAGATTAGTGTCATTCCAAATTCGTCAGCTTTGTTCGTTCACGTAACTATTCAAACAGAAATAGGCCTCATCGCTAATAATGATTTTTCAATGTATTTTAGGGCCAATTTCCGACTGATTCAGGGCCTATCCTGCAAACAAACGTCGTTGTTGTTGGTCGTCCATGATGATTAGGCAAAACAGACTGTATAAACGACAACTAACTAAAAACAGATGTAGGTTCATCAAGAATGTCCTTATTTGTGAAATTGTGAAAGAGAAGTTTTTTGCAGCTAATACAGTTTCTATGAGAATTCTGCAGTTATAGTGCGCAAATACTGAACTTTAATTTGGTTCTTAGTCCGCTTAGATTAGGTTAGGTTATAGGACGTGTACTTGACAATTAAGACAAGTACAGTACCCGGAGGTCGAATTGACCCATTGTACAACGTCCTAGTTTCTCACACCACTTATGTTGTGTGTGTTAATTTTATACATGAGTGGTGAGACCTATAGTTTAAAGTCGACTCCGAACGACAGGTTTTTGAGAAACTTTTTCATGGCAATTTTATTCACTCTCAGAGTTTTTGCCAGTAATATGCTGAGAGAAGGTCGCCGAACAAATATTTTTTCTATTTCGTTTAGTTGGAGATGCCTAACCTGAGATTTGAACCCACGCCTCACGTCTAATAAGCTAACACACTACCTACTAGACCACGGAGACTAATAATTTATTTCGCAATACTATATTCAATTAGGATACGATGTCATGCATATCAATAGTTCCTGGAAATTCGTGAATATCGCTATAATATATTCAAATCTTGCATAACGCTATTTGGGACTTGTCTTTTTTTTTTGCTAGGGGTAGTATGGTGTTTGGTAGGATGGTAGTATGGTAAACCTAAAATATACTGGTGGTGTTTAAACACGATCTTCATAAGGCATGACAGGTATTCACAGGGTTCAGGACTAAAATATAAATTCACACACATACAATGGACAGCAAAAGGCTTAGTACGGCAATATATTTTGAGAAAAAGTCCCCACAGGCTTAATACTCTTGCACAAAGTCCCGATATAACTTCAAGAGAGTATTTAGGAGATCATTTGAAATAACGGTTACGTAATCGCTAAACCTCAAACAAAAGTCAGCCGAAAAACATGCTCATGGTGCCACCAGAAAACTCCAAACAAAACTTGTACATTCAATTCCAAATGGTTTAAATGCAGTGCTTGACCTTAAGGGATATTCTACTAAATACAAGGAATAACATTTTCATATATTGGGCCTTTTGAATTTTAAAGCCTCCTTGGGCTTACATATGGAGTCATCTGAAACTTTTCCTTATATTTCTCTTATTTTATGAAAAACATTAAAAAATTGTTTGTTTTATAATAAAACAGAAATAAACCAATAAAATAAATATAAAAACCTTAATTTTTTATACACATTGTTGATTTAAATCAATGAAATTGCTAAATTATATTGCCGTACTAAGACTTTTGCTGTTCACTGTATGCAGTTGAGTAAAATTTTCATGGAATATTTGAACTAAAGCCTGTTATAATTACCTCTTTAAGCAGGATTATTTGCATTTGAAAAATTATTTCCTATGAAATTAGGAATCTGCTGTCCACTGTATATTAGTGTGCATCGCCCCGTGTAGACATAGGTCCTTAATAAATCCATAAGAATAAATGCCAGCCTATATTTCTTAAGAACTCTTTCTGCTTCTACCAATTTGTCGTTTTGATTAAGCTGATTACATTGTATCAAGTCGCCGTGGTCTTGTAGGTAGAGTGTTGGCTTATTAGACAAAAAGCCAGGGTTCTAGCCCTAGGCCAGGCATCAAAATAAAATACAAAAAGTATTTCTTCTGCGACTTCCTCTCAGCAGATTTCTGCAAAAACTCTGAAAGTAAATAAAATTGCCATGAAAAGATTCTCAAAAATCTGTGGTGCAAAGTCGATTTTAAACTGTAGGTCCCGCCACTCATGTATAAAATTCAACACACATAACATAAGTAGTGTGAGAAACTAGGTCGTAATCCTGACTGATGGGTTGTAATGACCAATTATGTTTGTATGTATGAGTAGATTGTAGGCCCCTTTCAAAGCATAAGGTCGTTATTGAATTTTGTTTATTGAGTTTCCTGTTGAAGACATTCTTTGGATAGTAGATTTTCAGGAACTGTGGGTTATATGTCTACAGAGTACATCAGATTGCTTTGTTTTAGATAACTTTCAGAATTTTATTTCCATTAACCATTAAATATTCACGATACAGTCACTTTGGCAGTTTACCTTACCTTGAAATGGGTGTTTAGATAGAGACTGACTGTGAGATATCTGGTGTCGACCTACAGTACTAAGTCGGTTAAAGCTATCTTTAATTTGCGAAGCATAAACAACTGTAAACTACTGTCCATCTGTTTCCTTTATTTCTTACAGCACTTTTAGCCACTATTACCCTTGACCAACTTAAGTATGTGAACAAAAATACAATATTTTATGTGTATTTATTTCAAACCTCAATCAGTTCTAGAAACAAGTGAATGTAATGTTACCGCACTTAACGTAAAAACCAATCAGTTAAAAAGCAATTTTATGGCACAATCTTATTACCAACACGTACAACAATATTTGAGGGAATTGCAAATAAATGAAGACCAAAGTCTTCATGTGCTAGACATGCTTATTTTAAACGTATGAGAGAGAGCAAAAGGCAGATTCGATATTTTTTGTGCTTAAAAATCCAAAGAAATTTTCAGATTTTTTAAACATTTTGCGACCAGTTTAAGCAGAACAGAAGCAAAAGCATTGAAATAAATTGAAACATTTTATAGAAACTAAAATGAATTCAAAATATTGAAATGAAAATATTTTCTTAAAAGCTTTCTAAAATGAAAGGCAATATTTTTAGTCTAGTTAAATAGTGGCATTGAAGTAGAGAAGGTCAAAAGCCAATTTATTTTGTTAAAAATTTTAAGCAAATGAAGTGTCCATAAACAACTGCATTTGATATTCAATTCGAAAGTTTTACCATTTATTAGGAATTTAATATGTATTGTCCAGTAAAATTTAAACCATTCAGGACTTCACTTTCATTTATAAAGGGCGGCTCTTCTGACATCAATTACTGAATTTTTTTCTACCACACCACTTGACAGTTTTGACCACAACAGTGTCAACAATGAGATTACTTTGAGAACCTATAAATTGTATCAATGTTTTTCTGGCATTAAAACCGTATTGTTTTATCCTCTCCTCTCGTCTAAACATATTTTTTTCGTTGTTAATCCCTATTTAATGTTCCCTGTGTGTATGTACATGTCCTTCAACCAACATTGTTTTTTATTCGCTCATAGATTTTATTACTTTGTCATAAATTGTCAACAGCGCACAAAAAACAAGAAGAAGAAGAATTGAAGATTGCAAAACATAATAAATAAAACCGTTTAATATAATGTCATCTAAGCCGCAAAATAAACAACGGCACAGTTCACCAATCATATTATTAATCCGGGTTAAAGTACTTGGCAACAAAAAATTTTAAAATGTGTACTTAAAGATGACAGTAAATTGGCTATAATCGGTCAACAAAGTATACAAAGGCGTACTATACTCGTTATATTATATTTTCAAGAATCTTAGGAGAGGTCAGACATGCCATAATGCTGAGTTTACATATATAGTTGGTCATTACAATCCTTCATTCAGGATTACAACCTAGTTTCTCACATCACATATGGTATGTGTGTTAATTTTATACATGAAAGGGGCGACCTACAGTTATACGACTTCGAAGGACAGATTTTTGATAAATTCTTCATGGTAATTTAATTTACTCTCAGGGTTTTTTGTTTTTCTGGTGATGTCTGGCCTGGGATTTGAACCGTGGCCTCAGGTCTAATATGCCAACACACTACCTATTAGACTATGGCGGCTTAGGAATTGTATACATATTGCATATCGAGATGGTCAGACCAATGGTGACCTCTGGGTCAATTGTTTTAGCAAACAGAACGAATCTTAAAACAGTTTAAATTGAGTTGGACAAAATACAAAGACTAGCCTGACTTGGCATAACAGGGGCAATGAGAACTTGTCCTACAGCAGCCTTGGAAGCTCTGTTAGAATTTTTGGCAATGTGTAAGCAGACGAGTTTGTGAGGAGGGGAACTTCTATGCCGCCGATGGAAGAAGTTATGATCAATCACACCGCTAAACCAAACTCCGCAACAGAGAATTGCTCGTTGCGGGTACCGAATGTCACAATTTTGAGAAAAAAAATATTTCTTGGGGATCTGCAGTTTTCTGACAAAACGAGTAAATAAAATTGCAGTGAAAAGTTTCTCAAACCTGTCATTCGGAATCGATGTTAAACTGAGGATGCCTCCAATCATGAATAAAATTTAAACACATATTGGTTGATTTGAGAATCTAGGTTGTAATCGATCAAATTAAGCAATTACGTGAGTAAGTAAATAAGCCATTCAGAAGATGTGGCTTCATCGCACTTAATTGCCATTGACTTGCAGATGGCAGCAATTTATGCCTTTCATATTTTTTTATAGTAGTAGCCCTTTGGAGATTGAGGAGGAATGACTTAATATGAGTGACGCTCGCACATCCAACCAACAGCCGAATGGGGTAGTAGGCATAGGATTGCTTTTAACGCGCGTAAAAAGAAATGCTGTTCAGTAACACACAAGCTTAACAATAATATCTGTAGTTGCGGGTGGAGTAAATATTAATGAGTCAGACGCTCTTGATGTTCTGGCAATGAAAATTCAGTGTGATGTTCGCTGAAACCAGGACATTTTTCAAGTGTCGAAAAAAGCATCCAAGTGCCTCGGTCCTAAGGCGCTGAAAGAAATACTTCACTTCATTTGATCTTCTTATTATTTAAACCACTTTTAACAGGACGAAAATGGAATACAATTCTCTTGTATTAGCCCTTGCCTCAAAGTCTATTTTGAGGCTTCTCGACCGCGTACAGGATTCTTTGGAGCATCGTCGCAATATGGCTTGTGTTCTACTGTTCTATTGCTACTACAACGAATTTTGATTTCTAGCAAGATAATGGGATTTGTTCCCAAAAATTGTGTGTTCTTACGTTCAACTTGTTTTTCTCGCAGAACACATCCATCTATGGTCGATTGACCAGTGGACTGCGTTACAGACAGAATTTGTTCTTTAGCCGGTCTATGGGGAACTCCCTACCTGCAGAGGTTTTTTCTGCCAATTATAAAGAAATTCAACTCTAATGTATACACACACTACTCCCTCAGTCCTCCTCCATACATATATATAATTGGACATTACAACCCTTAGGTTATGATTACGACCTAGCTTCTCACACCACTGATGTTGTGTGTGTTAATTTTATACATGAGTGGTGGGACCTACAGTTTTAAAGTCGACTCCGAACGACAGATTTTTGGGAAACTTTTTATGGCAATTTTATTTACTCTCAGAGTTTTTGCCAGAAATCCGCTGAGAGGAAGTCGCCGAAGAAATATTCTTTTTATATTTTCGTTTTGAAGTCTGACCTGGGGTTTGAACTTGGTTTGGTCTAATAAGCCAACACACTACCTTCTAGACTACGGCGACTATAAAGTCGCCCCCGTAACCTATTTTCCGAATTCCAACACAGGGACAATCCGCTGAGTGTTGGTCTTAAAAAAATTGATTTCTGTTCGTTCCTGTCTCGTCATTTTTTTATTATTCAGTCAGCCTTCGTAGCAATATTAATTTTGTTTGACTGATCTGATCTGAGTTTTTAAAGTTTTTTCTCCATTATCCTAGAAGTACGTTCATCTTTTATTAATTCCCAGCAACATTTGAATTCCTACTATATATTATATCATTCCGATCCTATTATCTCACTAGTTTTTGTTAAAAATAAATACAACATTTTTTCCGTTTTAATCTTTGAAACGATAATCTCCCAAAATACCCTTCAGCATATGTATGCAAATATCAGTAGAATTTGAAACACAAAAAAAAAATTAAAAAATGTTCAATAACAACATGAAATCAATATAAACATTTTAAAATAACAACTGGAGTTAAACAATAATCTCAAAATAAGAAGAGCAAAACATATAAACTAATAAACAAACCCCAAAAATACATGTCAAAATGACAGTTGTACTGATGATATTCAGTAAAACCAAAAAGACACACACAGACACATGCATTATTATAGAAAACAATTATTGCTGCACTCAGGACCAAAAAAAAATTTTAATTTTTCATTGTTTGCAATCACAATATTACTCGTACGTACGTACATAATCTGATATAATGAAGGCACAGAGAAACGAAAAAAAAAGAAAAAAATTAAAATCGAACTCATTTGAAAACATTTGAAAATTTTTGCAAAACATGGCATTTGACTGAATACTTTAAATGTGGTTGTGTATACAGAGAGGATAGTAGAATTGAAATTTTCTCTTATTTTCTGTACGAAATTTTTTTATAATTATTTACTCATGCATGCATGTACACCATGCATGATGTGTGTATAGATTTATTAGTTTGTGTGTAGGCTTTTATGTTTATACATTATTTTTGTTTTTACTTATAAATATTTACATACGTATGTATATTTTAGTCTTGGTATAAATACACACACACAAATAACTCTTAATAAATTCTCATTGGGTTTGAACTAGAAAATTTTAAACTGGGCTTGTATTTATTTTCAAAGTTAACACTGAACACGTTGTACAACGTCCTATTTCCTCACACCACTTATGTTGTGTGTGTTAATTTTTATACATGAGTGGTGGGACCTACAGTTTAAAGTCGATTCCGAACGACAGATTTTTGAGAAACTTTTTCATGGCAATTTTATTTACTCTCAGAGTTTTTACCAGAAATCTGCTGAGAGTAAGTCGCCTCAGAAGAGCTGAGTGTTCAAATAACGACCTAACTATCATGTAAAATACCTAAACCTTGTATTTTATACCTCCTATCCATTCCGCCGTTTGTGGAATTTTGCTATATTTTCATTGATTGTTACAATCGATAGCTCCGGAATATATAAACCGCACTACAAACCTTGGTCAATATGGTCTAGGAGAGCGATTGTATTTTTGCATTTTTTTAGTGTAAAAAATGAATCGTGGAAATAATAAAAATAATCAAAAATAGTTAGCTATTTTACCACGAATACTGAATCAACCGAAGAATGTGTGCAAATCATTGCTTTTGATTTATCACGAGTAATGTATTTTGCATAGAAAAAATAGTTTTAACGGCGAAGAAAATTTTTGAGTCCGTCAAGAAACAGAATTATTGAATTTGGTGTGAAAAGCAGACACCAGATATTCGCTAACTGGCAAGGCGCCTTGAAAACTATACGTGAGGTTTTTGAGCAGGCAGAATCATTAAAATGTGTGCTTGGTGAGCAATTAATCTTAAGTTTTGAAAAAGTCTATTGGCTGCCGAAATTATACGATTTAACAGCACAATGCTATTTTTATGATCGTACGTGGAGTCTCTCGTGCGCAAAGACAAATCAGCTATAGCTCCTAACCCAGAAAGCAACATTATAGCTGCCGAAATGTTGGAAAAATATACCGAAATGGGTGCTCACAGGTGTACTAAAATGCAGAAGCGCTAGTAAGAATTCCGCAAAATATTCCTTAACCCTGGACGTAACCCTGACGAAGCTCATTTACTCTTTATCATAAAACTCTTTTATGTTCGACCAAATTTCGCTGTTTTTTTCAACAACGTTAGTTGATTATGAAAGCTTGCAGTCAGTAGACGAAAAAAATTTTTTTTGTCGATTCAACGAAGAGTAACCTTACTGTACTGGGTACGTTTACTCACTACAAGCTTTCGTTATCAACCAACATTGTTGATAAAAAGAGCAAAATTTGGTCAAACATATAAGAATTTTACGATAAAGAGTAAATGAGCTTCGTCGATTCGACGATCAGTAACCAATTAGGGTTAAATTGTTCGTCGATTCAACGAAGTGTAACCTTAATGTACAAAAATAAAGAGTAACCGTCCAGGGTTAAAAGGATTCATTTATAGCTTCAGGTAAATATTTCATAACCTTTTCGAAACCTGCTCTGTTTTTTATTTTTAAAAAACATTCTTGCTGTGAATAAAGCTGATCATTTCTGCTCTACTTAATTGGCTAAAAGCGACTTCTTCAGCTCCACCTTCGGGTACAGTTACGTTGCCCAAACAAAAAAAAAAAAAATTGTAAAAGCCTTTCATACTTTCATTTTATATAACTTGGGCCAAAAATCAACACTGTGTGCCTCCTGACTATTGTCGTTCTGTGCTTTTATATGTACATATGTTAACGTTACAACTCTTCGTCGTAACGCAATCCAATAAAAGAGAATCGTATAATCAATAATGATTATCTAATGTATGATTTCCTCTAGTTGATGTGTTTGACGATAACACAAAGTCAGTTGATTTAATCAGTATGACCTCTTTCGGCAAAACCATAATAATTGCTCATTACAACCTTTCAGTCAGAATTACAACCTAGCCTCTCACACCTCTTATGTTGCGTGTATTAATTTCATATATGAGTGGCGAGACCCACAGTTTAAAGTCGACTCCGAACGACAGATTTTTTGACAAACTTTTTATGGCAATTTTATTTACTTTCCGGACTTTTGCCATAAATCTGTCGAGTGGAAGTCACCAAAGAAATATTTATTTTTTTTCGTATTTTGTTGTGTTTGGGGATGCCTGATCTAAGTTTAAACCGTGGCCTCATGTCTAATAAGCCAACCTTCTAGACTAAGATGACATCATTGAGCAAATCATTATACCGCGATAATTGAAGCACACCGATTGATCCGTTTTTCGTAGTCTTAATGAGAGTAGCCATGGATGTAAGAATAAGCATTTTCTTTGAACTTAATTTAAACATCAATCTATAGGTCTGAAGCATTATATTGTGTATATAAATAACCCGATAAAATGAAAACAAGAAAAGGATTTTTGTTTGAATGTTAAAATTCAAGCTTTTCAGAACCTCGTAAATTCCATGGCAAATATATAATATTTTGGGTTCTTATTAATAAAGGTGGACATACAAAATGTAAACGATCAAAGATTTTAAAATCCTTTAGTAATTTGTGTCTATTTTAAATTCCAATAAAGTTGCGTTCAAAGGAATGTCCTGTAATATGTCCCTTTTTGTTTATGAATTATTCCAATATTAATGTGAAATATTTTTAAATTTTATATAATTTGTTTAAGCTAATAAATAAGCAGATTACATATTAAATAGAAATTTTAATTTTAAATTAAAACAAAACAAAATTTATGATGAAATATATTGCTGAGTTCAAACGACCGGCCATGACTGTGTAGATATTTTGTTAATCTGTAACAAAATACACAGAATTTTAATTATTTTGCTTAATTTCATAGGAAATAATTTTTCAAATGCAAATAATCCAGCTTAAAGAGGTAATTATAACACGCTTTAGTTGGAATATTCCATGAGAATTTTACTCAACTGCATACAGTGGACAGCAAAAGTCTATGTACGGCAATATATTTTAGCAAATTTCATGGAGTTTAGCCAAAAGTTTGTGTAAAAAATTAAGGTTTTTATATTTATTTTATTAATTTATTTCTGTGTAATTATAAAACAAACAATTTTTTAATGTTTTTCATAAAACAAAAAATAAAGAAAAGTTTCAGATGACTCCATAGGTACCCCCAAGGAAAACCCTGAGTAAATTTAAAATTCAAAGGCCTAATGTATGAGAATGTTATCCCTTGTATTTAGTAGAATATCCCTTAAGGTCGAGCACTCCATTTAACCTGTTTGGATTTGAATGTTCATGTTTTGTTTAATATTTTCTGGTGGCACCATGAGCAAGTCTTTCGGTTGACTTTTGTTTGAGGTTTGGCGATTACGTAAACGTTCTTTCAAATGATCTCGTAAATACTCTCTGGAAGTCGTTTCGGGACTTTATGCACGGGTATTAAGCCTGTTGGGACTTTTTTTGTCAAAATATATTGCCGTACTAAGACTTTTGTTGTCCACTGTATATTTACTGCTTAAATCGATATCCATCCAACTATTCAAAAATAAATACGAATATTTGTTTCTGTATTTGTATTTGTTTCTGTATTTGTATTTGTGTGTGTAAATATTTATTTAATATAATTAATGGCTTTACAGTTTAAGAAGATTGCAAAGCAAAACACTTGATTAATACGAGTATTGCAATGGGAATTATTGTTCGTTGTAACCCAACAATATTTCTTAGAATATCCACAAGTCTACCCAGAGCGAGAGAATGCATACTTCTAGGGAATCTTACAATCGTAATATGATATCGAAATTGGATCGCATGTAACGTTGGTTTATTTGGAATTGTTGTTGTTGTTGTAAAAATAAATACAGAAAATTTTTTTAAATAAAGTAGTTGCTGGCTAATTAGGGTGGGTCATTAGGAATTGTTTACCACCAGATGTTGCAAGATTATTATTGTTTCTGCAAAAATAAAATGCAATTAATTTCCAGTTCAAATACTTTTTAAGTATTTCTCGAGTACAAGAAGAAGAACTTGTAGCGCAATAACCAAATCGCTTAAATAATGAAGGATTTATTTACAACAAATTCGTTTGATATGGAAAAGATCTGGGAAAAGTTTTTTTTTTTTAAATAATTTTAAATGAAAAATAAACGGGATGTTTAAAAGGCTGAGACTGAATTTGTGATATTTGCATTATGTGCCACATTTATAGGGTAGTGCAACACCTAAACATCAAGTTTTTTACGCAACTTAACTTGGCCCGGGGCATGCTTGGGCATCATGTCCACGCAGCAGGCTGGCTTACAGGTAAATTTCTCCTTACAGCCATTAGACATCTTCCTCCAACTCACAGCTGCTAGAACTGCACTGAGTCTTAAGTTCTCAGATATGTTCAAGCTATGTACTGTAGGGCACGTACTATGTATTGTAGGGCGCTGCATGAAGTATTGAAACAAATCACCCGGGTATTAGATGCGACTACATGGTGCCAGAGACTGTTTTCGAATAAACATTCAAAACTCACACTTCCGGTGATTTCACCGATGGATCTAGAATGGAATGTGATACTGGGAACTATTCCAATAAGCTGCCACTAAGCGGATCATACAGATTACATAACCAACCGGTTTTTGTTGAAACATCTCCAGCAAAACGAAATATGAAAAACAGAATTTCTTCGGCGACTTTCTCTCAGCAGATTTCTGACAAAAACTGCCATGAAAAAGTTTCTCAAAAATCATGTATAAAATTAAAATTAACACACACAACATAAGTGGTGTGAGAAACTGGGTTGTAATTCTGACTGAAAAGTTGTCATTGATCATTATCAATTATGTGCATATGTATGTGTAACTGGTTCTGGGTTCTACGCCGATAAGATAGCACTGAGCGAGTCATACAGATTACTTAACCAGGCCAGCATATTTCAGGTCGAGATTTTTGCTATTGAACAAGCTAGAGGTATTGTTGAAACCTGGAACTTTATCGTATGTGCGCACTGTCATGTAGCAATCAAAGTGCTGGGATGCTATCAATGGGCGTTAGGAGATCCGTAGGTTCTATACACTGTATACGTCGGCACAACACCCGCCTATATAGGGTTCTGGACCACTATGGGATAGAAGAAAATGAAAAAGCAAACGTACTGGCCCGAAATAGGTGGGAAACTTCTGAGTAAAAGACGATAGATGCGCCCCTAAAAGAATTCCTGTTCAAATTGAATAAAGCAGCATGAAATGTTCCTGGTCTGTAGTGGACACCAGGAAAACCAAAGAATTACTTGAGTTCTACAAGAGAAAGATTCGCACTTTTACAGGAATTTTAACGCTAACACTGCACAATTGACAGTTTCGCTGACAAGCTCAGTCTACTCTCCAGAATTACTGCAGAATCTGCCAGGACGTGGAAGAAACGGAACACCTTTCATGTGTGAGGCGTCATCGGTTTGTGGGTGACTGAAAGTCTGGATATTTAGGCATGGTGACGAAAGCGCTACTAAAGGAACTGGCTGGTTACATCCGAAGCTCAGGGTATTTCAAACCCACTACTAACGGATCCTGGCATTGTATGTGTGTGTACATTATGTAGGCCATATGGACCAACAATGAACTTGCTTGCGAAGTGTTTGCTACCCGCTCATCTAACTTAGCTGGACATTTTTTTCAGTATTTGATAAATTCAACCATAGTGAGGCACTTGCATGAGCCGCGCTTTAGAATTGTTGTTGAAGTATTTTAAGAAAATGAGCATTCAAATCAAAATACATATCTTGCACTATTTTATTTGTTTGTATAACATAATCGACCAAATGTGTCCATAATTGGGAAAATTGTGAGTAAATTTCAGCAAACCGGGTCCGTAGGAAATGTGAAAGCGCCTGGGCGCTCGCTTAGATCATTTTGCGGAAAACATTATTGTTGTTCGCGGTAGAGTGGCAGTAGGCAATTAAGCATCACACGAACATGCGAATTTTAAATAAAGATTTAAATTTACACGCCTAGTAGGTTTAATTGACTTAGGAGCTAAAGCTTGCTGATCATTTCAAGTGTCCTCAATACGCCGAATGTTTAGTTGAACAGACAGAAGTGAATGGTGGCCACACTTTCACTTCAGTGGATTCGTGAACAATCAAAATTGTCGCACTTAAGCAAATAAGAATCTCCGAGTTATTGTTGAACAGCCGATACATCTACAAAGAGTGACTGTTTGGTGCGGTCTATCGGCTGATCTTGCTTCTTCGAAAATAAAATCAGCCAAGCAGTGTGCGTTAATGGTATTCGCTATCGTGAGATGATAACGGACAGAAATTGAGTACATTGATCTGGACGACATGTAATTGTATTAATCCGCTGCCACGTTCATGTGATTTGACAACGTTAGACTTCTTTCTCTGGGGATATTTAAAAGAAAATGTGTACGTCTAAAAGCTATTAACAATGCAGGAGTTAAAGGACAACATCATTCGGCATTTTAAAGATTTTGAATATCAATAATGCCTCAGTGATATTGAAAATAAGGACCATCGGATAAAGGTATGCCAACGAAGCTGTGGACAATTGTTGTATCACACTTAGTTGTCACAGAGAGATCTAGCATTTTAGTTGGAACACCCTTTACTTGACGTATTGCCCGAAAGTCATACGATTTCTGCATGAAAAGTACACCATATGATGGAAATTTTCTTGTAGTTTCTTTGTTTTTCGAACCACTCTCTTAAAACCTGAAGTAATGACGAAATCTAAACAAGAGATAGGACCATACCCCAAGACTTTCTTGTATGTATTTTTTTTAATGGGAAACTCTTTGAACTTGAGAAACATTTGCTTCATCCTTACAAACCTCCGGAGTATTTCATTAACCGTAAATCGATCTTTGTATCAAAATGATACATTACAATTTTTGTCACGATATAACTTTAATTCAGAAAAAGTTAGATGCCTGATATTTTTATAATTCGTTAGTATTGTTATCGCCATTATTTTTAAAAAAGAAAATTTCAAACAGGGGTTACAAAACTTCATAATTCTGGCTTATGTATCATTTTAAATACATGCGACTTTTCTAGAGATTTTTTGGTGTCGTGTATGTAACTTTTTTTAAGATTTCAAAGATTTTGTGAAGTTTTATCATAAATAATACATTATTTATGGTATTTGAGAAGGAATTGAAAATTATGTAAGTGTGGGACGAAAGTGAAAAGATTGAATTTTCTATTCTTGATATGTTCTTATTATTGATTGAAGTAGTCATAGTCTAGTATGTAGCGTGTTAGATTGTTAGACGTCAGACCAAGGTTCAAACCTCAGATCAGATATTTCCAATTTATAACAAAAGTTTGTAATGACCGATTAAATATGTACATAAATGTATATGTAATATTCCTGCTGCTATAGACTTTGAAGAAGAAGAAAATAGAAGCTCTTCTTATGAACTAAAGGAAGTATTGGCAACAACAAACATGCCAACAGGATGTCTATCGCCAAAGATGGTACCACTTGGAACAGAACAAACTGCCTTTAGTAATTTGGGATGAAAAAATATTCCAATTTTCACGCAGATTGCTAGCGGCTGTTTCCTGAAATCTTGTAGAGTATTTCATACTGCTCTTCTCATATTTATCGCACGTTACAGACAAACATTTGAAAAATGTGTTTCGTCCCATGTTTTATTACTGATGATAGTATTTCGGTCAACTACGTACGTATGAGGTAACAGAATCATTCGCTTTGATAATGATATATTAACACCTATTACGCCTTTTCGAAAAATGAGTGTAAGTCTTGCAGCCTTTAATAATCATGCTTAAAGCCTTTTTTGAAAAGTATTTTTTTTTCTAAAAATCGTAATTTTTTGTTAGAAAATTTTAACCATTTTCATAAAACTTTTATCACACAACTTGCAGTTTTATGTAAGAAATAATACTTTATAAATAGTTTGGGATTAGCTAACATACTTTCAGAGCAGCTCATATATCCTTTTTTAAGATTTTTAAAAATTTAATTTTTTGTTCGCTTAAAATGTAAGAAATTTAAAGAAAATATATTTAATTAATGATGCTTATGTTTTTATGTTCCTTTTTGGTATATTTTCATCTCAAATTAAAGTTTTTTAGCAACAGAATTCAAAAACTTTTTAGTTTTATTGTGGAAAATGAAAATTAGCTCCCGGGATTTTAATTGAAAATTTAATACTTAATGATGTAATACTTACAGTTCATAAAGAGATTTACGGAGTAATGCTTAATTTTATTACCTTTAGTTTACATATATACCTTTTCTACCGATATTTAATTTCGTCGCTGTAGATTAGTAACTAATTGAATTTGATGGTTATAATGGTTATAAATTTCGTAGTCCACCGAAGTCGAATTAGCAGTTTTAGATTCAAGTACATGCTACGTGCGTAGCAACTACTTACAGCACTATTTGGGAAACCCGTATCCCGGAAACCAGAGAGGAATCAAAGAGAGAAAATTGTTATTGACATAATCGATGTTCTATTGCAACAGGAAACTTTTTTACCTCACATGAAGTTGACAATAAATATTTCTAACGAATCACAAGAATGGTTTGTACCATCAGGTTGAAGCCAGCCCTCAACTGAGAGTGTTACTGATGCGAGTGGCAATAAGCTGTCCTATCTAAGCAATTGGAAACTTATAAATCGCCACAAAGCAGTTAGACGTCAAATTACTACCATTTAGAAAGAAATAAAACCAAGCTGACATGAAGTACTTGATTTTTATGTAAAAAACAATGCCAATGTACATCATGTCAAAAATTTTGGCTCAAATTTCATAAAAGTGATAATAAAATGTAATAATAGTAAATAAATAGTTTTATTAAAATTAATTAAAATATAAGATTTTTTTAACGAAATCTTTCAATAATCGTGACAATTCCATGTTCTGCAAGTATGTATCAAAAGTGATACATAACCTAGAATTATGAAACTTTTTTAAAGCTCCATCTACGGTAAAATTTTTTCAAGAGACTTGTTCAGTGTGGTCTTTGAAATTGTGATCATATTCTGTATTAACAAAGGCAGTTAAATTCTTTCTGTGATTTTAAAATTTCACACAATTTTTCTGTGTTTTCTTATTATGTTAAAAAAAGGGTTTTGTCTTGTCTTCGAAATATTTAAAGTTCCATTAGATTTTATTTACTTATGCCTGCTTTTAATTGATAGTACATCTTCTTCTCGCCTCCTTTCTTTTTTTCAGTTTTCGTTCGAACCTTTTATCATATTATTATGATTTTTGCTTTCATAATAGATTTATCTGGCATTTGTTTACGCTTGTCGTAGCACAGCAAAAATGCATTCTCCATGAGACATCATGGTAAGGAAAATGCGAATAAATCTGTGTCGGTTGTAAATTTTTATTTACATTAAATTGTCGACTATTTGCTGGTTAAGCAAGAAAATTTTTACAAGAAAGAAAAAAAAATCGAAAAGAAATTAAGTGAATATGGGTGTTTCCGTAAGTCGCTGTAGTCTTGGAGTTATTAGATGTGAGGCCACGGTTCAAATTCCATGTCAGACATCCTGTGATTTCATATATAGATATGTTGGTCCACTTGGCGTTTGTTGAATTCTGTGCTGCTTTTTCCAATTTGAAAGGTATTATCGTAGGGACACATATGTATATCCACTCTAACAGACATCTCCAAACCTTTTCGTGCCAGTTTGTCCTTCTTTTCGGTTGATGCAGTGGCCCGGAACTTAGTAGAAGTGGGTGTCGTGTCTACGTATACGATGTCGAACTCTAGTAGTTCTCTGATTTCCCTGGTGATATAAGTTTGTGATGGAATTGGTAATATCTCTGCTGCAATGATGGTGATAATGATTTTTCTATGAAAAGTGTGGTCAGTTCTCAGCTAACATGTCACTGTCTATGACCGCTTAATTTCGGTTGCGGGGTCAGTTTAATTTTGTACGACTGTAGGACACAGATGTAAAACAAAATTCATCACTTTGTGTGCTGAAAAACGAGTTCTTGTAGGGGCGCGACGATGGTTTCATTGACAGCGGCAATGTTTTCGGCAGATCTTATGTTTCATCAATGTACGTATGTTGATCTCTCTTTTACTGTACCAGTGAACTGAAATTTATTCACTACATAAAGGAGAACCTCTCAGTAGGACGATTAGACATACGTATAAACATACATAATCGGCTTTTTCAACCCTTCCGTTAGGATTACGACTTGGCTTCTCGCACCACTTATGTTCTGTGTGTGTGTTAATTTAATACATGAGTGACGGGACCTACAGTTCAACGACTACTCCGAATGACTGATTTTCGAGAAACGTTCACTTCTTCACCATCAGAGATTTTGACGCAAATCTGCTGAGAGACACAGTCGGCGAAGAAATGTTTTTTCATATATCGCTTTGTTGGAGATGTCTGACCTGTGGTTTGAACCATGGCCTCACGTTTAATAAGCTTACACACTATCAGCAAGACTACGATGATTATGGCGATCGTAAAATTGGGAAAGCATGCACTATGTTGCCCGAATAGAATCGCCATTTTGAAAAAACAATTTTATTTATGGCAAGTGTTCAATTCAGAGTTATATTCGCCCATGATGCTGGCAACACTGGTTGTATATATGACAACTATTTTGACAGATACAGCTTCAACAAAATGGCTGTTATCAACTGTGAAAGTTCAGAAGTCCCTGCATTATCTTCCATAAATACATACATAATTGGCCATTACAACCCTTCAGTCAGGATTACGACCTAGGTTCTCACACCACTTATGTTGTGTGTGTTAATTTTATACATGAGTGACGGGACCTACAGCTTAAAGTCAACTCCGAACAACAAATTTTTGAGAAACACTTCATGGCAATTTTTATTTACTCTCAGAGTTTTTGTCAGAAATCTGCTGAGAGAAAGTCGCAGAAGAAATATTTTCTCACATTTCGTTTTGTTGGGGATGTCTGACCTGTATATTGAACAGTGGCCTCACGTCTAATTACGTAGTAGACTACGATGTTTATTACAGTTGTAAAATGTGAAAAGCGTGCACTATGTTTTCCGAACAGAACAGCCATTTGAAGAAAACAATTATATTTGTGGCATGTGTGATTGGAAGCTATGTTCGTCCACTGTGCTTTGGTAATACCGGTTGAATAAATTGCAACAATTTTGACAGATGTAGCTTCAACAACATGGCTGCTATGTACCCTGCTTCCTTATTCTCCATACTTCCTCTCTTTTTCCCTATCTCCCCTCTAGGACGTTGTTCAATGGGTCAACTGGACCTGCGGGTACTGTACTTGTCTCAATTGACTTGTACACGTCCTCTAATCTAAACCTAAACATGAATAAATATTTTTTATTGAACACTATACAGTTTTATATATGGAATGCCCCACATATATTCTCTTAAAAGTAATCATTAAGATTTAAAAAAATTGGATTATTACTGTAGTAGTAACAATACTAGTAACAATAGTGGTAACAATAAATATATTTTAATTGGACAGAAAATCTATAAAAAAAAATATAAAATATTTTAAATTTTTATTTTTAAAAAATCCAACTAAAAATTTAATGTTCTCGTGTTGTAAAATTGCTAAAAATTATTGTGTAGTTACCCACTGTGAAATGCATGATTGCTCTCTGTCTCTCTCTCTCTGTCGATTATTTTATTTTGAAGTGAAATGTTGTAGAACATGACTACTTTTCTAATAGAATAGTTTCGTTTTGTTTTGATTTGTTTTATTTTGTTTTGTACTCACAACTGTTTTATCTTCTTTTAGAAATTCAAGACAATTTAATCACAAATACTACTCAAGCAACATTTCCAATCCATTAGCCTGATACAAAAATATAACATTTTTCTACATTCGAAATGGAAAATATTCGTCCTCTTATCATCAAGTATTCGAAAATATCTTTAACAAATACAATCAAGAATGTTTATGTGAATAAATAAATAAAAAAAAAAAATATAAAAAATAAAATGAAAATGGGATTGAATAAATAAATCGTAAATTGTAAATTGTATTTCTGGTTAAACACACAAGTAGAACTATTTTTAGTTATTCAAACGACAGTGGAAATAGTTATGCAGGGCACAAATAGTTACAATCTTATAATGATGATATTATATGATGATCAGGAATATTAAAAGCAGTGGAGACTGCACTACACTGTCTTATCTCTCGGGTGGAAAAGTCCATGCACGTTAAAGAATACACTCTGGCCATCTTTCTGGACATTGAGGGTACATTTAATAACGATGACCCGGATGCTATAGTTAGGGCTCTTAGTTCCCTCAACCTGGGACAGGATCTGATCAGGTTCATCGAGCTTTCCTTAAGTCGAGAATAGTAACCTACACAGTAGAGGCCACACATTGTCAGAGAATCGTCTTCAGATGTACACCGCAGGGCGGTGTTCTATCTCCATTTCTCTGGAATCTTGCAGTCAACTCACTCTTCAGAGGGCTGGAATCCTCTGGTAATGAGGCCATAAATTACGCTGGCGACATTGCCATTGCCCCGGCGGGAATATGCCCACAGACGCTGTCGGACAAGATGAACTTGGCGCTTTCTATTGTACTGGATTGGTGTAGCGATTTTGGATTGTCTATTAACCCCTCCAAGACTGATACGATTCTTTTCACTAGGAGATATAAAATTCCGACCTTCTTCCTTACCAGCATGTGTGGGACCAGACTCACGTTGAGTCCCGAGGTTAAATATCTGGGCCTGATACTCGATCCCAAACTCAACTGGAGGGCGAATCTGGCTGCTAGGGCACGCAAGGCAGCATGTGCTACTTACTGCTGCAGCTGAGCGGTTGGAACCAGATGGGGTCTTCGCCCAAGGATCTTGCACTGGGTCTATTCCACGGCTATCGAACCCAACGTGCTATATGGTGTTGCTTTCTGGTAGACTGCTCTGAACGAACTACACAACGTTAGACTTTTTGACTTCAGCCAAGTTGGCTGCGACAGAACTAAACGTCCTATCTCGTTGGCACATTGTACCTTCTGGTAACTCCTCTATTTTGGAAGTTGACCCAGTGGCCCCATCGAGCATCGATTATCTCCCTGCGGAATACCGTCTTGACAGGGGTTTTCAATCTCTGTTTCCGAGTAGAGATGATTGGTACCTTAACACCCTCCCCCCGGAACTTTTAGACATCGACATGGACGGCTCTAAACTCGACAATGGAGTTGGGAGCAGAGTTTTTTCTGGAAAATTGGACCTAAGCATTTCTTCGACTGCCGGATTACTGTAGCGTGTTTCAGGCGAAGGTGATGGCCATTTACCGGGCTGCTCAATGGATCCTCGCCAACGGTGCTCCTTTTACGCGCGTCTTGGTCTTCTCTGACTGTCGGGCCGCCACAAGATTTCTATCGGGTGTGGTGAAGAACTCCAGGATCGTTAGGGAATGTCGTCGCTATCTCAACCTTCTTTCTGAGCGCTTTAGTGTCCCACTGGTCTATGTCCCCGGGCACAGTGGCATTCCGGGGATCTGCAGGGCCGATGAGCTCGCCAGACCTGGTGCACTCGTTCTGGAATCCTCTTCAGTAGACTTGGGCATGACAATCGCCTCGGTCAAGCTGGTCATTGCGCGGAAATTCATTCGGGACGCCAACCTGTACTGGCTCCACTGCTAGACTCATTTGGCCATCAATGGATAAAAGACTCAACACCCAATTGCTCGGACTGGATCGCAATGACACCTCGATCACGTGGCCGTGCTTATAGGTCATTGTGTTATGGAAAGACACGCGGAAAGAATGCAGCAGTCATCCAACGACTTTTGCCGTGGATGCGAATCTGCTGAGGAAGAGGAGGAGAGGAGAGGAGAGAAGAGGAGGAGCAGACAATGTTCCGCGCTTACAACATTTTACAATTGCCAAAATCGTACTTTCGTGAGCACTATTCGTATTGTGGTACACAAATTCATGGCCATTGAATCAACGACTAACATCAGTACGTCGACGAAACGTAAGATCTGCTGAAAACATGGCCACTGTACTTGAGTTGTGTAGAAGAATCCAAGCCTCCGCTCACAAGAATTCCTCGTTTCAGACTCCACAACTTTGTTGTGTGAGTTGTACATACACGAAGGCAAGTACCCAGTTCCTCGGTAAATAATGACGGGCTATGAAACAGTTGACAACTGACACCGTTTTTCATCGAAAAATCATCTTCCGCGGTAAAGTCTATTTGTGGATGAATGGGTAAGCCAACAAACAAAATTGAGGAATTTTAAACTTTACCAATCCACATGAGATCCAAGAATGCGTAGAATGCATTGCCAAAGAGTCACAGTTTGTTGTGAATTGGGAAACAGGTTGTCACAGCCTTTTTCATGTGGAGTGTTCTTAAGTAGTAGGCGTATGCCTAAATCACAACGGTCTTTAAAGTCAACGTAATCTTGGTTGTTCTTTACTCTAGGAAGATGGACGGATACACATGGGATACATAGGTCTTTGTAATACCACAGTTTTTCGTTACACTTTAGTTGCGGAACCATTCTGGGTTTCTGATGAACTGACTCAGGCTGTCAATACCAATAAATGACAGTTCAAACAGATCACCTACATAGCTGGCACCAACATAACACATGCACATCGGTCAAATTTCGCCTGATTTATTGGCCAGAATCACGGAAAATTGGACATTTTGAATGCGCTCTACCCATTTCATATACGTATAATAGTATCAGTAGGTCATTCAAACAAATAAAAATTTTCGATTTTGTTTCAGTTGTGAAAATTGTTTCTGATATTTATATTTACTCTGTAGATGCACCTCCTAAATTTCCTTCTATTTTTTAAAGCTTTTAACAAGAGAACCAAGAAGAAAACATTTCTATACATTACTTAACCATGTTAAATTAAATTATATGGAAAATATCCATAAGATCCCCCCAATTTAACTCAATATAATGCAATAAAACAGTATGATTGTTAAATTTTTCCTTTTGCACCCTACAGAACTCATACTCTAACCATGGAAATAGTTTTTATAGAAAAATATCTTTTTTTACTTTTCTCTTGTTTCCTCAAAATCTTAACATTGTTTTGATGAGCTGTCATACCAACATAAAATAACCAGACGACAATTGTCAACGCAAGCACTTCCGTACGATGATTATCAACTTCATTTGGCCTGAATAGGATGACCGGTACACCAGAGGTAAATGATTTCAACAGGATGGTGCTACGTGCTATATAGCTCATGCCACATTGAATGCTATGCTCCAGCAAGATGGTGACGTGAACAGGCTACCTTTTCTTGTGAGGTTTTCTTAAGTCACAGATGCGAATATGCCACAAACTTCAGCAGTCCTCAAAGCCAACATAATACATGCCATCGATCTAATTCACCCTGATTTATGAGACAAAGTCATGATGACAATTTGAACGATGTTATTTTCCATTGTTATGTTGATGTTATGTATCCGAAATCGCCGTAGTCTAGTAGATAGTGTTTTGGCTTATTAGACGTGAGATTTAATCTCTAGGTCAGATTTCTCTATTAAACGATATAGGAAAAAATTAATTCTTCGCAAATTTCCTTTAAAAAGTCTGTGAACTTAAATCAAATTTGCCATTAAAAGTTCCCTCAAAATCTGTCGGTCAGAGACGACTTTAAACTGTAGGTTCCGTCATTAATGTATAAAATTAACACACACAGTATAAGTGGTGTGAGAAGCTAGTTCGTAATCCTAACTGAACGGTTGTAACTACCAGTTATGTATGTATAATGAAATCAATTGGTCTGTCAAACGAATACAAAATTTCGATGATACCTCACACACATTGCCTTTTATTACAAATTAAATATTGGAAGGAAACACCCGATATATCTCCTGGTTGGCATTTCTTAAGCATTCCAATAGTTTTATTCTTCTAATCAAACCGACTTTGGATGGACACGATTTGTTAACAATTTTGGGTTTCAAGAATATTTCTTCATTTCATCCAATTTCGGAAAATAAAAGATTGGATATTCTGTAGTTTCCTAGAAGTATCTTTATTTGGCCAGTTGTGTCTAGTCTACCTACCATACCTACACTAGAGCGTCCCTCTTCTGCAAATTATTGAAGTTTGTGTGAAACCATTTATTTGACCCTCCGCAAAGAAATACCAATTTGAATTTGTTTGAGTGTTCTGTTGTAACAGCCATTGCAAATTTATCAGTTCTCTTGTTAAGTTCAATGTCTTCTAATCTGGGACTCCATACGGTGGTCGAATGCCTGTACGTATTCACCAAAGACACCAGGTTTTCATATTTACTTACTTAATTGGCCATTAACAACTCGATTAACGGATTTTGACCTGCCTTTCACATCTTTCTAGGTGCCTCTGCTTCGCCAGTCACACCAATCGAAGACAGAGCTTCTTCGATTTGGTCCATCCAACGCAAACAAGGTAGTTCTATTCGCCGACTTTCACAAATCACCGCATCAAATAGACGTCTCGCCGGAGCATCCTCCTCTATTTGAACGACCTGGCCGAGGCAGTGCATTCGCTGGATATTAATACGCTGCACAACGTCTATGGCATACAACTCACTGTTGGACCGGATGTGAAGATCATCGCCAACTCGCACTGGACCCTAGTCCTCTTACGTAAGACCTTTCTCTCGAATATTCTCAAGGCTGCTGCATCAGTGCTTAATAGAGTCCATGCTTTTGCGCCATAAAGAAGCACGGGGAAGATGAGAATCTTGCTGAGTATTAGTTTTGTCATTCGAGAGAAGTCTCTGCTACTTAATTCCCTTTTGAGACCATAGTAGCACTTGTTATCAAGAGTGATCCTGCGTTTGATCTCCAGACTTACTCAATTGCCTATTGGGACTATGGTAGCATTTGTTGGCAAGAGTGAATCTGCGTTTGATCTCCTGATGGACATCAATTTTGGTGGTAAATAATTTCCTTGACTATATTGGAAATATAGTTATCGGCCGTAATCTGAGATCCAATACGCCGCACGTCCCTACTTGTCGATAACATGCATTCATACCTCATTTACTGCCACACCCATCTCAATAGATTCCCGTCAATAGCATTGAAGGCATCAGTACTATTTCACTTGGTACGCCCTATGATGTCAATGTCGTCAGCGTTTGCAAGCATTTGGACGCTTTTTTGAAAAATATTACCATTGCGATGCTTTCCCGCCTTCCGTAGAACGCTCTCCACGACGATGATGAAGAGGTCGCATGTCTGAAATCGATCACAGTGGGCATTGTGTGTGGCCTAAGTGTGTCCGCTCATAACTTCATTGATGGGACAGCTACTTCATGTCTGAAACCTCGCAAGGTTTTCATGGAAAACCCTATTATGATTGCTCTTAAGCAGACGTCGGTACAAAGCGAACATAATAAAAATGTGAGTGTATTTGTGAGAGGCATGTGTTAACCCAGAGGAAAATTGATAGTAATATTTTCAAGTCTACTTATTGACCCAATAGTATGTATATGTGATCGGAAAATATAGAAAAACTGTACTGCGCTAAATCCCTAAAGACACTGTAGTTGACAAGTATTCTTCCAAAAATCGAAATCATTTCTCATTAATATTAGTGAATTCTACTGTAATATTTCTTTGAGTGTATAATTGAAGTCTGAACAAAAGCGACATGAACTTCTCTCTTCTTTAGAAGCTGACAAGCAATTGAATGCATTTTTACGGTTTTTTAACGAACATTGTTGATGTTCGTGTCCTATGTGTGCAAAAAGCCGAAAATGTTCTTTCCCTGAGGGACACTGGTGCCGACGTCTGCTATTAAGTTGGTTACCATACTTAACTTTCAATTTCACTTACGATGTTCGTACACAACGCCAAATTGGTTAAGATTGGTACATAAACTCTGAAAGGTTTTGATTACATAACTGATGTTTGAAGTGTCAGTAGACTTTTGCCTCTAACTACCATAAACTAAACTAATTTTTGGAAAACTCAATTCAATAAATCCTGTGCATTTTATTTACCAAATTATTTAATGGATTTCTCTCTGTGTGGTAAGTATCGTTCATTTGAAATCTTATTCTTCAAACACCTAATTTATCTTCAAAATACTATCGTTTCTAGTAGACTTAAAAACTGCATTTCCATGCAAATGTTTGTTGGAATAATTGCAAAACATACAAATTAATATATCTGGCAAACAGCTATGCATTAAACTTTCAAATATGCAGATAACAAACACATGCATACATATATATGTATATGTTGGGTAAGTAAATTTAAGATACATACATACGTACATACATTGAGAATAACATAAATTTCTTAAAACCCCAAAAATTTGTGTACATTTGTATACATTTGTTTGCATATCTTTAGTATCGTATTGTATCGTATCGTTATGTGTGCTAAAAGTCAAAAGATAAGTTTAGATCTTAAATATGCTAATTAGTTGGCAAAAAGATGGCCAACACAACACAGAAAGTGTTGTTAAAAGTATTTCTAGTGTCTGGGTTTTTGTCTTTGTCTTGTTTAACCCTTTCGCATCTATTGGGACATATGTGTCCCACTGAGCGATCGCAGACACCTATTTTTTAAATTGTTACTGTAAAATGATTCAAAGTTGTCCCATTTAGTTATTTAGAGGCTAAAGAACAGTTACATATTTTCATAACACAGAAAAATTGCGTATTTTCATAACACAGGCTGTTTAGTCGTAAGAAGACTGCAGTGGTATCAAGTCTTTGCTGTGCTGAAACCCACGAAGCGTGGAATAAAAATGTGGATGAGATGTGATTCTCTTAGTGGGTACGTATATGATTTTAACATCTACTGCGGTAGAGAAGAAGGACCTACCATTGGCACTCTTGGAGAACGTGTAGTAAATAATCTTGCCAAGACCATAAAGCACCCAGACGTTACGCTTTGCTTTGATCGTTTTTTACTAGTGTTTATCTACTTGAAACTTTTAATTTTCCGGCATTAGGTACGGTAATGACTAATAGAAAGAACTTGCCAAACTGTCAAATATTACCGAAGGGTGAAGCTATTTTCAAATCGTGTAGTTCTGGAATTATGTATACAAAATAGCACGGTATGAAGGAAGTAACAGCTATTAGCAATTGTCATGGTGCTACAATGGTATCAATAAACAAAAAGCAACATAATGGTGAAATTCAAGTTGTGCAGTGTCCGGAAATGATTAAATTTTACAGGAATATAATGGGAGGCGTAGACCGAGCTGATCAGTTATGCGGAATGTACGAATTGGACCGTAAATCACAGAAATGGTGGAAGAAAGTTTTTTATAGACTATTGATGATGTCAGCTGTAAATTCGTGGATCATTTATATGAATTTACATCGTAAGAAGGAACCATTTCTTGACTTTTTAGTACTGCTAGCATAAGGTCTCATTGCAGAAGGACAGAAAACTGCGGCCGTTAGGAGAAGCCTTACTCATGGTGGTTACCATTCCAAAAATAAGAAAATTTATGCTCAATCTGCTACTCACTTACCAATTGAAGGACCTACAAGACATCGATGTGCAGGTTGCCAGACAAATAAAATTGAAAAACGGACTAAAACTTTATATCAAGAATGTCAACTTCCATTGTGCAAGGATTGTTTTGCGCCGTTTCACAAATAATTTTAAATATTTACCTTTCATTTATTTTTTTTTAATGTACAAAACGAATTTTGAAAGAATAAATAAAATTTCATAAATCTTATAAAAACAGATTTTGATTTACTATATGCGTTTTTATAGGTTTAGGCCTAATGGGACTTATATGTCCCATGCCAAACTCCTGATCTAGGGTAGGGGCACTACCAAAAAAGCTATGCATATGTTTAATAAGCATATCTATGCTAAACTGACTTCTTATAGTATTTGTAAACTAACTAATCGTCTCCCGTACCGAAAGGGTTAAAGCACAAGGTGTTGTGATATATTCACAGGAGTTAATAACTGAAATAGTTTCGTAATGTTATGCAAACTATAAAAGCAAAACATTTATAATGTCATCACTTTTATTAAATTAAGAATCTTAAAGGTTATACCATACTCTACTACAAATATTTATTAGGTTATACAAACATACATACGTACTTATGTATGTACGTACGTAGAGCACGGTAGTATTTTATGATAAAGAGAATATTTAGAATTATGGAAAAACTATTTCATAATTTGCATTTCAAATCATTATTAATAATCAAAAGAAAAGTACATACAATATTTGAAATACATACATACATACGTAATTGGACATTACAACCCTTCACTCAGGATTACGGCTTAGCTTCTCACACCACTCATGTTGTGTGTGTTAATTTTATACATGAGTGGCGGGACTTACACTCTGCTGAGTGAAAGTCTCCGAAGAAATATTTTAGTTCACATTTTCGTTTTGATGTCTGACCTGGGATTTGAACCGTGGCCTTATGTCTAATAAGCCAACACACTACTTATCAGACTACGGCGACTTCTAATATTTGAAATAAATATACAAAAGGTTGTAAAGGGTGAGACATTTAAATTTGTTTGGACCTTTGCAGTCGAATACCAATTGAATTTGTTTCAGTTTTAAATGCAATAAAACAAAAACGTTTGAAAAATTTGCAAAATTTATTTCTTTGGTAGTGAAGTACAATTGTTCCCATTAGAAATGGAATATTACTTCATTCATATGGCTTCCGCGGCTGGCCTCACAGCACCACATTCGATCGGACCAATTTTGGTGCACTTCTTCTCGTGTATGGGGTCGTACCTCGTCAATGGCATCACGAATGTTAGCCTTCAATTGTCTCTTATTGTCTTTTATTTTAGAGCACCCAACAGAAAATAGTCCAACTGTGTTAAATCGCACCTTCTTAGCTGCTAATTAGACAGCCACCAAACATTTGACGCAATAAATCGATTGTGGTATGAGATGTGTGACAAGTTTCACCATCCTTTTGAAACCAAACATCGTTCGCATCAATACCATGAAGAGCGAGTACAAAAAATTCGGTTAGCATGGTGCAATTGGTGTCTCCATTGCCCATAATGGTTGCACCGTCCTCATTTTCAAAAAAATATGGGCCAATAAAGTCTCCGCTCCACTAGCCGCACCAAACAGTTACTCGTAATGGGTGCATTGGCTTCTTTAAAACCACGTGTGGGTTTTCTGAGCCTCAAATACGGCAATTTTGGTTACTAACACTGTATCCACCAAGTGAAAATGAGTTTCATCTGAAAAGATGATTTTTTTTTTGTTGGGCAAAGTCGACATCATCAAACAGCAAAAACAACGCCGATGATCATGCTACTTCAATTCTGGAACCAATTGAACTTTTTAAGGCGCCATACCGAGATTTTTTCGCAAAATTTGACGTAAACTGGCGTGTGAAATATTCAATACTTGAGAACGATGACGATTTGATGTTGGTGGATTCTCACGCACACTGTCAGCCACAGCTTCAATATTTTCGGGTGTACGCACTGTAAAAGCACGCTCACGTCTTGTCGCATCAACAATGAAACCAATTTCACGAACTTTAGCAATAAACTTGCGTATACTGGGAACTGTTGTTCCTGTTCAAATTTTCTACGACATTTTCGTGCAATTTCCGCTCCAATTGCCTTTGTTTCGGAAATAAATTTCCAAACAAATTTCAGCATTTTTGTGTACTTGCTTAATGCTGATATTCCTACAGAACGTAACCTCGCTATATCACCAAAGGATAGATTTTCGTTTGAAAGATAGCATTAGAGCTTTTCCATGGGCTTGGAATATTTCTTTATGGGACAAAAAAGTCCTACAATTGTTTCCAGATCAGTTCGTGACTCATCCGTATTATACAAAGTAGTCCCTTTTTTAAAAGATATTGCAGTTTCCAGATTACTCCCCTCATTTCTGTTATTAAATCTCATTGCAAACCATTTCCCAATATCATTTCGTCTACTGATTCTGTACAGAAGGCAGTTAAAGAGGAAGCTGTTATCGATTGCTTAGATGTAAGATTTATCCTGAACATATATATACGCTTCACCATTGATTTCAATATGTTGTTCATATATACAGGTAGCTGTTGCCGAGAGGACAGAATATCTCTGAGGCGCCTACAATGAATAGCAGAAGTTAAATCGATAACGATGCTTTGAAATACTAACTAAACTTCACTCCATACCACGGAGTAGATTTTCAACATGTGTTAAGTAATTTATTATAAGCTTGGTTTGTTATGCTGTTTGCAAGCTTCTCCGTAATGCCTACAATCGTTCGAGTCGATATCGCGATATCTTTGTTAAGCATTCTCTTACCCACTGTTTCTGAACAATGTCGCTATAATTATTCGATACCAAAAGCTTTTTATCGTTGATATTGTAGCAGTAAAAGGATTATTGACATCGATAACTTAACGGCTGTGTTGACCTAGCTGTTTAGTAAACTTCAGCAAGTGGTCATGAATTGTTTAACGCGATAACAATTTTTCCAAAATTTTAGAAATTTTCTGCATCCATTCAAGTTGACTGTGTGATGCAGATTACATGATGCTGCCAGCATATATTTCTTTTAGATGGCAAGCACTATGCAGCTATCATGACTGAATTTTAGTTTCCAAAACTTTATCAGTTAAACATCACCGACATTTGGTTCGAATAAAGCGTCGGCAATGCAATACAGGGCACTATGCACTGCAAATTCCATTCCTGAACAACCCAAATCTTCGAGTTGCATTGAGTGATTCCATGTAATTCTCTCGGCTTAAATTGCGCTTATGTTATCAATCCAGCTTTGTGGTAACAGAATGTCTACTTGTTTTACTCCATCGCTAGTATTAAAGGTTTGACTAATGTTATTGTGGGGGCTTAAAAGGTCTGTATATGCTAACAAAGAGCTCTAATGGTCTTGTTGACGATCTATCGTTGACGTATTATAATTACCCCTGGGTAATAGTGTTATTACGAATTGTGTATTTTATATACAGTGGTCAGCATAATTCTAGGTACCCCAATTTCAACAATTTTATGAATTAACAAAAATTTTGTATAAAATATTAAAGTGCAAACCGCATACTTATCTTTTAATTTCAATCTATTTCATACTAAAACACAGACACTCCAATAAAACAAAAGAAAAATAACGAAAACTTTCTGATGCAAATATATTTTGACCTGCGTAGACTTATGCTGTCCACTGTATGTACAGTACGGCTTTTAAATTATCATTAAAATAACATTTTCATTAATTTTTGTAAAAGCAGTTCTTTCGAATTGCAATACAAACAACAATCAAATAATAACTTTAAATACACACAGTGTTACATATTCGCACAACTTATTAACTTTAAAAATATGTAAACCACACATGTTTTAAGTGTTTTTTTTTAATGAAAAAACAGTAAAAGAAATAAAATTATAAATATATTATTGTATTCAATATTATTTATTAAAATAAATTTTAATGAAATGTATTTTGCATTAATATTAACAGATACGGTGACCATGTGTTCATATTTTAGTGAATGGCAACTTTACTATGAATACTATTGGGTACTACAGGCTAAAAGCAGTTGCCAACATCGATAATATAGTGCTTGCTGTTAACAGTGATGGCCTGTTCAACGTTCTTCTCACCGAAAAATGGACTGATATCATGTGGATTATAATATGTCGTCCCAAATCTGTCAATTTTATATTGTTCATGCACACACACATCCAGAAATTGTCCATATCGCAGAAGTTGATTTTTCAATGAAAATTAGGGTTAGGTTAGGTTAGTGGGTAATTTACCGTTCACAGACAAGTTCACTCAGTGTCCCATATGACCCATTGTCTTACCCAGTGTGAGGTAAGCCCTCCTGTCATGATTCGTTGGTGGTGGGTCTGAACCAACCCCGATTTCCTGATGAAACCTCAGTGGCACGTTCGCCACCTTGACCAGATCTTCAAACGTTTTGTCGCATAAAAACCGATGACGTCTGTTTTAAAGTGCAGGGCACTTGTATAAAAGGTGTTGTACCGATACCGTTTCGATCACATCATGGCAGTTTCAGCTGTAATACTGGTGAGGCAGACCGTTCTCTTGTCGAACTCAAGTAGTTCTCTGGCTCTCCCGATATCCACTGCTGGACGCAGCAACTTTAAAATTCGGCAACCAAGTACGTTACACCACCCACGGTTTGTTGACTTCAATGCTGATTGTTTTAATTTAAAAAAGTATTCTTGCTGGAGCGCATATATGTATCTCCTTTATCGTTTCTTTCTCAGGCATCACCGAACCTTTCCATAACAGTTCGTACGCCTTTTTGTTTCCTTTAATGCCATAGAGATCCGGAATCCAGTAGAGGCGGGTGTTGTGCAGACGTATACGGTGTAGAGAGCCCATGCTAATACTTACGCCCTTTGATTTGACAAGATGGGGTCCCAGTGCATTGATTGTTGATTGATTATCCACACATATAATCAAGTTTGAAGCAAGTAGGTTCCTGGTTCCAATCAAACGTACAGCTTGTTCAATAGCAAAAATCTCCACCTAAAATACGTTGGCCTGATTAGATAATCCATATGAGCCGTCTGCTTATCGAAATAGGCTGCAGATACAGTTCAACATTCCATTTTTAAGGCATTTGTGAAGCAACTCACTCTTTCCGTGTGGCAGTTTGAGTATTGAATGTTCGTCCGAACAGTATCTAGCACCATTTAGTCACATTTAAAACCCGGGTGATTTGGTTTTACTTCATACAGTATTGAAACGTGACCCATCGTAAATGGCCCAAAGGAATCTAAGAACTTAAGCCTCAGTACAGTTTTAGCAGCCCCGTTTTGAAGGAATGGCAGGTGCGGCAAGATTACCTCGGGACCAGCCCGCATTGTGAATTTCAGAGCATTTGTTATGCCTAAGCATGCCAACCTCTGTACTTTGTTCAGCATAGCGAAATAGGTCCTCTTTTGCATAGCTTTCCACCACAATAATGCACCGTAGAAGAGTATAGGCTGTACAACCGCTGTATACATACAGCCCCAAATACTCCAAAACGTCCTTTTACAAACGCACAAGGCATTCATCGCCTTCTTCATTCTTTCCTTAGTCTTACTATTCCAGACAGCTTGAAGTGAAAATTTAAGTCAGTTGCTCTAGAGGACATTCAGCAACGACTCGTGGTTTTGTTTATGGCCGTCCAGGGGGACAAAACAGGCTAAATAAATGGAAACTAACTTCATCCGATCTACGCGATGACTTTTGCTGTTGCTAGGCTAAATCAAATAAAATAATAAACATAATAATAAACATAAAAAAGTTTGATGAAATAAATTGATGTGTGAAGTCACTGTGGTCTAGTTGGTACTGTGTTGGCTTATTAGACTTAAGGCCGAGGTTCAAACCCCAACTCAGATATCCCAGACATCGAAACGAAATATGAAAAATTATTTCTTTCGGCGACTTTCTCTCAGTAGACTTCTGGCAGAAACTCTAGGAGTAAATAAAACTGCCATGAAAAGTTTCTCAAAAATCTGTTGTTCGGAATCCACTTTAAACCGTAGGTCTCGCCACACATGGATGAAATTATTACACACAAAATGAGATAGGTTGTAATCTTGGCTAAAGGGTTGTAATGACCAATTAAGTAAGTAAGTAAGCAAGTGGGTATGCTCCTTAAAAATCAACTCTGAATGCAAAATTTCAAAAAGTCATGCCGAACCAAAATCCTTAAACGCAGTTTGGAAGTTGCATTAAAAATCGCCGCAAAGATCATCATTTAAATCGAGTATTTTACAGAGATGCAGCTTTATCAAGATGGCCGATTTCAATTGTCAAAAATTTCGAATTATTTTTAAAATGGCGACTTACATTATTCATTATTTTTATGAAGCATAAATGCATTTTTTCTAACGAATATATGTAATGGAACATGTTAATAAAATTTTCTTTATTCTTTACATTGTTTTGAAATTATGGTCACCGTATTTATATGCCACTCCGACTAACTGACACATTCATTAACGTTTTTCGTTACTTTTTTAATAAATTTTAATTTTAATCTTATTTGTGTACGATTGTTTTTTTTTTTAATGGTGAATGTTGTTGAAAAAAACAAAAAAAAATCATATAAATTAACATGCACGTGAAGATAATTTGTAATATATTTATATAATGGTTTTATAAAACATATAATACATACATATGTATGTATGTATGTATTGTAGTTTACATACACAAATCTATGTAACATATAGTAATATTCGCATTACTTGAATTTATATAAAAATTTTTTTTAATATTTTTTGAACTTTTTAACAAGACCCACCAACAACAATAATAAAAATTACACCTTTTTTATGTAATATGTCATATAAAAATAATGTTTATTCTCTTTTGTCCTTCTTTTTTACATTCCCTCCCCCTTTCCATCTTTCATTCTTTCAGCATATACTCTCTATACATGTAACATAAACAATTGCGTGTGAGATGTGTAAGTATATTTGCATTATAAATATGAATGTATGAATAATTTTGTTTACAAATTTCATTAAAAGTCATACTTATCATAAAACTGAGAGAGAGAGAGAACTTGTTAAAATACAAATACATAAAAAATATCATCACAAATACAAATATACACACACACATACATACATGTACGCATGCATGCATACAGATATTTTTACATCGGATTATTTAATCGTATACAAGCAAACAAATGAATTGTATACGAAGAATGATAAAACATTAGTAATATACAATTCATCCATACATCAAATGTTGAAAACAGTGGAGATGAAAATTTTAGCACAGTCAAATTTTATATTAAATTTAAAATTAAATTTATATTTAGAATTTATACTCAATTTTAAAAAATTTTGCACACTAGCAATAGATTTTAATATTTTTTCATAATTTTGATTCTATAAGATTTGGTAGTTACGAAAATTCATAGAGAGGATACCACTCAAGGGTATCATGCCAATTGTCATATATGTAACTAAGCCATCAGGTAGGCCTGTTATACTGCCACCATTAGGAATATCTCTTTACTTTCTATAGGAAGTCTGTACTTGTACAACCTTCCTTAGCTTTCTTGAATTATATAAGGTAGATGGCTCACCTCATCGGTTCAAATTTGAATCTGGCAATACTGATGTATGTCACTCAATTCTGTTACAAATTCTGTTTCCAATGAACGCAATGAACCGATTTACACTTCAGTAACTTTGGTACTAATTGATGTAAAGAGATTTGAGAAATTTGGGCCAACAAGAAACTGCACGACATCATCGATTCTGCCAAAAAAAAAAGTCATCTTTTTGGATGAAGCTCATTTTCATCTTCGCGAGCACATTAACAAGCAAAATTGCCGTATTTGGATCTCAACAGAAGCCAATGCATCCATTACGAGGGACTGCTTAGTGCGGAGGGTTGTGGAGCGGAGGCATCATTGGCCCATATTTCATGGAAAATGAGGACGGCGTAATCATTACGTTCAATGGAGATATCTATCGCTCCATGATAACCGATTTATTTGTACCCACAACATGCAACTTGCCACACGTCTCATGCCACAATCGGTTTATTGCGTCAAACGTTTGATTGTCATTTAATTAGCCGAACTGGTGATGTCAATTGGCCATCAAGAAGCTGCGATTTGACACCGTTGGACTATTTTCTATAGGGAGCCATTAAAGAAATGTGTTATGCGGACAGACCAGAGACAATTGAGCATTTGAAGGCCAACATTCGTGATGCCATTGCCGAGATACGACTCCATACACTCGAAAAAGTGCACAAAAATTGGTTCGCTTTAATAAGGTACTCTGAGGCCAGCTGAGGCAGCCATATGAATGAAATAATATTCCGTTTCTAACCGGCTCTTCACAACAACAACAAAATTTTAGCAAAATTACAAACCGTTTTTGCTTTATTGCATTTTTTAATTTAAACTTCTAAATCCTACACAAACTGCCTTAATTTCTTCCTTTTCAATTCCCCGAGATAAGTTATGTCTGGCACAGTCTCATCCTCATAATATTAGAATATGGATCTTGCAAAAGTTGGCAATTGATACAAAAAGTGCTCCATTGTTTCGACATCTTTACCGCAGATAAAGGTAGTGTGTTGGCTAATTAGACGTAAAGCCAGGTTTCGAGCCCCAGGCCAGACATCAAAACAGTATTCAAAAGCATTTCTTCGGCGACTTCTTGCCAGCAGATTTCTGGCAAAAACTCTGAGAGTAAATAAAATTGCCATGAAAAGTTTCTCAAATCTGTCGTTCGGAGTTGACTTTAAACTGTAGGTCCCGCCACTCATGTATAAAATTTAACACACACAACATAAGTGGTGTGAGAAACTAGGTCGTAATCCTGACTGAAGGTTTGTAATGACCAATTGTGAATGTAATAATTCAACATAATAGCTGATTGAACTAACATTCACATAATGTGAACATAGCGATATTCAGGGTAACTGCTGAGAGAATGAACTAGCCAGATGTGGCACAACAGTCGAACTCTCCGATGAATGTTCTACTTTGCAAATTCTTTTAAAAACTTGCATGCTCGTGATTGACAACAAATACATTCATAGTATTTATGCATTTATGGCATTATGTGACCCCTTGGATTACCAGCCTCCTCTACCTATCAATGATATAAAAAAGACAGATCTACAGTATACAGAAACTCTCGGTCTGTTTTCTTTTCTATAAATAATAGCCTCGCCCTTACGGACAGAAGATTTCGAAAATTTATTTGGGTATTAGCGTTGAAATCTTTTCCAGTTTTATAATATATTTTTCATTGTAAAATGAACACAGAAGTAAGCAGACATATGATCTTAACTAAGAACTAAAGAAGATTGTCATTTTAGTAGAAAACCTAGCGATGAATTTTGAATTCCTAAACCATTAAAGCTTCGTTAATAGACAACTGCATCCTATCACTGGACTGTCGAACTAGATGTAGAGCAAGTGGAGGTGAAGTTTTCAGATAGCTTTGAAATGCATTCAAGCAGGTCGGTTTCTTTTTCTTTCTCGTAAAAAAAGTTGCATGAAATGTGAAGTCACAACAGACCTGTAATAGTTTTTGTGTAAGTGGTCAGCATAATTATAAACTCATAGATTCTACCACACTTTAGATTCTACGAGGCGTAGACAAATTATGTTCGGTGTTCGTTCTAGGTGTACTTTGCTTTTGTGGTGACAGAAATTTAATTATTTATTGATGTACAGTGAGCGTCAAAAGAAACTGTACAGTAAGGAAAAATTGAAATTTACCGCTTAAGGAGAGTGCAAGAAAAAATTTGATAATATTTCGAAATTTTTTATAATTATTTGTTTTTTTTTGTTTCAATTTTAAAAACTGACAATGAAAAAAATTTTAAAATAAAAATAACGGTAATTTATTAAAGCATAATTTTTAAGGTACAGTTTCTTTTGACTCTCACTGTATGTCTGACTCCATTGAGCCCAATATAATTTTAAAAAATGTGCCGCTCTTCATCTGGCGTATCTTTTGGTATGAAAGAAGAATCATCGATCGATTTCTTAAGATGAATTTCTGTACCCAGCGAAACCTACATGAATTTGAATTTTTTTTAAACATAAATAATTTAAAACCTTTCTCTCAGTGCTATATTTTCGCTCCACACTATGGCTGTAAGGACTCTTGTTATAACCTCGCATTTTTAAATTGTCCCCTGCTGAAATCGGTCGCTTAACAAGAGGTTGAACAGAAAAAAAAACAAACAAAAAAATAAAAATCAGAAAAACAATATGAAGATGAACAACAGCTAACCGTCATATACACAAACACCCACACTCACAGTAATAATAATATAAAACGTGAGATTTTACACCGTGTATAATAATAATGCCAGAGACAAAAAAGCAGGAAAACAAAATCAGATGATGGTTAAAAACAGCAACAACAACAACAACAATAACATATAAAAATTATATATCACACAAGTTTTAATTTTCGCAACACGTACATGTGTCATAAAACAAAATGTTTGCGTTATTCTTTTATAAAATAAATGACACATACATACATACACAGGCACATACACGCACATGAGCGCAAGCATACGCACACTTACTTACAACAGGATATTTATTTTAGTATGTACGTATATATCTACATACTCTAGTGTAAGCTTTTGTGCATCATTGGTGATCAGTAGAGAGAGAGAGAGAGAGAGCGAGGAAGAGGGAGAGAAAGTACAAACGAGTGTAAAGGGCCACAACTCACAGTCAGTTTCTCTCGTACGCATACTTTAAACAACAAAAAATTCTTTCTTCTGATTTTCCTTAACACTGTGCAATACAATAAAAACGAATGTAACTTATACCCACACATATTGCCACACGCACAGGAGAGCATACAAATTTATACATGAGTGTGTTCTTATTTGTTGTAGTACTTGCAGCATTCCGATGGTTACAACAACACTTTATATATTCAATTGCACGTGTATAGCGGAGGGGATAGTAGAAGAACTTTTATAATTTCTTTTCACTATAAAGAAGGAAACAAAAGGAAGAAAAACAAAAGAAAACAAAACAAAAGAAAACGAAAAAATTTAAGGAAATATGTATTATTGAACGTAAAACAAGCTGTAGATTTATACGTGGTCGCATTGATCAGGTATTTAGAATTTGAAAGGTGGAAAGGGTATTCAAGCCGGGTAAAATATAAATAAAAATGCTAAAGTGTTGTACTAGTTGTACTACCCTCTGAATAGAACATTCGATTTTAGAATTCCGACTAGGGAATTTAGGTCTACGGAACCGGGGCTTCTCAATGAGGCCCTTGAAGCCATCACTGATGGCTCAAAGATAAGTGACAGGTTGGGCTGAGATATCTTTATTAAGAGTCGTGATATTAAACTTTCTTTTGGGTTGCGTAATCACTGCCGGTATGCCAAGAAGTGGTCTTAGCAATAATTGAATTGAATAAAATCCCTTGATTTACTTGGATAGCTAGGCTGCAATTAAGTCCCTAAAAAGCCTAGTTACTGCGTCCGTCCTTGTCCCTAAATACCAAGGATTTTTTTGAGAAATTTCGAATCAATCAAAAGTAACTCTTATATTGGTTCTGGGATACAAGGATATCATTGGAAATTTCAAAGCTGATGAGCTGGCCAGAAGTGGTGCGAACCTGGCAACCTCCGACATATTACAGGGCATTGGTATTCCCATTGCTTAGGTCAATTTGGATATTGATAACTTGTTTTACGGGAAGGCTGAATCTTGTTGGCAGCAGGGTGATATGTGCAATATTGATAGATTCCGCTGCACACAAGTGGACAAGAAGATGACTGACTCACTTTTATCCTTAAATCATATGGTCATCCATCGCATAATAGCATCTCTTACCGGCCACTGTCCTTTTAGTAAGCAAGTCGATAGAATCGATGTTCCAACCAATAACTTCTACAGGGGCTTTGGGTCTGAGGGGGAGGCAGAGACTGTCTTTGACTTCATGTGTTAGTGCCTTTCTCTTGTTAAGAAGAGACGGAGATTTATGACCTCTCATTTTCTGTCATCGTTGACCGAGCTCTCTGATGTAAATTAATTCTCTCCTAAGTGGGACCTCTTCTTTCGAGGAGGTCCGCGGCTTATTTGACCTGAGGCCAGGGTTTAAACCCCATTCCAACAAAATGTAATCGAAAAAATATCTCTTCGGCGACTTCCTCTCAGCAGATTTGTAGCGAAAACTCTGAGAGTAAATAAGAAGTTTCCCAAAAAATCTGTCGTTCAGAGTCGATTGTAAACTGTTAGTCCCGCTACTCGTATATAAAATTAACACACACAACATTATTGGTGTTAGATGCTCTATCGTGATCCTAACTGAAGGGTTGTAATAACTAATTATGCATGTATGTATATATGTATGCAATGACGGAGTGAAGTAGATATGTCCTTGGGATTCCACTGACCAATACTCTGTCAGACACCAACTCATCTTCATATATCATATGTGGCAAACTATGTGCGCCTCGCAGTACCATTCGCCTAAGGAAAAGGTCACTCCAGCTTTCAGAATGTCTTCAGATCAATATGAGGAATAAACTTTTTGATCAAACCACCAACTGTATAATGCTTGAGATGATATTCCCATCTGAATTGAAGATTATTATTCCGAATATGGCCTTGTAGAATATTGCTGAAACCGGTCGAGGGCAATGGTGCTGGAATGTTGTCGCCTTGCAGCTGTGATTGGATATATCTAGCATGAGACTGAATTTCTAACGGGGTATTACGAAGGTATTGCTGACAAGGAGAGTATGTTGTTATGAGGAAGAGTTGGTAATTTTACAGCAGCTCCTGTGCAACTGTCTAGCTCTTTGTGGGATGAGATTGTATAACCTGTGATAGAAATTCTTTGTGAAGCTGGTGACAGAATTCCTTACAAAGCTTTACAAGAGTATTGCTGACAATGATGTAAATGTATCATGGACGGCCTATAGCAGGGTATGTTGTTATGAGGAAGATTTGTAAACCCCACTTCTTGTGCACCTCTTTATCTCTTTGTTTAATGAGATGGAATATTCTGAGAAAGGAATTCTCTGAGGGTTTATACTCTCTGCCAGGAGCCGATATTCAGACTGTTCTGACGTTTATAATGGAATTAGATCGGCTAAGTGGGTAGTATAGCGATTGTTACCAACTAGTATTGCCTTGCTTCACATAGAATCGGAGATAATCACTATAAAAGCATAGTTTAATGCGGTGTACAGGCTTGTGGCATCATTGTTTCTTATTCGAATCGAGCAAGAACTTACAATGAGTGCTGAGTCATGCGGACTGAATTTCTATTTCGAAAATTGTTGAAAATAAAATTTAGGTGTCAACCATCTTTTCAAAAGTGGTTTTGCTCCCTGACTACCTCATCCATGCGATTTAATGCCTTGTCTTAGTTTTTATGAGGGCTACGGTAAGTCATTAGTTTATGTCGACAAATCAGCTACTCTTGAACCACTGAAAGACCATATTTAAGCGATTCAAAGTTTTGAAAAATTTTGTATAAATCCACCCACGCTTTCAAGTATTTATGCGATAAAAGTGAGTCAATATCTAAAAGACAATGAAAATATTTTAGTGTTGTTACATAAATTATCTTGGAATCAAGTATTATAGCACACACACACGCATTTAAAACGACTCATATGTACATATGTACATACATACGTATGTATGCGTATGCATATAAAATGTATTTTAAAAAGATTTAAGATTTGAAAACCGCAGAAGACAAAAAAAAAAAAAAAAAATTAATTGTAAATTGCGATCATGTGTGTAATAAGATGTAATTTATTGATTACAATTCTAATAAGAACGTATGCGTTTAGTAATAAAACTTTTAATAGCTTATCGTGTTAATCAGAGAGTTAGAAATGAATCACGTTTGCAGAGAATGTTTTATAAGGACATTGACTGTTTGGTGACTGTACGCCCAAATGAACAATTTTCTCAACTTCAGGTATGGCAAAATAATTCAACCCACAATAGTTGCTATAATGCCACCTGCACTTCTAATATTTTGATTGCACTTGATTGCAAAGCGGAGAATAAAGCGGTACATTGCCTAACAATGAAAGAGCGGTCAATTTTGACGCACTACGTATGTGATATGTATGTGTGTAAAAATGTTTATATTGATTCCGTAAATTAGAAAACTTTAATCAAGGGATGATGACTACAAACAGGTTAAACACCTTTAATGCCTTATATATTTTAAGCTCTTTAAGGATTCATACAAAACGTTTTCACACATATTTGCCATGTTATAAAAAATCATACTGTATGCATGTATACATACATATATATATGTATACATACATACACACATGCATATGTATACAATATAGATTTTCTTTTTATTAAAATTCCAAGATTGCAATATTCTCTCATGCAATATACCTTAAATATTTAAGTCCTTTGAGGAGAGCATATCATTTTATTATCGGTATTATATGCTGACATAAACCGCAACCACATTTGGGTTTTAATTGCTTTAATTGTCAACATATGCACTTTAAAAACGTTCTTAATATTCACACATACTTAAAATTTTCATAAAAGGAAATTGCGAAAGACACTTCCTTTTGGTTTCAATATTATTGTGTTAAACAATACCGTATATTAAATATGATGATTATTAAGATGTGAATTTTATTATTATTGAGCATTTAAGGCGAACGAATATAGGGAAAAACTCTTTAAGAGGAAAATACATAAATACTATGCATACATGTTTTAGATTGCGACAATTGAGAATTAAATTCGCATCATGAGGTTATAAATGCTCTTTTCCATTTTCTTGTGAAGCACGTAGTTTTTTATTATTCAAATATTTTTTTCTAATTTTTGAGAATCTCATATGCAATCAAGTAAGTCAGGCAGATATTGTAACAAATTTGCAAAATTATTGAGGACTGGTCACATTCTGTTATACAGCACATGTCACTTCTGTTTATAGGAGACTGCATATGGATTGTAGAAACAATTTTATTCTCTCCATTTTCTTTTATAAATCCACCGGCTTAGAGTATTAATCAATCCACTTCGTTGTATCATTTGCGATCATAAATACCAGTAATCTGCAGTTCAGATTACAACCCTTTAGTCAGTATCAAAGATCAGCAATGAATCGATTTTTCGCTACTCATAAGTACTCATGAAATTTTGAGTATGAGTGAGGCAACATTATTGAGATTCAATTAGTCCGATTCATTTGTACTCACTTTCACATTGATTTATAAGTACTCATACCATTCGAAATATGTTTGATTCATACGCCTACTCTTTTAGATTCATAAATTTAGAAAAGTATTTATAATACTCATAAATGATTCGACTGACTCGAATTACGCATCAAAATTTACAGTCTTAGATGTTGTTGCATTTACAAAAAAAAAAAAAAAGAAAGAAAAAGACGAAGAAGCATGCAAAGCAAACACACAACCCTCTAATGAGTTTTGTGATTATTGTAAATGTTGAGTAAGGATACACACATACATACTTAATTGGCCATTACAAACCTTCAGTCAGGATTACGGCCCAGCTTCTCACACCACTCATGTTATGTGCCTTAATTGTATACGTGAGTGGACGTGAGACCTACGCGACCCCGAACGACAGATTTTTGGAAAACTTTTTTATGGCAAGTTTATTTACTCGCGAGTGTTCTGTCGACGTATACGGTGTAGAGAGTTTATGCAACTCCGGACGCCTTTTGATTTTACGAGGTTAGGTTAGGTTAGAGGACGTCAATTAAGACAAGTACAGTACCCGGAGGTCGAATTGACCCATTGTACAACGTCCTAGTTTCTCACACCACTTATGTTGTGTGTGTTAATTTAATTTTATACATGAGTGGTAGGACCTACAGTTTAACGTCGACTCTGAACGACAGATTTTTGAGAAACTTTTTCATGGCAGGTTTATTTACTCTCAGAGTTTTTGCCAGAAATCTGCTGAGAGAGAAGTTGCCAAAGAAATACTTTTTGTATTTTGTTGTGATGTCTGATCTGGGGTTTGAACCTGGGCTTTAGGTCTAATAAGCGAACACACCACCTACTAGACCACGGCGACTTCAAATGTTGAGTAAAGGAGAGTCGAAATCAGCAACATCATGCGTATTGTATAATACGATGAGTATTTCAAACTTTAAATATGAGTAGCATGAGTATGACATTAAAATAAGTATGATTGCCTATAAGTCTTAGAAATTATGAATACGATTCGAATCTACTCATATTTTTGAATATTCATTGCTGATCTTTGTTAACGACATAGTTTCTCATACAACTCATACCGTGTATGTTAACTTTATGCATAAGTGACGGGACCTACCGTTTATAGTCGACTCCGAACGACGACAGAGTTTTGAGAATCTTTTCATGATAATTTTATTTTTTTGGTTCTCCATTCCATGGTAGCTTAACGGAGTTGTCATCCATTGATATCAGGGATATTGTTTCGTTTATTAAACTTTCAGCCTGGTTTCCAGCTTAGGGGAGTCGTGCTTTTAGTGTGCAGCCTCTGCACTGACCAACTTATTCGATGAGTTTGATGGAATTCAATCAGTACATGGACTGTTCTTACTTGTGGCATCACAACTGGTCGCTATGTGAGCTCAAGTGAGCTTTGGAATCAAAGCTACCACTCTCACCTCACCTAACCTAACCGCTCTGAGACTTTCACAATGAAACCTAAGGATCGTCGAGTATAATTTGCCAGTTTGAAGAAAATTTTTCAATAAAATTTTGAGTAAATAAACAGACTTGGTTTTCTTTTTTTGTTTGTTTACTTTTAGTCTACAATTAATTAAAAAAGAAAACAATTCCTTGAAAATATGACTGAAATCTTGAGTTATTGCTACAGATAAATCTGCATTTCATCTCTCTTCTAAGAATTTCCGCCCCTTCTTTTCTCTCATCCATGCAAAGGCAAACAATTTGATGAAATTGTTTAATTCATTGCCAAGAGAAAAATTGTAATGAATTACGGAAGATAATAAAACAAATACTCGTATGCTATGTAGACTTCAAATGTAAATATGTGTGAGAGTAGGCACAGAGAGGAATTTGTATTTAAAGAAATTCATATTGTAAGACAAACATTTCTCATTCCCTACTCTTCTCTTCAAGGCTTATGTTTATTTAATTTCTGGCCTAATTCTTCTTCGTATTTCACTGTCATGCCATGTCTTGCCTTGCCTTCTCTTTGTTCAACTCCAAAGTCGGGAGTTTACTATTGTTGGCAGTTGCTTCTTGCTGGAAATTGGCCATAATTTGCTAAATAAACAGAAACTAATAAAGATTTATATGAAACCCTTAACATATGTTTTTGTCTCCTCTTGTCTCCGCAACAACAAATTACACAACGACATACAATATGAGCGAGCCTTGCATTTGAAGGCACCGGAAATGTAAAGAAAAAAAAAACTGAAAAGATGTTCATAAATTAAGTGATTAAGTAACAAATGAAAGAAAAAAATAAAAACAACAATTAGTAGACAGAGGCATTTCATAAGAATAGACCTGTAATATGTAATTAACGCCCCAAATAAAAGAACATTTTCTTGATAAATGTCTCTTTAAGTTTTGCTCGTTATATTTAATTACACAACACAGCCTCCATGTGATTATAATGAAAAGTAGGAAATCATTTTTGTTAATTAATGGAATTTTCCTTATGTCAGCATATTCATGCGTCCTTTATTTTCGGCTGTTAATGAGGGTATAATATGTTAGCCTTTCAATAATAAAGACGGAAATTATCTTCAGTAGTAATTGGATACATAAAAAACCTGCGTCACAATTCAATTGAAAAATATTTTAAATTGAATTTATGGGCAATACGTTCTAACGTAAACGATAATACATTATGACATTATGGACAATAAGTTATGTCGTTATGGGCAAAACGTTATGACGTTATAGTCAAAACGTTCATGGACAAGTACAACATAGAAGTGAATTGTCAAATTGGTAAATATTTATTCAGTTTGGTTTGCTAAATTACCACGGACTAGCAGAGACAGTGTTCTGTTCGCTAATTAAGCTATACTGGAGAAGGCAACTGGCATCAATTTTCATCGAAAAACATCTTCAGAATTTTAGAATTAGTAGTGGTACCAATCCACATAAAATCTAAATTCTAAAAAGTCACTGTTAAGTGTAGATTTTGGTTTGGTAGCGTCAGCGATCCATATTCTCTTGAGGATGACGTTTTCCAGGTCACCACGGCGAGCACCATAGATCGCTGATTACGAACATTTTTCAACTGAAATGAAATATGGTCACCTCACTTGGGGGCGACGCGAACTGAAAACGGAGAATTAATTTGAATATTCTTTTTTTCTTCTCCTATAACTTACATACATTTCTACATGCATAGTTGGTCATTACAATTCTTCAGTCAAGGTTTCCAGAAATCTACTGAGAGGCAGTCGCGGAAGATATATTTGTTCAGATTTCATTTCGTTCGAGATGTTTGTCCTGTGTTTCGAACTGAGACCTCGCGTCTAATACGCCAACACGCAACCTACTAGGTTACAGTTACTTCAATCTGCTATGACATACTTGCTAGTATTCCAAGAAATGTACTACATGAGGACCGATCATCTCCTAACGGTTGATTTTAGTAAAAAAAAAAATATTGCCTGCTCTGCCTTTCTTATATACTTTTCTTAAGCATTTGATCGAAAAGTTTATATTAGTAGCCACTGTAATTGTCGCAGTAATTTCCGATGTAAGAGCCGTTGTTGCCGCTGTAATTGTCACTGCAATTGGCGCTGTTAATGTCGCTGTTGAGCCTCAAATTATCGCTGTAATTGCCACTGTAACTTCCGCTGTTTACCGCTGTAACTGCCGCAGTAATTGCCGCTGTTACCACTGTAAGCACTAAAAATGCTATAATATCGACAGAGAGCTTATTATTAAGGAACACAACTTTGTGTACGATGCCCAGTCCATAGCAGACTAGTAATGTTGGGATCGGTTACCGATGTTTCACACATCGGAAAACTTCATTGATGATGATGTTTTGGATTCAAAACCCACGTTAGACATCTCCTCTCAGCAGTTTTCTGGCAAAAACTCTCAGAGTAAATTGAAATTGCCATGCAAAAGTCTCTCAAAAATTTGTCGTTCGGAATAAATTCGATTCCGAACTGTACGTCCCGCTAATCATGTAAAAGATTAACACACACGATATAAGTGGTGTGACATGCTAGGTCTTAATCCTGACTGTAGGGTTGTAATGGCCAAGGTATGTATGCAGGCCTACATGACACTGAATTATATTCTGAGAAATAATTGAGAAAGCTCCACTTTCTCGCAAATCAATTGCATTTTTACATTTTTAGCCTTCGTCAAAAAAAAGAAGGCGGGGCATCTCTCATCTCATTATAAAGATTAAGCTAGATATGTGTGCAGCTACGCTAGAGATGTGTGCAGCTACGTTAGCTAAGTGTGCATCCCCATGCACTGAACAAGTTCTTCGATTAGTTTAGTGTGACTCGGTTCGTACAGGGATTGCGCATACCTATGGTGTCACAACGGGCCGCAATATACATATGCTGAACTGAACTTTGGTGGATAAAGCTACCTACCCACCTACGCTCAATGAAAATATACATATATTCATATGCATTATTATTGACACGAAGTTACTATTTACTCGTAATTCATTTCATTTTTGTTCCTCTTTGATAAACGGTTTTAAAAATTAAAAAAAGTCTGTCTATTAGCAATTAATGCCCTACAGTTTCTTTATAATAGTTTGCAAGTAAACTTACTAAAAAAAAGTTAATTTTTTACCTTTACTTGCTGACATATTAAATTTTTTTCGATTTTGTATTCACTATTTTGGTTCTGTCAACCATAAAACCCAGTTTTTTGGTAATAAACAGAAAACTGTTGTAAATACTCTTCTCATTTTTTATTCCATTAGTAAATTGTAATGTAAAGAAATAAAAAAAGACAGAATGTTTTAGGCAGCATTACTGGCAGACAACCCTGAAGTGTTGCGGTACCTGGATGGAAAAATCCCCAGACAAACTGCATAATTCAAATACTTCACAAATATTCGAAAAACAATTTATTTACTTCCAAAGCTTTTGGATTGAAGGCATTCACAACACAAATTTCCTGCCCCTAATGAAGTCGTCGTAGTCCAGTAGGTATTTTTTGGGAATCTTAGGCGCGAGCCTGTGGTTCTTGTCCCAGCTCAGACATCTTCCAACAAGAAGGAATATGCAGATATGCAGATATTTGATAATATGATAAATATTTCTTCCGACATCTTTCTGTAAACAATCTTCTGAGAAAAACTCTTTAATTAAAAAATATTTCCATGAAAAGATCTTCAAAACTCTGTCATTCTGAGTCGACTTTAAACAGTAGGTCCCATCACTCATTGAAAGTATTAACCCATACAATATAAGTATGGTATGAGAAAATTAGGTTGTAATCCTGGCTAAAGGTTTGTAATGACCAATTAAGTAAGCAAGTAAGGTCCTGCCGCGATCTCTGTATCAAAATACACACCATACGATGAATATCTGTGTATGAATAACGCTCATCTTGTTGGAGCTAAATCTGTCAATTGTGTTTGGGAAACATAACGCATGTTTTGCCCAATTTGCTTTGCCCAATTGACTATCGTCGTCCTATTGAATGGATTATACGATAGATTTGCATTCACTGGTTCACTAAACGATCGATCTGCCAACCGTACGGTGATGAAACACACGATCTGCCGAAAACAACGCTACTATCCGTGAGAGTATGTAGAAAAAATCAAGGCAGCCGATTTTACGTTGGTCTCAAGAACTCGAAGTTTCGTAGACCTCAACCTGGCGAAGTTTGCGTCATAACTAGGGCCTGCATCTGTACAGATAAACTATTATAGAAAACGACATGTATTCGCTGAAAGAACTCTGGAGCACTTGGCAACTGACAATAACCTGTAACCTAATAGGTAGTCTGTTGACTTATTAGACGTGCCGCCACGGTTCAAACCCCAGGTTAGGCCATCTCCAACAAAACAAAATATGAAGAAATATTTCTTCAGCGACTTCGCCTCAGCAAATTGTGGCAAAAACTCTAAGAGCAAATAAATGAAAAGGTTTTCAAAAATCTGTCGTTCGGAGTCGACTTTAAAGGCTGCTGGTCCCATCATTCATGTATAAAGTTAACGTACAAAATATAAGGGGGTGGTAATCCTGACTGAAGTGTTGCAATGATCAATTATGTCATCAATGAAGCCCATGCCGAAATCAATATGTGAGTAAACAAAATTGTCGATTTTGGGACGATACCAATCGTCCTTCAATCGTCTCCGACAAGTCACTGGCAGCGTCATCAGTACATATGGTAATGGCCTAAACAACCATTACTGTCAGGCACTGTGGAACGATGATTATCAATATCTTTTAACTAGAATTTGATGATTTAGATACCAATGTCATGTGATTTTAAAATGATGGAGCTACGTACCACAAAGCTCATACCAAATTGGATATTCTGCACGAGTGATTTGACGGTTTGTTCAATTCACCGAGTTTGTGTGATTTGAACCTGTTGAACCTGTTATACAGTTCTTGTGGAGTTCTCTTAAGATGCAGGTATATGTGAATAAGACTGTAACCACAGTAGTTCTTAAAGCCAATATAATGGTAAAATAGAAATTTCGGTTATCCTTCACTCTAAGAAGCTGTTGCGGACATTTGAATGATGTTTTATTCTACACATAATGACATGAATAGGTCTTCCAAATGAATAGAAAATTTCGATGAAATCATGCACTTTGTTTTAATTCAATTTAAAGATAGGAAGCGATTTCTGAGAGACACGACACTAAACCTAACACTCAGGAGATGACACTTATTCATAGAGTGTATTGCATTGGAATACAGGAAAGATAGTTTGTAGGAGGAAGGAAAGAGAGAGTAGTATGCTGCAATTTTTTTAATGACCAGTGTCCCTTTTATTCTCGAGAATAGGTTTACGTTAGAGGATGTGTAGTTGCCATTGAGTCAACTACAGTACCCGGAGGTCAAGTTGACCTTTTGTACTACTAGTCTCGAGAATAACTTTGTAGTAATTCTCACTTTCTTTTGCCTACTGTGAGTAATCACATATGTCAGACAATTACAAACACCTAGAGTCTCTGGAGGATGCAGAACCCATGGGCTCGGCAATTGAAGTTCTGCACACTACCAACTAGACTCTCATATGCAAATTATAGTTTAAAAAAATCATCACTAATTTGGCAGAATAATCGATTAAAAATAATATGCTCCTGCTATGATTATCGTTGATATTCCTTTTAACGAACTAAACATGCACACAAGCTGTTGTAAAGCCCTCAATAATAGACTTGAAAACAAAAAAACCAAACAACAACGAACATATTTTGATGTTTTTGTAATTTTTTGACTTTGTAAACTTTGATGCAACAATGTGTGCTCGTATGTTAAAAACTTTCATTTGTTTCTACATCAGTTGTTGTTGTTGCTGTTGTTATGTTTGTTTTTCTTCTTCTGTTCTGTTTTTATTTTGTTTTTCTACTTTCACTGATTGTATTAAAGTTAAGCAGTAAAACAAACATTGTAGTTCAAAAAGTATTATTATTCGTATTACCAAACAAATTTGGCTACATGTACAACACACACGCATAAACACACATGTTTACCAAACGAAATAATGGAAAAAAACAAACAATCAACAACAAAAATGTACAAAATTGCAAATTGTCAGTCAATTTTGTGGTCACACAATAACTAAAAACAAGAACAAAAACAACAAAAAAAGAGAGCATCAAGCATTTTAATTTTAATGCTAAGCTTGTCTACGAGCATAGAAAATTCCGAAAGTTTTTGCAATTTAAGCTGACTTAGAGTTCAATTCTAAATTGGCTTAGATGGAGATTTTCGTAGATCTGTTTAAGTATTTACAGATATGGTAGACGAAGTTTTTTGTAGAAATTAAGGTGGAATAATTTGTAAACAATTTTCTTTTTTTTATAAGAAGGAAAAAAAATAGAAGCCAAATTCTTTCTGATGAGTATTCGTAGGACTAGATTTAATAGCTATATCGAAAGTATGGTTATCGGTCATTATCTCAGATCCAATACGACGCACGTCTCTACTTGTGGATAACATATACGTCGTTTTGTCCTCATTTACTGACAAACCCATCTTAGTTCAATCGCACTAAAGTCACCACCAAAAATCATGTCTGTTTGGAGATCAAGCTCAGGATCACTCTTGCCGACAGCTGCTGCTATGGTCTCAATAGGCAATTGAGTAGCAGAGACCTCTCACCTACAACAAAACTAATACTCTACAAGATGCTCATCCTACCCGCAGAAGCATGGACTCTATTAAGCACTGATGCTTAAGAGATGCTGAGATTAATCGAAGGAAAACTCCTACGTAATATCTTCAGTCCAGTTCGTGTTGGCGATCATTTTCGCATCCGATTCAACAGTGAGCTGTGTAAGCTCCTCAACGACATAGACGTTGTGCAGCGTATTAACATCCAGCGGCTGTGCTGGCTCGGCCATGTCGTTCGAATGGAGGCGGATGCTCCGACGGGACGGGTATTTCATGCGGGGATCTGCGGAAGTCGGCGATTAGAAAACAATTTAAAGCTTCGAATTTCTTTTGCCCGTGAGCATTAGAAAAGTCAATGGAACTTTATTAAAAAGTCCTTTGGAAATACGCTTCGAAAACAGTAAACACGGTGGCGGAAATGTGATGGTGTGGGCCGCGCTTTCTGGACACGGTGTTGTTTTCATACATAAAATTGACATAAAAATAGATCAATACGTTTACAAAAATATACTTGTAAACAAATGATTACTGTCCAGTTATAGTTTGGGTTTTGTTATATAAAAATAAAACAAAGTCGTTGTAAGGAACAAAACTCTGTTGCAAAATAATGCAACGTCTTTCTTGGACAGAATGGTACTTATAAGAGCATCGAAATTATTAGACTAATAACTATACAAGCATATTTTGAATTCAGAAGAGTGTATATAGCTAATGTGGTAAACTAATATCCACCGTAATAGTATACAGCTTTAGTGCCTAACCACAGTTAAGAGATAATAACAATCAAAACAACAAATGTTTAAAAAAATGTAGTTTTTCCCCTTCAACGCTGTGCAAGACTTTAAAGATTTTAATACTGCTGTCACGGAATGTCCTTTTGAAGCATTTATTGTCTTTAAATTTAAATAAAACACATATGTACGTGTGTAAGATATAATCGAAATATTTTACTTGTCTGAAAGATCTATTGATGTCATTATGTGTGGAATATAACACCGTTCAAATGTCCGCCAAAGCTTTTCTATGTGGAGACCATTCCAAATATCCAATTTTCTTTGATTCTGACGCATAAATTAGACCAAATTTGAACGATGTTATGGGTTATGTTGGCTTTGAATATCGCTGTTATTAGCAGCTTACACGAGTACACTTGCTACTTATGAATATCCCACAAAAAACTTCTAACGAGATCAAAACGCATGATCTTAGTAGACTGTACTTGCACCACAACACTCAAGTAGAATATTCACAGTGGCATAAGCCACCGTCTTGGTAAAACCACATCATCCAATTCAGGTCAAAAAAGTTGGTAATCAGCAATATATAGTGATCGCCGTTGAAAAAAATATGAATCGGTGGCACCACCAGCTCAAGATCGACATCAAACTATGACTTTTACAGATACGTGGGATGTATCATGTATCTTATGTGGATTGGTATCGTCTCAAACTCGACAATTTTGTTTGTTCATTAATTCGTTCAGCCAGACATGGGCTTATACGCTGAAGACAAGACCCTTCAAGTAGGAAAAAGAAGAAGAGAAGAGAAAGGAGGGGAGCAAAATTAAGAAAAGACTAACGAAGGAATAATGAGAAACAAAAACCAGCAATTTTGCTATCATGGCACGCATATATAAATTCTTCCTATAAAGATATCCCCGTAGCCAGTCAATACCTTTTATGACCCCCTATTAGTATCCTCAGGTCTGTAGTATTTTAGATCTACCAGTTTATCAATAAATCGACCACATAACCATATTTGCCTACCCAATTGCAAACAGTGGCATAGAAAAAGTTCCTTCACTTAGCCTACAGAAATCTGAGATATTCCTATTTAATCTGCTGATAATGTGTCTAGAAGGGCTTTGCGCCATTAGTACTCCTATAATAGCTATCATATTCCGCCTACTCATGCTTGGAATAAGTTTCATTCCTATAGTATTGGTCTTTGGCAATAAGACCTGCACAATCCTACTACGGATTACTCTCCATCCCAAAATATGGTTTCTTCAATAATCCAAAGAAAGAATTCTTTTTCTGGTCTCCCTGCCTTCTTCTCTGTTATATTCTTCAAAGCTGAGTCTGATCTTGCCAATTCACCCGTGAAGTTCGACGCAAAGACCAGATCCTCAGCATAAGTCCATCTGATAGTCTGGCATAAAGCCGCTTAGCAGCCTTTTACATTTCCAGACCACATGTTACCTAAAAATATGTCTGATTATTCACAGAAATTGTAAATACGTTTCCAACCAGATCGGTGGCCTTAGGGACCCTAGGAACTCTACTTGAAAAACGCTACATTCTGTCGGAAGCCTTTATGAATTCCTAACATTTGTCCCAAAAAAGACAAGCTTTGACCCGCGTTTTTCTTAATTTTGAAACCGTCTGCTGAAGGTGATTTTCGATTAAAATTGGTGGCAGCGGCTAACTGCTGCAGGGCCTATTCAACGAACAAACGTCATGGTGCCAATAATTCGGCAAATGTTGCTTCAACAAAATGGTTGTTATTAACTAAGAAAGTTGGGAAATTCCTGTTGTAAGAGGATGTATTTAACCCATCTCTACAACGTGAGGTCACGGTTCAAACCCAAGGTCAGACATCTCTAACAAAACAAAATATGAAACATATTTCTATGGCAACTTCCTCTCAACAGACTTATAGCAAAAACTCTGAGAATAAATAAAAATTGCCATGAAAAGATTCTCAAAAAATTTGTCGTTTGGAGTCGATTTTAGGGTCCGAACAAAATTATCACATACAATATAAGTAGTGTGTGAATCTAGGTCGTAAGCCTAACTAAAGGGTTGTCTGACCAATTCGTATGTATGTTGCTCCGTCTAAATTTTTTTCGTAAATTATAGCTTTGAATCACCCTGTTTGTATTTAAATTATTTTTTATTTCTTTAACGAAAATTAAATATTTTTGTTAGAAAATATATACAAATATTTACTATTCCACAGGCGTGAGATAAAAATTTCATTTGAATTTTTCTATACTTGCACTCGTAATATGACGAACAATTTCTTATTAAAGCTGCTTTTCCCACAGTGAGTATGATTGATGAAATATTCATCATATGCATGTATGCATAAGTATTGACCAATGAAAAATATTGAAAAATTGTGAAAAACATTTCAATGTGAGGATGAAGTTTTTAAAATTAACATTTTCATAACATATACACACACAGCATTCAATATTTATTTCAGTGTCTGTGTGTTATCAACTATTTGTTCAAACGTAATATATTTATTAAAAGTCTTTGGAATGTTTTTTTTTATGCAAAACAGACACAGACAAACAGTCATACAAATATACAACATTAAATTAACTTTCATTTTATTCAATATACACAAACCATAAACACAAGGGTCAGCAGAGAAGGGGCAGGGAAGAGAAATGCATGAAATAAAAATGAATGGACAAACGTAGAAGCCTGGCATAACAGCAGCTGACAGCACTTGGATAATACAATTTGTCAACATTAAAATTAAATGTTAAATTGGTTAACATGGTTTTTGTGGTCGATGGATGCATTTTACACATACACACACACTACCAAAGCATTGGCATGGCACTGTATGAAATACAGACGTTTACGCTAAAACATATCAATTGATAGGCATTTAAACACTATCACGCATACAAGGGCGTACAAATGCTAGCTACTCATATTTAATAAACAGGGTTATACGCAGCTGCAAAGGAAAACTTCCTTTAAAGTTTTCAGTCAATCGGGTGGGCCATCTATCTGTTTAAATTTGAAGCATCAGTTATTTTGAATCTGGCAATACTTTTGTCATTCTATTCTGTTACAAAATTGTGTATATTATCTTCACTGAAAATCGATTTACACTTGATAAACTTTGGGATTTATTGGAAATTTATTTCCAAAACAAAGACAATAAGGTCGGAAATTGCACGAAAATGTAGAGGGAAGGAACAACAGTGCCCGGCATACGCAAGTTTATTGCTAACGTTCGTGAAACTGGTTTTATTGTTGATGCGGTAAGACGTTAGCATGGTAGCACTGTGCGTACACCCGAAAATATCGAAGCTGTGGCTCAAAGTGTGCGTGAGAATCCATCAACATTAACTCGTCATCGTTCTCAAGAATTGAATGTTTCACGGACAAGTTTACTTCGAATTTTGCGAAAAGATCTCGGTAAGACGGCTTACAAAGTTCTATTGGTTCAAGTGTTGAAGCCGCAGGACCATCCGCTTCATTTTCGCTTCGCGTGATGGTGTTGATTTTGCCAAAAAAAAAAAATAATCTTTCCGTATGAAGCTCATTTTCATGTTGGTGGGTACGTTAATAAGCAAAATTGCCATATTTGGGGATCAGACAACTCAAACTTGGTCTTACGGAAGCCAATACACCCACTACGAGTGGCTGTTGGGTACCGCTTGAAAAGCAGAGGCATAAATGTCAAAAAAAATCTTTTCGGATTAAGCTCATTTTCATATTGGAGGGTACGTTAATAAGCAAAATTGCCATATTTGGGGCTCGGAAAATCTACATGTGGTCTTACAGAAGCCAATGCACCCACTACGAGTGACTGTTTGGCGCGACTTGTGGGGCAAAGACATCATTGGCCCATATTTCTTTGAAAATGAGGACGGCGCAACGATTACAGTCAAAGGAGATACCTATCGCACCATGATAACCGATTTTTTTGTACCCGCTCTTCATGGTGGTGGTGTGAACGATGTTTGGTTTCAATAGAATGGTGCAACCTGCCACACATCTCACGCCAGAATCGATTTATTGTGTCAAACGTTTGATGGTCGTTTAAATAGCTGAAATGGTGATGTCAATTGGCAGCCAAGAAGCTGCGTTTTGACACCCATGGACTATTTTCTATGGGGCATCGTTAAAGAGTAGTGTTATGATCTGGCCTTCATTGTAACAGGTTTTGATGCACATGAGATGTAATCAGGCTCTTAAGCTTATAACTGAATCATCGTGGTGTTTAAATATCAAACCTCTCGAATCGAAATGAATAGTTTTTACTAGGCGAAATAGGATACCTACTATTAACTCATAAACCTTTAATGTTGTTTAACTCTTCTCATCCTAGAGGGTTAAATGTCTAAGGATCATTTTTTATTCCAAGCTCTCATCGAAGGGTATCATTATTGAAATGGTTAAGAAAGCGATAATACTGCTTTATACCTGTAAAAGGGTCGTAGGCAAGATGTGGGGTCTTAAACCAACCATCACATACCAGCCCTATCAGACCGAGGTGGTAGCACCCCTACTTTATGGTGTACATACAGAACCGACCAAAAAAATGCAACGCTAAGCCGATTGATCTTTATATACGCCTATTCCATATTCCAACAAGACAATGACCCGAAGCACTCTAGTCGTTTGGTTCGTAACTACCTAAGCGACAATGATGTGCAGGTATTGAATTAGCCGTCTCAATCTCCCGATCTAAACGCTTTAGAAAACCTATGGGAGATTTTAGATCCGGAAATTAAGAAAAAAAATTCTTCAAATTTGGCGGAATTAGAAAAAATTTTAAAGTCAGAAGCGGTAAAAATACTCCTACACACCATCGTGGCCCTTGTGGATTCTATGCCCTCCAGACTGTAAGCGGTAATAGAAAATAAAGGCTGCGCAACCAAGTATTAGTTTTAAGTATATTTTTAACCAACATTTTGTAAAAGTTTACATTTAATTTAAATAAAGTTATTCAAACGCTTGATGGTCGTTTAAATAGCTGAATTGGTGATGTCAATTGCCCACAAGAAGTTGCGATTTGACACCTTGGACTGTTTTCTGTAGGGCACCGTTAAAGACAAGTTTTATGCCAACAAGACAATTGAGCGTTTAAAGGCCATTGTCGAGGTGCGACCCCATATACTCGAAAAAGTGTACGAAAATTGGTCCGATCGAATGATATACTGTGATGTTAGTCGCGATAGCCATATGCATGAAATAACATTCCATTTGTGACCGGAAGAATTGAACTTTAGAGCAACAAAATATATTTGGCTTTTTGTTTTTGAGTTTTAAATTTAAAATTTTAAATTGTCAATCTTCTACTTCCGTTTTAATTTTTTTATATCTCAATTTTCGTTGAACCCTGTTTATAAGCAAGCCTTCCATTTGAATATGAAATGTATGCGGCTGGGCGTGTGTACACCAATATTTACAGAAACTGAATTAAAATGCAGAACAATATTTCACTGTATTACTTAATTGCCAACAAGTCAAACATGGGCAAGACAGAGAGACATAGTGAAAAAAAGAAACAAAATTGGAAATGATTTTAAAATATATTTTTTTTTAAATTAAAGAAATATTCCACACAAACATATTTGTATGAATAAATTGTATACACACACAATATGATATTAAATTATAGAAAAAGAAAATGCGAGTTCAGTGGTGGAAATGTACACACGTAATAACAAGGTGACATATTTTTTTTCTGTTTAATTGTGAAAAATGAATTATTGCCTCAGGACTTTAAAAGAAACAATTATTTTTCCAAAATTTTAGCAAATTTTTTAACTGAAGTTAACTCTACTTGATTTTGCATTACATAATTTGTCATTACAATCCTTCAGTCAGGGTTACGACCTAGCTTCGAACATCCCTTAGATTGTGAGTGTTCATTTTATATATGAGAGCCGGGACCTACTGCTTGAAGTTTACTACGAACGACAGATTTTTTTGAGAAACTCATGACAATTTTATTCACTCACAGAGTTTTTGCCAGAAATCTGCTGAGAGGCAGTCGCCGAAGAAATATTTTTGCATACTTTGTTGTGTTGGAAACGTCTGACCTGGGGTTTGAGCCGGGGCCTCACTTCTAATAAGCCAACGCACTACCAACCGGACTACGGCGACTACGTTTGTTACTTACTTTTAATAAGAAGAGTCATTCCAGCTCCTATTGTTGAGGTTGACATAGTAAGACAAGTAAGTAGAGGCACACCTAAAGGCGGTGTTTTCTCACCCTTGCAGTGGAATTATGTTCTAGGGAGCGTGTTGGAAGAGCGGTTTGGTTTTAAGGACTCTTAAGCTTACAATTGAATCATCGTCGGGATTAAATATCATACATCGCGAAATAGAATTGATTCCTTTTGGCAGACTATATAAGGTGTCTTTTTTTATTTACTGATCCTTACTATTATCCAAATTTTTTTATACAAGAGTGTTTAGGATCTAAGGGTTATTCTTGATTCCTAGCTCTCATGGAAGTATAGCATTATGGAGAGGGTTAAGAAAGCGATAATACTGCTTTATACCTGTAGAACGACCGTAGGCACGATCTGGTGAATTAGATCAACCATACATATACTGGCTCTAAAGGAACGTATTGGAACCAAACGTTTTTTAAGTGTCTGGTGAGTGGTATGCAATTGCCAATGCCACCGCCGACTGATATACAGAGTACGCATCTAACTGTCCTGGTTATCAGTACGCTCTGTTGCACTCCCAATAAGGCATTATTTGCTATATTCAAGGTCCTATAGGTTTTCTATGAAAGCGGAGAACTGAGTTGGTGGCAGTAAAACTCAAGGCAGTTAAATCGTGGTCCAACCCATTTTAAAGATATATAATTATTCTGGTAAGACGTAGACAAATTCCTTATTACTTTCTGAATAGAACATTCGATTTTAGAATTCAAACTAGGGACTTCTGGTCTAAAGATCCGGAGTTTCTCAATGAACCCTTGATGGTTTATACTGATGGCTCAAAGTTGAGCTACAGAGTGCTCTATTTGTTAAAGCTACGGACATCAAACTTTCGTATATACTACCTGATCACTGTAGTGTTTTCCAAGTGGATGTTATTTCCCTATAAGGGTTACAGTGGCTTTAAGGTGGTAACAAGATTTTAACTCATAGCATCTTTGGGATATTATAACTAGTCTTGCAACATGGACTTCCGCATGGTGAGGACCATCTTTTTGAAGCTATGTACATCTACGAAATTAGTTGTCATTAATTCAGCTTGTTTCGCACAACACCATGGACCTATTTAGTATTCAGGAACAAGTGCAAATAGTAGAATTAATTTATAAACATGTTTGCTCTGTTCGGGTAATGCACCGCTTGCTTTGCCTATTTGACAAATGCTATAATCGTCCAACCGAGAGTAATATGTATTTGCAATGTAATAGAAAAATTAGAGTTCACTCCTTACCAAAACGATCGAGCAACACCCGCATGATATGTCGCAGTCCGTGAGAGTATACAGGAGCATTCGTGCAAAAACGAGCCTTTAGCAGAGCAAAATTCGTTGAAATTTGTATCGTGATTTAGATCTGCACTCCTACAAAATTGAACTGACCTAGTAATTGAATATAGACGATCATAGACAATGACGTGTGTTCACTGAATGCGCTCGGAAGCATTTGGCACTTGACTATAATTTTCATCGAAAAACCATCTTCAGCCAGTTTATTCCTGGATAAATGAGTAAAAGAAAAATCAAGACTTACGAATTTGGGGCAATACCAATCCATATGAGATCCAAAAGAGCGTCCAATGGATACAAAACAAATTACAGTTTGTCGTGCATCGCTCCAGGCTGGTGGCAACATCGCTCCAGGCCTTCATTGTTAATGGCAAGCACTTCTTTTGGCCTCAATGATCTGTATGATCTGAACATCAAGGGCATTTGGTTTCGACAGGACGTAACATGTGATGGATATTCTGAAATATTGATTTGAAAGCATGATCATCTCATGTGTACTGGTCACCGAGATCGTGGGATTTGACCCCATTAGACTTTATTTTGTTTGGGTTTTTTGAAGTTGCAGTTGTATGCGAATAACCCATGCAATCGGTCAAATTCAGCCTGATTTATGCGGCTGAGTCATGAAAAATAAGATACTTCGAGATCGCTCCATCCTGAGCCGAAGGCTTGCATGATGTTATGTTCTGCACATAATGACATCAAAACGTCTTTCAAACGAAAAAAAAGAATGTTTAACACTTTTATTTAAAGGCAGAAAACTTCTAATGAAAGACTTGATATTGACACTTTACACAGGGCTTGTTTAGAGGATTTTGATATCATTGGCTCTAAAAACACAATATTGTTACGAAAATGAAAAAAATCAAGATACTGGTGTTTTGCTTTTACATCGCTTAACATTTCAATTATAAACAAACCAATGCAGTAAACAAACCTATTTACAAATTATCGTACGGCTTAATATGACAACAAACGGCAGCATAGAAAATGGTAAATAAGTAAACAAAAATATACCAACAACACTGCAATAATAAACGTAAACAACGATGTTTACATTTATAAAGATTTCGAACAGGCGATGTCGTGAACGTTCGCCTTTAAGAACATTCATCAGACTATTTACTTTGCCGTATAAAATGCAAGGCAAGGCAGACAACGGAGTTAGTGAAGTTTAGTCAGTCTTGGGTGATGACGTGGTGCGTTTGAAGATATCCGTTACAAAAATCTGTCAAATAATTGTTGAGTGACAGTTATTCTTTATGCAAAGGGTATAAATAGAGAATAGAATAACAAAGAAAAGCAATTGTTGTTGTTTACATCAAGTTGTGAACAGTGGAACACAGAATTGTACAGTTAATAAAGGGTTTTAATTAAAAATAAACACTAATTTATTTTTATTTTATTTGCTATCTAAGAGCTTATACTTTAAACGTTTTTAAAAGGTCAAAACGTAACAATATGTTGCTCCGAAAGGTTTGATTCTGCTGAATTTAACAATGAATTCTTGTTTCCATAAATAAAGGCCCCATACCTTTATATGTCTGTGCTTTAATTGTGTGAACAAAGTTAATGTATTTAAATAACGTTTCACGTTTTGAACAGATTAAATTATTTTAATTAAAATTTATTCAAATTCAAGCGATATTTTAATCAAAATATGGAAGACATTTTTGTTTTTTTTTAATTTAATGTTCAATCCTTTTTTCCTGCATATTAACTTTTATTTGTTCTTGAATAAAAACTAAAAAGAAAATAAAGAAAAGAAGTAAAAATGAATGGAAAAAAGAAAAGAAAAAACGAATTCGAGTAGTGAAACAAACAAACACGCTTGAGTTGTATATTTTATACTTGAGTGCATCAGAGAACTACAATTACAACTGCAACATAAACCAACGAACCATCCAAGCCAACTGCCAGCAACTATGCACTTGTAGAGTTGTTTTGTTGTTATTATTCTTATTGTTGTTGAAATCTCCACTTATTGTTGATATTTTTTCCCTTCTTTTTTTCTCAGCGTATACACTTGCAAAATGTTTGTCTGTTTATTTTCTACTTCAACTAGAATGACGACGAGAAAACAGCGATGTCCTCATCTTTTAGAAGACAACACACACTAATTGGACAAGCGTTTTTTTTTTGATATTTTTTTGCTTTCAATTTTAATTGGTTTTTATTTCGAAAGGGGTTTTTTTTCCTTTTTAAGATATTTATTTAAAGATTACAAGGTCAGTTAGTATTCCCCCTAGCATGGTTAATACAGCCAGTTAATCTTTATTGTTAATGAACATTTCTTTTGAATTTAAAAATTTTCTGAATTGTCCAAAGTAGTTCAGATGCTGTACTTGAAAGACTATCTGAAAAAAATGAGCTTCCCATTGAGTGTAATTGATGTGTGAGAGAAGGGTTCTTTTCTCAATTCAAGACTCTTGAACAAAAATAAGGCGTATTGGATCCTAGTCGAAATAAAGATGTAATTGCAATTGAATACCTCAACTTTGAAGTAACATTCTGTACTAAAAAATTCAAAATTTGTCCTTTTTGCGTCATGGAATGGTCACATAATGAGACTTTATTGCTCTTGTTGCCTATTTGTAGATTGATATGAGGAATGTAAATAGTGTTACGTTTTTACCTTTTAAAAACGTTTACACTACGAAATCGTAGATTGTAAATAAAATAAAAATAAATTTATGTTTAGTTTTAATTAAAAATTTTTATTATTCGCACAATTTAGAGTGCCACTGTTCACAACTTTATGTAAACAACATCAACTGATTTTCCTTGTTATTCCTTTGCTTATACCCTTTGCATTAACAATAACAATTATTCGACAGATCTTTGTAACGGATATCTTCTAACCACGATTACTCTCTTTAAACACATTGCGCTTTCACACAAAACTGACTGAACTTCAATAACTCCTTTGCACGTCTTACCTTGCCTTTTATATGGCAAAGTAAAAAGTCTAATGAATATTCTTGAAGGCAAATGTTCATGATTTCGCCTTCTCGAGATCTTTATAAATGTAAACATCGTTGTTTACATTGTTGTTTTCATTCATTATTGCTGCTTGTTTATTTTGTTCACGTTTATTCTTGTAGTGTTGTTTGTAGATTTTTGTTTACTTGTTTACAATTTTTTCTTATGCTGGTGTCTTTTGTTATAATATTAAGCAGTACGATAATTTGTAAACAGGTTTGGTTACTGCATTGTTTTGTTTTTGTTGGTTTTGTTTATAATTTTAATTTTAACCGATGTTTTGCTTCTAACACCAGCATTTTTCATTTTCGCAACAATATATTCAAAACATTCCGATTTTAGTCGCAAGTTCAACTACCAGCGCATAAAACTGTTTGGGAAAAGTGGAGATGTTAGAGACTTGATCACAGATCGTCTTGCCAAAGAATAAGACACGTTAAACGTTAAAACTTTCCAAAAAGTGGAATGGAATAAAAACAAACGTTTCAAAGTTTATAATTTTCACACAGAAAGTTTTTGTTGACTGATAAAAAAAATTTTGCACTCAAAATCATAGATTCCGTGGTTTCTCTGATCGTTGCTTTTGATCACCCAAAATCAAAAATTCGTTAGAGAGAGTTGTTTCTAGAATTTAAAGGACGTCTTTTTATAAGTAATATAGAGGGGGGCAAAGAAAGAAACTGATATGAAAAGCCTAAAATCTTTAAAAATGTATATTTGTCGAAGTCATCTTACGTCTTAATATATTGAAAATGAAAGAATAGTAGATGAATAGCATATCTTGTAAAGGGTGGGTTATTTAAATGTTTCAATTTAAAAATGCAATAAAACAAATTTTTTTTTTTTTTTTGTTGTGAGGTACAATTGCTCCGATTAGAAATGGAATATTTTCACATGACTGCCGCGGCTGGCCTCACAATATCTCATTCGATTGAACCAATTTTCATGCACTTTTCCGAGTGCATGGGGTCGTATCTCGGCAATGGCATCACTAATGTTGGCCTTCCAAAGCTCAATTGTGTCTGATTTGTCGGCATAACACTTTTCTTTAACGGCGCCACACAGAGAATAGTTCAACGGTGTCAAATTGCAGCTTTTTGGCGCCCAATTGACATCACCATTTCAGCCAATTAAACGGCCAGCAAACGTTTGATGCAATAAATCGATTGTGGGATGAAATGTGTGGCAAGTTGCACTTTTCTGTTGAAACCAAACATCGTTCACATCAATACCATGAAGAGCAAGTACAAAAATGTCGGTTATCATGGTGCGATTAGTGTTTCCACTGACCGTAATGGTTTCTTCAGTTTCAAAGAAATATGGGCTAATGATACAAACAGTCACTCGTAATGCGTGCATTGATTTCTGTGAGACTACGTGTGTATTTTCTGAGCCCCAAATAGGGCAATTTTGATTAACAACAATGGTCTTCACCTGAAAAGATAATTTTTTTTTTTTTTGGCAAAATTTGGTTGTTTCTTTGGCCCATTTAGCGTGCTCCCTAAACCAAAATTCCACGGCAAGGGAAAAATATCACCGCCGTGTGGAGTGCCTCCATTTACTTCTCTTGACATGTGAAGCTCTACAATAGGGACAGGAATGACTCTTCCGATTAAAAGTCAAATAACAACGTAATCGCCGTGGCCTAGTAGGTAGTGTGTTGGCTTATTAGACGTAAAGCTAGGGCTCGAGCCCCAGGCCAGACATCAAAACAAAATACAAAAAGTATTTCTTCGGCGACTTCCTCTCAGCAGATTTCTGGCAAAAACTCTGAGAGTAAATAAAAATTGCCATGAAAAGTTTTTCAAGAATCTGTTGTTCGGTGCCGACTTTAAACTATAGGTCCCGCCATTGATGTATAAAATTAACACACGTAATATAAGTGCAGTGAGAAACTAGGTCGTAATCCTGACTGAAGGGTTGTAATGACTAATTATGTACGTATGTATGTATGTATACCGGGCAAAACTTCACTATTGGAATGTTGACATTGTTATCTACGAAAACATTTAAAACATTTTGCACGAAGTTTGTTTGTTTGTTTGTTTGAAGTGTTACAAATTAAAAAAGTTAATAGCGTGCCTTACAGTCGCCACCTATGTTGCAGTTTCCATAGCAAATAAAAACTTTTAGAACAAGTAAAGCACATGGCTACTTTTGCTTTTCAAATATGAAATTTATTTTTCTCTAACAAGTGTCTACTTTTACTATTAAAACAGACAACGATAGACGCACATACTATATGAAAAGAAGAAAAAATAAAATTTAATTTTTATGAATTTACGAATCCACTAAATGTTTATATCGGTGTGTATTTTTTAATGCAGCAATTTTCAATACTGTCTTACATCTTTACTTAGAAATCCTACAGTATATTTAGACAAGTGAAAAATTAAATATCACAATGAGTTTAACCGGCGTTTCTTAATTTTGCTACTTAAACCTTAGCTGCAGGAATTCTCCATAAATTTTCTTTGGTATGACAGTCGGAATTACAAATCGAACACAGAAGAAGGTTTTTGAAAGAAATCTATTCTGCGTAACATATACATATATAGGTGGTTTATTTAAAAGTTTAAATTTAAAAATGCAATAAAACAAAATCCTTTTAAAATTTTGGCCAAAAAAAAAATTTTTTTTTTATATTGGATATTTATTTCATTCATTTGGTAGGTTTCACAGTACCTCATTTGATCTCCGTGCACTTTTTCAATTGTATGGACTCATGTCTTAAAAGTGGCATCACAAAAGTTGGTATTCATATGCTTAATTGTCTCTGGCTTGTCGGCATAATACTCTTCTTTAACGGCGCCCTACAGAAACTAGTCCGACGGTGTAAAATTGCAGCTTCTTGCCAATTAACATCATCATTTCGCGCTAATTAAACGGCCATCACAGACATGAAATGTGCGGCAAGTTATACCATCCAGTTGAAACCAAACATCGTCCACATTAATACCATGAAGAGCGAGTACAAAAATATCGGTTAGTATGGTGCGGTAATAGTTGACCGTAATGGTTGCGCCGTCCTCATTTTCAAAGGAAGGTGGACCAATTAAGCCTCCGTTCCTTAAGCCGCACCAAACAGTCGCTCGTAGTGAGTGCATTGGCTTCTGTAAGACCACGTTAGGGTTTTCTGAGCCACAAATTTAGATTACTAACGTACCCACCAAGATGAAAGTGAGCTTCATCCGAAAAGATGATTTAGTTGGGCCATCTAGCGAAGCCGTAGTCTAGTAGATAGTGCGTTGTCTTATTAGAAGTAAAGCCAGGGTTCGACTGGCCCCAGGCCAGACATCAAGACAAAATACAAAAAGTATTTCTTCGGTGACTTCCTCTCAGCAGATTTCTGGCAAAAACTCTGAGAGTAAATAAAATTGCCATGAAAAGTTTATCCAAAATATGTCGTTCGGAGTCGACTTTAAACTGTAGGTTCCACCACTCATGTATAAAAATTAAAAAACACAACATAAGTGGTGTGAGAAATTAGGAAGTTACGTACAATGGGTCAATTTGACCTCCGGGTACTGTACTTGTCTTAATTGACAAGTACACGTCCTCTAACCTAACCTAACCTAACGTACCCACAAAGATGAAAATGAGCTTCATATGAAAAGAGGATTTCGTTAGCCCATCTAGCGAAGGATCGTACGGCTTCAACTCATAAACCAACTGAACATTGTAAGTTGTCCTACCGATTTCTTTTCGCAAAATTCGGCGGAAACTGGTGCTTGAAATGTTCAATTCTTAAGGACGATTATGAGTTGATGTTGATGGATTCTCACGCATATTCTCAGCCACAGCTTAGATATTTTCGGGTGTACACACTGTAAGAGCACGCTCATGTCATGCCGCATCAATAATGAAATCAGTTTCTTCATTGAACTTTGTAAGGCGTCATACCGAGATCTTTTCGCAAAATTCAACGTAAACTGGTGCGTGAAATGTTGAATTCTTGTCAACGATGATTTCGATATTTTCTGGCGTACGCACTGTACAAGCACGCTCTCGTCTTGCCGCATCAACAATGAAATCAGTTTTACGAACTTTAACAATAAACTTGCGTATACCGAGCACTGTTAGTCATTCACTGCGAGCAAATTTTGTACGACGTTTTCGTGCAATTTCCGGCTATATGTCTTTGTCTTGGAAATAATTTTCCAATAAATCCTAACGTTGCTCAAGTGTAAATCGATTCATTACGTTCAGTGGAGATAATCTACTGAAGTTTGTAATAGAATAGACTGACATAAGTATTGCCAGATTAACAGATGGTTTAAATTTAAACCGATAGATGGCCTATCCTATATTTAAAGGTGTTTGAAGATCACCACCAGCAAAACATTCTGCCACAACATATGTATGCAGAATGCAAAATTTAATTCCTATATTATTTCAATTAAGATGAAAAAGAAAAAGTTCAACAATTTTTTCTTTATTTAAAAATTTATCATTAGAATTTCATTCATGACATTATTTTTTTACGGCAATTTAATAAATATTTTACTCCTTAATCAGTTTATTTTATTGATTTAATTAATTTGGCACAACAGAGAAAAAAATCAGGCTTCTTTTCGCTTTTTTCATATACAACCTTCAGCTGAATTAAACTGTTTAACAATTCGAAAAATGTACAATTAAATTAAAAAGTAAAATTCAAACAAAACAAAAGAAAACATTTTTTGCCGTAGTATAAATAGATTAAAAACAAGAATATTCTGGTTTGTACACGGGTATTTACACATTTTTGGTATTTTATTTGCATTCAGTTTAACTTATTGTTAAATGCACCTGTGGACAAACATTGAACACATACCATACTTACAGTGATGCATAAAACAATTTAGAATTTTATTTACATACGCTTTTAAAAAAGTTTAAAATATTTCAGATTTAAGGTTGAATAAAGGGCAGCAAAACTAATGAAAATGTTAAAGAAATTATTCGAACATTTTATAGGAGAAGCTTAGGGGTTTGAGTTGAGCTAATTGCTTGTGTACAAATTTTATGCCATAAAAAATGTTTAAAATAGGATCTTCCAACAAGCACATTCGAATTTTGACAGATGATAACTGCTATTCCATTGAGGCTACTTCTGTCATTCGATCAGTCTGTATTGAAGTCGCCATAGTCTGCTAGGTAGTGTGTTGGCTAACTAGATACGAGGCCACGATTCAGACCTCAGGTCAGACATGCCGAAATTTTAATATTTCTTAGGCGTCTTCCTCTCAACATATTTCTGGCAAAAACTCTAAGAGTAAATAAAAAATTGCCATGAAAAGTTTCTCAAGAATCTGTCATTCACCCCCACTCATGTATAAAATTGGCACACACAACACAAGTGGAGTGAGAAGTTAAATCGCAATCCTGACTAAAGGACTGTATGTATGTATATGAATGTGAATTGAAGCGTTGTGACATTTGGTGGATATTTTATTAAATTTGTAATGTAATGCCAAATCAACGTGTATGACCATTGATAACGACGTCTGTTTGCACAATAGGCTTTAAATCTATTGGATATTGACCCTAATTTTCGCCGAAGAGATCATCTTTAGGAATGAGGCCTATATTTGCATAACTGGGTATATAAGCAAATCAAATTTTAAATAACGCATGCAATATAACCCGAAAAGGTCACATTTTGGTGACGTCGGTCCATATATCTTCAAGAACGACGTTACCATGTTCTTCCTCTCAACGCTGAGCACTCCAGAACGATGGTGATCACTTATTGTGGCCTCCTGAATTGAATGATTTGAGCACGAACGACATACATTGTCAGCAGGATAGCACTACGTACTACACAACTGATGCCACATTAGATATTCTGCACGGCATGATCAACTCACGAGGGGGACTTCACCTCCTTCATATGAATGACTATTGTGATTTCGCCCATACACAGTGTGACACTTTTTCTTTAAGATTTTTTAAGTCACAGCTTTATGCGAATAAGACACAAAACTCGTTGATCTTTAGGCGTATCCATTTGACTGATAATCAAATTTAGCCCGATTTATACGTCAGTGTCATGGAAAAAGAAAAAAAAACCTCTAAGAGTCAGTAAAATTGCCATAAAAAGTTTCTCAACTCTAAAGTTCCGCCAACACATGTAAGTGGTGTAAGAAACTAGGACGTAATCCTGACTGAAGGGGTGTAGTGACCAATTATGTTATATGTGTTGTCGTGGAAAATTGGGAATTCCGAATGCGCTCCATCCAGAAAAGAACGACGCATTATTCCAAAAATTTCGATTACATCTCACCCACCCATTTTTTTTTAAATTTAATAACAGGCAGCGCTTAATAATAACCGTATGTAAGATCCTATATAAGACATTTTATATCATAAAATGTAAGCCATTTATTCATCTAATTATGCAATCATCAAAAATATTTGTTTTCGAAATTTTTTTTTCTCAAATCAATTTGAACAATGTTTGTTCGCCTAGTTAATCAATTTTGTAATTTGAAAGAAAGAAGAAAAAAACATTCAACCACAAATCAGTATTTTATGGTTTTCTGTGACGTATTTAGTAAAGCATTTAGAAATGAATTTAATTGATATGGTTGAGCAACAATTTAAATCAACTTAATTAAATTGACGTTAAAGAGATTTATTTAAAGAAAAAAAAACAAATACAAATAAACTAAAATTGCAATTCTTTAGAAAATGAAATACAAAGGAATTATATTCGAAGTCATAAGTAATTTCTCTCATTTGCTTTAAATGCTTAACGGAAGTTCTCAATCATTTTAAAAGGAAATAAATGATTTATTAAGATAGTTTTATGTTGGAGCTTTCCAAACATTTGTTCTGGCCCCAACAATAGCTAGGAAAATCCGCATTTTGGAAGCTCTTCTGCTTCGCTCACATGACTCGGGATCCAATAAATGGTGTCCTTATTTTTCCTGCCTACTTGGTTTAACTTCCCCACACTATGGGAAAATCTTCGATTTAACTTTAGAATAGCCGAGTTTTTGAATGACGGCCTAACTGTCAGAGAGTATTGCTCTGTTCTGTCTTTCATACCTCCCAGGCATGTTGAATTGAGCACAGTTTTCGTTTGGTATATTTCATTCTAAGACCAAAAACTCCCATTTCTGTTCTAAGATCCGTTATTGACCCATCTGTATACAGCAAAATAGTCCTTCTTTTAAAAGAGTGTGCAGCTTCCAGATTACTCCATTTAATTTTGTTACAAAGTATCTTTAAGAAGCACCAGGAGATATTCATGGAGGAAACTATCAGACATTTGATTGCTTAGGAGGCGAAATTCGCCCATAAAATTCATGACAGACTTGTATTCCAATAAGCGAACTACAGTCACGAAAGCTTTGGTATTTACCACAATGTGCATTGGACTTAAATACAATTAATTATTATTAAATGCATTGTTGCACGAGATGATTTGATTGCCTTTGTTCTATTTAAAGACGCTGGTCTCCTTATCTTTTCGCAGATTATGTTAGGTTAGATGGCGAACCCCCTCGAATGAAGAGGATCCATTTAGGCGCGTTGTCATACGTTGTACCCGGTGATCAACCATTCTTTAGAGAAAATCATCCCCAGTAAAAAAAAAAAAATCTTGCTATTGCAATAATTTTTATATTAGACAGCTCGATCAAAGATGTGAGAAAATGAGAGGCCAGGAAGAGAAAGGCACTGACACCTCCACAGACCGACAGCTCCTACAGTAATTATTAGTCTGAATGCCGAGTCCTTTGGCATGCCTACCAAAGGTACAGTGGCCCCATTGTGATGGACACGCGATTTAAAGCCAGAAGTAAGTCTGTCGCCGTAGTCTAGTAGGTAGTGTGTTGGCTTATTAGACGTAAAGCCAGGGTCCGAGCCACAGGCCAGACATCAAAACAAAATACAGAGAGTATTTCTTCTGCGACTTCCTCTCAGCAGGTTTCTGGCAAAAACTCTGAGAGTAAATAAAATTGCCATGAAAAGTCTCTCAAAAATCTGTCGTTCGGAGTCGACTGCAAATTGTAGGTCCCACTACTCACGTGTAAAACTAAAACACACAACATAAGTGGCGTGAGAAGCTAGGTCGTAATCCTGACTGAAGGGTTGTAATGACCAATTATGTATGTATGTAGTGTCCAGCAGAATTTAGGAATATTGCTGCTGCTAACGAGATTGAGCCTCCTCATACAACGAGTGCACAACATCCAAATTAACCGAGACTTTGGAAATACTTCTGCCCTGTAACATTTCTTATTAAAAGGCGAATTAGGCAATTGAAGCGCTCTTTTGATGGCGTGAAATAATCTTTATAAAGTGAATGCCAATCATTTATTTATCACTCAATTGTTTGTGTTTTTGTTTTACAAGTTGACCACCAAGAGATTCAAAAAGAGGGATATCGGTATCAATGCCTATTTGAAATTGCTCGATTGCTCATGATTATTTTCATAAACGTAGTTCATTCACAGTTTACCAGTTGCCCAGCCAACCCAGATTGCTTTCCAAAACAATGAGGTGCAAACCGTAAAGATAATTTGCCAGGAAGATGCATTTTCGTTGTCGCAAAATTTTCCCCCTTGCGTGTCAGTGATTATAAACACCAGAAAATAAGGCGCAGTTCAGTTTTAATCCTGTATGGCGAGCGAAAGCTTTGCTTTGCTTTCCTGCAAGCCTATTACATAAGTTGGATCACAGTAACGATGACATGTGGATTTTGTAATATTTAGAATGAATCATTTTGGAACACATTTATGAAAATCGTAAAGTATTAATACATGTTAGAAAAAACCACCAGGAAACAACGGTTTCTGAACAGGGACTTGGTGTTGTTTATACCGACTAGCATTTTAAAGTTGGTCTTGGAAAAGAAGAAATATGAGTGCTATACTAAGCAACTATTCACCACAACAGTAATGAATACAATGCTTCAAGCAGTACAGTGGAATCATGTACTTATGCAGTACGTATTAACATTTTTTAGCAATTTCCAATACTATTACGAAAGCCAAAATTAAAAGTAACAAGACAAACAAGTCAACAACAAAATACACACATTATACGGTACACAGAATTACTTAGTCAAATACGTAGGAATTTACAAAAATAGGAACAAAGCATAGAACGAAAAAAGAAACAATAATTCGCCACTTATGTAATCAATTTCAAATATTGTGTCATCAAGTAAAACAGATTCAATAGAGTAAATAAGAGGAATTAAAATATGGAATGAGTTTTATAGATTTCTGGTATACAAACTCATCATCTAATTTGATAGCTAGTGGTTTAATGTCTAACAATTTCCGTTGCTTATAAAAGTGTTGATATTTTAAAACTTTAACATGATTTGTTTAATACAATGTAGGCGTATATCTGTAAAATTTGCATATTTAAAAAAAATTAGTAAAACAATACAGTGCAACACAAAAAAATGTGTTGACCCAGTTAGCAATCATATTTCTTTTTTAAAGCCATTTAAAGGGCTATCCATTTCGTGGTTACAAAAGTACGGGACTGGAATTAGACATCTGTCAAACTATGTTGTGAAACCAATTTTTTTCTTTTCAGTTAAAAGTCTGACATTGACGAAAATGGATCGCTTAACTATCACACAACGCATAAAAATTATCAAAACCTACTACAAAAATGGTGATTCTGCCACAGCCACGTATCGAACAAAATTTTCTTTAGCGATGAAGCACATTTCACACTCGGTGGGTATGTTAATAAACAAAATTGTCGTATTTGGGGTTCTGAGAATCCTCAAGTAATTGAAGAGAGGCCATTACATCCAGAAAAAGTCACTGTTCGTGCGCTCTTTGGTCCGAAGGTGTGATTGGACCTTACTTCTTCGAAAACGACGATGGAATGACTGTCACCGTCAATTCGGAGCGTTATGGTCATACGATAACCGACTTTTTTTGCCTGCTATTGAAGAATACGACTTGGAGAATATGTGGTTTCAACAAGACGGTGCCACATGCCACACAACTCGAGCGAATATGGCTTTGTTGCAAGAGACATTTCCTGGCCGCGGAATTTTTCGTCGTGGCGATATCAACTGTCCACCAAAATCATGCTATTTGACACCATTTGACTTTTTTGTGGGGCTACGCGAAAGACCTTGTTTATGCAGATAAACCTTCAACTCTTGAGCACTTAAAAACCGACATTCGCCAAGTTATGGCTGAGATACCGCCCAATATGTGTCAAAAAGTGGTCGAAAATTACCTAAAAAGAATCAATGCAACACTTCGCGTGGAGGTCATTTAAATGATGTAGTGTTTTACACATAATGTCAACGTTCAAACTTTACAATAAAAAATGAATATCATGAAAAAAATATTTTATATGTGTTTTATATACGTTTACTTTTGAAACCATGAAATGGATAACCCGGTACTATTGTATGCAAATTTGTTTTTCTTTCTTTTAACTTTTTTGGTTGGGATTACAGCAGCAACATAAACCAAAAAAAAATTTTTTTTTTTTTTTATTAATTTTTGTAGCCCAGTGTAATTATATGAAAATATTCAAAACACGATTATAATGTTATCGCACGTTCTATACAAAAACAAAATAGAAAAACAATAACGTTAAAAGGAAACGGATATTGGTTTTATCTATGTTGCAACAACAAAAAAAAAGGCAGAAATAAGTAGAAAAACTGCTAGAAGGCAAAAAAAAAACAATAACAAATATAACAAGCAAAAACCGTACAAAAGCTTATCAAATTAATAGAAATTATCATGAAACTGTATTAATCATATTCCTCTGAAGACTTGTGCAAGCCATCCGTATCGACACTGCCAGCACTGTGATGATAAACAATGTCCTGGTATCTGTAGTTGTTCACTTAACGTTTTTTTTTTTTGTATCAGACAATATCCGGTGTTTATTTACGTTTTCAGAAATTGTTTGTATTCATTTCAATCATAAAGTAAAACTCTAGGCTGTTTTCATGTTTTATTTATATTTCATATCTTCTTCTTCTTCTTTGATACTAAAAAAAATTGTTTTTCTTGCTTTATTGGATTTTTCAAAAATATTAAGTTTAATAAGCTAACAAACATTAATTTTCGAAGATAATTTATTACAGTAGACCGAAAGTAACGAAAGTATTTGAACATTGACTGTGCTATGGTGCATTGTTCTCTAGGCTTACATAAGCCAACGTCTTTGCACTAGAGTTTCTTTGTATCCTGCTATTCAAGAATTGGTGTGGCCAACTTTAAGTACATAATTCGTCATTACAACCTTTCAGCAAGGATTACAACCCAAATTCTCACACCACTTATGTTGTGTGTGTTAATTTTATACATGAGTGACTAGATCTACAGTTTAAAGCCGACTCCGAATGACCAATTTCTTTTCATGTCTAATTTTATTTACTTTCAGAACTTTTGCCAGAAATTTGGTGAGATGAAGTCGCCGAAAACTTTCTTTCTTACCATCTAATAAGCCAACACACTATCAACTACACTACCACTACTTACAATACTACAATACTGTCTGTTATTTACACAGACGTCTCATTACTAACTCACTGGTTCATTTATTACTTACTTCCATAATTGGTCATTGCAATCCTTTGGTCAGGATTACGACCCATATTTTCACATCATAATTCTATCCATAAATGGCGAATTATAGTTTCCTTTTTCGGTCAATGCTTTGTTCCTATTCTTGGAAATTTCTACGTCTTTGCTGTCCCTGTGTACCGTACGATATGTGTATTTTGTTGTTGAGTTATTTGTTATATTGTTACTTGTAATTTTTACTCCCGTAATAGTATTGTAAATTGCCAAAAAAAAACCTAATACGTACTGCAAAATTACATGATTCTACCACATACTTTACCAGGAGTCGTTAGACTTCCCCCACTGCTTGAAGCATTGGATTTGCAGTTCATGAAATAACTGTATGAGAAACTAGGCATTGTTTGCTGAACATTTATAGAGAGGCTTTGACGAATGACGAATTCTTCTACCAGCTTGTTGATTTAGTAATTCTGGTAGGATAGGGAAAATAGCCTCAACAAATGATATGGTTCATTACTGTTATGGTGAATGCTTAGTACAGCACTCATACTTCTTCTTCTACAAGACTATTGCACTGACTAACTTTAAAATGCTAGTCGGTGTAAACAACACCAAGTCCCTGTTTAGTATCCGTTGTTTCCTGGTGCTTTCTTCTAACATGTATTAATACTTAACGGTTTCCATAAATGTGTTCAAATGATTCATTCTACAGAAACTACAAGTGATCGTTACTATGATCCAACCTATGTAATAGTCTTGCAGGGAAGTTAATTAAGCAAAGCTTTGGCCCTCCGTACGGGATTAAACTAGGCTGCGCCTTATTTTCGCTGTTGTTTATACAGCATTAAACAACTGGTGTTTATAACCACTGACGCGCAAGGAGGAAAATTTAACGACATCAAAAATGCATCGTCCTGGCAAATTACCTTAACGGTATGCACCTCATTCTTTTGGAAAGCAATCTGTGTTAGCTGGGCAAATGGTAAACTGCGAATGGACTACGTTCATGAAAGTAAATGTGACCAATCGTGCAATTTTAAAAGACATTTAAAAAAAAAAAATAAAAAACGAAGCGTCATTCGATGTTTTCCTTTCTATCATGAAAAGTTTCTTAAGTTCGTCATTTCGGAGTCGACATTAAACCGTAGTTTCCGTCAGTCTGGGACAAACAAGGTGGTTGTGTAAAAAGCTAGGTTCTAATCCTGGCTAAAAGTTTGTAATGACCCACCAAGTAAGGAAGTAAGGGTGTGGGCTATCATCGAAATTTTTATTATGCGAAGTAAAATATCCGCATGACTCTTCTGAGTGGATCGCATCTGAAATGTCCAATTTTCCATAATTCTGGTACATAAATCAAAATGAATTTGGAGAAGGCATTGATTATCCACGTGGTTTCTGAAAACTGCGCAAGGAAAAATCAAATTATGCGATCGCTGGAAAATATTTCAGGTTAAGTTTGACCGATAAACTATAGGAAATGTAACCCCTTTTATTGGCCAAATTAATTATAGCCAAACGGCTGGACCGATTTCAATAATTTTTTGGTATTTGATTTTAGGAAGTTCCTTAAGGGGGAGGAAGGGATCATTAACTTTTTTCATACACTCAGAAAAAAAATTAGTAACTAAAAAATAAAATAATCCAACCCAATCTAGATTAGTATATCCTATATGGTTTCATTAACCGTTTTTATTTTTGTTTTTGAGTGTACACTAACTTTTAAAAAGGCTAGTGCTTCATCAGCGTATAGCTTGGTTGCTGGTGGTCTTGAAATAAGTTTTCGTACTTTAGCTGCTTTTGTCGGAGTACTGACAGTCTCTTTAAAACCATTGCTAAATCTAATTTGCTACATTTACAAGCAGCCGCAGTAGCAGCATGTACTAGGGGTTCAACTTCATTATTTTGATATTTAGAGATTTCCGCTGCAACTCGTCTTTTTGCTGTCTCAGATTTTTGGCTAAATATTAATTGCGGTAGTCCAGGTTTTAAATTAATGGGGGCAGGGTTTTTTTCATCTATTTTTAATAAGTAATTGCATTTAAGCCAACCAGCTGTACTTTAAAAACTTTAAAACTCCTACCGCTTATACGCCATTTCCTAATCATATTTGAGCAAAATATTCGAGACTGCTCCTTTAAATATTGCTCTATATTTTCGGAACAACCATTTTCGTTAATATATGACAAGAAGTGGGCATATACATATACATTAACTTCGAAATGTTTCTCTTGCCATACATTAAATAACTCACAGTTTTTCACACTATATTTACCTGAAAAAATTAATTTTTTGAAAAAGTTTGCAAATATCCGCAGCTGAAATATGCTAAATTCGGTAGATTGTTTAAAAGATCTCTTATAGTGGTGTAACTATCATTTGTTATCATTTTTTTGTAAGTCCAAGTAAAATTCCAATTCATATTTATTTTTTTTAAGGTGACCTTAATTTTTCCAATTTAATTGGTCTAACAGAGGAGTTCATCAATATTACACTATATATTAATATAGTACTCGCCTTTGACATTATTTTCCATTTTTAATTTTTAAAAAGTATAAATTTTTATTAAGAAAACTTTTGTTAGAAATTGCCACAAAATTCACTACACTCAATCGTTATTTAATAACTTATTTATAAATACAACATAAAACAACTAATAAAGTGACAATTATGCAATATAAATGCAAAATTCAGAAATACTTTGTTATATTCTTATTTATAATAAAGCAAAAAAACACTTCTTTTTCAAAAATTTTAATTTTGAATTTTGGCCAAAAAAGGGTTAAATTTTCCTATAGTGCGATGGCATGGCTTATGTTAAGGAACGATGTAGTTTGTGACTTACTACCGTACACCTGCAACATAATAAAACTCCACTAGAAAAATCAAATCGTACGATCTCGGTGGCTAGTCTACACCACCTTCATGTGAGGTGACCATGCCCTCAAATCGCTTATGCAAAATATCCAATGACGCATGAGTTGTGTCTCAGGCAACAGCATCCTGTTGGAACCACATGTCGTTAGTTTCCAGAAAATCCAAATCAGAGCAAAAGTAATTGATAATCATCGACCTGCTCATCGTTGACAGTGATGGCCTGGCCAATGTTGTTCTCAAAGAAACATGAGACGATGACGTAGCCAGCCCTAAAACCACATTAAACAGTCACTTTTTGGGATGCATTGAATGCTCATGAATTTGATGGGTATTGGTATCTTCTCCAATTTGACAATTTTGTTTGAATTTTTTTCGTCTACTGACTGCAAGCTTTCATTATCAACTAAGGTTGTTGAAAAAAGAGCGAAATTTGGTCAAACATAAAAGAATTACATGATAAAGAGTAAATGAGCTTGGTCGATTCGACGAACAGTAAACGACCAGGGTTAAGGCCAAGGAGAGTGCCGGAAAAAATTTTACAATATTTCGAAATTTTTTTATAATTTTTTTTGTTTCAATTTTAAAAACTGGCAATGAAATGATTTTTAAATAAAAATAACGGTAATTTAAGAATGTATTTTTTGATATGCAGTTTCTTTTGATGCTCACTGTATGTATGTAATTGAACAGATGTAGCTGCAACAAGATGGTCGAAAGTCCTTGTTGAAATACGTTGTGCAGAAACATAAAAAAATCTAGAAGATCTCTTATCTCATATGCCTGGTTTTCTGTTATAAATTTTAAATCCTATTAACACGCTTTCTCTGCATAACACTATTCTCTTTTGGGCTAATTTCTTATTGCGATTACTGCTAACACAAAACAAATTCAATGAAATTCATAATTCACGTGTTTAAACCCAAAATTAAACCGAATCAATATGTGTCAATTTGCTTTTATGTTGACCGCTTTCATTTTCCACTTAATCATCGTCAGACTATGCCAAACAAATCCTTTTATAACTTAAAAGCCATCAACAATGATCATTAGACAGAAGACACCAGTGCCTAAGAAGATAGACAATGTGGGCCAACCACTGCCCGGGTACTTATAAAATATGCAGCATCATTTTACACTGTGTTCCTAATAAATCCCCCTATATAAATTGCATTTGGTAAGCGAGGAAATACTCATATAATGTATGTATGTTTGTATATACAGTGAGTGTCAAAAGAAAATGTACATTCAAAAAAATATATACATTAATAAATTACCGTTATTTTTATTTTAAAATTCTTTTATGGCCAGTTTTTAAAAACAAAATTTTTTAATTTTCGATTTATTGTAAAATTTTTTCGTGCACTCTCCTTCAGTGGTAAAAGTTGAGTTTGCTGATTGTTAGAATTTTATCCATACCGTACAGTTTCTTTTGACACTCACTGTATGTATGTATGTATATGTGTGCATGCATGTTAATCGTGTACAACGTACATATTTAGTTGGCTATGAGTGCATGCAAGTGGCGTTAGAGTTGGAGTGAAGAGGATAAAAGCAGCTCTAAGAATCAATCCGCAAACTAATTATGTTGAGCATGTTGAGTAAATAATTACTTGTAGTATGCAAGAGGCTGGCTGACTGTTCCTGCTGTACTGCTGCTGTTGTACTGTATGTTGTACTGTTTCTCCAGTGTTACCAGTGATAAGCGTTACAAATGATGCGGTTGATGATGTTGTAACACATGCATAAGATGTAAGCCTTGACAGGCAGATGGTTGCCATTAAAAACAAAAAAAAGTTTATAAAAATATATCCTGCTGTTGTTGTTGTTGTATGCCAAAGAACCGATTATAAATAACTTAAAATTATGAAAAATTAACACAAATAATAACTAATAAACCCTTACAAAATAGGGAACGAAAAAAAAACAAGAAAACTTAAAAAAAAAGTGAAAAATGAGTTGAAATGTAATTTATCATGTGGAACAATTTTTTAAACGCAAAAAAAAGCGAAAATAAATATAAAAAATGAAGAAAGAGAAGTTAAAGAAGAAATTTAAATAAATTTTAAGGGAATTTAAATGTGTTTATAATGACATTTAAAAAAATCATTCAAAAACACATTTTCCTTTTGTTGTTTCCCATTTTTTCTTTCAATTGAGTTCCTTTGCATACAAAATACCATACACACGTTGGTATGAAAAGGATGTTAGAAAAAACGAGGAGAAGTAACAAGTAAAAAAGAAAAATATCAACAGGAAAAACGCAATGCATTAGGAACTTCCCTACGTCTTTATTTGAGACGAGTCTATCAGCAATATACACCGCTTGTTTGAGGTTACTTATTTCTTAAATGTCTTGAAAACTTTTTATTTATTGCAAGCGTATCGCTTGTGAGCAGGAATCTAATCCGAAAATTTGGTGCATAAGACTAATCCTGGTTAGTTACGATAACGAAAGCTTGCAGTGAGTAAACGTACGCTGGCCACCCATTTTTAACCTTGAATGGTCATTTTTGTACAGTAAGGTTAATCTCTTTGAATAGACGAACACTAACCTTAACCCTGGATGGTAGGGCCATTTAAAAGTTTAAATTTAAAAATGTAATAAAACGAAAAACGGTTTCAGATTTGGCTAAACCTATTTTTTGCTGTGCGTACAATTGTTCCGGTTAGAAATGAAATATTATTACATTCATATGGCTGCCGCCGCTAGCCTCACAGTACCTCAGTTGAGCGGACCAATTTTTGTGTACTTTTTCGAGCGCGTGGGGTCGTATCTCGGCAACGGCATTAGGAATGTTGATCTTTAAATGCTCAATTGTCTCTGGTTTGTCGGCATAATACTTTCCTTTAACGGCGGCCACAGAAAATTGTCCAACGGTGTCAAATCGTAGCTTCTTGGCGGCCAATTGACATAATAATTTCGACTATTTAAACGGCCATCAATGAAGTCGTCGTAGTCTAATAGGTAGTGTGTTGGCTTATTAGACGTAAAGCCAGGGTTCGAGCCCCAGGCCAGACATCAAAACAAAATACAAAAAGTATTTCTTCGGCGACTTTCTCTCAGCAGATTTCTGGCAAAAACTTTGAGAGTAAATAAAATTGCCATGAAAAGTTTCTCAAAAATCTGTCGTTCGGAGTCGACTTTAATCTGTAGGTCCCACCATAAAAATTAACACACACAACATAAGTGGTGTGAGAAACTAGGTCGTAATCCTGACTGAAGGGTTGTAATGACCAATTATGTATGTATGTAAACGGCAGTAAACATTTGACGCAATAAATCGATTGTGACATGAGATGTGTGGCAAGTTACACAATCCTCTTGAAACCAAACCATCGTTCACATCAATACGAGCACAAAAAAAATCAGTTATCATGGTGCGATATGTGTCTCCATTGACATTAATGGTTGTGCCGTTCTCACTTTTAAAGAAATATGAGCCAATTAAGTCTCCGCTTCAAAAGCCGTACCAAACAGTCACTCTTAATGAGTGCATTGACTTCTGTAAGACCATGTGGGATTTTTTTAAGCCCCAAATAAGGCAGTTTTGCTTAGCTTTTCGCAAGGATGAAAATGAGCTTCATTCGTAAAGATGATTTTTATTTGGCAAAATCGACATCAACGTGCAATTTCTCTTTGGCCCAACTAGAAAAGCGAAATAGAAGGTACTATCCCAAGATCTTTTCGCAAAATTCGACGTAAATTGGTAAGTGAAATGTTCAATTTTTGAGAACGATGACGAGTTGATGTTGATCAGCCACAGCTTCGATATTTTCGTATGTACGCACTGTGTGAGCACGCTCAAGTCTCGGCGCATACACATGAAACCAGTTTCACGAACTTTAGCAATAAACCTGTGTATACCGGGCACTGTTGGTCCTTCTCTGCGATCAAGTTTTGTGCGCTATTTTCTTGTAATTTCCGACCTAATTGTCTTTGTTTTGGAAATAAATTTCCAATAAATTTCAACGTTGTTCAATAGTAAATTGATTCAATACGTTCAGTTGGGATAATATACTGAATTTTGTGACAGAGTAGAATGACATAAGTAATGCCAGTTTCAAAATAATCGATGGTTTAAATTTAAACCGATAAATGTCCCACCCGATTAAGACAGTGTATTGAAACATTCTGTGGAACAAATTCAATTAAAATGCTGAAGAGTTAGGAAATCGTAGTCATTATTACTTTCAACAGCATGCTAAGCATACTGCCGGTTTTGTGAAAATATTATTTACCTACAGTCCCCAAAGGTAATACATACAATTCCATAAAGTCCCCATATGACTCAAAAAAAATTTAAGGGAACATTTGGAAAAAACTATTTTGTAGTCGCTAAATCTCAATCAAAAGGTAACTGAAAGACTAAATATTAGTTTATCAGCAGTACACAGACTTGCCACGATTACGATTATTGGTGAAACAGTATTTGACGTACTGCCTCAATTCAAAAAAAAAACCTCCGATGCGCATGTATATTAAATTTAAAGTGAAGTTTTTTATTTAAATTCATCATCATCAAATTAAATTTCTGATGCTATTCCTTCTTATTCCAGTTTCTATAATAAATTCACGTAAACTTTTGTAGAACCACACACATTCATAAAAACATTTGAGTGTTCGTAGAAAAGAAAAGTTTTCTACATTACTTTTCCGAAAATTCTTAAGAAAAAAACAAAAATTTTTCTTTATTTTTATTTTTTATTTATCTAACTTAACAGATTTCACTGAGTTGTCAGTTAAAAGTAGACAATTTAACCACATTTACAGTGATGGCAATAGAAACAGTATCTTTAGAATATTTTAATCAATCAAAAATTTGAAACTAAGTGTGGAATAAAGGAGGTCTTTCATTAAGCGCCTACTGTTTTTATTATCAAAATTTTTTATTCGTATGAAAGACTTATTGTTGCCATTATCTGTGGAATATAACATCGTACAAATACACCACCCGGCTTCGGTGGGTGTGGCGCTTACGAAATGTCCAATTTTTCATAACTATGGCCTATAATTCAGGTTGAGTTTGACGTAAAGCATGGGTTATGTTGGGTTTGACAACCCTATGTGGTTTGTGGCGTATTCACATACACTTGCGTCTTAAGAAAACTCTTCAAGAGGAAGTCAAATTACACGGTCTCGGTGATCTTCGCAAGAAGTCTAACATGGTCAAATCGCATGATCTCGGTAGCCAGTTTACATTACCTCCATGTGAGAAGAACGTGGTCTCAAATCGCTTGAACGACATATTTAAAAAGATTTTTCGTAGCAGATTGTTACTTCCAAAGAAAGTAAGGACTCGAGGAAAGAAATATATTTTCATGGAGATGACCATGCCCTCAAATCTCTCGATGATTTTGAAAATAATTTTCGCGGTAACTGTGCTACGAGGACTCGCGGAAAGATATATTTTTTCATATTTCTTCTTTTAATGATGACAGAGCTGAGGTTTGCGTTCCGATGAGATTGTGTGCCATCTAGCGCCGTCCTGTTGAAGTAACACCAAATTTCATCTCCCAGGAATGTTGTATTCACGATGAAGTTAGTTTAAGTCGGTTTAATTTCGATATTGAAGTCGCCATAGTCTAGTATGTAGAGAGTTGGCTTATTAGACGTGAGGCCACGGTTCAAACCAGAGGTCACACATCTCCATCGAAACTAAATATGAAAAAATATTTCTTTCACTACTTCTTCTCTGCAGATTTCTGGCAAAAAATTAATACTCACGTGCACGTGTGGCGTGAAAAGCTAGGTTGTAATCCATGAACAATTCAGTAAGTGAGTAACCTTTTCGGAATCTTTTCGCCTTCTCTACATAAAAGAAAAAAGTGTGTAGTCACTTCGATACGATCTCCATTCTGAACAAGTTCACAGTAGTTCGTCAAAAGGCCTGCTGCCATTCTCAAGTTATTCCTGGTGAGCTTGATGAACAACTATTTGGTCTGAAAAGAGTATTTTTGTCTCTCTATATTGGTGATCTGTTTGGGAATCTACAAACTTATAATCGACAAGGCAATCGTGGACCTTTTCAATAGTAAATGGGCGGCTTCGGACACAGGCAGAACGGCACGGAATATCTGTCTAAGGCTGGATAGAAGGCGCTCACCGCAGCTGTGCTTAATTTCCGAAAAAGCAGGCTTAGCACTGGTGTGAGGTTATTACGGGGCATTGTATTATAGGAACACATAAGAGGCGCGTTGGTTTTGGACACCTTGCAAATTATTTCTGTAGAAGCTGTGGCGATAAGGAGAGTATGAGGTCGCCGTAGCCTACTAGGTAATGTGTTGGCTTATGTGACGAGTCACCGTAGTTCAAACCTCAGCTCAGATATGTCGAACAAAACTTTCTGCTGTCTTCTGGCAAAAGCTCTGAAAGTAAATAAAACGGTTGTGAAAAGTTTTTCACATACTACGTACATGCCCCACACTTTGTCGGAGGAGAAAGAGGCACCTGGGTGCCTAATATATGGACGATCTTGATGAACTGACATGCATTGGTGTTGGCAGCCTGAGTCGCTTCACCGGAAGCTACGAGACTAAGAGAAAATGTGAAACTGTGGCATCATAAGGGGCACAATGTGTGTAGACTAAGTGTGTCCGCTTATAACTCCGTGAGGGGACAGCCTCTTCTACCTACCCGACTTAGAATAAAAGAGCAGGACGTTGTAGAATATAAAACTTTAAACTTCTTTAACTAGTCAAATCTCCATAAAGAATAAACCAAGAGGCTTACAGTTTTGCTTTATCGTTAGCCTCTCCTGTAGTTTTATTCAAATTCATAGAAATACGAAAATGTATACACTGAAAAGTTTGGTTGTTTCTTCTGTTTTAAGGATTGGATTTTTATACTCTGTTTTTAAATTTTGTCACCGAAACGAAACGTACAAGAACAAATAAAATATTTTTTTTTATATTTTTCGGTAAAAAGAGTTAAAAGATTAATGAAGTTAAACCAACAGAATAAGCTGAAATAGAAAACGTAGAAAAGCTTTTAATTGCATATAAAATGTGTTGATGAGAGAAAAACAAGACACAAGCAAATCCTACCTTTGCCCACTCTCTCCCCGAAATACAAAATTCTAAGAAAATTTTAATTATTGAAAGTAAGTTTCTGTAAATTCATTAAAAATGAATTGAAAATATTTAAAGTCTACCGTAAAAATATTGTTTAAAGCCTTTTAAAGTATTAAATTAAATGAAGTGAAACTATTAACTGAAAATAATTCATAAAATATTACAAAATAATTAAATATTTTCCATAAATTATGTACAAAAAAAAAGAAACTATTTTTCAAATAGCATATCTATTATAATTACACTAGGCGACAAAATACAAAAAATTAAATACACCCAAGTAACTACCTAGTCTAAGTTGTTTAGTTAGTTGAGTAGAACACAAAAATACATTTTTTTATTTTTCTCGAACCCTCCAAACCTGTTTTATTTGACAAAAACTGTTTTTATTTACTTTAAGCTCATTTTTGGTTCAATGGATACGTAAATAAGCAGAATTGTCGATTTTTGAGTGAAGATCAGCCAGAAGCATTGCAAAAGCTACCAATGCATCCAGAAACAGTCACAGTTTGTTGCGGTTTATGGGCTGGTGGCATCATTGGACCGTAGTTCTTCAAAGATGCTGAGAATCGTAACGTAACTGTGAATGGTGAGCGCTACCGTGAGATTATATCCAACTTTTTTTTACCCAAAATGCAAGAGCTTGACTTGCATGATATGTGGTTTCAACAAGACGGTGCCATATGCCACACAGCACGCGTAACAATGGACTTATTGAGAGGCGAGTTCGGTGAACATTTTATTCCACGTTCGGGATCGATCAATTGGCCGCCTATATCGTGCGATTTAACGTCTTTAGACTATTTTTTGTGGGACTATGTTAAAGCTATGAAAATGCATGAAATAATCTTCAAACATTAAATTTTATGGACCGTACTGTCGATTCAAATAAAGATTTCATGCATTTTTCTGAATTTTATGTGTTTTGTTTTTAATTTTCCTATAGCTCTTGAAAAATCACCCATTATATTATTTGACTTAATCTGCTATGGGGTTTGATGAGGTAAACTTGACAAATGCAAATTTTTTTCATATTTTTTCAAGTTTGTCCGTTCATAGCGGCAAACTTTAATTAAAAAAATATGAAATAAGTGATAATATTCTGAAAGTGTATTACCTTGTGAAGTGATTGACGCTTTATTTGACCAAATCCGACAAAAATTATCATAGTTATTATTTAAAAAGTCTAACAGTCGAGTTATATTTTTAATATATATATTTTTTTTTTTTTTTTCAAATGAAACTTTAGTTCAAACATTTTCAGAATTTTTGACGAATCTTGTTTTTTTATGACAAAATTTGTCAATTACACGTTGAAGCGAACATCAGAAGTTGAACAATGTTTACTCAAAGCGAAATACTAATATATGCAAAAAGCACAAATATTAGGTGAGTTCTGATAGTCGTTCTGACGCTAAATTGACACATTTTGCGATAAACAATCAAGATCCATGATTGAAATTTTTGAACTGAAAGTTCATTTGATAAGATGACATACATATATAAAAAATATAAGACGACTGTTATACTATTTAAATAATAACTACGGTAATTTTTGTCCGATTTGATCAAGCGAAGTGTCAATCTCTTCACAAGATAATGCAGAATATTATCACATATTTTATATTTTTTAATTAAATTTTGAATTAAAAATGGCTAAACTTGAAAAAATACAAAAAAATAGTATTTTCCAAGTTTACTCCATCAAAACTCAAAACATATATGTTTGAACGAAAAGCTTATATATACCGTATTAAAGACTAATCTCTTGCCTTTCTAAAAAACTTTGGATATTTAAAATAGGTTCAAACATATTTGGTAATCAATAATATTGTGTGAAAAGATCAAAAAAAAACCGTTTTTGTCAAAAAAATCAAGTTTGGAGGATTCGAGAAAAGTAAAAAAAAAATATTTTTGAGTTGTACTCAACCTAGTGAATAACTTAGGCTATGTAGTTACTCGCGTGTATTTTCACTGTCGCACCGTGTTATTATTGAATGCTGTACGCAGAGAGCATGAGAGAGATAGTAAGTTATGTCATTGACATGTAAAATAAATTCGCTTTGATACCCATGTACGTATTAATATTTGTCAGTGTGCAAACACTTCTTGCCAAATATTTGTCAGATATAAATAAATTTTGAAAATACATTATAATTTACCTCTGGCGTTAAAAAGTATAAAATAAACATAAAAATTTAAATAAAATATATGTTCGAGGTTAATTTTGGTATAAAGACACTTTAAGAAAGCACATGTAATGATAAGGAATAGAAATTTTACTTTGAGTGTAAACTTCAGAATTCAATTGACATCTTCTGTATACAGAAAGGATCACACATTTTAATGAAATTCTAAGATGCGTCTGACAGTAAATGAGGGCAATGTTATTGACAAGTAAGGACTACGTAATACATACATACATAATTGATCATTACAACCCTTCAGTCAGGATTACGACCTAGTGTCTTACACCACTTACGTTGTGTGTGTGAATTTTATACATGACCGGCGGGACCTAAAGTTTACACTCGACTCCGAACGACAGATTTTTTTGATTTTTTTTTTGCCAGAAATCTGCTGAGAGGAAGTCTCGGAAGAAATAATATTTTTTTTATATTTCGTATAGTTGGCGATGTCTGACCTGGGGTTTGAACCGTGACCTTATGTCTAATAAGCCAAAACACTACCTACTAGACTACGGAGACTACAGCCGACAACTATACTTTCGATATAGTCAAGGAATTTATTTATCTTGGCCTTGCCGTTATCACCAAAAATGATGTCAGTCTAGAGATCCAGCGCAGGATCACTCTTGCCAACAAGTGCTACTATGGTCTCAATAGGCAATTGAGTAGCAGAGACCTCGCTCGTACGACTAATACTATACAAGATGCTCATCTTCCCTGTGCTTCTTTATTGCAGGCGGCAGAGGCATAGACTCTATTAAGCACTGATGCAGCAGCACTGTCCAGTGTGAGTTTGCGATGATCTTCGCATCCGATACAACAGTGAGCTGTATGAGCTCCACAACGACATGGACATTGTGCAGCGTATTAACATCCAGCGGCTGTGCTGGCTCGGCCATGTCGTTCGAATGGAGGAGAATGTTCCGGCGGCACGGGTATTTGATGCGGGAACTTGCGAAAGTCGATGAAGGGGACGACCTCGTTTACGTTGGAAGGACCTAATCGAGGAAGCCTTGTCATCGATTGGTATGACCAACTGGCGTAGGCGCGCAAGAAGCAGAGGCTTCTGAGAGGACATATTAAGGCAGGCCGAAATCCGTTAATCGGATTGTTAATGGCCAATTAAGTACGTAAGAAAGTAAGTAAGTAATTCTGAAGTTCACACCTAAATAATACATAAGAATCAACTGATAATGGCTTTCTACAAATTTTCTTATTTCAATTCGATGTTTTCACATCGATTTGATCTCATTTTTAAATTACTGAGGCAAACAGTTAATGAGGACAACGACAAGAGTCGTTTTCGTATTCGTATATCCCCTACCCTGCATCGTTATGCTTCTTCTTTTAGAATTTTATTTTCCGATTGTTTTCGTTTTTTTTTTTTTTGTTTTGTGTAACAGTAAAATAATAACGGTAATCATCTTATTCGATGTAAAAGTATTGGTTGTTTTTATTGTAAATTTTTATATTTTAACATGAACGCTGTTTTTTTTTTAATTTTTATTTTCATTCATAGTTTTTCTGGGTCTTATTAGCATTTGAACAGCTTTCAATGAATAGTTGGGATCATGGAATGTATTCCAATTAATGCCAGCATTGCCGAACGAACCACTACAAAATTTTGTGGGATGTTGATAATATTTGCCATTTAAATTGCTAAGAACAATAATAAAACAAAGAAAAAAAAAAACAATATTAATAATAAATTAGAAAGCCAATCATTTTTTTAACTGACCTTCGATAACAATTGTTAAACCACCAGGCTCCTTTATAAAATTCGGCACAATTTCTATTTACGAGCAAGTCATTATCATGATCGTATGTGGAAAAATAATAACCGACATGCACACTAAGTGCATCACCTGCATCGCCCACATAAGATCCGAGTTTTATTAGTTTGTAATTCTCAGTTTCATTTCCAACTTGGAAATCATCATATTTGGCGTATTTCGTTACGTTTTCAAAATCCTCTAACTGAATGAACAGCTCAACAGGTTTAAGCGTTGAGGTTAAGGCGTGCAACTTGTTAAGTCCTATGAAGAATTCCGCATCGATGTTACCGAAACCGGCTTTGTAATCGTACCAATCGCGGTAAAAGTCCACCGCGTCATTGATACGTCGTTGAATAACCGTCCAACCGCCACCGTCTATACTGTTATTACAGGCAACGAAAAATGTTTCGGGTCCATACAGATGATTGTTGATGAGACACTTATTATCTGTACAATGACTGGCATTGAAATCAGCACAACTGGTGGGATATGACGGCTGTATGCTTAATGTAAAGTGAAGAAACGTTTTGAAATGAAGGCATTTCTTTTGGGTAGTAATTCATGGAATTAAAAAATTAGAAACTTTTTCTGTAATATACAGTTGATGTCAAATTAAATTAAAAAACATTTTTGTTGTTTACCCACAGTAATGTTAACAACTGACAGAAATACACATATGGTCAAAATAATAAGTACACCCTATATTTCTTTTTTAAAGGATCGTAGCCTAAAATTATTTTCGGTTAAAAGAAAAAAACAAATACTAAATTGTTTTGTTATAACATTAGAAACAAAATAAATACTAAAATAATAACAAAAATTAAATTCAGTCTTTTTTCACAAAGTAGAAAATTAATCAAAAGACATTGGACAAAATAATAAGTACATTTAGTTAAAATAAGCAAAAAATGAAAAAAAATCAAGTTTTTTCTGCTAAATTGGCTGAGTTTCGTTAAAAGCCGGTACATCCGCCTTTATATTGAATTATTGCATTGCCTCTTTTTGGCATGCTGGCAATAAGCTTCCTGCAGGTTTCTACTAGTATTTCATACCAAGTTTTTTGAACAAAATTCCATAACTGATCCTTATTTTTAAAAACCTCCTTATCAATTCTTTGTTTCAACTCTCCCCAAAGATTTTCGATTGGATTTAAGTCTGGAGATTGACTTGGCCAGTCAAGAAGGGCAACATTATTAATTTGGAACCAATTCTTTATCATTTTAAAAGTATTTCTCGAATCGTATACTTTCCTTAGCATAGGTCAACAACGTATTTTTAAAGATCAAAACGTATTTTTAAGATCAAAATTTTTAAAGCTCATTCCCTCTCATGTTCAAATGTCACGTAAAAACGTAAGAGAATTCTGTTTTATACAGATCGTTCCGTTTTGCTAACGAGAGAGAACGTTTCGGTAATCGTTTACATTGTCCCCTATACGCTAAAAAGAGAACGTTCGCTACGGTACGTTACGTGTGGGTAATTACAGCATAAGAAACAAAGCAATTGTTGTTGTTCACATCAAGTTGTAAACGGTGGCACACAGAATTGTGCGAACAATAAAAAATTTTATTTAAAACTGAACACAGATTTATTACTATTATATTTGCAATCTACGAGCTCATATTTCAAACGGTTTTAAAAGGTAAAAACGTAACAATAATATTTCATTTACTTACCAATTCGTAGCCCCACTCTTATGATATATTTCCGTGGCATCTGAAATATTAAAAAACAAAATTTGTAAACTAAATATAAAATAAGTATGCCATAGTAATTCTCACTTAAGTGTTGCTGAATATACTGATAAAATTTCATTTGATCGTTTTTTGGTATGGAATTATTGCCAATAATGGTTAGCTTCTCGTCTATTTTCTGTATCAAGTCATATTTATCGGATATTGTTACCGTCAAGGTTTGGTTATAATACTCCAAATTAATTTCTTTCAAAATATTTTAAATATTATTCTGATTGTTTACGATGTTCGTTAGCTTTGCATCTATTTCTTGTAAGGCAATCATTTTGTCGGTAATTGTATTCTCTAAGTTTTGAGTATGATCATTCATATCGATTTCTTTGTTAAGTTGTCTCGTATCATTTTGATTGATTATAATTTTATTTAATATTTTATCATGTTGTTTCAATTTTTCTTTGATGTCAAGATTATTATTAATTAAGACTTTATCATCGACTGCTGGCTTGACAATTGTAGCTTCTGTTTGGGTTTGAATTCTTATAAAATCCTTCAAGTGTTCGTTATTGATTATAATCGCCTCAAACAATTTGTCCTGGTTTGCTTCAAATTTCATTGAAAACTCATTAAGCTTTCTCTCTAGATACGCAAATTGTTCTTTCTGTTGCCGTAGTTGAGTCTCATGTTGGATTGCCGCTTCTTGGTTTATTCGTTCCAGTTGAATTTCGAAGCGTGTATAATTACACGACAAAAAATCTTCAGAGATGTCATCATTAATGGACTGCATTGATACAGAAATTTAATTTATATTATAGTTTTCTTGTTTAAAATCAAAGATCGAAAATATGTACTTACTTTTGTTTCGCTTACTGCAAAGCACTGGGCTTTCCATATGCTTAGTAAATATAGAAACTCTATCCAATATTTCATGTTTCCAATGTAAATCTTGTACTGATGAGATTCGTTAATAAGCGTGTTGGTATTTATAAGATTCTGCAAATACAGCGATAAGTAGACAACACTGAAATATTATTCCAAAGATAAACTCTTGACATCAACTCTTGCCAGCTGATGTTTTAATGTTGCATCGTATTTGTTTTGTAAATACTGATAACGAAATTATATATACAGTTGGCACTTAAAGTAAGCAACCAGTGTAAATTTCTTTTACACTTACTGATCGTTAATAATTTTAAAGCTTCTCATTTGAATTGTTATTGTTATAGATTATAAGTGTGAAATGAGCTAATTTCTTATTTCAATATTTTTTATGTCTCTGTCTGACTTCATTTCTTATTATTTGTTTAATTTATTAACACTTAATAAATTTAAATATATTGTTATGAGCAGCTAGTTTGGCAAAGAAAATTTTCTCGAGATCTCTATAAATGTAAACATGGTTGTTTCATTATTGTTGTTTGTGTATTTTTGTTTACATTTATTCTTGCAGTGCGTTTCAAAAGACTAATCGTGGTTTGAAGATCTCCGTTACAAAGACCTGTCGAACAATTGTCTAGTAATTATTATTGTTTATGCAAAGTGTGTAAACAGAGGAGTAACAAAGAAAAGCAATTGTTGTTGTTAACATCAAGTTGTGAACAGTGGCCAGCAGAATTGTGCGAACAATAAAGGATTTATTTCAAACTAAACACAAATATATTTTTTATTTTATTTTCAATCTACGAACTCATATTTTAAACATTTTTAAAAGGTAAAAACGTAACAATATAATACATTTAAATATTTTAATTGTAAACTGTTTTAGAAAAAAAATATACATACTCTGAGCGCTAAAAGTGAGTAAACACCACTGAAATAATTCATTTTCTTAGGATAGCGAGAAAAGTAAATGAGAATAGTCGAATAAACTTCCAAAAATAAAAACGTTTATTTATTACTTATAAAATGTTAAAACAAAAACAACAATTCATGATAATGGAACAAAAGAGTTGACTCACTTATGGCGCTCAGTGTATATTCTTATGAATAAGAATTTATTATTATTTGTTTAATATTCATTTGTTTTCAATAATAAATAGGAAAATACGCTAAAAACAATACATTTTTCAATACAGACATAACAACAATCATACTCATTTGTAATACGGCAATGCCGTCTCGTCTCGAACTGATAATATTTGTAACACAGCAAAACGATCACTGGTAATCGCAATAGACATAGAAAGCGCATATACACACACATGCAATATTTTTCTATTTTTTGATATATTTGATGGCAAAATGAATTTCTTATTTCTTATCACACTAATAATTTAAACTTTTTTAAAATATGATTCTCCTAAGTGAATACGGCAACATTTCTGATGTTGGGCTAGGTTGTGACCATAGCTGCCAGATAAATGAGGCATCAAATCGTTAAATATTTGACGTTTATTGCAATCGTAAAAAATCGTCATAAAATAAATAAATAAATTAAAAGTTTTTAAGTAGTAAACATATAAAGTCAATGTAAGTTTACATCTGAGCATGAAAATTCAGTGTAATGTTGGCTGGAACCGACAAATTTTTCAGTTTGTTCAGTTCCTTCTTAAGACGGCTCAAGAGATACTTCACTTCATCTTATCTTACTATCCACACCATTTATAACTGACCGAGAATAGAATACAACTCTAATGTATGGGTCGGTGCCTCAACGTATATTTTGAGGTTCCTCGACCGTGTACAGGCGAGGCCGTAGTAGCTCGTTAATGACGGTAGTGTATCCAACTAAATTGAATCATTTGAGCATCGTTGCAACATGACTTGTGTTTCATTGTTCTATCGCTACTACAACGGGTTTTGCTCGAACGAAATAAAGGGACTTGTTCCCGAAAATCATATATTCTTAGGTAACGCTAATTTTTCTCGGTCAGCACATCCATATGTGGTCGATTTGCCAATGGATCGCACATTGCATTATAGAAAAAATATGTTTTTTAGTCGGACTATTCGTATGTGGAACTCAATTCCTGCAGCGGTCTTTCCTGCTACTTATGGCATCAAAAATATTCAAACCTAGTTTCCATAAACGCTGTTCTCTCTTTCCTTCTTCACATAACATATTTTCATAGTTCCAAACACAATGCCATCCATCCCCTGAGTGTTGGTCGTACGAACAGAAATAACGGCGCTTGCCTTTGTTCTTCCGATGGTAATATTAGAAGCTATGCTCGAATTTTTAAAATTGTGTGAAACGACAAGTGATAAATTATTCTCAACTACGAGGTTATGTATGAATTGTAATTTTTTGGCTTTTAAGGGATTAAAAAGGCATAAAATACAGAAAAATCCTCACAGATGTTCGAAAGTAACTTAAAGTAACTTGCTTTTACTAACATAAATTTCCAATAGCAACAATTGCAAAGTAAATACAAGGCTTAAAGTGGCTTTTAATGTACTAAAGTAAAGAATGTAATGTAAATTTTCAATTTCTAAAAAATCGTCAAAATAATAAATCGTTAAATCTGGCAGCTATGGTTGTGACACAAAACAAAATTGCAGTTTATGAATTGTAACTCATAAATTAAATTCTCATCTCTATTTTAGAAGAGTTTATACCAGTGACGCTCAAAGTTGAAATTTCCTATCATATGTGATAGGCCACGAAAAATCTGCGGACGCTGCGTTGATACACCTACACTATAAGCTTACTTGTGTGGTTTCTTATAATGATCGTGTGTTTGTTGCTTTGTTTGTTGTTTTGTGTTGATGTTGGAGAACAAAATCAATTCAGTTGATGTTTAGCACTTGGTGAAGCAAGAACTCGCTACGCAACTTTTTTGAATGATTTTTTGTTTTTTGCAAATACACGCAGCAAAATGTTTGATGAAAATTGGGAATATGATTTCTTTTTTATAGAGAATATGGATGGTAATGCACAATGTATCGCACTTTATGTCGTAATTCTTTTTTTTTTATAAGACATTTCGAGGCTAGCCACGGATTTTACGACAACATTAAAGAGAATGATAGGACTTTAAAATTATTGCATCGTCATCAATACTTACATACATACATACATACATACATCAATACATTCATCAATACATACATACATACACACATACATCAATATATTCATCAATGCATACATATATATATACATAAGTTCATTTTTCATCATTTTTTATTTTTTTATTTTCCCAGTGTACGATTCTCAAAAATTAAGTTGAATTTTGTTCTCCGCTGCTTTACCAACACAACCAAAACTATGATAGTATGTGTTTGAGCACCACTGATTTATACACATGCATAGTTGGTCATTACAACCCTTTAGTCAGGATTACAACCTAACTTCTCATACCACTGGTGTTGTGTGGATCGAACGACAGATTTTTTTGAGAAACTTTTCATGGCAATTTTTTTATTTACTCTCAGAGTCTTTGCCAGAAATCTGCTGAGAGGAAGTCGCTGAAGAAATATTTTCTTCATATTTCGTTTTGTTGCAGATGTCTGTCTATGGTTCGAATACGTCTAATAAGCCGATACGGAACCAACTAGACTATGGCGCCTTCAATCTTCTATAACTTACTGGCCTGTATTCCAAGAAATGTACAGCAAAAGGACCTATCATCTACTGATTTTTAGTTTAAGTCAAAAAAAAAAAATATTAATTGGTGAGGGAACGTAGAAGTGTTTCCGATAAAAAAAAAGATATTGCTTTTTTAAATTACTGAGGCAAACAGTTAATGAAGACAACGACAAGATGAAATTTGAATCGAAGAAATTGTTAACATGACACAGTGTTTTCGTATATCCACCACGAAGCTTTTTGTATTAGAATTTAATTCCCCGATTTAGATGCAATCAATAAATGCAAAGATGGTAATTATCCTAGGAGTCGCCGTGATCTACTTAAATATAAGGCCTCAGTTCAAACCCCAGGTCGAACATAACGAAATATGAAAAAAATATTTCCTCGTTGATTTCTTCTCAACAGATTTCTGACAAAAACTCTGAGATTAAATAAAATTGCCATGAAAAGTTTCTCAAAAAAATGTGTCATTCGGAGTCGACTTTAAACTGTAGGTCCCGCCGCTCATGTAAAAAATTAACGCACATAACATAAGTGGTGTGAGAAACTAGGTTGTAATCCTAACTGAAGGGTTGTAATGATCAATTATGTTTGTATGAATGACGCAAACACTTAATGAAGACAACAACGACAAGATGAACATTGAAGCGAAAAAAGTGTTAACATGACACATGCATCCACAATGTATTCGTATATCCTCGACCCTGCACCGCTAAGCTTCTTCTTTTAGAATTTTATTCTCCGACTTTTTTGTAGTTGTTTTTTTTGGTTTTGTGTAATAGTAAAATAATAACGGTAATCATCTTATTTGATGTAAAAGTATTCGTTGTATTTATTGCAAATTTTTAACATGAACGTTTTTTTCTAATTTTTATTTTCATTCAGAGTCTTCTGGGTCTTATTAACATTTGAACAGCTTTCAATGAATAGATGGGATCATGGAATGTATTCCAATTAATGCCAGTATTGCCTAACGAAACATTGCAAAATTTTGTGGGATGTTGATAATATCTGCCATTTAAATTGCTAAGAACAATAATAAAAACAAAAAAGAAACAATATTAATAATAAATTAGAAAGTCAATCATTTTTTTAACTGACCTTCGATAACAATGGAAAAACCACCAGGCTGATTTATAAAATTTGGCACAATTTACATTTTCGTGCTCGTCATTATCATGATCGTATGTTGAAAAATTATAACCCACATGCTTACTAAATGCATCACCTGCATCGCCCACATAAGATCCGAGTTTTATTAGTTTGTAATTCTCAGTTTCATTACCAACTTGGAAATCATCATATTTAGCGTATTTCGTTACATTTTCAAAATCCTCTAACTGAATGAACAGCTCAACAGGTTTAAGCGTTGAGGTTAAAGCGTGCAACTTGTCAAGTCCTAAGAAGAATTCTGCATCGATATTACCGAAACCGGCTTTGTATTCGGACCATTCGCGGTAAAAGTCCAACGCGCCATTGATACGTCGTTGAATAACCGTCCAACCGCCGCCGTCTATACTATTATTACAGGCAACGAAAAATGGTGCAGGTCCATACAGATGATTCCTGATGTGACACTTATTATCTGTACAATGAATGGCATTGAAATCTGCACAACTGGTGGGATGTGACGGCCGTATGCTTAAAGTAAAGTGAAGAAATATTTTGAAATGAAGGCATTGCATTTAAAGTAATTCATGGAAATAAAAAGCCTTGCAAAAATTAGAAAATTTTTCCTTAACATACAGTTTTAAACATTTTTTTGGTCTCAATGCTCGTCTGATTCTGAGGCACGTAATGCTCTTTTCTTCTGTACTTGAGGTGTAGGTCGCCCAATTGCTTGTCATTCATTTTGAATAATTTTCAGTGACGCCATCCATCGGAAATTAATCGCACCAACCTCCGTCGACTCATGCGCAACAACTTTGTTAAAGAATGCACAGTTTACCATTTAATTGATTTTAAGTAACTTTCAGTGGCACCACCTGCCGGAAATTAGTCATACCAACTTAGAAACCTTCCCCGGCTCATGGACAACAACTTAGCTAAAGATCATAACATGATTAAATGCATAGTTTACGATTCTCTAAGGTACATACAAACAAACATTCATTTTTATATATGTAGACTATGGGAGGGAAGTTTATGAGATATGCGACATTAAATAGTTATTAGGTATGTGGGCGTGGCACCTCGCCTACTTGAAATTTTAAAATAAAAAGTAGCATATAGTTCCTTCCAGACATACAGGAAGATACTGTGAAAATTTCAAGAAAATCGGTCGAGTCGTTTAGCCGTCTATAGACTTCAAACAAACAAACAAACCCACAAACAAATAAACACACATTCATTTTTATATATAATATGTTGGCTTCGGCAACAGAAACAATTTTTAACATTGCATTTGAAGGATTCTTATACGCTGTTCAGATATGCACCTTTATTGCGTAACTCGCAATAAACGCCATTATTAAGCTCAATATTTCATATAAAGTTTCAGTTAATAATTGCGCAATAAATACGCAAACTGTTATAATATTGAGTAAAACTTAAAATGCAGCACTGTTATACCTATGTTCAGTGAGAATGTTACAACGTATGCGAACAAATTTTGTTGATTTTTTGGTGGGAAGTGAGGTGGAAGGTAAGTTTGTTTATATTAACACTAAATCTACCGATACGTCTTATAATTCTATTCCTATTCCATTCTCTTTCTACTATATATTATTTAAAAATTTTAATGAAATGAAATAAGAATTTTTATTAACGAAATAGCACTAGAAATTTTTACTGTAATACTCGCTTGGAGTTGAGTGAATATCCATCTGCCAGAAAACGAACAATATACCTCAACATACCGAATCATGCCAGGCAATGCCAAAAATGTCCAAAACAGTGGTTTTATATCACAAAATATGCAAATCAAGATACAGAACTTGTCCTCAGGGCGAATAACTTCTCGCAGTAGTTAGGGCAGATTACATGCATTCCTCAGTAAAAAAAAATACAAGATCGGAGTATATCTTCAAAAATATTGTTACGATAGTGGAAATGATGTCATAAAAATGATAAACAAAAGCTACAAAAATAAAACAATGGACTTGTTTACATGATCAACGAATAGGCAAAAATATAGCAACAATATCAGTATAAAAAAGGAATAAACAAAGTTAACAAACAGGCAACAACAACATTGTTAGAGCAAACGTAAACAAAATACATAAACAACTGAATGAAAACAACATGTTTACATTTATAGATATTTCGCGAAGACAAACATTCTCCTTCGAGAGAATTCATCAGACTATTTACCCAACGATATAAAAGGCAAGACAAAGCAAGCAACATAATCAGAAAGAATTCAGTCAGTCTTGTGTGAAGATGCGTTGCCTGTGAAGAGAACAGTCGTGGTTTGAAGATCTCCGTTGTGAAGATGTAACGAACGAGTGTAAAGCAAATTGTTGTTGTTTAAATCAAGTTGCCAAAGGTGGCACACGGAATTGTGCGAACATTAAAGAATTGTTTTAAAACTAAACACAGATTTATTTTCATTTTTATTTGCAATCTGCGAACTCATACTTTAAACGTTTTTAAAAGTGTAAAAAACATAACAATATATTCGATGCATTTTTAATAGAAGTCGTAAATGCAAATAGTGGCGTTATAATGTTGTTTTTTTGAAAATTGTATTGTTATAAAAAAATAAAGAAATGTTGTTGTTTTCCAGCTGTCAAATGATTATTGAATAAGCTGATTTGCCTATGCCTGAACACTTAAAATAATTTTGTCAATTAAACAAATATTGGCTCAATTAAAATTAATGTCTGAATATAGTATTATGTTTTGTTTGGTTTTGTCACCTAAATAATGTGAAAAAAATAATTTTCTTTTACTTACCAAGTCTTATTATATATTTCCGTGGCATCTAAAACATTTAAAAACAAAATTCGTAAATTAAGTATAAAATAGGTGTGCAATAGTAATACTTACTTAAATGTTGCTGAATATCCTGATAAAATTTCATTTGATCGTTTTTTGGTATTGAATTATTGCCAATAATCATTAGCTTCTCGTCTATTTTCTGTATCAAGTCGAATTTATCGGATATTGTTGCCGTCAAGGTTTCTTTCAAAATATTTTGAATATTATTCTGATTGCTTGCGATGTTCGTTAGCTTTGCATCTATTTCTTGTAAGGCAATCATTTTGTCGGAAATTGTATTCTTTAAGGTTTGCGTATGATCCTTCATATCGATTTCTTTGATAAGTTGTCTCGTATCATTTTGGTTGATTATAATTTTATTTAATATTTTATCATGTTGTTTCAATTTTTCTTTAATGTCAACCATAATTAAGACTTTATCATCGACTATTGGTGTAACAATTGAAACTTTAGGTTGGGTTTGAACTCTTATAAAATCCTTCAAGTTTTCGTTATTGATTTTAATCGCCTCAAACAATTTGTCTTGATTTGCTTCAAATTTCATTGAAAACTCATTAAGCTTTCTCTCTAGATACGCAAATTTTTCTTTCTGTTGCCGTAGTTGAGTCTCATGTTGGATTGCCGCTTGTAGTTTTATACGTTCCAGTTGAATTTCGAAGCGTGTGTAATCACATGAATAAAAATCTTCAGAGATGTCATCATTAATGGACTGCATTGATACAGAAATTTAATTTATATTTTAGTTTTCTTGTTTAAAATCAAAGATCGAAAATATGTACTTACTTTTGTTTCGCTTACTGCAAAACACTGGGCTTTCCAAATGCTTAGTAAATATAGAAACTCTATCCAATATTTCATGTTTGCAATGCAAATCTTTTACTGATGAGATTCGTTAATGAGCGTGTTGGTATTTATAGGAAATACTAAAATACTATTCCTAAGATAAACTCTTGACATCATCTCTTGGCAGCTAATATTTTAATATTACATCGTATTTGTTTTGTAAATCTTGATAACGAAATTATATATAGAGTTGGCACTTAAAGTAAGCATCCAGTGTACATTTTTTTTATTATTAAAACACATTTACTGATCGTTAATAATTTTAAAGCTTCTTATTTGAATTGTTATGGGTATAGATTACAACTGTGAAAAGATTTAATTTCTTATTTCAATATTTATTATGTCTCTTGTTTCAATTCATTTCTTATTATTTGTTTAATTTATAAATACTTAAAAGATTTTAATATTTATTTAATATTTACCTTTTTAAAAATGTTTAGAATATAAGTTCGTAAATTGCAAACCAAGTAAAAACAAATATGTGTTTAGTTTCTCTTAAACTCTCATTATTGTTCACACCACTTTTGTGCCACTGTTCACACTTAACTGATACAACAATAAGTGCTTGTTAACTTTACTAGTTCACACTTCTGTCCGCGCAAACACTAACAACTCTTCTGTAGATCATCACACAATAGCGATCTTTAAACCATGACTTCGCAAGCAGCGTGTCTTCACACAAGACTAACTGAATTATGACTGACTGCTGCCTGCTTTGTCTTGCCCTTTTATAGTCTGACACAACCAGTCTAACGAACATTCTTGAAGTGGAAGGTTCGTGTTCTCCTCTTCTCGAGAACTCTATCGCTACTACATTGTTGTTCGTGTACTTTGCTAATGTTGTTTGTTGTTGCTTTCTTATTTACTTGCCTATCTCCTTTTCTTTCATACTGTTGGCTTCCTTTTATGTTGTTCTGGGTATATGCAATCAAGTTCGGTGTATTGGCGTGTGTGTAGCTTTTGTTTATTGTTCATGTTAAACGATGGTTTCATGTGAAACGATATCAGGTCGTTTCCATTTGCGTAACAATATTGTTATAATAAGAATTTATTATTATTTGTTTAAAATACATTTCTTTAGAACAATAAATAGAAAAATGCGCTAAAAACAATACATTTTTCAATACAAACATAACAACACACACACAGACGCACACATTTGCATGACGGCAATGCTTCTGCGGTCAACTTGTCTATATTCGTCTCCAACTGGTGATCACAATAGTCTTAGAAAGCGCATACACACACCTACATGCAATATATTTCTACCTTCTAATCTATTTGATGGGGAAATGAATTTCTATCCTTATCACACACTTATTATGTGAAAGAAAAAAATTATATGTCAGCTACAGCATTCATTCATGTTCAAAACTGTTTGGTTTTGTTTTGTTTTGTCCTGTTGATGATGTTATTGACTAGATTGCCGCTTGAAGCCTGAAAGTTTAATAAACGAAGCCTTGATATCAATGCATGATAACTCCGTTAAGCTGACACGGAATGAAGAACCAAAAAACGTAAATCTGCACCTCGCAGGAGATGGGCATTGACAAAGAAAGTGGATAACAGTTTCCATTCTCGGCAAAAGACGTTTGATTTGAGCTGAAATCTTTTCGCTTGTCTTCCCATTAAGCACGACCAGTCTGATCGAGATGACGTTGCGATCAAGTTTGTGTGTAAAGTGAGTCTGGCAGTGGAGCAAGATTTCTAATTGAACCAGAATATGTTGGCGTTGGGGTAAAATCTTTTTCCAATGGCCAATTTAGACGACGTTAGTGGCAAGCCCAATTAGATCGGCGAGGTTTCTGGAATTAAAGTACCTGCTCTGGTGAGCTCATTAGCCTTACAGTTGCCTGGAATGTCTCTGTGCCCACTGACCCATACAAATGATACACTCGAAGGGCAATGTATAGGTCGTGTTTCGCAGAAAACACACCGCTACCAAAACTGTTAACAAATCTGGGACCTAGAATTTCGGGGAGATGATCATATTCGAGATCCAGCCGTCCCTACTCGGAATTAGAAAATGATATCCTGTTCAGATAATAAACTGAACGTAATGTTAATCGAAAAATCATTTTCTGCGATGAGACTCTTTTCCGAATGAATTGATACGTGAACAAACAAAATTGTTGAATTTTGGACAAAAACAATTCGTATCGGATCCAAAAACATTAAATGCATCCCGAAACAAATCATTGTTTGGTGTAGATTTTAGGTTGGCGGCATTATCGAACCTTCTTTCATTTGAAAATGACGTTGACTAAGCCACCACTGTTTACAGTGTGCACTAAAGGTCGATGATTACTTCTTTTGGTCTCAACTGGATGATGTGCACATCAACACCAAGTGATTTTAAAAGGACAGCGCTACGTGCCAAACAGTTCATGCCTAATTAAATATTCTGCACGAGTGATTTGATTGTATGGTCATCTCATGTGGTGTTTATGTGCGATCATCATCATACGATTTAATCCAGTTGGACTTCTTCTTTGTGAATTTTTTTAAGTCGCAGGTGTTTGTGAATAAGCCACAAGCCACAAAGATCCTCAAAGCCAACATAATCTAAGCCATCGTTTAAATTTGCTCTAATTTATATCTCAGAGTCATGGAAAATTGGAATTTTGGTATGAGCTCCGTTGGCAAAAGCCGTTGCGGACATGCGGAATGATATTTTATTCCGCATCTAATGGCATCAAATTTCGAATATAAAGACAGGAAACACCTTATAAAAGACCATATAACTTGTAATGATACTCGTTTGAAGTTCGCTTTCTTTTATCTTCGGGATGGGATGGAATGCACGCAAACAAGATAAAGTTTCTGCAATGTATCGTGTTTGATGGTTGAATATCAAGTCAATTCAGTTCTTTATTAATACAATTTTGTTCTCTATTTTTTATGACATAAAAGGCAAAATATTTGTACAATTTTGGAAAGGTAGCTACAGAACAAGTATAACACCACAACTCCCCTCTTAAGTTGTAATAATACTATAAATATTAAAAATACGTTTATAGGAAATTCATAAAATGTAGTTTAATTACATTCATAAACAAAAAAAATTATTTGGTTTTAATTACTAATATTTATCAATTTTGCAATTATAAATATATACATATTTTTGTAAATATAAGTTTTCCTTTAGTGAATTGTTAATATTAACTAATGTTGAAATATAATACCTAGTATAACAAAAAAAATTAAAAAGTTATTCTTTGTAATTTGGACGTTGCAAACGTCTTAAATTACGAGTTTTAATCTCTTTTGTATCCGGAGTAACATTCTGCTGTCCTCTGTCATTCTCAGATACTGATTTTTCAGACTCTGGCTCATTTTTATTATTGGAAACCTCTGGGCCTGTTTGTTCGTCGATATCCGCATTCTCACTTGCACTTTGAGTACCACGAATCATTTGATTAACGTGTCTTTTTATGGATTTATTATTTCGCGTTAAAATACAATGGTAAGATTGCGGACCTAATCGCTTTTTAACGGTTGCCTCTTGCCAAGAAGCTTTATTCGGATTCGAATAATCCCGAACAAAAACTTTTTTATCATTTTCAAAATTTATATTTCGTGCCCCTCTGTGATTTTTAATGTTAGATAACTGACTCTCAACAATTTTGTTTCTGACTACAGGTGGACAAATCATACTAAAACGTGTTTTTATCTCTCTACCTAATAGCAATTTGGCAGGAGTTTCTCCTGTAGAACAATGTTTCGTTGTTCTGTAATCAAATAAAAATAAACTTATAATATCGTCGAGATTTTCTCCATCTCGAAGATTCGCTAAAACAGTCTTTTTAAAAGTTTTGACTAAATTTTCAGCCTGACCGTTAGTAGCCGGGTGACCCGGTGCAGTTAAAATGTGTTTTATATTGTTCGATTTCATAAAAACTTTAAACTCTTCAGCCGTAAATTGCCGCCCGTTATCACTCACTAGAGTGTCTATTAAACCGAACCTTCCAAAAACTTCACGCAATTTGCTGATAGTAAAACTTGATGTTATATTTTTCGTTTTAAAAACCTCGACCCATTTAGAGTAAGAATCAATAATCAAAAGAAAATGGAAATCTTTTATTGGACCCGCAAAATCAATATGAAGCCTGGACCACGGTGTATCCGTTGGTACCCAAGGAATCAATGGAGCTTTTTCAGGACTTGGTTGGTTTACCTTACATGAAACACAATTTGAAACTAATTTTTCAATGTCGTGGTCTATTTTAGGCCACCACATATACGACCGTGCTAACGCCTTAGTTTTAACAATTCCAAAATGAGAATAATGCAATTGCGCTAAAATTTTGTTACGTAATTTTTGTGGAATCACCACCCTGAATCCCCATAAAATACATTCGTATTCCACCGAAAGCTCCTTCTCACGACTGACGAATGGAATAAATTCATCACCCTTTAACAGGCCGATTTTTCCCACCTGAATGGCCTCTTTTAACTTTGCCAAAATTGGGTCTCTTCTAGTTTCTCTAGAAATATCCTTAAAATTCAAATTTAGCTTATTATCGCTACCTATATAATTTATAAAACCGAAGTCTTCACTATCTTCTTCTCTATCTCGATGAGGAAAACGAGATAAATGATCTGCTGAATTTTCTATACCTTTTACGAAACGCATGGTATAGTTAAAACCTGATAAAATAAAAGCCCATCTTTGTATTCGAGCTGCTGCCATAACTGGCAAGCCTTTATTCTCCCCAAAAATGGCTAAAAGCGGTTTATGATCCGATTCCAACGTAAAATGAATACCCAATAAATATTGTTTGAGTTTTGTTACGCTAAAAACAATAGCCAAAGCTTCTTTCTGTATGGTACTGTAATTTCTCTCAGTTTGACTAAGCGCACGAGAAACAAATGCTATGGGCTTCTTCGACCCATCCGCCCCTATATGGGCTAAAATACCCGCTACCGCAAAATTAGATGCGTCTGTCGACAGCAGTATAGGTAGTCTAGGGTTAAAATGAACTAATATTTTGTCCGAAGTCACCTCCTCCTTTAACGCTTCAAATGCACTTTGGCGAGTTTTCGTCCATTTAAATTCAACTTCTTTTCTTAAAAGTTCATAAAGAGGTGCCATTTTATGAGCAAAATTAGGAATGAATTTTGAATAATAGTTTAGCATCCCCACAAACGCTCTAACTTCCGACACATTTTTAGGAACTGGCGCATCCAGAACCGAAGAAATACGATCCTTATTCAAACTGAGACCATCACGATTAATGTTAAAGCCTAAATAAGATACCTTATGCTTAAAAAATTCACATTTTTCACTATTTAGACGTAAACCAACCGACTCCAGCTTACTTAACACCAACTCAATCGTTTTGACGTGGTCCTCCAAATTACGACCAGTAATTATAATATCATCTAAGTAGTTTACTACGTTGGAAATTCCACGTAAAATATTTTCAATCGTTTTTTGAAAAATAGCCGCTGCTGGTTTTACCCCAAACGGTAAACGTGTCATTTTAAAAATACCCAAGTGAGTACTCCACGCACATAATAATTGTGAACTTTCGTCCAGCATTAGCTGATTATAAGCATTAGAAAGATCTAATTTTGTAAAAAGTTCTCCACGAAGAGAAGCGAACAATTCGTCAATTAATGGCAGAGGGTATTTGACATCTTCTAAATATTTATTAATGGTAGATTTGTAATCCCCGCAAATACGGATCTGACCATTGGGTTTTAAAATGGGCACCAATGGTGTACCCCATTCAGAATTATCTACGTGAACTAACACTCCTTTCTCCACTAAATCCTGCAACTGTGATTCAATTTTGGCTCGCCATGCCAATGGCACCGGCCTTGGTTTACAAAAAACTGGCTTCACCTTTTCAATTAAATTTAAGGTAACTGTTCCACCCGTGTATAAACCTAAGTCTTTATTAAAAACTTTGCTGAATCTCTTTTTTATGCTTTGTACACCCTCATTCATGTCCATTATAGAATTAACATTTGAGATACCGACACCGAACATTGACATAAAATCACGACCCAAAATGGGAGGGCTACGCGCATTTGTAACTACAAACGATAAATTTTTAACTTGGCCCCTAAATCTCACCATTGCTAAAAACTCACCCATAACTTTTATGCCTTCCCCTCCATATGCACACAATTTTTTTGTAGAGGGATGCAATCCAACCTCTTTAAAATAATTATAAAAAGTTTCACTCGACATCAACGAACAAGCTGCTCCAGTATCCAACACAAAATCCATCATTTTGTTATTTAGTTCAATTTCCAACGTAAACGGAGCAGCAGAAAGTTCACCCGTTACACTATAAATAGAAAAATTACAATCATTTAATGTTTCAGAATAATTATCATTATCATCATTTAAATTTTCATTTGATACTTGGACCACATTAACGTGATTATTGTTGCACACACTTGCTAAATGTCCAACTTTACGACATTTGTGACAAACACTGCTTTTGTATTTGCATTTTTCACTGGCATGATTTTTCCATCCGCAATGCGAACATTTCTTCTTTGCCTGATTGCCGTTATTCTCATACCCGTTAACCTTGTTGCCGTTCCCCTTATTGCTGTTGTTGTTGTTGTTCTTCTTAGTTTTCGCATATCTTTTTTGTACATAATTTACACCTTCACTTTCCCCTCTTTGTGCATACAGCTTCGCCTCCATCGTCAATGCTTTTCTTAACGCACCTTCTAGATTTAAACCTTCGTCCTCCTCACACAATTTTTCAAAAATTCTGCCTTCCAAACCAGTTACAAATTTATTAAGCACAAATTGTTCTAGCTGTTGACCATATTTGCACTCCATCGCCAATTTTTTTAAACGTGCATACCAGGCTGCCACAGATTCCTCCTCCCGTTTTTTTGCGTCCAAAAAATTTCTTCGCTCACGAAATATTATAACCGGGGGCGAATAATGCATCTTTAGCATGTCACACAACTCCTTGTACTTCTTCTTAGCAGGTAAATCAGGGAAACACAACTCCCTCAACAAGCCATACGCCTCAAGACCAACAGCCTTCAATAACGTTGACGTTTTAATACGGTCTTCATCAACCGCCGCCTCCACAAAATGTGAATCCAACACCTCTTGCCAATGACACCACTTATCTATCACCGGCCGGAATTCTCTTATGCCGGTTGCCATGGATGTTGCAAAAAGGCTTTCGTTGTGCGCTATTGTTGTATCACCTGCAGCTCGCATCATTACCACCAAACAAGTATAACACAAAATGTATCAGTTAACACTCAAAAAGTTTGGTTATCTTGTAATATTTATTACATATATTATATACAAAAACTTTGTATATAAACCAAAAATTAACTGTTCTTTTTATATAACTTGCACACTTTTTTTTTTTTTTTTAACTTATTTAAACCCTCGTCGCCACTGCAATGTATCGTGTTTGATGGTTGAATATCAAGTCAATTCAGTTCTTTATTAATACAATTTTGTTCTCTATTTTTTATGACATAAAAGGCAAAATATTTGTACAATTTTGGAAAGGTAGCTACAGAACAAGTATAACACCACAGTTTCTGACTTTGGTCAATGTGGCAACCTGCAAGACTATCCTTGTTTTGCTGTATTCAAGTTGACACGCAGCCTCCACTTGGACCATCCTGGGGCTAGCACCCGTTACATGTTAACTAATGCGTGCAGCGGAATCTAATTTAGTGGACTTAAAATTTGGATTAGGGATAGGGCTTGGAACCCACCACGTAAATATATTATCCAATGAAAACCAACACACAACTGGAGATAAAGCGCAGGATCATTCTTGCCAGCAGGTACTACTATGGCCACAATAGGCATTTGAGTAGCAGAGACCTCTCTCGTACGACAAAACAAATACTCTACAAGGCCAATACTCTACTCCTCCCCGTGTTTCTTTATGGCGCAGGGGAATGGACTCTATTAAGCACTGATACAGCAGCCTTGAGAATAATCGAGAGAAAAGTCCTACGTAAGATTTTCGGTCCAGTGATAGCTGACGATGATTTCCGCATCCGATCCAACAGTAAGCTGTATGAGCTCCTCAACGATATGGACGTTGTTCAGCGTATTAACATCCAGCGACTGCGCTGGCTCGGCCATGTCGTTCGAATGAAGTAGGATGCTCCGGCGAGATGAGTATTTGATGACCTTGTTTGCGTTGGAAGTACCAAATTGGGGAAGCCTTGCCATCGATTGATATGACCAACTGATGTAGGCGCGCAAGAAGCAGAGGCTCCCGAAAAGATATGTTAAGGCATGCCGAAACCTGTTAATCGGGTTGTTAATGGCCAGTTAAGAAAATAACTAAGAAAGTTTCTTTTATTTTCTTTTTCCTACAATAATCTTACCGGTTATGTTAAAACCGTAGTCTGGTAGGTAGCTTTTTGGCTTAATAGGAATGAGGCCACGGTTCAAACCGCATGTCAGACAACTCCAACAAATCGAAATTTAAAAAATATTGCTTCTTCTCAGCAGAAATCAGGCAAAAACTCTGAGACTAAACAAAAAAAATGCCATGAAAAGTTTCTCAAAAATCTGCCGTTCGGAGTCGACTTTAAACTGTATGTCCCACCACTCATGTATAAAATTAACACACACAACATAAGTGCTGTGTGCAACTAGGTTTTAAGCTGGCAAAAGGGCTGTATGTATGTGAGTTATGTTATGTTAAATCCGGTTCCGCTTATGCTTTAGAGACCGAACACGAATCGTGAAAGTTGGTGTCTTATGCGTATATTTGACTGACCTAATGATTGGCTATGTCTGCAAACTAAAGTCTACTTGATGAAGTTTTTTTAGAGTAGATGTGTAGTCTTAAATATTAAAAGAATCGCAAACATTTTGAAATGTTAAAGAGAAACTCTTTTAATTTCATTGGCAAGCCAATCCAATAATTCTGTACAAACATTTATGTTCTAAGTACTGGGCATTACAATTCGAAAACTGTGTCATGAACACACATTAAGCTTTGAATTAATTTTTCCTTTCAAAGATTTTAAGAGGCTGTACGACCATTTCAATTAGAGAACTTCTACAACTCTAAACTACTAGTCGTCAATAATCAGTTAATAGATGTCATAATCAGTTTATCAACAACTCATGTTATATTCATGGCCATAACACAAGGGCCATTTGTTCTTCATTTCAGATTTTAATTACAAAGTTTACGTTGCCTTTTTGTCAGCATCATCGATACAGGCAGTGCTGAACATATTGTATGTTCAATGCATAATTTAATACCGGAAGACAACAGTATTAATCTATACAAAACACAATTGAAATTTAATTAAGATTTTCAGACGACAAATTGTTGACACAAAATACAATAAATTCGAAGATGAAAGCGATGAGAGTATAGAAGTGTATTCATTTGCACATTGAATCAAAAGACAATTGCAAAGGACTCTAATAGATACTCGTACATAAACGTACAGTGAGCGTCAAAAGAAACGGTACACTAAGGATAAAATTCAATAAAATTGACAAAATATGGCTAGAAGAAAGTATGCTTAACGATTGGAACCTCAGTGTCTCAGCCTCTGTCCTGTCCTGAGAAAGGGAAGACCCTGCGATATGCGCCAACTACAGGGGTATAAGCCTTCTCTCTATCGCATATAAGGTTCTAACAGGCGTATTGTGTAAACGACTAAAGCCACTCGCCAAAACACTGATTGGACCTTATCAGTGCGGCTTCAGACCTGGTAAGTCCACCATCTACTAGATCTTCACATTGCGCCAAGTCCTGAAAAAATCCACGAAAAACAAGTCGACACACACCATCTTTTCATCGACTATAAGGCAGCCTTCGATAGCCCCATAAGGGATCGTGTTTTTGCCGCTCCGCCAAGGTAGGAATGGACCTCTGCGAACCTTTTGATACCGTACGAGGTTTCAGACAAGGCGATCCCTTATCATACGACCTCTTTAACTTCGTCATGAAGAGAGCTCTGCGAAAGGCGGGAGTGCATCGCAATGGAACTATTTTTCAAAAAAGTGTCCAGTTGCTTGCGTACGCCAACGACATCGACATCATAGAGCGTACCAAGCGAGATGTTACTGCTGCTTTTAGTGCTATTGAACGGGAATCTATTAAGATGGGTTTGGCAGTAAATGAGGGCAAAACAAAGTATATGTTATCGATAAGTAGAGACGTGCGGCATATTGATTCTTAGATTACGGCCGATAACTATACTTTTAATACAGTCAAGGAATTTATTTATCTTGACTCCGCCGGTATCACCAAAAATGTTGTCAGTCTGGAGATCAAGCGCATGATCACTCTTGCCAACACGTGCTACTAAGATCTCAATAGGCAATGTACTAGCAGAGACCTCTCTCGTACGACAAAACTAACACTCTACAAGACACTCATCCTACCCGTGCTACTTTATGGCGCAGAGGCATGGACCCTATTAAGCATTGATGCAGCAGCCTTGAGAGTGTTCGAGAGGAAAGTCCTACGTAAGATCTTCGGTCCAGTGCGAGTTGGCGATGATTTCTGCATTCGATCCAACAGTGAGCTGTATGAGCTCCTCAACGACATAGACGTTGTGCTGCGCTGGCTCGGCCATGTCGTTCGAATGGAGGAGGATGCTCTGGCGAGACGGGTATTTGATGCGGGAATCTGCGGAAGTCGGCGAAGAGGATGACGTTGTATACGTTGGAAGCACCAAGTCGAGGAAGCCCTGTCATCGATTGGTGTGACCAACTGGTGTAGGCGCGCAAGAAGAAGAGGCGCCTGGAAGGATGTGTTGCGGCAGGCCGAAATTCGTTAAACGAGTTGTTATGTATTATTTTTTTGAATTTTTTTTCTGTTTCAATTTTAAAAACTCGCAATAAAACAAGTTTAAAATGAGAATAACGGTAATGTTTTAATGTATGTATATTTTTTTAATATACGTTTGCTTTTGATGCTCACTGCATGTATTACGGTTCGTCTGGCATGATAAACTTCAAAATTGTCATTTGACTCCGTATGTTAATTTGTCACAAGGGGTCTTAAAGTATTCTTAGTAGCATTACTACTATTATTTTAATATTGTTATAGGGTTGTGCAAATATCTAATACTCAACAGCAACAATAGATGGCGTTGTTATTATTTCTTTATGATATATGTTTGCCTAGCAAAACTAACAAATCATCAAATGGAGGAAAAAAATTCGTAATAAAAACTAATATTTATGGCCATACTAGACTAATTTTAAATCGTATATGAACAACAAAACAGGGGTTAAAAAAGTTTTGTCAGTTTTGTTTATTTTAAATTGAGTCTTCCTCTTGTATTCATTTATTCATTCATTCAGCCATTCATTCAGACCATTTACAGGTACGTACGTACATACGTTCGTTCGTTCACACATTTTAAAACCAAACATATTCATATGATATCATAATATTTGATCTGTAAATAGAAGATATACATGATAAATTGTGTTGTTTTTATCCAAAAAGGAAACCAATTAAAATCATATAATACTCATGGCTAAAAAAAACATGGAGGAGAATACGAAATGCAAACGTATAGACCAACCGAATAAAAGCTACCACAGCATTTATGCTAAACAAATGTATACAAAAATTGTAAACGTGTACCATTTTGTTCACCCAACTTTTATATTTATATGTCTCCCTGATATACTTTTCATATCATCATCATCATCAACATCTCATCTTTACATCTTTATATCTTACAAACACCCTACAGCAGACAGTAGGTATTTGGAATTTCGTTTAAAAGTTTTTTAATTACTTATGCAGTTACTTAGTTGGTCATTACAACCTCTTTTAGTCAGGTTAACAACCTTGCTTCTCACCTACCTTAGACTGTGTGTGATAATTTAATACATGAATGGTCGCCTCCGGACAACAGATTTCTGAGAAACTTTTCATGGCAATATTTATTTACTCTCAGATTTTTTTACCAGAAGTCTGCTCAGTTACTTAATTTTGTTAATGCCTAAGCTAGTATTTGAACCACAGCCTGGCGTCTAATAAGCCAACTCAGTACTGACTACACAACGGCGGCTTCTCTGCAGTCTGACATACACAGTTAATTAGGATTACAACCTAGTTCCTCACGTCACGTTGCGTGTGTTAATTTTATTCATAAGTTGCTGGACCTACAGTTTAGAGTCGATTTCGTACGACGAATTGTTGGGAAGATTTTCATGGCAGTTTTAAATATTATCAGCGACTTCTATGCAGTCTTACGTTTACCAAAAGTCAGTCATTGATACATTATTTGTCCTTACAACCTGTGAGCCAGCATTACGGTATAGCAACTGGCTGGCATGATGACTGACTTTGATATACTGTAGCGCAAATCAATTCATCCTTAGCGACAGTTCTAAAGCACCTAGTTAAGCCATTATTAGATATAACTTTGGGTTTTTTGGGAACTTGTCTTGAAACCACCTGACTTCCTGCTGACCTTTCTCATTTAGAAATCAGTTAAGCAGTGTCCGCAGGTTTGTCACTAACCTTTTCAGGTACCTTAGTACCCTATTCCAGCGAGACATTTTTACCTGCCCAATACAATTTTCCTTTATCGTCATCTGGGGGTTAAGTTTCTATTAAGTTTTTAACAGAATTCGAAGAGCAGCTCTTCGAGTCCTATAACGCCTCTTAGATTCTAGTCTAGTTTGTATTGCTTTCGTTTACCATAGCATGTCTTTCTCCTCTCTGACATGGGCTTTTGGAGCAAGGTTGATTATTTTTCTCTTCGTTTAAAATCCTCTTTGAGAGTTTGGCTTTTTAATTGACTGGAATTGCTGCCCTTAATATTGGGTATCAGTATGAATACAGAGTGCCCTTTTTGGCGGGTTATTTCTCTCTAGGAATTTCACTAATATTAGTTTGATTATTATTATTGGATTCCACTTACTTCAAATGAGTGGAAAGGATGGTCGTCCAAGTCATAGCCCCACTAACCTGGTAAGGCCCAGAGTTGTATATTCATAGAAGTGGACAGGTATCGGTTAAGCTCGGTAAGCGATTAAACTGTTTTAAACGTCTCCTCTAGTCTGGATGGTCATTGGCACGAGTTTCATTATAACGTAATCCAACCCTTGATATCGTTGTTTACTTGAGTCATGACTAAGTACTGGTCCTAAGAAACGACCATTACCTTAATCCTTACAACCCTTCAGTAAGGTTTACTACCTAGGTTCTCACACCACTTAGGTTGTGTGTATTATTATACCTTAAAGTCGACTTCGAACGACAGTTTTTTTTTGAGAACCTTTTTATGCCAAATTTTTTATTTGCTCACAGAGTTTTTGACAGAAATCTGCTGAGAGGAAGTCCCCGAAGAAAAATTTTTTAATATTCCGTTTTGTTGGAAATTACTAACCTATTGTTTGAACCATGGCCTGATGTCTAATAAGCCAACACACTGCCTTCTAGGCTACGGCGACACATCCTTCTATTCATTCGATATCTTCAGTTGTGGGATCATGAGAGAGATTCTAAGAAACCTATGCTCTAGCACGTTACCGATGGCCGCCACTCAGGGGTAGTAAGCCTTCTTCTGCGTTTGCCCATAAGGATCGTGCGAAACTTTGCTTTATGGGTCCACAGACTTATGTAATGTTAAAGCGTTTTCTGTTATCTTAAGCTCATCAATAATCATGGCATGCCAGCATTACACATTTTCTTTCATGTTATAAAGGCAGCATTTACTAACACCAACTAATATTGCCTTTCTATGACTTTCCTTTTTCAGATCTAATAGGGGGAAATAAATCAAAATAGGAAAATAAGTCTTCACGCTGCACCACCACGTTCACTGCATACGAGGGTGCTACAGTTTAAGTAATATTTCCATAAGAAAAGAAAATAAAAGAAATGCATGAATGCCTTGCGGCATAATACTATAGGCCCACTCAGCTAAAATGCAACGGGTGAAAGATAACAAATGTTGAAATGAGTTTCGACATATACAAGCGCATCTACAACAACATTCAGTCATTCGTTTATTCATTCGTCCATTCATCCATTCAATAGATGTTTTAATGCAGTATGAATTCGATGAAAAGATAAAAATATACAGACTTACACGCACACATGCATTCATCAAAAAGGCAAACTTATTTATAGAAAGATTTTCTATGTTATTATACATAAACATACATATATGTATGTATGCATGTATGTATGTATATATGTATGTATTCTAAATGTACATGTTAATGCATACTTGTATGCATCTTGACATGGGCTATTCATTCATTCATTCACCATTTGTTTTATACTCAAATAAATATGAACAAATACATACGATAAGATTGTTATCAATAGATGACATACATATGTATGCGTATGTATTTACGCTATTAGCAATGTTTACCGGAGACTAATGATCGCTTAAATTACTTAATACATCTGATGATAGTCATCTTAAAATTTCAATATGTACTTACGGCCATCTAAGACCTCTTTAGACAAAATTTTGATGCCATAATTTGTGAAAAGCTTAGTTAGACATGCAATATGACATTTATTTGTATTTGTTGTTGACCACAAAAATCTCTGTATTGGATTAAAATTGTATGTCATACGTTATTAAAATCTTTTCATTATTTTGTTAATGCAACATAACATTGCAATTAGTTAAACAAAATAATTCATAATTTTGCAATGTTTTAATTTAAATTATTTATTTACCTGTTAAATAAGGTAAACAAAAATTTGGTTCTTGTCTACGCTTATCTAGAGATGTCAGAATTCAATTGCACAAGAATGCTAATGGCGTGAATATTAAAAATTAATTACAGAGTTCAGGCCATTAAAATTACGGCAATTGTACTGGATGTGATCGATTAAACACAATTACGCCAGATTCTAAATGTAAGCAAAACTCCATCCCAGGCATTTTATGTAAGCCTGTCGTGTAGAGCAATGACCTTAAAAAATTCGGAATGACCTGAGTCAGTTTGCAGAATACTGCTTATAAGCGAAGAATTCTTGTATCAAAATTCCGTACCTGAGACCATGTGAAAGGCATACAAATGATATATATATCCAGTGTAGAGTTCTGACATTATAGTGGGTGGGCCATCTATTGGTTTAAATTTGAACCATCGGTTATTTTGAATCTGACAATACTTATGGCATTCTATTCTGTCACAAAAATTATTATGTTATCTCCACTGAAGTCACCGTAGTCTAGTAGGTGGTGTGTTGGCTTATTAGACGAAAACCCAGGGTTCGAGCCCCGGCCATAGATCAAAACAGAATACAAAAAGTATTTCTTCGGCGAGTTCCTCTCAGCAGATTTCTGGCAAACAATTTTGAGAGTTAATAAAAAATTGCCGTGAGAAGTTTCTCAAGAATCTGTCGTTCGGAGTCGACTTTAAACTGTAGATCCCACCACTCATGTATAAAATTAACACACATAACATAAGTGGTGTGAGAAACTAGGTCGTAATCCTGACTGAAGGGTTGTAATCACCAATTATGTATGTATCTCCACTGAACGTAATGAAGCGATTTACGCTTGAGCAACGGATGAAACTTATTTTCATCTTGGTGGGTACGTTAATAAACAACATTACCACATTCGGGGCTTAGAAAACCAACACGTGATCTTAAGGAAGCCAATGCACCCATTGCGAGTTTGGTGCGGCTTGTTGAGCGGAGGCATCATTGGCGCATGTTTCTTTGAAAATGAGGACGTCGGAACTTTTACGGTCAATGGATCCACCTATCGCAACATGATAGCCAATTTTATTGCACCCGCTTTTCAATGTATTGAAGCGAATTCTATTTGGTTTCAATAGGCTGGTGCAACTTGCCACACATCTCATGCCACAATCGATTTATTGCATCAAACGTTTGATGACCGTTTAATTTGCCGTAATGGTGATGTTAATTTGCCGTCAAGAAGCTGCGGTTTGAAACCGTTGGACTGTTTTCTGCAAAGCGACGTTAGAGAAGAGTGTTATGCTGAAAAACCAGAGAGAATAGAGCATTTGGCGTTCAACATTCGTGATGACATTGCTGAGATTCGACCCCATCCACTAGAAAAAGTTCACGAAAATTGGTCCGATTGAATGTGGTACTGTGGAGCTCGCAGCGGCAACCATATGAATGAAGTAATATTTCATTATATTACGTTTACATTCACCCGCTTTGTGAGAACTTTCTTTTCCAAATTGGGCCTGTACGCTAGCTTCCTCATTCGTACAATTAAATGTTTCTGGATTTTTTTATGGGAATAAGTTAATTCAGAAGACACAACCAACTGAGGCATACCAACCTCAGATAATTGATTCCAAATAGAAAATCGAAAGCTTTTATCCACGATATGTTGTATAAGCAAAATTCACTTCCTGCTGTAATCGCATAGGACTAGTCACATGTCCAATTATCAGTACATAAAACTGTTTAAGGAGACTCAGGATATTAAATACTTCCACCGTTCTACACATAGTTTGAAAAGCGGAAGTCATCGCTTCACAAAAATACAAAATTTTAACCTCGTATATAAATTTCTTACAAAAGTCCATGAGTCCATACTTGAACTAAGTCTGAATCTACAAATTTTAACCAGAATGTAGCATTTAAAGAATGTATCGTTAAATTTCACACTCATCGCATGATCTCAATTAAGTATACTTCCCTACTAATAATAAGAGATTATTTGCTTTTTGATGGTGCAGTTAATTCCTTCAATTCAAAAAAGATTCGTTATATGTGCGGATATCAAAAATACTCATTAAGATTTGTCATCCTAAACACTTACAAATCCAAAAAATCATACAAAACTCACACTCTCACATGGGAAAAATGGGTTACTGAAGCTGTCAGCGGTGACGGTAATATAACGATCTTCAGCGATGGCTCAAAAATATTATGTGAAACTAGATCTGGGCTCTATACCGATAAGCTAGCACTGAACGGACCACACAGATTACCTCACCAGGCCAGTGTATTTTAGGCGAAGATTTTTGCTATTAAATCAGGAACCTATGTCCTTCGATATGTGGACAGTAAAGCAACAATCAATGCGCTGGGATCCCACCTCATCAAGTCGAAAGGTTGCAGAAATTGCATAGACTTTCTACATCGTAGACATCTACACAAAACTCGCCTCTACTGGGTACCGGGTCACTGTGGCATAGAGGAAAACGAAAAGACGGACGAACTGGCACGGAAGGGATCGGACATATCTGAGGACACGATAGTAGGGTTATATGCGCCTCTACCATAATACTTTTTCAAATGGCAAAAAGCAGCATGGACTTCAACAAACCGTGGATGGTCCAACGGTGTCCAGCAGTAGACAGGGGACTACTTGAGTTCGACAAGAGAACGGTACGCATTCTAACAGGAATTCTAAAGGGACACTGCGCTATTGCTAGTTTCGCTGACAAACAAGGTCTGCTCTACCCGAATTATTGCAGAAGCTGCAATGATGTGAAGAAAATGGAATTGGTACAACACCCTTTATGTAAATAACCTGCACTTCAGAACAGACGTCATAGGTTTTTGGGTGTCAGAAGGTTTGTAGAACTGGGCATGGTGGCGAACGTACCACCTGGTTTCCTCCATAGCTCGGGGTGATTTTAACCAACCACTAACGGATCATGACAAGGGGGCTTACCTCACAGTGGGTAACACAATGGGTCATATGGGACACCGAGTGAACTTGCCTGTGAACGCCAGGCTATTCGCTAACTTAACCTATGCAAATGCTTGCAAAGTATTGCATTTTATTATGAATGAGTACGTCAACAAAAAAAAATTTGCCGAATTTGATATTAAAACCAGAGGAAGCGTATTCATTAAGAACAAGAAAGAAAATTGCAACGTTAAAGCCGATAAAGCAATCTATCCTACCATGATTACAATATTTTTTTTTTTTTTTTGAAAACTGGAATTAGTTGGACAAGTGGTTTTAAGAAGACAATGTAACATTCGGCGATACTATGAATATATTATGAGGCAAGTTTGGTGAGCATAGTCCAATGGACTTTAATTTTATGTTTTCACAACAATTAATTATTTTTAAATCTTCACAGATTTTAAGCGCTTTAAAAAACAAAAAAAAATAATTTTAAATTCAATCGATAAATGTTTTCATATTTTTATCGTTTATCTATAAAGTTCATAAAATTTAAACTGATTTGAATGCCAACCACTTTGTTAAAGGTTTAGTCAGGCGTGAATAGAAAAATTTATTTTCCAAAAATTTAATATTAAACACATACACACAAACCAAGGAACACATTATTGTTATCGCTTATCATTCAAAGGTAATCGCATGTGATATATTATATTTCCAAGCATTTGAATTTATTGAAAACGAAATTGAAAATTTTCTAATGGATTATTGGAATATCTTCCTTTGACATTTCGCCAACGAGTACTTTCGTATACTCGCACTTACTTACTTACATTGTTCACGAACAAACACACATTTATTCTTAAATACATACATGTGTACATACATACATACATAGATACGATTTCTTGTGATGAGTATTGTATGGTTGTATGGTATAAATAGAACGGAATATAGTCAGTGTTTATCTCTTCCGTTTCAGTTACACGTTACACGTTACATTTTGTTAATTTTATTCATGCCGCATATTATTCTACGTGACAGATTACAATAAATGTTTATAAATGCAAACGTTGAACAGTTGTGGCCACAACATTATGACACACAAATTTATTCTCTGTTCAATTGAAAGAAATTTCAGTGTTTGATGGGAGGCATGATCGGTTGATGGGATGGAATGACTGCGTGAACCCCATAATTTGATTGTATTTTTAATGGGGGAATGTTTACATTGATAAAATGTTGTATGACTAACAGATTTGAAGATCATATTTATGCGTTCGAATCAGAACGGGTTCGAGGAGATAAATTTAGAATCCTAGGAAAACCTAAAGTCCTAAAGTCTCAATCAAAGATTTCTGTGGATTTCAGCAAGTAAAACTTTAACCTCAACAAGACATTTGATACGGTCTCAGTTTCAATAAGCATGGGGAACTTTACGACCCAATTGGGTGCTCTGGTAGTCTAGTGGGTAGTGTGCTAGACTCTTAGCGTGAGGGTCGTGGGTTCGATTCCCACCAGAGGGTCTGGTTTGTGAAACTATTACCGAGCTCGTATATAATTAGAATATAATTTGTAATCGTATTGTACTTAATAAATAAAATATTTGTAATAAATTTACGTCCCAATTGTAGCGTTTATCTGCAATTTTCTTTGAAAAGCTTCAGATCCACGAGAACATGAAAAATAATTCTCAAGATTTTTGCATTAACAGGCTTCAATCTTGCTCCATACAATCTATCCTGGTACAGATTAAGTCTGCTTTTGTAGACAAGACGTAAATCAGATAAGGATCATACGAAATCAGAGTATTATAAATCCGCAAGTAAGCAAGAATTTTAGCAGGTAGTGTGTTAGCTTATTAGGCGTGAGGTCATGGTTCAAACCCCAGGACAGATAAATATCAAAACGAAATACGAAAAAAAGTTTTCGACGGCTTATTTTCATCAAATTTCTTGCAAAAACTTCCTCAAAAATGTAGTTCGGAATTCACCTACAATTAACACACACAACATAAGTGGAATGTGAAGCTAGGTCGTAATCCTGACTAAAGGGTTGTAATAACCAATTCTGCATGTAACTGTCTAAGTCTGAACAGAAAACATCAATATTAGGCTATAGCCCAACCAGTCGCGACTCTATATTGCCACCAATTATTTTAAAATAGTAAATATCTAAGTAAAATCGCCTTAGTCTAGCACGTAGTATGGCCACGGCCACGGTTCAAACTCCAGGTCAGACATCTCCATCAAAACGAAGCACGAAAAAATATTTCTTCTGCAACTTCCTCTCAGCAAACTGCTGTCAAAAACTAAATAAATAAAAAAATTGCCATGAAAATTTCTCAAAAAATTCTGTCGTTCGGAGTCGACTTTAAACTGTTGGTCTCCCGACGCTCATGTATAAAATTAACATACACAGCATAAATGGTGTTAGAGATTAGGTTGTAATCCAGACTAAAGGGTTGTAATAATCAATTGTATATGTATGTATGTGCGTATGTATTTAAGTCTGCATATGTTGTTGTTGTCGGACTGCATTAAACACATCCTTTCAGGCGCCTTTGCTTCTTGGGCGCCTATGCCAGTTGGTCACCCAAATCGATGACAGGACTTCCTCGATTTAGTCCAAAGCAAACAAGGTCATTCTCTTCGCCGACTTCTGCAAATCACCGCATCAAATACCCGTCTTGGCGGAGCATCCTCCTCCATTCGAACGACATGGCCGAGCCGCTGGATCTAATTACGCTGCACAACGTCCATGTCGTTGAGGAACTCATATAGTATACTGTTGGATCGCATGACGAAATCATCGCCAACTCGCATTGGACCGAAGAGCTTTAGATAGAAAACATCATTTTAATCGGACTATCATGCCACATCCTAACCATTTACGACTGTTAGCGCCTGACCCACACTGGGTGGAGTGAGATTTGCATACGATGTCTAGATAACGATACATTTTATAAAAGTGCTAGTTTAGTTAAATTAAATTTCCAGCCTTTTCTAGAGCATAGTTTACTGGGCTCCTACAAAGTACCATTGCAACGTCGACATTACCAACTCCATCAAACAATTATAATTGTTAGCTGGCATTTCTTAGCTATCCCCATAGTTCTATGAATTTGTGGATTCTATTCAAATTAGCTTTGACTAGACACGTTCTGTTAGTAAACACTGGGTGCTCAATAATTCGTCACCTTACCTTCCTAAGACGGAGACGTTGCTATGTGGTTTTCTCCTCTGCCTTTTTATAATAACTTCTCCAAAAGCCTACTTCTGTTGTGAGGTATTCACAGCTTCTATCTGAGAGTACCCAGGCACCAACCTACTCTTATAACAGCTGATGTTCCTCAGGTCAGTTTGAATGAACACTTTTTCCTGCTTAAATCTATATCCCGCCAGACCTGTCTGATATCTACAATTAGGTTCTTTATCCCACAACTCCTTCGTAAATAAGTGAAGTTTAAGTCATTCCACTTCTGTGCTTTTTGACATAGGAATGACAAAAGTCTTTGCAAATGCGTTGACTTTATTGTTACCCTTCATGTTCCCGTATCTAGGACTCCATTTAAGGGTAACTATCGAATATCTTGCTTTCTCATCCAGAAAATAACGAGGTATACCCTCTCTATGGATATAAGTGTAGCTTTACTGTCGGCAAGTATATGCGCTCGTATGTCACCATACGATATGCTTACGATATGCAGGCTAGCGTCCCGGAAGAATTGTTGCTTAATGGCCAATTTAATCGAGGTAAGTGTCATACCTGAGTGAAGCTAGGTCTTAATCCTGACTATAAGTATGTACATATGTTTTGTAAGCGACACACCTAATTCGATTAGCGATGGTTCCGGAGGGAGTGCACTTCTCTAGCTAGCTCTACTGGCTCTACAGTTGCCTGGAATGTGAATGTGCCAAGGAACTCGGACAAGTGAAATGCATAGAGAGAATATCCAGACAGCGACGATACTCTCTACCGAGTTCAGAGTTGACCGTAATCCTCGAGAAGGATCTGATACCAGATTCCATACATACATACATAATTGGCCATTACAACCCTTCAGTCAGGATTACATTCTAGCTTCTCATACCACTTATGTTGTGTGTGTTAATTTTATACATGAGTGGTGGGACCTACAGTTTAAAGTCGACTCCGAACGACAGATTTTTGAAAAACTTTTCATGGCAATTTTTATTTACTCTCAGAGCTTTTGCCAGAAATCTGCTAAGGGGAAGTCGCCGAAGAAATACTTTTTGTATTCTTGTCTTGATGTCTGGCCTGGGGCTAGTACCCTGGCTTTACGTCTAATAAACCAACATACCACCTACTAGACTACGGCGACTTCAGCAGATTGGTAGCAGATTGGCTAGGAGAAAAGATGGAGATATGAGAGAAAGGAGCACCGTTGATGAGGATCTATTGAGCGGTCTGGTAAGGGGCTAAAACTTGAGCCCGAAACACGCTTCAGTGATCCGCAAGACACCGCCACCATCCCTATTATTAAAAAAACCTGACACTATGCCGAAACTGTAGAGTAAATAAGCTTACCGGGCTTCAGATCTAACCGCACACTCAGCCTACAGCCTATTTAGTTCAACAGACGAGCTACTCTATTTGATAACGTACCCACCTTATTTTCGGCTTTAGTGGATATTCCGCCGGCAAAGTGAAAAAAGACAAATATTGACAATCGTACTTATTTGTATGGCCTTCACTGTATGTGTAAATGAATGTAATATATAAATACCTATATATTAAAGGTATGTCTATCTGTAGTATGTGTGTGTACATACTTATTGTAATTTGTTTAAGTCTTGTAATATCATGTAGTGCGCCCGATAAAGGATAGACTGTCGAACCGTGTCTCCAGGCAACCAACAAAAAAGTTCCTTTTCTATTTACCTTTACAAACAGTACAACAACACTAAGTTGGTATTTGTGAAAGGCGGTAAATTACAATGTGATTTAAATTAGTTGTAAAAAAACATTTCCTTTTTGTCATTATTTTAAGCAAAAAACCTCACCCACTTACTTTCACCCCTTTTTTGAAAAATCCTCCTCGTTTGAATTCTGGTTGAAAGGAGGCAGTGAAGTGTGAGTTTGAAAATTATTACACGTTCAATATTTGTTTTCACATTATTTTTGATAAACTTTCAAAAGTAAGATTGTCTAGGAACTTTCATAATGAGCTACGGCAGTGGCAGTGGGGAACACTTAAATATAAACACGCCTTGATTTGTTGACAAATGAAATCGTTTTGCTACTTTTGAATAAAAATATCTCACAGGAAGTGTTGTTTAGAATGGCTAAAGATTAATTGTAAGTCAATAATGCAGATTTATGGCGTAAAGCATAACAAATGGTAATTGAAAGTCATTTTAAATATTCCATGATCCCTGAGGATTAACAGTCAATACTATCAGGTAATGTTAATTCCGTCGCTTGTATAATTAATCAAAAATAGTTAACTTTAAAAGCAATTCGTCTACAGTTTGTTACTCCAGAAATAATAAGACTCCATCACCAAAATTTCCATATCACTGCAATCAATACATTGGGTCTTTCATTCTTTAAATTTATACTAGCTGTACCCTGCACGTGTTGCTGCGCCACCAACTAATATAAATTTGAAGGAAAGACATTACACAGATGTCCAATTAATTTTGAATCATTTTATTGATTTTGTTTCCCGTTGTCCTGGTGATTCAGACAAACGGGCCTGAGTAGTACGCATTCGGTCAGTTTCTAAACTCACTTCTCGTTGTTCAAGTGGTTCAAGCGAACGGGTCTCAGCGGCATATACTCGAAGATTTTCCAGTCTCAATGCTCGTCTGATTTTGAGGCTCGTAATGCTCTTTTCTTCCGTGCTTCAGGTGTAGGTCGACCAATCTCTTGTCATTCATTTTGAATAATTTTCAGTGATGCCATCCATCGGAAATTAATCGCAACGACCTCCGTCGACTCATGCGCAACAACACTGTTAATAAATGCACAGTTTACGATTTAATTCATTTTAAGTAATTTTCAGTTGCGCCACCTGTCGGAAATTTTTCATACAAACTTAGAAACCTTCGTCGGTTCATGCGCAACAATTTTGCTAAAGATCATAACATGATCAAATGCATATTTTACGATTCTATAAGGTACATACAAACAAACATACATTTTTATATATATAGATTATGGGAGGTGATACGCCCACTATAGCCAATCCGCCCATTTTGTTCATATATACGACAAAGTCGTCCATACAAAATTTGAGGACTCTAGCTGTTGCAGTTTATGAGATACCTATGGGACCTTAAATACTTATTGGGTATATGGGCGTGGCACCTTGCCTACTTGAAATTTTAAAATAAAAAGTAGCTTATAGTTCCTCCCAGACATACAGGAAGGTACTGTTAAAATTTTAAGCCGTTTAGCCGTCTATAGACTTCAAACAAACAAACAAACAAACCCACAAACAAATAAACACACATTCATTTTTTTACATAAGATTTGAACAAGGTGTGTGCGTTTGAAAGACCTACTGACGCTGTTATGTGTTTAATACAACATTGTTAAGTGGAACGCAGTTTAAATATCCAATTTTCCATGGCTTTCTCGAAAAAATCGTGTAGAATTTAAACGATGACACGTGTTATGTTAGCTGTGGTGTATTCGCCTACACTTGCGACTTAAGAAATTCCACAAGAAGAAATCTAATGGCATCAAATCGCACGATCTTGGTCGCCAGTTTACACCACCTTCACTTGAGAGTCGCCGTAGTCTAGTAGGTAGTGTGTTGGCTTAATAGACGTAAGGCCACGGTTCAAACCCCTGGTAAGGCATCATAACGAAAATATGAAAAAATATTTCTTCGTCGACTTCCTGTCAGCATATTTCTGGTTAAAACTCTGTAAGTAAATACACAAACAGGCATGAAAAGTTTCTGAAAAAAATCTGTCATTTGGAGTCGACTTTAAACTGTAGGTCCCACCATTCATGTATACAATTAACACACACAACATGAGTGGTGTGAGACGCTAGACCGTAATCCTGACTGAAGGGTTGTAATGGCCAATTATGTATGCCCTCGAATCGTTTGAGCAGAATATCTCATCATATCTGTGGTATGAGCGCTGTCTTATTCAATTCGTTGACGTAAAAATCACTCAATTCAAGGCAAAAGGCACACTAAATGCAAACCGATATAGTATGACTCCAGCCTAAAATCCGCTACAAGTAGTTACTTCTTCGAGACGTAGTAGACGCTCGTGGATCTCATTAGAATTGATATCGTTCCAAATCTGACTTACCCAATCAACCAGAAATGAAGCTCATCGCTGAAAATTATTTTTCGATGAAAATTAGAATCAGTTGCCAACTCCTCCCAGAGCCCAGTCAACGAAAGCACGTCCTTATCTTCTGTTCTTGGGTGTGTTGAATTTTGTACTAAAAAGGAAGACAAAAAAGTAACATTTACGGACTCCAATAATGATCGGGTGTCTACCTAATCTTGTGTTAATTCACTGAACAAGAGCTAGGAAGTTCAAACTCCAATATATCGCTGAAGTCAATATTAAACAGAAGGTAACTCTTCTCGTAGATATATTTGAAGCTAAATGAGAGGCAAGACATATTGAAAGACGACTGGAAGATGCCGCTGGATATCATGCAAAGATGATCTGCAGGCTTTATAATAAGCAAGACCATAGAGTCCAAACTGTCCGGAAACAGCTGAACACCGCAATATTCGAGTGAGTAAGATTCATTGAAAAATTTGTTACATTTGAGGTTTTGCAAACGAACTGAGAGGATGCATTCGAGTTGAGCGTCGGCCAACTATTTGCCAAAAAAAAGTTGGACTCAGCGTAATTGAGGGTAAAACAGGCGTTGCAGCAACTGTGAGTAAAACTTTCACATAAACTGTGACTTGCAACAGCTTTATTCCTTCTTAAAACATTGACATAACAACCGCAAAATGTGTGGCTTGACTAAAAGTATGCACACATACATAATTGGTCATTCAGGATTACGACCTAGCTTCTCACACCATTTACATATGTTGTGTGTGTTAATTTTATACACGAGTGGGGTGGGTGATAATCGCTGTAGTCTAGTAGGTAGTGTGTTGGCTTATTAGACGTAAAGCCAGAGTTCAAACCCCAGGCCAGACATCAAAACAAAAATACAAAAAGTATTTCTTCGGCGACTTCCTCTCAGCAGATTTCTGGTAAAAACTCTGATAGTAAATTTTATTTACTATCATTTCTATGAAAAGTTTCTCAAAAATCTCTCGTTCGGAGTCGACTTTAAACTGTAGGTCCCACACATGATAAAATTAACGCACACAACATAAGTGGTGTGAGGAACTAGATCGTAATCCTGACTGAAGGGTTGCAATGACCAATTATGTGGGTGGCCTACAGTCTAAAGTCGACTTCGAACGACATATTTTTGAGCAATTTCAAGCAGGCAATTTCATTTAATTTTAGAGTTTTTGCCAGAAATCTACGAAGAAATATTTTCTTTATACATCGTTTTGTTTGGAGATGTCTCGAGTGTGAGTAGGCCAAGGCGACTAGGCCACTTAAGCTTTTGAAATGAAAAACAATTTTTAGATTTAAATATTTACATAAAAAACTTATTTCGTATTGTCTATTGAAAATATCTCTTCTTTTTTATTTTCTCTTTAGAAGATAGTGTTGATAAAATAATTTCCATTCAACAACTCGACCAAAACAAATTTCACTGTTTGTCTCATTTAATCCAACCGCTTGGGTATTTCAAAATATAATCAAAGTATGTCCACAAGGGCTTATTCACTATTTCCTTTCCTTTTAACTCTATTGTATTAATAATCAAATATATAGGAAAACAAAAACAAAAACAAAAATCCAACAGTTTGTCCCCTTAGATTGATACTAGCCAGCCAGTCTTTTGTTAAACAACCCCAGTGTATTGGTTAATTTGATTTAAAATTTCTTTTTTTTTTTTTTGTATTCCACATCCCAAGCTATGTATCCTTTCCTTCTCATTTCTCCGGCAACAATGGCGTTGAGTGAGAAAAGGAAAACTATTTTTATGTGGACAACATTTTCTATTCATTCCTTCAGTAACTTTTTTTATCTTTTTTTTGTGTTCAGCTCTTTAGTTTTGCACACTATAAATCAGTGCTTAACAACAAAGTACGTGGTGTTAGAGAAATGAATGTTAAATTTATGTAAATTTCCTAAAGGACAGCAGAGCAGAGCAGAACAGACTATGAGCGCGCGAGCAAACGAGCGTCAACAACATTTCACTTCACATGTTAGAGGTGGAGGAGGACAAGTATTGTTTGTGTGAACAAAAAAAACAGAAAAAGATGCTTTGCATCAGGTTTTGTGTTAGTTGTCTTCCTTTTTCTTTTTTTGTGCATCACAAAAAGTGTTAAAATATCCATTGAAATATTTATGGAAGTAAATGCAATGCGACAAGTGTTGCACAAATACAAGCACAAGAATTCAAACGAAAAATTTAAAGAACTTGGCTGCTTATGTGCCTAAGAAATAGGTATTTGGCTGGGTATGTGTGCAACGAATTTTCGGTGACAATTTCAACAATTTCCATATCACTGTTGGTATCAAATGTTTCATTCGATCGATACAATAGTCGTAGCAATAATTTTTGAGTATGAGTCATTATATATGCATACGTACATGCAGTAGTCTAGTAAGTAGTGTGTTGGCTTATTAAACGTGAGGCCACGGTTCCAACCCCAGGTCACACATCTGAAAAATATTAAAATATGAACAAATATTTCTTCTGCGATTGTTTCTCAGCAGATTTCTGGCAGAAACTCTGAGAGTAAATAAAATTGCCATGAAAAGCTAACTAACACACACAACATAAGTGACCTAAGAAGCTACATATGTTCGTAATGCTGACTGAAAGGTTGTAATGACCAGTTCTGTATATTTTGTATGTATAAAAGTAGTGGCCTGAAGTAATACTTAATTTAAGCATTTTGAAGACCAATTAGCAGCAATGCTCTTGGTGAAAATCTGTTGTCTAATTAGCGCAGTCAACACCGCACACACACAGCTTTTAAATATATCTTATATCGTGCCTTCTTATAGCGACTTCCTAATTTTAAGATTTGATAAAGCTATCTCTGTCAAATTAGTTGTGACTTATTCAGTCTGTTTTTCCAAGTCACCATGGACAACCACAGGACAAAGACATATGTTCGCTGAATTAGCTCAGGGAGCAGTTGGCAACTGACTCTAATTTCCATTGAGCCCATTTCTGTATGAACATACAAAATTATTGAATTTCAGATGATGCCAATCCACATGATATCCAAGAGCATTCAATGCATTCCGAAAATTTCACTGATTTGGGGTGGATTTTTGAATTTTTTGCGAACAACGATAGCTAAGGCATTACTGCCATAGACGAACACACTGATTTGATGAGGTTTGACTTATTCTTCTGATATTTTTTTAAGTAGCAGATATATATGGAATTATACTCTACACTTAATGACATCAATTCGTCTGTCGAACTAATAAAAAATCTCAACTATATCTCACACACACTTTATTTTATTTAAATTTAAATGTGGGAAGCTCTTAATGAAAGATCCATCAATTGCAACTTTCCACTCTTTAGGATAATATTCAGTGAAGATGAAAAGTAGAAAATTCATAACTATACGGGACAGTACCATTAGCAATTTGTTACTGATTTTTTCTATGCCGGTAGCTTTCTTTAGAATAAGTTCTCCAATAGCGTTCTAAATGTCTTGAAACTGAACTTTAAGGGAACAGAAAGCCTAACACCAGCAAGTGGTAATTCGGTCGAGTTACAGTATAAACTTGGGGTAAAGCCTGTTTTCACTGAAAACATTACATGTAGACAACAAATAAATTGCCCTTCTCAGCATCAATTGCTACCCCAACCGCCAGTATAATTCAAAACTGCTAGTCGCATTTCACATTGAATAACTTCACTTAGGTGTAGAATCGAATTCTTCCGAATATTTTAGGAAAGTTTATTTCTTTTTCAATTTAAGGAAAATAAGATTTTACACTGTAAAGATCTGCGCTGTAAACATGTTCTTCGAACTCTTAGTTCCATATGTGCTGATTCTTTTAAGCACCATCTGCAGTCGAATGAAAGTCGCAAGCAAGTTTTTATGGAAGTTAAAAAGAGAAAAATCTCTATCCTCAAGCGTTCTCTGCCGCATATTTTTTGTGCAACGTGAGCTGAGATATTTTTAAATATTAACTTATTAAACCGAAGGTAGTGTGTTGGCTTATTAGACGTTTAGCCATGCTTCAAACCCCAGATCAGTCATCTCCAACAAAATGAAACATGATAAAATACTTCTTCGGCGGCTGCCTCTCAGCAGATTTCGCGAACCAACTCTGAGAGTAAATAAAAAATTTGTTACGAAAAGTTTCTCAAAAATCTGTTGTTCGGAGTCGACTTTAGGTCCCAACACTCATACATAAAAATAACTCAAACAACGTAAGTGGTGTGAGAAACTGTGTTTTAATCCTGACTGAAGAGTTGTGATGGGAAAAACACTTCCAATTGCGTCTTATAATGTTGAAAAGCATAACCAGATTATGAAATAATTATTGAAGGTAATCATAAGTAACACAATGAGCTATATGGGTAAACTTGCGTGAGAACGGGTAGCTACCCTCTTACCCAACCTAAAGTAAACCTCTCTCTCTCTCTCTCTCTATACAGTTGCAAACTGATATGCCGCACAGCTACAGAGAACCACTAAGAATTTTTGTTTCATTTCATCGTTTTAAAATTTAAATTCAAATCCTAATTATAATTCCTTTAATTTTAATATAATTCAACAATAACTAAATGCTAGTTATGCAGTCTTTATTTGTTTTAGTTTTTAGTTATTAACGTGTTTATTTTTTTAGTTAAAAATAAAACTTTTTTTATGAATGAAAAAAAATCGGAGCAAAAAATTTGTTACACTCTTATGAATGCGAACATTATTTCCAAGGGAAGCATTTGCACAAAAGTCAATGGGGGTATGAATTTTGCACGTTAAAGACTATACACTAAGAGAAATGTTGGGTTATTGCAAGCAATTTTTTATAATTAATTTTGAAGGATTCTAATAAGATAACATAAGTATGGAATAATGGATATGGATGACAGGCGACTACTCTTTCCATATATATAATTTTCCATGACTTATTTACAGAGATGATATGGCAGTACCTTGAGATGACTCTTTGGCTCTCGCATTTTAGTCAGGAATTTCTTCTGGTTTATTCGCATAACCAAGGACTTCACAAAACTACAGACAACAAAAAAGGTTCGAAAAAAGGATCAGCATGATCGCTGATAAACGATTTAAATCGCATTTCTTGAGATAAATTGTTCTGGAAGCCATTGCTGCAATAATTCGGTTGTTGCAAGCTCGGTGTGGTAAATGGCAACCATATCCAGTCCAGTTGAGGCCACAATAACTTCATCATAATGTCTTTATAACGAATGCTGTTCACAGCCATTGCAATTTCGGCCTCATCTTAATACAAGTATGACCCAGTCACGCCGCATGCAAAAATTTGCCCCAGCAATGAATCGTGTTTTCGCTACTCATAAGTACTCATGAAGATTCATAAATTTAAAAAAATACTTGTAGTACTCATAAATGATTCGAGTGATTTGAATCATTCATCATAATTTACAGTCTTAGTTGTTGTTGTATTTACAAAAAAAAAAAAAAAGAAGAAAGAAAAAGACAAAGACAGCAAGCAAAGCAAACACGTAACCTTCTAATGAGTATTGTAGTGTTCGTACGCGAATCATACTTATTTTGTGATTCTTGTAAATGTTGAGTAAAGAAGAGTCGAAATCAACAACATCATACGTGTTGCTAAGTACGAGTACCATGAGTACTTCAAACTTTGAATATAAGTAGTATGAATGCGTATAAGTATCAGAAATTATGGGTATGATTCGAATCTACTCATCTTTTTGAATACTCATTGCTGATCTATGCCGTGGTGTTGGTTCTTTTTTAAGGATTTTGATAATTTCTTGAGAAAATTCTGAACTCCAAAATTCGTCAATTTAATGCTTCACTAAGGCATTCAGATGCACGCTTTCTGTGATTTGAGTTTCTGAATAAGTTGTACACATAAATGTGGAAGTCGCCTTAGTCTAAAGTCTGTGCAGTATAGTCCTCTCTTCTTTTCTGTTCGCAATGATTATTCAAGTCTTCGAATCGCCGATTTTTGTAATTTCACGTGGTAGTTTTACAATTGAAGTTGCCGTAGTCTACTACGTAATGTGTTAGCTTATTTCACGAGAGCCTGTAGTTCAAACGAAATGAAATATAAGCAAACAAATTTTCGCCAATTTGTTATCAGCAGTTTTCTTTAAAAAGTCGTGGATAAAATTAACACATACAACGTGGGTGGTATGAGAAGCTAGGTTGTAATCCTGGCTAAATGAGTGTAATGATCAATTAAGTAAATAAGAAGGTGGACAGGGACTTTTATCAAAATTCTCGTTTACACCAGAAATATTATTAAGAGACCAACCGACATTGAGCCACAGAAGTCATACTGTCTATAAACGATGTACATTAGCTTCAGATTAGGTGTGTTTCGTCGACTAACAATACTCAACCTACAGTGCTTGCTGTTGAGAGTGACATTGAAGCACAGCAGTCTTCCTGTCCATAACCAATACGCATGAGCTTCAGGTTAAGTCTGCTTTCTCGACTAAAAATTCGCAACCCATTGTGAGAGTGAGTACCTTGCCAATGTCATTTTTAAAGAAATATGGATGAAGATAAAGTTTGCAGCCCAAAATACACACGAAATCGTGACATTTTCGGAATATATTTGAATCTTTGCTTTTATGTGGATAATTAGATACCTCTAGAAATGGGCTTCATGGCTAATTTTTCAATGATAATTAAGATCAGTTGCCTAATGCTCGAGAGCACATTCAGCAAGCACACGTCGTTGTCTATAGGCATACATAGTGATTTGACAAAACAAACTGAATGGGTGACAACTCATTTGATAGATTTTTGAAGTCGCCGTAGTCTAGTGGGTAGTGTGGTGGCTTATTAGACGTACGGCCTCCAGTTCAGACATTTCAAACGAAACTCGATAAGAAGAAAATATATCTTCAGCGACTGTGCCTCTCAGAAGATATCGGGCAAAAACTCTGTGAGGGCAAATAAAATTGCCTCGAAAAAGTTTCTCATAATTCTGTCGTTCGGAGACGACTTTAAAATTGTAGGTCCCGCCACTCATGTATTGAATTAACACACACAACATAAGTAGTGTGAGGAGTTAGATTGTAATCCTGTCTAAAGGATTGTAATGATCAATTACGTATGTTATGTAAGCCAACTGTTCCAGACCATATTCAGCAAACCTACGTCATTGTTTAGAGGCGTCCATGGTGATTAGGTAAAATAGACTGAATAAACGATACTTAATTTGACAGATTTAACTTCAGCAAGATGGCCATTATCAACTGTCAAAGTTCGTTGGTCCTTGTCTGTAGGCCTGATTTGAATTTGAGCACCCACTTGGATTTCAATTACTTTTAATGGCAGACTTTTTTCCAGGTGCACTTTTCACCAACACTTTTGTATAATGAACGTTTGTTTACTTTATGATCTGGGTGGCATAGTAAAAACTATTTATATGCCACATATCCACCACTCAGACATTGTGGTTTGGCGTAAAGGTGCTGTACGTACGTACTTTTGACTGTTACCATTTCGGGCTGCACAAACTAATGTCGATGTTGTTGCTGTTGAAAAATTTATGAAAGGCTCTGGTACAGAAATTATGTATTCTAAAGGATTTTATAGAAAAGTCGTTACTTTACATAACAATTTTATTAAAAGTTTACCCTTGCAACAACGAATCCTGCCACAACTACAACCGCAACAGTAAACAACGAATATAACATGTACACGTACTAATTCTATGGCTGCATGTTTAAAAGGCTGAAACTGTACTGGAGGATAATGTGAGGATAGCAAATTTGGGTCTGGGGGTTTTGTAAGCATTTTGACAAACTTTGTTTTGTTATAATTTTTTGTTTTTTTGTTGTAAGGAATGCTACTAAAACTATACCAAACAAGTATTTTCTATAATTTGTTGTTGTTTATTTATTTTTTGAAGTCAAAAGGTTTGTTGCTTGTAATTCCTAAAGGATAATACAACGTTTGGGTAGCAGTAGCAATAGCAGGAGCACCTAAATTATATGCATAATAACGGGCAAAACAACAGACAAATTAGTTTTAATAAAATTTAAATGTTTTATGTTTGTTTTTTTAGGAACAAGTTAGCATATTAAATACCAATAGTACGATACAATACAAAAGGAGTTTAAAAAATATTTTATCTACAGAGAGTGTTACATTAAAATTAATAAACGAAGATTTTTAAAAGAAATTGTTAATAAAAAGAAATAAAACTAAACATAAGTCATTCTATTCTGTCACAAAATTCGGAAATTAATGAATCGATTTACGATTGAGCAAATTTGGGATTTATTGGAAATTTATATAAAAAACAAAGACAATCGATCGGAAATTGCACGAAATTGTCGTAAAAAATTCGATCACAGAGAAGTATCAACAAACAGTACCCGGTATCATTCAATCATATAAAATCATCTTTTCGGATGAAGCTCATTTTCATTTTGGTGGGTGCGTTAATAAGCAAAATTGCCGTATTTGATGCTCAGAAAACTCACACATGGTCTTTCAGAAACCAATGCACACATTACAACTAACTGTTTGGTGCAGGTTATGGAGCGGAGGCGTCAGTTGCCCATATTTCTATGAAAATGAGGACGGCGCAAACATTACGGTCAATGGAGACACCTATCGCAGCATGATAACCGATTTTTTGTACCCGCTTTGCATTCGCGATGCCATTGACGAGATACGACCTCATACATTCAAAAAGTGCATGAAAATTGGTCCGATACAATAAGCTGCTGTAAAGCCAGCCGCGGCAGGCATATAAATGAATTAATGTTCTATTTCTTACCGGTACAATTATACTTCACAACAAACAAATAAATTTGTCAAAATTTTAAACCTGTTTTTATTTTTATACATTTTTAAATTTAAGCTTTTAAATCCCCTCCATGTATAAAATAGGACGCATTTTAAAGACAGACAGTATATTAATATCATCAACAATTCTTTAATAAAAATTCATTTAAAACTAACTGACTATCTATGCTTGTAGTCCCCCTAGTCTAGTAAGTAGTATGTTGGCTTTTTTACGAAAGTCCGTGGTTGAAACACTAGCTCAGACATGTCCAAAGAAAACGAGCAAAAAATAATATTTCTTTCGACGACTTCCTCCCGACAGTCTTTTGGCAAGAACTCTGAAAGTATATACAACTGAAATGCTTTTCAAATTTGTCGTCCGGAGTCGATGTTAAACTGTAGGTCTTGCCACTTATGAATAAAATTTAACACACACAACATGAGTGGTGTAAGAAGCGTTTATCAATTCCATATGGAATTTAAATTAACACCATTAAGAGAGCTCTGCAGAAATTGAATCAAATGATAACCTAAAGGCTCGAGGTCTGAATTACATGGCGGAGACTTAGCAGCCAAGCACTTAAAGTTTGCCTATGGATATCAAAATATTTACAGGCATGATATCGCGAGACCTGTTTTGTTATCTCTAGTATCTTACAGGATCACTTTAGTCTGGAGTTTAAACGTTAGGCTAAAGCAGTTTATAATACTACATTGGTATTAAAAACTTCTCGATATACCGTACACGGTATTTCCACTACTAAACTTTAGCTCTAGTGAATTATTTATGTTAAACCCAAAAACATTTTCTTTTTTGACGTTTGGAACTTCTTTTTTCTGTCCTTATTTTTTAATATTGAATCCTCCAACAGGAATTTTCGAACTTTGATAGTTAGTAACTACATCTGTTGAAACTGCATCTCTCAAATAAGTTGTCATTTATTCAGTCTCTTTTTCCGAAAAACCATGGATGACCAATGACAAAGACGTGTGTTCGTCGAATGGTTTCAGAATCAGTAGCAACTAACGTAAGTGTACCTGAAAAAACAAAATTTTCAAGTTTGGAACGAAACCATTTTGAAAAAGGTCTTTGTTTGTACTGGATTTTGAGATGACGATGATGTCAGCCTGCAATCAAGCGTACAACAGACGCTACTATAGTCTCAATACTCAATTGAGTAGTAGACACCTCTGTGACGACAGATGATAAAACTAATGCTACTAATGTTACTTAAGGTTCTCGGTCAAGTGCAAGTTGGCGATGATTTCCACATGCGATCTAATAATGAAATGTTGTTGTGCAGCGTATTAACATCCAGCGACTGGCTCGGCCATATGGAGGGCATTTGATGCGGGGATTTGCTTTGTATCGACCAAATCGCCAATTCCACCTAGCGAAGGCATGCAAGAAGCAGGCCGTTATTGGTCGAATTTTTTTGTAGACGACATTGCCATGAATATCATTTTCTGGAACTGGATGATGTAGACTCCAATGACACGTAATGTCTATAAGTCATGCCACATTATATATCCTCATCTCACTTGGTGGGGATGTGAATTCCGTTAGACATTTCCTTGTTGGTGTATGCAAATAATCCAAAAACCGTTCATGCCACCGCTCAAATTCAGTCTAGGCAGAGTCATGCAAAATTTGGCGGATGTGCTCCATTAAAGATGAAGTAAAATTAAACGATTTTTTCTATGTCAAAACTTTTCTTGATAGACTGTATGTACTTAATAGAGATCACAGTCTTAAGAAATTTTCATCAGGTTGATACTACAGGACCAAACAGTCCATATAAGCGATTGTCTATGAAACCACAAACCACTCGGTCAACTCTGAATTCAATACAGTACTTAAGTTTGTGTTTTATTTTGTATTCTTCTTCACAACTGACAATTTCTGGCCTACCATGCAATGAGGTTAAGGAATATTCAATTCCATATAATTCCTAAACCTGTTAAGAAAAATATTAAACTGAGTTTCCGTAATGAAAAGTGTTCAAAATAGATAAAAAGTATTGAAATTATATTGTTTAATTTAATTTTTGTCTTAATTTGCATTTAACTACAATCTAAATAAAAATTTATATAGACTTGTACCTTCATATGGCCATACGATGTCTGTTTCTAAAGCTTTATTAAATAAATATATAAACTATAAATTTACAGTTATATACCCAACATTTATGAGACCACAATAAATTTCCATAAACTTACTCGGCAAATTTAATTAACCAAATGTGTTACTGTTTCTATTACCGTCTTTTTACACCCTCTCCCCTAAATTTCTAACACATTTTGGTAAAAATTTTCAAAATAAACAACCAAAAAAAGGCAGAAAAAACTATAACCAGCTGAAATTTAACCATATACAGTAGTATACCATACAAACATACTTCCATACAGAAATATACCCTTTTTGCCTCGCCGAAAAACCCACATGAGTCCATATATTCTGTGTGTGTATGGTTTTCATTTGTGCTTTTTTTGTTGTTTTTTTTTTTTATTTGTTGTTGCCAAAAATATTTTATAAATATTTGCCTACTAATTAAATCCTAATTACTGTTGAATGTTCTGTCCACACACATCAACACAAAAACAACAACTTGCGAGAGAAATTTTTTTGTTATAAAATTATATAAAAATCATATTAATTTGTATTTTTAATTAAATAGTTTGTAATTGTTTTGTTTTTATGGAAATTAAAATATGGTTGCAGAGACACTCATACCCACGCTTATTATTGTTTAATTTGATAAACAAAAATGTTTAATTAAAATGTCACATTGAAAAAAACGAAAAAAAATATTCAAAAATTTCTGAATGAATCGGTGATGCCAAGAAGATGCCAGGCTGCTTAATTATCTAATAATTCAATATTTATGTAACAACCAGAACAATCGGAAGGGGTAAAGTATAATTTCCCCTTGTACGGTTTCAAAAGTGAATTTAAGAACAAAAAAACAAGCATAAAGCAATGATTTTGTAGAAAATTTTTTTTATTACAATGCTTGGACTTTATCATTCTACGTTCAAAATATGGGATGAGAAATTTAAAAGTTTAAATTTAAAATGCAATAAAATAATAAAACATACGTACATACATACATAACTGGTCTTTACAACCCTGCAGTCAACCCTATCATCTCGCAGCACTTATGTTTTGTGTGTTAATTATATACATGAGTGGCGGAATCTACAGTTTAAAGTCGACTCCGGACGACAGATTCTTGAGGAACTTTTCGTGACAATTTTATTTTCTCACAGAGTTTTTACCAGAAGCCTGCTGAGAGGAAGGCGCCGAATAAATATTTGTTCATATTTCGATTTGTTGGACCGTGGCCTCACGTCTAATAAGCCAACACACTATCTACTAGACTTGGTCGACTATAACGACGATTCAAACGTAACCATTACGTTTTTTATTATTTTCGTGCCTTTATACTGCGACCACGTGATCTGTTGTTCTTCCCTTAAACTTTATTTTGTATCGCTTTCCATTGTCACAGAATCTACATGTTGGAACTGAGACAAACCTCATTCTGCATAAGTATACTCTGGGTATACAATGTCAATCGATCGGTTACAAATTTCAGGTTACTCCTTGATGGTTTGATGCATGGCTGACATCTCCCCTTCCTGTAATTTCCTAACAAAAGTTTGTTTGCCTCAAACCCACTTGGTTAAAGAACAGTCGTTGCCTATGTTTATCCTACTTTTACTTCTTTATCATATCTATCCAACATCTGATCTCCCTCCACAGAAAGGTTATGGTCCCATCAACGTCATGGAAACTCCCCTTCTCGTAACCATGTCTACTAGCTTATTGCTGAGAACTTTTAAGTACTTCTACACGTTCTTCAATCCTTAAACGATATTTAATTGTGAACGGCAAACATTTCACTAAAAAATATTCAATTTAGTAACAAAGCACCAATACGGGTGAAGACCCATTTGGCTTTAAATTCTTGCGGTGATATACATATCTACACTACGACACTATATGTTGCCGTAGTTTAGTAGGTAGTGTGTTGGCTTATTAGAGGTAAGACCGCGGTTCAAACCCCAGGTCAGACATCAAAACGAAAATGTGAAAAAAATATTTCTTCGGTGACTTCCTCTCAGTAGATTTCTGGCAAAAAAAACTCTGCGAATAAATAAAATGGCCATGAAAAGTTTTTAAAAAATCTGTCGTTCGGAGTCGGCTTTAAACTGTAGATCCCGCCACTCATGTGTAAAAAAATTAACACACACAATACAAGTGGTATTGGAAACTATGTCGAAATCCTCATTGAAGGGTTGTAATGACCAATTATGTATGTATGTATGTATGTATGCATGTATGTATGTATGTATGTATGTATGTATGTATGTATGTATGTATGTAAAACAAAAACGGTTTAAAATTTTGTAAAATTTATCTTTTTGTTGTGAAGTATAATTGTTTTGTGGTTAGATGTAGAATATTATATCATTCATATGACTGCAGCGACTGGCCTCATAGTACCTCATTCGATGGCAGCAATTTTCTTGCACTTGAGTACAATGCCATCACGTATATTTGCCTTCAAATGCCAATCAATCGTCTCTGGTTTGACGGCATAACACTTTTTTAACGGCGCCCCACAGAAAATAGCTAAACGGTGTCAAATTGCTGTCCTTAGCGGCCAATTGACATCACCATTTCCGCTAATTAAACTGCCATCAAACGTTTGAAGCAGTAAGTCCATTGTGGCATGAGATGTATGGCAAGTTACATCATCCTATTGAAACCAAATACCATCAATACCATGAAGAGCGTGTACAAAATAATCGGTTATCATGGTAGGATAGGTGCCTCTATTGATCATAATGCTTCCGCCGTCTTCATTTTCAAAGAAATATGGGCCAATGATGCCTTCGCTCCACAAGCTGCACTAAACAGTCACTCGTAATGGGTGTATTAGCTTCTGTAAGACCACGTATGGGTTTCTTGAGTCCCCAATATGGGGACGAGATGAGCATCATCAAAAATATGTTTTTTTTTTTTCTACATCATCGTGTACCTTTTTGTTCGCCCAACAAATCCCAATGTTACTCAAGCGTAAATCGATTTACTGCGTTCAGTAGAGATAATATCCAGAATTTTGTAACAGAATAGAATGACATAAGTGAGTGGCGGGACCTACAGTTGGAAGTCGACTCCAAACAAATGTTTTTCTTGAGAAAGATTTTCATGGCAATTTTTATTTATTCTCAGAGGTTTTGTCATAACTCAAGGGACAGGCGCCGAAGAAATATTTCTTCATATTTTGTTTTGCTTGAATTGTCTAACCTGGGGTTTCAAACTACTAGCCTATGGCGACTACAACTACATGTCAACGATGGATGATCTATTCTTCCAAAGCTATCCCCTTAGCTGTTTCTAAACTCTATAATAGCCTCAACCTTGTAGATCTTTATACCTACCAGCCTCCAAACAAATATCTAGCCATCAACCTCTGTCTACGTACCTACAGTCGAGCGCAAAGACATAAAATATGATATACTGTTTCCTCTGCTCCTTCACATCGCCTAGAGAAATTATAAATATTTCTATTTCATCTACTGTAAAATATTCCTCCGGCAGATCTCTGGCAAAAAATCTGGGGGTAAAAACTAACTTGCCATGAAAAGATTCTCAAAACTGTAGGTCCCGCCTCTCATGTATAAAATTAACACACACAACATAAGTGGTGTGAAAAACTAGGTCGTAATCCTCACTGAAGGTTTGTAATATTCAACTATGTATGTGTTCTTCTTGTCGAAATGGACCTATACGTGTGCCCTATGGAAAACAAAAAATTAAAAAAAAAGAAATTAAGAGTTATTAGAACTAATTTTATTATATTTATCCCTACGGCAAAAAATTGAATAGAACGCTTGGCATCCCTGGCATAAATAAAACACAACAGATTCATGCAACCAAAAATTATGTGAATAGTAGACATTTTAATGTCAAAATGCTCACTAATTTAAATATTATAAACATGAAATATTTATGCAGTAAAAAAAAATTAAAAAAAAACTAAAAACAAAACAAAAAAATAATTCAATTAAGTTTGTAAAAACAAATAAAATTTTTGGAAGCAGGAAAAATATTCAGGGTTAAAATAAAATTCTATGTTAGTTTCAGTAATATAATGTGACCTTAGGGCAAAAGTTTCAAATTAAATTTATTATATTACTACAACAATTGAGAGGAGCTAAGTGATAAAGATAGTGTTATTTAAATGAGGCAAAATAATATACATTTTGATAAAATTCGATTAACTCTTTAACGACCACAGGGACAGATATTTCCTAAACCGGAAATATCGGAAATCTGAATAAATAATAACCGGATGGGCCATCTATCGTTTTAAATTTGAACCATGGAGTATTTCGAATCTGGCAATACTTATGTCATTCTATTCTGTCACAAAATTAAGTATTTTATCTCCACTGAACGTAATGAATCAATTTATGCTTGAACAACATTGGGATTTGTATGTCAAGCAGTGTGCAGCGCGTACATCTGAGGGAATCTGGCTGCTGGAAACAGCGCTCGATAGGACACACCAGTGTTCTGAACGCCGTCTTTCCTGAGGGGAGGTGCGGACTTTTGGAAACAGCCACCGACTATATTGTGCCTGAGGCTATTTTGCTGCCTAGTTTAAGGATACTTATACCAGAAAGGGCACTATGGAATAGTGGGGTATATATACCTATCTTCACAGATGGGTCGAGGTACAGGTGCTGCGGTTTTCTGTAGGGAATTGGGTCTTGAACTTCACTTCGGGTTAAAGGATGACAGCAGCGTGTTTCAGGCAGTGATCTTCGCAATCTTGAAGGCTATTGAGGCCATAGCTGGTAGACCTACTTCAGATTCGGAATCTTATATGATCTTCGTTGACAGTCAGGCTGACCTAAGGGCCATCACAGCTCGTACACGAGTGCAAGGAATCGTTAAGGACTTTTGGCCCAGACCGAATCCGTCAATGCTGGGTTACGAGTCACAGCGGAATACTCGGTAACGAGACGGCGGATGCTCTCGCTAAATTAGGTTCACTTCCTGAGGGCGATGTGATAGTTTATACTAATCCCCCAATCTGCCACCTCTACGACCTCGTCAATGGATGGGATGGGATAAGAGCATAGGCGTTGGGAAAATGGATCGGGTTGTTATGTTTATAGGTGTGCATACGCTGCTATAGTCAGCGTAAGAACAGGTTGGCTGCTGGGCTTGGATATGACAAGCTTTAGTTTAGTTATTGTGTTTATTAAGGGGCACCGCAAGATTAGATCGCTGACAGGGATCTGCAACAGACCCTTAGTAGGGTCTTCTTTGAGGGTTTGAATTCTGGGTCGAGAGCCGACATAAAGACTCTCCATAGGTTCATTATTAGTTTGAGCTGGTTGAGAAGTGCTCGGGCTTCAATAGTGTAGTCGTGCTCTCTTGTGTGTTCTGTTAGTCTGTGCCTCATTTCAAAAAAAAAAACAAAAAAACATTTTTCCGGATGAAGCTCATTTTCATTTTGGTGAGTACGTTAATAAGCAAAATTACCGTATTTTGGGCTTAGTAAAACCACACGTGGTGCGGAGGCATCATTGGCCCATATTTCTTTGAAATTGAGGACGGTGCAACCATTACGGTTAATGCAGACACCGATCTCACCGTGATAACCGATTTTTTTACCGCTCTTCATGCTATTGACGTGGTTTCAACAGTATGGTGCCATACATCTCATGCCACAATCGATTCTTTGCATCAAACGTTTGATGGCCGTTTAATTAGGCGAAATTGTGATGTCAATTGGCCGCCAATAAGCTAGGATTTGACACCTTTGGACTATTTTCTGTGGGTCCGCCGTTAAAGAAAAGTATTATGCCGACAAATCACAGACAATTGTGCATTTGAAGCTCAAAATTCGTGATGCCATTGCCAAGATACAACCTCATACACTCGAAAAATTCACGAAAGTTGGTCTGATAGAGTGAGGTACTGTGAGGCCAACTCCTCAGCCGTATGAATGAAATAATATTCCATTTCTAACCGGAACAATTGTACTGCACAACAAAAACCTAAGTTTGGGAACATTTCAAACCTTGTTTGTTAGATTGGATTTCTAAATTTAAACTTTTAAATGACCCATCCTATAGAAGAGCGAAATTGATGAATAAACAATTTGTTAACTTAACTTTTTTGCAAGCACCTCGTATTATTTTTTAACATCATTTATCAGCCACCGTTGCCGCAACTTATATTGTAACACTGCCAAGGACAATCATTTGAATTTCTTCTTCTCTTCTTCACTTTTTTTTCCATTTTTCTAAAACTTATGAATGTTTTTATTTTCTTAAAACAACTTTATTGGGATAATGCTAAATGTTATTACTTTTTAAACTTTTCTTGCTTCTTCTTGTGTTGGCTTTTGAAGGATAAAATGTGTTGTTGTTGTTGTTTTTTTTTTCTTCCTTTTCTACTCTTTTTTAACAAAAATTTGTTTATGAAACAGGAAATATTCACCAACTGCTGCTGTATTTTTTTGGCCTCCTACAAAGAAAAGAAATTTTAAGAAAATGTATACAAAACTTTTCCTCTACGCCCGCACCCCCCTTTGCCGTTTATATTGCTAAAAAATTAATTTTTAAGTATTTAGAAGGCTGTTGGTCGAAAAGTTTTTATGTCAATACCAAATGTTTGCATTTATAAACACAGAAAATATTTCTTTTCTTTTTTCTTCTTTTCTTTTTTCATATTTTTTGTTTATAAATTTTAGAGTTTGGCAATGGAATTTTTGCTTTTATGGTCATACAATTGAACCAAATATTGAAATTTATTTACGAATATTTCTGTTTTATTTCTATTCTTTTCATCTTTTACCTCTAGTTCTTCCTTTCATTTTTTTTTGTATTTTCTTCTCTTACCTTCGGATTTAAACATTAAATCACTGTCACCAGATCTGTTATAATAATGACATATAGTGGTTGGTCGTTGACTAATGCCCAACAAAGTCATTCATTTCACTCTGAATTCTAGATTTTAGTTTTCTTTCTGTTTTTTTTTTCTTTGTTGGTTAGTCTGTTTCATACAGAGCCGGTCTCAAATAGGAGATAACAATCAGAGGAGCTCAAACTTAATAAATAAGAAATTGAAATCGATTTATTTCAATTTTTCTCAGAGATATTATACAAGTCGTCAAAGTAAATATTTTATTCAATAAAGATAAGGTAGAATTTTTCATCTCTACATCTTATACATAAAAATGAATGTGTGTTTATTTGTTTGTGTGTTTGTTTGTTTGTTTGAAGTCTATAGACGACTAAACGGCTGGATCGATTTTCTTGAAATTTTAACAGTATCTTCCTATATGTCTGGAAAGAGTTATAGGCTACTTTTTATTTTAAAATTTCAAGTAGGCGAGGTACCACGCCAACATACCCAATAAGTATTTAATGACGCATAGGTATCTCATAAACTGCAACAGCTAGAATCCTCAAATTTTGTATGGACGACTTTGACGTATATATGAACAAAGTAGGCAGATTGGCTATAGTGGGCGTGTCACCTCCCATCGTCAATATATATAAAAATGAATTTTTTGTTTGTATGTACCTTATAGAATCGTAAACTATGCATTTGATCATGCTATGATCTTAAGCAAAGGTGTTGCACATGAGCCGACGAAGGTTTCTAAGTTAGTTTGACCAATTTCCGACAGGTGGCGCCACTGAAAACTAACCAAAATGAATTAAATCGTAAACTGTGCATTCTTTAACAAAGTTGTTGCGCATGAGTCGACGGAGGTTGGTGCGATTAATTTCCGATGAATGGCGTCACTGAAAATTATTCAATATGAATGAAAAGCAATTGGTCGACCTATACCTCAAGCACGGAAGAAAAGAGCATTACGAACCTCAGAATCAGACGAGCATTGAGACTGGAAAATCTTCGAGTATATGCCGCTGAGACCCATTCGCTTGAATCACTTGAACAACGAGAAGTGAGATTAGAAACTGATCGAATGCGTACTACTCAGGCCCGTTCATGTGAATCATCAGGACAACGGGAAACAAAATCAATAAAATGCTTCAAAATTAATTGGACATTTGTGTAATGTCTTTCCTTCAAATTTATTTTAGTTGGTGAGGCAGCAACACGCGCAGCGTACAGCTAATACATATATAATTGGTTCTTACAACCCTTTATGCACGTATGCTGTATGTAATACTACTGGTTCTGTCTGTGTGACAGTTAAGAAGAAAGCAATCAGCCTCTAGATTCAAAAACCCCTAACGAATTTCATGCTAGACTTGTCTCACAACAACTTTGTTTTTTAATGGCGGAACCTACAATTTAAAGTCGGCTCCAAACGACAGATTTTTTAGAAACTTTTCATGCAATTATATTTACTGTTGAGTTGAAGTCGCCGTCGAAATATTTTTTCATATTTTCGTTTTGATGTTTAACCTGAGGTTTGAACCAAAGCCTCACGTTTAATAAGCCAAAACAGTATCTACTAGACTACGACGACTTTAATCTCTAACAGTTTACTATAAGTTACTTTAACCTCTTGACCTATAAATCAAACACACATGCTGTGTCCTTGGTTATAGGTTTGAACGAAAACCACAAATTAGCATCACGTCACAGGTTACCGTGATATTTACAACCAAACGGTTTCACTTTGGAAGTGGTCAGCCAGCCCTCTGGACTTCAATTGCTCATCGATTTCTATATGCGTCGTATTACCTTTACATACTTATGTTCTTCTAGGACAGTTATATTTCTGATCTATGCTCCTAAAAACTTAGTAAAGCTTTTAACAATAATTTTTCTTGAAAGTCAATAAACCGAATGACGTCAGATGTGTTCACAAAAAGTATTGAAAAACCCCTTAATAGACTGTAAAGCAAAATAGAATAGATCGAGGGAAATACAATTAGCATCTGGACTTGCAAAGTATACGCCGTTGTCTAGTAGGTAGTGTGTTGGCTTTTTAAACGTAAGGCCATGGTTCAAAACCCAGGTCAGACATTTCCAACAAAACCAAATATGAAACGATACTTCTTCGGCGACTTCCTCTCAGTAGATTTCCAGCAAAAACTCTGAGAGTGACATAAATATGCCATGAAAAGTTTCTCAAAAATCTGTCGTTTGGAGTCGACTTTAAACTGTACGTCCCGCCACTTACGGATAAAATTAACAAACACAACACATGTCATGTGAGAAGCTTGTAAGTAGGCCGTAATCCAGACTGTATGTGAAACAGCAGTTAAATCCATATCAAGCAAGTCCATATAGCAAAATGTTTATTTCCCCTTATGTTCCTTCATATATTCCTAATCGACTTGTATACTCTGGCGACAGCAGGCTGAAGCGTAATGAGGTTATTGTGCTCTGTAGTGAGGCATTCGGACGTACTTGAATTCCAAATAAATTTTCAGGCGAATTATTTCCTACAGCCGATTATTGCACGTCTGAACTTAATCTAGACAACGTAAGTTAAAATCCATTAACGCTCAAAATGAAGTTGGTGTAACCTTATCAATAGAGTCTATATTGATAGCTTAAAGATAACTTAGAACATTGTATACAACGATTTGTCAGTCGAAGTTCACACGAGTCATTAACTCAGTATTCGCAATTTCATTTGTAATTGCATAGACCAACGATTAATAAGAGAGAGCAAGAACGAATTAGATTCCCCTAAGCATGTGACATATGAGTTCATCTATTTAGGAAATGACATCTGCAAAAATTTACTATTTGTTGTGTATTATGGTTTAGAGTTGTTACCATTACCATTAATTTAGTGTTCTAAAACCGCATCATAACCGTCTCTTTTGAGGATTAAAAACTGGATTTTGACATGACGATGCCAAAACCTAAGCAATCCTACCACTTTTGCCTTTAATTCCCGACTCACGACTTAAATTTACGACTTCAATTGACTGTCAAGGCAAAATACGCAGAAAATCGATCGACTCACTAGCCTCACGATCTATTCCACTCCTCTTCAACTTTATAGGTTATCCCTATAATCTCTCCTCAAAGCCTAGTAAAATCTTAAATTTCAGAATGCTTTTCGGTGTCAACAATGGCAATTCCCTGTCTTGCACTTAATATGTACCCTGGTTTTTCACACTGACATCCATTAATGATCCACAGCTTCCAAGAATGTGTTCCGAAGATTTATTCTCATGCCATAGCATCTATTTGGGGTCCCCATCCCCATTGTAACCTAATCATTACGTTTTGTCATTATTTTCGTGCTTCAGTGCAGTACTTTACTGTATATCCCCATAATTTCTTCTCCCATATTCACAGAATCTACATGTTGGTCCTGAGACAATCCTCATTCTGAATAAGTGTACTCTGGGTTTACAGTGCCTTATCAGAAGAACGTTTACTTACCTCAGATTATTCCTGGATAGTCTGGATAGCCTCTTATTGTAGTTTTCCAACAAATGTTGGGATTGCCTCACGCCCACTTGATTTGAGGGTAGTCTTTGCCTCTCTTTGTCTTACTTTTTTAAACATCCCTTCCATTCCTACTCCACAAAATGGTTCTGGGCTCGACCTCATCTCAATGTCGAGAATTCCCACATGAAATGGAATTCAGCAGAGGGTAGCCTTATTTTCCATATCTAGCAGATGCAAATTTTTCAGACAGTCCCATTACATCTTCGATTTAACCTCATAACAGGCAAGTGTACTAATGACGTAGTGAGGAAGAGATAATATTGCCCTTTCCCGTCTTTTGTTGCTCCTACCCAAGTTGAACTAAGCACATCTTTGCTGGCATAGACTTCTATTTTGAAATTAACCCCGAGCTTTCACATGGCTCAAAATATTTCATTCTGTAAACACATTTTCTCCGCAGAGGAGGAGTAAATGTACCTAACCGCACCGTAAAGCCTAGCTGCCAGATTTGACGATTTATCATCATTTTGACTATTTTGAGCACCAAAAATATTATATTGACGATTTGACGATTTATGCCCTTATTTTGACTATTTTTGGAAATTAAAAATTTGCATCATATTCTTTATTTTAGTACATTAAAAGCCACTTTAAGCCTATTTGCTTTGCAATTGTTACTATTGCAAATTTTCCATCAACACATTCAGCAGGTATTTGAATCCTTCTTTGTTCACCCTGTAATATTCCTGGAATCTAGAATATAGCCTAGAATTGCATACAATCGAAAAAAACATGTATGTAGCTTAATTCCAAACTTATGGGGTATACTTTCTTTTTAATTTTATTTGCACTATATTACTCATACGCATCATACATATTACATTGACTGGAAGAGTTACCCTGAAAAGTATGCAATAAAAAATATTCGATTTTGTCATGTATGAAACTAATGGAATTAAATATACCTCATACGTCACATATGTTCTCTGCATTATGAATTTTACATTGTATTAGATATGAGCATAATGTGAGTAAATATAACGGGGTTGGCGATCTAAAAGTTTAAATTTAAAAATGTAATAAAACAAAAATAGTTTGAAATTTTGATAAATTTATTGTTTTGCTGTGAACTACAACTACTCCGGTTGGAAATGGATTTTTATTTCATTTATATGGCTGCCGCGGTTGGCCTCACAATAATAGCTCCCAGATTTATGCCCTTATTTTGACGCTTTTATGAATTAAAAATTTACATCATATTCTTTATTTTACTACATTAAAAGCCACTTTAAGCTTTGTATTAACTTTGCAATTGTTACTATTGGAAATTTATGTTAGTTAGTAAGAAAAAGGAGTAAAGTATTGTATTTTTAAGTTACTTTCGGATACCTGTGATGATTTTTCTGTATTTTATTCCTTTTTGACCCCTTAAAAGCTGAAAAATTACAACTCCTGAATAACCTAATAAAATAATAATAAATTATGGACACTAGGCTTGTATATTTTTATACCATAAGTAACAGGACAGACCCCTGCAGGAATTGAATTCCACATACGAATAATCCGACTTTTTCTGTAATGCAGTGCGCGATCCACTGGCCAATCAACCACATACGGATTTTCTGGCCAAAAAAGACGAGCGTTATGTAGGAATATATGATTTTCGGGAAAAGTCCCCATATGCAACGATGTTCCAATGATTCAATGGAGTTGGAAACACTACCGTCATTAACGAAATACTATGGTCTCTCCGGTACACAGTCGAGAAACCGCAAAATAGACGTTGAGGCACCAACCCATACATGAGAGTTGTATTCCATTCTCTGTCAGTTATAAACGGTATTAATAGTAAGATCAGATGATAAGAACTTAAAAAGGAACTGAAAAATGTGTCAGCATTACACTATTAATATTATTGCTGTGCTTATGTGTCAATAAACAACGTAAATGGATTGTTTAAACCTTAAACAATTTTTTCCTGAAAATGATCCCAATTTTTCCATTTTTGAAAAAAAATATTAAATTAAGATAAGGGACGCTAGCTTTTAAATTCTTTGTTAAATATTTTATTTTTTAACTCAGATATGTAGATACATTGACTTCATATGTTTTACTACAATAAAAATAATTTTGGTTTTTAACAACTTTTAATTTATTTATTTATTTTTTCTGACGATTTTTTGACGATTTTTTCTCAAATATTTGACGATTTGGTGCCTCATTTATCTGGCAGCTATGCCGTAGAGGAAGACGTCATTATCTTTATATAGATTTCAGTGCAACTGGCTATGCTATTCTAATTTTTTTCGCTGTTCAAAAGTACATCACAGAAGTTATCGACGGTACAGACGCCGGCTTTAGCTTCAAGATTCATTCTTTCTAAACTCCATCTCTCACAATGAAAGAAAGTGGGTTCCGTGTCATCAATAGACGCATCATTATAAATGCAATTTGGTTATGCCATCTTCCCCATTTTATACAGATATTTACAAAAATAGCCGTGTCCGGATAACAGTTGTGTTAAATAGTAATTAACATCATCAAATTCCCTCTCAATCCAGCGGGTAATATCTGGGAGAAGTTTTGCCGTCCATCTACCACTTGTTTCAGTGCTCCATTTCTCTTGCCAGTATTGTATGGTTCGCTTTCTGACGTAGTCGACATTTACTGTCTCTCCGTGCATGTTTTTATTCTCCCACGCCCTCATCCGCTCGCGTGCCTGTAGATCTATAGGTATTACACCACTGATTACTAGTACTGCTGACTTAAACACACAGTCCTATATGCCGATGCCACCTTAAGTGTACCGGTTCGTTGTACCGATAAAAAAAAATTCATTCTACAGTCGGCCTTTAATGCCTCTGCCCAGACCTCACTGCAGTAAAGCAGAAGCGAGTCCGTAATTGCCATCATCAATCTGCGTCTGCTCTGTGCAGGATCACCAATATTGGACATAAGCCTACTAAGTAAGGAGATAACCTTAGCGTGTTGGATCTGAGCCCAGAACGTCAGATAAATGCAACATTAAAGAGTGCTTATATGGTGCCACAGAAAATATTTTTAAGACTACGCTACTGATTTATTTACTTTTTTCTTGCACTCCAGCTAGAAAATAAATAAAAATGTTCAACTTAAAATCATGGTAGTGATGAAATGTTCAAAAAAAAAGAAAAAAAATTTATAAATCCCACTTTAACTGAAAAAAGAGTGCAGAATTAAAAAAAAAAGAAAAAAGGAGGATAACAGCAGGAAAAAAAGGAAAACAGAATGTCAAGTGCAGGTTGCAGAAGATAACATTGATTAATCTTCTGTCCACTCTCTGAAATCTCATCACATCTAAACTCTAGTTAACATTATTGCATACGACACTTGACAAACCTGCTTCTAAACTCAAGCCAACAGCAATAGCAAATAAAAAACAAACAAAAAACGAGAATGAAAACGAAGTGTAGGTACAAATAAAGCCCTTAAAGCAAAGCAATTGTTGCAGCAACAATACACCATTACTCGTGCAATGCTTTTGTAGTCGTCAGAAACATCATCAACATCGTCGTCAGTATCATCATCGTCACTATGGACCACAAGAATGTTTAACAACATTCGACGAAAAATCTCAAACAGAGCCATAAAACTCAAAGGAAAGAAAAGAGAAGAGAAAAAAATGATTCATTGGATTTTGAATATTTGCAGGATTTATCAAATACAACAACTGCGGTAACTACGTTCGCAACAACGATCACAACAACGAGCACAACGACAACAATAAAAGCTTAAATACAAACAAATCTTTTGAGGTGTAAGTAATGGCATCCATTGTTTGTAAACGAAGTATGATACGATGCACTACTACTACTACTACTGCTAACACTACTACTGGCTGTCCCCCGCAAAAACCAGCAAAATATTTAATTTACCGAAAACACGTTAAGCATCAGGAAACTCTGCCATTCTGCCTGGCCTGCCGTTCTCTAAAACACTTGCTAGGGTTCTAACATTTTTAGTTTAATTTTGCAAAATAAGAGGGTTTTCTGTATTCGAGAGAATCCTACCACTTTTTGGCTTCCACATCCCCCATCACCTACACGTAAGCAACACAGAAATTCTATTTAGCAAAATAGGGAAACTTGATTAAAGACATCCGTTTATTGTGTGGCAGTGGATGGGTAATTGGTGGCGATCCTATATTACTTGTATAACACCGCGTTTGTCATTTGTTTGTCAAGCCAGCAAGCCATCCCCGCCCCATTTGATTGGCCCTGTTTTCATAATGAAAGTTATAAATTATGTTGGGGGGTCACAGTGACATTTACACACATTTTTTTTAGTTCCTTTGCAAAATTTAGTGGTCTCCGGAGGGTAGTTTAAGTTGTTGATTTTACTTCTTTATCTTTAAAAAATAAAGGCAGAGAATTTTTAATGTCAAGAATTTTTAAGCTTAAGAAATACTCGGTTTGAGTAAAAAAAAACTCAATAAAAAAATCCGTTTCTGCCTCTTTTTTTGTGTAACCGATTTATATTGCCTTCAGTTTTATTTTGATTGAAAATTTATTTTATGACACATAAAACAGCAAAAGTCCTCCTAAAAGAAAATGGAAAGTAATTTGGCAAGGGCTTCCCATACCAAAAAAAAAAAATAAAAAAATCTTTCTATTGATGATAATGAACATAAAATTGATTTGAAGCGGTTGTAAAAACTTAAGAAGCTCGGGAGGTTTTATTTTAAAATCGAATTAATAATGAAAACTTCAGTAATAAAGCGAAGAAGAAAATAAAAGTCCCTCAGAGCCAAGAGTTTAAAGTCCAAATTTTAGCGCGATAACTCATTCCAACTCAGCGGCATATTTACGGTTATAATACTGTTGATTACGTTGATGTTCTTTTCCATTCAGTAAACCCCTACAATAGTAATGGGTTAAATTTTCTTGGCAGCACATATGATTCCAACATTTCATTCTCAGCAAAAGATTTCCAACTTCCCTTTGTTTTTACGCTTAACACTGCAAGTCACTCTGGTAATTAAGGCGATCAGCACTTATTACGTCATTCTTGATGGATTCTAAAGACGATTTAGAGCACATACCAGCCTAAAACTTTACTTTAGCGCTTCCATACCCTCTTTTTGAGTATATGGTTACACCCTCAGTCTTTTGTTCTGAACGAAAAAGAGATTCCTTGGGTACAGTTTTGCTACTAGGGATATATGCATCAGTTTCAGGTCGTTTGCCATACCGGTTACTACAATACATACATACATAATTGGTCATTGTAACCCTTCAGTCAGGATTACGACCTAGTTTCTCACACCACTTATGTTGTTTGTGTTAATTTTATACATGAGTGGCGGGACCAACTGTTTAAAGACGACTCCGAATGACAGATTTTTGAGAAATTTTTCATGGCAATTTTATTTACTCTCAGAGTTTTTGTAAGAAATCTGCTAAGAGGAAGTCGCCCGAAAAGAAAAAAATCTTTTTGTATTCTGGCTTTACGGCTAATAAGCCAACACACTACCTACTAGACTACGGCGACATCACCAGATACTACAATATCATCGACAAATCGCGCAATATTTTCAAATCAACCAATGGTCATACATCACGTCATTGTAGTCTAGTAGTTAATGTGTAAGGCTTTGGTTCAAATCCCAGGTCAGATGTCTTCAACGAAACGAAACATGAAGAAAAAAATTTTTTCGTCGACTTCGTCTCAGTAGATTTCTGACAAAAAATTTGAGAGTAAATAAAAAATTGCCATGAAAAATTTCACAAAAAAAAAACTGTCGTTCGGAGATGACTTTAATTTGTAGATCAATGCTACTCATGTATAAAATTAACACACACAACGTGAAAAGCTAGGTCGCAATCTGGCTGAAGTGCTGTAATGACCGAATATGTGTGTATGCATCGCACTGCAGTATCGGGTTCTTCATTAAGTACTTCCTATCCTTAAATTTAAATTGAAACAAAGTGTGTGTAAGATATCAGCGAAATTTTTTTATTCATTTCAAGCACTGTTGATTTCATTAAATGTGGAACATAACATCGTTTAAATGTCCTTCAAGGTTTCATTGAGTGATGCGCATTCTATTCGTCCAATTTTCCATGATTTTAGCGCATAAATCAGGGAAAATTGGACCAACGAAATGGGTTATATTGATTTGAGCACCGCTGTGACTTGTGGCTTATTTACCCACACCGGCGACTTAATGCCATGGTCACTTCACATTACTTCAACTTGAGATGACCAACCGAAGTTCTGTTCAAACTACATGTATTTGGTGTTAAGATCATTCAGTTTTAATCGAAATAAGTATGTAATCAAAGGAATATGGATCGACGACGCCGCCAGCCAAAAATACACAACAAATTGTGAGTTTTTCGAACGGAATATGGATTGGTATCGTCTCAAATTCCACAATTTCGTATGTTGACATTCCCATTCATCCAGAAATGAAGATAATTTTTCAATTTACTGTTTAACATCGTCAAACAGAGAAGCTTTTTTAAGGGATTAGTTGCTCTTATAACCCTCGCCAAGATGACACTATCATGTGTCATAAAATCAAAAAAGTTGTTCTTTAATTTTTTTCTTTTTTTCAGATGTCAGAACTGACTAGTTCGCGTGCCTACACGCTACCCATTTGAATGTCAGAGTCGGTTAATTTGAATAATACAGTTTCTAAATGGCTTTTGCAAAGACCTGTTATCAACGTTAGAATAGATAGTCTGATGATTGACACAGATCTTTTTTTTTGTATTTGCCCTTTCTTATCTTCCATTTCGTTGAATACATTTTGCCAAACAATAGCTCCCAGTGTACAGAAGGAGGCTCATCAACAATGTGGAAGCTCCCCACCCCGCAAGCATGTCTGTTTGATCATTCTTAGGCATACTCGCATGATCTAGAATCCAGCAGAGGGTAACTTCATTTTCCCTGCATAAGTGATTCAAATTCTCCACACAGCCCCATATTATTTTCAATTTTACGCATAAGAACCAAGTGCTTAAAAATCGGGCTTACTGTCAGATAGTATTGAACTGAGCACATCTATACTTCCACTTCTAGAATAGCCATTCCAAGGAATCTGAATACTTCATTCAGTGACCAAAAACTCCGGCTCCTATTTCAATATTCGTTCGTGTCTAATCTGTATACCATGAAATAATTCCTCTTTTAAAAGAGTATGCAGATTCCAAATTATTCCTTTCATTTAATTTTTATGTCGCGTTGTACACCATTTCCCAAAAATAAAGCATTTACTACATCTGTCCAGGGGACAGTTAAGGAGGGACATATATAACATTCATAACGTGTTCATTACAACCCTTCAGTCAGGATTACGACCTAGATCTCACACCACTTATATTGTGTGTTGAGTAGAGCGACATACAGTTTAAAGACGACTCCGAAAGAAAAGATTTTTGGAAACTTTTCGTGGCAATTTTATTTGTTCCCAGAATTTTTGCCAGAAGTCTGCTGAGAGGAATTCGCCGAACAAATATTTGTTCACATTTCGTTTCATTGGATATGTCCGACCTGGGCTTTGAAACTTTGGTTCACAAATAATAAGTCAACACACTACCTCCTAAACTACGGCAATTTCCGAGAGAGAGAGAGCTGCCAGCAAAACGATTCCGAAATTCGATACAAAATTTCATGTTAGGCTTGTCCTCCATCAACCCCATAACCATACACGCCACAGCTTTGGTCTTCGCTACCATCTTTCGCGGACTCAACAGAACTTTCAGAGTTACAACCAACTGCTAGCCACTGTATCTTGAACAACTCCCTTTGGAGCTATTTGTTCTATCTGACCAGGCAGCGGTCCCATAGGTCACTATTGGTGTGACTATCACGGTATACATTCAGTACTGGTGCCCCGATGGCCTAGCTGGTAGTATGCTAAACTTCAAGTGCCGTGGTCATGGGTTCGATTCCCACCAGAAACTCTAAGTGTTTGTGTTTGTCTGACTGTTTGTCTGACATTATATGGGATTACTCACAATAGAAATAAGAAAGTGAAGTTAATCTAAAAAAAAAAGGTTCCACACTATGCCCTCTTCCCTTTCCCTTTTATAGCATTACAACATAATGCACTGCCTGAGCAGTCATATGTAGACCTCAAAAAAAAAGATGTTTCCTTCCTCCTTCATAGGTTACAAGAATATATTCCGGTGATTCATTCTCGCCATGAAATAATTCCTAGGCTGCATCTCCTAGATTTCTTTGCATTCCTGCATATACATAATTCTGGTATGTCTTGCCTTTAGTCAGTTGCTCTCTATATGAGCCCTCCATTTCAAATTAATATCTTGTGTTATTCCTAGATATTCGACCTACGTTTTCTGAGATATTATCTCACCCAGGAGTAGTATATTTTTGGATTAAAAAGTATTTTTTCTTCTTGTATATATCGCTTGATTTGCATGGGTTTATTCACATGCTTACTGTCATGCAACAGTGAAATTTAAATTTCCTCCACTTGGTTTTCAAATAAAAGGCAATGGGGAGAAGGTTGAAGAACAAACATTTTAAATCCGCTTAATATAAATTAAAATTAACTGAAGTTATTAAATAATAACAAAAAAAACAACAAACAAATATAATGTATGCATGACGAAATATGTCTGGCCTGTGATTTATTTGTTTGTGATACTTTTAAATGCATGAAAACAGTTATTAAATCAATAATTTCGTTGTCATTTAAATTCATAAATTTTTTTTTGCTAATTGAAATTCATTATTCAATAAAATAAACTTCCTCGCTTTGGAATTTTACTTTCAATAAATAACTCATAAGTAATTTAATATTTAATTAATAAGAAATATTTATACAATGTCTAGTTCAAACAAACAAACAAAAATATGGCAATAAATTTAATTTTCTTTGATACAATAAAGCAAAATAACAACTGCCTCCTAAATAACGTGTGCGGGAAAAATATTTGAAAAGCTTCACTCACCTCACTAACGCCCATTATCACCCATTTTACAGCCGCATTGTTCATGTCATTTTGTTTTAAATTTTTTAAGTGGAAAACATGTACACAATGGATGTAAAATTTCTAAAAACATTCTCCCACACTTGTTACGTACACATTTTCGAATGCTCACACACATGTTCTATTCACTTTCGGTTCGTGTAAAATTTTTTGGAAATTTTTTTTTTCTGAAAAACATTTTTTTCCTTACATCACACATCCATGCGTGCTGTTGTAATGTTTTACTCTCTTATTAATGAGCAGAAATTAAAAGTTTTTTGATGGTGTTTGCGAATGTTTTGAAAATGTTCACTGTATGCAGCTGTTTAAATATGTTGTCATCAAACTGTCATACAACATCCAAAGCACATGACGAATTTTACTGGTATGAAAGCGAAAAGGTGTCTCAAAAATATTTGTGCCAGGAATCTAATCCTTTCGAATCAATATTCATTTAGTCATAAACATTTTTATGCTTACTTGAATACTTGTTTTGATTGTCTGTTTTTTAAGTGCATGGGTACTTCGATATCTATTGATTGACCGTGTTTACATCTCTATTCAGTTAGGTTTGTCAAGTCATCATGAATTAATTTTCTTCAGAATTTTTCTTAATTTAGTTATGAAATGTACATCGTAAGAAAATGTTCTTGCTGTAGCACGTAATCGACTACGTGGAAAATTTTACGTAAGGATCTTGGCCTTTGTGCCTATAAGATACAGCTTGATCATGAATAGTCAATATTCAAGCCACCATTGATACCGTAAGGACATACTTATTAGGAAAAGTGGCCAAAAAACAGCTGAAATATCAGCAATACAACATTTGGGCGTCCCTACACCATCTCATTTAGAAAATTTTGTGAGCAGAATTATACAGCCACACACTGTGTAATTATCTTTTAGTTTAAAGCATAATATTTTATCCATTCCTCCGATGCAGCAGAGATCTGAGCCCAGCTCTTGAAGAAAGAATTATTATCGATCACAAGATAGAAAACAGCAATGATCTACTGTAAGGAGGCATTGGCTAGAGAATAGATGTCTACAATACATTATTTCTATAATGCTTTAAAATGTTAGTCCTACTCTTTTCGTTTAATAGCAACTCTGACATTTGGCAGCTGTCGCTAAGCTTTTTTTCCAATTATTAAACATGGATTGCTTTACAAAAAACAACATATTATAATTGCGAAAACTTATTAAAAATATCGGAAAGTTGTTCTAAGAGCACTCGCAAGTTTAAATTTGGAAAGGTTTTGGAGCCCTTTGAAATAAAAGGTCTCGCTTTGGCCAGCTTTTAGGCCCGTTATGCTACCACAATCAATATTAAACATAGAAATCAAACATTTCCTAGGTAAAACTAACACGAGTCCAAAATAAATCTTGCTGCTGCGGCAATCTATACATTAGAGAGCTTGGTCGCTGAGCAGGCCGGTGACAGATCCTCTACTGTCTACTCCTTATTCTCACCTGTAGAAGTCATTCATGGAATGCCCAGTTATTTGGTACACATACCAAAAAGGCAACAATTAGTGAGAATCGCTATTGTGTGATGAATGGCCTTGCGATTTAGGTATAGAAGTGAGTCGGTTCTCTTCTTTTCCTTCTTCCTCTTCCTCTTCTTGGCTTTCAAAATAGCCATGACCCTAAAAGAAGGTTTAATATCAGAACCCTTTAATTTCCAATCATTTAAAGAGTGATCGGTAACTCTTCATTCGTACAAAACTCAGCTTACTAAGAGCAAAAAATAGCTGACCTTGAAAATCGTTGACAATTCTTTGACTGGATAAAGAAACAAAGCGAAGTCAAAGCCCGGAAGTCGTGTACTCACATGAAGCGTGTTTCCATTTGAAGTACTGCTTGATGGGGATTTTAATCTGGCGTCATTATTTAGACTTAAATTTTTAAAAATGAGGCAGAAATTGAAATGGCCGTGAAAGGCTTTCATAGAGAAACATGATGACGATAGTAATTACGGCCTGTGCAGAACAATAACTATGTAGAGAGAAGTCGCCATATTCTGGTAGGTTAGGTTAGGTTAGGTTAGAGACGTGACGTGTACTTGTCAATTAAGACAAGTATAGTACCCGGAGGTCGAATTGGCCCATTGTACAACGTCCTAGTTTCTCACACCACTTATGTTGTGTGTGTTAATTTTTTATACATGAGTGGTGGGACCTACAGTTTAAAGTCGACTCCGAACGACAGATTTTTATTTATTGAGAAACTTTTCATGGCAATTTTTATTTACTCTCAAGAGTTTTTGCCAGAAATCTACTGAGAGGAAGTCGCCGAAAAAATACTTTTTGTATTTTTGTCTTTGATGCCTGGCCTGGGGCTCGAACCCAGGCTTTTGCGTCTAATAAGCCAACACACTACCTACTAGACTACGGCGACTTCTTATTCTGGTAGGTAGTATGTTGGCTTATTAAACGCCAGTCCATGGTTTAAACCCCACATCAAACATATAGAGCAAAATGAAATATGAAAACTTATTTCTTCTGGTAAAAATTCTGAGAGTAAGACGAAAATTTACGCAAATAACTACAGATTTTACGGAGTAAATTACGTTTTTACTTTAAAAAACGTTTAAAAATATGAGCTCGTAGGTTGCAAATGAAATAAAAATAAATTTATGTTTATTTTTAATTAAAATTCTTTACTATTCTATATATTTTGTGTGCCACTGTTTACAACTTTATGTAAACAACAACAATTGCTCTGTTTGTTATTCCTCTGCTTATACTCTTTGCATAAACAATTACAATCACTAAACAATTGTTCGTCAGATCTTTGCAACGGAGATCTTCAAACCATGATTACTCTCTTCAAACACACCGCGTCTTCACACAAGACTTTCGGTAGAATCAACACACACGACGTGGGTGATGTGCAAAGCTAAGTTTATATCCCGACTAAAGGGTTATAATGACAAATGAAGGTAAACAGCTAGAGAGCTTTATATTGCTCCTCAAAAATATTAACCAGATTTCCAACATTAATTGGATTGATTAAGATTTAGGTCGTGTGTTCCTGATCATGTAGTTGTCGAAGTCTAGTATGCAGTATGATGGCTGATTAGACGTGAGGTCTCTGTTCAAATCCTAGGTCGCACAACTTCAACCAAACGAAAATAAAAAATATTTCTTCGGTGACTACCTCTCAGCATATTTCTGGCAAAAACTGAGAGTAAATAGAATTTGCCCTGAAAAGTTTCTCAAAAATCGTATGCAGGTTTTAAACTCATATTAAATTTCATATTTAGGCTTCATGCTCAAATACCACAAAGGTTTGAAATGAATTATGTGAACTAAAATTTTAATATCAATTCGTATTATTCACAAACCAAAATTTGTTTTATAAAATGGTTTGAATATGCATACACACACATGCACTTGATAATTAATTTTCATTATTTTTAAATTGTGCCACATGTACTCAGAGAGAAAGTCTTATAAAGTAATAACTGTTAAATTGGATATATTATTACATAATGCATTAGAAGAACAAAATAAGGGAATATATTCTGAGGATTATATAGCCCAAGTAAAAACTTATAAATATGTATGGTTACGTATGTATGTATTACAAATAGTTAATAATCATTACACTGTAATATAAACATTAATTTCATAAAACATATTCTTCATACCGTTCTCGCTCTCTCTCATACCCTTGCTCTTGCCATACCCTTGCTTCGTATTAGTATACTGTGTACATGCCTGTTAATATTAACATCATCATCATCATCATCATCATCATTATTTTACTCAGTATCATTTCATTACTAATTCAACTGAGATAAGTGCTTGTAAATTGCAAATGAATGAATATTTGTGTGCGAGCGCATGCATGTATGTATGTATCATATAATATCTGAAAATCATTACGAACGAAATACGAAAATATTATCCAAGGTTGTATTAGAATAGAGTGGCAACGAGTGTGCATTATTCCCAAGACGAAGTGTTTGTAAGTGTCTGCTGCCTGTATATGTTCACACAGTATTCAGTTCATAAATGCATATGGAATATAACAAAATATCTTAGAATGTTATTGGAACTCATAACAATTATTTTGAGAGTAATGCAGAATATAAACTTATGTATTTGTATAAGTCAGAGGTTCTTTAAGTGTTTTCATTGCTATTGCTACGGAACAGAATGAACAACGCGGTCCATAATAGTTTGAAAGATATGAGAAAGATGTATACAACCGTATAAATATCGGATGGGCCATCTATCAGTTTAAATTTAAACCATTGATTATTTCGAATCTGGCAATACTTATGTCATTCTATTCTGCCGCAAACTTCAGTATGTTATCTCCACTAAACGTAATGAATCGATTTATGCTTGAGCAACGTTGGGATTTATTGGAAATTTATTTCCAAATCAAATGAAAGTTGGTCGGAAATTGAAAGAAAATGTCGTACAAAATTTGGTCGTAAAGATGAACCAACAGTTCCCGGCATACGCAAGTTTGTTGCTAAAGTTCGTGAAACTTGTTTCATTGTTGATTCGCCAAGACGTGAGAGTGCTCGTACAGCGCATACAACCGAAAATATCGATGTTGTAGCTGAGAGTTTGCGTAGAATCTATCCACTCGTCATCGTTCTTAAGAATTGAACAGAATTGAACACTCTTCAGCTTACATCGAATTTTGCGAAAAGATCTTGGCATGACGCCTTACAAAGTTTAATTGGTTCAAGAGTTGAAAACACTTGACCATTAGCTGCGTTTTTGCTTCGTTAAGTAGACCAACGAGAAACTGCACGATGATGTCGATTTTGCAAAAAAAAAAAATCATATTTTCGGCTGAAGCTCAGTTTCATCTTGGTGGGTATGCTCAGAACACCCACAAGTAGGCTTACAGAAGCCAATGCACCCATTACGAGTGACTGTTTGGTGCGGCTTGTGGACCACAGGTATCATTGGCCCATATAGCTTTGAAAATTCGGACAGCGCAACCATTACCTATCGCACCATGATAACCAATTTTTTGGTACCCACTCTTCATGGCATTGATTGGACGATGTTTGGTTTCAACAGGTTTCTGCAACTTGCCAGAATTGACCGCCAAGAAGCTGGAATTTGTCACCGTTGGACTATTTTCTGTTGGGCGCCGTTAAAGAAAAGTGTTATGACGACAAACAAGAGACACTTGAGCACTTGAAGGCTAACATTCGTGATGCCATTGCCGAGATACGATCCGGTACACTTGAAAAAGTGCACGAAAATTGCTCTCAACAGTCATACGAATGAAATAATATTCCATTACTAACCGGAAAAATTATACTTTACAAAAAAGGGCAAAATTTCAAACGGTTTTTGTTTTATTGCATTTTTAAATTTAAACTTTTAAATGACCCACCGCTTATAATCACCGTTCATTGCCGTTCATTGTCATTAGTTGCAGTTGGTTTGTTCATTATATACGTGTTCACGTTTTTTTCCAGTTCTCCACCGTGTCAGGCTCCATTCAAAAGTTTTGTGATAGATATTATAATACTTTCGGCGACTGTGTCCGATCCATTTATATTTTTTTTCTCTTCAATATTTATATTTTTACGTGGGTAAAAATAAACAAAATGAAAGCAAGCAAAACAAGCTAAATAGACAATAACAAAACACACACATCGTACGGTACTTAGAATTACACACATGAATTGACAAGAATAGTAACAAAAGAAAGGTTGAAAATAAAAACAACAAAGAGTCACTGTGTCTCATTGTAGAGTTGTGAGTCTACGATTGATAATCGAGTTGTAAAGAGTTAATCACTATCGTATTGAACTATCGTAAGTTTGATTTTTCTTCATAAGGATCGTATCATTTAAATAAATAAAGAATAGAAATAAATTATTTTATTTTATTTTATTCCGTACCGGCCCTGGCCAATTCATTAGCAATGCAGTTTCTAACGATATCCCTGGGTTCCGAAACCCATGTAAGATTAACCTTAAGTTAGGTTAGGTCAGTATTAGCTTAAACAAGCATTAGCGGCCATTATGATACCGTAATTAATTCTACCCAGGGGTCAACCATTCCCAAAAGAAAACCATTCCGAGTTTAAAATAAATCGTGCAATTCAGAAATCTTTATATTAGAGAGCTCGGTCAACCATGTCAAAAAATGAGAGTTTATAAACCTCCGTCTCTTCGTGACCAGATCAGTGCGATGACACAAGAGGTGAAAGACACTATCTTCCTCCTTCTTAGACCCACAGCTCCTACAGAAGCCATTAGTTGGAATGCAGAGTCTTTCCGCATACCTATCAAAAGGACAGCGGCCTGTAAGGATTGCTATTGTGCTATGGATGGCCACACGAGTTAAGGGCAGAAGTGAGTCAGTTCTCTCCTTTTCCATACGTATCCAGCAGAGTCTGGCAATATTGCTGGTACCTTCCTGCTGCCAACCAGAACGGGTGGACAAAAACCGATTTAACCGAAGCAAAACCAAAAAAACCGAAGCGCTGAAACATATCGGAGATTGTCAGCTTCGTACCAGCTCTGGCCTGCTCATCAGTAATGCAATTTCTAGTGCTACTTTTGCATCCCAGAACCCGCATAAGTGTACCCTTTGAATGATCTGATATTTCTTCAGGAAATCCTCGGCATTAGTGGACAAGGTCGAACGTTGAAACTACATTGGTTAGTGACTTAATAGCTGCCTGGCTATGCGAGTAAATCAAGAGATTTTCAGGAAGGAGAAACCTTTGAATGTCTTGAAATTATTCTAAGAAATTCTCGGCATTCATGGACTGTCATTGAAACAACGTTGGTTAGGGATTTAATAGCAGCCTGGCTATCCGAGTAAAACAAGAGATTTTCAGTGAAGAGTAACCTTTGAATGGCTCGGAATTTCTTTAAAAAATTCTCGGCATTCATGACCAAAGACTGATGTGGAAAATACTGTCTTTAGAGACTTAACTGCAGCTTCACATAGAGACATTCTCGTATTTTCATATTTCCACAGTTTTGCTCAGATCGACGATCCAAATGTAAACGATTTTTGTTTCTGCATTGGCAACTGTTTCAATCCCGAAGTAACTAGAAGATTTTTAAGCAATTTTTGTAAAATTTACCACGGGTACCTTCGAAACTTTGCGAATCTCTGCTTGTCTTTGATATTTTCCAGGGCTTTTAATGTTTCTAATAATTATAATGTTAATGCTTATTTTGTTGCTTCTTTTCATTCATTGTTGTTGGTTGCATGTAGAATATTTATATGAATATTTTATTTAATAACATTGAAACAACATTAAAATGAACACAAAAAGCAAAAAACACAACAAAAAAGAAAAGCGAATACAATATCCATACAGGGATTACAGAGACACTTACACGCCCTCATACATGGATGGTATCCTTCTAATGGCAATAATAGTACGTAGTAAATTTAAGTACATTTTTAATGTTTTACAATAGTCTGTACGAGATGTACATACATGTAAATGTTCCATGTCACATTACCTTACATATTCAAAAATGGCAATTTTAATAATGTTTCATTAATTTCGGTTGGAAATGAATTCTTAGTATCAAACATTGAAGGCAGAAGAATCAAAATGTAAATTTTTTAGGTTCTAAAAATCCTACCAAAAATTAAAATGCAAATGGAATATGGAATGGAAAGTTAAATTCAGTTTTCCTCAGAGAATTTAGAAATTTAATAACAATTTTTAAATATAGGTGGCTATAAAACGGGATTTCTTGAAAGGTATGTACCTCCCTTCGTTATAAATGTCCCTCGTTCAAAGTGACCCCTCGTTCAAAGTGCTTGTCGTTCGAATTCGATGTTGCTACCGGATATATTTGAAATTTTACTGTGTGTTTAAAATAGTCACTGTAGTCTAATAAGTAGTATGTTGGCTTACTAGACGCGAAGCTAGAGTTCAAACCCCAGGTAGAGATCTCTAGCAAAACGAATTATGAAAGAATATTTCTTCGGCGTCTTCTTCTCAGTAGATTTCCATGAAAAAGTTTCTCAAAAATTTGTCCTCAAGACTCGACTTTAAACTGTAGATCCCTCCACTTATGAATAAGGTTGATGTGAGACATTTGCGACAGAAACATGTGTTTTTAGTCCCTGAATGAAATATATATATTTATTTATTTTATTTATTTATTTATTATAATTAACATAACACAACAAGATTTTAATCTTATAAGTTATAGTGCTATGCTTAGGATCAATAAGGTATAATACATAAAAAAATAATAAAAATTATGAAATATAAGAAATTAAGTAAAACTAACAAATTAATATAAAAACAAATTAATTAAAATATTAAAATATTAAAATTGAGTAGAAATATAATTTAATTGATTTAATTATTTTAGGAAGACTAACAATACTACAGAAATAAAAAGAAAATAAAAAAGTTAAAAAAGATAAAGAATTCTAAAGATATAAAAAAGAAATTTTTACAAAAATTGGTATAGAAAAGTAAGGATAAATATTTAACCGATATAATAAACATGCTAAGAACGTAACAAACTTTTCATTAAGAGAACAATTTAAATAACTCCTTTTTGAACGCGTTTGCATTGCCTAACTTTTGGATGTAATTTGGTAGGGAATTCCAGAGACTAGTGGTATGTATAAAGAACTGTCGCTGTGACAGAAGAGTCCTGTAACGTTGTTGAATAATCTTCATGCCTCGGCATGACCAAGCAAACTTAATACGATCTACTAAATATTCCGGCTGTCCCGTATTAATAATTTTATGGAATAGAATGAGGCATTTAATTTTCAGAAGATTATCAAATTTCACACTAAATATCTGATACGCTAAATGAGAAATATGATCCCGGCGACCTTTAAGAAATACGTATCTTGCTATATTGTTGTATGCCAAGATTAATTTCCGGTTGTCATTACTATCGCAGTTTGCAAAAATTTCGCACCCATACAATAGCACAGGAATCAAATAAGTTTTAGCAAGTTGCATACGAATTGCAAAAGGAGTTGAATCAATGACCGCCCATAAATTTCGTAGCATGCTGTAAATTCTGCCAACAACGACACTTATATGGCCAGACCACGATAATCTGTCATTAAATACAATACCCAGATTAGTAGCAGACTTGACATAGTCAATTTTATTTCCCCTGATACTCAATCCAGGTATGGCAAACGAAACATTGGTCTTCGAAAGCATTAAACATTTGGACTTTGAGGGATTAATACACAGTCCATTCGCCGAAGCCCAACGGTCAATCCTATCCAAATCACGGTTAACAGAATGTAAACAAGAATCAATATTCTCCTTACGAGTACTGCCATAAATCTGCACATCATCAGCATACATATGAACACGACAGTCAACCAAAACATCCGGTAGATCATTAATATACATACAGAACAACAGTGGCCCCAGTATTGATCCCTGGGGAACACCTCTACAAATATTAAGCGAATCAGAAATCTTCCCATTTAAGTGAACCCTCTGACATCTGTCTAACAAATAAGAAAAAACTAGACTAGCGGCAGAATTAGAAAAATTAAACAGCTTCCGGAGCTTATTCAATAAAATTTTATGATTGACTGTATCGAAAGCCTTTGTGTGATCGAGAAGAACTAAAAACGCTACATTATTTACATCCAGCTCCAACCTGATATCCTCAACTACATTTAATAGAGCGGTAGTACAACTCCTACCTTTCATGAAACTTGACTGACTGATTGTTAAATAATTATGACCTTCCAGATAACCATTGATCTGTCTGGCTATAATGTTTTCCATTACCTTCGACAAAAAAGGAAGAATGGCAATTGGCCTAAACTCATTGTTTGACTTGGGAATGGGAAGGATCTTAGCAAGTTTCCATTCATTAGGAAAAGTAGACTTAGTCAGCACTGTATTAAATAAGTGGGTATAATATGGCAAAAGTCTAGGTGTCAAAACTTTCAAAAACACAGGATCTATATCATCGGAACCAATTGCGTTCGATTTTACCGCTGAAATACATTCCAAAACTTCGAACTGATCCACGCAACGAAAACTAAAGGAGTATTGTAGAGGGACACAACAAAGGTCATCATACATATCACCAATTGCCGTTGGAACACTTGAATGTACAAACTGGTCATTAAGTTTATTCACATCTACATCAAAATCGGTTCTAGGACATTTTCCACCAATTCCTATTTCACGAATATATACTATTTGACATTCAGTCTCTATTTGTGCACTCGATCTTTATGAGCTAAATTCGAAGATATTATGGGACCGTCTGGTGAAACTGAAATGGCTAGGTAGGCAAAATAAGGTTACCCTCTGCTGGGTCTCAAGGAACAGGAGTTTTTAGTCCGAGAATGAAATATAGCGACCCCTTGGGGAAATTCGCGGGTATTTTTCAAACGAAAATTATGCCATCGGAGGATGTGCTCAATTCAACTTGGGTAGGAGGTACAAAAGACAGAACATGACAATACCATCTGTGATTCAGGTTCCCATTAGTGCACTCAACTTAAATCGAATATGGTATGAGACTGTCTAGTGATACCAAAATGAAAACCTTACCACCTTCTGGGTGCCAAGTCATGTGGGAATTGTCGTCAATGAACATGGAAACAAACTTGCGCGAAGAACAGTGCACTGTGGACTCAGGGTATATTTCTTCAGAATAATAATGAGATAGCAAAATAGATCATATGGCATCAGTTGGGTACGTGATTTGAAAGTTTCAATTTAAAAATACAAGGAAACAAACGGTTTGACACTTTGGCAAATTTGTTTCTTTGTTTTGAAGTACAATTTGTTCCGGTTAGAAATGGAATATGATTTCATTCGTATGGCTACCGCAGCTGGCCTCACAGCACCTCATTCGATCGGACCAATTTTCGTGCACTTTTTCGAGTGTATAGGGTAGTATCTCGACAATGGCATCACAAATGTTAGCCTTCAAATGCTCAATTGTTTCTGGCTTGTCGGCATAACACTTTTTATTAACGACGAATCACAGAAAATAGTCCAATTGTGTCAAATCGCAGCTTCTTGGCGGCCAATTGACATCATCCTTACGGCTAATTAAACGGCCATTAAACGTTTGATGCAATAACTCGATTGTGGCATGAGATGTGTGGCAAGCTGCAGCATCGTGTTAAAACCAAACATCGTTCACATCAATAGCATGAAGAGCGAATACAAAAAAAAAAAAAATCGGTTATCATAGTGCGCTAGGTTTCTCCATTGAACGTAATGGTTGCGCCGTCCTCATCTTCAAAGTAATATGGGCCAATGATGCTTCCGCCCCACACGTCGCATCAAACAGTCACTCGTAATGGATGCATTGGCTTTGTAAGGCCACGTGTGGGTTTTTTAAACCCGAATACAGCAATTTTGCTTATTAACGTACCCATCAAGAAGAAAATGAGTTTCTTTCGAAAAGATGATTTTAATTTTGGCAAGATCTACATCATCATGCAGTTTCTCGTTGGCCCATCTAGCGAAGCGAAAACGAAGCAGATGATCATGCGGCTTCAATTCTTGAACCAATTGTACTTTGTAAGGCGTCATACGTGCGTGAAATGTTTAATTCTTGAGAACTATGCCGAGTTGATGTTAATGGGTTCTCGCGCACACATGCAGCCACAGCTTCGATATTTGCGGGTGGGCGCACTGTACGTGCACGCTCACGTCTTAACGCATCGACAGTGAAAGCAGTTTCACGAACTTTAGCAATAAACTTGCGTATGCCGGGCACTGTTGGTCCTTCTCTGCACTCAAATTTTGTACGAAATTTTCGTGTAATTTCCGACCAATTTTCTTTTGTTTTGGAAGTAAATTTCCAATAAATCCCAACATTGATCAAGCGTAAATCGATTCATTACGTCCAGTGCATACTATCTGCACTGGAATTTTGTGACATAATATATTGCCATAAGTATTGTATATTCAAAATCTCCCATGGTTCTAATTTAAACCTATAGATGGTCCACCTTTCACATTTAAGATCTGAATACTTCGATTAGCCGTACAATATTATTCAATAATATGTCGATGGCTTCCATATTCTAAACCATAATTATATTATTACCGTCCACATTATCTTCGTTTTTTCGTCCCAGGAGCATTCCAAACTGTATTTAAAATTCAATCAGAATCATCGTTTAACAAAACTTTTTTTGTTCCTGTAGTTTTTGAATGAAAACCTAACCACGTTAGCAAACAGGATTAAGCGTGATCTCCTGTGGCGGTAGATTTAATAGAATTTAACAATAAATTACTTTGGTTTTGTTGCTCCTTACATAATTACTTAATTGACCATTACAACTCTTCAGTCAGGATTACAAAATAGTTTCTCACACCACTTATGCTGTGTGTGTTAATTTCGTACATGTGGCACCTTAAATGAGCTTAATTGCCGTAAAAGTTTTGTGCTCTCAACGCGACGTCCACATCCGGCCAACATATTCTTCCAAGTTTCTTTTAAAACCATGTAAGCGGATGTAAGAACCTTTCTTAATAATGTGGGTACCTCTTGCCCTTAATAGTCTTAATAGCTACCACACACCATTATACCTTGTATAGTTCAGTGGAAAATTAAAAAATATTCCATCATTGGCATTGAATTTATTCTTCAGTTTAATAACGAATAACAAATCATGTTTAATTCATAGTATTTGGACGGCGACTACAGTTTGTCTTCAACGCAAACGTATTAATCACTGTTTTAAGGCTTTAATGCGTTTGTACATCTGCAATGAATAATTAATTATGCCGCCTTTGTTGGCTGGTTTATGCGCTCGCTCGCTATTTACAACATATTTTGGCTGTAGTGGTGGTGGTAGCTCAAGACGAAGATGCTAACTAGTGGCGTTAATGATGTTCGAGATGGCTATGGTAGTGGTAATGGTTGTCAATGATAGTAAATGTTTACATAGAATAAAATATACAATTGCCTCATAGAACCAAAACAACAAGAATAACAAATACAAATTTAAACAAACTACACGTACTCGTGGATCTCGGTAAGGAGGAATAGTTAACAAGAAATGTTAAGAAAGCGAGGTAAAGAGAAAGAGGTACAAGCAAAATGAATTAATTTCTGGGCAAATCTTTGTATATGTTTTAACTGGTGTTGGTAATTTAGTTACGGTAACCTCCTTAACGTATTGGAGCAGCTAATTGAATTCATTATCATAGATTGTGGCTTTATGTAGTTTTGACTTTAGCTTAGAAATACATTGCGTTGCATAGGCATACATATATACGTACCTTGCCATACATACCCATATATGTATACATACAGGCTCCTTGTAGATATAGACATGTGAACATATTAAATGCGTATGCGTATGCCAATGATACAAAGTTAGCCTTTCCTTGTAGAAGGCAAAAAGCGAAATTCTTATTTAGCCTTTAGCATACATGCGCTGAATACTCTGTAGAGCAATAAGCAGCTGATCCGAAAAATCACCACCTTTGTACGAATTGGTACGTAAACACTTAAACTTGTTGAATATGGTGCGGTATCAAGCTACAAGAGATCTAAGAGCGTTTAATGCAACTCGAAAAAGTCATTGATTGATTGAAAACAAGCAAAACATGACAAACAGACAATAACAAAACACACACATCGTACGGTACTTAGAATTACACAAATAGGAACAAACGACAATAAGAACAAAACAAAGATCGACAATAAAAGCAACAACTGTGTCTCAGTGCAGAGATGGGAGTTGAGGCTAATTTGTTTACGAATGGGTACGTAAAGACATAAACTTATCGAATATGGCGCGTTATCAACCAACAAGAGATCTAACAGCGTTCAATGCAACTCGAAAAGTCACTGATTGATTGAAAGCACGCAAAACAAGACAATTAAGCAATAACAAAACACACACATTGTACGGTACATAGAATTACACAAATAGGAACAAACGAGAATAAAAACAAAACAAAGATTATCAATAAAAGGGTACGTAAGCGCACATATTTGTCAAATTTGGTACGATATCAACCAACATGAGATCCAAAAGCGTCCAATGCAATTTATATTCCAATGACTTGTGATCTCAACCAGACGGCGGTGTGTGCCACACAGCTCATTCAGATATTAGATTCAGACACAGCACCAGATATTAGAGGTCATGTTTATCTCGCACATACATAACATATATACATTACAATCCTTTAGTTAGGATTACGACCTAGCTTCTCACACCATTTACGCTGTGTGCGTTAATTTTATACATGAGTTGAGGGACCTACAGTTTAAAGTCGACTCCCATTGACATATTTTTGATAAAATCTTCATTGTAATTGTATTAACTCTCAGAGTTTTTGCCAGAACACTGCTGAGGTTAAGTTAGGTTAGGTTAGAGGACGTGTACTTGTCAATTAAGACAAGTACAGTACCCGGAGGTCGAATTGACCCATTGTACAACGTCCTTGTTTCTCACACCACTTATGTTGTGTGTGTTAATTTTATACATGAGTGGTGGGACCTACAGTTTAAAGTCGACTCCGAACGATTTATTTACTCTCAGAGTTTTTGTCAGAAATCTGCTGAGAGGAAGTCGCCGAAGAAATACTTTTTGTATTTTGTCTTGATGTCTGGCCTGGGGCTCGAACCCTGGGTTTACGTTTAATAAGCCAACACACTACCTACTAGACTACGACGACTGCTGAGGTTAAGTGGCCGAAGAAATAATTTTTTTTATATTTCGTTTTGCTGAAGATGTCTGACCTGGGGTTTGAAACCTGGCCTCATGTCTAATAAGCCAACGGACTACCTACTACACTAAGGCCACTAGATGGTCATATCACGTGCATGTAAAATCAACTGACCATAGAGATTGTGGGATTTGATTCCCGGCAGAATTTTTCCTTTGAGATTTTCTTTAATCACAAGTATACTGGTATAACCCACAAAACGCAGAGTTGCTCAAAGTCAACATTACCTACGCCATTGGTCAAATTCAACCTGACTTATGTACCAGAGTCGTTATTGTTCTATTCCATTCATTAAGGGTCTTTCAAATGAATAAAAAACGTTGATAGTATCGCTCAAAGACATCTTTGTTTTATTTTAATTTAAAGCAAGGAAACGCTTGAAAACGAACCATATATTTGCTGTTTAGCATTAAAACTTTGTGGTTTTTTATCACAAATGTTGACATCACTGGAATATGTTGTTTTTGCAAACGGTTGAAGTAAATTGTGCTAAGAATTGTGTTGAGAATTGTGTTGAGTTTGGCAAATTAGTTTTGAAGACATAATAAATGTTCGTAGGAAATTGAAAATCAAAATTAATGAAATCGAAGTGTGGTGGTATAAACCAATAATGTTAATTTTTATTTCAATTTCCTTATTCTTATGAACACTTGCATCATTTTGTAGAACATTTAAGTATAAACGCAGCAAAATTATGCAGCCGTACAAGCATTACTTCAATACGCAATTAAAATTTGTTTTGTTGTTTTAGCTGCAAAATGGAAAAGTTAATAAAAATTGTTTAAAAAGTTTTCAGTCATCCAACGCCAATTATATTATACTCTACGCCACAGTGTGTACTAATTAGAATGTCGGTTTCCTGTATGAGAGAATGTTGCATATCAAATTGAGCATTCTTTATACGCTATTATCGGGTCGATGAAGGAAAGTTTCTCTGGGATTTTTCAATCTCCGAATGGGGTCGTATGAATAGGATTGACTTTAACGGTCGAAGAAAATGTTGTGTATCAACACACAAGTGCAGCAATAATACGGCCTCATCTGTAGTTGCGGGTGGTGTAAGATGCTCATAATGTTCTGGGAATAAAAATTCAGTGCGATGTTCGCTGAAACCAGCACATTTTTCAAATATCGAAAGAAGTATTCAAGTGTCATGGTTTTTAAAGACAGTGCAAGAAATACTTCACTTCATTCGATCTTCTTATTATTTACATCATTTATATCCGACCGACAAAGGAATACAACTCTCGTGTATGGGCCGATGACTCAAAATCTATTTCGAGGCTTCACGACCGCTTACAGGGGAGGGCTAAGGTGCTCATTAATGATGGTAGGATATCCAACTACTCGCCGTAGTCCAGTAGATAGTGCGTTAGATTATTAGACGTGAGGCATTGGTTGAAACGCCAGGTCAGACATCATGGCGACTGCCTCTCAGCAGATTTATGGCAAAAACTCTGAGAGTAAATAAAATTGTCATGAAAAGTTTAGAAGCTATCAAAGTCTGACATCTGTGGAGTAGAATATTTTCCCATGTATTGTTCGCTACAAGTCAAAGTTTCTCCGGCGATTATGCCGACCAATCCATAACATGGATATTATTGTCCTGGAACCAACGCTTTGCTTTCTTTGAGGTGTGCTTCGGGTCGTTGTCTTGCTGAAAGACCCATCGCAAAGGCAACGTAAGGCAACATTACGGCCTCTAAAATATTTTGAACGTAATAGGTGGCATCCATCCTACCAGCGATTTGAACTAGAATCGAACGAACTAGAACTAATGAACTCAATGAACTAGAGATCCAACGCCGTTCTACCCAAAGCACCCCCATAGCATGAGCCTGAAACCGCCATAATTTATGGTTTTGATAGTGTACTTTTCGTTGAATTGTTGGTTAGGAGGGCGTCTAACGTACTATTTATCTTTGCCGTGGTAGAATTAGACTACTTTTGTTTCATCGGCCCATAAAATATTACGTCAAACAGTGTCAGGCTCATCGATAAACTTTTTGGCAAACAGAAGTCTGTTCTTTAGATGTATTTTTTCAACAATGGTACTTTTCTATGTCAATGTATGTGGGGTATCCAACTCTATTGATTCATTATACCATCCTTGCAATGTGGCTTGTGTTTCACTATTCTATTGCTACTAGTGTTACTGGGACTTGTTTCTGATTATCGTATATTCTTACGTAGCATCCGCATTTCTCGCAGAGCACGTTCGTTTGTTGTTGATTGGATTGATTGGCCAACTGGATCACACACTGCATTACAGACAAAATTCTTTTTTTAGCTGGACTATCCGTATGTGGAACTCCCTACCTACAGAGGTCTTTTCTGTCTCTTGTAATATGAAGAGATTCAAATCTAATGTTCACAAACACTACTCCTTCTGTTCTCCTTCCTATAACCTATTTTCCCAAAATCCAACACAATGCAATACATGTGTAGGTGTCTTCAACTAAGTGTTGATCTTATAACAAACAAAGAAGAAAGAAGAGTGTTATCTGCCTAGCTCCACAACATTAATTGTCATATTCAGGTTAAATTTAAGTATTAGGCCTTGTCCAATCTTATAGATAGATCTATATATACTATAGTACTATAGGGTGGGTGATTTAAAAGATTAAATTTGAAATTTTGCCAAATTTATGTTTTTTTCTGTGAAGTTAAATTGTTCGGGTTCAAAATGGAATATTATTTCATTCATATGGTTACCGCGGCTGGCCTCACAGTACCTATTTTGATCGATCTAATTTTCCTGCAGTTCTTCGAGAGTATGGGGTTGTACCTCGGTAGTGACATCACAAATGTTGCCCTTAATGGCCTTGAACGGCCATCAAACGTTTGATGCAATAAATCGATTGTGGCATGAGATGTGTGACTAGTTGCACCATTCCTTTGAATCCAAACTTTGCTCAAAGCAATACCGTAAAAAACGGGTACAAAAAAATTGGTTATCATGGTGCGGTAGGTGTCTCCATTGACCGTAATGGTTACGCCGTCCTCATTTTCAAATAAATATGGGCCAATGATGTATCCGCTCCACAAGCATCACCAAACAGTCACTCATAATGGGTGCATTGGCTTCTGTAAGACCACGTGTGGGTTTTCTGAGCCCTAAATACGGCAATTTTGCTTATTAACGTACCTACCAAGATGAAACTGAGCATCAACTGAAAAGATGTTTTTTTTTTTGAGAATCGACATCATCGAGCAGTTTCCCGTTGGCCCAATAAATCTCAACGTTACTCAAGCCTTAATCGATTCATTACGTTCAGTGGAGATAAAATACTGAAGTTTATGACAGAATAGATTGACATCATATTGCCAGATTCGAAATAACTTATGGCTCAAATAAAAAATTGATATATGGCCCACCCTGTATTTTTAAACGCCGGCGATATTTCGAAAATATTTTGAAACAAAATATTTTTAAGGAAATCTAGAAATATATATGTTTTGTTACGAACTAGCCAGGTATGCCACAACATTTTATTGTTTACATTTAAAGCGTGAAGCAAAACTCTTAGATTTAAAATAAAGAGAGTTAAAGCGTATCATAACAACAATAACAACAATAACAACATACACACGAACATATAACTAAACGTGCTGCACACTTAAAATGTGTTGCGAATGTTTTTCTTTTACTTTAACTTTAGAACGTGAAAATAGTTGAGTTGCTTTAGAAGTACCCAGTAAAACCATCTACATAAACATTATATACATACAAACATATAGACAAACACATACATACATACCTACATGTACAATGTGTATGGAATAGTTACTTCAATTCAACTCCGGCTAAAGATACATTTACACACTCGTGAATTTAGTGGAAAATTATGTTAACTGCATGCTGTAATTTGCCACAAATTTCTATACACAAACATACATAAATACAAATACAGATACAATATATATGTACATACATACATACATACAATAAACATCTAAAATACAAATATATTTATATTCTAGCAACATCTGTGTCTGTATGCATGTATCCATGTGCGTTTAAATGTATCTCTTACGTTTTTGTTGAATTTTATAAGAATGCAGTAACATCAAGAATAAAACAACAACAACAATAATAATAACAACACGTACAACAACAACAAAAAATAAAACACAATTGGAAAATACAACGTGTACTGTAACAAATTTTTAATACAAGACTATTTACACGCACACATTTATATAATGTTGTAACTACACTGTGAGAAATAGACGAATAAATTCTGGCATCTGAATTTCATTCATTCATTATCAGGCTTGGTAGCATATATGTACATGAATGCATACATATATGCTCGTTACAAGTCCTCAAGTCAGGATTACAACGTAGCCTCTCACACCACCTATGTTGTGTATGTTAATTTTATACATGAGTGCCACGACCTGCAGTTTAAAGTCGACTCCAAACGACTGGTCTTTGAGAAAGTTTCTTATGGCAATTTTTTACTTACTCTCAGAGTTTTTGGTAGAAATCTGCTGAGAGTCAGTCACCGAGGAAATATTTTTTCATATTTCGTTTTGTTGGAGATGGCTGAGCTGGGTTTTGAACATTGGCCTCATGTATAATAAGCCAATACACTACCTACTATACTACGGCGACTGCACATATGCTTGGAAGCATATGTCTTCCACAAATCTTATCATTGCCCTTGCTTTTGAAGTATTTTACGTTTCCATGTGTTATTCGACCGGCCACAGCTTCTTGTGACTAGAGGTTTCCACCCTTGCACCATTTCGGTTATACTATCAGGACTCTGGCTGCTTGAGTGGCTAGTACACTTATACTTCAATTTCTTATTTTTATTTTTATTTTCTATTGTTATAAGTTCTAAGTCACCGTAGACTATTAGATAGTGTCTTGGCTTATGACCCCGTGGTTCAAACATTTCCAAGACATTTCAAATAAAACAAAATATGAAAAAATATTTCTTTGCCGTACTCCTTTCAGCAGATTTCTGGCAAAAAAATTCTGGGAGTAAATAAAATGAACATGAAAAGATTCTTAAACATCTGTCGTTAAGAGTCGACTTTAAACTGTAGGTCTCGCCAATCATGTATTGGGTGGGCCATGTAAAAGTTTAAATTTAAGAATTCTTAAAAACAAAAAAGGTTTGAAATTTTTCTAAATTAACTATTTTGTTGTGAAATACAATTGTTTCGATTAGAAATGGAATATTATTTTATTCATATCGCTGCTACGACTAGCCTCACAGTACCTCATTAGATCGGATCAATTTTCATGCACTTTTTCGAGTGCTCGGCAATGGCATCTCGTATGTTGGCCTTCAAATGCTCAATTGTCTCTGGCTTGTAGGCATAATACTTTTCTTAACGGCACGCCACAGAAAATAGACTAACCTTGTCAAATCGCAGCTAGTTGGCGGCCAATTGACATCATCATTTCGTCTAATTAAACGGCCATCACACGTTTGGCGCAATAAATCGATTGTGGTATGAGATATGAAGCAAGTTACACTGTCCTGTTGAAACCAAGCAAGGTTCACAACAATGCCATGAAAAGCGGATACAAAAAAAATCGATTATCGTGGTCCTATGGGTGTTTCCATTGACCGTAATGGTTGCGCCGTCCTCATTTGCAGAGAAATATGGGTCAATAATGCCACCGTTCCAAAAATCACCACAAACACTTACATACATACATAATTGGTCATTACCACACTTTAGTTAGGATTACGACCTAGTTTTTCACACCATTTATATTGTGTGTGTTAATTTTTATTCATGAGTGGTGGGACGTACACTTTAAGTCGACTCCGAACGACAGCTTCTTTTTGGAAACTATTCGTGGCAATTTTATTTACTCTCAGAGTTTTTGCCAGAAATGTGCTGAGAGGAAGTCACCGAAGAAATATTTTTTTGATACATCGTTTAGTTGGAGATGCCTGATCTAGTATTGCAAAATTTAATTTTTGAAATGGTACTAAAATATTATTGAAAGAGTGCTTTTCAGTATTAAATGGTACTTTTGAAAAGAAATATTTGTTTATATTTAATACACGTGGGGAACGGTATAGACAAACTAACGGCATATACAAAACAAAACAAAAACAGCTGATTCGGACAGTAACAGACCGTAAAAGCCCCGTTTAGTCATACGTCGACGGAACGTATGTTTGTCTTTAGCAAATGACGAGCAATGTACATTACGGTTTGGTAAGCGTTCTCATTTATTTTCGTCTCCTAAAAACGAACGTACGTTCCGTGAACATTTGGCTAACCGGGGCATAAAAAGAGTACTGAAAGCGTCGCGGAGGTACTGTGGTATTTTGGAAATGAAAAAGTACAGAAGCCTCATGTCTTATAAGCCAACATAGTATCTATTAGACCACATAAGTAAAGTATTTCTTCCAATTCTCCAAAGAACTTGAGCTATGATCAAAGATATCTTAATGACAACTATTACTGTTGTCTGCGAAAAAGGATTACTCAGCTTACTAGTGCTTAAGACGTTCCCTACTACCATTCACAATTTTGTATGGTACGATTTCTTTCAGTGCATTTTATTCTCTAAGATTTCGTCTTTTTATAAGTTTTTTTTTTCGAGAAACATGAAACCACATTGCATGTACCATAAGCTTAAAATAAATATCTCTACGTACTCATACTTATCCTGTATGGTGGTGGAACTACATTTGTGGAACTACGAGTGGAAGAAACTATTCTCGTATGTCTGACTGTTTCTTTTAAAGCAAATAACAATTTAAAGAAATGGCAGCAGGAAAAGTACGCAAAAAAACTTCTAAGAGGTGGTAACACAATTTAAAAGAGTTGTAAAGGAAATCAAATTGCGCTGAACATCATTTACTGAAGAAAAGAAAACAAGAAAAAAATTACCGACAAAATGAATACGTTACAGAATACGTTACAGAAACTGTGCACAAAATGCACAAAAATTTAATGCGTGGAACTAATAAATACTTATTAAGTGTAATAAATGAATTGAAGGAAGACTTTCTCAGTGGTTTTCTTGGTGTTCACTTCAATTTTCGTTTATTTTTTCCCTTTTTTTTATACTTCCTTATGGAATTGCCTTGATGTAGGAGGCATGTGGAAATTATGGTTAATTTCTTAAGTAAATTGTTTTGCTAGAGTAATAAACTGCATATGCAGTTTTAAAATTGAATGCAAGTGTATAACATTTTAATTTATTATTACACGAAACAGACTTTATGAATGATAATGATAATGTTATGTTATGCAAATACATAAATGCAATTTATGTTTACATTATACAATACATACATACATACATATTCAAGTAGTAAAATTGATAATCTATTCATAATAAATTTAATGAAAAATTAAAGTTTTAATCATTGCAATTGCCCCCTTGCTTTCATTCTTTAAAAAAAAAAATTTATTTAAAATCCATTAAAAATATTTGTTAATAAGCAAACGTTTAAACAATTCTTTTCCCTCACATTACAATAATACAATGCAGACAATCGTCTTTCATTTGTATTAAATTTTAAAATATTTCAAAATATTTAAGTACAGTATTGATCAAAACATATAAGGAGGATTTTAAAGTTGAAATGAAACAATATATATATAGGAAAACTAGTTAGATGGACAGGGTATAAGGTTTCATGTCTATATCAAGTAGGCTTGTTATTCAGTGTCAACTACACATGTACTTTACAGGAAGCCTGAATCTTATACAAACTGCCTTAACTTCTTTCCGTCCACTTCTTTGAGAAGAATTATGGTATAATGTCTGCCCTAAAATATTGAAATCTCGAGCTCACTAACCCTGGGCAATGACAGAAAAAGCGTGGTTTAAAATCTTCAACACAAATACTGTATTTATCGTTTTCCAACATGCTAATACCGTAAGTTATACACGTATGGCGGAGTGCACTGCGAGTACGCTCATTAGATGCTTAGTTGATATATCCACGCATAGCCTGAAGGCGATATCTCTATCATTTGGGCAAAGAATATTGTTTGTAATTTTAACTTCAGTGTTGTCGTTTCACAATAAGCGATGCTATGTTTTTTACAGCATGGTCTTGAATGCTCTGAAACACATTGGGTTATCCAATCTTGTAGTATGCATTACTGTATTAGTCAGAATATTAATTTCCGACCAACACTTTATTTGATTATTCTATATGACACTCGCAACAAGTTTTTGTTCAAAACCATGTAATGTATTGCCAATACCATGTTGAAGAGCTAAATAGCCGAGAAAAGGCCGAGCTATAGACAACATGCCTACATCAAAGCATAATCAGAGGAAGGAGATCGCTTTACACTAAGTTATTCACTCTAAAGAGAGGTATTGAGATGTAAAAGTATATGTTCATGCAGTAAGCATTAACATCGAAGGAGCAATCAATAATGTTTAGACTGATGCATCAATTCAAGACTTAGATGGGTTTCAAGTGGATTGAATTGGTTGACAATATTCCAAGGAATATGTGGATACATTCTATAGGGGATCCCGTAGTCCTTTGGGGATACGATATGATGATATGTTAATAATTCTGCATAGTAAGAATTCGAACTATCTATGCAGTAGAGCGGAACACATTCTGAACATAGCATATAATTGGGCACGGCCTAGTGGTTTCAATGTGAACCCGGATGAAATCTAAATATATTTATTTACTAGAACGACGATGACCGCTCATTGGGTAGTCCTCAATTTTTTGTAAAACATTTACTTAATTGGACATTACAACCCTTTAGTCAGAACTACGACCTAGCCTCCCACACCACCCAAGTTAGGCCTGTCAATTTTATTTATGTTTATTACTGAGCTTGACCTACAGTTTAAAGTTAACAACGACAGATGTTTGAGAAACTTTTTATGTCAATTTTGTTTACTTACAGAGTTTTCTGGCGGATTCTGGTCCACATTTAGGAGAGTCTTATGTTCTAAAGAGGACCTCACTCATGCAATGACTTATTTGCCCTGCAGAAGTGCAATTCTAATTACAGTTCCTACAGTATTGCGGTAGACATCGATGAGTAGGAACTGCTATTCTCAATCAGCATTGAAGAAAATACTCGACCGAATTGATACAGAATGTAGTGTGTTGGCTTATTAGGTGTGAGGGTACAGTTCAAATCCCAGGTCAGACATCTGCAACAAAATGAAATATGAACAAAAAAATTTTATTTCTGTGACTTAATCTCAGCATATTTCTGGCAAAAACTCTGAGAGTAAATACAATTGCCATGAAAAGTTTCTCAAAAATCTGTTGCCAATCGTGTATAAAATTAACACACACAACACTGGTGATGTTGACCAATTACGTATGTATGCAGTACTCGGGATTTAATCTCATTTCAAACAAAAATTTAATGTTACTAAAGGTGTTACTTGAATTTAGGAGTTTAATAGCTACAATTTAAATTTTGTTCAAACATGTTTTGACCCATACTGTATTTGTGTATAGTATTAAGAGAGTATTTTCATAGCCATTAGCGTTTTTATATGATTTCATTAATAGTTTTTGTTTTCTGTTTCGAATTTTAAATGCCATACAAAAATATTCCAATTCCAATGAAATTAATTAAATGCATATTCGTAGCAAAAGTAATAATAACGACAACAGCAAAATGAAACAGAAACAATAACAAAAAACAATAATATTTGCAAATTGATTATACAACAATAAAAAAGAGAGAAGGAAAGAGAAAATGTTGTTGTTGTAAAAACATTTAAAAACATTATTAAAATTATTGCCTGGCTTTTATTGTATTTCATATGCAAAGCACAGTAGTTATCTGTTCAAAGTTATGTATTGTTTGCTGGGGGTGTAAAGAAGCGTTTATAAAGGGTGGCACTAGTACCATGTATAGGCCAAAGTGTGCTTAATAGCACATGGCAATGAAGTAAATAAAGTTGGTTATGCATTTGGCATTAAACAACTATTAAAGTCAATTCGTTTGGCAAACGCTACAATGGCTTGAATTGTTGTTTCCAATTCATTCTACTCGTTCAGTTGAATGTTGCAAACAGTAACACTTTAAAGCCATTCACTCATAAATATTTAGACATGAAATATTTTTTTGGAATTTATTCTCATATCATCATGGTTTTGATTTTCAATTGCATACTCGACATTATAAGCGGCAGATTAAAATACAGCTTCTTGTTTTTCTTCTTTATTTCACATTCGTGGTTAAATTTAAGCGTTTGTGAAATTGCAAAAGAAGGGAGCGCTATTTGGAATGTGGTTGATAAATTCAAGTCCAAAGGTTCTGTAAACGATAGACCAACACTGCCACATTGAGGAAATGCAAGATTTGCCGAATATATCTTCAATGTCCGTGAGAGTATTTAAGAGAATTCGAGACAGTCGAGTGATCTATAAGGACTTGATCTTTTTTTGTTCATTACAACTCTTCAGACAGGAAGTTTTATACATGTGTGGCGGGACCTACAGTTTTAAAGTCAACTCCAAACGACAAATTTTATGAGAAACTTTACATGGCAATTTTATTTGCTCTTAGAATTTTTAAAAGAAATCTGCTGAGATGAAGCCGCCGAAGAAATATTTTTTCATAATTTAATTGAACCCTGGCCTTTACGTCTAATAAGCCAACACACTACCTACTAGACTACCGCGAGCGACATATACTTGGCGAATTTACCAACGTAATCCTGGCCTGCAGCTGTACAAAATTCAATTGAACTGAAGCTAAACGATCACGTGTGTTCGCTAAATGGATTAAAGAACAGTTGGCTACTTACCCCTAATTTGCATTGAAACATTGCATTTCTGAATGAACAGACCAAATTACCGAATTTGGAACGAACGATGCCAATTCTTATGAGATCTAAGAGCGTCCATTGCATCCAGAAAAATTCACTGTTTGATATAGATATGAGGCTGATGGCATCATCCGTTCAAACTTCTTTGAGAAAGACGTTTACCAATGAATTCCAGCGCTATCGGCAACAGTCAGGCCCCACCAGGATTACTGCAGAAGATGCCATGTTGTGGAGGAAACAAAATCGGTGCAATACCTTTTATGCGAGAGCCTACACTTCATAGCAGACGTCATCGGTTTTTGGGTGACAGAATGTTTAAAGATCTGTGCATGGTGGTGAACATGTAGAGCTCAGGGTAATTCAAACCCACCACTAACTTGGCTTGACAAGGGAGCTTAGCTCACACTAATACAATGGGCCACCGAGTGAACTTGCCTGTGAATGGCAAGCTACCCACTAACCTAACCTAAGACGTTGGCCAGGCCATCATTGTCAACGGCGGCCATTATAGGTCGGTGACCATCAACTTATTTTGGACTGAATATGATGATCTGGACATCAATGGTTTTTAACAGAGTGGCGTTATTTGCAATACTGGCCATGCCACTTTGGAATAGTCCCCTTGCAGCTTATGTAAACAGCCCTACGAGACCATGCTATGGTTCACATTCAGTTCAACTTACGCACCATAGTCATGGAAAATGTAACTTTTCGGATGAGTTACACCTAGAGTAAGCATGACATACCTTTGTTTGATATTAAATTCCCAACAAAACGGCATTAATACATACATACATACTTAAATGCTTATTACAAGTCTTCAGTCAGGTTTACGACTTATCTCCTCACACCACCCATGTGTGTGTTAATTTCATCCAGTTTAAAATCATTTTCGAACGACAGATTTTTCGAAAAACTTTTCATGGCAACTTTATTTACTCTCAGAGTTTTGCAGGAAATCTGCTGAATGAACCCGTAGAAAAGTGACTCAAAGTGAGTCCTTATCATTGAAGAAGACTCGAAATAATTTTTTAGTCCTAAATCGCATCCTTTTATATAACGTAAGACCAATATGTTGTTGTATGTTAACTAAGTACCCATAGCTATAATCCAGAAGAATGTAATAGGAACATTTAATGTCTGTGTTACAAACTATTGTATTAACAAATTTCGGGTGGGCCATCATCGGTTTAAATTTGAATCATCGGTTCAGTATATTTTCTCCACTGAACGTAATGAATCGATTTAGGCTTGAGCAACGTTAGGAGTTATTGGCAATTTAGGCCAACGAGAAATTGCACGATGATGTCGATTTTTGCCAAAAGATCGCATTTTTATCTTGGTGGGTACCATAACAAGCATAATTGTCATATTTAGGTGACAGAAAAACGGCGCAGAAGCCAACGCACCCACTAAGAGGGTCTGTTTGGTGCCGAGCCACATTGGTGCGGAGCCATAATTTTCCTACAATTATTTGAAAATGAGGACGGCAGAACCATTACGGTCGACGGAGACACCTATCGCACCATGATAACCGTTTTTTTTGCACCCGCTCTTCATGGTATTGCTGTGAACGATGATTGGTTTGAACAGGATGTTACAACTTGCCAAACATCTCATGCCACAATCGATTTATTTAATACGTTTGATACATTTGATGGCGGCTTAATACTCCGAAATGGTTGGACTATCGTCTGTGGGGCGCCATTAAAGAAAAATGTTATGCCCACAAACCTGAGACAATTGAGTATTCTGAAGGCCAACATTGGTGATGCCAGTGCCAAGATATAACGCCATACACTTGAAAAAATGCACGAAAATTGGTCCGATCGAAAGAGGTACTGTGAGGCCAGCCATGGCTGCCATGTGAATGAAACAATATTCCATTTCTAACCGGAACAATTGTTCTTCATTAGTTCGCTTTAGGAACTTCCACACAGCTAAACTGTACAGTTTAAAGTTTGACAAACTTATAATTAATCGATTAAAAACTATATGTATTCATTTTCAATTGTCCACTGATTTCTTTTTTTTTCGCTTATTGAAGTGCCTTTAACTGCGACTGTTTTTAAACCGCAATTACTCATTTACATGCAATAAGAGTAAATGTAATGTAATGATGTGGTCGTCGTAGCAATCATATTTAGAAAATTCTTTTTTAGTTGTTATTTTCCCAAAAAAATTCACTAGTTTCGCAGTAATTGTAATTCACTACTGCGATTGCTGCAGTATCGCTGTTTTAGTACGAATTGTAATGCTGTTTGGGAGTTCATTCCATATCTGTAGTTTATGTGCAGGTTATTTAAATTCCAATTGCTTTTTGTTTTGTAGACTTTGCAATTGCATGCGAGTACTTGTACGTGTACGTGTTGCTTCAATTAGTGTTTTACATTTTGACATTCGTTCTATTGATAGTGGAAATTACAATGGTTTTAGAGAAAGAATTTGATTTTAAAATCAAACAATGGAATCGATAGACTAAGCTTGTGCGACTTGTGTCCATTTTAACACAATATTTGCACCATTTCTTACTTGAGTTTTCTTCAAATTATCGAATTGCAGCTTCTTGGCGGCCAATTGGCATCGCCATTTCAACTATTAAACGGCCATCAAATGTTTGACGCAATAAATCGATTGTATCATTCTGTTGAAACCAAACATCGTTCTCAGCAATACCAAGAAGAGCGGGTACAAAAAATCTGTTATCATTAGGTGGCTCCATTGACCGTAAAGGTTGTGACGCCCTCACTTTTAATGAAATATGGGCAAATGATGCCTTCGCTTCACAACCCACACCAAACAATCACTCGTAATAGGTGCATTGGCTTCTATAAGACTGCGTGTCTCTGCAGTTCTCTTCTGTTTTCTTCAAATGCGGTAAGTTTGCTGATTAACGTAGCCATATAGATGAAAATGAACTTCGTCTGAAACGAAGATTTTTTTTGGCAAAATATACACCATCGTGCAATTTCTCTTGGGCCTAATAACGTTACTTAAGCGTAAATCAATGCATTAGGTTCAGTGGAGATAATATACTGAATTTTTTGACAGAATAGAATGACATAAGTATTGGCAAATTCGAAATAACCAATGGTTCAAATTTAAAACGATCGATGGCCCATCCTGCGTATGTTGATCGCGTTCTTTAACTCTTCATTGTTGACAAATCTGAAACCAAATGGCAAATTTTTTAAGAAGATTTTCGAAAGGAATAAATAGTCCAATGGAATAGAATCTGACGAATTTTAAGCCCAATTCCTTGATTAAGATTGTTCACACGAGTGAACAAATACACAAACCTAACCCTGACTTCCAATAGGACAACACAAACATCTTTAAAAACAATAACAATAATAACACCAACACACATCAACATTCATCACACATATTAAAATTCACCACACACATCACGTATACACTTCATCAACACCTTCAACATAATTATTTGATCCTTATAAGATCAGTTGATTATTGATTTCTGAGCAAAAAAGAACCCAACAAACCCTACGCGAATGCGCTACAAAATATTGTTATTTCAAAATATATAACAATTGATTATCGATCATCAAACCACATAAAACGAAATATCCAACAATCCCTACGCGAGGGCACTATAGCCAATATTATTATTTTAAACAAAATTAACATTGTGAACTAAAATTGTGAAAAAGATTGAAAACAAGAATTGTGAGCTATCTATAAACATTGTGCGAATATTTACAAATATTGTAAAGTAGAACAAATATTGTTACAAATTCTAAATAAAATACGTTTTATAACGTTTGAGAAAATATATACAAATAAAACAACACTAATATTTCTTATTAATATATAGACACACATATATATACCAAAAGGTTTGTTGCTTAAATTTATATATTCTACCTCCTCTCACCCTCATACTAAACCCTACCCTATAACCCGTACGTTCATGGTCCTTCAAGGAAAAAGAAGAGACAGCAACACGTATGTATACAGTCCACAAAACACCCCCTAATTTGTGAAAAATCTACCCCACCCTAAAAAATATAACCCCACAAAACCCTAATTAAAAAATTTGTGCTAAAATAAAAAGAAATTTAAAACAATAACAACAATAGTGCTGTGCAGAAAACAAATAGGTGCAAAGTGAAACAGATATACAAATTAAAATAAACACACATACACTAACAAAAACAGTGTTAAACATAAATCACCCTATACAAAAAACGTTACAAAATATCCTACAAACAAAAACGCATAACTCGATAGTCAACAAAATCATTAAATCAAAAAACACAAATTAACAATTAACACAAACAATAATTACAGAAGGTCACATTAAAAGTAAGAGTGAATTAACAAAAACAACATATATAAAACAGTAAAAAATTAGACATTGCAAAATCAAAAATAATAATACATCACATATTTAAAATTATCATACATATTAAAATTACAAAAATAAAGTGAAATTACATAGAACTGTAAAAATAAAAGTTAAAAACAAATTTAAAATCAAAAGGAAAGCACAAAAGTTACTAAAGTTCACAAAAAATACAAACAAAACACATATTACATTAAAGAAACAAAAATTATACATTTTCAAAACAATATATAAATATATAATATATATATAAATTAAAAAGGAAAAATAAAAGTTCACAAAGGTTCACAAAAAATAGAAACAAAATACACATTAAAAGAGGAACACATATTGCACATTATTTGGAACAATACATAAACAGAACAAAAGTGAGAAAAGACAAATAAAAAATTGAACAAAATTCAAAACAAGTAGCAACAAAGTACATAGTGACAAAAATTAAAAAATTGAAGAATATAAAGTGCACAAACAATTGCATTCCAACACAGTTCACTAACAAAAAATAAATCAAAAACAATTACAAATATAAGCAACTAATAACAAATTAACATTATTAACATTGCACACAAACACAACACAACAAACATCACACAAAGAGGAATTGGAAAAATTAAATTGGTTTGTACCCTATCCTCAGCAGACAAGGTAAGTTGAAAATTTTCAATTTACATTTTTTTATAAATTATCGTGTAATTTTCTCGCGAATTTTTAAATTTGTAAAAAAAAAACTCACAATAAGAAATATTATCTTATAAAACCCACCCAATATTTACCCTTTTTTTCGATAATATTTTCAAAATATTGTGAGTAACACATATTGCCGTTCTCTTTGTGTAGTGCAACAAAAACACAAAGACTACCCAATAGGCAATTTTGTCTGCTAAGTAGATTTATTTCAATTCTGAAATAAATATTTTTAAACCAAATTTACCCGTGATAAATCGACTTAATATCGGAATTTATTGAATTCTTTCCAATCCTCTGTGTTAAATTTTAAAAAATAAATATGTCGGAATTGAAAACTTCAGCCGCCGATATTCTACGTTATATCCAACAGGATTTAAGTGCCTTTGAGGAAGATTTTAAGGCCATTACAGAGAAGTCTCAATCACTACCCGCATTGAGATTCATGAAGAATGAATTGGAAGAGTTGTGGTCGAATATTGACGGAAAATTCAGACAGTTTCGAGAGTCGCCACAACTCAATGAACCTGAAGTAGCCAATTCGATAAATTTTAATGGCCTCTCCAGGAATGTGAGATCGGCTAAAAAATTCTATAGGTCATCTATGATTTCCATAGATGAATCTATAGAAAATTTAACTCTACCCAAAAATTCAAACACCACCCCACCCGAACCCTCACAACCCACACAACCCACCCAATCAGTTGGATTTAACGTACCCCCTTGCGATATGCAAACATTCAGTGGGGATTTCAAAGTCTTGGGCCTCGTTCAGAGACCTATTCAAGGCCATTTATGGCAATAATACCCGCCTAAGTGGTGTAGAAAAACTTTTCTACCTTAAGAATAAGACTAACGGCGAAGCTAAAGAAATAGTCGACAATGCACCCTTAACTAATGATGGTTTTCTTATTGCTTGGACCCAACTGGTAAATCAATATGAAAATAAAAGGATGCAAATTAACGCTCAGATTAAGACCCTTTTAAATTTACCAGCGGTAAACACTATGTGCAGTGTTTCAATAAGAAAACTGCAGAGAAAGATAAATTGCTGTATTGCAAATTTGAATACATTGGAGATAGATACGGACAATTGGGATCCTATCATAGTATATCTCTGTTTGACAAAATTAACCAAAGAAACCCGAAGGGAATTTGAGAAAACCCTAAAGGATTGTGCTGAAATGCCTTCCTGGACAGATGTGGATGTATTTCTGACAAATACATTCAAGGAACTCACTTCTGTCAATGATGTTCCGGAAAGTAACTCTAACCCTAACCCAAACACCCACCCAAAACACAAATTCTTCCAGGACATCAACAATCGAATTGACAGAAGAGTAAAAACGTTCCATAATGTGACACACAATAATAGGAAGGATACCCGATCCACAAACGTATTCCAGAGCAAACCCTTGAATTCAACCCAAACCCACCCAAATACCCATAATTACCCAAAAACTCAGGAAAAACCCGATGGTTCATTGTGCAAACTGTGCAAAAGTAACCATACTTTGAGGGAATGCTCATCATTTACTTCCCTGGGAGTAAATGAAAGAATTGAATTCGTAAGGAAGAATTCAATTTGTTACAATTGTCTGGCCATTAGTCACATGGTATCAGAATGTCGCAGTACATTCACATGCAGATACTGTGGCAGCAGACATAACACCCTTTTACACAAACCCAACCCAAACACTAACCCACAGAATGACGATAAACCCTCTACGTCAAGTGCAATACAGTCTTTCTCTACCCAAACCCAATCAAGCAAAACCCAATTAGACGACAGAGCTAAATTATTAGGCACAGCTGCCTTGAATATTCAAATACACGGTGAAGAATTCCCTGCTAGAGCGCTTATTGACCCAGCATCAGACTTTTCATTCATTTCTGATAAGCTAAGGCGCAAATTATACATACCCACCCTACCCATAGTTGCTGAAATCTCAGGTTTAAATGAGGTTGTTTCAGCACTTTCGAACAAGATGTGTAATATACATCTTGGTTCTAACACTAATAAGGAATTTTCATTGAATATTCAGGCAATTGTTGTCAAAACCCTCACCCGCAATTTACCCACCCAAAACTTAAACCCTACTTTCATAAAAGAGTTGGACAGAATCCCATTGGCGGATCCTAAATTTTATGAAAGCCGCCCAGTTGATATTATAATTGGTAGCGATTTTTACTCACAAATTATCAGAGCTGGTGTTTAGAAAGATGTACTTGGCACATTAATAGCTCAAGAAACTGAGTTTGGTTGGATTTTAACCGGACCAGTACAAGATTCTCACCCTACCCGAAGAATCGTCTCTTATTATAGTTCTGTCAAGCTTGATCAATTTTTGACCAAATTTTGGGAAATTGAAGAAATTCCGCAAGAACCCATTCAATCCGAAGATGATTGTACTTGTGAGAAAATTTACACGACAACTACCCGTCGTTTACCCAATGTCCGTTATCAAGTAACTCTTCCATTTCGTAACCCTCAAATTGATTTAGGAAACTCGCGCCATATAGCGATGGCTCAATATTTAAGAAATGAGAAGAATTTACTAAAGAAACCCGATCTAAAACTTGAATATGATAACGCGCTACAAGAGTATATTGACTTAGGTCATATGAAACCCATTATTTATAACCCTAACACTTCTTCAAACACCCATTATTATTTACCCCATCATGCTGTTGTTAAACCCGATCGTGTTACGACAAAAGTTCGAGTTGTTTTTAATGCATCGAGCAAAACTTCGAACGGCAACAGCTTGAATGATACCCTACACATTGGTCCTACCCTACAACAAGATTTGGTTGTTTCAATCTTGAGATGGCGCTTTTATAAGATTGTTTTTAATGCCGACATCACCAAGATGTATAGGCAAATTCAATTGAACCCTACCCCATACCCCGTTTGTTCAATTGAACCCTATCCACACACCCTATCAAAGAATTTTATTCCGTAAAAGCGTCAACGAACCCATTCAAGATTACGAACTGCAAACAGTCACATTTGGCGTTAACTGTGCCCCTTATTTGGCTATCAGAACCCTACACAAATTAGCCGCAGACATTCAAGATACCCACCCAATTGCATCTCAAATTTTGAAAGAGAATATGTACGTCGATGATGTACTAGCCGGTGCTCATACTGTTCAAGAGGCTGAAATCGCTCAAAAACAATTAATCACTGCACTTGAATCCGCTGGTTTTCCTCTACGAAAGTGGACATCAAATACCCAAGAGCTCCTAGATAATTTACCCAAGGACCACCAACTCAATGCCGCCTTACTCACCCTTCCGGAATCGGAAAACCCTAAAACTCTAGGCATTCGGTGGAATCCAAAAGAGGACAATTTTTTCTTTGAGGCCCCAAAAATAGAGAGAAAACCAGCCTACACTAAGCGAGCAGTTTTATCTGACATTGCTAAACTTTTTGACCCAGCTGGCTGGTTGGCGCCAATTATAATATCCGCCAAAATCGTGACGCAGCAAATCTGGCAGGATAATACAGCTTGGGATGAATGTCTTAACCCACTCACACTTATTAAATGGCACAAGTTTTTGCAGTTTTATGATAACATTGACAATATTCGAATTCCTAGATGGATAAATTTTTCACCCTCAGCAAAAATTGAGTTTCATGGCTTTTCAGATGCTTCTGAAAAAGCATACTCTGCGGTTTTATACGCACGAGTTATACCCATAAACGGACCTATGTCCGTAACCCTACTCGTCGCTAAGACGAGAGTTGCACCTATCAAGGTTATTTCTTTACCGAAATTAGAACTTTGTGGTGCAGTGTTGTTGGCAAATATGGCACAGAACATAATTACTCAGCTGCAATTAACCCAATACCCAATGTATTTCTGGACGGACTCCGCAATAGTTTTGGCATGGATCAACAAACCCCCGACTACCTGGAACACCTTTGTGGCTAACCGTGTGTCTGTAATAGCCGAAGCGGTAGGAACCAAGAACTGGAGTCATGTGGCCTCTTACAACAACCCAGCCGATGTTGCCAGTCGTGGATGCAACGCAGATGAACTGATGGACGACAAGCTATGGTGGAATGGACCAACTTGGTTGAAGGAAGATCGAACAAAGTGGCCAACAACACATTTACCCTACGAAACTCAAGCTGAAGCTAAAATTTGTCAGTCGTTCTCTACGACTTTGAACACAAAAACATCTATGGATTCTACCCACCCTACCCAGGACATTTTGGAAAGATTTTCTAAATGGTCCAAAGCACTTAGAATATTGTCATATGCCTATCGATTTTGTGATCGCGCATCAGTTACTCGAAGAAATGGAATTCGACATGACAGCGTAGTTCTGGGTCGAAAAATTCCACAATCTATTGACGAAAGACTCAATAGATTATTAACCCACCCGAGTATTGAACTTGATGCGCATGAGATCAAAGCTACCCGTGATAGACTAATAATTCTTTGTCAGACACAATATTTCAGTGAAGAATATTCTTGTCTGAAGAAATCGAACCCTTTACCCAAGAAAAGCAATTTACTCACCCTTACACTCTTTTTGGACACAAAGAATATAATGCGCACAAATGGCAGATTGGCAAACTCCAACAACTTAACATATGATGAACGACACCCTATTTTATTACCCTACCCTAGCGCCTTTGCTAAATTATTAACCCAACACGTTCATCTTATAACCCTACACGGCGGAAATCGTCTAATGTTGCGAGTAATTCGCTCGAATTTTTGGATTCCGAGACTGCAGAATCTTATCAGTTCTGTAGTCAATAGGTGCGTACCCTGCACGAAATATAGGAATCGTCAAACTACCCAATTTATGGCTGCATTACCCCCCGAACGTACCCAAATTAGCAGACCATTTAATACTGTTGGAGTTGATTTTGCCGGACCATTTGACATAAAATCCTACATTGGTAGAACATGTAGGATAACCAAAGGTTATGTTTGCGTATTTGTTTGCTTTTCTACCAAAGCTATCCACTTAGAGCCCACATCTGACCTGTCTACCCAAGCATTTATGGCAGCATTTGCCCGATTCTTTTCGAGGCGGGGATGCCCTGTCGCTGTGTATTCCGACAATGGAACCAACTTTGTTGGAGCTAGCCAACTAATTAAAAAGCAGCGACAGGAATTCCTCAAACAGTTGAAGGGATTGGTTACATCAACCAATAGCTTTCAAAACTTGACGTGGCACTTTATCCCACCCGGAGCTCCACACATGGGGGGCTTATGGGAAGCCGGCGTAAAGAGCTTCAAGTCCCATATTAAGAGGCTCGCAAATTTTAAATATACCTTTGAGGAACTAGCAACCCTATTGGCTAGAATAGAAGGATGCCTCAACTCAAGACCGTTAAGCCCGTCAAGTGAAAACCCTCAAGATCTTAACCCATTAATCCCAGGTCATTTCTTAATTGGCTCACCCTTATTATCACCCTCTGAACCCGATTTTAGTAACGAAAATATTACCCTAGCAAACAGATGGCAAAGGTTGAAAATTCAACACCATCAGTTTTGCAAAAGATAGAAAGATGAATATTTGAAGGAGCTCCATAAACGTTATAAATGGAGAAACCCTAAACGTCCTGTGGAAATCAATGACATTGTTGTCATTAAACAGGACAACCTACCCTCAAATGAATGGTTATTCGGACGAGTAACCAAAACTCACCCATGTTCCGATGGACTACCTAGAGTAGTTGAACTTCGGACATCAACCGGAACCTTGACTCGACCCATAACAAAGGTCGTAGTCCTACCCACCAACTAATTAACTCCTTCAAATCTTCCATTTTCATCCACGTTACACACCCATTACTCACCCGAACACCATCCTTACCTACCCAAATTTTTACCCAAAACACCCACAATTATTAATACCCACCCAAAGTCTAATTTCAGGTTCCACCCCACAAGAAGTTATGGTTGATCTCCAGGTCGGAATTGAAAATCTGTACCCACGGGAAAACCCTGAAACCACGAGTGAAAAAAGAAAAAAATTAATACCCTTACCCACCTTTTGGACAATTACAAATAATTTGTTTTTATTCGCAGGTTGCCGGCCCGGGAGGATGTTCACACGAGTGAACAAATACACAAACCTAACCCTGACTTCCAATAGGACAACACAAACATCTTTAAAAACAATAACAAAAATAACACCAACACACATCAACATTCATCATACATATTAAAATTCACCACACACATCACGTATACACTTCATCAACACCTTCAACATAATTATTTGATCCTTATAAGATCAGTTGATTATTGATTTCTGAGCAAAAAAGAACCCAACAAACCCTACGCGAATGCGCTACAAAATATTGTTATTTCAAAATATATAACAATTGATTATCGATCATCAAACCACATAAAACGAAATATCCAACAATCCCTACGCGAGGGCACTATAGCCAATATTATTATTTTAAACAAAATTAACATTGTGAACTAAAATTGTGAAAAAGATTGAAAACAAGAATTGTGAGCTATCTATAAACATTGTGCGAATATTTACAAATATTGTAAAGTAGAACAAATATTGTTACAAATTCTAAATAAAATACGTTTTATAACGTTTGAGAAAATATATACAAATAAAACAACACTAATATTTCTTATTAATATATAGACACACATATATATACCAAAAGGTTTGTTGCTTAAATTTATATATTCTACCCCCTCTCACCCTCATACTAAAACCTACCCTATAACCCGTACGTTCAAAGATCATAGCAAAGGCGGAGATTTCTTTTTTTTTTTCTCAAATGTGACCTTTTCTCTTTATTTCATCAGGATAATCAATGTAAACTATTCGCCATGTATAAAAAAGGACTCCACGAAAACAATTGTGAGTACACTTAGTCGACTTAGGCTGTTATTCCTTGGAATCACAGATTTGTGCATTTCTTTTGCATTCTGTTGTAATGATTTAACTTTACATTCAAGCAACTTTGCGCCTTTTCTGGACACACTAGTTGGTGTACTTTCCAAAAGGAGCTTTTCGGACTAAAATTTTTGGCGTTCTCGATAACCTTCTCAGACCCACTTAAGGGTTTCATAGGTGTTCGTCTTTGAATGTTGTGCATACGAAAGTAATGCATTTATTAAAGCCTCTGGGGAGTATTGGCTTCCACAAAACACTTTTGCCTTGCTTTTGTTTCTTTTTGATGTGAGTGGCATGCCGTATCAAGTCCTGGGATAATGGGGCTGTCATCTATTGTTGCCTAGAAATAACGCCCTTCGAGAATTTGTTGAAGTGGTGGGGAATATTGCACTTTGTCTTACGTTTTTTGCCACTAGACGGCGCCATTTCCTGACTTTCCTATGCTGTTATCCTTTTCCATTTCCAGGTGTTGATGGATTGTATTGAATGGATTGTATTCGCGGGGTTAAGACACTTAATTTGAAATTCAAAAACCATGATAAGCGATTTTCTTTTTCCAACTCCATTTGAATTCGAACCTAGTCTTTTCTGCCTTCATTGGGATTCAAATCTGGGCTTCTTAACTTATAGACAAGCTGTTTTACCCACTACACCACGCCGCCACATCCTCTCCGTACAAATAGCATTGCGTGCCAATTACCATCTTAAGGTTGAAGAGGTGATTTTTTAGGGAATACTTACGTACATACATACATAATTGGTCATTACAACTACCTTTCAGTCAGAATTATAAACCCAGCTTCTCACACTACTTATGTTGTTTGTGTTACTTTTATACATGAGTGGCGGGCCAACTGTTTAAAGACGACTCCGAATGACATATTTTTGAGAAACTTTTCATAGCAATTTTATTTTCACTCAGAATTTTTGCCACAAATCTGCTGAGAGGAAGTCGTTGAAGAAATATTTTTTCAAATTTGGTTTTTTTCGGGATGTCTGACGTGAGTTTGAACAGACAACAACACGTGGCCTACTAGACTACGGCGACGACAACTATATGTCACCCGTGGATAATCTATTCTTTTAAAGACATGTTCTTAACTGTTTATGAACCCCATTAGAGCCTCAGGTTTGCATATCCTTAAGTCTACCAGTTTCCTAACAAGTTAAATATCTAGCCATGCACCTCCGTGTACATTATGGCTGACCAGGGGTTTGAAACGTGACATTACGTCTAATAAGCCAGCACCCTACCTACTAGACTACGGCGACTTTAGGTAATAAGGACCAGTTTACCTTCTCTGTGCGAGTTAACTTCCTACTATAAATTACGAGTCTTATCAGCCCTTTAGCCTAAGTCCTTTAGACAAGGCAGTGTGTCGAATACAATGAACGGAGCATACGCAAATCAGGGTAAATATTTATTTAAGCCGTAAATTACAGATGGAGTATTGACGAGGTCTTCTCCTGGAAAACACTTATTGATTGATATATTTTATTATTGGAATCAGAGCTCTCGTTTAACGCTGCATTCATTTCCGATCCACTTGTGCATCACAATAAATAGTTGAGGTCTAGTGTAGTTTAACTTGTTGTTGCAATTATTTATTTGAAATAAATTTTTCTTTAAACTTTAATGGCATATTAAATTGAACATAAAATGTTTAAATTCTTTTTTTTATTCAAATAATAGAATAGAATTTGAAAAGAACGACATTAAAAAATCCTTTAAAAAAATTTTTTTTTGCCTTTCCAGGTGAGTGCTTACATTTGCCTGGAGGTTGGTTGGAAAATAACAAAACGTTTTAACGCTTTTTACCTTTTTGCCATCATTCGTTTTTGCACTTTTTTCACTTTTTTGCTATTAAAACAAACGCTAAAAATGGCTGCTTAACGGTAGAAAAAAAAACTTTCTTTTTATAAAAAACGTACTTACAACCAAAAACACATACAAACATCGCACCTAACCAACCAACCATTTGCATACGCATTAACCCACACCTTGACATCAAAGTGTACAGCAATTTGAAATTAATTTTAAATTTAAGCCAGAATTTAACATTTTTTTCACTCAAACCTGTACATTAAAGGTTTTTATTGAATTTAAAAGTTTTTATTTGGCATTACTGCAGGCATAATTTCGTTCGATTAGACTCTATTTAAACTCTTTGGCGTAGTTTTTAAACTGATTGCTTGCTTTTAAATTTAATTTATTGAAGTCGTATTAAATACCAGTATTTAAGAGATTCCTTTCCCCTGTTGATTGCTCTACCAAAGGTCACAATGTTAATTTGATGCAATGGCTTTGGCTTTATTTTTTTTATAAAAACTTTGTGAATTTTGGCAAAAACCAACAACAACAACAATAACGAAATACCAGAATCATTTAAATTGCGGATTAACAGAGACCCTTATTTTCCTTGTACTGTTCTTATCGCATTTTCCTTTCGTTTTTCCGTAAGCAACATTGTTATATGAAAATGTCTTTACATGGAGAGTATTTATTTGCGTAAAACATGCTTTAGTATATTGGGAAGGTATGCCAAGTAAAAGAGAGTAACCTAAAGTGAATGTCAGTGAATCCATAATAGTGTCTACAACTAAATTTGTTTGTTTTGCTAGACAAATAATTGTTCAAAACAGAGAGTTTGAAGACTCCTTTACTCTGGTAAGCACATCAAACATCGTGTGAAGAAAGCTCAACAAGCATTACAAAAAGGTTGGCAGTTGCCAACAATCCGTCTTAAAATAAAATTGTTTTCGATCTCCGTAGTCTAGATGGTGAAATCGTTGTAGTATTGCAGGTAGTGTGTTGGCAGATTAGACGTGAGGCCACGATCCAAATTCAAGGTCAGTGATAGTGAAAACGCCATAGTTGGTATAAGGTCACGGTTCAAAGGTTTCCAGGTCAGATATCTCCAACAAAACGAACTATGAAGAAAATATTTCTTCGGCGACTTCCTCTCAGCAGATTTTTGGCAAAAACCCTGAGTGTAAATAAATATGTCCATGAAAAAGAGTCTCAAAAAAGAATCTGTCGTACGAAATCGATTTCAAATTGTAGGTCCTCGCCACGCATGTATAAAATTAGCACACACAACATAAATATTGTGAGAAGCTAGGTCGTAATCCTGAAGTGTAGTAATAACCAATTACGCATATTTTGGGTGTGTGTGTGTGTGTTCGATCTCCAACAACAGCTGATGTGTTTTGTTCTATGGATGGAAAGGCTTGGAATACCCCTATAAAATATCGAGCAAAAACTATCAAGATGGGTCTGGCAATAAATCTGTTGTCGACAAGTAGGGACATACGGTCAATAACTATGACTGTGTCAATGTATTTGTATATTTTGAGTCCACCGTTACCAGCAGCAATGACGTCCATCTGGAGATCAAGCGTAGGATCACTCTTACAACAGGTGGTCTCAAAAACCAATCGAGTAAGAGAGATATCTCGCGCACGACGAAACTTGTACCCTACATTTCGCTCATCCTCGGTCCTCGAGATAACTCAAGAGAAAAGTCTTTCGTAAGATCGTCGGTTCAGTATGAGTTGGCGATGATTTCCGCATTCGATCCAACAATGAGCTCAATGGGCTCTTCAATAACATGGACGTTGTGCATCACAGTAACATTCAGCGGTTACGCTGAGTGGCTCATGTAGTCCGGATAGAAAAGGATTCCCCGGTGAGACGGGTATTTGATGCGGGGATTATCGGAAGTCGGCGTAAAGTATGACCATATCCACGTTGGAAGGACCAAGGAAGCCCTGTCATCGTATAGGCGATTTCTGCAAGGGCCGTATTTTTGATGAGGATGAAGAAACTTTTTTGCTGTTGCTATAAAAAGCCGGAGATTTTTGACCTCTCTCTTTCTGACACCCTTTTCCAAGATTGCTCCAATAGCAAGATTTATTTTGGGCTCAGGTTGGTTTCCTCTAGGGAATGTTTGGTCCTCGTGTTGAATGTTGATTGTAGATCACCGTAGGATAGTAGGTGGTGTGTTGGCTTATTAGATATGAGGCCACCATTCAAACCCCAGGTCAGATATTCACAACAAAAATATTTCTTTGGCGATTTCCTCTCAGCAGATTTCTAGCAAATACTCTGGGTTAATAAAATTGCCTTGAAAAGTTTCTCAAAAATCTATCCCTCGAAGTCGATTTTAAACTGGTGGTCCCGCTACTCGTGTATAAAACAGACAACAAAAGTGGTATTGAAAAGCTAGGCCGTAATCCTGACTGAAGGGTATTAATGATCAATTATGTATGTGTGTAATGGTCCTTACTGCTAGTCTTAGTGGGACCTCTTCTTTCAATGAGGTCTGCTACCGTACCGAACCTACATAACCTAATCATAGGAATCAATATACGTATTGTCCACATACATACATGCTTTATGTATTTCCATCGGGTATTATTCCCTTTTTAGGTGCGTGTGTGTCCACTGTTTTAAACGTTTTTTTTTCTTTTGTTTTGTACTTGTGCTGTGTTGTTGGTTTTCATTTTATCGCACTAAAAGTGAAGTCTTTATGCTTGTACTTCTCGTATTTTTAACTTAGACACGCACTAACTTTGTCCTTAATTTTATACGCTGGTTCGTGTGAATGTTATACAGTTTTTTGGTTGTGACTCCGGGTTCTATTTTGTCGTTCGTTTATTGCTTTGGAATTTCTCGCGCAAAAACTGTCACGATAAATTATTATCAAAGATTATAAAGTCGACTGTCAATGAGTTAAATGGGAAATAAATCGAAAATTTCGCTTTTTATACCAAAAAGTCGGGCACAGTGAATGTGTCTACAAGTGTGTGTGTAAATGTGAGAGTGTGTGTATTAATGCGTGCGTATCTGTCGCATACGAATACAAAAACTTAAGTAATTGTGTCAGTGTGTTTAAAAGTATATTTTTTTTGTGAAATAAAGTTGTTTGTTTGAACTTAAATGTGTATGCGATTATGTGTGTGTGCGTTTTTGTCTGAACAGATCTGTAATCAGGGATAAACTTATGGAAAATGTGAACTTTATTAAACTGGCATTTTGCCTTTTTTTCTTGCTTTTTTTTTGTTGGTAAATTTAAAATGGTTTTGTCAGAGTATAAATCGATGGAAACAAGATTTAAAAAAAAATTTTGGTTTTTTTGTTGTTGTTTAGTTAAGTTTGGAATTTTATTTTGTTTCCTTTTTTTGTTTGTATAGACATGTTGGTTTATTTGGTTAAAGATTTATGACACAACCAAAAATATTTTAGATAAGGATTGAATGGTAGGTAGCACGAGTATGTCATAGACAAGGAAAAGTAATTAAAAAAGTTTAAACTTAACAAATAAGGGTACAGTTTTTATATTGAAATTGATACTTTTAAATATTTTATTTTCTTTTTTTTATGAAAAATTTTTTACAATTTAAATTTGAATAGCATTTCTAGAGGATGACTGACATAACTAAGTGAATGAAATTTAAATTTAAAATAAAATTCCAACTTTAAATATTCTGATATAGTTACGTACAGACATGATTGGTCATTACAATCCTTTAATCAGAATTACGACCTAGTTTCTCACATCAAATATGTTGTGTCTTAATTTTATACATGAGTGGCGGAACCTACAGATTAAAGTCAACTTCGAACGACAGAGTTTTGAGAAACATTTTCATGTCAATTTTTATTTACTCTCAGAGTTTTTGCCCGAAATATGCTGAGAGGCAGTTGCCGAAGAAATATTTCTGACCCACAGCTCCTGCAGAAATTATTTCATTTCCTGTAGGATATGAGACATGCGACCATGTGAAACCATGCGGTTTTAGAAAAAAGACAACAAGTTCTATTCACGTCTCTACGAACCCAGCTGAGTCTAGCAAAATTGCAAGTTCATATATCCTTTCTGCCAACGAAGTTGAGCTTTTCTTTAACACAAGCGAGGAATACCTAGTTTAACTGAGCCAATTGCAACAGTCGACAATCGCCGTAGTCTAGTAGGTAGTGTATTGGCTTATTAGACGTAAAGCCAGGGTTCGAGCCACAGGCCAGACATCAAGACAAAATACAGAAACTATTTCTTCGGCGACTTTTAGCAGATTTCTGGCAAAAACTCGTTCAGAGTCGACTTTAAACTGTAGGTCCCGCCAGTCATGTACAAAAATTAACACACACAACATAAGTGGTGTGAGAAACTAGGTCGTAATCCTGACTGAAGGGTTGTAATGACCAATTATGTATGTATGTATGTATGTATGTATGTAATTGCAACAGTCGATGATTAGTAGCATTATACCAGCTTTACTCGTTATCTCTATTCCCTGGAACCCTTGGAATGATTCAAAATTTCTCTGAAATTTTACAGGGAATCATGGACTACGATCGTCGGGATGATATACGTGATATTAAAAAATTTCAGGAAAACTCCTGCCATCTAACGGGCATTGCGCTTGTAAAATGGACAAGACAAGACAAGGCTGGAGGACGCCGTAGTGGCCAAAACAACCTTTATCAAAATTTAATAGATAGACCCTAAATACATTAATTTCATTAAGCGTAGAATATAACATCGTTCAAGAATCTGCCTTTTCTGGATGGAGGGCATCTGTAAATATCAGCCGTATCAGGCTGAATTTAACTGATTTCATGGGCTATTGTGGCTTTGTGGACGTCTGAGATTTGTGGCTTATTTCCAATCACCTGCAGTTTAAGGAAACCACACAAGGAAAGTATAACGGGGTAAAATCGCACGATTTCGATGTTCTTCACGTGAATTGACTAAGCCCTGAAATCGATCGTACAGAATATGTAATACGGCATGAGCTGTGTGGTACCTGGTTCCATTCTGTCAAACACGTTCGTCGTTGGTATCCATATTTTTCAATTCAAGCCAAAAGAAGTAGATAATCATCGAGCTATAGTGCTTGACTGTTAACCAAATCAGCCTAAAATCCGCACTAAACAGTGACTTTATCGAAATACATTAGACGATGTTGAAAAATTCGATAATCCAGAAACGTGCCTCATCGCAGACTTTTAAAAAAAAAATAGGGTCGGTGGCCAACTGCACGAATAGGCTTCCCATTTTAATAAAACAATTTTATTATTTACACGTATTGTTGGATGTATGTATGATATACAAAACAAACTGAACAAGACCATAAGCCTCTAGTTAGAATTGTAATATCAAATATGCTATTGAGAATGTCTGCACGTGTCTATGTCTTTCCAGGATTGTATCATTTTCAAAATTCAGGTTAGGTCAAACTCTCTGGAGTGTCCACAGCATATTAGGCGGGCATTGAATATAATTTGCCTTCCTTCACCCAGATTCCAACCCAGTTTGCTACTGTAATCACTACACCATGACCGGAGTGGTGCATTCAAAGCATTTAGAATATTTAAGCGTTTAGAGTATACAAAGACCATCCATACGCATACCCATCCATCCAATGCGAAGATAAAAGCAACGGCATTTGCAAACAATGCAGCTATACGAAATAGCAAATTCGTATTCCCTTTTCATAAAATATGAGGGGTATGCATTCAGAAGCCGCCTTTCTAATCCTTGAGCAGCCAGCTGGAACCCAACGAAATATAAAAAAGAGCAGATTTCTGGCAAAAACTCCTGAGAGTAAATAAAAAATAGCCAAGAAAAAGTTTCTCAAAAATCTTTCGTTCGGAATCGACTTTAAACTGTAGGTCTCGCCACTAATCTATAAAATTGAGAAGCTAGGTTGTAATCCTGACTGAAGGTGTGTAATGACCAATTATGTTATATATGTATGTATAATTAAATGCATATAACTTGCATTTATGTTAGTGCATACATATGTGCTGTTAATTTACTACAATTTTTCAATTTAAAATAATTTTAAAATTATAACACATGATGAAAACAATTCAACTTTCCTTTCCTCCGTTCTTTTGCTTGCATTAAAGCCTACTATATGGTCAGGAAATCCTGAAAGAGAATATAATCATTATCAGAAGACAAAAGAGTCAAACCAAAGAAGACAAATAAGCCTAAAATAATAATATTTTTAAAATGACAACAACAAAACTAGATAAACAATTGCAGATATTGTTCTTATTATAGCTGTTGTTGTTTTTTTGCATTTTACAAATATTTTTCTAACCCATATTATAACTGTTTGCCTAACTTATCTAACATTTGTATATATATTGTAGGCTTTTGCAGAATATGCAAAAATATTTTCATTACCTTAACAATAAATCAATTGTCCGTCGGTTTAACTGTCCGTCCCAACTGTCAGTCATTCACTCAGTCAGCCAGTTGTGTATAACTGAATTTATGTAAATTTGTGTTAATAAGACTTGTGACAGAAGAAGGAAATTTTACAAATGCAAATACAATTATAAGTGAATGAATGAACAATAATTAGAAAATAACAAATTGATGTTGTACGTCTTGTCAATTTTACATCTTTCTAACTAAAACGATTTCAAATAAAAGTTTGTCATACCATTTAATTTATGTTCGGTTTATCAATGTGAATAATATTGTGTATGAAAGATGAATTCATGAATACTGTTCTACCTTTGGCCCTCTTTGCATAAGGCGTGATTAATAATTTCTGCTGTACGTTACAACTGTTAATCAATATTAGAAATTTGTTATACAATCATCAAGTAATTTAGTTATTTTAAATAGTTTCACATTTCCGGAAACAATATTTCCATAAAATAATGTTAATTCAATGTAGTCTTGCAATATATTTCTTTTTATATACCAAATGGCGTTCATCACTATACGGAGTATCGTATTTTGAAAGTGTTAGTTTACATTTATACTTCATATACTGGTGCGTTCCCGTAGTACAATTTTATTATTGTTTATATGGGGTGGGCCATGTAAAAGTTTTAATTTAAAAATGCAAAACGGTTCGAAATTTTGCCAAATTAACTTTTTTGTTGAAGTACAATTGTTCTGGTTAGAAATGGAATATGATTTCATTCATATGGCTGCCGCAGTACCTCATTCGATCGGACCAATTTCCATGCACTTTCTCGAGTGTATAGGGTCGTATCTCGGCAATGGCATCTCAAAAGTTGGCCTTCAAATGCTCAGTTAGTGGATGGATTATATAAAGAAGACAGAAACGATCTGGAATTAATATATAGAAAACTTATATTTCTGTTAGCATATAGTGTGTACCATCCATTGGTTCAAATTTGAAGCAGCGGTTATTTTGAGTCTGGCAATACTTATGTCATTCTATTCTGTCACAAAATTCAGTATATTATGTCTACTGAACGTAATGAATCGATTTACGCTTGAGCAACTTTATTAGGCCAAAGGGAAATTCCACGCTGATGTACATTTTGCTAAAAAACAAAACCACATTTTCGCTGAAGCTCATTTTGTTAATTCAATGTAGTCTTGCAATATAAAATTGGTACGTACGATTGCCATATTTGGGGCTCATAAAACCTACACGTGGTGTTACAGAAGCCAATGCACCCATTATGAGTGACTGTTTGTTGCGCCTTGTGGATTGATGGCATCATTGGCCCATATTTCTTTAAAAATTCGGACGGCACAACCATTACGGTAAATGGAGAGACCTATCGCATCATGATAACCAATTTTTTTCTACTCCCTCTTCAGGTATTGATGTGTACGATGTTTGGTTTCAAAAGATGGTGCAACTTGCCAACACATCTCATGCCACCATCGATTTATTACGTCAAACCGTTTAATTAGCCGAAATGGTGATGCCAACTGGCTGCCAAGAAGCTGTGATTTGACACCGTAGGACTATTTTCTGTGAGGCGTCGTTAAAGGAAAGTGCTATGCCGACATACAAGAGACAATTGAACATTTAAAGTGCAACATTCGTGATACCATTCCAGAGAAACGATCCCATGTACTCGAAATTTACTCCTACCGCATAAAGTACTGTGAAGCCAGCCGCTGCACCCATGTGAAAGAAGTAATATTCCATTACTAACCGGGCCATTGTTATTGAACCCAAACAAAAAAAATTATTTGGCAAAATTTCAAACCGTTTTAGTGTTATTATTTACATACATACATACAGAATAGCTCATTACAACCCTTTAGTGAGGATTACGACCTAGATTCTCACACCACTTATGTTGTGTGCTTCAATTTTATACATGAGTGGTGGGACCTACAGTTTAAAGTCGACTCCGAACGACAGATTTTTGAGAAACTTTTCATGGCATTTTTATTTACTTTCAGAATTTTTTGGCCAGAAATCTGCTGAAAGGAAGTCGACGAAGAAATATTTTTCATATTTCGTTTTGATGTCTGACCTGGGGTTTGAACCGAAGCCTCACGACTGATAAGCCTACTAGACCACGGCAACTACCAATTATATACCAATTTTATTGCATATAATTTGAATTAAATTCAAACTTTTACATGGCGCACCCTATAGTTTAGAAAGGAAGAATTTTTTTATATCCTCCATGTAGCTATAGTCAGTTGAAACAGATTTTGTTTACCTCGTACTACTACGCCATAGAAGGCTTTACAAATCTAGCAAAACATTTATGGGAATACAACATAAAATCTTGACGTTATTTGCGTTTTGCCAGAACAAATTTTTTATGGATACAAATTTAAGCCAAAGCTAACTGAAAAGCAAATACTATACCCCACCAAGACATGGTATACAAAGAATTTCTTTTCGAAACATGAAAATTATTTCATAAACATTTTCATTCAATATAAAACTGGAAGTTATTTGCTTAATATTTATTTATTTTTTATTGTTTTATTTCATAAATTTTGTTTAAATTATAACAATATTTATTGTGTATATGTATGTATATATTGCCTCCACTTCAAACACGAAACAATTTTGTTTAAACGTAAGCCACTCTCTCTCTCACTCTCTTTTTTTACAATATTTACAAAACGTTTTTCTCTTTTATTTCCTTTTTTATTTTTTTTTTATCATAAAAGCCACTTGTGTCCTTTGAAAATTAAAAAAATAAACGTTGACTGGCTGAATTATAAATCATAAAAAAGCATTTAAAATGCCATAAAATATTGCATTTTATGAGTTTTATTGCTTATAATACTTGGAAAAACATTTTGTTTTGGTGGATTTAAGAGGTGCTGGTGGTGGGTTCAATAAAAAATTGTCGTCTGTTTTTAGAGAAATTTTAAATTTTTCGCTGGAAACCATTTAAAATACTACATTCTGTATAATCTTATACCATAAGGAAGGAATGAAGACGGGATATAGCACTGCTCTCCTGCAATCATGTCGCCATTGAAGCACTTTTCTTTCATGAGGTTAAATCGAAGATTGCATGACATTGTCTAGCCAGATAAGGCTGCGTGCAAAATCGTAGCTGAAGGGCCAGTACATTTCAATACAGTGGGCACAGATGTTTCAAAAGCTATGCACAATGGAATGCAAAATATAGAAAGGAAAAGACTCCTCTCAAACCAAATCAGTTTGAGGCTATCAAAATCTTTGTGATGAAATTACTTTAAAAAGAGACTTGAGTCATGTATCAAACTATCCGGAAGCAACCTGAGGATGGTAACTTTTCTTTTGATAGTACACTGTAACCTCAACATACACTAATGAAATGTACTTGTAATGAAATACACTTGTTCAGAATGGTGTTCGTATCGAACTTAGCATGCGAACTCTGTGATGATGAGAATAAGTTATCAGAACACATTAGTGGAGTCTGAGATCATTAATACATATCTGAAGGAAACATTTCGATGCGTACAAGGGACTGGGAGGGGAACAGTGCTAGTTGAGACCGATCAACATCCTTAAGTTTTTCAGGACAATAGGCTTGAAGGAGACATTATTGGGATTTTCCTAATGTAAGATCTTGTCGTCGCCGTAGCCTAGTAGGTAGTGTGTTGGCTTATTAGATGTAAAGCCAGGGTTCGAGCCCCAGGCCAGACATCAAAACAAAATACAAAAAGTATTTCTTCGGCGACTTCCTCTCAGCAGATTTCTGGCAAAAATTCTGAGAGTAAATAAAATTGCCATCAAAAGTTTCTCAAAAATCTGTCGTTCGGAGTTGACTTCAATTATGTGGAAATTCCTACCAAGAAAATTAATTCGCACATATACCACCGCACCCATTGTCTTGCAGGATATAAAAAACCCCAAAATATCTGACGGAAATTGTTACATTCGATTACAAAGAAAATTTCGTACACATACTTATCCTTTCATCTTCAAAGGACACAGACACATACAAAGGCATTGACAGGAGAGACATACAGACATACTTTCACTTGTTCATTCATTCATAATATCGAACAGATCTCTACACTTCTTGCAACTGGTTAGGCGCTAATTCTATCAATGATACACAAATCCGTATGCCCCTGTTGTTGTATAACATGCACCATAAAATATACAAATGAAAAACAAACACATATAGAGACACTTACTTATACATACATATGCAAATGTATTCGAATTACAAATACATACAACACAATACAATACAATACAATACATATGTCATACGAAAAAGGAAGGAAACAAAAAAATTATAGAGTATGTGTGAAAGAGAGAGAGAGAGAGAGAGAGGGAGGGAAAGTGTTGAAAATTAAAAGAGCCATAGAGTGCATGAGGAAGATATAGAAAATAGCAACAGTAGTAGTAGCAAATGGGTGTATGACATTTGTAAATATAAACATGATGTTGCTGTTTGAATACCAGCAAAATATTCATTTGACTGAACACGAAAGCAAAAGCCATTCACTACAACCCAATAAACCATATGGCAATGCAAATTAATCACTTGGAACAAGTAAATAAATTTTGATTTTCAGTTTTTAAATAATATGACAAAGCGTTTTTAAATATTTTGGAAATGTTATGAATAATTTTTTGAGGATTTTATAGAAATTAATCGATATATTTATATTTACTTACTTACTTACTTATTTAATTGGCCATTAACAGTCCGATTAACGGCTCTCGGCCTGTTTTAATACATCCTTCCATGTGCTCTCCTCTACTTGCGAGCCTTCGCCAGTTGGTCACACCAATCGATGACAGGTTTACTCGGTTTGGTCTTTCCAACTTTCGCAAATTCCTGCATCAAATACCCATCTCACCGGAGTATCCTCCTCTATTCGAACGACATGGCCGAACCAGCGCAGCTGCTGGATATTAACAAGCTGCACAGCGTCCATGTCGTTGAGGAGCTCATACAGCTCACTGTTACATTGGATGCGAAAATCATCAATTCTCACTGGACCTAAGATCTTACGTAGGACTTTTCTCTCGAATACTCTCCTGCGCTGGTGCTTAATGGTGTCCATGCTTCTGCACCATAAAGAAACACGAGGAAGATAAGTGTCTTGTAGAGTATTCGTTTCGTCGTAAGTCTCTGCTATTCAATTGAAGACCTTTAGCGACGATTTATCCAAATCTTGTCAACACTTGGACTTAGTTTTTGAAGCGTTGTTTAGTATTAATCGCTTTCAAGCAGCTTAATGGGTGGATATTTAAGTCCTCAGCCTCACTTTATCTCTTTTAAAAATCAATCGAGGATCAGCAATATGTTCCCATTGTTAAGTGTTTTGTATTCATAAGGCAACAACTGACGAAAGCTGACACGATCTATGTGTTGCTTCTATAGGGAAGAACAGACTTTACATTCACATCAAATATCCCTGGTTTGGTTGCAGAGAACAGTCGTCAGAACCATGATAATTTTCGATGGCATGAAATTTACGCATTTTGCCTTTACAAGGAGTCTCTTCTTAACGAGTTTTTGCAAAGGTAAGTACTTTTTGTTATTTTAGTAGCGTTATCATCAAGGTAGATATGATTGGCGCTTTATTTGTTCATACGCATGGGTTTCTTATTGGCAATGATGCGCGATTAGTCGTTTTCAGCCTATATCGGCAATTTGACTAGTTGGGCCTGTTCGTGACTTCGGTAAATGGATATGAAAGCAATATCAAGCAATATCAATAAACTAATTGCCTCTTCTTGGGTGAAGTCGCCGTAGTCTAGCAGAAAGACAGCTGGATAATTAGAAGTGAGGCTATGATTCAATCTCCAAACCAGACATCTCGAGAGAAACGAAATATGAACAAATATTTACGACAGTAGTTTTCTGGCAAAAACTCTGAGTGTAAATAAAATTGCGAAGAAAAAATCGATCGTTCTGAGTCGAATTTAAACTGTAGGTCCCAACACAATCATGTATAAAATTAACACACAATATAAATGGTGTGAGAAGCTAGGTCATAATCCAAGCAGTGCATCTGTTACTACTAGATATAGGAGTTGGGAAAGCATGTACGCTTGTAAGGCATTTGAAATGATATCGATGAGGTCAGAAAGCGTACTTAGATGAAACGTTATACACTGGAATACAACACGAGAATTAAAAAAATTTTCGGAAATTATATCCTCGCCAGTTTAATCGCTCTAGTGTTTCCGATGATTCCATACGACCAAACAAAACCTGCTATTTTAGTGTAAAGTTTAGGCGCACCAACCAGTCACTCGGACTGGGTAGTGGAGTTATCTCAATCACTGTGGCCCATTGTGTTATGTGTATACACGCTCAAGGGATCCAGATCCCATTTAACGACTTCTGCCGTGGGTGCAGATCTGCTGAGGAAGAGGAGACCGTTATCCGCTTTCTTTGTCAGTGCCCATCTCTTGCGAGGTGCAGATAAATGTATGCTATTTGGCCCTCCAATCCTTGTCAGCTTGAAGAAGCTTTCATCTATTGATGTCAAGCGTATAGCTTCGTTTATGAAACTTTCGGGGTGGTTTTCCAGCGTAGAGTAGTCGTGCTTTTAATGTGCAGCCTTTGCGCCGACCAACTTCTTCTTCTTCCCTAGTTTGGTAGAACTTAGTCATTACAGGGACTGCGTTCACCTGTGGCATCACAACGGACCGCTATGGGTGCTCAAGTGAGCTTTTGGTATCAAGGTATTTGGTATCACAAACGTTAGTTGAGTATCCGCGCAGGTACGGCCTTTGGTAAAGCCCCACAAAAATTAACAATGCCAAATCACATGATCTCGGAGGCCAACTGAAGTTGCCAAAACGAAAAATTTTTATTCTTATCCAGCAGTTAACAGTCATGGTATTGAAGAAATATGAGCCGATGACACCACCAGACCAAAATTTACGTTATCAACTGTCAACATTCGTAAGTTTCTGGTAGTCTGTGAAGAAGAATTTCCATTTCTGGTGTTTTGCTTTTACATCGTTTAACATTAAACAAAAGCTACAACATCAAAAACAATGAACATGATGAACAAGTAAACAAAAATATACCAACAAAACACCAGCATAAAAAATTGTGTTAAGTAAACAAAAATACAACAACAAACACTACAAGAATAAACGTAAACAAAATACACAAACAAAATAACGAAGTAACAATGTTTACGTTTATACAGATGTCGAGAAGGCGAAGGCACGAACATTCGCCTTCAAGAACATTCATCAGAATGTTTACGTTGCCATATAAAGGGCAAGGCAAAGCACGTAACGAGTTAGTAAAAGTTCGGTCAGTCCTGTGTGAAGACGCGGTGCGTTTGAAGACCTCCGTTACAAATATCTGTCAAAAAAATTAACTAATAATTGCTATTGTTTACTCAGAAGAGTGCAAAGAGGAATAACAAAGAAAATGCAATTGTTGTTGTTCACATGAAGTTGTGAATAGTGGCACACCGAATTGTGTGAGTAATAAAGAATTTTTATTAAAACTATACACAAATTTATTTTTATTTTATTTGCAATCTACGACCTCAGATTTTAAACATTTTTAAAAAGTAAAAACGTAAAAAATACTTTTTAAGAAAAGGAATTGATTTTTATTCTTATCTCATGATTATGTTCACTTGGTTTTTCCATTGCATTCGAATTTGCAACTAAAAACATAGATATTCACCCACACTTACATTGCATTTGTTTTTGTATTTGTTGTTGCAGTTACTGTTGCTGTTCAACGAATCTTGTAAAGTGTAAACGTCAGCAGAAATTGTATAGACATTAATACTAGATTTCCTGTTGCTAAATGAATGACTTGCATCAATTGAATGATTCAGTCAGTGAGTCAGTCATACAGTCAGTCATTCCATAAAATTACAAACGGAGGAAGTTGTCATTGTTGATTCATTTTTTCGGTTTTTTTTGGTTGCCTTCTGCAAAAAGGGCTTCAATTCAAATTCTGAAATTTTTTTTGGAAAAGAATTTAAACAGAAAATTTACTGAAATGTCAGGAGAAATGTTGAAGAAAAGTGTTTAATTTGGTTTCCTCCCTTCAATGGGCATTATTTCCATGAATTTCGGAGAGAAATCAATGGCACAGAAATCTGTAAGTGCAGCAAATTGCTTAAAGTGAATGTATGTTTATAAGTTTTTAATATAATTTCTTATTAAAGAAAAAAGTGCACAAATCTTAAAGTTAAAAGACTAATTTAAGATTAGCCAATGCTTAGTTGGTCATTAGTTGGTCATTACATTCCTTCAGTCACCATTACGACTAGGTTCTGACGCCACTTATGTAGTGCGTGTTAATTCCATACATGAGTAGTAGGACCTACAGTTTAAAATCTACTCCTGAAAAAAAAAACTCTGAAACGTTTCTCAAAAATCTGTCGTTCAGAGCCGACTTTAAACTGTAGGTCCAACACAAATCATCGGTGGAATGAAAAGCTAGGTTGAAAGCCTAACTAAAGGGTTGTAATGACCAATTAAGTAAGTAATCTTCATACAGTATCATAACTGTAATGTTGCATTTTCTTTGCTTTGGATGAAGTACTTCTCAATCATTACGTCGGCAGTGTGTTAACTTATTTGAACAGGGCACTTGGTTCAAATGCCTAGCTCAAACATTTCAAACAAAAAAGAAATACGAAAAAATATTTTTTTTGTGACTTTATCTCAGTAGTTCTCTAGCCTGTAAAGGGTGGGCCATTTAAAAGTTTAAACATAAAAATGCAATAAAAAAAAAACGTTTAGACATTTTGCCAAATTTATAATTTTCTTGTGAAGTGCAATTGTTCCAGTCAGAAATGGAATATTAATTCATTTATATGGCTGAAGCGGCAGGCCTCACAGTACCCTTATTTGAATGGACCACTTTTTCGAGTGTATGAGGTCATATATCGGCAATGGCGTCACGACTGTTGATCAATTGTCTCTGATTTGTAAGCATAACACTTTTCTTTAACTGCGCCCCGCAGAAGACAGTCCCACGGTGTTGCAACCAAACATCGTTTACATCAATACCATGAACAACGGGTACAAAAAAATCGGTTATCATGGTACGAAGGTTATCATGAAGTCGGCATAGTCTAGTCTACTAGTGTGTTGGCTTAGTAGACGTAAGACCCGATTTCAAATCCCAGGTAAGACAACAAAAAGAAATTATGAAACAAATATTTCTTCGCCGACTTCCTCTCAGCAGATTTCTGTCAAAATATCTGAGAGTAAATAAAAATTACCATGAAAAGTTTCTCAAAACTCTGTCGTTCGGAATTGACTTTAAACTGTAGGTCCCCTACTCATGTAAAAAATTAACACACACAATATGGGTAGTGTGAGAAGCTAGGCCGTGATCCTGATTGAAGGATTGTAATGGCCAATTATGTTATGTTATCATGGTGCGATAAGTGTCATGATTGACCGTAATGGTTGCACCGTCCTCATTTTCAAAGATATATGAGCCAATGATGCCTCCGCACAAAACAGTCACTCGTGATGGGTGCAAGATGAAAATAAGCTTCGTCCGAAGAGTTATTTTTTCGGCAAAATCGACATTATCGGGCAGTTTCTCGTTGGCACATTTCGCGAAGCGAATGGTCATGCGGCTTCAACTCTTGAACCAATTGAACTTTGTAAGGCGTTATACCGAGATATTTTCGTAAAATTCGAAGTAAAATGCGTGAAATGTTCAGTTCTTGAGAAAGATGACGAGTTGATGTTGATAGATCCTCACGCACATCCTCAGCCACAGTTCCGATATTTTCGGATGCAAAAAAAAAAAAAAAAATATTTGTGGGGGCATGACCAAATTTTTCAAGACATTATCAGGCAATTTTACCCTGAGCCACAGTTTCGATATTTTCGGATGTACGCACTGTACGAGGATGCTCATGCCAGTTTCACGAACTTTAGCAATAAAAATCACATTTTCATGCAATTTCAGACAAATTATCTTTGTTTTGGAAATAAATTTCGAATAAATCTCAACCTTACTCAAGCGTAAATCGATTCATTACATTCAGTAGAGATAATAACCCGAATTTTGTGACAGAATGACATTAGTATTGCCAGATTCGAAATAACCGATGGTTGAAATTTAAACCACCCGATATTAATTATTCCAAATCATTCGTTCGGAATTGTCTTTAAACCGTAGGCCCCACCAATCGTGGATATAATTCATACGCACAACATGGGTGGTGTGAGAAGCCGGATCTGAATCCAGATCAGAGGTCAGCAATGAGTATTCAAAACGATGAGTAGATTCGAATCATACTTATAATCACTTCGAATCACTCGAATCATTTATGAGTATTATAAGTACTTTTCTAAATTTATGAATCTGAATGAATGGGCGTATGAATCAAACATATTTCGAATGTTATGAGCTTGATGTCAACGTTGTACTCATACTCATTGCAACTTGTACTTCTAATTCAATGTTATACTGAGTACGAATGAATCAGAGTAGTTGTATTTCAATACTGTTGACTCACTCATACTCAAAATTTCATGAGTACTTATGAGTAGCGAGAAAGCGATTCATCGCTGATCTCTGATCTAGAGTAGGAGAATGTAATATAAGTAAGGTAAGTAATGGGAAAATTTTATAAATTTAAAGTTTTACCGAAAGCAGCGAACGCAATAACTAGCTAATGTTTGTTATACTCATCAAATACATCGCCCTGAGAAAAAAAGATGGCTTGCGTTTAAAACAATATGCAAGAATTCTGTAGACATGCATGACGATGATAATTAATTTTAAAAGGTTTGGCATCAAATGCTAAAATACTTTGCATTGCTGAAATTTGTTGCAATTTTTTTTTTAATTTCGAATTTTGTGAGGTAAATTTTAATTAAATCTCTCTTTAGCTACATACATATATTTTTTTTATTCATTAAACATCATAAAATATAAACGTATATACGTACATACATACTTGTATGACAACCAGAACAAACGATTTAAATTAAAACTCAAATAAATTCTAAAAATAACCCGTTTTTTTTTGTTTTTTTTTTTGCCTGGGAACAGTAAAAATTGCCTATTTTTGATCCTGGTTAATTAAAAAAACAAAAAAACAGGAGAGAAATTGTCAATAGCTTAGGGACAGACAGAGAAAGACAGACAAACAGACCTACATGTAGTAGACATCACTAAGCCGCTTTTCATGCGCTTAGTATAGTCGATTCCAAATGAAATTTTTAACATTTTCGCATTGCGCGTTTTTATTTATTTTAGTGATGACTTTCAATAAAACGAAAGAGAAAAACCGTGCCAGCAACAAAAAGGCAAAAGGCAAAAACAACAACAACAAAAAAATTCTTGTTCATTTGTATTTCACCAACGTTTAGCCTTTAACAAACCGTTAAAATCTATTGTTTCAATAAATGGAATAATTTTCGCTGAAATACAACAAAAAACATAAAAAAAGAGAAAACAAAGAGTAAAAAATATTACTTTTTCATTTTGTTGGCATAAAACGCATCCTTTATTTTGTACACTTTTGCGCAAATTGGTTGTGTCTGACAATCCTTCTTTATCACTTAAATCAATAAAAGTACCTCCATAAACATTTTTTTCGCTGACTCCAAAAAAATTTTAAAAAAATTCAATTTTTTTCTCTCTCATTCACGTAGGCACATAACATACATCAAAACAGTTACTCATACATTAACGCAGTAAATAGTGGACAGTATAAAAGGCATATACAGGGTGTGCTGTTATAACTTTAGGCCAAAGTTGGTGGGACTATTTCTACTTTAGTGAATTAAGAAGTCTCATAGGATAGCAGTGATTAGAGTGCTTTAGATTAGATTAGGTGGCGTATCAGCTCGAAGAAATAGATCCTATTCATGCCAGCATTTAAACCCATTGTGATACAACAATTAATTCAACCCGGGGGTCAAGCATTCCTTAAAGAAAACCATCCCAAGTCCATAATAAATACTGCCATTGCAGCACACTTTATATTACAGAGCTCTATTAGAAAATAAGAGCTTAGAATCGTCATCTCTTCATGACAATAGCAAGACATTGACACATGAGATGAACAGGACAGTTTCCTTCTCCTTCTTCTTCACCTTCTCAGACACACAGCTACTGCAGGAGATATAAGTTGCAATGTCGAGTCTTTCGGCATGCCTACCAAAAGGACACTGGCCTATAAGAATCGCTTTTGTGCGAAAGATACATAATTGGTTATTACAACCCTTCAGTCAGGATTACTACCTAGCTTTTCACAATACCCATGTTGTGTGTGTCACTTATATACATGAGTGGCGGCACTTTAAATTCGACTCCGAACGACAGATTTTTGAGAAACTTTTCATTGCATTTTCATTCTACTCTCAGAGTTTTTGCCAGAAATCCGCTGAGAGCAAGTCGCCGAAGGAATATTTTCTTCATATTTGGGTTTGTTGGAAATGCCTGACCTGAGAATTGAACCGTGGCCTCACGTCTAATAAGCCAATACACTACCTACTAGACTACCTACTAGACTACTTACGAGTGTAGGGATCAACCGTTCCCTACAGAAAAAGCAAACTCGATCAACGATATCAGAGAGGCCAGAAACATCCATTCCTTCATGACGACAGAAGTGCACTGCCGCATAACATGCATACATACATAATTGGTCATTATAACCCTTCAGTCAAAATTACGACTTAGTTTCTCACACCACTTATGTTGTGTGTGTTAATTTTATACATGAAGTTATATATAAAGTCGACTCCGAACGACAGATTTTTGAGAAACTTTTCATGGCAGGTTATTTACTCTCAGAGTTTTTGCCAGAAACCTGTTGAGAGGAAGTCGCATAAGAAATGCTTTTTGTATTTTGTGTTGATGTTTGGCCTGGGGCTCGAACCCTGGCTTTACGTCTAATAAGCCGACACTCTACCTACTAGACTACGGCGACTTCACTGCCGCATAAGATGAACAGGAATTCCAAGTTTATCGGCATGTCCACCAAAAGGACACTGGCCCGTAAGAAACACTCTTCTGCAATAGACGGCCATACGATTTAAGAATAGAAGTGAGTCAGCCACTCATCTTGTTCATACAGTGGTGGCCTTATAATTAGAAACGACTTAGCAACATATATGTTTGTTAATTTGTTTTACAGTTTTCACTGTGTACCTGGGATCAAAGGCTTTGTTTGGAGGACGTCGTACATACGTTTCTCCATCAGATTCTAATTATAAGGCCACCACTGTACGTGTTCTTTCCCGCGGCCAACGCAATTGAGCCTCTCCTTAAGACGTATAATACCTATGCCCTGTGACATGTGGGAGATTGCCACCATCGGACCGGCGTTGCCCAGTTCATCAGCAACGCAATTTCCTACGAGAGCTGTGTGTCCCAAAACCAGTATAAGAACTACCTTTAAATGAACCGCAATTAGGGTGATTTATTTTGTACTGTTTTCTTATAAGAGCGGCGTAATCATTGGGCCTTACACCTACCAGAACAATGTAAATTCAAAAACATGTTAACCATTATTAAAGGTGAAGACAACAGTAAGACTATGTCGAAATTTTATTGACAAGTTAACAAACTGATTTACTTTTAATCATAAAAATACCAGAAAAATCATGTTACGAGAATTGTCTAAACCTCTCAGAAAACCTCAGAAGTTTTCAATCACGGATTGTTAAGATCACATAACCAGATCGGAAGTGAAATTCCTGTAGAATCAATTAAATTTTAGGCACAATTATTGTGGTGTTTTACTAGGGCTGAAGTAACAACGATAAAGACACAGCAAAGAGGGCATTACATTGGGCATTGTCCAAGACTACCAGGTATATCTAAATGAGATAAAGACAAATTCAACAGTTACTCTTTTACAGATTCCTGGAGACAGGGTAAGCAACAATCAAAATATTACTGTGGAGGAACAAAAGACTTTCAGAAAATTATTATGTAAGGCTAAGTACCTTAACCAATAATTGTATAAGCATTATGGGTGTAATGTTATAATAGTGGCATGTGAATAGACCAAAAATACTGTTATTTAGACAGCTGCATTTTTAAACTAACTTGACCTAAGATTAGAGAAATATGCTACAAACACAATAAACGCGACGATGCAAGCGTAACAATTTTGCAATTGCAGCCTAAGGTAAGCTGCATGCGCATTATTAAAGACAGCAGCAGCAAAGCATAAACAAAACAAATAAAAAACAAACACTGCCAATAAAATATTTTTTCGAATTTTTATAGCCTCTATTTCATGCATGTCATTGTATTGCCAGCATTAATCCTCGCATTGCCAGCACAAATCATCTCACTGTGAGCATTAAGTCTTTAATTGTGGCGAATAAAAATAGAAATTAGCGTAAATGGAAAGCAGCAGAACCTACTTGAAGTCGCGCTGCCTTTAAATATGTATAGGCACCCATGTATTTTATTTTTGAGAGATTGCTGCGTTGCGTTTATTGTGTTGTAGCATTAGAAAAAAGAAATTAAAATTTAACTAAGTACCCTGTTTAAATTTATTCTTGGTGTAAATAGCAAGGCCTTAATTAACTCGTTCATAATTTGAAATACTAGTCACTTTTCCCGTAAAGCGTGACAAAGTAAAATCAGGCTAAAAACCAATCAGAAACTTTAATAAATTGCCGTAGTCTAGTCGATAGTGTATTGGCTTATTAGACATTAGGTCTTAGTTCAAACCCCTATTCAAACATCTCCAATAAAATGAAAAATTAAAATATTACTCTTGCCAACGGGTGATGCTATGGTCTCAATAGGCAATTAAGTAGCAGAGACTTCTCTAATATTCTACAAGACGTTCATCCTCCCCATGCTTCTTATGGCACAGATGCCTGGACACTATTAAGGACTGATGCAGCTGCCTTGAGAGTATTCGAAAGAAAAGTTTTCGGTCCATTGCGAGTTGGCGATGATTTTCACATCCAACCCAATAATGAGTTGTATGAGATCCTCAACGACATGGATGTTGTGCAGCGTATTAACATGCAGCAGCTGCGTTGGCTCGGCCATGTAGTTCGAATGGAGGATGTTCCGGTGAGACGGGTGTTTGATGCCGGAATTTGTGGTAGTCGGAGAAGAGGACGATCTTGTTTGCGTTGAAAAGATCAAACCGATGAAGCCCAGTCATCGATTGGTGTGATCAACTGGCGAATGCGCGCAAGAAACATAAGCGCCTGGAAGGATATGTTAAGGCAGGCTGAAATTCGTTAATCGGGTTGTTAATGGCCAATTAAGTAAGAATGAAAACATATTTCTTCGGCGATTTCCTCTAAGCAGATTTCTGGAAAAGCTCTGAGGTTAAGTAAATTTACTATGACAAGTTTCTCAAAAATCTGTCGTTGCCCATGGAGTGGACTTTACACTGTAGGTCGCGCAGCTCATGTATAAAATTAACACACACAACATAAGTGCTGTGACTGAAGGTTTGTAATGACCAATTATGTATGTATGTATGTATGTATGTATGTATGTATGTATGTATTTATGTATGTAGAGGAATGGTAATGGGAAATTAAATTGTTTGTGATTGTAAACAAGATCCAGAAATAGGTCTGCCAGCCTCAATAAAAGTGGTTTAAATGGTGAACTTACCATCTTATGGTCAAAAGGGAACTCGGGGTGGTTCAAACGCATCACTAACGGATTATGGCAAGAGCACTTAGCTACTCGCTAAACTATAGGGACAAAAGCAATATTAAGCCTCAAACTTCTGATCAAGTAAACGTGGTATTCTAATTGTATATCGAAACATTTTTGAAGGCTATACCAAGGAAAATAGGTCCCGTTTCCACTTATGACAGGTTTTCCTTTATCTTTTTTAATCCTTCTCTGGAATATCATTTAAAAGGCCCGTCTACAGGCCTGTTTACCTTACCTAATTTTACAATTAAAATAAGCAATACAACATGCCCACGTACATATGTACATATATCTGTTTGTAACAATATGTAAAAATATTTGTATGTGTACAATACATATTAAAGGCAATAATTTATGGACACATGGTGTTCAATGTCGTTTATTCTTTTCCTTCATTTTCTGTTCTTTTTTTTCAATTTCCTCTTTTGTTCATACATTTATTAAAAACAAAACAAAGCAAAAACAAAAAATTGTTTTAATTTCATTCATGGCGAAGGACACAGCGAAAATATGAAAAAAAAACAAGGAATGTAAATACTTTTTGGGCAACAGAATGTTTACCTGTCCGCCATCGTGCCACGTTCGAGTACCCATTAACGTTGCCATTACGAATACAATTGTCATGGTGGAATGATTCCACCCCGACCATCACCATCACCAGATCAGATTCTTCGTTAGCATCACTGCTACCGCGACCACTACCCTCACCATCATATTGGGGTTGTATTTACTCACTCCTCTACTTTGTGCACCAAGCCTTAAATGTATACTTTATTCTGCAATTGCCATCGTGACATTTTGTTAACATTAACTTTACGCATCAACTTTTGAAGCTTTTGTACACAGAATTGTTGTAGTTTTACTTTTTGCTCATACATACGTTAATGCTTTGCATGACTTTTTCCGTTTTTTTTTTTTGGTGCTTTTTTTGCATAAAGACCTTACTTACATGAAGGGTATGTTCAATTTGTTATTCCCTTTGTAAGTATATTGTGGTTGATAATTGCTTTAAAGGCATAGTTTAGATTAATTAGTCAATAACTTCGGTATTTAGGAAGAAGAGCAAGAATTGATATTTAAACACAAATTATGATAAATTCTTACAACCTAGCTGCTCACATCACCCATGTTGTGCATGTTAATTTTATCCATGAGTGGCAGGAGCTTCAATTTAACGACGAATCCGAACGACCGATTAAAGAATTTTATTTATTCTCATATTTTTTGCCAGAAGATTGCTGAGAGGAAGGCACTGAAAGATATATTTGGTTTATATTTCCTTTTATTCAAAATGTTTGAGCTGGGGCTTGAACTTTGGGCTCTCGTGTAATAAGTCAATACCCTACCTACTAGACTACCGCGACTTACGATAACTTTGCTAATTACTATCACAAGCTGTAAGCAGTGTCTTGAAAACGGCTTTATCATTACATTAGATTTGCGCAATACGAGGACGATGGACAGACAACAACAGGAATATGTGCGTGTAGGCACCAATAATCAGCAGTTTTGAAATTCGGATTCCTGTTATGTTGGATCACATATGGCTCGTTGAATTCCATCCTGATTTTTCCAACTTGAAAAAGTATTATATTATCGTCTCCTCCTCAGACATCTCTCATGCCTACCTTGCCAGTTTGTCCGCCTTTTCTTTTCCCTCTATGCCACAGTGGCACGGAACCCAGTATAAGCGAGTGTTCTGTCGACGTATACGGTGTAGAGAGTTTATGCAGCTCTGGACGCCCTTTGATTTTACGAGGTTAGGTTAGGTTAGAGGACGTCAATTAAGGCAAGTACAGTACCCGGAGGTCGAATTGACCCATTGTACAACGTCCTAGTTTCTCACACAACTTATGTTGTGTGTGTTAACTTTATACATAAGTGGTGGGACCTACAGTTTAAAGTCGACCCCGAACGGCAGATTTTGCATTTTTCTTACCGAAGTCAAGGAGAATGTTCCTTACTACACCTAAACAGGATTATAGATCCATAAGTCTTTCCGCTTACGTGCTGAAAGCCTTGAAGAGACTCAATGATGTTGAGTCCAAGTGACAAGACGCATATAATAAGGTAAGTTTAAAGCGCCCTACACAGCCAAAGGCATGTGCGACAGAGACGTCCCTTCCTGGATATCGAGGAAGCCTTCAATCAGGATTAAGGCATAGCTTCTTACACCACTCATGTTGTGTGTGTGGACCTACAGTTTGAAGTCGATTCCGAACGACAGATTTTTGAAAAAGAGTTTTTGACAGAAATCTGCTGAGAGGAAGTCGCCGAAGAAATATTTTTTCATATTTTCGTTTTGATGTGTCATCTGGGGTTTGAACCTCGGCGTTACCTCTAATAAGCCAACACAGTACCTACTAGACTGCGGCAGACATATGCCGGAAAAATGCCTTTGAATTGTCATTCCAACATTATTTTGTGCTCAAGTTCAATGCTTGTAATGCCTAGTTTTAGATCCACAAACCCTAGAAATTTTCAAGTTTCGTTATATTCGTAGACTTCTCTAGATTTTCTACAGGTCATTTCAATTTTCCATATTCAACTTCAATTAGGAATTGAGTTGTTGCAGGACATGTTGAAACAGAAAAAAAAAATTAACAAATGCTTGACTGCATGTGCAACATGACAATAAATGCAATAAGAGCAACAACTACAACGAAATTAAATTGTACAAAAAAAGAAGGGAATGAAGAAAAATAAGAAACAAATGAATAAAGAAAAGAAAATAATTTTACAAGAAGAATATTTTTCTTTTACGAGTATATGTATATGGAATGGCAAAAATGAAATCAAAATGGAAACGCTTAAATGTTAATTACTCGTTGGTACAACAACATGTGCAATACATGCGACAAAAAACATGAGAAAGAAATTAAGAAATGGGAATGAGGCAGAACGAACACAATCCGTTAAACAATTAAGAGAATAATTTCTTGAAAGAAAATGCAGTACGTTTATAAAATTATTAAGAAATTGCAATGAAGGGCAATGCAATGCAACGCAACTCAACTTATAAGGACACTCACGACAAAGAATATTTGACCATGGAGCGGGGGGGATGTACTGAGCAATGTCAAAAACAACAATAATAAGATTTTTTCACTGAATCGATGAAATTAAAGATAAAATTGGTAGAAATGAAAATTTTCGCAAAGTGGACATTTTTCTAGATGGTAATAAGGAAAGAAAAGAAAATTTTCTGTCTTAATTACTTGACTTATTAAGGAAACACACTGCAAATATTGCCAGATTGTAGGGCCGCGGTAGTTGTTGTTGAAGAATGAAGTAAGATATTAAAAGTTAATGGTGCTTGATCATTAGATCGATTAAAAATGAATTCAGATTTGTTATTATATAGGAATTTCAGATCCAGGTTCCTGCCATACACTATATCAAAACCCGTGCAAACGTTTCACGTTGAAACTCATAAACTCTCTTTAATATGTCCACCAGTCAAGAAAATCAAAATCAGGTAGTTAGATTGAAGGAAAGGAGTCAATCCATAGGACTCTAAGTTCTCATGACTCTCCGCTTAGACCTAAGCCACCATAACGCCTTGTTATGCTTTGCGCTCACTATTAACGATTCTGTATCTTCTTCCACTCCATATCGGTGCTGTGTAATGCCTGGTATAAAATCTAAAGTATTAGCGTCTCGAACTTACGATGAGTGGCCAATGACAACTGGTTCAACATACGTAATTTGAGCCCAATATAGTCCAAATGAAATAAGTCACCGTATCCTAGTAGGTACTGTCTGGACTTATTAGACGTGGGCCTTGGTTCAAAATACTTGGTTCGGCTACTCATGGACAAAATTAGCACACATAACATAGGTGGTCTGAGCAGCCAGGCTGTAATGCTTAGTGAGGAGTTGTAATGACCAATTAAGTAAATAATATAGTCAAAACTGACCGAAAAGCCATGGAATCGAGACATTTTTTCTATAGGTAGGTAAAATTTCTTTATAATCTTGTAAATTTCTTCAACACAACGAGACTATTAGTTTTAGTACGCTGCCCGATACCAATCGTACAACAGAAAGATCGAAGGTCGTATGGAAGAACCAGTTTGGTGTCTGTAAATTGGATGTGAGACACTACAGAATAATTGCACTCGATATATGTCCGCACAATTTAATAACTGGTTACGATAAGTAAGTAAGTCGTATAGGTTATGTAAGGTGACGGACCCACCTTGAACAGTTTTCACTTTGCTCTCCCGCTAATTAAACATACCGCAAAGGAAACTAAACGGAGTACAAAATAAATCACATTACTGACAAAACTTCTATAATAGAGACCATAGCAGTGTTCCTCAGTAAAACAGCTTCTCCAGAAGTTAATTGACGAAATGATTAGTTTTTCGGCATGCCTACCAAAAGACAGTGGCATTTGTGATGATGGTTATTGTGCAATAGATGACCATGCGATTTAAATACCAAAGTCTGTTCTCTTCCTACCCATACGTGTGCAACAAAGTATAACACTAACGTACGAACTCCCTTGCTGCAAACGATATTGAGCCTCTTTGAGAAACGAGTGGCTATTATCCAGTTTGAAGCAATCGGAATACCTATGTTCCTTAGTATATCGCTGATTGCAAGCTCCTTTCCGGCTCTGGCCAGCTTATCAGCAATGCAATTTCTAACAATATCTCTATGACCTGGAACCCATATAAGAGTTACTTTTGAATGATCCGAATTTTTCCTAAGAAATCTCCAAGTGTCCCATTGGAAATCTCCGGATTTTTAGACCAGAAGTCCCTTGTTAGAATACGAAAATCGAATGTTGTGTTTAGAAAGTTGTAAGAAATTATAAAATGGACCAGCATGTGTTTATATCTTCCCAGAATACCAGAATGTCCGTAGTCTAAATTAGACAACAATCTGATTGCATTGGTGGTTACAGCAACCAACTCAGTCCTTTGTTTTGATAGGAAGTCGTAGAGGAGTCCATTGAGTATGATAACTAATGACTTGGTTGAAGTGAAACAGAGCGCACTGGTGGTCAGATAGCAGGCGGTTAGCTTGCTTGTGTACACATTCTAGCAGACGGCAGTGGCATTGGTGGACGAAAACCGTCTCCGAAACATGTACATCATAAACCAAGTTTGGTTCCACTATGAACAGGTAGATCCAGTAAATGATGGTTGATCTAAGACTTCAGATCTTGTCTATGACCCTTTTGCAGATATAAAGCACTGTTGTCGCCTTCTTAGCCCTCTTAATTAAATTGCAATTCCATGAAAGCTTGGAATTTCATGGACATTGATGTTTTACCCTCATAGATAACATAACATAATTGGCCATTACAACCCTTCAGTCAGAATTACGACCTAGCTTCCCACGCTACTCATGTTGCGTAACTTAACATTATACGTGAGTGGCCGGACCTACAGTTTAAAGTCGATTCCGAACGACAGATTTTTGAGAAACTTTTCATAGCAATTTTGTTTACTCTTCGAGTTTTTGCCAGAAATCTGCTGAGAGGAGGTCGTCGCAGAAATATTTTTCCATATTTCGTTTTGATATCTGATCTGGGGTTTGAACCTTGGCCTTACGTCTAATAAGCCAACACGCTACCTACTAGACCTCATGAATAACGAAAGTTTAATCCCATTAATGGTCGGTAATATGTTTCTTATATCACCTGGTAAAAGGCATCACTTTCGTTTTCTGGTGATTGACACTTAAACCGTACAGTTGCAAGCTTTAGGCACGGTTTCGCGTCAACTGAAGAGTGTGCGGATCAAAACTTGATTTCCATAACGTCTATATCAACTGAATAACCATAGACCTTAAAACCATCTCTTCAAACAGACCATTTACAATGATACATCACAGTAACGGTGAGAAAACTTTACATCTAGGCCTCTATTCACTTTCCTTGTTACGTGAGCCTCACCAATGGAAGCAGTAATCAAAATTCTGGTTAAAAGTCCGTGACCAATTTTGTAACAGGCAGCTACCGAGTGGACTTTGTTGAAGTCACGCTCCGCATCACTAAGAGCTGTCAGTGAGTAGAGTTTGAATGCGAGAGGTTCCTCAACGTCACTCACGTTAAAGGTCAGTACACTATGAGTGAACCCGTCCCTAGTCTAGCCGGGTTAAACAGTGCTAGAAACAGCGAAAAAGTTAGACCTTATCTTGTTGTCCAGAATCAGTGTTTTCAGTATTTTGAGAACGAATAAAGTTAATGGATCTCGATGGTTTTCTTCCTCATTGGGATAAAAACGGCATTCGCCTCTCTCTCCAAAGCGGGTTAAACATTATTTGCTTGAATAAGTCTTTAAGAAATTATTTTGAAAATTCGAAATTAATTTTCTGGACAACAAGTGTTATTTATTAAAATTGTATTTGATTTTCTTTTTCTTTCCCAATTTTTTTTTTTCGTGCGTCCCATTTAAAACAATTCGTAACCCTTTTTGCTTTTTAAGTCAACCACAACTCTATCACTTTAGGAAATATTTGTTGTGGTTCCTTTGAGTGTATGGGGTCTCAGTGTTTTTTATTTCTTTTATTCGAATTGTTTTGTTATTGTTTAAAAGGCCAGTACAAAAGAAGACAACACAACAACACAACAGAAAAAAAAGGATTTAAAATCAATTTAAATAATACAAAAGGATCAAATCCTTAATACAAAATCACATTCTACAGAAGACTGTAGACAAAAATGAAAAAAAAAACAAAAAAAGTAAAGAAATCCAAGAACAAATATAAAAAAAAATAAAAAAACATTTTAAAGTCATTTGTTGGTGTTCTTGCTGATGTTTCTTGTAAAATAACAACAACAACAACATTAAGATGGATAAAACGAAGAGGTTATGTTTAAATGCAAATTGTTGTGAAATCCTTTGGCCCCCACAACACAAAAGGAAAAACATACAAAATAAAGCTGAAGTTAAGCACAAATAAATACATTTAAGTGTGTGTGTATGAGTGCGTGTATGTGTGTTTGTAGAAAAGGGCATTATAGTGTGTGTGCTGTGTAAAATAAATTCTGACAAATCTTATTATTACAATAGCATGTAAGCATACTTAGGATTTATAAAAACCAACACAGTTTTTTTACACAACAACTTCTTTGGATTTCCTTCAATTTTTTTTCTTTTCTTACTCAGTAAATAAATTTATTTTAATGCACAGAGGGGTTTAGTTATAACGAACATTGGCTGTTGTTAACTGTGATTTATCTTCTCATGCAATTTATTTGTAAAACTATTTCCTATCTTGTCTATAACAAACAAAGCTGAATACATACAGCTTTTTTCGTTAAAGCCAAACTTCACTGTAACTAACACTCAATAGTTTTATATCGATGAATGAAAGGAAAAACGAAGTAAAGAATAAATCTTATCGTATCTCAAGTTTGATGTTGCAAGACAACAAGAAATTAAGAATACCTCATAAGCGAGTCGCCGTAGTCTAGTACGTAGTGTGTTGGCTTATTAGACGTGAGGTAACGGTTTAAACTCCAGGTCTTTCATCTCCAACAAAAGAAATACAAAAAATATTTCTTCGGCGACTTATTCTCAGCAGATTTCTGTCAAAAACTTTGAGAGTAAATAAAAAATTGGCATGAATAAGTTTTTGAAAAATCTGTCGTTCGGAGTCGACTTTAAACCCGCCATCCACGTATAATATTAACATACACAACGTAGGTGGCGTGTGAAACTTTGTCGTAATCCTGACAAAAGGTTTGACCAATTTTGTTGCCTTATTAGACGTTAGTCCTCTCGTCAAACCCCAGGTCAGACATTAAAACGGAAATATGAACAAATATTTTATCGGCTACTTTCTCTCAGCAGATTTCTGGCAAAAACTCTACCCTGAAAAAGTTTCTCAAAAAATCTATAGTTTTAAACTGTAGGCCTTTCCATTCATGTGCAAAATTAATACACACAACATAAGTGATGTGGGAAACTAGGTTGTAACCCTGACTGAACTGTTGTAATGGCCAATTATATATCTATGTGTGTAAAGAGCGATATACTATATATCGATTAGAGCTGATCAGTTTTAATCAAACCAATGCTTTGCCACAGGTTCGCCGTAGTCTAGTAGGTAGTGTGTTGGCTTTTTAGACGTAAAGCCAGGGTTCGAGCCCTAGGCCAGACATCAAAACAAAATACAAAAAGTATTTCTTCGGCGACTTCCTCTCAGCAGATTTCTGGCAAAAACTCTGAGAGTAAATAAAAATTGCCATGAAAAGTTTCTCAAAAATCTCTCGTTCGGAGTCGACTTTAAACTGTAGGTCCCGCCACTCATTTATAAAATTAACACACACAACATAAGTGGTGTGAGAAACTAGGTCGTAACCCTGACTGAACTGTTGTAATGGCCAATTATATATGTATGTGTGTAAAGAGCGATATACTATATATCGATTAGAGCTGATCAGTTTTAATCAAACCAATGCTTTGCCACAGGTTCGCCGTAGTCTAGTAGGTACTGTGTTGGCTTATTAGACGTAAAGCCAGGGTTCGAGCCCTAGGCCAGACATCAAAACAAAATACAAAAAGTATTTCTTCGGCGACTTCCTCTCAGCAGATTTCTGGCAAAAACTCTGAGAGTAAATAAAAATTGACATGAAAAGTTTCTCAAAAATCTCTCGTTCGGAGTCGACTTTAAATTGTAGGTCCCGCCACTCATGTATAAAATTAACACACACAACATAAGTGGTGTGAGAAACTAGGTCGTAATCCTGACTGAATGGTTGTAATGACCAATTATGTATGTATGTAAAGCTTTGCCACAAGAGCATTATATAGCTAAAGAACTTATTGGGGATTTTTATTGTAATTTGTAACATAGCGCAGTAACATAACTAGCAACACTATATTGGGATCAATTGATGCCTTCTTGCACCATTTGTATGCCACATAATAGTACCTCTTTTAATGAGTATGAACCTTCCAGATTACTCCATTAATTTTTATTATCATCTTGCTGGGAAGCATTTCTTAAAATCATAAAAGCACTTCATCAAATCAGAAGACAGTTAAGAAGGGTCACAAAATTCCCTTATGAATTTTCCCGCACTTTTTCGGGTGTATGGCATCACGAATTTTTTCTGGTTTGTCGGCATAACACGTTTCTTTCTTTCAGAAACGATTCCAATGGTGTCAAATCGTAACTTCTTGGTGGCCAATTGACATCAACATTTCGGCTAATTAAACCGCCAACAAACGTTTGACGCAATAAATCAAGTTGCACCATCCTGTTGACACCAAACATCGTTCACATAGATACCATGAAGAGCGAGTACAAAAAATAGGTTATTATGATCAGTTGTTGTCTCCATTGATCGTAATGGCTGTGCCGTCCACATTTTTAAAGATTTATGAACCAATGACACCTCCGTTTCAGAAGCCGCACCAAACAGTCACTCGTGATGGGTGTACTGTCTTCTGTAAGACTACGTTTGGGTTTAATGAGCCCCCAATATGTCAATTTTGCTTATTAACGTACCGAATAAGATGGAAATGAGTTCCATATGAAAAGATAATTTTTTTTTGCAAAATAAATCCCAACGTTGCTCAAGCGTAAATCGATTCATTACGTTGAATGGAGATAACCAGACGTCGGCACAAAGAGAACGTGATATAAATGTGAGTGTAACCCAGAGGAAAATTGTTAGTAATATTTTCAAGTCTACTTATTAACCCAATATATACATATTGTGAGCGGAAAATATTGAAAAATTGTATTTCGCAAAATCCCTAAAGACACCGTATTTAACTTAGTAAGTATTCTTCCCAAAATCGAAACCATTTCTCATTAATATTAGTGAGCCCTACTATAATATTTCTTTGGGTGTATGATCTGAAAAAAGCGACATAAACGTTCTTCTTTAGAAGCTGACAAGCAAATGAATGTATTTTATGCTCTTTTTAACGAACATTGTTAATGTTCGTGTCCTATGTGTGTAAAAAGCGGAAGATGTTCCTCCCCTGGGGGTCATTGGTGCCGACGTCTGGAGATAACATACTGAATTTTGTGACAGAAAGAACGCCAGAAATGCGAGATTCGAAATAACCGACAGATTTAAACCGACAGATATTAATAAACGACATGTCCAACAATTTGTTTTGAAAGTTTTAGAGTCTTAGTTTCTCGATCAACTCCAATTTGAGTTTATTCAAAATTATTTTGCGAACATTTTTAAATTCTTTCATTTTCAGCCAACAATGTTTAAATTTAAAGGAAAGTTGTGGTGAAGTCATTGAATTTGTTAAAGCCACCTTAATGTGTGTTTTTAAGCCTTTTTATTTTCCTTTTTTTAATTTCCTACGAATAAAAGAAACACATTGGATTACAATAAAAACTAAACACATAAAGAGGCCAAAATAACCCTTTTTAATATACAATGAAATCAAATTAAAAGAAAAATAAAGGATTTAAAAAGCTTTTTCCATTATGCTACAGTGTAAAGATTAAATTGAAAGATGTTGTAAACAAAACATCCAACACTTCATACGCATGAAACAGAAATAATTGATATGAAAATTTTGGGGATTTGCATTTAAGATTTTACTCACGTTATAGTTTAAGTAACAAGGGTTTATTAAAGTCAATTTGAAGAAAGAAAAATAAAAACAAGGATTAGTTTTAGAAATGAATTTGATGTTCAGCTTAAAATGCAATGGATTTGAATTGTTAAATATTAACAGAATGAAAATCTCTATTTGACCTATTGACCTAATTTCTGCCAATTTCCGTTTGATTTCCTAGAATACAAATATTTATTAATCGAATAAGCTTTAACCCTAACCCTCTCGACACGAATTTCCACAAGTTCTGCAAGTGTTTTGCTGTTCAATTTCAAATCTGTGGCCACATAAAGGTAACACATGCACAATTTGGTCATTACAACCCTTCAGTCAGGATTACGACCTAGTTTCTCACACCACTTATGTTGTGTGTTCATTTTATACATGAGTGGTGGGACCTACAGTTTCGTCGATTCCGAACGACAGGTGTTTGAGAAACTTTTCATGGCAATTTTATTTACTCTTAGAGTTTTTGTCAGAAATTGGCTGAGAGGAAGTCGCCGAAGAAATACTTTTTGTATTTTGTTTTGATGCCTGGCCTGGGGTTCGAACCCTGGCTTTACGTCTAATAAGCCAACACACTACCTACTAGACTATGGCGACTTCCATCATCGATTATTATCTTTTCTATTTCGTTTTGCCGACCAGAAAATTATCTAATCAGGGGTTTGAGCCGTGGCTTCACGTCTAATAAGCCAACACACTACCTACTACACTACGGTGACTAACGTAGTCCTCAAAACTTCTCCACTATCTTATGCACTAGGCTTCAATATAACAGAGCTTCCAGTGCCGCTACAAGGAAGGCCCTCATTACCTTTGTAGTTCCACCATACGCTAGCCTTAGTTTCTTATCTACATTTCACTATCACGACCTAAGGACTTTATTTAGTGGATGGGGGTAGTTTCCTCAAAGAGCTGAAGGATTATCATTGCTGGCATCATTGAAAACTAAAACCAACAAAATTCCTCCAAACGCTTCTAGCCCTTCAATTGAAATGAAACGAAACTTAATAAAGAGTATCCTAGTACCCTTATCAGGGGTATACGTATAAAAATATTGTCAGTACGGTTAGGGTTAAAGTTTTCTCTTTCAATCAAAATGTGAGTGAAATAATGCTACAGTAGACAGAAAATTTTCATTGAATTTCCTCAATATTTTGCCACAAATAAAAATTAAAATGGAAATATTAAATCGTATTGATTTTCTTTTCTTCGTGACTCTACCGAAATATCTTTTTTGTCCATGTAAACAGAGATGCAGGTATAGTGCCTCCTGTATTTGCTTAAATTTCAAACTTTTAACGTCATGTTCTGAAAGAAAAAACAGACATTGATACCCGCATAGAAAATTTCAAACCCAAATATTATATTTACGCTGTGAATACGTAATTTGAACATCATTTTAATCTCTCTTTCTATTGAAAAGGAAGGCTGTTTTTTGCTTTTATCTCCTCGCATTTATCATTCAATCTATTGAAAATGGATAGAATGATAGAAAAGAACCGCCGTATTCTAGAAAAAAAGCGCTTTGCTTTCAACAGTATTACCGCAGTGTAATCATATCATCATTAGAAAAACAAAATAAATTGATATTGACAGGCAAGTTTGTAAACAAAAAAAGTATTGTGTTTGAAACTTTTTAGGATTTTAAATAAATGCGTTAACGATGTATTGCGGAATACAATGCATCATCCATACACCGCAGGAATAATGAATAAAGAAAGGATTCATTTCTATGAAATGTAACAAGACGATTAGGAGGGCTAAACGTGATTGCTTTAGAGGCTTCTGTGATGGGCCGTAGTAGTAGTCTAGTAGGAAGTGTTTTGGCTTAGTAGACGTGAGGCAACGGTTCAAACCCCAGGTCAGATATCAAAACGAAGTATGAAAAATATTTCTTGGACGACTTCCTCTGGGCAGATTTCTGAGAGTAAAATAAAATTGACTTGAAAAGCTTCTGAAAAAAATCTGTCGTAAGGTGTCGATTTTAAATTGTTAGTCCTGCAACGCAGGCATGAAATCATCATACACAATATAAGTGGTGTGAGAAACTAGGTTGCTGTCCTATCTGAAGGGTTTTAATACATATATGTATGTATGTATGTGATGGGTTGTAAGTACTTTATTATCGTGTAAAACCTTTTGAACAGATGGACTTTTCTTGCTCTTTCATAAGATAATTACAGTGGTGGCCTTATAATTAGAAATGATGTTTCTCGAACAGAGTTCTCTGGAGTGACGAATCTAAGTTTAATTTGTCCCAATCTGATGGAAAAACGTATGTAAGACGTCCTCCAAATAAAGCCTTTGATCCCAGGTACACAGTGAAAACTGTAAAACAAATTAACAAACATACATGTTGCTAAGTCGTTTCTAATTATAAGGCCACCAATGTATATGCGGCAGTAGACTATCTCTTGGCCTGGCGAAATTTCATCACATAAGTGGGAAAAAAGGAACACAACACACTCGATGTCTTTCAGATCAATTAGGCTCACGGCTTTTATATTGGAAATCCTTGAGACAGTTGTGAACAAATGACATAAGGCGTCGGGTTTTAGAATCCTAGACAACATGTTTATAGGGCAGACACTTCTATAGAGACAGCTCTCTTAGATTTAACGGGTGGCCATAAGCGCATTTCTTGACATAGAATGCGTATGTGATGACACTCCTTACGATGTCATAAATATAAGGATTATAGAGCCTATGATATACAGATAGATGGTATGCACTCTATATCCAGAGGTCCTATGCACTCGATTTCCTGAAACATTTACAGACAAGGAATAATAAGGGTCAGTACAATAAGAGGATGAACTGATTCATCACTAATGTGATGTTTCTTAACGGTTAATCAGTCGGGCTTCATGAAAGGTAGGAGTTGTACTACCGCTCTGGTAAATGTAGTTGAGGAACTTAGGTCGGAACTTGATGGGAATAGTGTGGCGTTCTTGGTTCTGCTTGATTACTCTAAGGCTTTTGATACAGTCGATCATGCGGTTCTATTGAAAAAGCTCCGAAAACTGTTTTATTTCTCCGAAACTGCCTGTAATCTAATTTATTCTTATTTGACGAACAGATTTCAGAAGGTTCATTTCAATGGCAATGTTTCGGATCCACTTACTATTAGTAGAGGTGTTCCCCAGGGGTCTATACTTGGACCTTTGCTGTTTTGCATGTACATAAATGATCTACCTGATGTTTTGGTTAACTGTAATGTTCACATGTATGCTGACGATGTGCAGCTTTACACATATACTCCAAGGGAGAATATTTATTCTTGTTTGGACTACATTAATCGTGACTTAGCAAGGATTGACGGATGGGCCTCGGCCAATGGACTATGTATCAATCCTTCTAAGTCTAAATGTATTACACTTTCGAGAACAAACGGATCATTTGTCATACCTGAATTGAGTATCAGGGGAAATAAAATTGAATTTGTCAGGTCGGCTACTAATCTGGGTATTGTCTTCAATGACAAATTATCGTGGTCTACCCATATAAGTGTCATTGTTGGCAGAATTTATGGCATGCTTCGAAATTTGTGGGCTGTCATTGATTCAACTCCTTTTGTCATTCGCATGCAACTTGCTAAAACTTACTTGATTCCGGTACTTTTATATGGATGTGAGATATACGCAAATTGCAGTTATGATGACAACCAGAAACTTAACCTGGCGTACAATAACATAGCCAGGTATGTTTTCCTTAAGGGGCGTCGGGATCACATTTCTCATTTAGCTTACCTGATTCTTGGTATCAAATTTGATAATCTCCTGAAAATTAGATGCCTCCTTCTACTTCATAAAATAATTTACACGAAACAGCCGAAGTATCTATATTGTAAAATTAAGTTTGCTAGATCCCACCGGGGTGTGGGGATTATACAGCAACGATTCAGGACTCTTCTGTCTCAGCGACAGTTCTTTATACACACCATTAGTCTTTGGAATTCCTTACCAAATAACATCCAAAATCTGGGCAATGCAAACGCGTTCAAAAAGGAGTTACTTAAATTATTTTCATAATTAAAATTTTACTCTCATATTTGTAAATTTTGTGATTTAATTTTTTAGGTCATCATTATTATTGTTATTATTATCATTATAATTATTATTATTATTCTTATTATTATTATTATTATTATTTTTATACTTTACCTTCTTAATTTAATTTAATATTTATATACATAAATTAACTTTCTCTAATTTTTTATATTTAATTAATGTTAATTTTTTATACCTTATTGATTGTAAACATAGCACTGTCACTTATAAGATTTAGTATCTTGTTGTGCTATGTAGATCATTATAAATCAAATAAAAAAATAAATAAATGATGCCTGATGGTAAATTTATTCCATACAAAACCATCTGATGTATAAGATGTCAGATTTTAGAAAAGGTACCTTTGCATCCTAGACAATATGCTTACAGGGCAGTCATATCTACAGAGACAGCCCTCGTAGATTTAGTAGGCGCCCATATGTGCATTCCTTGACATAGAAAGTCTATGTGATAACACTCCTCACGAAGTCATAAACAGGAGAGGTATACATGCACCTTCAGTCAGGATCGCAGCCTAGCTTCTCACACTACCTATGTTGTATTTTATACATGAGTGTTGGGCCCTACAATTTAAAGTGGACTCTGAACGACAGATTTTTGAAAATTTTTTCATTACGATTTTATTGACACTCAGAGTTATTGTCAGAAGTCTGCTGAGAGGAAGTAGCCGAAGAAATATGTTTTCATATTTTGCTCTATTGGACATGTCTGACCTGGGTGTGAACCGTGGCCTCATATATAATTGCCCCACACACTACCTACTAGCCTACGGAATCTACATTTCTTGACTTAGAAGGCATATTTGATAAAACATTTCACGAAGCCTTAAATTTGCCAACGCGTTCGCTGGTAAGGAGATAATAAGAGTCAGTACTGTCAGAGGATGCCCTGATACACCACCAATGTGAGGCCTGGTCGTTTATTAATTTCTTACAAAACTCTCGGAGGTGGGCATCGAATGCCAAGAATATGCAGATGATATTGTATCAATGGCTAAAGGAAAATTTGACCAGATCCTCTGCGATATAATTCAAACAAATCTTAAGATGGTAAGTCATTGGTGCATGATCCAATCCACAAGATCTATAGTCTTATTAAGAAGAAGAAAACGTCCTAAATGCAAGATTATTCGACACCTCGATGAGATAATATTCTTGAAAATGGGGAAAAAATGCTTGGTTATCACACTGGATAGTAAATTGATGTGGAAGGCTCATATAAAAAAAATACCAGAAAAGGCCAAACCTGCCATAATGGTATGTAGAAGGCTTGCAGAAAAATTCTGGGGATATAACACAGTGAATTATGCACTGGATGTATACCATGATGGTCAGACCAATAGTGACCTATCAGGAAATTGTCAGGACAGATAAAACAAATCTGAAGACAGCTCAATTGGAGTTGAATAAGCCTGGCGTGTGTTAGCACAATAGGTGCAGTGAGAACCTATCGTACAGCGGCGCTGGAAGCTCTTTTGGATTTAAGTTCGCTACATATGGTAGCAAAGACCACAACTTTATAGTTTTTATATGGTATTATCTGGGAAAAAACAACAAATCAGAAAACAGTTCAAATGAATTGGAACAAGTTATTAAGGCTAGCAGTTGTTAGTATAACAGGGGCAGTGAAAACATGTGTTGCAGCAGCACTGGAAGCTCTGTTTGATTTAAGTCCGCTGCATATACTGGCAAAGGCCATGGGTTTATGGTCTTTATACGCTATTGTCTGGGGAGAGACAACAAATTAGAAAACAGTTCAAACCAATTTGAACAAGATATCAAGACAGGGGCAGTGAAAACCTGCACTATAACAGCACGGTAGTGAAGGTAACAGTTTCGGAGACAATGGATGGTGGGAACATGAAATGGGATTTCGTGAAAGAAGTTTCTCTTGATTAAAACCAGTAGACACTATGCTTCTGAAGAATGTTTCGCAATGAGCCTTCGTAATAAAAGTTAATGACGCAACCACAATGCTATGTACAAACTCTTTGGACCATTTTGTGGTAAACAGTTGAGGTTAAATCGAAGACATTATGGAACTGTCTGAGAAGGCCAAATCTGCTAAATGGGAAAATAAGGACACATTCTCCTGGGTCCCAGGTAATGAGAAAATTTACGGCAATGAGTTTGCTAGGAGGAGAACTTTCACGCCACTGATGGGGTCAAAACCGTTTGTGGAGTGGGGGGTAGATGTTTACAAAGGCACACTCAACTTAAAGGAAAATGAAGACAGACTAAGACTCTTCTCATATCAAGTTGGTTTGAGGCATTAAGAGTAGAACTGAGTCATGCAAAAGATTTTTCAAGAATGACTTGAGTTTGGTAAACTATCTGCTGATAGGGTAATGTAGACTCAGAGTACATTTATAATGGAAGTTGTTTCGAGCCTAACAGGTGCATTCAGTGACGATCATAATGAATCGGTGGAGCATATTTATAGGAGCTATAATGTATACCAGCAAGAAACTTTTGAGTGCATATCAGATGATTAGCAGAGCATTGGCGTTGTTGATATGAACAGCATCTTGTAGTTTGTCAGGACAATATGCTTAGAGGAGGTATTATAGAGGGTATCCCTAAAGTGGAGTACAATAGAATGTAAGATCGTTGTACTAAGGCACCTACTCACGACAATAATAGGCACCATAGTCGATCTAATAAGCATGGAGTTGGGAAGATATTTGGGAAGAATGTACAGATACTGGAGGCATTACAGATGTGGCCAAGCATGTGCATCATTGTAATGGACGCACTAAGGAAACTATTGCTTCTAATAAATAAGGAAGTGTTGCCAGAAATTCGAGTCTTAAAGTTTAACTATGATAAATAACTGCTTAACTCCTTTGAAAACGTTAATTAAATAAGAATCAAATTTTTTTCTTTCTACCCACACAAACAAAACTCAAACGAATACACTCAACTACATACACAGAGAATAAATAATAATCTACATTTGACATTTCGATGTCAAAATGTGTCATCCAGCAATCAACTGGGCTTAGAAAAATGTTTTTCGTATTTAAAGAACCAAAGAAAACAACAACCGCCTCACGCAACCTCTATTGACATCTAAAAAGCTGTAACAGCAATAACAACAACAACAACAACAACAAAAATTAGTGGCATTTCTGCTACAGCAACAATCAACAAACGGCATATAATCAGTAGGAATTGAAAGGCACAGAAAGAATTGTTGAATGAAAAAAGCATGGAAGCAAAATGAAAAAAAAAGAAGAAAAAATTAAATAACCAGACGACAACAGCAGTAGCAACAATAGCAACAACAACAGAGATGTGATGAGAAAGAATTTGAGAGTGGGGGGAGGATGAAAGAAATCAGCAACAAGACAAAATGTTTAATGAACCGACAAAAATGTTTCAAAATATTCTCTCGTTTTTCTTCAATATTTTTGCTTTTGTCCCTCTTGCTTGTAATTGTTGTTTTTGTTATTGTTGTTATTGTTATTGTAACCATTATTGATGTTCATGTTGGTTGCTGTAATGAAAAACGTGGGATTATTTTCTCTCTTTTATACAACAACCAACAATAATAACAACAACAATAAAAGAAGAACGTGTATTTAAGTTTAATTTTTGCTTGTCTGGCTAAAATTATGAAAAATATTTTCTATTTGCAGGTCTAAACACAAAATGTGGCACACACAATACATAGCTTACTCTAGCAAAAGGTACGTATACAATCAAACGAACGAATTCTCCAAAAGTGATGAGTTATGAAATACAACAACAACAACAAAAAGAAATAAACATAAATAATAGCAATAATAAAGATAAATACACAACAAACATTTACAAGAAAATACAAACACACACAGAAGAATATTAAGAGTGTTAACAGTTTCGTCAACAATCGTCAGGATAAACACCTCAAAAATAAAAAGGTGGTACAGATTGAAAGGATGGTTAAGTCTTCAGTTGTAGTTAGAGTTTAGATGTTTGTAATTATTATTAACGGATTTCGACCTGCTTAGCACATCCTTCCAGACGCCTCTGCTTCTTGCGCGCCTACACCATTTGGTCACACCAACCGATGACAGGGCTTTCTCGATTTGGTCCTTATATCCGTTACAAAGCCGTCCGAATCAAATACTCGCCTCGCCAGAGCATCCTCCTCCATTCGAACGACATGGCCAAGCCAGCACAGATGCTGGATGTTAATACGCTGCACAACGTCTATGTCCTTGAGAAACACATACAGCTCACTGTTTTATTGGAAGTGGAAATCATCGCCAACTCGTACTGGACTGAAGATCTTACGTAAAGGAATAGGAATGCTTAATTCGGTTTAGGGGATACCCTCATGAAGTCGCCGTGGTCTAGTAGGAAGTGTGCTAGCTTATTAGATGTGAGGCCTCGGCACGAACTACAGGTCAGGCATCTCCAACTGAACAATACATAAACAAAATATTTGTCCAGTGACTTCCTCTCAGCAGATTTCTGACAAAAACTCTGGAGTAAAATAAAATTGGCAAGAAAAATTTTCCCCAAAACATATCTCTTTCGGAATCGGCTTCAAAATGTACCTCCACTGATGTATAAAAAACTAATACGCACAACATAAGTGGTGTGAGAAACTTGGTCGTATTCCTCACAAAAGGGTTGTAATGAGCAATTATGTACATATGTATGTAAGAGGTGGTATTGTTACAAATCTGGAAGCATAGCTAAAGCTATGTATAAGGTTACCTTATCACGGCAGGCTCCTTTAGACAGAACTGTCGCCAATTTATGCTAAAAACGTTAGTATATCCTGTAAAAATACTACCGTATTACCAATGGGTTCTGAAACAGTGGACAGACAGCTCCACTTACCTAGAAAAACTTCAAATAAATTGAACCAAATCGTGGGCACCACCTATAAGTTTAAAATCTGAAATTGACAAATTAAATTGTTATGTAGTTGCAGTGGGCATGAAAAGTCTTAGTACCCCAATATATTTTAACAATTTCATAAGTTTTATGTCATATATAAAAGTCTCGATAGGACTATAAGCGAGTATTTAGGAGATCATTTCGAAGAATTGCTATGTAGTTAAACATCTAACAAAAGTCAGCTGAAAAACATGGGGGCAAATATGCCAAACAAAACTGCTGCATTCAATGTCAAATGGGTTAAACGGAATGCTTGACCTTAAGGGATCTTTTAGGAAATATAACGAATAAAATTTTAATATATTAAGCCTTTGAACTTTAAATTTACTCTGAGGTCTTCTTGGGGGTATCTACACTTTTGCGGTGCGGTTTTTCTTATTTTTCTATTGGTTTGTGAAAAGCTTTAGAAATTTGTTTGTTTTATAATAAAAAAGAAATAAATTAATAAAATAAATATAAAGAAACCTCAATTATTTGTACATATTATTGCTTAAAATTCATGAACTTTCTGAAATTCTTGGGAGGATGTACCCAGACTCTTGCTGTCCACTGTTTATATTAAAAATTATTTATTACAAATTAAATCAACCATCTTTATGCCTTATAAAAATGTTTTTTCTTCTGTAATTTAAAGTAAGAGACTAAATTTGTGTTTGAAATTTTTGTATTGCTTGCGTAATTACCAAAACAATCATTAACGTAACTGCCTTTAGTCATAAATTTGTTGATTTTTTTATGATTCCTAGAGGATATATTTTTATTGAGATGAATGCCTACTTTACGTAAAACATAAAGAGCAATAATAACGCAAGAATAATGTATAAAAATTTGTTTTTAATTTTGTTGTCAGATTAATAAAGTTGTGTACGACTACAAATAGAAACAAGTTGGCATAGAAAAATATTAGATTTGCAGTCGGTAAGAATGTACTCAACATTGATTTTGTAAAATTTTTTCAAATGTAATAAAAATTGTTGAGTTCAATAAGATTTGAACCTTATATAAAATGTTTGTCCATAATTGCAGAAATTCTTCTTTGTATGAAGTATTTCTAATGCTTGAATTCTTTAAGAGAGATTTACGACCTAGCTTCTCACGCCGCTTATATTGTGTGTGTTAATTTTTATACACAAGTGTCGGGACCTGGAGTATAAAGTCGATTCCGAATGCCCGATTTTTGAGAAACTTTTCATGGCAATATACCTTCTTTTATTTCATTTCGTTGGAGATGTTCGACCTGTGGTTTGAACCGTGGCCTCGAGTCTAATAGGCCAACTACACACTACCTTCTACACTACGGCGACTACCTACATCTGCATTTAATTTGGTGCCATAAGTGAACCAAATCGTTTACGATGTTCACTCCACCATTTTTGCAAATCCTTTTATCTGGAATTGGACTTCCCTTAAAAGACATCCTACATATAATCAACAGATTATACAGACGTTAATTCGTTCAAGGACTTCTGGTGACCTATATTTGACCGTGCAGTCTGTTAGTAACGTCTACTCATCTTAGCCGGCAAGCCTCTGTAGTAATAAATGTCATGCGGTAGGAGGCATTACACAATATCCAGTGCTACATATGATATTAATAATGATACAGATTTGTGTATCCACCGTGTCAGATCTTAGGTTGTAATGCTACCTGGGAATTCCAATCATGCAAAGAATACGTAGGATAAGCTAGGTCTGACAACTGCCAGTGAGTCATGCTAGATCTCGCACAATTTATTCTTCAAGCTTTACGCAAGTAGGGTGGTGATACTGATAGAAAAGCAGAAAAGCAAATATTGTGCTCGTATGTGGAAATATCAAATCCAAGAAGAAACTAAGCAACAGAAAAAAGCTGAATTAATAGCACTCATAACGGCTTTAAATTTCTTTTAGAATCCAACTGAACAATATTATGCAAGTAATGTAGTTAAAGCGTGTCTACTTCAGTTCTATGGATCATCAATTACAAGCGTTAGCTTTGCCGGAGTAATAAAAGTATGATTGTAATCTTCCACAATGCCTTTCATGTCCATACATACCTATTAGTGGGGTTCGAAATAGGACTCCTTTATTGGTGTCAAAAAAAAAAAGATTCTTTCAGCTTCAGAGATTATATCTTCAGTACTAGAACAACTCTCTAGAGGAATTTTATTCCACTTTCTTTGCCAATGCCTATCTCTTGCGAAGTGCAGATTTTTAGATTATTTGGCTCTCCATACCTTGTCAGCTTAACGGAGCTATCATCCATTGATATGAAGGATATATGTATACATAGGTTATAAAAACAAAACTACACAGAAGACCAAAGCTAATAGAAAAGTAGAATAACAATAACAAGTCAACAACGTAAGGTTCTAGAAGTTGCCAAAACAAATAAGAATGTTTTAATCAAATTTTCATTGAAATTTTTTTGAGTCATATTGAAACCGTATATCAGGCTTATCATCAAAAAAGTTTTTCACAACACATAAAGCTGTATTCTTGGTTGCTCAAATACGGCAAAGAGGCTCGTTACAAACGTGTACATACATAATTGGTCATTAAAATCCTTTAGACAGGATTTCGGTCCAAGCTTGTCACACCAATTACCTTCCACATTAATGGATGCCTGCGGATATCTCCTGCACCGAATTAAATATCCATTCTCCTTTATCCTCCAGCCCACTGCCTTGCAGCAATGGTTTACAATTTCAAGACCCCTTTGAAAGAGATTCTGTTCCAATTGCCTTCAGCCATCAAGAGCCCATCAGGGTGTCCATACATACATAATTGGTCGTTACAACCCTTTAGTCAGGATTACGACCAAGTTTCTCACAACACTTATGTTGTTTGCGTTGCCACATGAGTGGCGGGACCTACAGTTTAAAGTTGACTTGGAAGGACAGATTCTTGAGTAGCTTTTTCATGACAGTTTTATCAATTCCTAGAGTTCTTGCCAAAAATCAGCTGAAAGACAGAGATATCTGATCTGGAGCTTAAACCGTGGCCTCACATCTTATAAGCCAAAACACCACCTACTTGAATACGGCGACTATGCATGCATAAATCAACGCATGTAGCAATTTGTAGTCGTGCTTTAAATGAGCAACTCCTGCGCTAAACAACTTCTTGGATGAGTTTTTTGGAATTCGGTCTGTACAGGTGCTGAGCTTAACTGTGGCATCACAAGGGGCCGCTAGGCTAGGCTCAAGTGAGCTTTTGACTTGAGAATGCCTAACCTACAGTACTTAAACTGAACGCTTAAGAATGAATTTGAAGATGATAGGAAAATATTAAACACTTAAGCTGAACGGTTAAAAATGAATTTGAAGACGATAGGAAAACATTTTACAAGACAGACTGTGAAGTCTGTGAATATTATGTGGGCCTCTTTGTTGGAAACGTTTCTTGCGTTTGTTGTTTAAACGTAAACAAGTAAAGATTTAATGAAGTGCAAATGAATTTACGTTGTTTGCAATTTTTGAAATGTTTTTTTTAATTAAATCCCTTTAAAATTGCAAAAAACAAAACGGAACATTCTTGATTTACAATGGAAATACAATACAATTTATAAAGCAATCCATGAAATAGAACAACAATAATAATAAAGATGATGTCAGTCAGAAAATGTAAATTACATGCTGTGTAGAAAGAAGAATACATACCATATACAGAGCGCAACAAAAGAATTCTTTTCTTTGTGTTTTAATAGGTCCCAAAGAAGACCCCAAGTCTTGCTTTTCTTGGTTAAATAAATTGCTTTGAATATGAAATTTAAATTTTCTTTTATTAAAAAAAAAATTAAATTCTACGTCCATAACTATTTCACATTACATGTATAATCGTATTGTATTGTTGTGCTAGATATCAATAATAATTTATGGTTATAAAATTAAATGACAGCTGACAGTCAATCATTTATGTTGATTATAGTATATCTACAGTCTATTACGTACGTACGTATTTTAGTGTATAATTCTCGTTATAGTAATTAATAATTCCAATAATGGGGGTAATTAGACACAAATGAATGGTAATATTTGTCAGCCCCATACATACATACATACAGATATTCGATATTAAATATGAAATTTAAGTTAAAGTATTAAAAGTAATTTAATGCTGACATAAATGGATGTTGAAATCGTTGTAGTCTAGTAGGTAATGTGTTGGCTTATTAGACGTGAGGCCACGGTTCAAATTCCAAGACAGACAATTCCTGCAAAACGAAGTATGAAGAAAATATTTCTTCAGCGACTGCAAAAAGTCTGAGGGTTAATAAAATTGCCATGTAAAGTTTCTCAAAAATCTGTCGTTCAGAGCCGACTTTAAACTGTAGTTGGTCCCGCCACTCATGTATTAAATTAATGTAATGTAATGCTGTGAGAAGCACGTCGGCGGGATGTACTGTTTAAAGTCGACCACGAACGAAAAATTTTTGAAAAGCTGTTCATGACAATTTTATTTATTCTCACAAATTTTTTTTTTTCATTTTACGTTTTGTTGGAGAGGGGTTTGAATCATGGCCTCACGTCTCACGTCATAGCCAACTATTGTTTAAAATTGATCATTTATTGTCTTTACCGATCTGTATTAACGCTTTCACCATGTTTTAGGAGCTCATGATATACCACGCCTTTTTAGTACCACCAGACACACAGCATTGTCTTTCTCCCAAAACGATCTGGTTCCTCAGTCAAAGTTGATGTTTATCCCAAATTAACACATAGTCTTTTCTATTTACATACATATATAATTGGTCATTACAACCCTCCAGTCAGGATTACGACCTAGTTTCTCACACCACTTATGTTGTGTGTGTTAATTTTATGCATGAGTGGTGGGACCTAGAGTTTAACGTCGACTCCGAACGACAGATTTTTGAGAAACTTTTCATGGCAATTTTATTTACTCTCAGGGTTTTTGCCAGAAATCTGCTGAGAAGAAGTCGTCGAAGAAATACTTTTTGTATTTTGTCTTGATGTCTGGCATGGGGCTCGAACCCTGATTTAATGTCTAATAAGCCAACACACTACCTACTAGGCTACGACGACGACTTTTCTGTTCAAGAATTCTAAAAATAAATCAATTTTTTAATGCCAGTAACAATCCGGTAGGCCTCTACGCCTCTACGGGAATAGTTTTCCAAATTGGAAAAAGCAGCACAGAATTCAACAAACCTTGGGTGGGTCCACATACCTGGTTAACGAATTTCAAAACTGCTTCGCACAGCAGTGGACAATGGAAGAATCATGGAACTACTTTAGTTTGACAAGAGAATGGTTCCCTTTTTCACAGGAATTCTAACGGGACACTATGCTATTGGCAGTTTCACTGGCAAATTCGATTTGCCTCACCAGGATTACGGCAGAAGCTATCATGATGTAGAGAAAACGAAACCCGTGCAACACTTTTTATGTGAGTGTCCTGGACTTCAGAACAGACGTCACCGGTTTTTGGGTGACAGAACGTTTGAAGATCATGCCACCAATGTAGCTGGCCGGTTTCATCTGGAGCTCGTGGTGTTTCAAACTGACCACTAACGGATCAAGACAAGGGGGCTTACCGCATACTGGGTGACAAAACAGGCTATATGTGTCACCGAGTAAACTTGCAAAGCTACCCGCTAGCCGAACCTAACCTATCTATCGCATCTTTGAAGCAAAATTTAACAAGTCATTCAATTTATGTGGCACCCATTTTCCTAACTTATGGATCTTTTCCATAGCTTTTAAACGTTCAGAAATTGTTTGTTTAGCAACATTTAATATTTCTATAATTTGTTTCTGACTGAAAGTGTCATATTCATCCAATATTGTTTGCAAGTCGGCGTCTTCAATTACTGAATTTTTGGTGCTCTTTCACAGTCTTCATTTCTCACATCAAAATCGTTGTCCCTGAACAGTCGAAATCAGACTGCATATTGCTTCTGATAGAGCATGATCACCATATGCCTCGACAAGCATTCGATGCATCGCTACAACAAATTTCTTCAAATAAAACCAAAAAATTAATGCTTTCCGCAAATTATCATTATGTGGTACAAAATTCGCAATTTTTATTACGATGAAAAAGTATTATGTTGGTTGTTTACTGATTTGATAGATACTGAATATGTTTGACAGATGTCATCCAATATACAGAAGAAAAAAATTTGGGCTCGTTTACAATCAATCTTTCCTATAAAGACATTTGTATATTGACGTTCATTTCATACCATCAATCAATAATTTCTATCATTTTGCAGAATTTAATGGATTTTTTTAATCTTTTAAAGACAACATGTCAAAATTTATCAATTGTTGTCAGTATTTACTTTAAAATTATATTCGCTTAAAAATTTAATTAAGTCACTTAAACCTCTTTCACTTTCAATGTTAAAATCATTGTCATTGAATACAAGAGACATTTAAGAGAATTGCCTTTTTTGCTTCGTAATACACGATAAAGTTAAATTGTTTTAAAAAGGTTATAAAAGAAAGCTTAAATGTGCCATTGTTTCTAAAGCAAAAAATAAAAACAAAAAATAAAAAATCACCAAACAAGGCGATTTTCATCATGTTCTTATTAAACCACCATAACAAATACTTTAAGAACAACGTCAATATCCCTAAACGGATACCAGCAGCAATATTTTACAATAACAATAAGTTTTAATCTACAAAGGACTAAAGCAACAACAAAACAAAGAACAAAAACAAAATTCTGTAAAATCAAACCACAAATATAAATAAAAAAAAAGTAAACGAATCCCAAAAAAATTATTTGACGCGTACATGAAAAACATTTTAAAATACCAGCCAAATGAAGGAATGTTAAGTACACAGTCTTCCAAAAAGGACTTTCAAATTTTTACAATTGATAACGGCCATCTTGTTGAAGTTAAATCTGTCAAATGAGTTGTTATTTTTTCAGTGTGTTTTGTCAAATCACAATGGACTACCAAAGACATTAATGTGGGCTTTGAAACAGTTGGCAAGTGACCCTTATTTTCATTGAAAACCACCTTCGGCTATGAGTCTTATTTCTGGAATCAATGGGTACATGAACAAACAAAATTGTCGAGTTTAGAACGATACCAAACCACATGAGATTCAAGAACATCCAATGAATTCCGAAGAAGTCACTGTTTGCTATGGATTTTGCAGTGGTTGTAGTACATATTTCTTTGAGAACGACATTGGCCAGGATGATTACGAACTTTTTTTTTTAAATTGACATTTGTGGTTTCAAATACACGATGTTATGTGCCACACAACTCATGCCACATTGCATATTCATACATACGTAATTGGTCATTACAACCTTTCAGCCAGTATTACGACCTAGTTTCTCACACCACTTATGTTGTGTTTATTAATTTTATTCATGAGTGGTGGGACCTACAGTTTAAAGTCGACTCACTCCGAACGACAGGTGTTTGAGCAACTTTTCATGGCAATTTTATTTACTCTCAGAGTTTTTGCCAGAAATCTGCTGAGAGGTTTTGATGGTTTTGATGTCTGGCCTGGGGCGCGAACCTTGGCTTTACGTCTAAAAAGCCAACACACTACCATATCATATTCTGCACGAAAATTTTGAGGGCATGATCATCTCATGCAGAGATGAAGTGATTTGGCCACCGAGATCATGCAATTTAACCCCGTTAGACTTTTTCTTAGGAGGTTATCTTAAGTCACAGGTGTATACGAATAAACCCATCAGCCATCGGTCATATGCAGTCTGTTTTATGAGCCAAAGTCATGGCATATTAGATGTTTCGGATGCTCTCCACACAGAGAAGCAGCGGCGGACATTTGAAAGATGTTTTATTCCACACATAATGGTATCAATAGGTCTTTTAAACTAATAAAAAAATTTCGATGACATATCACGCTCACTTTCTTTTATTCAAATATAAATATAGAAGTCGCTTCATTAATGACCCTATATTCGAATAGGATAAAAATGCCCTTGAATTTTGGTGGAATAATATAATTCTTTAGTACTAATGGGAAAAACAGTGTCCCAAAAAAAAGAAAAACCCACCAGTTTAAAAGGCTGTTTAAGGCTACGAATTTCCAATAACCTTTAAACGTGATATCAATTAAGAATTGAACAACGATTTACGTGTATAAATGTTGTTTAAAATTACATTGTGTTAGTTAATCGTTAGTGTTTAAAGTGTAATGTTTGCATATACATTTATACATATAAGTACATACATATGGATTTGTAAAACACCCAAAATGATGTGGAACTTTTACTCCATCATAATGCATGGACCTTGTCTTTATGTTCAAAACTCAAGACAAAAAAATATATTAAAACCTACACCCCAAACGTTTTGGATATGCTACGAATACCACGCCCAGTTATTAGCGATCTTTAAAATCGATTACGTAAGAAAGACAAACGGGTTTATTTGTCTGCCTTCTATTCGGTGAATTACTCCTCTAATTTTGCAATAGCCACAGGTATTAACGATTCATTGTGAAGTATTCTTCAAGAGATTTTTAAGTTCACTTCCACTTCACTTCTGTATAGCATGGTCTCCACACATAGCTGTCAGATTTGACGATTTATCGTCATTTTGACCTTATTTTGACGTTTTTTGGAAATTAAAAATTTACGTCATATTTTTTACTTTAGTACATTGAAAGCCACTTTAAGCTTTGCATTTACTTTGAAATTGTTACTAATCAAATTTTCCATCAACACATTCAGCAGGTATTTGAATCCTTCTTTGTTTACCCTGTAATATTCCTGGAATATGTAAAGGACACATGATTTAACGTCAAACATAAATATTTTAGTATGTATAATTTTTACTTTATCTCAGGGAGTGATAGCGGATTCGATTCATATCGAATTGATCTTCGCTGCAACCTTTCTATGGATAGTTTCTCCTCTTCTAGCACCAAAAAACGAAGATATACGTTACTCGTTTTATTAATATTTGTATTTTTCTTCGAAAAATTGTTGAGAGGTAATTCACAATAAAAAATTTTTGTTTATACAGCATTTATAACTTTCACAATTCCCAATAAAAACTTTTACTCCCAATATATTCGTAATACCGATTTTTTTATTATAAAAAAAAATACTCCCAAATAAGTTGAACTTAATATTATGATATTATCGACGATTAAATATAATAATTACACTGATTTAAAGTGTGACTTAACAGGGATAATTATTAAGTAACTATAGGTTGGGTTAGGTCGGAGTAGTAGCTCTGTTATCACAAAGCTCACTTGAGCACGCATAGGGGCCCGTTGTGATGCCACGGGTGAACGCAGTCCCTGTACTAACCAAGTTCCACCAGAATCAGGGAAAAGGAAGAAGTTGGTCAGCGCAAGGGCCAGAAAGTTTGATGAATGAAGCTTTAACCTTGATGTCAATAGATGATAGCTCCGTTAAGCTAACAAGGAATGGGGAGCCAAATAACCTATATCTACACCTAGCAAGAGACGTGCACTGGCAAAGAAAGTGAACAACAGTCTCCTCTTCCTCAGTGGACCTGTATTGAAAGGGAGCCTCATTGTTTCTGCGTGTCTACCCATGACGCAATGACCTGTAAGCACGGCCACTGTAGTCGAGATGACATCACGACCAAGACCAAGTAATCGTTTGGTACGCCTTCTATCCATCTTGAGCCAGGTGAGTCTAGCGGTGGAGCAGGACTCCTCATTGACCCAGGATAGGTTGGCGTCCCGAAAGAATCTCCGCGCAATGGTCAACTTGACCGAGGCAAGTGGCATAACCAATTCAACAGAAGAGGATTCGGGAAGGAGCGCATCAGCTCTGGCAAGCTCGTCGGCCCTACAGTTTCCCGGAATTTCACTGTGCCCGTGGACTCACACCAGAGAGACACTGGTGATGCGCCCCGAGAGAAGGTCGAGACAGCGGCGACATTCCCTAAGCATCGTTGACGAGGATCCATTGAGCGGCCCGGTAAATTGCCATCATCTCCGCCTGAAACACACTGCAGTAGTCCGGCAGACGGAGAGAAATATTTAGGTCCAGTTACCCAGAGTAGACACCGCTTCCAACCCCATTATCGAGTTCAGAGCCGTCTGTATATATATCCAGGACTTCCGGGGGGGGGGACCGTATTAGGATTCCAGTCATCCCTACTGGGAATCAGATAGTGGAAACATGAGTAACTATAACACGTATTTAAATTTATTCAGTTCCTAGTGACTGTAATACTGTCACATATAAAGTTATTCTGGCAGCCCATTATTTCTATGCTAGTGGTACCACACGTATGAAAACAAACATCAAATCGTTCTATTTAAAAAAAGAGCAACAAAATATATTGTAATGAAAAGCAAATACTTCGCAAAAACATTCTTATCAAATTATTGCCATATGTGTACAATTCTGGAACATTCAAAAATAGTTCACGTATTCATTGAAAAATGCATTTATGACCGTAAATATATCCAATAAATTTCGAAAAACTTACAGTTTGGTTTGTATTTTGGGCTGGCGGCAACATCGGTCCATATTTCTATGAGAAAGAGGTGAGCTTTATAAGCCAATGATTACAAAATTCTTTTGGCCTGAATTAGATGATCTGGCCACCAGCGGCATATGGTTTCAATAGAATGATGCTACGTGTCACGTTGGATATCATGCACAAGCGATTTGAAGGCATGTTAATCTCACGTGGATGTGAGAATGCGAATAAGCCGCAAACTACAGCTGTTCTCAAACCTAACATAACCCATACCATCAATACAACTGTGCCTGATATCATGGAAAATTAGACGTTTTGAATGCGATCCACCCAGACAAAAGTCTGTCATGGACTTTTAAATGATGTTATATTCCACACACTATTGCTATTTCAAATGAATAAAAAATATCAGTGATATCCAACACACACTTTTCTTTATTTAAACTAAATAGGAAGCGTTTGGAAATGAGACTTTATAGCTTTGTGAATGAATATTCATTAGATTGGAAGATGGATAGTCACCGGCAACATATTCACTTCTGACATAAGACCATTAGATCCGCTGGGCCATTTAAAAGTTTATATTTAAAAATGCAATAAAACCAAAAAGGGTTTGAAATTTAGCCAAACAAATTTTTTTGTAGTGAAGATGTTCAAGATACAGACTATGAAGATACAGGTCATGATGTATTATCTACTAGAATATAGCCTAGAATTGCATAGAATCGAAAAATCATGTATGTAGCTTAATTCCAAATTTATGGCGTATACTTTCTTTTTAATTGTATTTGCACTATATTACTCATACGCATCATATTACGTATTACATGTACTGGAATAGTTACCCTGAAAACTATGCAATAAAAAATTTTCGATTTTGTCATGTATGAAACTAATGGAATTAAATATAACTTATGCGTCACATATGTTCTCGGCATTATGAATTTTACATATTAGATATGAGCATAATATAATGTGAGTGGCGATCTAAAAGTTTAAATTTAAAAATGTAATAAAACAAAAATAGTTTGAAATTTTGATAAATTTATTGTTTTGCTGTGAACTATAACTGCTCCGGTTGGAAATGGATTTTTATTTCATTTATATGGCTGCCGCGGATTTATGCCCTTATTTTGACGATTTTTTAGAAATTAAAAATTTAAATCATATTCATTACTTTAGTACATTAAAAGCCACTTTAAGCTTTGTATTTACTTTGCAATTGTTACTATTGGAAATTTATGTTAGTAAAAACAAGTAGTATAAGTAAAGTTAATATAATAATATAATAAGTAAAGTTTTATATTTTTAAGTTACTTTCGAATACCTGTGATGATTTTTCTGTATTTTATTCCTTTTTAACCACTTAAAAGCTGAAAAATTACAACTCCTAAATAACCTCGTAGTTGAGAATAATATATCACTTGTCGTTGCAGACTATTTTAAAAATTCTAGTTCACCTCCTAATATTACCATCGGAAGAACAAAGGCAAGCGCCGTTATTTTTTTTTTTGGTACGACCAATACTCAGGGGATGGATGGCATTGAGTTTGGAAGTATGTTATGAGAACAAGGAAAGAGAGAACAATATTTATGGACACTACGCTTGTATATTTTTTTACCATAAGTAACAGGATAGACCTCTGCAAGAATTGAGTTCCACATTCCGACACAGTCCGACTAAAAACCGTATTTTACTGTAATGCAGTGTGCGAGACACTGGCCAATCGACCACATACGAATGTGCTGGCCGAAAAAGACGAGCGTTATGTCGGAATATATGATTTTCGGGAAAAAGTCCCCTTATTTCGTTCAAGCAAAGCCATTTTATAGCTCCAATGATTCAATGGAGTTGGATACACTATCGTCATTAACGAGATACTTTGACCTCTCCTGTACACGGTCGAGAAACCGCAAAATAGACGTTGAGGCACCAACCCATACATTAGAGTTGTATTCCATTCTCTGTCAGTTATAAACTGTGTAAATAGTATGATCGGATGATAAGAAATTAAGAAGGATTTGAAAAATGTGTCAGTATTACACTAAATTTTCATGCTCAGAACATCAAAAGCTTCTGACTCTCTCTTGTAATATTACTCTCTCTGATGTAATATTATTGCTGCGCTTATGTGTCAATAAACAACGTTGGGATAGATTGTTTAAACTTTAAACAATTTTTTCCTGAAAATGATCAAAATTTCTCCATTTTTGGATACAAAAAAATATTAATTGAAGATGAGGGACGCTAGCTATTAATTTCCAATAAATTCTTTGTTAAATGTTTTATTTTTGAACTCAGATATGTAGATGCATTGGCTTTATATGTTTTACTGCAATAGAAATAATTTAGGTTTTTAAATAAATTTAATTTATTATTTATATTTTATAACGATTTTAATAAACGTCTTTGACGATTTTAACTATTTTTCTCAAATATTTGACGATTTGTTGCCTCATTTATCTGGCAGCTATGTCTCCACATCATAACACAATATGCCAGAAACAATTAAGAATCACGCACGTATCTTAACATTTTAATGTTTTTGATCACAATATTTATGGGATTTAACTTCTTTCGTTCTTTTTTCTTTTCCTATGAAATAACGATTTATTTCTGAAAGGACTCGAAGTGGTACTAAAAAGTGTCCTTCAAATGTACGAAAGTGAAACTATAATACCATAAACACAATGAGCGCACCAAAGTGATTATTTTAAAGGCAGCGCAACAACAAGCTATGATTCTGCTGCTTTGCTTTTAGTCTAATTTCTATTTTTATTCGCAGCAATGAAGAATTAGTGTTCACAGTGAAAGGATTCGGGCTGGCAACGCAAGGATTAATGCTGTCAATACATGATGTATGAAAAATAATGCGCAAAAACCATTAATAAAAAATTAATGAAATATTAATTTTTTAATTGCTTTGCTTATGCTTTGCTGCCCCTGTCTTTATTATAATTAATACGCATACAGCTTACCTTAGGCTGCAATTGCAAAATTATTGTGCTTGCTGTGTTGCGTTTATTGTGTTTACAGCAGCATTCTCCTCTAAACAGGATTTAGAGGATCATACAAGTTGTATGGCATGTCATGGATTCATGTAGAAGATGGCTGATGGCGTTCTTCATTTTTGGTTTTCAGAAATCATCACATTTTATTGGATCAGAGACGCATTCAATATATTAATCACGTAAATGAAAAAAAAATAACTGTCGTAAGTGTTTCACTTTGAAATATAAAATACCCATCTCTCTAAAGATATGTACTACAGAGATGAGGAAGAAGAGGAGACTGTCCCTCGCCTGCTGGGTACATGCCCAGCTCTTTGCCAAAGGAGAAGGAAGTACTTGACTACATGGATGATCTGGAGGAACTGTCAAGGATTGACATTGGCAGCCTAAATCGCTTCATCTGGAGCTCCGAGTGGTTTTAAGACTAGGGGATAGCGGATAATTGTGGTAGCACAAGGGGCCCAATGCGGCCTAAGTGAGTCCATCCAAGAAAAATTCTTGGATGGGCAACCATCTCTACCTACCCAGCAAATATATGTACGTAAACATTTATCGTGTAAATTCGACGCGAGGCCACGGTTCAAACGCCAGGTCAGGTATCTTCAACAAAACAAAATATAAAGAAAATATTTCTTCGATGAATTTCGGTCAGCAAATTTCTGGCAAAAACTCTGAGAGTAAAATAAAATTGTCATGAAAAGTTTGGCAAAAGATCTGTCGTTCGGAGTCGACTTAAAACTGTAGGTTCCACCAATAATGTATAAAATTAACACATACAACATAAGTGGTGTGAGAATTTAGGTTTTAATCTTGACTAAAGGGTTGTAATGACCAATTATGTACATATGTATTTAATTTATTTTCGTAGGAATCGGAATACAGGAAATATCGGTAGGTTTAGTGCTAAGTTCCTGATCATTTTTTTTTTTGTTAATTTAATCCTAAAATATGTGCATAAAAAAGAACACAAAACAGCATTAATAATACAACGAACGAATAGACCAACACTCATATTAACAATGGCGTACTAAAGAAATTAATTTTATTGCCAAGAAACAAACAACCAAAAAAAAAACAGCAACTCAATGGTATTAAAGTATTTACAACTTTTTCCAGCAATATGGTGAAGGGTGTGGTGTTGTAGCCATTGCTGCCAGATTTGAGGATTTATCGTCATTTTGAAGATTTTGCACTCCAAAAATATCATTTTTACGATATATGTCCTTATTTTGACGATTTTTGGAAATTAAAAATTTTCATCATATTCTTTGTTTTAGTACATTAAAAGTCACTTTAAGCCTATTTGCTTTGCAATTGTTGCTATTGGAAATTTAGGTTAGTAATCACAAGGTGTAAAATATTATATTTTTAAATTATTTGCGATGATTTTTCTGTATCTTAAGCCTTTTTCATATCTTAAAAGCCAAAAAATCACAATCTCTGCACGAAGGGAATTCCGCATACGAATCATTCGACTAAAGAACGAATTTTGTCTGTAATACAGTGTGCGATCCAGTGGCAAATCGAGAAAGACAAGTGTTACGTAGTAATACATGATTCTAGGAAACAAGTCCTCTTATTTCGCTTGAGAAATTTCTGTTGTAGTAGCGGTCGAGAAGTCTCAAAATAGACCATGAGACCGGCCTATACATGAGGTATTCCATTCTCTTTTGGATATAAGTGGTGAAAATAGTAAGAAGATCAGCTGACGTAAAGTACTTTTTGCACCTTCTTAAGAAGCTAAGACAGCGAAAAATGTGTCGGTTCCAGCGAACATCACAATGAATTTTCGGGCGCAGAACGTCAAAATCTTCCGACTCTCTAATATTTGCACCACCCATAGATTTAGGATAGACTGTATAAACCTTAAAAATGTTTTCCTGAAAATGATATCAAACTTCACGGTTTTTGGAAAATAAATATCAAAAAATAAAAATAAGAGATGGTAGCTTTTAATTTCCAGCATTGACTAAATTTATTAAAAAATATTAGTATTAGCATATTCTTCAGCCAATGTAGAGTATTAAGCCAAGTTAATTTAAATTAAACTAAACTACTTAAAACTTAAACTAAATTCCTTAGAAGTATTATTACATTAAAAGTTTAAGTTTTTATTTATTTTTTCTGACAACTTTTTTTACGATTCCCATGAAAGTCTATGACGATTTTGACGATTTTTTTCTAATATTTGACGATTTGATGCTTTATACATATATCTGGCAGCTATGGTTGTAGCACATTAAAATAAAAAATCCAAATGAAGAACACAATGTGGTCATTAAAATTAACATAAAAAAGAATCAAAATGGCATAAATGACAGCGATTTTAAATATAATTAAATCTACTACCAGAACAAGAATAAAAATAATCTACTCTGTAAAAAAAATCCAAATCTAACACGTACAACCATGTATACATACGTATATACAAACAATGACCGTCAAATTTGTTACATGAAAAGACACACAAAAAAAATCCTGTAGAAAATCCTGTAAACAAATCATTCACAAGCGCGCATAATACAGAACCCAAGGAAACGAGTCTATAAAAGGAACCCAAACAATGCTTAGGGGGATTTACTAGATTATAATTAGGCTTTCGTGTTGTTGTTGTTGTTATTGTTGATATCGTGTAGTTGTATTATTCTCACCAAAATCCAACAAAAGAAAACTTCTCCCCTTAGCCAAAAAATAAACTCAAACAAACGCAAAATTATTAATGGCGTAAAAAACGCATTCCAACTTTTATATTTTAATTCTAAAAATTTGTTTTTCACTCCGCTTACTTATGTTAGCTGGCAGAGGGTGAATATTCGTATAATTACAACCCCTAACCAAAAACCACGAATGGAAAATAATAAACTTTAGTACAGTTTCTGTTTGTTTTTTTTTATTTTATTTTTTTTCTTTCTCCTGGTCGAGTTTTTTAAAACGTCAAATAAGTTCATGAATTTCGAATTTTTTTGTGGAGAAGTTTTGTTTATTTTTTATGGCTGTCGGGCCAGATTAGTTTAATATTGTGAGTGATAAGGCATTTTTTAGCAAAATTTTCAATGCTTCCTTATTACTCGTGGAGGAATTCACCATTCAAAATAAAATGACCACGAAATGTAAAGAAATTTCAATAAAGAATAATAAATACACGAATATTTGTTTCAAAATTTATTATTGGAGACATATGTACAGCAGACAGCAAAATCTAGCTACCCCAAATATATTTTTAAGCAATTTCATGAATAAGTCATTATAGTCTTGCTGGTTACTCCAATCGATGACAGGGCTTCCTCGATTTGGTCCTTCCAACGCACACAAGGTCATCCTCTTCGCCTACTTTCGCAGATCCCCGCATCAAATATACGTCTCCCCGGAGCATCCTCCTCCATTCGAACGGCGTGGCCGAGCCAGTGCAGGCGCTGGATGTTAATATGCAGCACAACGTCTATGTGGTTGAGGAGCTCTTACAGCTCACTGTTGGTTTGGATGCGGAAATCATCGCCAACTCTCTCTGGACCGTAGATCTTACGTAGAAATTTTCTCTCGAAAACTCTCAAGGTTGCTGCATCAGTGCTTAATAGGGTCTATGCCTCTGCGCCATAAAGAAGCACGGGTGGGATGAACGTCTTGTAGAGTATTCCTTTTGTCTTACGAGAGAGGTCTCCGCTATTCAATTGCCTATTGAGACCATAGCAGAACCTGTTGGCGTTTGATCTCCAGACTGACATCATTTTTGGTGGTAACGGCGGAGCCAAGATAAATAAATTCCTTGGCTGTATCACAAGTATAGTTATCGGCCGTAATCTGAGAATCAATTGCCACACGTCTCTACTTGTCGATAACATATACTTTGTTTTGCCCTCATTTACTGCCAGACCCATATTAGTAAACTCCCGTTCAATAGCACTAAAGGAGCAGTCTCATCTCGCTTGGTACGCCCTATGATATCAGTGTTATCAGCGTATGCAAGCAACTGGCCGGTATTTTCAAAAATAGTTCCATAGCGATGCACACCCATCTTTCGCAGAACACTCTCCATGACGAAGTTGACGAGGTCGCATGATAAGGAATCGCCTTGTCTAAAACCTCGCACGGTATCAAAAGGTTCGGAGAAGACAATTCCTACCTTGACGGAGCTGCATGAATTGCTCAACGTCATTCTGCATAACCTTATCAGCTTCGCAGGTGTACCGAGCTTAGACATTGAGGCAAAAACACGATCCCTTATGGGTCTATCGAAGGCTGCCTTATAGTCGACAAAAAGATGGTGTGTCAATCAGGCCACTGTCAAAGCAATGGGTTTCGAAACAATGATGGCTTAACGATATCCTGTGAAACTGTAGAGGAAGTTTAAAAAGCAAATGGATTTGTATAAAAGATGATATCGCAATTGGAGTCAAATCTCTTTCATCCAAGGCAAGAGGCTTGAGACTAAATTCGGAAATAGAACGGCCGAGAAAGAAATTTTTAGCCGAACTCAGAGAAGTAGGCTATTCTTTCATAGAATTAACTTTTTTTAATTGTTACATGATAATCGAATAAATAATCGTAAAATTAATCAGCTTGATAGAAGGCAACACATTAGTCCTTTAGCAATGTTGCCACTAGAACGTTCTTCTGCGGTATATTTCATACATCGTGTTTTTAAAACTCGTATTTCAAGCATATTATTGTATTGACAGCAGTAATCCTCGCATTGCTAGCACAAATCCTCTCACTGTGAGCGCTAATTCTATCATTGATGTGAATAAACATTGGAAATAGTCCAAAGCAAAACAGCAGAATCTTTGCTTGTTGTCGCACTACCTTCTGTACACCCATGTATTCTGTTTTTTTGCTGCATTGCGTTTATTGTGTTTATAGCATATGACTGTCAGCGGTGAACAACATTGGTTGGGGTGGTTACTTCGATTACTAAAGCTCACTAGAGCACCGTAAGCGTAGTCCGTGTGCTGACCAAATTCTACCAAACACATCGAAGAAACTGGTCAGCGCAGTGACTAACATTATAAGGACATAATTAGAAATGTTTTCGCAGCTGATGTTATGCTCTCTAGTGTATGGTTTCACATGACAGAGTTAAATACCATTCATCGCACGCTATGGTAATTATTCCTGTGGCCACCATAGGGAATAACATCATTAACGAAACTAATTTGGTGTTCAGGTAGTATCTTCTCTTAGGAAAAGGAAGATCTGAATCAGCAAAGTTATTCACCTTCACACCCAATACTACAACCAAACTCACTTTTACTGAGACTTTTATGCTTCTGCAACGACACATTAAGACCATATGATCCTCTAAAGTAGTGCTTAGTCAAAAAAGCTGGATTCATAAAAGTGAATCGTTTTAGTGTTCAGGTATAACATCATCTTGAGGATGGAAAGTTCTGAATCAACAAAGTTATTCACCTTTACACCCAATACTACAACCAAACTCACTTTTACTGAAACCTTTATGCCTCTCAACGACAGATTAGACCCTATTATCCTCTATAGCAATGCTTAGTCAAAAAAGATGGATTCATAAATGTGAATCGTTTGAAAGAACTATCTGTAGTGCTGCCACGTGTGCTCAATCTCAGATTTAAAATTAATAAAGTTTGTTTTTTTTCAAATTAATTTTCCTGAAAACGGAACTTTGCTTTTCGCAAAAAATCAATTCAAATGGGGGAATAATATACAAATATGTATTCCACCACAGATTTCGAATGTTTAATAAAAGCCTCCACTTAAATGTTGATCAGGTTTTTAATATTGACGATAGAATTTTATTGTTGCAGTATAAAAACAACAACAAAAAAATAAAGTAATAATACGTATATTTATTTAAATATACGCAGGGCAAACACACAAACAATAATAGAAAGAAAGAAAAAAAACGAAAAGAAAACATAATAGCAACGCAACAGCAGCAACAAAATAAACCCCCAAATGTATACGCCCTGCAATAAAAATTCACAACCCCTTTGCAACATCATCAAAAATTCAGAAATTTATATTTATGAGAAAATGCATATACATACACATACTTACGCACTCAAACACACTGAGACTCAATGTTTACCAATATTAAAGTACATAAATATGCACATGTTTGGTTTGATAGTGAAGAGGCACGGTGTGTGAGTGTATTTGTATGTACTTGTATAGCATAATAATGTATATTAATAGCATAGCAGTGTAGAATGGAGCACAGACACACATACATACACACTGGCTCAATATATACGGTAAGCCATCTATCGGTTTAAATTTGAATCATAGATTATTTCGAATCTGGCATTACTTATGTCATTCTATTCTGTCACAAAAATCTCTACTGAACGTAATGAATCGACTTACGTTGGAGTAGCGTTAGGATTTGTTGGAAATTTATTTCCCAAAACAAAGAAAATTATTTGGAAATTGTACGAAAATGACGTACAAAATTTTGTCGTAGAGAAGGACCAACAGTGCCCGGTATAAGCAAGTTTATTGCTTAAGTTCGTGAAACTAGTTACTTTGTAATGCACCAAGTACAGTGCGTACACCCGAAGATATCTAAGCTGTGGCTGAGGATGTGCGTTAGAATCTAGGAACAGCAACTCGTCGTCGTTCTCAAGAATTGAACATCTCACGCCTCAATTTTGCGATAAGATCTCGGTATGACGACCTACAAAGTTCAGTGAAGAAACTGATTTCATTGTTGATGCGGCAAGACGACAGCGTGTTCGTACAGTGCGTATACCCGAAAATATCTAAGCTGTTGCTGAGAATATGCGTGAGAATCTAGCAACAACAGCTCGTCATCGTTATCAAGAATTGAACATTTCACGCACCAGTTAACGTGTTCATATAGTTCAATTGGTTCAAGAGTTAAAGCCGCTACATGGGTCAACTGCACGATGATGTCGATTTTGAAAAAAAACTTCCTTTCGGGTGAAGCTTGGTGAGTACGTTAATCAAAATTGCCGTATTTGGGGCTTATAAAATTCACACGTGCCCTTCCAGACGCCAATACATCCATTACGAGTGACTGTTTGGTGTGGCTTGTAGATTGGAAGCAACATTGGCCCATAATTCTTTGAAAATAAGGACGGCGCAACTATTACGGTCGTATGGAGATAACTATTGCACCATGTTAACCGATTTTTTTGTACCCGTTCTTCATGGTGTTGTTGTGAACGATGTTTGGTTTCAATAGGACGGTGCAACTTCAATTTATTGCGGCAAACGTTTTATGGCCAAACATTCGGAAAACTGCACGAAAATTTGGTTTGATCGAATGAGGTACTATGAGGCCAGCAGCGTCAGCCATATGATTGAAATCATATTCCATTTCATGATGTGAACGCTGCCTAGTTTCAACAGGATGGTGCAACTTGCCACACGTCTCATGCGCTAATCGATTTATTGCATCAAACGTTTGATGGGCGTTTAATTAGCCGAAATAGTGATGTCAATTTGACATCGTTGGACTATTTTCTGTGGAACGCCGTTAAAGAACACCAGAGACAATTGAGCATTTGAAGGCCAACATTTGTGATGTTATTTCTGAGTTACGACTTAATAAATTCGAAAAAGTGCACGAAAATTGATCCGATGGAATAAAGTACTGCGAGGCTATCAGCGGTAATAAATAAAATTCAGTTCGGTTTCCTGCTTAGCATGTAAATATTCCACAGAATGGATAAAATAAAATCGCGATCATTCATACAGCTTTGATACTAGATCTAAAATTGGTTCGATCGAATGAAGTACTATGAGACCAGCCGCGGCTGCTGTATGAACCAGCCATTTCAAACCGCAACAATTGTACCTCAGAGCAAAAACATAAATTCGGGTAAATTTCAAACCTTTTTTGTTTGATTTCATTTTTAAATTTAAATAAAAATTTTAAATGGCCCACCCTATAGATACAATATACATACCAAGAATAATATTGATAGGTATGTGTGTGCAGATATTGCTCACAACATATCAGTGGGTTTAAAGCAACTGAAAAAAAGAATGGAATTTTACTCATGGGGTTTATTTAACTGTTTCTGGGTCATTACCACAAGCTCTCCCACACTTTTACGCACTCTTTTTATCTGCACACACAAACACAAAATGCCTTGGCTTTATGTACGAACGCCTCCACCTCCACAAAACATTTGGTGGATATGACATGAGAAACATTTATTAAGGTTGGCTAAAAGTCAACATTGGAAATATTTTCTATTTATTTTTGTTTTTGTTTTTATTGTAACAATTCCTTTTTAATTCTTTTCAATTTCTGCCGGATTTTCCTTTAATGGAAATTAAAAATTTAGAAAAAACAAAAAAAATCAAGAAAAGAAAAAATGAATAAACAAATCCTACACTAATCCTGTTTAATATCTGTGTAAAGTAAAAGAAACAGAAGTTGTAACGGCAACAGCAGGAGCAGCAGTAGCAACTCAAACAAAAAACAGAAAAACGACGACAAAGCGTGTGGCAATGAAATCCTCTTGAAAACATTAATCATAATTACAACAAATTTTTCTAAGTAATTAAATTCCAAGTTAACAAAGTTAACAAAGAGTACGAAAACATTATAAAAATAGAAACAAAAAACAAAAACAAAAACAAACAAAAATTAAATTAAAATCTTGTTAAAGACAATGTGCGTACATGTGTTTGTTGTTCGCATAACATCCCCATGCGGTTGATAAAAATTAAAGCCATTTCAGTTCAAATTAATATTTTAGGTCTACACCATACACCAGCTTATAAAATTGAATCTGTTTTTAAGACCATTAAGTCATAACTGACAAAGCCAGATGATGTACAGTGGCAGATAAAATTAATGTCACTACTGGAAATATTACGCTATTTAAACGTTAAAATTATTTGAAGGTTGGCTTAGTAAGAATGCAGTTTTCATTTTATTTTCTTAGAACTCGATTATTTACTTGGAGTGTAAAAAAGGCAAGCCCCGCTTAAGTATGGCTCCCATGACAAGCATGACATTCTTTCATGATTTTTTCCATAACTTTTTCACATGACTTTTTCACAGCTGTGGCTTACCGATGATGAATTGGATCCCTGATTTAAGTTTAAGAGTTGCTTCTGTTCTGTTCTTGGTGGCCAGCCAGATGAATATCAGATACAGTGGCTGATAAAATTAATTTTACTACCGGAAAAATTACGCGATTTAAACGTTAAAATTATGAGGGGGCCTTAGTAAGAATGCGATTTCCATTTTATTTTTCCAAGAATTATTTAGTTGGAGTGTAAAAAAGACAAGCCCCGCTTAAGTATGGCTCCCATGACAAGCCTTTACATTCTTTCATGATTTTTTCCATGAATTTATCACAGACGTGTGCCTGTGGCTTACCGATGATGCATTGGATCTCTGATTTAAGTTTTGGAATTGCTTATGTTCTATTCGCGTAAATTCGAAAATGAAATGACATTGGTGGCCAGTCCATATCAGTCGATATTTTTTCAGATAAATTGTTTTGGATATATATACATAATTGGTCATTATAACCCTTCAGTCAGGATTATGGACCTAGTTTCTAACACCACGTATGTTGTGTGTGTTAATTTAATACATAAGTAGCGGGACCTACAGTTTAAAGTCGACTCAGGACTTTGGATATCATTGCTGCAATTAATCCATTGTAACTCTTTACTTAATTTAATTGGTCATTACAATCCTTCAATTAGCATTACGACCTAATTTCTCAAACCACTTATGTTGTGTGTGTTAATTTTATTCATAAGTGGCGGGACCTACAGTTTAAAGTCGGCTTCGGACGATAGATTTTTGAGAAACTTTTCATGACAATTTTTTTATTTACTCTCAGAGCTTTTGCCAGAAGACTGGTGAGAGGAAGTCGCCGAAGAAATATTTTTTCATATTTCGTTCAACATGTCCGACCTGAGGTTTGAACCGAGGGCTCACGTCTAATAAACTATCACACTAATTACTAGACTACGGTAACTGGACATCAAAACGATGGAACCACACTAGGTGTTAAAGTTGCCATTGTCTAGTGGATACAGTGTTGGCTTACTGCGAGAGCACGTGGTTTAAACCGTGGCTTAGACATCTCGAACAAAACAAAACATAAAATATTTTTCCCCGGCGACTGCCTCTTGGCAGTATTTTGGCAACAAGTCCGAGAGTAAAATAAAATTGCCATGAAAAGTTTCTCAACCCTGTCATTCAGAGTCGATATTAAAGAGTAGGTGCCGCCACTAATAGATAAAATTAACATATGCAACGTGAGTGGTGTGAAAAGCTAGGTTGTAATCCTTACTAAAGGGTTGTAATGACCAATTAAGTAAGTAAACAACACATGAGGTATGTAAAGTGGCGTCATTATGCTGAAACCACTTATCATTCCGATCCATGCTGTTACGCTCAGGTTACAAGAGGTTTGTTATCATGTTCCTGTGAAGAATGTAATCCATAAACTTAGTAGCTTTGGCCTCATCTTAAAAAAATTAGGTCAATAACACCGTCTGACCAAAATCGGCAACAGAAAGCTTCTCCTTTTGGTTGCTTTTGTTTCTCATGGATTACATGAGAATTTTAATATTTGACAAAGTTGTGTATCCACTAAGAGATGTAATGTGCACGCGCAAAATTGGTATTGGCAACCAGTTTGTTCCCTTAGCCATTGACATAATTGTCTGCTAGTTTGAGTTCCTGCCTAGGCTTTGTACTTATGAAAGTGGAGATCTTCTGACAAAAGTACTACATAGTAGTAGTAGTTCGTAAAGTCGCCGTAGTATAGTAGGTAGTGTGTTGGCTTTTTAGGGGAGAGCACGTGGTTCAACCTCTGCCTTAGACATATCTTCTGATTAGAATTTGTACTCATAATGGTGGAGGACATCTATCAAAATTACTGCGTAGTAAACCGTAAAGTCGTCGTAGTATAGTATGTATTGTGTTGAATTATAATACGAGAGCTCCTGGTTCAACCTCCGGCTCAGATATCATGAACAAAACAAAACATGAAAAAATATTTTTCACGGCTACACAGCAGTCTTGTAGCAAAAATTCTGTGCATATTTTTTGTTTTTGGATTTTTGACGATATTCTCGTTTACAGCAGCAATGTTTTCAAGATACCAAATCGATACGCTGATACTCATAACCGCTCCAGTTTACTTTAAAATTTTGAACATTCTTCGAATGGTTGATTGGTTGGTTGGTTTTTGAGCGGTGTCAGCAGAAGTTTCTGAATTTATGTTATGAACCCCTCCGATAGTTCAGAGGGCAAAATTTCGCTATTAGCGAAGTTCGATGTGATTGATTCTAAGTTTAGCCTGCAGTTTTTTTTTAACATCTTTGAAGATACATTCTCAGGACCAGGAACTTTATTTCTGAGACGAAATCCCAAATAGAATTTCAAAGATTCTCGGGTATGCGATGTTGTTATTATAATTGCCCTGGAAGGATATGCCAGTATGCTGCTTGGTATTCACAATATTAATTCTCTGCCCAGCACATAATATGCTGCCTTGCTGATATGCATTAATTACCCACAAGAATGCGTTCCGATGATTCATTCTTATTATTACAGAATCTGCATTTTGAGTTCAAAACAACTCCTATTCTGAATAACTGCAGTCTGCGTCTACAGTGCACTATCAGAAGATCGGTTACCAACCACAGGATTCTTCCGAATGGTCTGACTCATGTCTCAGATATCCTTTTATTGTAATTTCTTAAGCTTTTTATTGCCTCAAAACCATTGGGTTTAAGAAGAGTCTTTGAGTTCGACAAGAGAACGATTAGCATTCCAACTGCAATTCTAACGGGTAACTGCACCATTGGCAGTTTCGCTGGCAAATACGGTCCGCTCACCAGGATTACTGCAGATGCTGTCATGATGTGGAGGAAATGAAATCAGTGCAACGCCTTATATGCGAGTGCCCTGTACTTCAGAACATATGTCATCATTTTTGGGTGACAGAACGTTTGAAGATCTGGGCATGGTGGTAAATGTGCCACTAAGGGAACTTGACGGCCTCAACCTGAGATCAGGGTGGCTCAAGCCCACTGGCTTACACATTGCACCATATGGGTCACCGAATGAACTTGCCTAACCTAACGTAACCTAAGAAGAGCCTTTGCCTACATAACATAATACATAATTGGCCATGACAACCCTTCAGTCAGGATTACGGCCTAGCTTCTCACACCACTCATTTTGTGTGTGTTAATTTTATACATGAGTGGCGGGAGCTACAGTTTAAAAGTCGACTCCGAATGACAGATTTTGTGAGAAACTTTTCATGGCAGTTTTATTCACTTCACAGAGTTTTTGCCAGAAATTTGCTGAGAGGAATTCGCCGAAGAAATATTTTTCATATTTCGTTTTGATGTCTGCCTATCTTTCCTTAAGAACACCTTTTCAAACATTCGCTTCCACTCCTATTCTACTGAAGGATTCTATAGCATGGAAGCTTGCCTACTTGCAAGCAGGTTGGCATGCTAATGCGGTGATATAGAGTGTATCAGTTTACGTTTATTTCCTTTTAGACGACAGTGTATATAGAAGTAAAGAACAACGTATAGCTAATGCAGTTACAATAACGTGATTAATTTAATCCTTACGTCAGTTGTTTATAAACAATGTTTGCATGTTTAATGTCACACAAAATAAAACTTTGGTGAAATGGAAAAGATTATTAAATACCTTGGAGTTTTTTAACTCTTTTTTTTTTGTGATTTTTCATCGCACAATCATGCAAATGTCAACGAAAATGAAAAAAGGAATAAACAACAACGACAGGAGGTCTAACTAGTAAGTAATAAATTATTTTTGTAAGTTTTTGAACTAAGTTTACTTACGAAAAAATGAAGAAAATATGGAGCAAATAACACGGTGCGACAGTGAAAATACACCCGAGTAACTACACAGGCTAAGTTATTCAACAGGTTGAGTAGAACTCAAAAATACTTTATTTTATTTTTCTCAAACCCTCCAGACTTGTTTTATTTGACAAAAACCGTTTTTTTTATCTTTTCACACAAAATTATTGTTTATCCAAATATGTTTGAACATATTTTAAAAATTCAAAGTTTTTTAGAAAGGGAAGAGGTTAGCCCTCAAAACGGTATACATAAACATTTTATTCAAACTTATATGTTTTGAGTTTTGATGGCTTAAACTTTGAAATTATTATTTTTTTCTAATTTTTTCAAGTTTGGCTACTCTTAATTGCAAAATTTAATTCAAAAATATGAAATAAGTGATAACATTCTGAAATTGCATTATCTTGTGAAGGGATTGACGCATTGTTTGATCAAATTGGACAATAATTACTGTAGTTATTATTTAAATAGTATAACAGTCGTCTTATATTTTTTAACTATGTAATCTTATCAAATGAACTTTCAGTTCAAAAATTTTCAAAAGTTTTGATGGGTCTGATTGCTTATCGCAAAATTTGGCAATTTCACGTTTGCACGACTACCAGAAGTTGGCTAATATTTGTGTTTTTTTTTTCGAATATTATTATTTCGCTTTGCGTAAACATTGTTCAACTTCTGGTGGACGATCAAACGTGAAATTGACACATTTTGCGATAAAAAAAATCAAGATCCGTCAAAAATTCTGAAAATTTTTGATCTAAGAGTTCATTTGAAAAAATATAACTCGACTGTTAGACTCATCAAATAATAACTACGGTAATTTTTTTCCGATTTGATTAAACGAAGTGTCAATCTCTTTATAAGTGCATTAACTTTCAGTATATTATCACTTATTTCATATTTTTTAATTAAAGTTTGCAACTGTGAACTGACAAACTTGAAAAAGTATGAAAAAAATTCGCATTTATCAAGTTTACCTCATCAAACACTACAGCATATTAAGTCAAATAATATATATATGTACATACAGGCCCATCTCTCTCCTTTCTAACAAGATTTAAATTTTGAACATGAGTTCAGAAATGTTTATGTAATCAATAAATTTGTGCGTAAAGTTCGAAAAAAAACCATTTTTTGTCAAATAAAACAAGTTTGGAGAGATTGAGAATGATAGTATATAATATATATATAGTATATAGTGTATATATAGTGAATAACTTAGACTGTATAGCTACTTGGGTGTATTTTCACTGTCGCACCGTGTAATTATAATTTTTTTCCAAAAAGAAGTTTAAGAATTTCTCTTTTAAAAGAATGATCGAAACTCACTTTGTTATATTGAAAGTCTACAAATATTTTACAGCATTTTTCAATCACATAAATGCCACCGAAATGCTGTCAAAATGCTTATCATCATCATTATATTAATGTCCATAAGTTTGAGAGCCTTTTGTTTCCTTATTCATCCGCCAAACAGTTTAATTCCTGTGAAAATAAAATTGTTGTTGAAAAATTTCATTTTTGTTGTGGCATTATTTTTGAAGCTTTCATTAGTGTCAGGCGAACAATGCCATCCATAAGTTCATTGAAATATCAGAAGCATAAATATGGTTAAAGGCGACTTAATGAAGTATTTTAAAAAAAATTGTTTGTAATAAATTGAAAATGTAAATGCAAAAGTATTGTATATGGCATGTATAGTGTAGTAAAAGAGGAAATACATTTTTATAAAAGCGTTTATAAGTTGTTTTAATAAAAAAAATTGCGGTAATAAAAATACATGAAAGTCAATGATGGTTAACGATTGTTTCCCATTGTATACATAAAAATTAAATACATATCTATGGAAAGAGCATATAATGCAAGATATGCCCAGCAAGAAATTTCATTACTCGCAATAAAAGTAGAAATATTGAGGACTTTTCTGTGAACAACGTAACGTAAACACCATTACATAGCTAATCTAATAGATTTTCTGTTTAACTCTGGACGGTTACTCTCCATTTTTGTACAGTAAGGTTACTCTTCGTTGAATCGACGAAGCTCATTTACTCTTTATCACATAATTATTTTATGTTTGACCAAATTTCGCTCTTTTTATCAACAATGTTGGCTGATAACGAAAGTTTGTAGTGAGTGAACCCTGGCCACCCATTTTTTAATCCTGGATGGTCATTTTTGTACAATAAGGTTACTCTTCGTTGAATCCACGAACAAAAAAAGAATTTTTTTTTTCGTTTACTGACTGCAAGCTTTCATTATCAACCAACATTGAGCTTCGTCGATTCGATGAACAGTAACCTTCCAGGGTTAAATGAATACTATAGTCATGGACAATCGTTTTAACGCATTTGAATTTGTTGGGCTCGAACCCTGGCTTTTCGTCTAATAAGCCAACACACTAACTACTAGACCACGGCGACTTCAAAAACAAACTGGCAATCCAAAATGGCTGACATTGTCAACATAACAGACATGTGTATCAACATAACAGAAAAATGCGAAAATCAAACATACGTAACTCACGATATTTGAAAATAACGGTTATCTTTTGATCACACCACGTATAATACGATTTTCAAACTTTTGTTTCAAAAGCTCCATTGCTTCCCTTGTTGTTATACAAGTGTCACCATCTTGTTGAAACCATATATTCTCTACCTTTAAATGAAATCAATTTTCTGCCACAAAAATCTTCGAATCTTTTCCTGTGTAGCTATTCCCTTTAACATAAACCGAATAAGGGCGTTAGATAATAGTAATAATAGTAAATGCAGGTGACTCAAAACGATTATGTCATTATCCAGCTTTCGTAAACTCGAGATTCCAAAGTTTTTGTGAAGACATTGGTTGACATTGTCTCAATCTCGTTACAAGATTCAAGCGAAAGTTTGTTAGAGCAGGAATTATTATCACAAGCTTACTGATTACTTCACTAGCTGCAGAAGAAATTCCGCAACATATTTGAAACTTCTATAAGATATTCTTACCATGATATACTTGCCGACGAAAAGTTTGAGGTACACTATGTTGACGTATCAAATAATTTGATCAGAAATTATTTCAAACGTTTTGCTTGGTTATAACCATTCCGTATCAACTTATGGGTTCATTAAAAAATATAATTTTGTTTTTTATTAACAGGATGTCAGTTAATTTGCCGCCGTTAAAGGTGAGAAGAAGGCTGTAAAAAAGCACACAAAAAACAACTACTTTAATTACACTTATCTTTTTGGAAATCTCTTCCGAAGTTGATTAAAGTAAATACATATATTTATGTATTTATGTGTTTGTGTATACCATAGTAATTTAATATATTGCATGTAATTATTTAATAAAATATTTTGTTTAATAAAATTTACTATAAATTTTAAAAATTTACATACATGGGGTGTAAGGAAAGGAGAAAGGTAAGAATAAATTTAAACAACCATAGAAAGAATACAAAAAGGTTTGAAATCTGAAGCTTTTTAGACTTCTGGCAAGAGTAAGCCATGGAGCCGACAAGTTCTAAATTTAAATTTGGCAGAATCCCTATTGTGTGCAATGAATTGTCAAAACTGTGAAGAAAAAACTTGAAGAGACTTGAAGCCGAAACTATCTTTTCTTTTAGTGAAAGCATAGTCTAGAAGGTAGTGTGTTGTCTGATTAGATGTGAGGGCCCTGTTCAAACCCCAAGTCAGACATCTCCAACAAAATGAAATATGAAGAAAATAATTCTCCGACGGCTTCCTCCCAGCAAAATTGTCGATAAAAGTTTTTCAAAAAATTCTGCCGTTCAGAGGCGACTTTAAACTGTGCGTCCCGCCACTCATGTGTAAAAATAACACACACAGCATGATTGATGTGAGAAATGAAGTGTTGTTATCACAAATTGTGTATGTAAGCGTGGCTTTCTGATATTGTGAGAAGTCGTTGAGCATTATAGTTTAGAGGTGGCATATTTCTTCGAAAATGAAAGAATCTTGAAAACATCATTAGTCCATATTCATGGCGCTATGGCCGCATGATAATCAACTTTTTGTTTGACCTGTAATTGAAGATCATGATTTCGATGGGAGGTGGTTTCGACAAGATGTTGTCCCATTGCATACATCAACGTTTGGCTTTGGCTTTATGGCCTGAGTAGTTTCAAGAAACAGTAATTCAGGTTTTGACAGCGTTAGGCCTTTTTGTGAAGCTAGACAAACATCAGATCTACGCGATAAACCCCTAGCGTTCTAATTTAAAAACTAACATATTTTAAGTTATTGCCGAGTAACCACCGACACCATGTGAACTGACCGTTAGATTTTTTCTTGTGGATATTCTTATGTCGCAGATGCAGGCAAATATCCCACAAGAAAGTTTCTTAATGTCAACATAGTCCATACCATCAGTCAAGTTCAGCCTGATTTATGCGTCAGAGTTATGGAAAATTGTACATTGAAACCGTAAAGATATATGGGTAACACTGGCAATGTATAAAACAGGAACCCCTGGATGCTAATCACCGCAGCTTCGCTGAGAAGATTACTAACATTGAATTATAAAGAATAATTATTACACATCAAGCCCCGGTTCAAACCCCAGGACAGATATCTCCAACAAAATGAAATATGAAGCAAAATTTTCTTCAGCGTTTTCCTCTCAGCAGATTTCTGACAAAGACTCTGAAAGTAAATAAAAATTGCTATGAAAAAGTTTCTCAAAAAATCTGTCGTTCAGAATCGACTTCAAACCGTAGGTTCCGCATACCCAACATACGTAAGTGGTGTGAGAAGCTAGGTCGTAAATCCACAAAACTTACTTTCAGGCTTTTTGCATTAAGACTGCTGAGAAGAAGTCGTCGAGAGAAATATTTTTTTCGTATTTTTTTCGAGATGTCTAAGCTGGAGTTTAAATCACTGATTCTTGTCTAATAAACAAACATTACCTACTAGACCATGGCATCTGCAACGACCCCTTCTCAGCAAAATCTTTTCATCTAGAAAGTCGAACGCTTATAGCCGAAATGAGACTATAAACTACGCCTTTCATAAATAAAATTAATAGAGACATCGAGGATGATGTAAGAAGCCAGTCCGTAGGTCTAACTAAAGGACTGTAATGGCCACTAAGGAATGTATGTATGTGTGTAACGTTGCAATTTGACGTTGAACAAAATTTTTAATGTTTCATATGTTTTACTGTCCAGTGCTATTCTATAAAAAGTTACTTCAATGTTTACATCATAACTGAAATGCTTAATTTAATAACAATGCATGGATAATTGTTTTAAATTTAGTTTGCAATGTTTAATTTCAGTCATTATGGTGTTGTTTAATTAAAATGTATTCAAATATAATCTTAAAAAGCCTTAAATGTATGGCAAATTCAATTATAAAAGAAATTATCTTGAAATACTTCAGAGTAGATATTTTTTTTATTCCCTGAATGCTTCACCCTTTTATGCGTATTTTTGCCGGATCTTTTTAGCCTAGGAACAGTGAACCCTTGTGATAAAAGAAAATGAAATATAATATCCAGATACACATACACACACGTATGGCTGTGTGCATTAATAAATTATGCATTTTAAATAAATTACTGTCAACATGATGCTGATGCTGATGCTCATGCTAATGATAATGATGCTGACGACTTCGAAATGTTGTGAACGTTTGTTAGACTGGTTGATACGCCTAAGTGCGGGTAAAATTTAATCAAATTACAAACCATTTACATATTTTAGAAACAAAATAAAATAAATGCAAGTAAAGTATTTAACTTACAGTAGGTATGCTCATCTGTAACGCACTTATGGTTTAAAAGAAAGTGTAGGTACTTGCCTCTAAGTGTTATCGTTAACTGGCCACCTTGTATTTACTTTCCCTTAGAAAATCTATAAAAGCCACGTGTGCTTTAAAAAAGAACAAAGGCTATAAAAGGGTTTCCAAATACAATCAAATAATATTTTATTAACGAAGAAATTTTTGGTACACAATTTACATAAAACTTGTATGCTACACTGCAATGTTATCAACAGCGGCAGCAACAGCAGCTGCACGTGTCACTTGGAAATGGAAATTTACTCCTTTATTGCTGGCAAAAGAAGTTTATCAAAGTATCCATATCTGAAAACTAAATCTGTAATGATTTGTTTGTCATCAGGGAGTATTTTATAATTTTCAATTGCCTTCTTTGAGATAAAAATGTAACGAAATGTGTATTTTATTGCTGTGACTTAGCAAAGTGTTGGCTATCACGCATGTAAACTCTATACTGTACCACTTGGAATTCCTTTTTCTATTACTTCTTTATGTTATTATAGTGAAAACATAATATTTTTTTGCATAAAATGATTCTTCAGTTCTTATTGAAATTTTAGAGTCCCCAAGGTTAACTTGCCGTTCACAGGTAAGTTCACTCAGTGGCCCATAAGGCCTATAGTGTTACACGTGTAAGGTAAGCCCTCTTAATATGAACCGTTAATGGCGCATTTGAACCCCACCGACTCCAGATGAAACTAACCAGTTCCCTTAGTGGCACGTTCGCCACCATCCTCAGAACTTCAAACTTTCTGTCGCCCAAAAACCACTGATGTTTGTTCTGAAGTGCAAGGCACTCGCACAAAAGGTGTTGTTCTGATTTCGTTTGGTCAGCATCATGGCAGCTTCTGCACTAATCCTAGTGGGGCAGAGCGAGCTTGTCAGGGAAATTGCCAAAGACGTAGTGCCTCATAAAAATTCCTGGACACAACCCTTCTCTTGTCGAACTCAAGTAGTTTCTTGGTTTTCTAGCTGTCCACTGCTGGGCACAGTAGTTTTGTAATTCTGCAACCAGCTATGTTGGACCACCAACGGGTTGTTGAGTTCCATGCTGCTTTTTCCAATTTGGAAAAGTATTCCTGTGTGAAAGTCGCCGTAGTCTAGTAGGCAGTATGTTGGCTTATTAGACGTAAAGCCAGGATTCGAGCCCCAGGCCAGGCATCAAAACAAAATACAAAAAGTATTTCTTCGGCGACTTCCTCTCAGCAGATTTCTGGCAAAAACTCTGAGAGTAAATAAAACTGCCAAGAAAAGTTTCTCAAAAATCTGTCGTTCGGAGACGACTTTAAACTGCAGGTCCCGCCACCCATATATAAAATTAACACACACAACATAAGTGGTGTTAGAAACTAGGTCGTAATCCTGACTGAAGGGTTGTAATGACCAATTATGTAGGTTTGTATGTATTCTTGTGGGGGTACATAAGTTCTTCTCAGACATCTCAAATGCCTTCCGGACCAGTTCGTCCACCTTTTCGTTTCCCAGTATGCCACAGTGGCCCAGAACCCCCTACGATTTGTTGAATTTCATGCTGCTTTTTTTAATTAGGAAAAGTATTCATGTAGGTGTGCATATACCCCATCTGTCGTCTCCTTCTCAGACATCTCCACTTCTTTCCGTGGAGAATCATTCGGCTTTTCATTTCCGTTTATACCATAGTGGCCCGGAATCCAGTAGAGACAGGTGTTGTGTAGACAAATACGGTGTAGAGGTCTATGCACCTACTGACGCTATTTGATTTGACGACTTCTGATCCCAGTGCTTTGATTGCTGCTTGGCTGTCCACTCATATGATCAAGTCCGAAGGAGGAAGCTCTCTACTTTCAATCATACATGTACCGTGGTCAACAGAAATAATCTCCGCCTGAAATACCCTACCCTAGTGAGGTAAACTGTATGACCCGTTTAGTGTTAGCTTATCGAAATAGACCCCAGATCCAGTTCCACCATCCATTTTCGAGCCATTATCACCGTCTCCGATAACAGCTTCAGCAATCCATTTTCCCGTATGACAGTGTGAGTTTCGTATGTTCGCACGAAAACAATCTCCGGTACCATGTAGCCTCATCTAATACCCGGGTGATTCGGTTCTACTTCATTGAGTATTGATGCATGCCCTACTGTACATGGCCTAAACATATTCTAAAACTTTTTTGTGCAGTTTTTGCAGCCATATTTTTAAGGAAGATGTCAAATGGCTGTAGAAACAAGAAGACTTCAAGACTAGTCTGCGGAGTCGACTTCAGAGCAGCCGTGATTCCCAAGCATGTCAACCTCTGTACTCTATGCAGCGTAGATCCTCTGACCAAATCCTCTGACTTTTGTAGGTGCTCTGACCAGTAAAACGAATAACAACTGTTGACATCGCTGTTTCCAAGCAGAAGCACTTTTCACTTTTCTTTCACGATCTTTTAAGAGGTATTTTTAAGTGATTGCAAATCCTAGTATTTTAGCATCTGCATAAATTTTCTTAAATTTGTTCAAAAAACTATTTTGAAATTAATCTGTAGTTAAATGCTTTCATTGGTTTTGTCATATAAATTGTTAACAATATCTTGCGTTGTTAAAAATAATTTATTTTGACTTTTAATTTCATTTTTTTCTTCATCTCTCCGGCTTTATTTAAAGCCACACAAATTATCAACAAAACTTATAGAAAAAACTGTAGATATGCTCTCTCACACAGTCTCTCTTGTATTTCGCATGAGAACGACGTGAACAATCTGTGAATTAATGTGTGTATTAATGTTTGCATGTACATACATATGTATGTGTGAGTGTGTGAATTTATTTATGCCGGAAGGACACTTTAAATGTTTCTGTTGTTATGGCTGTTTTCGATAAATTTATGAAATGAATTCTTTATTCACAGGATTTCAAAATTTATTTATTTTTTGTTTTTATTTTTTTTTTGTTTTTTTTTATCGTTTTTTTTGTTATAAATATTGCTGTCATTGATATTAAATTTATTAGTTTTTATTGATTTAATTAATTAATGTACATGAGTAGTTTAAAGATTCTGATTTCGACATGAAATAAGTTTTAGTTTGAATTAAATATGCGCCCTACTCTAGTCAAAATGTTGGTAAGTTTCTTGAGTTAATTTCAAACGGCCAAAGTTGCACTACAGGTCACATATTCTCCTGAAGGAAATGCACCTTCAATTATACTGCATTTAACTACTGCTTACTGCCGTCTTACTTATATGGGTTCAGAACCAAAAGGTTAAGTATACTCTAAGGAAAGAGATGGGCTTAAAATGTGGTGCATTGTTTACGCCTAGTCTAGTAGGTAGTGCATTAGCATTTTAGACGTGAGGCCAAGGTTCAAACATTAGATTAAATATCTCCTCCAACATAACGAAATACCGAAAAAATATTTTTTCGGCGACTTCCTCTCAGCAGATTTCAGTTTGAGTAATTTTCAGTGGCACCACCAGTTGGAAATTGGTCATACCAACTTAGAAACCTTCGTCGGCTCATGCGCAACAACTTTGCTAAAGATCATAACATGATCAAATGCATAGTTTACGATTCTATAAGATACATACAAACAAACATTCATTTTTATATGGGTATGTGGGCGTGGCACCACACCTACTTGAAATTTTAAACTAAAAAGTAGCCTATAGTTCCTTCCAGACATACAGGAAAGTACTGTTAAAATATCAAGAAAGTCGGTCCAGCCGTTTAGCCGTCTATAGACTTCAAACAAACCCACAAACAAAAAGATTCAGTAAGCTTGTGTTAGTAAGTATCAGTGCATAATTTAAATTGCAATTGCTTTACAGCACTAACCCACTAACATCATCTCAAGTACATATGCCCCCACCACCCCCTATTAGTAATAATACTTCCTTTATATTCCAACATAATTTCTTTATATGCCAATAAAATTTTACTTCCGTAAACGTAAGTATATCTCAAGTGTTGTTCGTTTAGTTTTCTTCTAATGTTTGCAGTTCTGGAACAACTTATAACGAAGGAAACATTTAAAAGTGATTTAAAAAATAAAACACACAATAAAATTATAACCTTTATTCTGTAACAATTAACTACCAATGCAACAACATAACACTTATATTGCAGCAGTTCATTAAAATAATGAACACAATTTTGTTTAATTTTTTTTTTGCCTTCCTATTAAACTTATAATGAACAGTAATTCAAATAGCCAGTCAATATTTCTTTACCTACAACAACTTTTATGAAAATAGTTTTCACTCTCTTCGCTTCGATTTAAATGTTTAATTTGTCATGAGAAAAAAAATGGGGAAAAACGGGAGAAAAAAAGAGAAAATATTTTATAATATAATCCCATATTTTGAAAAGCACTTCAATAATATTTTTCAACGACAACAACAAAAAAATAAACAGCGAATAATAAAAATTGTTAAACAAATTACAACAAGTACAAGTGTACACTTCAAGTACTTATATTGTTAATATAACGAGCAACTGTGGGACAAATCGAAGAAAAATAGTACGCATTAGCAACTGTAACAAATAGGAAAGGGTTACAGAAATTGAAGTCACCCTAGTTTTATAGGTAGTGTGTTGGCTTATTAGACGTGAGGCCATGGTTCAAACACAAGGACAGATACCTCCAACAAAACGAAATATAAACAAATATTCCTTCGGCGACTGCTGCTCAACAGATTTCTGGCAAAAACCCTGAGAGTAAATAATATTGCCTTGAAAAGTTTCTCAAACATCTGTCTTTGTTGACTTCAAACTGTATGTCCCACCACTCAAGGATGAAATTAACATACACAACATAAGTGGTGTGAGAACCTAGGTTGTAATCCTGACTGAATGGTTCTAAGGACCAATTATGTTATGTATCTACAGAAATTCTGGTAGTAAAAATAGTTCAAATTTGTAATAAAAGTGGCGATTCCTACGTACACACTTTTTGATTAAGGTCGTTATAATCGACCGACAGTGCAAGAAAAAAAATTTAAGATAGGGAATAAGCTACAGATGTGGTTACGTTAGTTACGGTTTTGTACATTATTGCCTGCGGATGTCATTGGGTGGTTTTTTTTTTCATAAAAAGTATATTCAGAGCACTCACTGTTGCTATATGATAAGCAACATTGTTTGAAGATAGTGGACTAGACGGTATGTGGATTGTAGACAGTACAACACGGTGCCATAATTTAATTAATTAATTAATTAAATTAATTAAATTAATTAAATTAATTAAATAATTAATTCCACCGATTTTGGCTTCAATGCACGAGTAGTTACTGGCATGACTAATTCAACTTTTTAGCGACATCAGTTGACCTGTAAAATCATGCAATTTGACACTTTCAGATTTTTCGCAGAGCAACCTCAAATACCTTATCTAGGCCCTGATAATGCCCTAACGTTAAAGCATTTGAAAATCGATATCGACATTATCGAGATATCTCCCGAAATATGTGCTACTTTAAATGGCAAGATCCTAAAGTTAGAATAAAATGAACGTTTCATCTAAATGGATAGCTCTTTTCATATGAGAGATTTTAGTACACTTTCATTGCGACTAAAACTTCAGAGGGAGATTTTTTAGATGCGACTACTGTTTTCGGACGAACACACTCCCACACGAGAAGAATGGGTTGCGGAAGCTGTCATCTGTGAGGCTGATATAACGATCTTCACCAATGGCTCAAAAATGGAATGTGGAACTGAATCTGGGGTCTATTCTGATAAGCTAGCTAGGCTGGGATTTTTACCATTAAACAAGCTGCACGTATATAGAAGCCAGGAACTTAACTCCTTCGAACTTGATCATATGTGTGGACATTTAAGCAGCAATCAAAGCGATGGGATCCGAACCCGTCAAAAGTTGCATAGATATATACACCGTATACGTCGCATAATACCCGCCTCTACTGGGTTCCGCGCCACTGTGGCATTGAGGGAAACGAATAGTCGGACGAACTGGCACGGAAGGCATTGCAGATGTTTGAGGAGCAGAAGACAGAGTGTATTTATGCCTCCCCCAAGAATACTTTTCAAAATTGAAAAAAGCGGCATGGAATTTAACAAACCGTGGGTAGTCTAACATATCTGGTTGCAGAATTTCAAAACTGCTTTGTCCAGCAGTGGATAACAGGAAAACCAAGGGACTACATGAGTTCGATAAGAGAAAGGTTCGCTTTCTTACGAGAATTCTAATGGAACACTCCGTATATTGAAATTTTCGCTGACAAGTTCGGTCTGTCCCACCAGGATTACTGCGGAAGATTCCACGACGTGGTAGAAGCGGAATCGGTGCAACACCTTATATGTGAGCGCCCTGTACTTCAAGATTGACGTCATCGGTTTTTGAGTGGCAGAACATTTGAAAATGTGGGTATGTTGCCGAACGTGCCATTTAAGGGAACTGGCCGGATTCATCCAAGGCAAAGGGTGGTTGAAACTACTCACAACTAATTTGACAAGCGATACAACTATACAGCTACTTTCGTAATTGGTTATATTATGAATGCTGTATTTATACTAACGTTTTATATTTAGTTGTTAGCCCACTGTTTATTGTTAATACGAAAATAACTCTTGAGCACGAACTTTTTTTTCTACAATATATTATACAATGTATATACTATATGTATATATGTATACACAATATGTAAGTATAAATTGTTATGAATGGAAAAAAGGCAACTATTTTCCAACCAATACAAGTTGACAATAATTATAGCCATTCAAAAAAAAAAGTCTAAGAGGATTTGTTAGCCTTTTTCTTGTTGTTGAGCGAAAAATTTTCGAAAAACATAAAATTTTTTAGGGCAATTGTGGAAAAGTTCACGAACTTAAAATGAGCAAACGACTATTTAGTTATTTTGTTATAATATTTGAAATTGTTAAAATTCTATAATAATTAAACTATTGTTGTAGCCTATTGTCTGTAAAAATAATCAAAGAATAACTAGATATTTTTGAGTCGGGAAAAAATTGTTCAAATTGCATAACAAATGGAAATCACTTTTTCGTCAATAAACAATGGGCATTCTCGATGAATGACATTCTAAAAGCACCTTAAAAATGTCAAAAGATCGTTGATGGACAAATAAGTTACATCGCTGGAGAAAATCTTTTTCGAAGAATCAACATTGAGAGCTAGTTGCCTTTGATTGTTATATGAGTTCGACTTCTAAGGATGGAGGTGTAAAAGCTGAATGCAAAGTATACAATAACAAGTTTAAAGAGAAGCTTAATTACTGAGAAAGCCGTGAAATCGACAAATTCGAGTTATTCACCACACTTTCTATATCAGAGATACTTCTTTCACAGAGATGTTGCGACCATAACTGATCACATCTACCACACTTCCAGTCTCTTCCAATTTCTTTACTTAATTACTTACTTTCAGCATAGGGTAGTCGTGCTTTAATGTGCAGCCCCTACACTGACCAACTTTGATGGGATTGGTGGAATTCGGTCAGTACATGTACTGCGCTAATTTGCTCAAGTGTGCTTTAGTAATCACAGCTACCACTTCGACCCAACCTAATCTAATCTTAAATCATGAATAATCAGGATTACAACCTAGGTTCTCATACCATTTATGTTGGTGTGCTAATTTCATACTTGAGTGGCGGGATCTATAGTTTAAAGTCGATCCCGAACGACATATTTTTTAGAAACATTTCATGGCAATATTTTCTACTTCCAGAGCTTTTGTCAGAAGACTACTGACAGAATGTCGCCGAAGAAAAATTTTTTCAAGCTTCATTGTGTTCGAGATGTCTGACCAGGAATTTGAACCAAGGCCTAGCATCCAATACACTACCTACTAGTCTATGCCGACTTCAAATTTATTTATAATCTTGGCAATTCCTTCTTCACTAGTATAATAATGACGTTCATAAGCAACGCGTAATGCTCGAAAAGTGGTCACATTTGAATGACAAGTTTTATTGTAAGTTTTTTCGTTTTTTAAACTTTATTTATTTCTAAATCGCAAATCTTTCTCAGAGTTTCTGCAGATTTCAGATGACAGATATTTAACAGTTACAGGATCTTGCCAGATTGGGGATCTTGAACTATTGAATTGACAACACCATAGAAATAAAGAAAACTGTTTGTGTGGTTGCCGCGTAATTCAACAATACTTAACAGCAACATAATAATCTTCAACAGCACAATTTCAATGTATTTTACAATAATTGAAATCCTTTTAAGTGTTCTTTACAGTATTTCAATTTGTATTTTTTTTAATTTCCAATAAATGGATTGTTTTAATAAATAATAATAACAAGTAAGAGAAGGTTAGAGTATAGCAGACCTGCCTAAATAATACCCTACGTCAGAGATACAATTTTGAAGAAAATTATTTTCTTGTGCCAATCAAATTGTATTCAATGATTGGAGATTCCAAAACCTTATTTAAAAAAAATTTCAAAAATTGTTTACAGCTTTACATCAGTCTTGTAAAAGCAAGTTAAAGACAAAATTTTTGTATTTACTGCGTTGCGTTTTTTGTGTTTATAGCATGAGGCGATGAGAACTTGTCTTATAGCGACGGTGGAGCCTATGTTGGTTTTAACAATATGGTAGTGAAAACCAGAACTGGGATGATACATACATACATACATAATTGTTCATTACAACCCTTTAATAAAGATTACGACCTAGCTTCTCCTATGTTGTGTGTTAATTTTACATATGAATGGAGGGCCTTACAATTTAAAGTCAACTTCGAACGACAGATTTTTATGAAATTTTTCATGGCAATTTTATTTACTCTCAGAGCTTTTACCAGAAATATGCTGAAAGGTAGTAGATCAAGAAAAATTCATTCATATTTCGTTTTGCTGGAGATGTCTGACGTGGGGTGTGATACGCGGTATCATGTCTAATAGGCTAACACACGCCTACTATACTATAACGACTCCGTAACAAAAAAGTAAATTCTATAATTTTAGTAAAACACCGCGAAGAAACTGAGTAGTAGCATGAGTAGTAGAGTAAATGGACTGATGTGAGGGCTACATATTCTTTTAAGAAGGTATAATTGCATGGTATAGGAGCGGTCGAGGCCAAAGTATCGGACAGAAGCCAAGGCGTTTAGACGCAGAATGAATTTTTCGAAAACCATACGATATATACAACGAAGGAGTCACAATAATACTACTTGACAATCAGGTCGATATCCAGCAAAGGGAGTAGTATGTGATTGTCTAGACAAGCTGCTCGGAAAGAAATACCTGAACGCTCATTAAGTACGGGAAATGACGTAATACTTACAAAGCCCGAACAATGTCCTGACGTTTGTGACAGGTTTTAGGAAGACATTATTGAAAGTCTTACAGTAGCGACTTCTGAACTATAACAGTTCATAACGGCCATCTTCTTAAAGCCTCGTCTGCCAAAATAGCTGTTATTTGTTCAGAATATTTTGCCAACAGAACATAGACGACAATAGACAACGACGTGCGTTTGCCGAATGAGACACAGAGGAGTTGGTCACTGATGAACTAAATTTTCATCACATCAAGTTTTTTCAAATCAATCTTGGCGATGAGGGAATGAGAACATATTAAATCACGCATTTGGGACAATATCAATCCACATGAGATCCAATGCATTCAGAAAAAGTCACTTATTGGGGAATATTTTGGGCTGCCGGCGTTATCGGTCCATATTTCCTCGAGAAGTGACATAGACCAGATCATTACATCAGCGAGCACTGTAGATCGTTGATTACGAAGGATGGTGCTTCGGGCCACACAGCTCATGCCACATTGGATATTCTGCACAAACAATTTGACGACGTGGTCAACTCAAATGGAGGCGATGCGAACTGGCCATTGAGAACATGGAATTTAACTCCTTTAGACTATTTCTTGTGGGGTTTTCTTAAGTTTAATAAGAAATTAAGCCAGAAAACACTGCGGTTAGAAATACATATTTGTCAGACTCATGGAAAATTAAACATTTCACATTTAACAAGTCATAGCAGACATTTAAACGATGTTATATTACACACATCATAGCATCAAGAGGTCTTTCAAATGCGTCGAATATCTCGATGATATTAAAAATTTCAAGCTCTTAAACAAGACCCTATAGACTGTGGTCAGTCATTACAACCTTTCAATCAGAATTACGACCCAGCTTCTCACACCACTTATGTTGTGTGTGTTAATTTTTATTTACACTCAGAGTTTTGCCGGAAATCTGCTGCCGTATGATTGTAATAATCTAGCAAAAATATAATGATTGCTTTCAGGATTGATTTTTAAAGTGCTATAAATATCTGTACATAGCATACAACTTTATCCCCTGCATAGGGTATAACAACTTCTCCTATGCAACCTTACAACGCTACAAGTCTGCCCTTAAACAACTCATGTAGTTTAATAAGCTTTTCATATTGAGTGGAATTAGTCTCAAATGCAATGAGAGTAACTGTTTGTGTATAAATATTCACCATTTAACTGAAGTATTTATTATTTTAAGTAAAAAAGGTAAGAACAAATGCCATTCTAATGATATTAGGTTCAATACTTTTCTAAGTGGCATTTGACATCGTTGTTACCAAAATATTTACAGAAGTTATGTTCTGTAACCCATTCATGTTTGAATGGCTCTTAAACAGTTCTAGCAATACAATACAAAATAAATAAATACAAGGATATTTAAGTTATTATTACCAATTCCACTAAAAATAATCATTGTAAGGACTTACAAAACAATAATCACAACGAATAATATTCTGTGATAAATAAAGTGGTACGTTGAGGTACTTATTTGGAATTTTTTTGTTTATAAAAGCAGAGAATAAGGCGCAATGCCATAAAATTCTTACAGTTTAAATGAAATAAAAGACAGCATTAGGAATACGTATATAATGAATACGTATAATGAAGTTCCATGAATTGGCATTAAAACCACACTTGAATTTCTTCAGGCTGCAGATGTGTGATAAAAAGATATCACAAAGTGAAGCTATCACAAAGTGAAGACTTTAAAGATTGCAATATCTGGAGAGGAACTAGTATTCCGGTTCGGATAATTTCATGGCCAATTGCAAATTTTCTCTGTAATCAAATCCTGAACGGCTAAAATTCCCTAGTTATACATATTGTATATGTATGGGCGCACGGATGTATGTATAAGTTGTTTTGTATCAATGGCGTATATCTGCTGTGAAAAAGCAATCTTTAAGCTGTCCAAGTCAGTCAATATTGTTGGTTGTGAACATCATAGCTTTTTAACGCTGTAACGTCACTTTATTTAAAGAAAATTGCATATGTGAATCATCCTTTGCTTGTGTTCATATATGTTGAGCGTACTCTATCAAAAACATAGAACATCGAGTGGTTTATGCAATTCAAAAATGCTGATATTGACATCAAATCCAAAGGGCGTCCGAAACAGCCAAAAAAAGTTTAAAGACTTGCACAATTATTGCCAGTAATGCGAGAACATATTTCAAAGAGTTGAGAAGAACCAGATTTCATTTCAAAGCAAAATATTAGATGCCAAAAGAACTGAAGCTACGACACGTTTACAGACGTTTTCACATGTCTAAAATGTTGTTTGATTTTTTGCATTGAATTATTACTGGCAATGAAATATAGAGTCTTATATGAAGACTTCAAAAGGGTATTGTTGCTGGACAAGACTATCTCAAGGGATTTGTACAGCAATTAAATTTTGGAAAGCAGTGGATTTGAAGGTTTTAGAAGGGTGTGCTTTATTGTTGCTAAGAATGGATCAGACTATCCTGGGAGATCTGTACAACAAATAATTCGTAATTAATTAGCCGATGATTTCAAAATTATTTGGATAACAGTGGGTGAGAAGTTTTACCCCATTCGCTCTAGAACCCAGACAATGCTCTTTCTGACTAGTATTTGTTTCGTTCGATGCAGAACTCTCCCTGGAATAGGCTTCAATTTAGAGAAGGGCATCAAAAGTTGGCTCGGTTCATTTTTGGCCTGAAAAGATAAGCGGTTTTTTTGGTATGGGCATATAGAAATTGCATTGCTGATAACCTGCATATAAAACCAGTAATCTGGATATTAATTACAGAGCGGCTTAATCTTAATGACGGCAAGATGGATACTCACAGGCCACTGTCTTCTTGGTAGGCATGCCGAAAGAGTGCAAAATCCATTTAAGAACAACTGCAGGAGCTGTGGGAGAGAGAAGGAAAAAAGACTGCCTTTCACCTCGGGTTTCAGTATCCAGCAATTCTTATAACAAATAAATTTTTTTTCTCTCACTTTCCTATGTCGTTGACAGAGCTCTCTAATATAAATATTGCTGCAATAGCCAGATTTATAGTGCTCAGGTTGGTTTCCACTAAGGGATGTGTGATCTTTGGTTTGAATATTGATTGTAATATCACAATGGGCCTAAATAAGTGATGCCGTCATAACTGTGTCTCTTATATTGTCTAACTTAACTAAGCTTTAAGAAGGGAATTTATTAAATGCAAAAGTATGGGAAAAAGACATTGATTTCCACTGATGGTACTTTGAATGACATGTTCTTTCAAAAATCTATGTTAACAAAATCGCCGTAGTCCAGCAGGTAGTGTGTAGGTACATCTGCTATCATGCTAGGACCTACTAAACAAGAAATTCAGTGGAAATTCTTAACTAATGGCACTGACACAAAAAAAAATCCAGGAAGATCAATTGTTTGGGACTGTCTTAAAGGTTTTCAATCCACTATGACCACCTGCGATATACAAAAGTACTTTCTCAATAGGTTAGGAAATGATAACTATCCTTTTCGCTGCGTTGGATTTCTGGAATCGAGTCTAACGGATAGTGGACTAAGAGGCGAAACGATAGCCTAAATAACCTCTTACTTCCAAAAGCCCGCAGGAACAAAATTATTAGGATCTGTGGGAAAGTAGCAGTCGCATTAGTCTTTTAAGTAGTGTGTTGGCTTATTAGACGTGAGGTCACGGTACAAACCCCAAGACAGACATGTCTAACAAAACGATATATGAAAAAATGTTTCTTTGGCGACTTCCGCTCAGCAGATTTTTGGCAAATCCTAAGAGAGTAAATATATATTGCAAGGAAAATTTTCTCAAAAAACCTGTCGTTTGGAATCGAATTTAAACTGCAGGTTCATACCACAACTTAAATGGTATGAAAAGCTGAGTCTTAATCCTGACTGAAAGGTTGTAATAACCAATTATGTATGTATGTATGTATATTTTCTGTTCGAAAATATGTATAATTTTCAAAATTTTCTTCGATTGAATATTTTGCGAATAATAAATAAATGAAATGTCACTAAAAAAATATTCATAAAATGTTTGTAAGAATACAAATTGTTGCTAACGAAAATTAATTTAAAATTTGTTTATATTATTTTCAATATTTCCTTAGTTTTCCTAGAAGCTCTAAAGAACACTTGTAGTTCAAGTCTTTGCATTTCTTGTGCCTTGAGTCGGTTTCTTTACTGCGATATTGCCTTCATTTGTCTTCTACTTCTCATTCTACATCAGCTTATTGCCAATTATATGATAAAGTTTTTTACTATATTTTGGCTTTTTCTTCTCTTTCCTTTTTTAATATATTTTTGTGTTTTCCCGTACCAAATAACAGAAATCATATACAAAAAAAGAAGAAAAAAAATGGAGAAAATTATTTTAACATTTTGCCCTTTTCTTTCCGTTGGGTTGGTTGACTGGTTGTGTATGGTTGGGTATGACTGTTTGATATTTTGTATTGGCAGCTATATTGGCAGTGCTGGAATAGTAAGAAACTAAAAAACTGAATTGCCAAAAAATAAAGAAAAAATATGAAAAAAACGGAAAAACAAAAGGAATAAAAAAATGATATTTGTAAACAAGTAAAAATATTAATAAAGTTTTTCCCCAACATTTTTTCAATAGTTTAAGTTTATTTATTGGTAAAGTCGGCGAACAAATAAGCAATAAAAAATTATATATTATTTCTGTTATTGTTGTTGTTATTTTGGTACTGTTTGAACACAAAATTAAAGATATTTCCCATTTTCAAATAAATGTGTTCTTTCGTTATTTTTTTTATTTTATTTTCAATACAACGGAAATAAATTATAAACGAAAATTTATGCTCCACAGTTTTAAGCGTTTAACGGGTACTTAAGAAAAAAAAAACAGAAGAAAACTTTAGCAATTTTGAAGGGGAACTTCTTTTCCTTGGAAAATAATTCATTTGGAATGTTTTTGTATGACTTAAGAAAGAGGGTAAATGCAATTCCCAGGTCAATACAAAAAAAGAGGTATTGCCTTAAGGCAATACACTGTACAAACTGCAGTTGTCAAATCGATCATAAGAAATAAACAACCATTCATACTAGGTTAGGTTAGGTTAGAGGACGTGTACTTGTCAATTAAGACAAGTACAGTACCCAGAGGTTGAATTGACCCATTGTACAACGTCCTAGTTTCTCACACCACTTATGTTGTGTGTGTTAATTTTATACATGAGTGGTGGGACCTACAGTTTAAAGTCGACTCCGAACGACAGATTTTTGAAAAACTTTTTCATGGCAATTTTATTTACTCTCAGAGTTTTTGCCAGAAATCTGCTGAGAGGAAGTTGCCGTAGAAATATATTTTGTATTTTGTCTTGATGTCTGGCCTGGGGCTCGAACCCTGGCTTTTACGTCTAATAAGCCAACACACTACCTACTAGACTACGGCGACTTCAAAGGTCAATTTACTTTCAGTAAATATGCGTATACCTTCGATCTATACACTCTAATATCAATGCGCACGGCGGCTAGCTTTATAACCATTATCTTAGCTTGAATAGGATAATTAAGAATTCAACTGTTCTGAAAAGGCTTCGTCTTGATCTGTATCCCTTAATGAATACGTGAATAATGTTTTCCAGAATAAGTACGTTCAGAACAAAAAATACAGAATATTTTGGGATGACCATTGGTTGCTACTTTTAAAACTTGTCTGGCACCGAAGTCATTGCGGCCTAGTAGGTAGTACATTAGCTTACTAGACGGGAGCACATGGTTCAACCACTGCCTCAGATATCTCGAACAAAACGGAATATAAACAAAAAATATTGCTTTCGGTGATTTGTGGCACAAACTCTAAAATTAAAATAACATTTCATTTAAATTTTCTCAAATATGTCGTTCTGGATCGATATTGTAACAAAAATGGAAATGGTGTTTTGCTTTTACATCATTTAACATTAAAATTATAAACAAAAGTTAAAAAACAAAAACAATGAACAGTAAACAAAAATATCCCTACAAACACCAGTATAAAAAAGGATAAACAAATAATAAAAAATGCAGCAACAAACACTGCAAGAATAAATGTAAGAAAAAATACACAAACAACAATAATGACACAACGATGTTTACATTAATGGAGATCTCCAGAAGGCGAAGCCACGAACATTCGCCTTCTAGAACATTCATCGGACTGTTTACGTTGCGATATAAAAGGTAAGATAAAGCAGGCAACTGAGTAGTAAAAGTTCAGTCAGACTTGTGTAAAGACACGTCGTTAATCGTGGTTTGAAGATCGCCGTTACAAAGATCTGTCGAACAATTGTTATTGTTTACGCTAAAGAGTGTATAGAGGAATAACAAACAAAGCAACTGTTGTTGTTTACATCAAGTTGTGAACAGTGGCATACAGAATTGTACGAACAAAAAAGAATTTAATTAAATCTAAACAGAAATTTATTTATAGTAAATTAGGTAGTCGCCACTTAAGAATATTAAACAATGGCCAAGTTGATGTAATTGTAAGACCACATGTTATAATGATCGTCACCATCCTCATAATATATTCGAATTGACGAGTTCTTGCTTTAACCAAGCACCCAACCATGCCCATGTAGTATAAAATTGGTTTGATTATGAAGTGGTACAGTTAGTACTCTTTAATAGGCAAGCTACAGTTTATGCCAATTGCTGTCTTACAACAGAGTAATGGTTCTGGATTTTGTATTCATATTCTTGTTTAGTTTGACTGATCAATATGATGCTAAGATATTTGGCGTAATTTTGTAAGCGAATCTAAAGCACAATTAAGATATTTCCACGGCAGATAATTCCTTAATTAAATCTTATTGAATGCATATTATTTTAACTATAAAAAGTAAAATAATCGATTGTAATTTCGATTTGATATTAAATTTGCAATTATTTCGTACATTAAATGGCTGTAATGGCTTCTATATAGACCAAGTTAAATAAACTGTTAATATCCTATAAACGTAACTTTCAATTTAAATTTCAACTTTAAATGCAAAAGAAAAAAAAGAAAACATGAATGAAAGAAATTATCGAATATCGAATACCAATTAAAAAAAACAAAAATTCCATCTTCAAATTAGAATGAAATGCTTTCGTTTCAAGCTGTTTTTAGCCAATTTTTGTTTTTTTTTTGTTTTCTTTCATTTGCCAATATTCTACTGAAATTAACTTATAATGTTTTTAAAAGTGTGTTCTGAATTTAAATTGGCTTATTAGTTACTAGGAATTACGAAAATACCATAAAATGGACTCAAAATAGCAAAGCAGTGGCAAGAGAAGGCAAAAGAAATCGCAAAAAAAAATACGCAAGAAATCACAAAATATTCCATTAGTTTGCGTATTAGGTTTACATACATACAAGTGTGAGTATGAGTTCGAGTATGAGTATGAGTACGTGTATAAGGAAAGTATAAACACAAGTAAAACAAAAAACAAAAATTAATTGATTTGTGTTGTATATAAGTGTACGATGTTATCGATGCGTGCAAAATCTTTAGGGTGTCCCCCTAATGCAAGTTTCAAAACTAAATTCGAATCCTTCTGTACAAGCTGCTATCGTTCGTGCACTTCGTTGAACATCCTTAAAACCAAGCCAAACGAAGACAATATTTTTTCACTCTAAGCATGTGTTTATACTTCAATTATAATCAATAGATAAAGCGGGTTGGAAAAGAACAGCAACATCATTATCATCAGGCTCTGCTTTTTCTTCGTGTATCTTGCTGGTGTAATCATCATCATCATCATCATCATTATCAAGGTTATTGGAAGTTCGAGAACAGAAAACATCGTCTATTAAGTGTAATGGTTTTATAAGTATGCACAGGATAATTGTAATTTATAGTGGTGATGATAATTATTGTTGTCGTACATGAAATTTTATCATTAAGAAGACATGAAATTAATTGATGATGAATTTTATTCATTGTTTTAATATGGTATTGCTCTCTTAGAGATGAATCCGTTTTAAAATGTGAAATATTTTGAGAAATATAGGGTGGGCCATTTAAAAGTTTAAATTTAAAAATGCAATCAAACAAAAACGGTTTGAAATTTTGTCAAATTTATTGTTGCTGCTCTAAAGTACAATTGTTCCGATTAGAAATGGAATATTATTACATTCATCTGGCTACCGTGGCTGGCCTCGCAGTATCCCATTCGATCGGACCAATTTTAGTGCACTTTTTCCAGTGTATGGGATCGTATCTCGGCAATGACATCACAAATATTGGCCTTCAAATGCTCAATTGTCTTTGGCTTGTTAGCATAACAATTTTCTATAACGGCGCCCCATAGAAAATAGTCCAACGGTGTTTAATCTCAGCTTCTTGTAGGCCAATTGACATCACCATTTCGGCTAATTAAACTGCCATCAAACGTTTGATGCAATAAATCGATTATGGCATGAGCTGTGTGGCAAGTTGCACCATCCTGTTGAAACCAAAGATCGTTCACATAAATACTATAAAGAGCTGGTACAAAAGAAGCGGTTATCATGGTGCGATAGGTGACTCCAACTTGGTGGAGGATAAATCTTCAAGTGGAAAACTTCTCAAAGCAAGAAATTTAGATTTAAGACTACAGGAATATAGAAAGATGGGAAATATTACCAGAGTGAGTTGACTCCATTGACCGTAATGCTTGCGCCGTTCTCGTTTTCAAAGAAATATGGACCAATGATGACTTCGCTCCACAAGCCGCATCAAATAGTCACTCGTAAGGGTTCTGTAAGACCACGTGCAGGTCTTCTGTGCCCCCTACATGGCAATTTTGCTTATTAACATACCCAACAGGATGGTAAAATCGCAATCATCGTGCAGTTTTTCGTTGGCCCAATAAATCCCAACGTTGCTCAAGCCTAAATCGATTCATTACGTTCATTTAATGAATGTGACAGAATAGAATGGCATAAGTTTTATCAAATTCGAAATAGCCGATAGTTTAAATTTAAACCGATAGATAACCCACCCGATATTTCATAATTCGTTTCTTTTTGTTTCATAAAATACAATTAGAGAGGAGCATATTGGAAATTAAAACAGGATTCTGTTCCTGTGGCTTTTTGAAAGTCTATAGAATGGCTCTTGGCCAATTAAAGGTAAATTTGTCTATCGTTTCACCCTATACGTCCACCATCTAATAAACTCCAATCCAGGAATACAGTGCAAGGAAAAGTATGTTATAATCTCCTAACCTGTTCAGAAGTTACTTCTTAATTCAAATCGTATTTTAAATCGTACCCAGCAATACATTTTTCAAGTTGCATTGGCGACTAATGAGGTTCCTCTTATTGCTGTTGATATCAAATACCACAGTTCTGCTTATAGACATACCCAGGAAGCCCAAAATAAGTTTTGATTCATAATTTGCGCAAAATATTTCTCACACTGTATGAGTTTTGGCAATAAAATTTTATGATTTGCAAGCGTTGTACGTTGATTATTGTATTCATAATTTTTACACGTTCCCCGAAGAGCATACTACTAAAGCCGATTTACTTGAGATAATTATTAACTTCCATAAGTCGAATTAAACGGCATTAAAGTCAATGATTTATCAGCTTGAATAATACTATTTTTTAATGTTTTATTTGTCCTGAATGCCCTTAAGTGTTGACTTTGAAGGTTTCTGTAGTTTGGGGCTCATTCGCATACACTAGGCTAAGTTATGTATAAGAACGTGTACTTGCTATTGGGACATGTTTAATACCTAGGGGTCATAATGACCCATTATAAATACGTCTTGGAAGAGAGGGAAAGACAGTATAGTGAAGGAGATAGGAAAATAGGAAAAGGAGAAGAGGTAGGAAAAGTAGAATACAGAAAACGTAGAAAAAAATATGGACTACAAATACACAAGAGAGCGCGACTATAACCGCTATGTCCTAGCACTTCTCAACCAGTTCAATCTATTAATGAAGTTATGGAGAGCCCTAATGTCGGCTCTCGATAGAGATTCCAAGCCTTCAAAGAAGGTCTTCAACTTCTCCTTATTGCAACATATTCTGCAATAGTCCGGCTGGGATCTGTTACATCCTGTGACTTAAGAAAACTCCACAAAAACGTCTAATGGAGTCAAATCGCACGTTTTAGTGGCCAGTTCACATCAGCTCCACATGAGAAAGCTGAAGACCATGAGACTGACAATTAATGTGCCAAATGTAGCTTCAGCAAGATTACCGTTATCAGAAAACTGATTGGAAGACCGTATAGCAGTCTAGTAATGTCTTACTATCAATTTGTGTGGTACGTTAAGAAGATACATACAGTCAGGGTTTCGACCTAGCTTCTCACACCACTTATGTTGTGTGTGATAATGCTATCCATAAGTGGCGGGACCTACAGTTTAAAGTCGACTCCGAAAGACAGATTTTTTTTGGGAAACTTTTCATGGTATTTTTTATTTATTCTTAGAGTTTTTGCAAGAAATCTGCTGAGATGCAGTCGTCGAAGAAAAATTTTCTCTTATTTCGTTTTTGTTTGACATATCTGACCTAGGATATGAACCATGGCGTCATGTCTAAGAAAACAACACACTACCTACTAAACTACGGCGACTTTAAAAATCAGTTGTTGTTTATGCAGTCTGTTTTACCAAATCATCATGGATGCCTATAGACAACGACGTGTGTTTGCTGAATATGCTCTGAAGCAGTTGGCAACTGATTGATTGATTTTCATTGAAATGATATTAATATGAACAAACTAGATTGTGGAATTTAGAGCCATAACTATCCATATGAGATCCAATCTCGGATCTCTTCATTTACGGACCTTCATCTTATATATAAAAATGAATGTGTGTTTATTTGTTTGTGGGTTTGTTTGTTTGTTTGAAGTCTATAGGCGGCTAAGCGGCTGGACCGATTTTTTTGAAATTTTAAGAGTACCTTCCTGTATATCTGGAAGGAGTTACTCATTATATATTTTATAAAAAATTTATTACACGATGTAAGTTACATGTAAAATATAAAAATCCTGTCTTTTATAATTTTTGATAAAAACTGAACTACAACTGTGTATGATTCTAACATTTTGCCAACAACTTGTTTTTTTTGTGTTTAATTTAAACAAATTTAATCCAATTGCCACCTTAAGAAAGTATCATAATTTACACATAAATTAGCCCACACCTTTCACCAGCCAGCCTTACCCACCCATAGCTAATGTATCGTCGCACAGTACAGTTGAAATTGTCGCATGAAATGCGAAAATTGTCATCATTGTTTAAGTGTTTAACTTAAATATGACTGACACTTTATGTTGAATGTCATATTCAGTCTTAAAGATACATAAAAAACAGTGGAAAAATATAACGCAAAAAAATAAATTCTTAAAAAGAAAAAAAAAATAAAGAATAGTGTGAGCAAATACAAGAAAATGAAATGTATTCTTTTGTATTTGGCGGCACAAAAGCTTGTAAGTGAACATCAGCAGTATTTGAAGTGTGAGAGCTAACAGTGTTATGCGAACTAATCAGGGCTAAGGGAAGTCAACGACTTTAAACTGCTGTAAACTGTGTTTAACATTGCATTTTTAATACAACACTCAGTCAGTTACTCAGCGCTAGCCTGGCAACTAATTAACTCATAACTGATTTGCAACATTACTCGTTGACGTATTTATACTATATTATTTTACATCTGGCAACTCTCCATGTGGTATTTTCCTTGTATTTTTCTATTTGTTTTGTCCACTGTGCTTAACGCCACATTTTTAATTTAACGCTTGGTTAGTAAGTTCACGACTGCCTGGCACCGACTAATTCATAACTGATTGGCAACATTACCCATTGACGTATTTATACTCCCTTGTTTTACATCTGGCAACTTCGAGATCTCTCTATGTAGTATTGTTCTTGTATTTTTCTATTTGTTTTGTACATATTCTCGTAATTTGTTATATTTTTAGTTGTCTAATGCTTTGCACAGTACGATTAACGTATTGCAACGTATCGTTCATTGATAATATTTTACGGTTTTGTTATGTCAGTTTTATTTCATCCGTTTAGCAAAATTACACTGACCAAATATGTAAAGGAGTGAAAATCCTTATCTTCTGAATTTTATAGTCTTAAAAGTGTTGAGGTATAGGCACTGAATGTTTGTAAAGCGAAGCTGCTGTTTCACTCGCAACCTTTGAAATTTCTGGCAATTTTTTTAAAATATCGGAAAAAGAGGTCGCCGTATTCCAGTAGTGCGTTTGCTTTTTCGACATGAGGCCACGGTTCAAACCCCAGGTCAGATATTTCCAACAAAACGAAATATGAAGAAAATATATTTCTTCGTCGACTCTGAAAGTCAAAAACCCTAAGAATAAATAAAAAGGCAGCGGTTCAAACCCCAGGCCAGAAATTTCGATGAAACCGAAATATGAAGAACGGCGACATCCTCTCAGCAGATATCTGGCAAAAACCCTGAAAGTAAATAAAATTGCCTTGACGAGATTCTCAAAAACAAAACTATGTCGTTCGGAGCCGACTTTAAACTGTAGGTCCCGCCACTCATGTATAAAATTAACACACACAACATAAGTGTCTAGGTTGTAATACTATCTAAAGGGTTGTAATAATCAATTACGTACTAATGTATGCATCGGAAAATGAATGTGTGGGAGGACTAATGTCATCAGCGTGATCACGACTTGTCCCTTCATTCTATAAGAGATGCTTGCTCATATCATTTTTGACATTATAGCGGTGAGTTCCATGTTGAACAATAAGGGCAAAAGTGCAGCACATTAATGTACTCCTGCGTTTAAGCAAAAACTCCGGCAAAGCAAGCGTTCGTATAGGACTTTGAATATCGAACCTTGGCTTACGATTACAACCTAGCTTGTCAGACCACTTATGTTGTGTGTAGGACCAACAGTTTTTCATATTTCGTTTTGTTCGAGATGTCTTATCTGATATTTGAACCGTTGCCTCACATCTAATAAGCCAGCACAAGACTACAGCGACTTCATTTCGATCATATTTTCTGTAATTCATGTACCTTAGAATGCTTATCATATGGCCTAATTGTGTCAAAGGTTTTATAAATTCATTGATTGTGCAACAGCATATGTTCGACGACAATACGAAGGATCGTACAAGAGCAATGAGGTTGAAAACTTGCTGGTTTGATGCGGAGACCCTTTTAAGTTGAGGTTGACAATCTTTCGTGGATGATGTGAGCAAATAGCTTGTAAAGTTATAGAGGAACTATGTACTTCCACTGTTTGAACACGATAATGCTGTACGACTACCACTATAGGGATTTCCGGTAGAGCCGCCTTCTATCAAGGAAAGAGTAGGAATACACGGTTGGCGAGATTCCTCACCACTACAACACATACTTGGGGGGCCTTGTTTCTAGGCAACGGTACATAGCAGCACTATTATCCTAGGGCCTGCTACAGCAAGCTAACCACCTGCTTAGTAGGAACTACAATAGCGAAATTAACGAAATGGAAACAAGGGAGAATAAAAACCCACCGGAACTTATGGCAACAACAGCAGTCATCCGGATAATATGGAAGTTGTGGAAGCCAAATTCTCACATGAAAAGTAATGGAAAAAATGCTGTACAACTGAATTATTCTCTATTGTGGTCATATATTTCAGCAGATGGTAAACGTTTTCCTATATCGTATCATCTTGGAACAAATTTTATTTTTTGTTGCCGAATTACATCAAATTTTAATATCGTTTCTCCAATAAACTCTCAACGTCCCGCCTGTAACGGCCATCCAATAATGTTACAAATTCTTCGACAAACCTCACATATACTACATTTCTCGTGTAGAGTATTAAAAAATGGCCTGTGTATGTATTTAAGCGTGCATATGAGTGTTTGCGTGACAACGTTTTGTTTTATATCATAAATACGTGTTTTGAAAATTAATTGAAACAAAAAAAAAAAAAGAAAAAAATAAAAAAAAAACAGAAAAATAATCTTAAAAGACAAATTCTTTTAAACCCATGCTCATTTCATCTTGAAACTATAAATGAAAAAGAAAAATAACGTCACGTTTTCCCTGCTACTCTCTAAATAGCGTTGAACATCACTTTTTTTATCAGAGCTTTTGCGATAAAAAAAAAAGAGATGGAATGTATGCGTAAAGGAATGATTGTCGTATACAAAACGAAAATCATAAAGTGTTTGGAACATTTTCATAATCATTTACCACACTTGACTTACATGTAAAAACAGATATCAAGGGATACAACAACAAACAAAAAAAAACAATATAAACAAAGAGAATTTTAAGGACTCTAGATAGACTATTTGATGCCGTACACCAGTAGCCTTATGCAACATAATATCACTTTTCAAATCGTCGTACCAACTTTCAAATGCAGTGACCACGTATAACCCACTTTCTTTGCAGTTTCAGTCACTGAATCGATCCAAAATTTGACTCCATGACAGCTTTACAATCACGTCAAATGTGGAGTTTTCATAGCCAATTTCTCGTTCGATCCTAAACAAAACCCTCAAGGTACCAAACAAGATAAAATGATTACAATTTTTAAAGCCATAGGCTCTGTAGAAGCCAAATCAAAATTTGAGGAGAGCGTGCTAAATTACTTTATTTTTAATTACAACTCTTTAGTCAGGATTACAACCTAGCTTCTCGCATCACCCATGTCGTGTGCATTAATATTATCCATTAGGGGCGAGACCTACAGAATAATGTCAACCTTTCATGGCAATTGCATTTGCGCTCCGCGTTTTTCCAGTAATAGTGTGTTGCCTTATTAGACGGGAGGCCATGGTTCAAAGCCTAGCTTATACTGCGCGAACAAAACGAAATACGAAAAAATTTTTCCTTCGACTACTTACTCGCAGTAGTTTTCTGGTAAAAGCCCTGAGAGTAAATAAAAATTGCCCAGAAAAGTTTCTCAGCTTTGAAGCTCATAGTTAAGTATGACTAAAACCTAACCTAGGCAGGATAATAGATTTCCTTATGGGGGTAGTCCAAAACAGCTTTTGGATCCATGTGATTGAAAGAAACTGAGAAAAACAAACAGAGAAATACTACGTATTGCCATTTGAGAATACTCAACAGGCCTAAGTGTCTCCTTAGGAGTATAAGGAGTATAAGTCATGACGTGATGAACCTCTACCTACGTACCGAACATCCATTCCTGGAAGTGATTTAAGGAGAAAGTTCAAAAACGGATTCTAAGCACTAACTCCTACGAATAAGATGAAACGACGTTGGGTCCTACATATCCTCGTGTGTCATGTGAATGTAGTTTCATTCTGTCTGGCGTATGACTGTAGTTTGAAAGAAAAAAAAACTTAAGGTATGAGTCCAAACAATTAGCCTCTACTCTGCTGGGGTGTGTTGTTTGGTTACAACTATTAAATACTTCGTGACAGAGTTTAAACAAATCCATAAAAACTGTCAAGACAAACATTGACCAGAATCGGTCAGGTAGGTAGGTAGATGGGTAGAAAAAAGTTACTGTCCTAATAAAAAGGACAGACACAGTATGGCCTTTGGAGTACCATAATGAAACAAGTTTTCGATTTTCGAACCATCCGATGTTCACAACAAATCCCCAGAGTTTTCTGGTGTCTGTTTCTAAGTTTAGATAATTAAACCACTACTAGTGCTTGGTTTTTCTACCACATAAGGCTGAGCAGGCCATTCAGTAGGTGAAGTATTATTTACTATTCTTTTTCGCCTTTGCAACTTTTGCAGAGATCATTTGCCAAATGACCCAGTGACATAAATATTGCATGAGTGCCCAGTGACTCGAACAACAATGCTGATTAGTCTCTAGAAATTTAAACAGTTTTGCTGTGGTTTCTTGTCTATATTCGCAGAATTGAAGAATGCAGCATTATCGATGGCTATTACCACATTGTAAGTCCTAAGCTAAATGGGGTTCTTTAGGTGGAAAACTATTTCTAGCAATGTTCGATTACCCAACAGTTTCCTGGAAAAGCATACGCTAACCACTTGATATGAAAATTGTGCTGCTTAACCATTTCGTAGAGAAGTTTAAGATAGAAATGCTATTGACCAGTAAAAGTATGTGGACCAGTCAGATGAAAACACTGGATACGATCCTCAAAGACGACGTGCATTGCCTTATTATTTCTTCGGCGACTTCATCTTGCCATGAAAAGTTTCTCAAAAATTATTTCGCAATCGATGTCGAATTGTAAGCTCCGGATAATACTAACACACAAGATTGTAATTCTGACTAAAGGTTTTATGCAAGAGTGGCGAGACCTACAGTTTTTAAAAACTTTTCATGACAATTTTGTATTTACTCTCAGAGTTTTGTGCCGAAATTTTGCTCAGAGGAGGACACCGAAGAAATATTTATTCATATTTCGTTTCGCTGGAGATATCTGACCTGGGGTTTGACCCGTGGCCCCATGTCTAATAAGCCAACACCCAACCTACTAGACTACGGCGACGTCATGTATCTGTTTATTTCAACACATCTAGGATAAGGTGACTCTATTTCATTTCCATAACTAATTTAGTTTCCCTAGTTCCCTCTTTCTCTAGTTCCGTGTTAATCTTCAGGCAACCTCATGTAAGGTATGTGGTCGAATGGTAGTCCGACTGTGAGGCAATATTGCAATATCTAGTCCTCTATAATGGTGACCCTATTTCAATTGCATAACTAATTTAGGTTTCCTAGCCAGCCGCCATGTACAGTGAGCATCAAAACAAACTATGGATAAAACACTGAAAATCACCAAACTCAACTTTTACCACTTAAGGAGAGTGCCCGAAAAAATTTTTCAAATATTTCGAAATTTTTTTTAATTTTTTTTGTTTTAATTTTAGAAACTGGCAATGAAACATCTTATATATAAAAATGAATGTGTGTTTATTTGTTTGTGGGTTTGTTTGTTTGTTTGAAGTCTATAGACGGCTAAACGGCTGGACCGATTTTCTTGAAATTTTAACAGTACATTCCTGTATGTCTGGAAGGAACTATAGGCTACTATTTATTCTCAAATTTCAAGTAGGCGAGGTGCCACGCCCACATACCCAATAAGTATTTAATGTCGCATATCTCATAAACTGCAACAGCTGGAGTCCTCAAATTTAGTATGGGAGACTTTGACGTATATATGAACAAAATGGACAGATTGGCTATAGTGGACGAGGTAACACGAAACAAAATCAATAAAATGATTCAAAATTAATTGGACATTTGTGTAATGTCTTTCCTTCGAACTTATTTTAGTTGGTGGCGGAGCAACACGCGCAGGGTACAGCTAGTTTTAAAATAAAAATAACGGTAATTTATTAATATCCAATTTTTTTAATGTTTAGATTCTTGTGACGCTCACTATAAGTACATTTGCCAAATTCATAGTTGTTCTGTTCATGCAACAGTCAAGCGATTGATAAGGTCGCATTGTCCTTAGTGAATGAATGGATGAATCTCGTATTACACTTGTCATCCATAGTATCCAATGCTCTTATTCTTGCTGCTGCAGGAAAGGAAAAATAGAAATCGTTACGCTCACGCTTGCCACGTTATGATTAAAGTGGCAATTCAGTGGAGTTTATAAGGGATTCGACTTCAGTTGTAGTGCCACTTATTGAAAACAATAAAGAAAGAAAATTTTATTGAAGGCTATAAGGAAGTGTTTGCATTACCAACTAAACAGGCTCTACTTACCTAAAATCGTTTAGTTGTTGTTGTGAGTGGAAGACATTTTCGTAATACAATAAAAAGCACAAAGATAAGTCACTTAAACTATATTAAGCTTTACGCTTTGTGTGCCACAGTTTGCAGTTAAAAAATGAAGAAAAGGAAACAAAAAGGAATTTGTCATCCATTTAAACACTTCATATTTTCTCATCATCATGTGTGTAATATTGTGGCTTAACAACATGACTGACTTTTTGGTGTCTAACTGGGCAAAAGAACAGAGAAAAAAACGACCGAAAAAAATTGGTTATCATCTAACAAGAAAACACTACGCTGGTCACAGTTAACTGTTCAAACATACTGCTGCTGAGCCCCTTTTTTAGACTGATTTTCCCAAAAAAATGTTTTATTTTTCTCTCCATTTCTTCTCTTGTTCTTTCTTTTATTATTTGCTTTTGTTTGTTTGTAGTAGTTGTTGTCATATATCACGGAATTTATGTCGTTACGAGTTGGTGTTAATGTGTTGGTGTATATCTGTAAACTTGTGCGTGCCGCCTGATTGTGTTTCCGTTTCATTTCGAAATGTTCATTCATAAGAGCTGTCCCAGTATCATAACACCATAATCTAGTGGATGCCAACGGATGAAAAATTTGCTCCCAAACTTAACAAGATAATAATTCATACATTTTAATTGTTTGGCCACAATAAATTTTGAAAGTTGAAATGGCCTAACAACCAACACAGCCAACGAACACAATCACCACCGCAAACAAATTGAGCGTCTATCTTGTAAAGACTTGCCACAAACAACAGTGTTACTTGGGGCTGGGAGAAGGGGGAATTTTTTAATACCATAAGGAAATTACAATCGTCTAAGGATGAAGGGAGACATTTTGATACCAAATGTGGCACAGATACCGTAAAACTTCTGTGATGATTTGAATATTTTTCTTTCTCGTTTTTGGTTATTCTTTTAATGATACAACACGTGTTGTTGATATCCTAAATGAAGAAATATGAGCAAATAAAAATGTATTTAAAAAAATGAACGCTTTAATTATATTCATTTGCTTTTATTACATCTTTAGATGTCAGGCCATGGTTCAAAACCCCAGCCCAGACATTTCAAACAAAACAATATCGTATACACTTTTAACCGTAGATCGAGCTTTGTATCAAAAATGATACATTTCCCTTTTTGAGACGATATAACTTCAATTCAGGAATAGTTAGATGCCTGATATTTTTATAATTCGTTAGTATTGTTATCGCCATTACAAAATCGGGTTACAAAATTCAAGAGCTTCATAATTCTGGCTTATGTATCATTTTTGATACATACGACTTTCCTAGAGATTTTTTGGTGTCGTGTATGTAATTTTTTTTGAGTTTTCAAAAGATTTTGTGAAGTTTTATCGTAAATAGTACATTATTTATGGTTTTTGAGAAAGAATTGAAAGTTAAGTGTGGGATGAAATTGAAAAGATTGAATTTTCTATTTTGATATGTTCTTGATATTGATTGAAGTGTCGCAGTCTAGTATGTAGCGTGTTACCTTACTAGACGTCAGACCAAGGTTCAAACCTCAGGTCAGACATTTCCAATTTACAACGAAAGGTTGTAATGACCGTTTATATTTATATTAATTATATATGTATGTAATATTCCTACTGCTAAAAACTTCGAAGAAGAAGAAAATACAAGCTCGTCTTATGAACTCTCGAAAGTATTGGCAGCAACAAACATGACAATATGATATTAATCGCCAAAGATGGTACTACTTGGAACAGAAAACCGTATGGCTCTAGTAGTTTGGGATGAAAAAATATTACCAATTTTCAAGCAGATTGCTAGTAGCTGTTTCCTGAAATTTTGTAGAGTCTTTCTAAGTGCTATTCTCATATTTATCTCACGTGACAGACAAATATTTGAAAAATGTGTTTCGTCCCATGTTTTATTGCAGATGATAATATTTCGGTCAACTACGTACATATGAGATAACAGAATCATTCGCTTTGAAAATGATACATTTACGCCTATTACGCCTTTTCGAAAAATGAGCTGAAAGTCTTGCAGCCTTTAATAATCATGCTTAGAGCCTTTTTTTAAAATTCGAATGAAAAGGATTTTTTTTTTCTAAAAAAAAATATATTTATCTTAATTTTTTGTTAGAAAATATTAACAATTTTCATAAACCTTTTATCACACAACTTGTAGTTTTATGTAAGAAATAATTCAGTATAAATATTTTGGGATTAGCTATCATACTTTCAGAGCAGCCCATATATCCTTTTTTTAAGATTTTTAAAAATTTAATTTTTTGTTCGCCTAAAAGGTAAGAAAATTAAAGAAAATATATCTAAATAATGATTTTTATGTTTTTATGTTCGTTTTTGGCATATTTTCATTTCAAATTAAAGTTTTTTAGCAACAGAATTCAAAAACTTTTTAGTTCTATTGTGGAAAATGAAAATTACCTCCAGTGATTTTAATTGAAATTTGATACTTAATGATGGAATACTTACAGTGATTGTTAGGGAAATTAATTTAAGGATATTTATATAAATCAAGCTTCATAAAGAGATTTACGGAGTAATGCTTGGTATTGATTTATGTTTTCTTTCCTTTTGTTTTATTTTATTATCTTTTCAACTCATATTTAATTGTTTCGCTGTAAATTAGTAACTAATTGAATTTAATGGTCGTTATAAATATCGTGATCCACCGAAGTAGGATTGGCAGTTTTAAATTTAAGTACATGCTACGTATGACGCAACTACTTACAGCAGTATTTGGGGAAACCCGTATCCGGGAAACCAAAGATGAATCAAAGAGAGAAAATTGTTATTGACATAATCGATGTTCTATTGCAACGGGAAACTTTTTTACCTCACATGACGTTGACAACAAATATTTCTCACGAATCACAAGAATGGTTTGTACCATCAGGTACAATACAATTCTTTAGAATACAATCCATTCTCATGTCGAACTAAAGTAGTTTCCTGTTTCTCCCGCTGTACACTGCTGGACATAGCTGTTTTGAAATTCGGCAACCCTCGGTTTGTTGCATTCTATGTTGCTTTTTCCTCTATCGTCTCCTCCTCCATCTCCGATGTCTTCCGTGCCAGTTCATCCGTCTTTTCGTTTTCCTGCATGCCACAGTGGATGGAACCACACCAACATAGAACAAATCTGAAACAGCTGAGGTGAAATGGGAAAAGATACAGACCCTAGCGTAAGTTACTTTAACCAGGAAAATGACAGCCTGTCCCACAGCAACGAGTATAGGAGTATTGGATACTGCGGAAGACAAGTGTAATACGAGATTCATCCGTTCATTCATTAGGGACAACGCGGCCTGAACTCTTGCGTGACTAACTGGGGCCGTTGCATGAGCAGAATAATTAAACTCTACAAATTTGGCAAATGATTCTCAACAAGACAAATGAATGCAGTACATATGTACTTGGGGGCTACATACTATTTTAAAAGATAGGCCATCATTTAGTATATATATGGTCCAGAATTGGTCATGACCGTATTTTAGAGCTCAAAATGAAATATTTCGAGTTCATGAGTTTAATCGCGGCTATCTTCCAAGCGTTAGTTTTTGCCATTAAAATATATACTCAATTAAACTTGAAAAATAAACAGGATGGTGCAGAGGATGGAATATTACAATATTGCCTCACAGTCAGACCACCATTACACCACTTATCTTCCATAAGGTTACCTAAAGATTAGTATGGAACTAGAGGAACAGGGAACTAGGGAAACAAAATTATTTATTCGAATGAAATAGAGTTACCTTTTTCTAGATTCCATGTTGATATTGAAATAAACAGATGTATGAACCTGCCGTAGTCTAGTAGGTAGTGTGTCGGCATATTAGACGTGAGGCTGCTGCCTCTCAGCAGATTTTTGGTAAAAACTCTGAGGGAAAATAAAATCGCCATGAACAGTTTCTCAAAAACATCTGCCGTTCGGAATCGCTGTAGGTTCCCGCCACTAATGTATAAAATTAACACACATAACTTAAATGTTATGAGAAGCTAGGTGGTAGTCCTCACTGAACAGTTGTAATTTCCAATTATGTATGTATGTATGTAAACAGCTGAGCTGGTGATATTCTTGACGAAGCCAGAATATTCCTGTTGAATGGAAAAAGGTTACAGATAAACAGAGGCAGACATTCTTCTCAAGTTAGACGAGTTTGAGACTTTAAAAACATTTGTTCGGAATAGTAACCGCTTCACTTCCAATTTGGTGATTCTGCGAAGAGAAAAACGAGTCTCCAGATCACAAACTTGTAAACATCTGAATTCTTATCAAGTATTGGGCAGAGAAGCAAACATTTATTTGTACTGACACCGAACACCGTCGTGAGTTACATCATAAACTCAGGGTTTGGGGAGTTATTATAAGAAAACTCTGTGTAAGTCCATGTCAACATAATTGTGGCACTACTTTAGTACCTTTACACAATAATATCAAAATGTCCACATTTTTAATAGTCGATCGATCATATTGAGGAATTTTTCAATACGTTTTAATATAGAGACTGGTTATCCAGAACATTCGGAATCTTTTACGATTCTACAAACACAAGGTATTCTTATAATCCGTTTTTCACCATTCACCAAATTGATGGTGAAGGCTTCCTATAGTATGGTTGTCGTAGCAACTTGTACAAATTTTGAGATCAACGCCTAACAGACATTTGTTGCTAAATGTTTCACTGCAACTTCGTGTAAGAGGCGGGAAGCTTAAAAAGTTTCAAACTTATTCATCCGTCCTCATATAATAGAGTGTTCTCTGTATATATCGAATTATAATTACAGGAGAGAATCGAGTTAATGGTACAAAATTGATATCCCCAGCCTCAGTCAGTGAGGCAGACTAAATATATTTTGATCATTAAAGGAACATATTCGAAGAATAAGACTTTGAGAAGAAAAACAATCTGGTAGCTGTACACTCTTTTAAAAGAGAAACTATTTTGTGGTATATGTATGGGGTCTTGGAACAGGGACAGGAGTTTAAGGTCTCAGAATGAAATATTTCGGTTCTATTGGCTAACACACGGGTATCATACAAACGGAAGTCTATGCCATCAAAATATGTGCTCAATTCCACTTTGATAGGCAGAACAAAAGACAGAACATGACAATACCGCCTCACAGTTAGACTGTCATTCCTTTACTCGTCTTTACTTATCTGGTTAAATCGAAGAAAGCATGGGAAGCAAGGTAGCCAAGATAAGGTTATCCTTTGCTGCTTTCCAAATCATGTAGAAATTCTCCGCAATAAGCAAGCTGATGAGATGGCAAGAAGTTGAGTTTCCATGCCACTGATAAAGCCAGAACTTTCCTGTGCAGCGGAAAAGTGCAATCAATAAAAGGGAACATAAAGTCTGTTCACAAACCACAATTGGGTTTGTGGCAATAGAAACTTTTGTAGGAAAATTATATTAATAGGAATATTGATTCATGCATTAGGCTATTCAGGCAGGAAGGTTGGTAAGCATTCAGTACACTTATTTAGAATGCCTAATTGCTGTTTTGAGTTCCGCATGTAGAGTCTGCGACGATGAGAATGAATCATCGGAACATATTACTGAAACCTGTGAGACACTAATGCATCCCAGGAGGAAACAAGTCAATGCATATCAGGTTCTGAGTAGGAAATTGAGCTTGTTGACACCGAGCAGCATCCTGGAGATTGTCAAGGCAATACTCTTGGAAGATTCATTATAGTGATGCTCTACACTGTTTATGGGAAGACAGAATACTAAGGCACTTCTGCACAACAATAATAACAATAAGAAACTTTAAGAAAATTGGAAAATTAAAAATAGTAAATGCTCACAAGGAGATACAAAGTCCTTCTATATGTTACTCGTATAATATCTTTCAAATCAAACCAATAAATTACCATTGAACTGAATTCCCTAAGGCACTACTTACTGTTCCCAACTGGCTACAACTAGACTTATTGAAATAAGTCGCTGTGATTGCTACAATGAGGATGACCGCCACAAGAACGTGGAAGTATGTATGTACATAAGCTGTGGTCATGCTAAAATATTGGCTGTAATTGATTTGACTGACCGCACGATGAAGTCGTCGTAATAAAGTAGATAGTGTGTTGGCTCGTTAGACGTGAGGGCATGGTTGAAATCCCAGGTGAGACATCAAAACGGAATATGGAAAAATATTCTTCTCAGCAGATTTCTAGCAAAAACTCTGAGAGTAAATAAAAATGCAATGAAAACGTTTTTCAAGACTCTGTCCTTCGGAGTCGACTTTAAACTGAAGGTCCGAAATTAACACACATAACATAAGTGGTGAGAGAAGCTAGGTCGTAATCCTGACTGAATGGTTGTATGACCAATTATGCCTGCCATTCGTAGAAAATTATTTTTTATTTGATTTTATTTAGATTTTCAATTTAAGTTCTCTTTTTCAGATGGCATACAGCAGTATTTTTCTGTAAATCTCAGAAGTTGATAAAAAGCAAATGTTGGTATAATTTTGCACTACAGTGTAATATTTACTTACAATACTTGATGTGTATGTAAGTATAACAGACGAAATTTATTTAATTATTTAAAAAAAAGAGAAAAATTTAACGAAAATTTATTCACTGAGCTACTCAATCACCACATGAAGCAAAAATTATTGCCAAAGTGCCATTATGTTATAGATTTGGGGGCCAAAGTAGATGGTAGTTTCATTAAATCATCCATCAACATCAGTTACAGTCTGATAAATTAAAATAAAAAAGGGAAAAAAAACAGAGAAGCAGGCAAAAAGTTTTACTTTTTTCCCCACATTTTTTTGTTTTCTACTCTCTGTTTCTGCTCTTTTGGCAAACAAACTAAGGAGATTTGTTTTTACTGTTGCCACCGTTATTGGTGTAGCAGTAATGGCAAATGGATTTGTATGTTAAAAGCATAAGAGTGTGTATATGTGTGCGTGTATGTGTATGAGTATGAAATGTCACATTATTGATTTTTTCACACTTATCAATGTGTCATTGTAAAATTCACTTTTGATTTGTAATAGTCAGTCACTCATATACTCAAGCCTACAGCCAGGCAAGCAGCAAGGCAGTCCGTCACACAATCATTCAACAAGCAAGCAGACATCAAGCAGCTTCTGACAGTGATGCGTTGTCAACATGAAAATCGATATTATGCGATATATTTTAATACGCATCTACAGTGGAAATATCTATTTGTTGTGTCATATTATACGTATAAATTTCAATTTCTTTTTTTAATTTTTTTTTTATTTAAATTATGCATGAAGAAGTCACGCATTTGCTTGTGATTTTTTAATTACATTTCAAAATTGAAATTAAAAGAAAAATTTTCAATTTGCATGCGTGGGATGATGTGATTTTCAAATATTCTGTACAAAATTTATTCGAATTGGAATAAAGTGCTCTTGCAAGAGGCGATTTTTTTTAATAAGATTGACATTTTGATTTAAGAAAAAAGAAAGTATTGTAGGAAAAAAATATTGCTTATATATTATTCCAAGACCATTTGACAAGCCTTCTAATTTTCAAACGAATTTCAAAACATAATTTACATATCTTAGAAAAGAAATATGTCAGCAGTAGAAATTTGTTAAAGTTTTTATTTAAATATAAAAATACGTTCAATTTCTTTCAAAATAGCAAGTCAAAAGAGCTCTTTAAAAGAGCTCTTCAAAAGCGCACTTCAAAAGAGCACTTTAAATGGATATGGCATATGTAGACAAAATAGTATTTAGTGTACAGAGGAAGTAAGTCTGCATTTAATTTTTTGATTCATCAATTGCCTCTTTCCTATTGTCATTCTGTAACAGACAACTTCGTGCTCAAAGGGAGGTTAGGTTAGGTCGGAGTGATAGCTCTGATAACAAAAAGCTCACTTGAGCACGCATAGCGGCCCGTTGTGATGCCACGAGGTGAACGCAGTCCCTATACTGACCCCTGTACTGGTGAGATAACGCTTTCCTATACAGTCCAAAATGACCTTTTCGGAATGGATATGTGTAACGTCCACGTGGCATGAGCTGTACGGCATGTAGTGCTGCCTTGCTGAAGCCTCTTATCGTTGGTTTCCAGGTCATTCAACTCAGACCAAAAAAAGTTGGTGATCATAGACTTTTAGTGTTCGTCTCCAACGGTAATGATCTAGCAGAAGTCGTTCTCAATTAAATGTGAACCGATGACATCACAAATTCAGAAATTTCGTTTGTTAACGTATATATTCATCTAGATGTGGACCTAATCGCTGAATGTGATTTTCCATTAAAAATTAGTCTCGTTTTAAACATCTCCAGACCTCATTCATCAAACACACGCCGTTATCTACGGTCTTCTAATAGACCCGCAAGCGACTGTCTCGTATTCTCCAGCACACTCTAACGGTAAGTTTTTATGTTTGCAAGCGACGAACGGGTATTAATCTATCATTTCCAGAACTTACTTACTTAATTGGCCACTAACAACCCAATTAACGGATTTAGGCCTGCCTTAACATGTTCTTCCAGGCGCCTCTGTCTCTTGTGCGCCTATCGATGATATATCGATAATGCTACATCTAGTCCTTCCAAAGCAAACAAGGGCGTCCTCTTCGCCGACTTCCTCAGATCCCCGCATCAAATACCCGTCTCGCCGGAGCATCGTCCTCCATTCGAACGACACGGCAGAGCCAGCGCAGCCGCTGGATCTTAATACGCTGCACAACGTCCTACTCGTTGGGGAGCTCATACAGCTCACTGTTGGATCGGTTCTTGAAATCATCGCCAAATCGCACTGGACCGAAGATCTTACGTGAAAATTTTCTCTCCAATACTCTCAAGGCTGCAGCATCAGTGCTTAATAGTGTCCATGCCTCTGCGCCATAAAGAAGGACGGGGAGGTTGAGCGTCTTATAGAGTATTAAAAATAATTTATTAACCAGATAAACCGCCAGAAGCTAGTCAATTTCGCAAGAGATATATCAACTTAATAATTCTACATAGCCTTCGTTTGCAAATAAGGATCGTAAAATAACCAAAGTACGCGTAAAAATATTTAAAACTTGCGATAAAAGTGATGATTCAAAGGTGATCACTTTTCCAGCAGTACGAAGTGATTGCCGGCGTCGCAATCAACATATTGTTCAAGGAATATTCAATATTTTAAAGAAATTTGAAGAAACTGGCAAGCATCCCATTAGCTCAATCGATGCATTGTCGAAAAAATCGATTTTGTTTCCTACGACAATTTTAGAGTGCTCAGCGCGGTTGAATGATTTCATGATTGCCATTAAAAGATTCTGTAAAATTTGCCGCCTGGAGTTGATTTTAAACTGTAGGTCTCGTTACTCAAGTATAAAATTAACACACACAACATAAGCGGCGTGAGAAGCTATGTCGTACTCCAGACTGAAGGGTTATAATGACCGATTGTGTATGTATGGCCAGATTTGAAGACTATGCACTAGACGGTAAGTGTTTCTAACAACGCAACCATGAGTGATTTTAACTTAATTATGTGAAAAATTTTCAGAAAGCAGGATTTCACTTTCTGTAAGACCATGTAATTTGATAACGTTAGACTTTTTGAATACCTACGTCAAAGATCTTCTCAATTGATCATTTGAAAACCCATATTAGTCAAGTTAACGCCGAAATACCGACTGAATTCAGCTAAAAATGGTTTGAAAACTATCTCAGCAGCAACGGTTCCTGCAATTATTCCACACAACCATAAAGGATGTGAGAAGGTAAGCCGCAAACCTGATTAAAGGGTTGTAATGTCCCATTAAGTTAGTGGGGAAGGCTTTCAAAGGCGATCACATTGTAGAGAACTCATCGGAAGATTCAATGGTCGTGGCGTTTCCGGCCGTTGATAAAAATAACGCATCTCTCCGCTACCTCGGTGAGTGATACATATATACATTGATCATTACAATCCTTTTAGTCAGGATTACAACCTAGTTCCTCACACCATTTATGTTGTGCGCGTTAATTTTTATATATGAGCGGCGGGACCTACAGTTTAAAGTGGAAACCGAACGACAGATTTTTGAGAAACTTTTCATGGCAACTTTATTTACTCTCAGTGTTTCTTTGCCAGAAATCTGCAGAGGGGAATTCGCCGAAGAAATCTTTTTTCATATTTCGTTTAGTTGGAGATGTTTGACATGGGATTTGAACCGTGGCCTTACGTGTAATAATTCAACACACTACCTACTAGACCAGGGCGACTTCTCGGTGATGGATATCTCAACTAAAATAAATTTTCACTGAAATAATAAATCATGGAGCCACAGTACTGACTATTATTTTTTTTTTTTTTACTTATTGTTGCTGCATTGCTTCAGTGACACAAAATATTTTATTTTCTCAAATCATGCAAAGGCGTTTACTAAGCAAATTTTTTCATTTGCATTTTCTTCCAAATTAGTGTTGGAACATGAACAAAAAAAAAACGAAGAAGAGTTAAATTAATTCAACAGATAGACTGTCGATGTGTCTGTCTTTAACCACTGTTGAGTGTTACAATTAAAAACGCTTGATAAAACGACTAATGGTGGATAAAAGTGCAAATAAGCACTTAAATGGTACTCTCGTATAATAAGTAATCAAAAGTACTACTTGAGCCAATGCGGCAAAAAAAAACGCACACTTCATACCATATTCCACTCCTTTGAAGGTGAGAAAAGTAGTGACTTCAACCGCATGCTCTCTCTCTCTCTCTGGCTCTCACCCTCAGTACAAAAATCTAAGACACATCTACTCAGATGTACAATTTGATACAACGTCAAAATAAAATAAAAAAAAAAATTTTTAAATTAAGCACAACAACAACAAGTTCATTTTTAAAGTGCAAACATCAACAACAAAAAAAAAACGAAACAAAATGACGGACCGACCAACTAAACCAACTAAAGTGTCCCTGTTTAGTCGTCTGATAATACCTGACTACGTATTTATGAAAATGTCCAGAAATGACTACGACAACGACAACGACAATGAGTGACTGACTTAAACTAACTGAAGTGTTATCACTTATTTAAGCTTAAAAACATTCACTCAGTTTTTCATCATCATTTGAGGTATAAGGGTTACGACCATTGACTAACACAACCGTACATACATAAATAAATATACAAAAAATAAATTTGTTTAAAAAATCAACAACACAGCAACATATTTTAGGATTTAAAGGGGAAATAGAAGCATCGCAGAACAGTGGGGAAGAAATTAAAAAAAAATGTTGAATTCAAAACTTAATTAATCATTGACCTATGTCGCTATGTCATGTGCCAACTTTCTCAAAGATATGCAGAGATGAGGCTGACAGTCCAAAATCCACACCAAACAGTGACATTTCCGGTCAGCATTGAATGCTTTTGGATCTCATGTGGTTTGATACTTTGTTTGTTTACGCATTCATTTATCCAGAATTCAACTTCATCGCTGAAGATTGTTTTTCAACTGCTCCAGAGTCCATTGAATGAGTCGTTCCTAAAAAGTTTTTTTACTGTCCTCTCTACGTTTTTTTATTAAGCTCATGCTACATGTGCTGAGCTATTCTATCCATCCGTTGAGAGAATCCATACCTGCATTTTCAATTATAAGTATGCAGGTCATCAAAGTCGCCATAGTGTAGTAGACTTCCTCTCAGTAGTATTCTTAAAAAAAATTGCTCATTACAATGCTTTATTCAGGATTACAACCTAGATTCTTACACAACCCATGTTATGAAGTAGGTTTCGAACCCTTTTTTTCGTGGCGATACCTCAATGAACTTTTGGTTTCCAAATGATCGAAAGCTAGCACATAATCCGTATAAAAAAAGGACCTTAACGCGTCAAATAGCAAGTTATTGGCAGCCTTTTGCCATCGCCAACTCAGGGAACTACTCTTTCTATGCAATGAAACCAAAAGTGGGAGTAGTATGTGGCTCGTTGCATGGCCTTTCTGAAACCAAATACCATACATACATTCATATATAATTAGTCATTACAACCCTTCAATCGGGATTACGACATAGTATCTCACGCCACCTACGTTGTGTATGTTAGTTTTATACATGAGCGCCGGGACTCACGGTTTAAAGTCGACTTTTCATGGCATTTTTATTATACTCTCAGAGTTTTTGCCAGATGAGTGCTAAGAGGCGTGTGGCGAAAGAAATATTTGATCACATTTTTCTACGTCTACGTTATCGAAAGGCGTGCTTAGTTTAACTCGGACAGAGGGTACAGAGGACAGGACTTAGCTGTACTATATGACATACGATTAGCCTGGTTTGGGCAAACTGCATTAATGTACTCAGCAGGTGGGAATACAAGTCAGTGACCAGGCAAATAAACTTGTAAGGAGAAAAGCTTCCTCACCGACAATGCTCCAGAACCTTTGTATGGATTAAAAAGAGGAGTTTGAAAGTGTATGCTCCGCGAAAGTGAATATATAGAGACGCGAAATTTCTTTTCAAGCTAGATGAGATTAAGGCAATCTGAAGTTTTGTAAGGTGAATTATAAAGAAAAGGCAATTTATTCAGACTTTCTAGGACTAGTCTGAGATCGAACATTGTTGATTCAAAAAATTTGTTTTTAGAATAGTTATCCAATATAGTATGTATATAGTATATAGTATGTATGCCCTGTAAATAAGAGAACGAGTCAGGTTAGACGCATACATGGAATCTATGCAAATTTATCAGTTACTATGCAGAGTTATCCTTAATGGCACCGAGCAGTATTCAGTGGCTCATCAAAGCTCAACAGGCTTCATTATGGGAAATCTTTATATAATGTGCGAGCAGTACAACGCACCTGATTACTTATAATAGATTCATTGCAATTTCCAATCCTCAGCATTGTTAAATGGTTTTCTGATTTCGAAAAAAAAAGATCTGAAATTATTTACACTCAATTACTTGGTGTCTCGGTGATAACTGGACGAATATTGGTTGCCGAATACTCGAACTCTTGCGGATAATCCGCGTCAAAAAGTAAGTTATTGGCAGCCTATTACCATCGCTAATATAGGGAATTGCCTTTTCTGAGACAATTTTCGTGCAATTAGGGCAGAAGTGGAGTGTTATGTAGCTCGTTGCATGGTATTTCTGAATCCAAATACCATGCAGTTCATAATATTCAATTGTGGGCAACAAAAAATCGGTCCTAATGCGGTCGTAGCGCTCTGACGAAAGATAGAAATTTTTCTTTAAGATTTTTAATATCTTCAGATATAACATTCGCTATTATGCCTATCATCTGTAGTTACGGATGGTGCAATAATATCTGTCCTACAGTTGAGTAGGGTTGAGTAGATTGAGAAAAACGCACTGATGTTTATTAATACACAAGTACAGCAATAATATTGCCTCATCTGTAGTTATAATTGGTATAAATATTAATGTTGATTTTCTGGGCATGAACCTGTTTGATGTTCTCTGGAAACAGCACATTTTTCAAGTGTCGAAAGAAGTGCTCGGTTTCTTAAGACAGTGCAAGAAATACATCATCTGATTTCGTTACTATTTACATCACTTATATCCATACGAGAGTGGAATACAACTCTCATAGAGGGTCTGGTGCCTCAATGTCTATTTCAAGGCTTATCCCGGGGTTTAAATCCCTTACAAATATAAGCCGATATATTTCGTTTAATTTTTGTTAGTGAGTAAATAGTCTGAATTGGGGAGTCTCTATCCTAACTATCCTTCTGAAAATATTACCATTATTGAAAAAATGTATTTTGCCACACTGTTCCAAAGTCTTTAGCCTGACACTTAGTCTAATGATACTAATGATGCTCTTACATCAGCTTGCATTACTGCTGGCGTTGTTGTTTTTCCTTTTTTTTATGACTATTTTGCCACAAAGGAAAAAATATAGAAACTTACCTCTTTATTTTAATAAGTGTACAAAGTGGCAATTGAGGCAATAAACAGTGGCTTTGTGTCTAAATCCACCAGCACTGGCAAATGAACACACACAAAAAAAACAGAAGATGGATGGTTAACTCTTAAAACAGGTTGTTAATATTTTTTTTTTTTTTTGCTTTGCCAGACTTTCATTAGACATTTAAGGATAGCATAGTTAAAGTATTTAATTAAAGCCAATGAGCAATGTGGTCTTAGTTTTAATTAAAAATTTAATTGAATTTAAAAAAAAGTAGAGAGGTTGGCATGCTCGAACATCACAGATACTCTGATGTAGAGGTCATCTACAACCATTAGACATCTTCCTTCAAAACATGGTTGCTAGAACTGCACTGAGGCTTAAGTTCTTAGATATGTTTAGGTCATGTATGATAGGGCACGCTCCCATACTGCATGCAATAGCATCGAATCACCCGGGTTTTAGATGCGGCTACATGGTACCATAAACTGGTTTCGAACGAACATACAAAGCTCCCACTAACACACAGTAAGAATAGGTTGCTGAAGTTGTCATCGGTGACGGTGATATAACGATCTTCACCGATAATTCAAAAAGGGAATAAGGAACTGCAACTGAAGTCTGTTCCGATAAGCTGGCACTGAACTGACCATACAGATTACCTAACCAGGCCAACGTATATCATTCGGATATTTTTGCTATTTCACAAGCTGCACGTATGATTGAAACCATGAACCTAACTCCTTCAAACTTGATCATATGTGTGGTCAGTCGAACAGCAATCAAAGCGCTGAGATTCCAGCTCTCAAACCAAAGAAAGCCAGAAATTGCCTAGACTCTCTACAGCCTATTTGACGACACAACTAGTTTCTGGGTCACTATGGCATAGAAGGAAACTATAAAATTGCCTAGACTGTCTACACCCTATATGACGACACAACATCCGCCTCTACTGGGTTCCGGACCACTGTGAAAAGGATCGTAGATGATAGAGGGTGTATATTCGCCTCTGCAAGAATGCTTATTCAAATAGAAAAAAAGCATCATGGAATTCAACAAACTATAGGTGTTCCGAATTATCTGGTTGCCGAATTTCAAAACTGCTGTGTTCGCAAAGGATAGCAGGAAAGCCAAGAAACTACTTGAGAACAGTTCGCACTCTAACAAAAATTCTAAAGGGACAATGGGCTGTTGGCAGTTTCGCTGACAAGCTAGTTTTGCCGCAATAGGACTACCCTGATATGGATGATACATGGAAGCATAGAATTCAATAAACCATGGGTGGTCGGTGTAACATATGCTGTATTCAGCAGTGGACAGCAGGAAAATCAAAGAATTACTTGAGTTCGAATTCTAACGAGACATTGCGTTATTGGCAGTTTCGCTGACAAGCTCGAAACTAACTCACCAGGATTACTGCAGAAACTTCCAGGATGTGAGAGAAACGGAATCGGTACAACACCTTGTATGTGAGTGCCTAGCACTTCAAAACTTATGTCACGGGTTTTTGGGTGACAGAACGTTTGAAGAACTGGGCATGGTGGCGAACGGGCCACTAAGGGAACTGGACGGTTTTGTTTGAAGCTCGGTGTTGTTCAAACCTACTTCTCATATAGAAAGGAGGGCCCTGCGGTTGAAAACAGACGTCATGGGTTTTTCAGTGACAGAACGTTTGAAGATTTGGGCATGGTAGTGAAAGTACCACTAAGGGAACAGGCCGGTTTTATCCGTAGCTTGGAGTTTTCAAACCTACGACTCACATAAAAGGGAGTGCCCTGCACTTGAAAACAGATTTCACGAGTTTTTGAGTGACAAAACGTTCGAAGATCTGGGCATGCTGGCGAAAGTGCCACTAAGAGAACTGCCCGGTTTCATCCGTAGCTTGGGGTTGTTCAAACCTACGACTCAAATAAAAGGGAGTGCCCTGAGCTTCAAAACAGACGTCACGGGTTTTGTGTGACCGAATGTTTAATCATGTTAATCATAACGTGCAACTAAAGGAAAGTTTCATTCGGAGCTCTAGTTAGTTCAAAACCACCTCTTACGGATCATGACAAGTGGGCTTACATTACACTGGGTAACACAATAGGCTATATGGGCCATCAAGTGAACTTTTTTGTGAACGGCAAGCTACCTGCTAACCTAGCATAATTGAGTTTTAAAATTTTTTAGAATTTAATATTTAATGCAGCCTTACTGTTTCATAAATACAAAAATTATTTGACATAACACTTATACAGTCAAAGAAAAAAGTCTACATTCACAAATGTTTCCCAATAATTTGCACGTTATATTTTTTTCAAATTCGGTTTTTTCTCAAACATTCTTAATTGTAAATAGAAGTCGCCGTAGTGTAGTAGGTAGTGTGTCAGCTTAGTCTGGTTTAAACCCCAGGTCAGACATCAAAAAGGAAAAATATTTCTTCGGTGACTTCCTCTCAGCAGATTTCTGCCAAATCAGAGAGTAAATAAAATTGCCATGAAAAGTTTCTTAAAAATCTGTCATTCGGAGCCGATTTTAAACTGTAGATCCCGCTACTCATAGATAAAATTAACGCACACAAAATATGTAAGTGGTTTGAGAAGCTAAGTCGTAATCCTGACTGAAGGGTTGTAATAATCAATTATGTACAGTGGACAGCAAAAGTCTTAGCGCTTCAATATATTATGACAAAAAAAGTCCCCACAGGCTTAATACTTTTGCACAAATTCCCAATATGACATCAAGAGAGTTTTTAGGAGATCATTGGAAGAACGGTTACGTAATCGGTAAACCTCAAACAAAAATCAACCGAAAAACTTGCTCATTGTGCCACCAGATAACTCTAAACAAAATTTGTACATTCAATTCCAAATGGGTTAAATACAGTGCTTTTCCTTAAGGGATATTCTACTAAATACAAAGGATAAAATTTTCATATATTAGGCTTTTGAATTTTAAATTTACTCAGGGTGCTCCTTGGGGGTACCTATGGAGTCAGTCAGTAAGAAAATTGTTTGTTTTATAATAAAATAGAATAAAATAAATATAAAAACTATAAATTTTTATAGAAACTTTTGGCTAAAATTCATGAAATTGCTAAAATATATTGCCGTACTAAGACTTTTGCAGTCTACTGTATGTATTAATTGTAAATGCCTTTAACAATGCTATAATAAGTTTTTTAATTTGGAAAAAATTAGCGCGATAAAAATCTGCTTATAGTGATGTACGTAAACTTTTTTCTTCGACTGTATATCATTCGAATTTCAATTATTTGTAAAGCATTGCATGATTTTTTACAGGGCTATGTGATATTCATACTTTTTATTACAACCTCCTCTCCTAAATATCACACATTGTCAGTTACATTTGCCAATTTACCAGCATGAAATAAAATCAAAAAAAAATGGAAAAAGAAGGAAACCTCATCACGTTTTTCAACACTTATCGACATAAGAAAAAAAAATTTATTTTTTTCTGTAAATCACAACATTTTGGCATTAAAACATTTAGAAAAAACAAGGCAAAACAGCTTTTTTATATTTTTATTATTGAAGTTTGTTTGTGGCACAATCTAACAAAAAAAATTAAATTTTCAAACATTTTCACATGAATCTGCAGGCATTTTTAACTAAAAAAAGAAAACTTTTTTCTACTCGGGCTACTACTACGACAAAAGATAAATCCAATCTAAAAATGTTTCAACAATAATTCATTTCAATTTGGAGAAAGAAAAAAAAAACATAAAGATCCTTTAAAGCACTTGACATCAACAGCAACAGAAATCATAAAAACTTTCAAGGCTATTTCAACTTAGCTTGACTGCTGCTCATTTTGCCATAACGGAGACAATGTACGACGCATTTTAAATTTTTTTTAATACAAATACAAATGAAAATGAAAATATGTATTCATACGCATACTTATACGCAATTGCAGACTGGGAATTATAAACGCTTCACTCTAAAGTGTTGGTGATGGTCTCTATTCCAGTGATAATTGTCACATTTGAATACCCACTTCACCAGCCACGTAACAAACGAAGAGATGTCATCAGTTTAAATAATCCTTGGCGAGAGCAGAAAATTAAAATTTACACGACTGCTTTTTAATTAGACCCGGCTCCTTGGAGTAGCTTAATGAATAATAAGAAATTACGCCGAAAGAACTTTTTGAAATACAGAGAATGAAAACAATTATGGTGGACAATAAGCACACATGTATACATGTACATACATGTGACGGCGGGTGTCCCGCAGGTCTCTGTACTTGGGCCACTACTATGGAACATTATGTACGATTGAGTACTTCGACTACGATTGCCAAACGGGACTACAATTGTGGGCTTTGCAGATGACATTGCCGTAGTCTCGGTAGCTAAGACGGTAAGGGAACTAGAGGAGAAAACGAATTCAGCGTTTACGTTTAATGGCTGGATGAGGCAGGTTTGACATTTGCTGCACATAAAACGGAGGAGAAGATGGAAGTGACCGTTGGAGGCATTAAGATCGAATTGAAGAGGGCCATAAAATACATAGGAATGATTATCGACGACAGGTTGAACCTCAAGGAGCACGTGAAATACATCGGCGAAAAGGCATCTGTAACCCATGGAGCACTGGCGAGGATGATGCCAAATATTGGCGGACCAAATCCATTTATGAGGAGAATAATATCGATGGTTGTGACGTCGATATAGTCGGAGGCACTCTCCGTGGGGACGATAAGGAGGAAACTGTTCTCAGTGTATCGTCTAAGCGCGATTAGACAGATAAGCGGCTTCAGGACAGTGTCTGATGGAGTGCTACTGGTATTGGCAAAGACAATACCGATAGACATATTGGCGGATGAGATGAGCCGGATATACTTTCGCCGTCTCGAGTATGATTTAAAGGGAAGATGGACATTTCACCTTGTCCCTGACGTAACGCCTTGGATGGAGAACGAGCATTGCGAGCTGAACTACTACGAGACCCAGTTCCTAACTGGTCATGGGTGCTTCAGGAAATACCTGCACAGATTTGGACATGATACTTCCCCTTTATGCCCAAACTGTGTAGATGAGGAGGAAGATGCGGAGAATATTCTAACATGCTGCCCTAGATTTAGATGGCCCGGAGAAACGAGTTTAGCTAATGGAAGAGCTGTTGAATTGTAAGATTCCATGGAGTCAATATAGTCAGAGAATGGCTGAAGTTATGCTAGAACTCTGAAGTCTGGAGGAACAGAGGCGAAATTTGATTTAATGTGAGAAAGCTTTCAAGCTAACCGGGCCTCCGCGAAGTAATACCTTACGGCAGACCCGCGGGGGGAGAGTGGTTGAAGTGTGTAGGGGGTGGGTTTAGTTCGTAGGCAACAGTGATGGTGAATATTGCACTCTTTTGTTGGAACAAAAGTGTCTTTCGAAGATTCCCACCTCCAGCTCAAGATAAAAAAAAGAAAATACATACAAGCATCGTTGAACTACTGTTCACTACTGTTCACTTCACTACTGTGAAGAATTAAAAAATAGTAGAAAAGTGTTTGCCCTTAAACTGGATTTAAATTGAATTCAAAACTTAAATGGTCAGTGACCTATGTCGCTATGTCATGGTCAACTTTATCCTCATAGCTATATGGGATGATGACGCTGACAGTTCAAAAGCCACACCAAAGAATGACATTTCCGGCAAGCATTGGATGCTTTTGGATCTCAAGTTGGTTGGTATTTTGTTTGTTCTCACATTCATTTATCCAGAATTCAATTTCTTTCAATTGCTGAAGATTGTTTTTCAACTGCTCCAGAGTCCATTCAATGAGTCCTATTCAATACTGCCCGATTCCTTCAAAGGTTTTTATTGCTTTTCGCTACATCTTTTATTAAGCTCTTGTCACATTTGCTGAGCTATTCCATCCATCCGCTGAGAGAATCCATACCTGCATTTTCAATCATAAGTATGCTGGTCATCAAAGTCGCCGTAGTGTAGTAGACAGTGTATTTGTCGACTTCCTCTCTGTAGACTTTTTAAAAAAATTGCTCATTACAACCCTTCAGTCAGGATTACAATCTAGATTCTTATACAACCCATGTTATGAAGTAGGTTTCGAGGTAACTTGATGAATTTTTGATTTCCTAATGCTCGAACGTTAGCGCATAATCCGTATAAGCACTCTATTTGACGCAAGAAACCCCCCCCCCCACAAAAAAATGAGCTTAATGCGTCAAATAACAAGTTATTGACGGCCTTTTACCGTCGCCAACACATGAAATTACTGTTTGTATGCAATGAGGCCATAACTGGTAATGCTATGCAGCGCGTTGCATGGCATTTCTTAAACCATTACGTACATAATTGGTCATTGCAACCCTTCAGTCAGGATTACGACCTAGCTTCTGTCACCACTTATGTTTTGTGTGTTAATTTCATAGTCGCCACAGAAATATTTTTTTTTACTTTTCGTTATGTTGGAGATGTCTGACCTAGGGTTAAATAGCGGGTAATCTACAGTCTAAAGTCAACTCCGAACGACAGATTTTTGAGGAACTTTTTATGACAATTTTTCTTTATTCTCAGAGGTTTTTTTTCAGAAATCTGCTGACAGATAAAGACGCCGAAGAAATATTTTTTCAGATTTCGGTTTGTTCGGGGATTTGAACCGTGGCCTCAGGTTTAATAGGCCAACACACTACCTACTGGACTACGGCGACTCTATATCTCAGCATATTGCTCCGTAATCTCATAGTTTACTTAATCAGAGCTCATCATATCTCAAAAAGAAAGTAAGAAAAAATATTTCTTTATTAGACTTCTTTTAAGCAGTCTTCTAACAAAATCGCGGAGAGTAAATAAAATTGCGCGATCGGAGTGAACATTAAACTGTAGGACCCACCACTCTCAGATGAAATTAACACACATAACGTGGTTGCTGTGAGAACCTATGTCCGTAATCCATTTCACATGTTGTCCATATTTTACTATTCCTTTACAACAAATGAATTCTCAAATATGGAGACATTCCTTTGGACAAGTCTGTAGACACAAAAAACTTTGTAACAATAATGTAAAGCAAATGAGTGCGAGGCGAACAGTAGCTTTTACAAATTGTACTACATTTTTAAATATGTTTGGGGTTAATTATCCCCATATGTTAGTTCTTGCTTTAATTTGAAGATCCTTTCTGGATGACAAACGTACTTTTGTTGCATTGCAAGCTAGCAACCAAAAATATATTGTTCACGAACTAAAATCTTAAAAATTTTGGTTATTAGTTGCTATCTACGGAACATTTTGGGCTAGTGACAATGCAAAAACTCTCTCTCTCTCTCCCTCATAAGCGAGTCTCTAGTCTCTCATAACAAAAGTTATATTCGATAATATGCAGAGACATTGTTGGCATTTAGTACGCAGGAGGTTGAACATCAAATTCATTAGGCGGGTTCGTGACCTAAGCAATGGTTTGTCTGACAGCTTCCTCAACTCAACTCTTACCTAAACATAACCAGTAGTTTAAAAATGAATGGAAAAACCTGATAGCTAATTATTCTCCTAAAAGAGGGATTTTGTTATGGTATACAGGGGTATCTTAGAACAGGAGCAGCAGCTTTTGTAGCTTGTAAAAGACAATCCGCTTGCTGTATCAACCCATCGACTTTTATGGCCAAATACTGCGCAATTGCATCTCTTAACACTCTAACAGTAGTTAGTGGACTGTCTTCTCAAGATTGCATTATTATACACGTAAAGTGAACTGAATTCTTATGTGTAAAGTGCCTGTTCTTTCGAATTTTTTGCTTTTTTTCGACCAGAGTCCAAAATAAATCCTGTTATGGCAGCAATTTTTTTTATTAAAGAACTCGATCAAGGATGAAGTGAAAACAGACTCTTAATTCTTCTCAGATCCTGCAGGAGTAATATGATGGAGTGACAAGTCTTTCGGCATTCCTACTAAAAGGACAGTGACTCATGAGAGTCGTTATTAAGCGATATACGGCCATGCCATTTAAGGTTCCACGTGTCCAGTAAAGTCTAACAATATTGAACGCACCTTCCAGCTGCTAAAGTGAGATTTAGGTATCGTTTAATCTGATATGGAAATCGATATCAACTACACAAAAGATTTTTATATGACCATACACATAATACATGGTCAACATGTCTTATGATAGCCAATGACGGAAAGTATATGTTGTTACGTACTCCACAGAGAACAATCATTCTACTTGTACGTATAAGTTCTTGGGATTGATACCCCAGCAGCAATACACATACGTTTCCGTCTTTTGTGGTCCTGAATTGTGAATTCATAAATTTAAAATCCGAACAAATCTTTTTCATGGCAATCTTTTTTCTCCTCAGAGCTTTAACCAGATGACTGCGGAGTGGAGGCCGCCTAAAGAAATATTTTTTTCCTAAGCTTTGACCTAATGAGCTCTCGTCTAGTAAGTCAACAAACATAGTCCACTAGACTATGAAGGTACGTTTGAAGAGTGAAGAGAGTAAAAACTATTGTTGTGCGTGAAGAGAATCGTCACTCAGCTCTGTACATCGCGTCAGGTACGTGCTAAAAAATTCAATTCTGAGGTAGTTTATCCACTAGAAGGTTGCTTCTGCATTTCGACAGACGGGTATGCTATTGGCAATACTTCTATCATTTACTTTAGTATCGGATTGCATTCAGATTCCTACTTCTGTTCACACTTTATATGGGTTATCTGTAGGAATAGAGTATTAAAACACGTGCTTGGAAAGCTCCTGATGCATAATGTGTTTAAACGTAAGGTAATGCTGAGAAATACAGTGTTGGAAAAAATAATAGAAACGATTACCAGTTCATCATTAAAATATTTTATACTTTTTCGTAATAAACTTTTATTGTTGGAAATCAATGTCAAATTCTTGCTAATGAAACAGGATTTTATTATTTGTTTACTTTATTGCTTTCTTCTCTTTTAATTTGTTAGTTTTCAGGAAAAATGTAAGAAAATACGTAATTTGGCTGGAAAAATTAATAGAAACGCTTTTCTAAAACCGTGTTTAAATTCAAAATAAATAAACTTTTTACATGAAATATTTAGAAGTGGTAACAATTAAGTTAAAATAATTTGTTTTAGAACATTTGCAAAATTTTCGTGTTGGATGGATGTTTTAAATCTTTTAAAAAATGGGTCGAGATGCTCATACCACTGATGCTGAATTGTTATGTTAAGTTAGAATCTGATGGCTTATCACTTGGGCAAAATAGCCAAAATAATGAAGTGTTCTAAACAAAAGTATTTAACGCAATTCGCGTTACAAAAAATATCGAAACTAGAGGAAGAAAGAGGAAAACGTCCACGCGTTTTGATCAAATTTTAGTACGTCATTCCAAAAAACCCTTTTGGGTCATCTAAGGGACTTAAAAATATACTAGATGCTCCAGCAACAAGCCGTAATATAAGAAACAGGCTCCATAAGGCTGGACTTATGGCTCGAAGTCAGTACCTCTTTTAAATAAAAAAAATATACAAAAAAGGGTAAAATTGACAAATTGACAATTAAATTGTCAGACAACACCAAAGTCGCAAAAATTGAAACAACGTGCTCCATCAGACGGAAAATGTTTTGTACGTCGTCCTACCAATAAAGAGTTTGATCCAAAATACAGAAAAAGACAGTCAAACATGGTGGCGGGTCCCTAATAATATGGGGATGTTTTTCAGCGTTTTTCGATGCGTTTCTATTATTTTTTCCAACACTGTATATTGTTTCTCTGTTTGATAGTTTGAGTTTAAGCACGCTAAGTTAAAATTGTTGTCTGCAAACCTAATTAATTATCAAAAAAATAATACAAAATTTCAAAAAAAAAACCAATGATTTAAAGTCGGCAAAGAGGAACAAAATGTTTTTCAATTTCATTAATAAAATCTAAAATCTTTTTAAACTCATTTAAATTTAATTGAAAGATAATTAAGCAGTTGTAAAAAAGGCAAAAGAATAGCTGTTTCTAAAATTGTAACACTTTTTTTTTGAAAAAGAAAATCCTTTATAGTGTCTGCACGAGTCTGGCTGGATGTCACATTATATTTGACATTATTAAAAGAAAAAAGAATTAAAAATATAGAAACCCAATACATTTAAAGTGATATAGGGCAGGTAGATGAATCATACAAAATTTAAGGAATTAAAATTGTTAAAGGTGAAGAAAATAAAATAAAAATGCAATTGCCTTAGTACTGTGACCAAATGATATATTGCAACCCTTCATACTTTATAAGGTATTCAAAAAATGTCTTATCTAAGCTTATTGCTTGGACAGACTTCAGGATACTGCACGGTGTGAACAATGTCAATTTTTTGCTTAGCGTCTGGCGCCCAAGAGTTTACTTTGGGATGCATTAATATAGGGTTTGAAATTTAAAAGTTTAAATTTAAATTTTAAAAGTTTAAATTTCAAAACGGTTTGAAATTTTGCCAAATTTATGTTTTTTTTGCGGTGAAGTACAATTGTTGAATATTATTTCATTCATATGGCGTACCTCATTCCATCGGACAAATTTTCGTGCCATTTTTCGAGTGTATGGGATCGTATCTGGGCAATGACAACACGAACGTTATCCTAGAAATGCTGAATTGTATCTGGTTTGGCGGCATAACACTTTTCTTTAACGATGCCCCACAAAAAATAGTCCGAGGGCATTAAATCGCAGTCTTTTGGCGGCCAATTGACATCACCATTTCGGCTAATTAAACGACCATCAAACGTTTGACACAACAAATCGATTGTGGCAAAAGATATGTGGGAAGTTGCACCATCTTGTTGAGACGGAACATCGTTTTCAACAATAACTTGAAGAGCGGGTACAAAAAAATCGGTTATCATTGTACGACAGGTGTCTCCATGGACCATAATGGTTGCGTCGTCCTTATTTTCAAAAAAATAACCACAAACTGCATCAAACAGTCGCTCGTAATGTGTGCATTGGCTTCTGTAAGATCATGTGGGGGTTTTCTGAGCCCCAAATAAGGCAATTTTGCTTATTAACGTACCCACCAATATGAAATTGAGCTTGATTCGAAAAGCTGATTTTTTGGCAAAATCGACATTATCGCGTAGTTTCCCGTTGGAGCAATAAATCCCAACCTTGCGCAAATGTAAATCGATTCATTACGTTTAGTGGAGATAATATTCTGAATTGTGTGGCAGAATAAAATGACATAAGTATTGCCAGATTCGAAATCAAATTTAAACCGGTAGATGGCCTACCCGATACATTCCAGTAGAAAACAAGCTGGATGCATATCAAGAGCTACTTGTTCACACAAAGCAGCATACCAATGTTTTGAAGTCCAATAGAGTTTGTGCGGTGGTTGTAATATTTGAGGGCAGTACAATATGTAGATCGCATTTGCGCAATATATACATAAATACAACTTAAATTTATTTTTTTAAACTTTCCTTTTTCGCTACTCATAAGTACTTATGAAATTTTGAGTATGAGTGAGTTCAACTACTCTGATTCATTCGTACTCACTATAACATTGATTTATAAGTACAGGTTGCAATGAGTCGAAGTCGCCGTGGCTAGGCCGTAATCCTGACTGAGGGGTTGTAATGGCCAATTATGTATGTATGTATGTATGGTTGCAATGAGTATGAGTACAACGTTGACATCAAACTCATACTATTCGAAATATGTTTGAATCATACGAGTGACTCGAAGCATTCATTAAAATTTACAGGCTTAATTGTTGTTGTATTTACAAAACAAAAACAGCAAGCAAAGCAAACACACAACCTTCTAGTGAGTATTGTAGTGTTCGCATGCGAATCATACTTATTTTGTGTTTCTTGTAAATGTTGAGTAAAGGAGAGTCGCAATCAACAACATCATGCGTATTGTTAAGTATGAGTATGATGAGTACTTCTATCTTTGAATATGATTAGTATGGGTATGATATTAAAATAAGTATGAATGCGTATAAGTATCAAAGATTATGAGTATGATTCGAATGTACTTATCTTTTTGAATACTCATTGCTGATCTCATGCTTCAAACGCAATAGAAAATTATAATTGAAGTCTTGAGTTATTTTTTCTTTGATCATCAACTTCTTTGAATCAACTGTAATGTAGGGTGAGCAATATTGTATACTTCTTTTTAAGCCTTTCTATACAACCTACATTAGAAACGAGGACATCTATTATCTGATAGTTTTTGCTGTTGAAAGTTAAACTTTATTTATATTGTATTTCACAATAAATTTATTGCAAATGCCAACAATTTGTATCGTCAATATTTAAAGATATGTTGGCATGTTTGTTTGATAGGAATTTATATACTTAAGTAGATATTAAATTTATACACGTATGTATGTATAGATGTATGTATGTATGTATACTTAATTTACTATAGAAATATTTAATTCATCAAAGCCACCATTGCTTTGCAATCTAATCCACTAATCTGACATATTAATTTTAAATGAAGTGCTAACAAGCTATTGCACTATGTTCCAAGCAACTATAAAAGTTTTCTTGCTTTTCTAATATTTAAGCCAGAACTCGAAATTAAATTACAAAGGTTTTCAACAGAACTTTAAATTTTTTTTTCGCAGAAAAAAGTTTTCCAACATAAAAGGAAAGAAAAAAAAATTTTTGCTCTTTACCAACCACCCGCTGTTTGTGTGCAAAATTTTAAATACAAACAGCAGAGTTGCGATTTTTTTTCTGTTTTTCGTATAAAATTTTGCATTGTTTTCCAAGGTTTTGCAACTTCATTTGCAATGCATATCGATTTAGAAATATCTGATTTGATTTTCTCCACTTTTCTCTCTGATTTTTTTTTCTGTATGGTTTGGCAAAAACTATTTGAATTTGTACTTGAATTTCTTTCTTCCACTCTTATACAATGCATTGCAACATGCATGCATGTATTCATTCATTCATTCATATACACTGCATACATACATATATACATACATGCATTGTTTCATACATTGTTCAGGCCTGTGCATAAATTATTTATTTTACATTTTCAACTAACAGCTGAGGTTTATTTTAGAGGTTTTACTTTCAACACATGTAAATGAATTGAATTTATCAGTGATTTCTACCAAAACCAAAAAAAAACAAAAAAATTTTTTTTAAAATTCAGGAAAATATCGTGTGTAATGAAAAACTAACAATGAATTCATATCTAAAACCACAAAATTTCTAACAAAACAATGCATAACGTATGCAAAATATTTAAATTTTTAATGATTTTTTTCCGTAATGCTCTATTTCCCAGGATTACATACATACGTACATACATACATATTTTATAAAAAAAATTTTAAAAATTCAAAATAAAAGTGTGTCCACATAATCGTATACATTCTTAATTAAATGGCTTTCAAAAAAGTTGAGAAGTTTGAGAATTAAATTAAAAGGAAATTCGCACGGATTTTATTTTTCATACAATATCATGAATTGCTGATACATAACAGTATCGATCATAATGAAAGCACTGCCTAATAAGATTTTATTTAACATTATTTTTTAATCCATAGTCAAGTAGGAGACATCTCCCTAGGTCAGACATCTCCAACAAAACGGAGTATAAAGAATATATTTCTCCTGGAACTTCCTCTCAGCAGATTTCTGGCAAAACTCAATAAAATTGCCATGAAAAGTTTTTCAACATAAATTTGTTGTTCGGAGTCGATTTTTAAACTATATGTTTCTCCACTCATGTATAAAAATTAACACATACAACATAAGTGGTCTGAGAAGCTAGGTCGTAATCCTGATTGAAGGATATATTGTTTTTTATGAAATTAATTTGCATACTTTGTTTTGAGCGTGTTAGTGCTCTGATCAGTGCTTAGAATTGGGCACGACCAATCTGGATAAGAGCGAAGTATGTTTAATTACAAGAAAGACGAAGACCGCTCGTTATGATAGTACTCGCTTTCTTAACAAACAGTTTAGATACATACATACATAATTGGTCATTACAACCCTTCAGTCAGGATTACGACCTAGTTTCTCACACCACTTATGTTGTGTGTTAATTTTATACATGATAGTACTCGCTTTCTTAACAAACAGTTTAGATACATACATACATAATTGGTCATTACAACCCTTCAGTCAGGATTACGACCTAGTTTCTCACACCACTTATGTTGTGTGTTAATTTTATACATGAGTGTCGGGACCTACAGTTTAAATTCGACTCCGAACGACAGATTCTGAGAAACTTTTCATAGCAATTTTATTTACTCTCAGAGATTTTGCCAGAAATCTGCTGAGAGGAAGTCGCCGAAGAAATACTTTTTTGTATTTTGTTTTGATGTCTGGCCTGGGGCTAGAACCCTGGCTTTACGTATAATAAGCCAACACACTACCTACTAGACTACGGCGACTTCAAATTAGATATCCAACGATATTATTGGCTGGTATTCAGCGTATGAGACTTAAATATACACAGCATCAGTAAAACAGGGCAGCAAAGCTCCTCAGGTGCTGGTACATATATAGGAGAGTAAAGGTTATCCAAGAGCATACTCAACATATCAATAACTACCAATTGCATCAGTCTAATAGCAGATCGAATTTCCTGGTCAAAGGGTATTTTTGAAGCAGAGGTACGTACAATATAGTAAATTTGACATACAGCTACTTAAATATTTTAACATATAGTCAATTGCCAATTAGGGTAACAACCTCCAGGAATATGAGATCAAAGACCGTGCTGTAGTAAAAAAAGGCGATTAACAATTATGCCAAGCATGGAATGGTACTTATTATATGGACACCCATCCTTGGAGTCATGGACTGATTGGAAATGAGGAAGCGAATATTCTGGCCAATGGAGCCAGAGTTTTACGCGTCTTAAGCTTGGATAACGGAATGCCTTTCAGACCACAGAAGTCACATCGACTATTGTGGAATAGTGACACTGCAGAAAGAATTTTAAAACTAAATATGGGCGACCTAAGTACGCTAACGAGCATACTGGGAAAAGTATGGTGGAAAGTGATGAATATTTTCGTTAAAAAATTTAAACCTAACTAGAGTCCGTCTAAGGGACCATAAACCTCGGAGTCTGATAATATATCACCGCAAAAACTGTAATAATCAGAGAGGAGGGGACACTGCAGAACGTCTTCACTGTCTGTTCTTAGGATTTCTTGGGCTCTTAGAACTCATTAACAGAATGTGTGTAAACAAAGTTGATGCAAAACTTTATAAAACTAACGAAGTGGCTGAGAGATGCCAGCCAGGACTTCCGAACTTTGATAACACACCCATCTTGTTCAAGCTACGTCTGTCAAATTAGTTCACATTCTTTCAGTCTGTCAAAGACATATGGACTGGCAACTCATCAAAATTTTGATAGAAAAGTTCCATTTCTAAATAAACGATAGAGTTTGTTATACCAATCCACAAGATATCCAAGAGCATCTAAGGCATACTGAAAAATTAACTCTTTGGTGTGACTATCAATGGCGAACACTGTAGGTCGGTGATCACAAACTTGTTTTGTTCTGAATTGTATGGAGTTGTATGTATTGGAATTGTATGTATGTATGGAGTCCTAATTGGATACCATATTAGAGATACCATATCATACCATACCATATTACCACCATATACCATATTAGAGATTCTGCAAGAGCAATTTGAGGGCATGTAAGTAGTTGATATAACCGATAACCGAGGCCGGGTCATTTGACCATGTCAGTGTTTTTTTTTTTTTTTTTTTTTTTTTTTTTTTTTTTTTTTTTTAGGGTTATTCACAGGTAAATACGAATAACATAACATAACAAATGACATAATTGGTCATTACAGCTCTTCAGTCAACAGTACAATATCCTAGCTTCTCACACCACTTATATTGTGTGTGTTAATTTTATCCTTAAAGTGGTGGCGATTTGCGGTTTAAAGTTGACACCAAACGACAAATTGTGGGGAAACTTTTCAATGCAATTTTATTTAAGTTTATGCCAGAAGTCCGCTTAGAGGAAATCGTTGAAGAAATATTTTTCTGGGGTTTGAAACATGGCCTCACGTCTTTTAAAAACCGACACATTACCCACTATACTAAGGCTACTACGCCCCTTATCATACATTTCATGAAAAATCGTATTATGATCCGGCAGTCAGAAACAAAGTCTGGTATAAGCGGAAGTCGCCGTAGTCTAGTAGATAGTGTGTTGGCTTATTCGATGTAAAGCCAGGGTTCGAGCCCCAGGTCAGACATCAAGACAAAATACAATAAGTATTTCTTCGGCGACTTCCTCTCAGCAGATTTCTGGCAAATACTCTGAGAGTAAATAAAACTGCCATGAAAAAGTTTCCCAAAAATCTGTCGTTCGGAGTCGACTTTAAACTATAGGTCTCACCACTCATGTATAAAATTAACACACATAACATAAGTGGTGTGAGAAACTAGGACGTTGTATAATGGGTCAATTCGACCTCCGGGTACTGTAATTGCCTTAATTGACAAGTACACGTCCTCTAACCTAACCTAACCTATAAGCGGCACAGGCCCATCCTATTTCCATTTTTAAGGCCAGACGTGCAGCAAATAGACCTTTAGGGTAGCTGCTTAACTGACATCCGTTTGATCGAGAAAGTCCAACTAAGGTTAGAGTGATGCAATTGGTTGTTATTAATATGTATATCTGATAACTGCATGTCAATTGAGAGGCCGTCAAGTGTCCCTACCGACTAGACTACAGTGTATATGCGAATAAGATATGGATATTCACCATGATTTGTGCGCTAGAGCTATGGAAAATTGGACATTTCGAATGAGCTCCACCCAGATAAACTATAGCCGTATTCTATTTCATACATAATTAAGTCAATAGGTTTTTAAAACAAAGAGCTTAATGAAGAGTCCCATAGTTGCATGATCGAATTGGAGTCGTAGGTATTTTATTTATTTATTTTGGATTCAAGTTAGCTATGCCAAAAGAAATTGTAAAACATAATGGATTTCATGAACAATTTTTGTGACATACTGTACATATTTTAGTTTACTTTTGTATTCAATATATTGAATAGAAATATGTAATCGATAATTACTGTTACTTTTCTCCTTTACTTTACTATCATAATTGTTGTTAAAAGCTTGTTTTTTTAAATTTAAATTTAAATAGAAAATATTGTTCAATAAAAATTTAACTTAATTTTTATTTTTTAAAATAAATATTTACAAAAAATTCTTTAAATAAATAAAACAACAGACAATATTTATAAAGAATTATTTACTGAGAAAAAAAAGAAGAAAAAAGAAAAACTTTTTAAGTGTTTATATCAATAGTATTTAGTACGAGTATTAAAAGTACTTATGTACTGTATGTACTAGCCAATGGTAGACAAAAAAAACAAAAAAATATTAAAAAATAAAAAAACAATTTCCTTTTTATTTAAATTATTTAAAATTGTTGTTTTTTTCTAAAATATTTATGAATACTTTTTTAATTTTTTATTGAAATTATTCATTAGTATTGGAAACTATTGGAAAAATGTTTGTATAACTGTGTGTGTATGTGTGTATATGACTGGTATTTGTAGAATGCTATGTTGGATATACAATGGACTTGCATCCTGTAATAAATATTTCAATTATTTTGGCTTCAAGCCAAATAATGCATAAATGTTTTTGTTGTTATTCTTGCTATTGTTGTTGTTGTTATTATTATTATAAAAAAAAGCATAATGTATTTATTTATCCCTACAAACCTACATATTTATTCCGTTTTTTCCCCTATGTTTAGAGAAATATTTATGCTTTGTATAAGCTATAGCAGTGTAGTTATATCAGGTGGGCCATCTATTGGTTTAAATTTGAACCATCGGTTTTTATGAATCTGGCGACGCTTATGTCATTCTATTCTGTCACAAAATTCAGTAGATTATATCTACTGAACGTAATGAATCGATTTACGTTTGAGCAATGTTGAGATTTATTGCGCCGACGAAAAGCTATACGATGATGTCGACTTTGCAAAACAAAAATCATCTTTTTATCGAATGAAGCTCATTTTCATCTTGGTGGGTACGTTTGAAAGCAAAATTGCCGTATTTGGGGCTTAGAGAACCCTTACGTGGTCTTACAGAAGCCAATGCACCCATTATGAGTGACTGTTTGTTGCGCCTTGTGGATTGATGGCATCATTGGCCCATATTTCTTTAAAAATTCGGACGGCACAAAAATTACGGTAAATGGAGAGACCTATCGCACCATGATAACCAATTTTTTTATACCCGGCCTTCATGATGTTGAGGTGAACGATGTTTGTTTTCAACAGGATGGTGCAACTTGCCAAACATTTCACGCCCCAATCAACTTATTGCGTCAATCGTTTGATGGCCGTTTAATTTGCCGAAATGATGATGTCAATTGGAGTCGCCGTAGTCTTGTAGGTAGTGTGTTAGCTTATTAGTCGCAAGGCCACTGTTCAAATCCTAGGTCAGTCATCAAAACGAAATATGAAAAAATATTTCTTCGGCGATTTCTGGCAAAAACTCTGAGAGTAAAGAATAATTGCCTTGAAGAAGTTTCTCAAAAATATCTCGTTCGGTGTCAACTTTAAACTGTAGGTCCCGCCACTCACGTATAAATCTACCACAACATAAGTGGTGTGAGAAGCTAGGCCGTAATCCTGCCTGAAAGGTTGTAAAGGCCAATTATGTATGTATGTATATATGTATGATGATGTCAATTAGCTGCCAAGAATGAGCGATTTGACACCGCTAAACTATTTTCCGTTGGTTGCCGTTAAGGAAAAGTATTATGCTGACAAACCAGAGACAATTGAGCATTTGAAGGCCAACATTCGTGATGCCATTGCCGAGATACGACCCCATACACTTGAAAAAGTGCATGAAAATTGTTTCGATCGAATGAGGTACTGTAAGGTCAGACGCAGCAGCCATATAATCAATTCGGAGCAATTGTACTTCACAACAAAAAAAAACAAATTTTGCAAAATTTCAAACCGTTTTTGTTTTATTACATTTGTAAAATTTAAACTTTTAAATGGCCCACCCTATACCAGCGTACATTTGTTTTTTTCTTTCATTTCCATTTGTAGTTGCAGTAATAACAACCGTAGCAAACTAACAACAAGTAAAATGAAAAAGGATACAAGCAATAGTTATTAGAATAATTTATTGTTAATTGTTTAAATATTGTTATTATAATTCTGTATACACACACACACACACACACACGCACGCTTTACTTTAATAAATAATTTTTTTAATGGAATTGTTGAACTCTGCGGCAAAATCGATATCCATGAACAACAATTCAATTGATATTCAATGAATTTGAATTTTATATTTCAAGTGGACCATAAACATGTTAAAAATTAAAAAAAAAATGGTTAAAAAAAATGTTGCTTCAAAATACTTGAAATCCGAATAGACGGAGGCTGAGAACAACATTAAACAAGTTAATACTCGACTTCTGTTAGCTCACGTTATTTTATTATTTTTATACATTGTTTTCAGATGAACGTGCTCTGAACATAGCTTACAAATAAGCACCATCAAGGCGTCTAAACGTTAACCTTTCTTATTGAAATCATGTCGTTGGTGTCCAGATCATCCAGTTTAGATTAAAAGAATCATTGACGTTCAGTGCTGATAGTGGAGACCTGGACAACGTCATCCTGAAAGAAATATAAACGCCGCAAAACAAAAAATTCGAACCTATCTGGATTAATTAGACGCTCTTTGATGTCTTGCAGATTGGTTCGTGCCAAATTCGACAATTTTGTTTGGTCACGTTCATTCATTCATCATCCATTCATTCAGAAATGAGTCTCATCGTTCCGTTCATGATTCAGTTGAATTTTGTACAGGTGGGGGCGTGAGGCCTGGCCTAAAATTCTTTAAGTTGTAGTTGTCAAAAGGCCGAGTTCTTGTGAAATAGACTGCCACCGATTCTCTTGTAGACTTTCACGGACATCGGCTATGTTTTCGCGAGATGTCGAGTTTCCTCTGCGTATGTTTGTTGCTCGATCGTTAACTGATCCAGTGACTCGAATTTATTTATCCACCACATTGCGAATAGTCCGCCAAATAGGATGATTATAGCGATCGTAAAATTTGCGAAGCACACAGTACAGAACATTATAAAGCATTTTAATTATTTGCACATGTTGTCGAATGTTATATCCATACATAGTGATTTTGCAAAATAGACTGAATAGTTCACAATTGAGTTGACAGATGTAGCTCCGATCTTCTACAAGGGAAACAAGACTGAAATATCGAAATTAAATTTTCTTTTATTATAATCCAGTAAATAATTGCATGTCGTTTATTTCTTAAATTTGATTTCGAGCATTTGCCCGCCAAGACAACGAGCTATATGATCCATTCGATCAGACTAATTTTTGACTAATTCCAAAAACCTTAAATCGATCAAATTATGGCACCCATTAACAGAACCATTTCGGCAATGGTGGTTCATAAAATCTACGACTTTTTTCTTTCTAGTTTTTTTCATAGGTAGTCAATGTCCCACATAAGGACGAAGTATTCATCTTATGCCAGTTGCCTTGCTACAGCAATAGGTGGTTGTACCCCCCCCCCCCCAGCAGCGCTTAGGTTCAATAATCGTTATCTAGATATTTAACTCTGGGACTCAAGCTGAATCTGAATCTGTGGTCTAGTAGGTAGTGTGCTGGCTTATTAGACATGAGGCGACGGTGCAAACCCCAGGACAGACATCTCCAATAGAACGAAATATGAAGAAAATATTTCTTCGGCGGCTTCCTCTCACAGATTTCTGGCAAAAATTCTGAAAGTAAAAAATTGACATGAAAAAGTTTCTAAAAAATTTGTCGTTCGGAGTCGGCTTTAAACTGTAGACCCCGCCACTTTTGTATAAAAACTAACACACATAGTAATCTTGACTAAAAGGTCGTAATGACCAATTATGTATGTATGTATTGTTAAGTTTTTACCTTTTAAAAACGTTTCAAATATGAGTTCGTAAATTGCAAATAAAATAAAAATAAATCTGTGTTCACTTTTAATAAAAATTCTTTGTTATTCGCAATTCTGTGTGCCACTGCTCAACACTGGATGTGAACAACAACAATTGCTTTGTTTGTTACTCTTTTGCGTAAACAATAACAATTGTTGGACAGGTCTTTATAACGGAGATCTTCAAACCACGATTATTCTCTTCAAACGCCGCACATCTGCACACAAGACTGACTAAATATTTACAGACTTCGTTGCCTGCATAGTCTTGCCTTTTATATGTCAACGTAAACAGCCTGATAAATGATCTTGAAGTCGACTGTTCGTGAATTCGCCTTCTCGAGATTTCTATAAATGTAAACATTGTTGTTTCATTATTGTTGTTTGTATATTTTTGTTTACATTTATTCTATGTTGTTGTATTTTTCGTTCACTTGTTTATCAATTTTTTTACTGGTGTTTTGTTGGTATATTTTTGTTTACTTGTTTATGAAGTAAACATATTCATTGTTTTTGTTTTGGCAGCTTTTGTTTATATTTTAAACGATGTGAACGCAAAACATTCTTTGTGAGTTTTGCAGGGACTAACCTAAATTTGTGCACCAAAAGTTAAATCCGTCCTCGGTGTTTGTAATCCTAAGTTGCAGTAGCGATGTCGTCACCATAAGCAGATTAACCAGCCTAATTAAAAAATTACCACGACATCATATGAACCTTGTTTTTATTTATTTCGTTTTGTCAAATGAAAAAATCCATATTTATGTGTGGTTACACATTGTAAATCCAAAAATCAATCAAATTATTTGGTTGCCGAAAAATATAAAAAAAAATGTGAAAAACATTACAATAAAAACAAAAACAAAACACAATGTCATGCAATGTCATTTACACAAATACATATTTTTCTATGTTTTATAAAATCATGGCACTAAAAACGATAATAATCAGCAACAAATAAATACAAAGTAAAAACCTTTAGGCCACCCACCTTCAGCTTTCATGATTTTTATGTGAAAGTTCCCGTTCACGTTTGCCTGGCCTTTTGCCGACCAAAAAACGCATGTCAATTATAATCAACCATACCGTTAGAGGTTAAAAACAATTGTTAAAACGCATTTTGATTGAAGAGCCCGTTGGAAAAACAGAGAAAAAACAGTTGATGTAGCACTGGAAATGCTAGAAGGCACGCACCCATCTTAATTAATTTAACACGAAATCAGTCAACCGATTATAGACAAAATGATCTACTCGTGTTCACAACTAAAACAAAATGGCTTTATTACATGCAACCAAACAATTTTCAATGTATTTAATCTAAACGAGCGACAATAATACTACGACTACAGCCACTGGTGGTGATGGTGGTAATATTTGATCAAAAGCGACAAGTTTTTGCGCTACAAATAAAGTGATGAAGATTTTAATTTGTTTTCTTTAATCTGTCGGCATTTAAACCTGAATTTTAAAGCAAATGGTAAAAATATGTGACCTTCAGCAAATCAGTGTTTTATATACAGAATTTCTAGACAAGTTTTGCAGCTGCTCTACGCCTGACAATTCTGTCATAAACTCAGTTTCTCGAATGCTGCAGATTTCATTGGAAGGCGATCTTATCGATGTCAGCATATTCTTTTCTAACGATGGTCTAGATCCATTGTTCCTCAATTGAATTTGAAAGTGATTTGTTAAGCCCACTGTCTTGTTGGAACCAAAAGTCATCGCTGTTTAGCTGATAAGTTTAAAATTATTGCGCGATACCTACCGCACCAAACGCTCATGTTATGGATATCAGTATGACTGATTTGCGTATCCAGAATACTTAGGTGGCAGTTTGTACTCTAAATTTATCAATGCCACTGAGTCGTCGCCGTGGTCTAGTAGGTAGTGTGTTGGCTTATTAGACGTAAAGCCAGGGTTCGAGCCCAAAATAAAATACAAAAAGTATTTCATCGGTGACTTGCTCTCAGCAGATTTCTCTGATTTACTCTGAGAGTAAATAAAAATTGCCATGAAAAGTTTCTCAAAAAGTCTGTCGTTCGGAGTCGACTTTAAACTGTAGGTCCCGCCACTCATGTATGAAACTAACGAACACAACACAGGTGGTGTGAGAAACTAGTTCGTAATCCTGACTAAAGGGTTGTAATGACCAATTATGTATGTATGCCATTGAATCAGCCATTGAGCTTCGTAGGACAGCATTGCTGACTAACATATATGTAAACAAACTCTTGCTGAAATCAATTATTTGGTTAAGTTAGGTTTAATATGACCGTCCTTTGAAGGAAGAGCTGCCATTAGACCCAGAATTTAGGCTCATTGTGATACCACAAGCAATATTTAACTCGGGGATAAAACATTTCCTAAAGGAAACCAAATCGAGTCCAAAATAAATCGTCAATGAATCTTCAGCAATGAAGTCGCCGTAGTCTAGACGTCAGGCCACGGTTTAAAGGTCAGACATCTCTAAGAAAACGAAATAGAAAAAATATTTCTTCGGCGACTTACTCTCCGCAGATTTCTGGCAAAAAATCTGAAAGTAAATAAACATTGCCATGAAAAGTTTTTCAAAAAAATCTGTCACTCGGCCACTCATGTATAAAATTAACACACACAACGTAAGTGGTGAGAGAAGCTAGGCCGTAATCCTGCCTGAAGGAGTGCAGTGACCAATTGTGTAGTTATGTATTACAGAAATCTTAATATTTGAAAGCTCTGCGAAGGATATTTAATAGTGAGAGGTCAATTCATTATTATCATGAAATCAAAATTACGAAATAGCAGGTAATTGTGGGCTTGTGCTCTACCTAGGCTGGAGTCAATAGAGAGGTGATAGGATTAAGGATAATAACGACATTTAAAAGCTTTATGCCTTCTACGTAAGCGAAAACCTCATATTTTTGGTATTGTGACGACATTTTCATTTCACGCCGTTGAAATGTTGACGGACAAACCAGATTTCATAGATTAGTGGCCATCCATGTTAAGTTCTCGGTGAATTCTATCTAGACCAGATGCTTTATTTTTGTTTTTTTTTTTTAATTTTGTTATTGCGTTTGTAACCTCAACCAGAATAGCGCATTTGCTTCTCCTTTCTGGTGTCTCTGTTGATGCATGATTATTGTCTGATGGTATTCTTCCATCTTAGAAGTTGCTCGTCAGTCTTAATAAGCATTCTTTCATTTGAATCGTTTATATTGGAAGTCGACCTTAAATACTCACAATACAGTAATCCCTCGATTAACGTCGCCTCGATTAACGTTGTTTCGATTTACGTCGTCAAATTTTTTATTCCCTCTAACTTCAATTTGCGTCGTCATTCGATTTACGACGCCTCTTTTTTGGAACCAACTGCGACGTAAATCGAGGTGTTACTGTAAAACTGTCAAATTGCTTACGATACAAGACAAGTGATACCATGTAGTGCTCTGCTGTTTTTTTCTTTTTTTTCATGATGTAAGAAGATAGAATTTTTTTTGGAAGCAGGATACCATAAATTGTGTATTTTTCTCCGTATTTGCCTTGTAAATGTTTTATATTCTTAAGCACAGTTTATTTTCAATCCCAACTTGACATCCACCAACTCAGTCGAGAGTAACTTTTACTAGATCTACGTGAAATTATGCTCAAGTTAGCAGTTATCGTCTGCACAATCAAAGTATTTTAAAAGTGGAAGTGGTAGCTTTGAGATTACCAAAGCATACTTGAGCACACAAAAAGAACCGCTGGAAATCAAGGTGTTTCAGTTGGCTAGAGAAATTACAACGAATGTCGCTACCAGATTCCAAGTCAATTACTCTCCACTTCCTCTGTCACCTCTTGTCGCCATATCACCGAATTGGTGCTTTCACGACACTGTAGTCATCATTGGTGTATAGGCCTTTTATAAAATGTATTATTTGTTCTGGTATACCCATACAACTCAGAGTCTTCCAGACGTCTTCGTGTGGTAGGTCTATGCTATTGCCAGGAGTCTATTGACATTATCAGTACGGCCGAAATTTGACTACTCCTATGAGGTTAAATTGCTTGGGAAAGATAAATCGGCTAGGTAGGCAATAATGTTACCCTTTTGGTGGGTCCCACGTCATGTGAGAATTCTCAGCACTGAGCAAGCAAATGAGTTTACAAGAAGAAATCTTTAAAGTCGTTGATAAGGCCAGAAACCTTCTATGTAGTGGATGTTTGCAAAAAGGAATGCTTAACAAAAGGCAAAAGAAAGGACTCTTCTCAAACTAAATGTATTTAAGGCAACTTTTGGGTCATGCATCAAACTATGAAAAAATAACTAGAAGTCGATAACCAGTTTTTGACAGATTGAGCCTGCACTCAGGGTACATATATTCAGAACGGAAGTCTCTTGCCTCTCTTTATATTGGATTTGGTAAAGCATATCTTGCCAAATATTTGCGGCCTCTACATGGAAGGGTTCTGACCTATTAATGAAACACTCCTCGGCGCTATCTCGTTTTTGCCGAGAATTCCGGCATTCTCATCCTCACAGAATCCATATATTAGAGCTTGTGACAAGCCCCATTCTGAATAAGTATTTCCCTCAGTCTACACTACCTTTTTAAAATACCGACTGACGCATGACTTAGATCTCCTTTTATTCTAATTTCCCATTAAAGGTTTTGATTGCCGCACAGCACACTTCATTTTCATTGAGTATAATATCCATCCCCACTCCATAGAAGACTTCTGGTGCCAATGACGGCGAGCAAGCTTTGCTTGTTTGGTCATTACAACGCTTCAGTCAGGATTACAACTTAGCTTCTCACAGCACTTATGTTACGTGTGTTAATTTAACACATGAGTGCCAGATCCTACAGTTTAAAATTGACTCCGAATGTTAGTTTTTTTTTGACAATCTTTTCATGGCAATTCTTTAATTGCTCTCAGAGTTTTTGCCAGAAATCTGCTGTGAGGAAGTTGACGAAGAAATATTTTTTTTCACATATTCGTTTTGATGTCTAACTTGGGGTTTGATTCGTGGCCTCACGCCTACTAAACTACGGCGACCTTAGGTAATAAACAATGTGATATTTCTACATAGTGTTAAAGATGGCGAGTTTTATAAAAAAAAAATAATGGTTTGCGGAAGCCATTAATTTTTGTTTTTATTTGTTCACGCCTTCTAGACTAGGGCGACTTCAGCGCGTTACTATTAGATCGTGTTAAAGATGGCGAATACATAGTGTAAAAAAATATCCATCAAATAAAAACAAAAAAAGTAATGGTTTCCCAAGCAATATAACCTCATTGAGTAGTCAAATTTAGGCCGGATTGATAATGTCAATAGACACCTGACAATAGCAAAGTCCTACCACACGTAAATGTCTGGAAGACACTGAGATATAAAGGTACACCAGAACAAATAATATATTTTATAAGGAGCCTACATACCAATGATAACTACAGTGAGAGCACCAATCCGTTGATACTGCGACAAGAGGTGACAGCAGAAGTGGAGTGGAGTAATTGGCTTCATTACTACGCTGTAATCTAGTAGAGACATTCGTTGTAATTTCTCTAGCCAACGGAAATATCTTGATTCATAAAGGGCCACTTTGTGTGCTCAAGTATGCTTTGGTAATCAATGCTACCACTTCGACCTTCAAAATACTTTCATCGTGTACACGACAACTGCTAACTTGATCATAATTTCACGTAGAACTAGCAGAAGTTACTCTCGACTGAGTTGGCGGATGTCAAGTTGGGATTGAAAATAAACTGTGTTTAAGAAAATAAAACAATAACAAGGCAAATAAGGAGAAAAATATTTCAGTTATGGCATCTTGCTGCCAAAAAAATCCTTCCTTTTTATACATCAAAAAGAGAAAAAAGCAGAAGAGCATTAGAACCAATACTGCTGCGGAACGCGGGAACATCCATGCTATATCGTAAGCAATTTGATAATTTTGTGGTGAGCATTTAAGGTCCACTTCCAATATAAACGATTCAAGTGAAAGAACGCTTATTAAGTCTTGTGAGCAACTTTTAAGATGGAAGAATACCATCAAACAACAATCATGTCTCCACAGAGACACCAGAAAGGAGAAACAAAATTAAAAAAACAAAAATAAAGCATCTGGTCTAGACAGAATTCACTGAGAACTTAACATGGATGGCCACTATTCTATGAAATCTGGTTTGTCCGTCAACAGTTCATCGCCGTGAATTGACAATATCGTTACAATTCCAAAAAGAGGAGACTTTAGAGAATATAGAAAGCGTAAAACTTTTAAATATCAGTTATTATCCTCGAACCTATCACCTCTCCATTTAAAGATGGCGAATTGTGTACAAAAAAAATATCCATCAAAAAAAACAAAAAAAATTAATGGTTTCCGGAAACCATTAATAATAAGTGTTGGAAGTGCTTGTGTCATGTTCTATAAGAAGCAACATGCAGAAGATGGTTTCGAAAGTTCAGAGATAATGATTTTGATAAGAAAAATGAAGAACGTGGAAGATCACCAATAAAAATATGAAGACGGCTAATTGCAAACAATATTGAATGAAAATGACACTTGAAAATTAGTGTTACAGAAAATTGTAAGGCAATGCTGTGTGATCTGGTAAAACCAGAAAGAAGTAGTATACCACGAGCTTCTAAAACCTGGTGAAAACGTTAATACAGATCGCATATCGCCAACATATGATCAATTTGAAGCATGCATTGATGAAAAAAACGACCAGAATGGTCCACAAGACCAGGTGAAATAATTGTGCAATATGACAATGCACCCGCATATATGGAAAACCTCTTCAAGATGCATTAAAAGCATTAGACTCGGTGGTGCTAAATCACCTGCCTTCTGCACCAGACTTGGCTTCTTCCAACTACTATTAGATTCTGTGATGATGACAATGGAATATCGAAACATATTCTTGAAACCAATGTGGCATTAGTGCAAGGCAGGAAAAACATCTAGCGCCATGCAGGGAATGATCATTGTTGACTCCGAGAAGCATCCTGAAACGTTTCAATAGGAAGATGGTTAGGATAGGTTAAGTTAGAGGACGTCTACTTGTCAATTACGACAAGTACAGTACCCGGAGGACGAATTGAACCATTGTACAACGTCCTTAAAGAGGGATGGATAATAGAGGGATAAAAAGGAGAGTATGTAGGAAAGGGGGGAATGGGAAGTGGAGGAATTACACAGATGAGACACAACAAAAAGGGGAGAGCGCGACTACACTGATGAAATCCTAGCGCCTCTCAACCAGCCTTAGCCACTAATGAATCTGTGGAGGGCCTTGATGTCGGCTCTCGACACAGAATTCAAACTCTCAAAGGAGGCCCTGCCAAAGGTCATGGAAGATAGTATAGCGATATGCTATAAAGTGTATAAGGAGTACAACAGATCGTATAGATGCAGTATGAAGGCACTTTACTACGGCAAATAATAATAAAAAGCCGTTGACTAAGTAGCAGAATTTGAGAGTTGCTGTTTAGTTTTATCAGACGTACTAAAAGTCTGATGCTCTGATACTATGTTCAAATATGTTGCTCTTTTTTATACTTTGTTGTTGTAGTAGTATCTAAACATTTAATTTTATTTAGCGTGCTACAGTATGCTGAAAGGATGAACTAATTTGTTTTGTTTTGTAATTGGATGAACTAATGTAACGATTGTCGTCGTATCTCAATAGAATTTGTTGCAGTTTACCGCTGCTCTTTTGTAGATGAAGTTGATGCAACGACGGACTTTTTGAGGGGCTAATTGGTGATGTTACTTAAATTTGTTGCACTTTATATCTCCAAGCACATGTCTCTGCTAATGTTGGTCTCTTAACTAAAAATTGTAATCCATTCTTGTATTCAATTTCTTTAGTTTAGGTTTTTTTGACCTTTGACGTGAACAAAAAGTAAGTAAAACTAGTTTTAAAATAAACTTAATCTTATAGTAATAGTGACCTTTGACCTTTGAGAATATTTGTTATCTTCTCCAAACAAAATTTTCAAAATTTTCATGTTAGCAGACAACATGCCTGTATTCCTTTATAGACTGCTGTAGGGTGTACATAGTAGAAAAACCAAACCTTCTGTTAATAAAACTGTTGCTGTTGTTGCTGCTGCTGCTACTGCTTTGTTTATTATTATTTTTGTTGTTGTTGTTGTTGTTGTTGCTGTTATTATTTTAAATGCACTGATTAGTAGTAGACTTTCAATGTGACAATTTATTACTACTATAATGGCAAATTATCTTATGGATGACCTGACAAATGATAGAGGCGGAATGAATTGATTAACAAAACGTTTTCATTTTCCACCAAAAAAAAAGAAAAAAATTGATGAATGAAATATAGGTGGTCTACGTCTATTTTGGCTAAACGAATTTCATTTCAGCAGGTAAATATTTTTTTGAAAGAAAGAGAAGAATCGGCAATAATTTCTCTCTTTTTTAATGTCCAAGTTTACGCAACAATGAAATCGGATTCAAGCAGTCGTGGGTGGTGAATAAGTCAATAAAAATTACCAGCTTGAAATTGTAAAGAGATTTTGATTTATTTTATAAGGCAAGTCATGCTCATTGGTTTTATTGTTTCGGTAAAGAGGAGACTTTAAATAGAAATGTGTTTGTACAATGTACGGCAATTCCTTAAATTTTTTGTTTCTAAGAATTTTTTTTTAATATATTCACACAATAAAACAAAAAGAAAAACCGACCAGCTACTTACATACATAACATAATTGATCATTACCATCCTTCAGTCAAGATTGCGACCTAGTTTCTCACAGCACTTATGTTGTGTAAGTTAATTTTGATTCATGAGTGGCGGAACCCACAGTTTACAGTCAACTCCGAATGTCAGATTTTTAAGAAATTTTTCATGACAATTTTATTCACTCTCAGAGTTTTTGCCAGAAATCTGATGAGATGAAGTCACCGTAGAAATATTTTCTTCATATTTTGTTTTGTTGGAGACAGCTGACCGGGAGCTTCATGTCTAATAAGCCGAGACACTGCCTACTAGACTACGACTAGTGAAACAAACTAGCATTAGAGTTTCATTTAAACTAAGCAAATATGTTAGTAGGTTTGAAGAGAGGAAAACTTCCATTACTTGTATTAATATTGTTACTCAAATGGAGACATTTAACATTAACGAGAAACAAAAGCTACACACATACGTATACAACGAACTTGGTTACATATACCAACAACAACATGAAAGAAAAGGATACAGACAAATAAGAAAGAAAGCAACAACAAACAACATAAGCAAAGTACACAAACAACAATGTAGTAGCGATAGAGTTCTCGAGAAGACGAGAACACGAAACTTCCACTTCAAGAATGTTCGTTATAATGTTTGTGTTAGACTATAAAAGGGCAAGTCAAAGCAGGCAACAGTCAGTAAGAATTCAGTCAGCCTTGTGTGAAGCTGCGTGTAAACGAAACAGTCGTGGTTTGAAGATCGCCGTTGCGAATAGTTGTGTGATCAGAATAACGAATAAACAGATAGAATAGAAGATAGTGCGGACAATAAAGAGTTAAACTGAAATTTAACTTTGTTTGCAATTAACGAACTCATATTCTAAACGTTTTTAAAAAGGCAAAAACGTAACAATATTAAGAGAAAACCCGACTGACATTTAAATCATATTCCAAATATTAATCCATAAATGCCATCAAATATAACCTGCGGAGAACAATTCAAAGAAAGAAATTTGAGAAAGCTGTGTTACTACATATTCGTTGTAGATTGATGGCTGTCCAAGAACACTTACATTCTAATTGGAGATGGCAGAACAATCTGCCATCGCTTATCTAAATAATAAACAGATGCCTAGCACCGAGACTGACGGCTGTAGCATATACATCTACACTCAGGCATTTAGAAAACCATTTAGAACCTAAAAGAAACTTCTATAAACCCTGCGTCCTAAGTATACAGAGATTATGTCCATTATGTTGCTGACTTAATTATATTGCTCAGTACTTCCAAAAGTGGGTTCATAACGACCATCTTGTTGAAGCAACATTTATTATGTCTGTTTTGCCAAATCATCGTTTACGAATACCTCGTTCAATAACACGCGTGAATAATAAAACTGTTCTTATTACAATGGGTGTTCTGTTCGGCAATTGTACTGCGCGCTTCGCAACTTTAAAGACAACCCATTTAATCTTAAGTGCTTGTATTGTAGTGCATAAATTCCAGTCCAATGTTCCATCGAACGATCGACAAACATACATAATTGGTCATTATAACCCTTCAGTCGGGATTACGACCTGGCTTCTCACACCATTTATGTTGTGTGTGTATATTTTATACATGGGTCGTGGGACCTGCAGTTTAAAGTCGACTCCGAACGACAGATTTTTGAGAAAGTTTATTTTCTCGCAGAGTTTTTGCCAGAAGTCTGCTGAGAGTAAGTCGCCAGAGAAATATTTTTTCGTATTTCGTTTTTGTTGGAGATATCTGGGCTGAGCCCACGTGTCTAATAAGCCAACACACTACACACTAGACCAAGGCGACTTCAAGATGTTCTCGATCTACACTCTTCTACATCTACACCCGATCAAAAGAACCTTCTCCAAACTTCGCCGCCTGAATACACAGCTGCTGATTTAATTCACAACAATGCATTATATTTATCGGCTGTTCCAAAAGTGGCTTCCGGGTTGATAACGGTCATCTTGTTGAAGCTACATCTGCTAAATTAGTTTTCATTTATTCAGTCTATTTTGCCAAATCACGTTTTTTATATACGGCGTTCAATTACACGTGCAAATAATATAACTGTTCTCATCAAAATGGGTGTTCTGTTCGGCCCTTGTACTGCGCGTTTCGCAAATTTTACAACAGTCATAACCGCCCTAACGAGAGGCTTATTGTCAATATAGTATAGTCCACTGTTCCATCAAACGATCGACCAGCATCGTTTTAAACCCCAAGTTTTGCAGAAATTATCACCGCTGTCTGTGAGAATGTGCAGGAGAAACCGAGACAATAGATTTCGCATCGGTCTTACGAACTCAACCTTTCGCTCATCTCAAATTGGCGAATTTTGCTTCGTGACTTGAGCCTGTATCCGTACAAAATTCATCTGTCTCAGTAACTCAAGGTAAACGATCATTGGATACTGCAGGTTTTCGCCAAATGGGCTTTGGAGCAGTAGGCAACTGATCCTAATTTTTATCGAAGCACCATCTTTAGTGACGTGACCCTTTTTTGAGTAACAAACAAAATTGATGCATTTGGTAGATACCAATCCACATGAGATCCAAGGGCGTATAATACTTTCTGAAAAAGTGGCTGGCGATTCATATTTCTTTGAGCATGACGTTGGTCAAGCTATCACTGTCAAAGGCAAGTACTATATTATTACCAACTCTTTTGATCTGAAATGCATGATCTGAACACAACACAGCTTTTGCCACATCTTGAACGAGTGGTTTGAGGATATGATCATCCGAAGCGGAGGTGAAATGAACTGACCACCATTAGACCTATTGTTGAGGGGTTTTCGTAGGTTGGAGGTGTATGTAAATAAGCTACAAACCATAGCAGTCCTCAAAGGCAACATAATCTATGGCATCAGTCAAATGTAGCCTGATTTATGCGACATAGTCATGGAAAATAGGATACTTCGAATGTGATTCCTCCAGTGAAACTATGGAGAACATTTGAATGATGTAATATTCAACATATTGCTACGAAAATCCAGATACTGGTGTTTTACTTTAACATCGCTTAACACCAAAATTATAAACAAAATAATGCAGCGAACAAACCTGTTTACAAATTATCGTACTTCTTAATATAACAACAAACACAAGCATAAAAAAATGGTAAACAAATAAACAAAAATACAACAATAAAAACCAGCATAAAAAATGGTAAACAAGTAAACAAAAATAAACTAACAACTCTACAATAATAAACGTAAACAGCGATGTTTACATTTATAGAATGAATTCGTGAAGGCGAAGTCAAGAACGTTCGCCTTCAAGAACATTCATCAGACTGTTTACTTCTCCATATAAAAGACAAGGCAAAGCATGCGACGGAGTTAGTGAAGTTCAGTCAGAAGTGTGGGAATACGCGGTGCCTTTGAAGAGAGCAATCGTTTATTAAGGGTGTTTATGTCCGGAGATCGAAAAATCCCTTCCCTGGCGATCAACCAGAAGAGTCCTAACGTCCAATAGAGGGCGCCACATTAATTTAAGCTTTCTTGTATTTTTGTTTTTTTTTTCTTTATACAATATAATGTAATGTAATTAGAGCTTTTGGGACTTTCTAACATTTCATTGTAACTAAAACTAACTTAGGCCTTTGAGTTATGAAATCCTTTCAAAAAGAATCATTCGTCTTGTAACCAGCATAAAATAATAGTGTTCAAAGAGAATTGTGCAAAGGCAGAAAATTGTGTCTTAACATACATGAAAATTTGAATTGTTAAATAATTATAATAAGTTATTTTATATTCTTATCCATTAAAGTGAAATTATATTTAACATTGAATTTTTAAAAATAAAATTAAAATTTGGAAAAAACAAGTAAAAAATAAAATAAAAATATAGACTTTTTTTGGAAGAAATAATAAGCCAATATACATATTTTATGGCTGTGTGATCGTAAAATTAAGTGAACAGAGGAAAAATATAACACAAAAAGGAAGGTTTCGTGTTTCAAGTGTAACAAGGGAAGTGTTGATTTTTGTGTATATAAATTTCGAAGGAATTTTTTTCCTATAATTTTTTTCGCCTTTTTTTTTATTAGTGCCAGAAAGTGCGACTTGAATTTGATTCCGAGGAGTCGCTATAACCTCCATCGCAACATCACCCCCCATACAGTCCACGGAGTTAACATTTGGTCCTTCGAGCCGGATTTGAACCAGCGACCTATGGATTTCTATACTTGTAATTTCTAACGCACTACAGTCCACCGCTCTACCAACTGAGCTATCGAAGGTGTCTTGGTCTAAGATCAGGTATTGAATTCTTAAGGCTTATTGTTCCTCTGCTAAATCGGAACTTCCGACGAACTAGGTCTTCCGCTCTCACGATCATTGAACGAACTAGGTCCACTGGTGGATTATCAGGACGAACGAGGTCCGATATTTTTCTTGGCTAGTGGGCGGATAGTCCTCTTCGGTGCTTCAGTTTTCTAACCTAACCTTCCTAGGGACAGACGGACTAGGTCTATTGCCCGGTAAATGGAAGGTTTAACTTCAGCTGCGCACACGTCCACCAGGTATGATCGTGGCTCAAGCGACCTTACAATTCATCGCCTTCGACATCTTCACCACTGCGGGATTTCCTCGTTGTACCATGATACTATAAGCTAGAGTTGCGTATTAAAATATTTATTCGTTGGAAAAATTACAAGCTTTTCAATTGGCTTTATAATTGTTCAACATTCAGTTGCTAAATCCACAGTTCCTACGTAACCATTATTATTTAAACGTAAATTACGAATGCGACCTAAGCGCCATTCAGTAATAGGCTATACCTTCTCTTATTGCTGCTGTTGGCAATACTAATTTTTTCCTGTAACTTTTTCGAAACAAAAGTTGCTTGGGAGCCGGAGTCTATCAGAGCCCTAGCTATAAATATTTGCCCTCGATGACAAACACCAACTATCGCTGTCCCTAAAAGAATCTGCCTATATGTGGCAGCATAACAGTTTTGCACATCACTACCAAGCTTTGCTACATGACCAGAACTTGTCGCATCGAAAACTCCAAGTTCCCGAGAAGATCCAAACACCTCCCGATGCAGCAAAGGGTGATGTCGCAAATCGCAGATCGAACAATCCAAATTCCGCCTGCATTCATTCAACCTATGACCAACATCGAAATAGTCAGTACACAGGTTGTTCTGTTTTACTACCAAAAAACTTTGCCCAATGAAAAGATTCTGTGACAGATTCAAACGCTCTCCAAAACGAACGCTCAAACTTGCAGCTCCAAATCAGCTCTAAATAACTACCCAAATTGTGGTATAATAATAAGCCGAGCCAACCTGAATAATAAGCCGAGCTTGTATAAACGAAAATTATACCTACGCACCGACAGATTAATACAGGAAGATTTTCAGCTAACTAACAGCAACAAAAGTAGGAACCAAAAAGAATCAACAGAATGGTTGAGATTCTGTTCCTCACTAATTCCCTCAACGAAATTAAAATCAAACAAAAATATGAAAAAATTAAATAAATGGCACCACAACGAAACTCGAAAATGTTCGCGCCTCGATCATAACTAATTTTGCGATAAGCAACTAAAAACGAAATTATTCCGAATTTAATCAAAAGGTCATCGCGATCACAATGTTATGCACAACGTACTACCGCGATCAACTTAGTGCTTTACCGCAAACTTAACAAAAAGTAATAAATGTCCAATAAAACGGACATACATATATTCCAAAAAATATTACGTACTTCGCTAAACTAGGCCAACAGGACGAATTCCTAATGGCCAATAACCCGATACTTATTACCGTGTCTCAAAATAAAAAAGGGAACAAGAAAAAAAATACAAACGTGAAAAGGTAGTACCGAACACCTACTCATTTTCACTTTGTATTCCAAATCATACACGTATATATGCAAATATGTATATAAATTTTTGTCAATGCAATAAATTTAATAAATTAAATTCAAAATTAAATAAATAAATTTAAAATTAAATAAAAAAAACTCGAAATAAAACAAATCAAATTTAAATCAAATAAAAATACCAAATCCAACTTGTTCAAAAATTTCAGTCACAAAAAAAGTTGACTAAAATTAATTCAACTGCTTACAAAAATGAATAAATAAAAGAATAAAACATCAAACGGAAACCCATATATACACAAATGTCATTATGTTATTCCACTTCACTTTTATGCAAATTTAATCTGTTAAAAACTCCAGATTTATAACTAATAAAAATGAATAACATTTATATATGGGTGCAATGTATCCGGTGGATTTGAAAAATTGTTACAAAAGGTAATGTGCGTTGCTACTTAGCCAACACACCATCACCATAACACCACCATTGATTTATAACCGATATCAAATTGGGTGGTTGAACTCGATTATCAACCGTGATCTTCAAACCACAATTCGATATCTCAGTCACTTTTGACTTTATTATAAACCAAGACACGTTGGTATAACAGTGCATACAAAGAACCCTTTGGTTCTTATATTCAATAAATTCGCAAAGTGTGCCAGTGCTATCGAAATTATAACACACCACTTTGCGAATATATTTGCACTGTTATAAATTTTATATACTTGCAAAGTTTTGTTGTCTAGTCTAACAGAACTTTACTTGTATATAAAATTACCACCAAAAAATCACAAAATAGAAAAGTAAAAACAAAAAACAACGTTACCTTGTAATTTTGTGATTAGGTTGAAGTTTGTTTGGATGAAGGTCACACAACCGAAAAAGGCAAAATAAACGCAGTTCCAAAATCCGGTTCGATTGGACCAAATGATAACTCCGTGGACTGTATGAGGGGGGAGACCAAAGAAAAGAAAATAATTGATGCAAATTTATGAGCACTGAAAAAAATAGGAATCCAAATTAGAACTGTTCCAACACGATAATAGAAAAAAACAACACTCTCCTTTGGTGTTCTTTTGGTACACGAGCAAAATCCCATTTTCCTTTTCAGTCACTTCAAGCACAACAACAATCTTGTCTGGTTTATTTCTTTTTTTCATAAGCAATTTATAATATTTTATTTACTGGTTCAAGTTCTTTTTGTTTTACAAATTTTAATTAATTTCAAATTTTTACTATTCACAAACTCATAATTAATTGCACTATTATATTTACAAGACAAGAAAAAAAATTATTTCGCAGATCTTAAAAATTGTCAAACAAATTACTTGCATCCTTGTGGATGTTATAAAGAAGAATAATAAGGACTTGTACCATCTATAAGGGTTTGACTCAGAGTCAAATAATGGCAGCTTTACCTACGTCTCGTACAGTTTTCACTCGTCCTTTCGCTAGCACTGGTGTAGATTTTGCTGGGCCCTTTGACATTCGAAATTACACAGGCAGAGCGTGTCTTATAACGAAGGGCTACGTGTGTCTGTTTATTTGTTTTGCTACGAAGGCTATTCATTTGGAAGCGGTTAGTAATTTATCCACGTCTGCATTCTTGGCTGCTTTGGCTAGATTCATTTCTCGTCGTGGATACCCTACCGATATGTATTCTGATAACGGGACCAATTTTGTAGGAGCGTCGAAAATCTTAAGAAGTGAATTTCGGAATTTTCTTAAGGAATCAGGTTCCCAGGTCAATGCTACTTACGGACCTAGGGGGTTAACATGGCATTTCAACCCTGCTGGTGCACCTCATATGGGAGGTCTCTGGGAAGCAGGTGTCAAAAGTTTTAAACACCATTTCAAGAGGCTGGCAGGGAGCTTCACTCCCTGTTCTCCACTCTCCTAACTCGCGTCGAGGCGTGTTTGAATTCACGTCCATTATGCCCTTTGGCAGATAATACCGATTGCCTGGATGCTCTTACGCCAGGTAATTTCTTGATTGGTGGTCCTTTACTGTCCCCACCGGAATTGGAGATTGCGGACCCTTTACCCTCAATAACAAACCGATGGCAAAGAGTCAAGGCTCTAAACCAACGTTTATGTCTCCGTTGGAAGAAGGAATATTTGAAGGAGTTACAGAAGAGGAACAAGTGGAAGTGTCTAAGGAAAGACTTAGAGGTCGGTGATATGGTGGTCATCCGCGAGGACAACGTGCCTACCAACGAATGGCGCCTAGGTCGCGTAGTTAATTTGCATTCGGGTAGAGATAGTCATGTCAGAGTAGTGGATTTGAAGACTTCACGTGGTACAGTCACCCGACCAGTTGTGAAACTGGTACTTCTACCAACGTGTTCACTTTGAAAATTTAATAATTTCAGATAACAGTATCATGGTTTCGGCGAAAAAATACAAGCAAGGCGACAACAATAAGAAGATGGTGTGTCGCGTCTGTTTAAAAAACCACCCATTGCGATTTTGTGAACGATTCTCGAGGGCAGACTATGAAGAGAAAATGAAGTTGGTGACAATTTACAAATACTGCGCTGGCTGTTTGAGTCACGACCATACCTGGCGGACGTGCGTTAGTACTGGCAAATGTAAGCGCTGCGGTGACATGCATCACACGCTTCTCCACAAGCCGGACAACAGACCTCGTTCGTCTGGTCCGAAGAAGGTCACAAAGTCGAAGAGAGGCTGCCGCAATCGCAAATCGCCTGCTCGCACAAATAACAAAGGACCTCGTTCGTCCCGAAACTCCGCCAGGGGACCTCGTTCGTCCGATAACCGTGAGAGCCGAAGACCGAGTCCGTCTAACGCTCTGGTTCCAAGTCGATCGAGGAACCTCCAACCTCATCAGCCAGGAGAAATCTCTCGCTCGACGTTACCTTCTACGTCATATGCGCTGACGGATAGCGTACTCTTGAAGCCAACCGCTGTAGTGAACATTGTGGCACAGGGACGATACGTCACGGAGAGAGCAGTAATTGATCCTACTGCAGAACGTACTCTCATCTCCGAAAAGGTGGTGCGCAGGCTTGGCGCGAAGACGATTAGAGTTGGACGCTCGGAACGGGTGCTATTGGTTATTAGAGGTAACTACGGCAGCAGCGACACAGTCGAAACATATGCAGAGGTGCGAAGGAAGTTGGATGGTGTCACACCGTCAAGGTCGATGGACGGAAGGATTGTGGACGAGTTTCCGGGACTACAACTGGCAGACCCAACGTTTTTTGTAGCGGCCCCAGTTGGAATCAGATTAGGCTGTGACGTGTACAGCAAAATCATACGCAATGGAGTATTTGGTGGTACGATGGGTAAACCTTTGGCCCAGTTTTCTATTTTCGGCTACATAATTTCGGGATTGTGTTCCGTATAATACATAGGTATGCAACACATCGCTCTGAACCATGATACGTATTAAATATAATTTTCATTTATAGTTATAATTTCCTTTATTCCCCTTAATGCAGCTGACGGATACCCATTGAAATCCGAATCGTGAGCTGATGTAGTTTTAGTTCCATTTCTTTTGTTCATCGGAATTTGGAGAAATAAATTGATTACATTTGAATTAATATAATAGTTTTCTTTGTTCTTTTCGATTTCCTTTTAATATAGCATTCACTTTGGAGTCATTTTCTTGATTGCAGTACTGCAAGGGCGGCGGAATGTTTATGTCCGGAGATCGAAAAATCCCTTCCCTGGCGATCAACCAGAAGAGTCCTAACGTCCAATAGAGGGCGCCACATTAATTTAAGCTTTCTTGTATTTTTGTTTTTTTTTTCTTTATACAATATAATGTAATGTAATTAGAGCTTTTGGGACTTTCTAACATTTCATTGTAACTAAAACTAACTTAGGCCTTTGAGTTATGAAATCCTTTCAAAAAGAATCATTCGTCTTGTAACCAGCATAAAATAATAGTGTTCAAAGAGAATTGTGCAAAGGCAGAAAATTGTGTCTTAACATACATGAAAATTTGAATTGTTAAATAATTATAATAAATTATTTTATATTATTATCCATTAAAGTGAAATTATATTTAACATTGAATTTTTAAAAATAAAATTAAAATTTGGAAAAAACAAGTAAAAAATAAAATAAAAATATAGACTTTTTTTTTGGAAGAAATAATAAGCCAATATACATATTTTATGGCTGTGTGATCGTAAAATTAAGTGAACAGAGGAAAAATATAACACAAAAAGGAAGGTTTCGTGTTTCAAGTGTAACAAGGGAAGTGTTGATTTTTGTGTATATAAATTTCGAAGGAATTTTTTTCCTATAATTTTTTTTCGCCTTTTTTTTTATTAGTGCCAGAAAGTGCGACTTGAATTTGATTCCGAGGAGTCGCTATAACCTCCATCGCAACATCACCCCCCATACAGTCCACGGGTATAAACAGAGGAATAACAAAGAAAAGCAATTGTTGTTGTTTACATCAAGTTGTGAACAGTGGCACACAGAATTGTGCGAATAATAAGGCAATTTAATTAAAATTAACACAAATTTATTTTTATTTTATTTGAAATCTACGAGCTCATTTTTTAAACGTTTTTAAAAGGTAAAATTGTAACTATATAATGGCATCAATAGGTCCTTTAAATATACACCTTGGTTTATCACATACTTTACTTAATCAACTTTGCTAAAAGTATATGCAAATTCCAACCATATATCTGTGCTACCAGTCTTGTGTAATTATTCTACTGCCCACTAACTGTATTTCTTTAATTAAAATGTTTCCGATTTATAATGCAAATTCCATTGGTTTTTGCAATAATTATGACATGAATGCCGTATGAAGTTACACTCCAAAAGTGTGATTATTATGTATATAATATGGATATGACCACATTTTAATTGACCTTTATATTTCAAAATTAAAATAAAATATTTTAAAACTGTGTAACCAAAAACGATGCCATATTTGACCACTTCAAAGTAATGACGTTTCACAGAAATGTTTAAAATATTTAATAATTTTCAATAAATGCAGCAACACCAGCAGCAGCATGTGTAATAAATACTACCGGGATTATTTAAACAAACACGATTCATCATTATTGAGTACCCTATATAGTGCAACATTAAAATGTAGTTTTCAAATCGAATTGAATGTAACTGAGATGCAAGTGTCGAAAGGTATAGGAAAAGAACTTAAATGGTCAAGAACGTGTGTCTACATTGCAGGAATGTGTGGCATTGTTTATCAATAATATGGCGAAGTTTTTTAATAGTTTCGTAACTAAGGACGCAGCATTGCTCTTCAATACACGAGATAGCAAACAACAGATGAGATTAACAACCAAGCGGTATTAGCCATACTGACTATCTCCGAAGTCGCCGTCGTCTGGTTGGTAGTGTGTTTGATTATTTGACATGAGACCACGGTTTAAACCCCAGGTCAAAGATCTCCAACAAAACGAAATATGACTTCCTCTCAGCAAAATTTCTGGCAAAAACTCTGCGAGTAAATAAAATTGCTATGAAAAGTTTCTTAAAAGTCTGTCGTACGGTAACGACTTTAAACTGTAGGTTCCGCCACTCATGTACAAAATTAACACACACACAACATAAGTGGTTTGAGAAGCCAGGTTGTAATCCTGACTGATGGGTTGTAATGACCAAGTTATATATTTGTATGTATATGACTATCTTCGAAATGATGAAACAGTTTTTGGCAAATATTATGCCAACTGATTTGGTCCATTGATTTGAAAAAGAATAATCGCTCGCTTTCATCCAAGAAAAATTTTTTGGCCTTTGGACAGTACAAGTCTGCAAGCATGTGCAGTTTACAAACTTGATGTAGGTATGAACCTTGATGCAATTAGGCGAGCAGAAGATGAAGAGCGCCTGAATAATATTTTACAATGGAGTTAGAATAAAAAAAGTCTTAAAAAACTATAAATTTTGGAAGATGGATCATATCATCATTACATCATGGGTTTTAAAATATTGCGGACATTAGCATATTTTCAAAGGTTTTTTGCTGAGCATATTGAAGAAGCTTTCTGTCCATTGCAGATTTTAACAGGCAATGAAGAGGACCGTAGGCGTCGTACGCATTGAAAAACTCATCCGCAATGAACTTCTTTCAACTATGTCTGGTATTTTATTGAAATGGCTATTCGATCCGACACAAAACGAACATACAGTGGCATATGTGATATGTAGATGTGTTTGCCAGAACTTGAACAATCTTACTTGTTCTATCGAATTTGGAAGGCGTGGGTGTGTTCATGCTCTCTCGTTAATTCATACTTAGGAGTGATTGCTATATTCCCAGCAAATGTTGTCCCCACCTATAGAGAAAGGACGCTGCATGAAAATAAAATGGGCAGACATAGCCATACTTGCATCTGCGATTTCTAAATATTGTTTAATAGGAAGGAAAGCACAGTGGTTAAACGCTGGGTGAAATTACCACAGCCACATGCATAAAGTTGATAATGGGATGCAAATAGGAATGCAAATGCAATACACACCTTGAGGGAATTCACATGATGTCTGAAATTTGAAACTGTAGAATATTTTAAACTTTTTAAGATGTACTGGTTCGATCAGCTGAAACTTGAAATTAAACTCGGCAAATACTACTCCTGAGTGCAAATATATGGATTACAACACATTCAATACCAACAAGTATAATAACAAAGACGCTATTAAAGGATATTTACAAAAATGTAGGCACAACACTGTAGTCTAGTAGGCACCATGGCTACAAGCAAAAAAACTTGCTGTTAAAACTTTCTCTAATATGCTATTCGGAGGCGGCGTTAAACTTTGGGTCTTACCAATAATGAATAAAATTAACACATACAATATGGGTAGTGTGATAAGCTGGGTTGCAGTCCTGGCTAAACGGTTGTAATGACAAACACGGTTGGAAAGAGGACGTTTTATCCAATTAGAAATTGGCCATTAGTTTTTTTGAGAATTTTCATATATTTTTGGCCAAAATTCGATTTTTCAAAATTGAATACCTCGACTCACAAAATTTTGAAAAAATATCGAATATCTCGACTCACATAATTAGTTCAGCTTTTCGACAAGCACGGTTGGAAAGAGGACGTTTGTTCCAATTAGAAAATGACCATTGATTTTTTTGAGAATTTTCATATATTTTTTGCCAAAGTTCGATTTTTCAAAATTGTATATCTCTACTCACAAAATTTTGAAAAAATATCGAATATCTCGACTCACAAAATTAGTTCAGGTTTTAGACAACCACGGTTGGAAAGAGGACGTTTTTTCCAATTAGAAAATGGCCATTGATTTTTTTGAGAATTTTCATATATTTTTGACCAAAATACAATTTTTCAAAATTGAATATCTCGACTCAAAAAATTTTGAAAAATATCGAATATCTCGTCTCACAGAATTAGTTCAGCTTTCCGACAACCACGGTTGGAAAGAGGACGTTTTATCCAATTAGAAATTGGCCATTAGTTTTTTGAGAATTTTCATATATTTTTGGCCAAAATTCGATTTTTCAAAATTGAATACCTCGACGCAAAAAATTTTGAAAAATATCGAATATCTCGACTCACAGACTTAGTTCAGCTTTTCGACAAGCACGGTTGGAAAGAGGACGTTTGTTCCAATTAGAAAATGAACATTGATTTTTTTGAGAATTTTCATATATTTTTTGCCAAAATTCGATTTTTCAAAATTGAATATCTCGACTCACAAAATTTTGAAAAATATCGAATATTTCGAATCACAAAATCAGTTCAGCTTTTAGACAAGCACGGTTGGAAAGAGGACGTTCGTTCCAATTAGAAAATGAACATTGATTTTTTTGAGAATTTTCATATATTTTTTGCCAAAATTCGATTTTTCAAAATTGAATATCTCGACTCACAAAATTTTGAAAAATATCGAATATTTCGAATCACAAAATCAGTTCAGCTTTTAGACAACCACGGTTGGAAAAAGGATTTTTTCCAATTAGAAAATGGCCGTTGATTTTTTTGAAAATTTTCATATATTTTTGGCCAAAATTCGATTTTTCAAAATTGAATATCTCGACTCACAAAATTTTGAAAAATATCAAATATCTCGACTTACAGAATTAGTTCGGCTTTTCGACAACCACGGTTGGAAAGAGGACGTTTTTTCGAATTAGAAAATGGCCATTGATTTTTTTAAGAATTTTCATATATTTTTGGCCAAAATTCGATTTTTCAAAATTGAATATCTCGTCTCGCAAAATTTTGAAAAATATGAAAAATCTCACAAAATTTTGAAAAAATCGAATGTCTCGACTCACAAAAGTAGTACAGCTTTTTGAGTAGCACGGTTCGAAAGAGGACGTTTTTTCCAATTAAAAAATGGCCATTTATTTTTTTGAGAATTTTCATTTATTTTTGGCCAAAATTCGATTTTTCAAAATTGAATACCTCGACTCACAAAATTTTGAAAAAAATCGAAAATCTCGACTCACAAAAGTAGTACAGCTTTTTGAGTAGCACGGTTCGAAAGAGGACGTTTTTTTTTTTTCAAATTAAAAAATGGCCATTTATTTTTTTGAGAATTTTCATGTATTTTTGGCCAAATATATCGACTCACAAGAGTAGTACAGCTTTTTGAGTAGCACGGTTCGAAAGAGGACGTTTTTTCCAATTAAAAAATGGCCATTTATTTTTTTGAGAATTTTCATGTATTTTTGGCCAAAATTCGATTTTTCAAAATTGAATACCTCGACTCACAAAATTTTGAAAAAAATCGAATAGCTCGACTCACAAAAGTAGTACAGCTTTTTGAGTAGCACGGTTCGAAAGAGGACGTTTATTCCAATTAAAAAATGGCCATTTATTTGTTTGAGAATTTTCATGTATTTTTGGCCGAAATTCGATTTTTCAAAATTAAATACCTCGACTCACACAATTTTGAAAAAAATCGAATATCTCGACTCACAAAAGTAGTACAGCTTTTTGAGTAGCACGGTTCGAAAGAGGACGTTTTTTCCAATTAAAAATGGCCATTTATTTCTTTGAGAATTTTCATCTATTTTTGGCCAAAATTCGATTTTTCAAAATTGAATACCTCGACTCACAAAATTTTGAAAAAAATCGAATATCTCGACTCACAAAAGTAGTACAGCTTTTTAAGTACCACGGTTCGAAAGAGGACGTTTTTTCCAATTAAAAAATGGCCATTTATTTTTTGGAGAATATTCATGTATTTTTGGCCAAAATTCGATTTTTCAAAATTGAATACCTCGACTCACAAAATTTTGAAAAAAATCGAATATCTCGACTCACAAAAGTAGTACAGCTTTTTGAGTAGCACGGTTCGAAAGAGGACGTTTTTTGAAATTAAAAAATGGCCATTTATATTTTTGAGAATTTTAATGTATTTTTGGCCAAAATTCGATTTTTCAAAATTGAATGCCTCGACCCATAAAATTTTGAAAAAAATCGAATATCTCGACTCACAAAAGTAGTACAGCTTTTTGAGTAGCACGGTTCGAAAGAGGACGTTTTTTCCAATTAAAAATGGCCATTTATTTTTTTGAGAATTTTCATGTATTTTTGGTCAAAATTCGATTTTTCAAAATTGAATACCTCGATTCACAAAATTTTGAAAAAAATCGAATATCTCGACTCACAAAAGTAGTACAGTTTATTGAGTAGCACGGTTCGAAAGAGGACGTTTTTTTTTTCAAATTAAAAGATGGCCATTTATTTTTTTGAGAATTTTCATGTATTTTTGGCCAAAATTCGATTTTTCAAAATTGAATACCTCGACTCACAAAATTTTGAAAAAAATCGAATATCTCGACTCACAAAAGTAGTACAGCTTTTTGAGTAGCACGGTTCGAAAGAGGACGTTTTTTTTTTCAAATTAAAAAATGGCCATTTATTTTTTTGAGAATTTTCATGTATTTGTGGCCAAAATTCGATTTTTCAAAATTGAATACCTCGATTCACAAAATTTTGAAAAAAATCGAATATCTCGACTCACAAAAGTAGTACAGCTTTTTGAGTAGCACGGTTCGAAAGAGGATGTTTTTTCCAATTAAAAATGGCCATTTATTTTTTGGAGAATTTTCGTGTATTTTTGGCCAAAAATCGATTTTTCAACATTGAATACCTCGACTCACAAAATTTTGAAAAAAATCGAATATCACGACTCACAAAAGTAGTACAGCTTTTTGAGTAGCACGTTTCGAAAGAGGACGTTTTTTCCAATTAAAAAATGGCCATTTATTTTTTTGAGAATTTTCATGTAGTTTTGGCCAAAATTCGATTTGTCAAAATTGAATACCTTGACTCACAAAATTTTGAAAAAAATCGAATATCTCGACTCACAAAAGTAGTACAGCTTTTTGAGTAGCACGGTTCGAAAGAGGACTTATTTCCAATTAAAAAATGGCCATTTATTTTTTTGAGAATTTTCATGTATTTTTGGCCAAAAATCGATTTTTCAGAATTGAATACCTCGACTCACAAAATTTTGAAAAAAATCGAATATCTCGACTCACAAAAGTAGTACAGCTTTTTGAGTAGCACGGTTCGAAAGAGGACGTTTTTTCCAATTAAAAAATGGCCATTTATTTTTTTGAGAATTTTCATTTATTTTTGGCCAAAATTCGATTTTTCAAAATTGAATACCTCGACTCACAAAATTTTGAAAAAAATCGAATATCTCGACCCACAAAAGTAGTACAGCTTTTTGAGTAGCACGGTTCGAAAGAGGACGTTTTTTCCAATTAAAAAATGGCCATTTATTGTTTTGAGATTTTTCATGTATTTTTGACCAAAATTCGATTTTTCAAAATTGAATACCTCGACTCACAGAATTTTGAAAAAAATCGAATATCTCGACTCACAAAAGTAGTACAGCTTTTTGAGTAGCACGGTTCGAAAGAGGACGTTTTTTCCAACTAAAAAATGGCTATTTATTTGTTTGAGAATTTTCATGTATTTTTGGCCGAAATTCGATTTTTCAAAATTAAATACCTCGACTCACAAAATTTTGAAAAAAATCGAATATCTCGACTCACAAAAGTAGTACAGCTTTTTGAGTAGCACGGTTCGAAAGAGGACTTTTTTCCAATTAAAAAATGGGCATTTATTTTTTTGAGAATTTTCATGTATTTTTGGTCAAAATTCGATTTTTCTAAATTGAATACCTCGATTCACAAAATTTTGAAAAAAATCGAATATCTCGACTTACAAAAGTAGTACAGTTTATTGAGTAGCACGGTTCGAAAGAGGACGTTTTTTTTTTTTCAATTAAAAAATTACCATTTATTTTTTTGAGAATTTTCATGTATTTTTGGCCAAAATTCGATTTTTGAAAATTGAATACCTCGACTCACAAAATTTTAAAAAAAATAGAATATCTCGACTCACAAAAGTAGTAGAGCTTTTTGAGTAGCACGGTTCGAAACAGTATGTTTTTTCCAATTAAAAAATGGCCATTTATTTTTTTGAGAATTTTCATGTATTTTTGGCCAAAAATCGATTTTTCAAAATTGAATACCTCGACTCACAAAATTTTGAAAAAAATCGAATATTACGACTCACAAAAGTAGTACAGCTTTTTGAGTAGCACGGTTCGAAAGAGGACGTTTTTTCCAATTAAAAAATGGACATTTATTTTTTTGAGAATTTTCATGTATTTTTGGCCAAAATTCGATTTTTCAAGATTGAATACCTCGACTCACAAAATTTTGAAAAAAATCGAATATCTCGACTCACAAAAGTAGTACAGCTTTTTGAGTAGCACGGTTCGAAAGAGGACGTTTTTTTTTCAAATTAAAAAATGGCCATTTATTTGTTTGAGAATTTTCATGTATTTTTGGCCGAAATTCGATTTTTCAAAATTAAATACCTCGACTCACAAAATTTTGAAAAAAATCGAATATCTCGACTCACAAAAGTAGTACAGCTTTTTGAGTAGCACGGTTCGAAAGAGGACGTTTTTTCCAATTAAAAATGGCCATTTATTTCTTTGAGAATTTTCATCTATTTTTGGCCAAAATTCGATTTTTCAAAATTGAATACCTCGACTCACACAATTTTGAAAAAAATCGAATATCTCGACTCACAAAAGTAGTACAGCTTTTTGAGTAGCACGGTTCGAAAGAGGACGTTTTTTGAAATTAAAAAATGGCCATTTATATTTTTGAGAATTTTAATGTATTTTTGGCCAAAATTCGATTTTTCAAAATTGAATGCCTCGACCCATAAAATTTTGAAAAAAATCGAATATCTCGACTCACAAAAGTAGTACAGCTTTTTGAGTAGCACGGTTCGAAAGAGGACGTTTTTTCCAATTAAAAATGGCCATTTATTTTTTTGAGAATTTTCATGTATTTTTGGTCAAAATTCGATTTTTCAAAATTGAATACCTCGATTCACAAAATTTTGAAAAAAATCGAATATCTCGACTCACAAAAGTAGTACAGTTTATTGAGTAGCACGGTTCGAAAGAGGACGTTTTTTTTTCAAATTAAAAGATGGCCATTTATTTTTTTGAGAATTTTCATGTATTTTTGGCCAAAATTTGATTTTTCAAAATTGAATACCTCGACTCACAAAATTTTGAAAAAAATCGAATATCTCGACTCACAAAAGTAGTACAGCTTTTTGAGTAGCACGGTTCGAAAGAGGACGTTTTTTTTTTCAAATTAAAAAATGGCCATTTATTTTTTTGAGAATTTTCATGTATTTTTGGCCAAAATTCGATTTTTCAAAATTGAATACCTCGACTCACAAAATTTTGAAAAAATCGAATATCTCGACTCACAAAAGTAGTACAGCTTTTTGAGTAGCACGGTTGGAAAGAGGACGTTTTTTCCAATTAAAAAACGGCCATTTATTTTTTTGAGAATTTTCATGTATTTGTGGCCAAAATTCGATTTTTCAAAATTGAATACCTCGATTCACAAAATTTTGAAAAATATCGAATATTTCGAATCACAAAATCAGTTCAGCTTTTAGACAAGCACGGTTGGAAAGAGGACGTTCGTTCCAATTAGAAAATGAACATTGATTTTTTTGAGAATTTTCATATATTTTTTGCCAAAATTCGATTTTTCAAAATTGAATATCTCGACTCACAAAATTTTGAAAAATATCGAATATTTCGAATCACAAAATCAGTTCAGCTTTTAGACAACCACGGTTGGAAAAAGGATTTTTTCCAATTAGAAAATGGCCGTTGATTTTTTTGAAAATTTTCATATATTTTTGGCCAAAATTCGATTTTTCAAAATTGAATATCTCGACTCACAAAATTTTGAAAAATATCAAATATCTCGACTTACAGAATTAGTTCGGCTTTTCGACAACCACGGTTGGAAAGAGGACGTTTTTTCGAATTAGAAAATGGCCATTGATTTTTTTAAGAATTTTCATATATTTTTGGCCAAAATTCGATTTTTCAAAATTGAATATCTCGTCTCGCAAAATTTTGAAAAATATGAAAAATCTCACAAAATTTTGAAAAAATCGAATGTCTCGACTCACAAAAGTAGTACAGCTTTTTGAGTAGCACGGTTCGAAAGAGGACGTTTTTTCCAATTAAAAAATGGCCATTTATTTTTTTGAGAATTTTCATTTATTTTTGGCCAAAATTCGATTTTTCAAAATTGAATACCTCGACTCACAAAATTTTGAAAAAAATCGAAAATCTCGACTCACAAAAGTAGTACAGCTTTTTGAGTAGCACGGTTCGAAAGAGGACGTTTTTTTTTTTTCAAATTAAAAAATGGCCATTTATTTTTTTGAGAATTTTCATGTATTTTTGGCCAAATATATCGACTCACAAGAGTAGTACAGCTTTTTGAGTAGCACGGTTCGAAAGAGGACGTTTTTTCCAATTAAAAAATGGCCATTTATTTTTTTGAGAATTTTCATGTATTTTTGGCCAAAATTCGATTTTTCAAAATTGAATACCTCGACTCACAAAATTTTGAAAAAAATCGAATAGCTCGACTCACAAAAGTAGTACAGCTTTTTGAGTAGCACGGTTCGAAAGAGGACGTTTATTCCAATTAAAAAATGGCCATTTATTTGTTTGAGAATTTTCATGTATTTTTGGCCGAAATTCGATTTTTCAAAATTAAATACCTCGACTCACACAATTTTGAAAAAAATCGAATATCTCGACTCACAAAAGTAGTACAGCTTTTTGAGTAGCACGGTTCGAAAGAGGACGTTTTTTCCAATTAAAAATGGCCATTTATTTCTTTGAGAATTTTCATCTATTTTTGGCCAAAATTCGATTTTTCAAAATTGAATACCTCGACTCACAAAATTTTGAAAAAAATCGAATATCTCGACTCACAAAAGTAGTACAGCTTTTTAAGTACCACGGTTCGAAAGAGGACGTTTTTTCCAATTAAAAAATGGCCATTTATTTTTTGGAGAATATTCATGTATTTTTGGCCAAAATTCGATTTTTCAAAATTGAATACCTCGACTCACAAAATTTTGAAAAAAATCGAATATCTCGACTCACAAAAGTAGTACAGCTTTTTGAGTAGCACGGTTCGAAAGAGGACGTTTTTTGAAATTAAAAAATGGCCATTTATATTTTTGAGAATTTTAATGTATTTTTGGCCAAAATTCGATTTTTCAAAATTGAATGCCTCGACCCATAAAATTTTGAAAAAAATCGAATATCTCGACTCACAAAAGTAGTACAGCTTTTTGAGTAGCACGGTTCGAAAGAGGACGTTTTTTCCAATTAAAAATGGCCATTTATTTTTTTGAGAATTTTCATGTATTTTTGGTCAAAATTCGATTTTTCAAAATTGAATACCTCGATTCACAAAATTTTGAAAAAAATCGAATATCTCGACTCACAAAAGTAGTACAGTTTATTGAGTAGCACGGTTCGAAAGAGGACGTTTTTTTTTTCAAATTAAAAGATGGCCATTTATTTTTTTGAGAATTTTCATGTATTTTTGGCCAAAATTCGATTTTTCAAAATTGAATACCTCGACTCACAAAATTTTGAAAAAAATCGAATATCTCGACTCACAAAAGTAGTACAGCTTTTTGAGTAGCACGGTTCGAAAGAGGACGTTTTTTTTTCAAATTAAAAAATGGCCATTTATTTTTTTGAGAATTTTCATGTATTTGTGGCCAAAATTCGATTTTTCAAAATTGAATACCTCGATTCACAAAATTTTGAAAAAAATCGAATATCTCGACTCACAAAAGTAGTACAGCTTTTTGAGTAGCACGGTTCGAAAGAGGATGTTTTTTCCAATTAAAAAATGGCCATTTATTTTTTGGAGAATTTTCGTGTATTTTTGGCCAAAAATCGATTTTTCAACATTGAATACCTCGACTCACAAAATTTTGAAAAAAATCGAATATCACGACTCACAAAAGTAGTACAGCTTTTTGAGTAGCACGTTTCGAAAGAGGACGTTTTTTCCAATTAAAAAATGGCCATTTATTTTTTTGAGAATTTTCATGTAGTTTTGGCCAAAATTCGATTTGTCAAAATTGAATACCTTGACTCACAAAATTTTGAAAAAAATCGAATATCTCGACTCACAAAAGTAGTACAGCTTTTTGAGTAGCACGGTTCGAAAGAGGACTTATTTCCAATTAAAAAATGGCCATTTATTTTTTTGAGAATTTTCATGTATTTTTGGCCAAAAATCGATTTTTCAGAATTGAATACCTCGACTCACAAAATTTTGAAAAAAATCGAATATCTCGACTCACAAAAGTAGTACAGCTTTTTGAGTAGCACGGTTCGAAAGAGGACGTTTTTTCCAATTAAAAAATGGCCATTTATTTTTTTGAGAATTTTCATTTATTTTTGGCCAAAATTCGATTTTTCAAAATTGAATACCTCGACTCACAAAATTTTGAAAAAAATCGAATATCTCGACCCACAAAAGTAGTACAGCTTTTTGAGTAGCACGGTTCGAAAGAGGACGTTTTTTCCAATTAAAAAATGGCCATTTATTGTTTTGAGATTTTTCATGTATTTTTGACCAAAATTCGATTTTTCAAAATTGAATACCTCGACTCACAGAATTTTGAAAAAAATCGAATATCTCGACTCACAAAAGTAGTACAGCTTTTTGAGTAGCACGGTTCGAAAGAGGACGTTTTTTCCAACTAAAAAATGGCTATTTATTTGTTTGAGAATTTTCATGTATTTTTGGCCGAAATTCGATTTTTCAAAATTAAATACCTCGACTCACAAAATTTTGAAAAAAATCGAATATCTCGACTCACAAAAGTAGTACAGCTTTTTGAGTAGCACGGTTCGAAAGAGGACTTTTTTCCAATTAAAAAATGGGCATTTATTTTTTTGAGAATTTTCATGTATTTTTGGTCAAAATTCGATTTTTCTAAATTGAATACCTCGATTCACAAAATTTTGAAAAAAATCGAATATCTCGACTTACAAAAGTAGTACAGTTTATTGAGTAGCACGGTTCGAAAGAGGACGTTTTTTTTTTTTCAATTAAAAAATTACCATTTATTTTTTTGAGAATTTTCATGTATTTTTGGCCAAAATTCGATTTTTGAAAATTGAATACCTCGACTCACAAAATTTTAAAAAAAATAGAATATCTCGACTCACAAAAGTAGTAGAGCTTTTTGAGTAGCACGGTTCGAAACAGTATGTTTTTTCCAATTAAAAAATGGCCATTTATTTTTTTGAGAATTTTCATGTATTTTTGGCCAAAAATCGATTTTTCAAAATTGAATACCTCGACTCACAAAATTTTGAAAAAAATCGAATATTACGACTCACAAAAGTAGTACAGCTTTTTGAGTAGCACGGTTCGAAAGAGGACGTTTTTTCCAATTAAAAAATGGACATTTATTTTTTTGAGAATTTTCATGTATTTTTGGCCAAAATTCGATTTTTCAAGATTGAATACCTCGACTCACAAAATTTTGAAAAAAATCGAATATCTCGACTCACAAAAGTAGTACAGCTTTTTGAGTAGCACGGTTCGAAAGAGGACGTTTTTTTTTCAAATTAAAAAATGGCCATTTATTTGTTTGAGAATTTTCATGTATTTTTGGCCGAAATTCGATTTTTCAAAATTAAATACCTCGACTCACAAAATTTTGAAAAAAATCGAATATCTCGACTCACAAAAGTAGTACAGCTTTTTGAGTAGCACGGTTCGAAAGAGGACGTTTTTTCCAATTAAAAATGGCCATTTATTTCTTTGAGAATTTTCATCTATTTTTGGCCAAAATTCGATTTTTCAAAATTGAATACCTCGACTCACACAATTTTGAAAAAAATCGAATATCTCGACTCACAAAAGTAGTACAGCTTTTTGAGTAGCACGGTTCGAAAGAGGACGTTTTTTGAAATTAAAAAATGGCCATTTATATTTTTGAGAATTTTAATGTATTTTTGGCCAAAATTCGATTTTTCAAAATTGAATGCCTCGACCCATAAAATTTTGAAAAAAATCGAATATCTCGACTCACAAAAGTAGTACAGCTTTTTGAGTAGCACGGTTCGAAAGAGGACGTTTTTTCCAATTAAAAATGGCCATTTATTTTTTTGAGAATTTTCATGTATTTTTGGTCAAAATTCGATTTTTCAAAATTGAATACCTCGATTCACAAAATTTTGAAAAAAATCGAATATCTCGACTCACAAAAGTAGTACAGTTTATTGAGTAGCACGGTTCGAAAGAGGACGTTTTTTTTTCAAATTAAAAGATGGCCATTTATTTTTTTGAGAATTTTCATGTATTTTTGGCCAAAATTTGATTTTTCAAAATTGAATACCTCGACTCACAAAATTTTGAAAAAAATCGAATATCTCGACTCACAAAAGTAGTACAGCTTTTTGAGTAGCACGGTTCGAAAGAGGACGTTTTTTTTTTCAAATTAAAAAATGGCCATTTATTTTTTTGAGAATTTTCATGTATTTTTGGCCAAAATTCGATTTTTCAAAATTGAATACCTCGACTCACAAAATTTTGAAAAAATCGAATATCTCGACTCACAAAAGTAGTACAGCTTTTTGAGTAGCACGGTTGGAAAGAGGACGTTTTTTCCAATTAAAAAACGGCCATTTATTTTTTTGAGAATTTTCATGTATTTGTGGCCAAAATTCGATTTTTCAAAATTGAATACCTCGATTCACAAAATTTTGAAAAAAATCGAATATCTCGACTCACAAAAGTAGTACAGCTTTTTGAGTAGCACGGTTCGAAAGAGGATGTTTTTTCCAATTAAAAAATGGCCATTTATTTTTTGGAGAATTTTCGTGTATTTTTGGCCAAAAATCGATTTTTCAAAATTGAATACCTCGACTCACAAAATTTTGAAAAAAATCGAATATCACGACTCACAAAAGTAGTACAGCTTTTTGAGTAGCACGTTTCGAAAGAGGACGTTTTTTCCAATTAAAAAATGGCCATTTATTTTTTTGAGAATTTTCATGTAGTTTTGGCCAAAATTCGATTTGTCAAAATTGAATACCTTGACTCACAAAATTTTGAAAAAAATCGAATATCTCGACTCACAAAAGTAGTACAGCTTTTTGAGTAGCACGGTTCGAAAGAGGACTTATTTCCAATTAAAAAATGGCCATTTATTTTTTTGAGAATTTTCATGTATTTTTGGCCAAAAATCGATTTTTCAGAATTGAATACCTCGACTCACAAAATTTTTAAAAAAATCGAATATCTCGACTCACAAAAGTAGTACAGCTTTTTGAGTAGCACGGTTCGAAAGAGGACGTTTTTTCCAATTAAAAAATGGCCATTTATTTTTTTGAGAATTTTCATTTATTTTTGGCCAAAATTCGATTTTTCAAAATTGAATACCTCGACTCACAAAATTTTGAAAAAAATCAAATATCTCGACCCACAAAAGTAGTACAGCTTTTTGAGTAGCACGGTTCGAAAGAGGACGTTTTTTCCAATTAAAAAATTGCCATTTATTGTTTTGAGATTTTTCATGTATTTTTGACCAAAATTCGATTTTTCAAAATTGAATACCTCGACTCACAGAATTTTGAAAAAAATCGAATATCTCGACTCACAAAAGTAGTACAGCTTTTTGAGTAGCACGGTTCGAAAGAGGACGTTTTTTCCAACTAAAAAATGGCCATTTATTTGTTTGAGAATTTTCATGTATTTTTGGCCGAAATTCGATTTTTCAAAATTAAATACATCGACTCACAAAATTTTGAAAAAAATCGAATATCTCGACTCACAAAAGTAGTACAGCTTTTTGAGTAGCACGGTTCGAAAGAGGACTTTTTTCCAATTAAAAAATGGGCATTTATTTTTTTGAGAATTTTCATGTATTTTTGGTCCAAATTCGATTTTTCAAAATTGAATACGTCGATTCACAAAATTTTGAAAAAAATCGAATATCTCGACTCACAAAAGTAGTACAGTTTATTGAGTAGCACGGTTCGAAAGAGGACGTTTTTTTTTCAATTAAAAAATGACCATTTATTTTTTGAGAATTTTCATGTATTTTTGGCCAAAATTCGATTTTTGAAAATTGAATACCTCGACTCACAAAATTTTGAAAAAAATCGAATATCTCGACTCACAAAAGTAGTACAGCTTTTTGAGTAGCACGGTTCGAAAGAGGACGTTTTTTCCAATTAAAAATGGCCATTTATTTCTTTGAGAATTTTCATCTATTTTTGGCCAAAATTCGATTTTTCAAAATTGAATACCTCGACTCACAAAATTTTGAAAAAAATCGAATATCTCGACTCACAAAAGTAGTACAGCTTTTTAAGTACCACGGTTCGAAAGAGGACGTTTTTTCCAATTAAAAAATGGCCATTTATTTTTTGGAGAATATTCATGTATTTTTGGCCAAAATTCGATTTTTCAAAATTGAATACCTCGACTCACAAAATTTTGAAAAAAATCGAATATCTCGACTCACAAAAGTAGTACAGCTTTTTGAGTAGCACGGTTCGAAAGAGGACGTTTTTTGAAATTAAAAAATGGCCATTTATATTTTTGAGAATTTTAATGTATTTTTGGCCAAAATTCGATTTTTCAAAATTGAATGCCTCGACCCATAAAATTTTGAAAAAAATCGAATATCTCGACTCACAAAAGTAGTACAGCTTTTTGAGTAGCACGTTTCGAAAGAGGACGTTTTTTCCAATTAAAAAATGGCCATTTATTTTTTTGAGAATTTTCATGTAGTTTTGGCCAAAATTCGATTTGTCAAAATTGAATACCTTGACTCACAAAATTTTGAAAAAAATCGAATATCTCGACTCACAAAAGTAGTACAGCTTTTTGAGTAGCACGGTTCGAAAGAGGACTTATTTCCAATTAAAAAATGGCCATTTATTTTTTTGAGAATTTTCATGTATTTTTGGCCAAAAATCGATTTTTCAGAATTGAATACCTCACCTCACAAAATTTTTAAAAAAATCGAATATCTCGACTCACAAAAGTAGTACAGCTTTTTGAGTAGCACGGTTCGAAAGAGGACGTTTTTTCCAATTAAAAAATGGCCATTTATTTTTTTGAGAATTTTCATTTATTTTTGGCCAAAATTCGATTTTTCAAAATTGAATACGTCGATTCACAAAATTTTGAAAAAAATCGAATATCTCGACTCACAAAAGTAGTACAGTTTATTGAGTAGCACGGTTCGAAAGAGGACGTTTTTTTTTCAATTAAAAAATGACCATTTATTTTTTTGAGAATTTTCATGTATTTTTGGCCAAAATTCGATTTTTGAAAATTGAATACCTCGACTCACAAAATTTTGAAAAAAATAGAATATCTCGACTCACAAAAGTAGTAGAGCTTTTTGAGTAGCACGGTTCGAAAGAGTATGTTTTTTCCAATTAAAAAATGGCCATTTATTTTTTTGAGAATTTTCATGTATTTTTGGCCAAAAATCGATTTTTCAAAATTGAATACCTCGACTCACAAAATTTTGAAAAAAATCGAATATTACGACTCACAAAAGTAGTACAGCTTTTTGAGTAGCACGGTTCGAAAGAGGACGTTTATTCCAATTAAAAAATGGCCATTTATTTGTTTGAGAATTTTCATGTATTTTTGGCCGAAATTCGATTTTTCAAAATTAAATACCTCGACTCACAAAATTTTGAAAAAAATCGAATATCTCGACTCACAAAAGTAGTACAGCTTTTTGAGTAGCACGTTTCGAAAGAGGACGTTTTTTCCAATTAAAAAATGGCCATTTATTTTTTTGAGAATTTTCATGTAGTTTTGGCCAAAATTCGATTTGTCAAAATTGAATACCTTGACTCACAAAATTTTGAAAAAAATCGAATATCTCGACTCACAAAAGTAGTACAGCTTTTTGAGTAGCACGGTTCGAAAGAGGACTTATTTCCAATTAAAAAATGGCCATTTATTTTTTTGAGAATTTTCATGTATTTTTGGCCAAAAATCGATTTTTCAGAATTGAATACCTCACCTCACAAAATTTTTAAAAAAATCGAATATCTCGACTCACAAAAGTAGTACAGCTTTTTGAGTAGCACGGTTCGAAAGAGGACGTTTTTTCCAATTAAAAAATGGCCATTTATTTTTTTGAGAATTTTCATTTATTTTTGGCCAAAATTCGATTTTTCAAAATTGAATACGTCGATTCACAAAATTTTGAAAAAAATCGAATATCTCGACTCACAAAAGTAGTACAGTTTATTGAGTAGCACGGTTCGAAAGAGGACGTTTTTTTTTCAATTAAAAAATGACCATTTATTTTTTTGAGAATTTTCATGTATTTTTGGCCAAAATTCGATTTTTGAAAATTGAATACCTCGACTCACAAAATTTTGAAAAAAATAGAATATCTCGACTCACAAAAGTAGTAGAGCTTTTTGAGTAGCACGGTTCGAAAGAGTATGTTTTTTCCAATTAAAAAATGGCCATTTATTTTTTTGAGAATTTTCATGTATTTTTGGCCAAAAATCGATTTTTCAAAATTGAATACCTCGACTCACAAAATTTTGAAAAAAATCGAATATTACGACTCACAAAAGTAGTACAGCTTTTTGAGTAGCACGGTTCGAAAGAGGACGTTTATTCCAATTAAAAAATGGCCATTTATTTGTTTGAGAATTTTCATGTATTTTTGGCCGAAATTCGATTTTTCAAAATTAAATACCTCGACTCACAAAATTTTGAAAAAAATCGAATATCTCGACTCACAAAAGTAGTACAGCTTTTTGAGTAGCACGGTTCGAAAGAGGACGTTTTTTCCAATTAAAAATGGCCATTTATTTCTTTGAGAATTTTCATCTATTTTTGGCCAAAATTCGATTTTTCAAAATTGAATACCTCGACTCACAAAATTTTGAAAAAAATCGAATATCTCGACTCACAAAAGTAGTACAGCTTTTTAAGTACCACGGTTCGAAAGAGGACGTTTTTTCCAATTAAAAAATGGCCATTTATTTTTTGGAGAATATTCATGTATTTTTGGCCAAAATTCGATTTTTCAAAATTGAATACCTCGACTCACATAATTTTGAAAAAAATCGAATATCTCGACTCACAAAAGTAGTACAGCTTTTTGAGTAGCACGGTCCGAAAGAGGACGTTTTTTGAAATTAAAAAATGGCCATTTATATTTTTGAGAATTTTAATGTATTTTTGGCCAAAATTCGATTTTTCAAAATTGAATGCCTCGACCCATAAAATTTTGAAAAAAATCGAATATCTCGACTCACAAAAGTAGTACAGCTTTTTGAGTACCACGGTTCGAAAGAGGACGTTTTTTCCAATTAAAAATGGCCATTTATTTTTTTGAGAATTTTCATGTATTTTTGGTCAAAATTCGATTTTTCAAAATTGAATACCTCGATTCACAAAATTTTGAAAAAAATCGAATATCTCGACTCACAAAAGTAGTACAGTTTATTGAGTAGCACGGTTCGAAAGAGGACGTTTTTTTTTTTCAAATTAAAAGATGGCCATTTATTTTTTTGAGAATTTTCATGTATTTTTGGCCAAAATTCGATTTTTCAAAATTGAATACCTCGACTCACAAAATTTTGAAAAAAATCGAATATCTCGACTCACAAAAGTAGTACAGCTTTTTGAGTAGCACGGTTCGAAAGAGGACGTTTTTTTTTCAAATTAAAAAATGGCCATTTATTTTTTTGAGAATTTTCATGTATTTTTGGCCAAAATTCGATTTTTCAAAATTGAATACCTCGACTCACAAAATTTTGAAAAAATCGAATATCTCGACTCACAAAAGTAGTACAGCTTTTTGAGTAGCACGGTTGGAAAGAGGACGTTTTTTCCAATTAAAAAACGGCCATTTATTTTTTTGAGAATTTTCATGTATTTGTGGCCAAAATTCGATTTTTCAAAATTGAATACCTCGATTCACAAAATTTTGAAAAAAATCGAATATCTCGACTCACAAAAGTAGTACAGCTTTTTGAGTAGCACGGTTCGAAAGAGGATGTTTTTTCCAATTAAAAAATGGCCATTTATTTTTTGGAGAATTTTCGTGTATTTTTGGCCAAAAATCGATTTTTCAAAATTGAATACCTCGACTCACAAAATTTTCAAAAAAATCTAATATCACGACTCACAAAAGTAGTACAGCTTTTTGAGTAGCACGGTTCGAAAGAGGACGTTTTTTGAAATTAAAAAATGGCCATTTATATTTTTGAGAATTTTAATGTATTTTTGGCCAAAATTCGATTTTTCAAAATTGAATGCCTCGACCCATAAAATTTTGAAAAAAATCGAATATCTCGACTCACAAAAGTAGTACAGCTTTTTGAGTACCACGGTTCGAAAGAGGACGTTTTTTCCAATTAAAAATGGCCATTTATTTTTTTGAGAATTTTCATGTATTTTTGGTCAAAATTCGATTTTTCAAAATTGAATACCTCGATTCACAAAATTTTGAAAAAAATCGAATATCTCGACTCACAAAAGTAGTACAGTTTATTGAGTAGCACGGTTCGAAAGAGGACGTTTTTTTTTCAAATTAAAAGATGGCCATTTATTTTTTTGAGAATTTTCATGTATTTTTGGCCAAAATTCGATTTTTCAAAATTGAATACCTCGACTCACAAAATTTTGAAAAAAATCGAATATCTCGACTCACAAAAGTAGTACAGCTTTTTGAGTAGCACGGTTCGAAAGAGGACGTTTTTTTTTTCAAATTAAAAAATGGCCATTTATTTTTTTGAGAATTTTCATGTATTTTTGGCCAAAATTCGATTTTTCAAAATTGAATACCTCGACTCACAAAATTTTGAAAAAATCGAATATCTCGACTCACAAAAGTAGTACAGCTTTTTGAGTAGCACGGTTGGAAAGAGGACGTTTTTTCCAATTAAAAAACGGCCATTTATTTTTTTGAGAATTTTCATGTATTTGTGGCCAAAATTCGATTTTTCAAAATTGAATACCTCGATTCACAAAATTTTGAAAAAAATCGAATATCTCGACTCACAAAAGTAGTACAGCTTTTTGAGTAGCACGGTTCGAAAGAGGATGTTTTTTCCAATTAAAAAATGGCCATTTATTTTTTGGAGAATTTTCGTGTATTTTTGGCCAAAAATCGATTTTTCAAAATTGAATACCTCGACTCACAAAATTTTGAAAAAAATCGAATATCACGACTCACAAAAGTAGTACAGCTTTTTGAGTAGCACGTTTCGAAAGAGGACGTTTTTTCCAATTAAAAAATGGCCATTTATTTTTTTGAGAATTTTCATTTATTTTTGGCCAAAATTCGATTTTTCAAAATTGAATACCTCGACTCACAAAATTTTGAAAAAATTCGAATATCTGGACCCACAAAAGTAGTACAGCTTTTTGAGTAGCACGGTTCGAAAGAGGACGTTTTTTCCAATTAAAAAATGGCCATTTATTGTTTTGAGATTTTTCATGTATTTTTGACCAAAATTCGATTTTTCAAAATTGAATACCTCGACTCACAGAATTTTGAAAAAAATCGAATATCTCGACTCACAAAAGTAGTACAGCTTTTTGAGTAGCACGGTTCGAAAGAGGACGTTTTTTCCAACTAAAAAATGGCCATTTATTTGTTTGAGAATTTTCATGTATTTTTGGCCGAAATTCGATTTTTCAAAATTAAATACCTCGACTCACAAAATTTTGAAAAAAATCGAATATCTCGACTCACAAAAGTAGTACAGCTTTTTGAGTAGCACGGTTCGAAAGAGGACTTTTTTCCAATTAAAAAATGGGCATTTATTTTTTTGAGAATTTTCATGTATTTTTGGTCAAAATTCGATTTTTCAAAATTGAATACCTCGATTCACAAAATTTTGAAAAAAATCGAATATCTCGACTCACAAAAGTAGTACAGTTTATTGAGTAGCACGGTTCGAAAGAGGACGTTTTTTTTTTTCAATTAAAAAATGACCATTTATTTTTTTGAGAATTTTCATGTATTTTTGGCCAAAATTCGATTTTTGAAAATTGAATACCTCGACTCACAAAATTTTGAAAAAAATAGAATATCTCGACTCACAAAAGTAGTAGAGCTTTTTGAGTAGCACGGTTCGAAAGAGTATGTTTTTTCCAATTAAAAAATGGCCATTTATTTTTTTGAGAATTTTCATGTATTTTTGGCCAAAAATCGATTTTTCAAAATTGAATACCTCGACTCACAAAATTTTGAAAAAAATCGAATATTACGACTCACAAAAGTAGTACAGCTTTTTGAGTAGCACGGTTCGAAAGAGGACGTTTTTTCCAATTAAAAAATGGACATTTATTTTTTTGAGAATTTTCATGTATTTTTGGCCAAAATTCGATTTTTCAAAATTGAATACCTCGACTCACAAAATTTTGAAAAAAATCGAATATCTCGACTCACAAAAGTAGTACAGCTTTTTGAGTAGCACGGTTCGAAAGAGGACTTTTTTCCAATTAAAAAATGGTCATTTATTTTTTTGAGAATTTTCATGTATTTTTGGCCAAAAATCGATTTTTCAAAATTGAATACCTCGACTCACAAAATTTTGAAAAAAATCGAATATCTCGACTCACAAAAGTAGTACAGCTTTTTGAGTAACACGGTTCGAAAGAGGACGTTTTTTTTTTCAATTAAAAAATGGCCATTTATTTTTTTGAGAATTTTCATGTATTTTTGGTCAAAATTCGATTTTCAAAATTGAATACCTCGATTCACAAAATTTTTAAAAAAATCGAATATCTCGACTCACAAAAGTAGTACAGCTTTTTGAGTAGCACGGTTCGAAAGAGGACGTTTTTTCCAATTAAAAAATGGACATTTATTTTTTTGAGAATTTTCATGTATTTTTGGCCAAAATTCGATTTTTCAAAATTGAATACCTCGACTCACAAAATTTTGAAAAAAATCGAATATCTCGACTCACAAAAGTAGTACAGCTTTTTGAGTAGCACGGTTCGAAAGAGGACTTTTTTCCAATTAAAAAATGGTCATTTATTTTTTTGAGAATTTTCATGTATTTTTGGCCAAAAATCGATTTTTCAAAATTGAATACCTCGACTCACAAAATTTTGAAAAAAATCGAATATCTCGACTCACAAAAGTAGTACAGCTTTTTGAGTAACACGGTTCGAAAGAGGACGTTTTTTTTTCAATTAAAAAATGGCCATTTATTTTTTTGAGAATTTTCATGTATTTTTGGTCAAAATTCGATTTTCAAAATTGAATACCTCGATTCACAAAATTTTTAAAAAAATCGAATATCTCGACTCACAAAAGTAGTACAGCTTTTTGAGTAGCACGGTTCGAAAGAGGACGGTTTTTTTTTTCAAATTAAAAAATGGCCATTTATTTTTTTGAGAATTTTCATGTATTTTTGGCCAAAAATCGATTTTTCAAAATTGAATACCTCGACTCACAAAATTTTGAAAAAAATCGAATATCTCGACTCACAAAAGTAGTACAGCTTTTTGAGTAGCACGGTTCGAAAGAGGACTTTTTTCCAATTAAAAAATGGCCATTTATTTTTTTGAGAATTTTCATGTATTTTTGGCCAAAATTCGATTTTTCAAAATTGAATACCTCGACTCACAAAATTTTGAAAAAAATCGAATATCTCGACTCACAAAAGTAGTACAGTTTATTGAGTAGCACGGTTCGAAAGAGGACGTTTTTTTTCAAATTAAAAAATGGCCATTTATTTTTTTGAGAATTTTCATGTATTTTTGGCCAAAAACTGATTTTGAAAATTTTCATGTATTTTTGGTCAAAATTCGATTTTTCAAAATTGAATACCTCGACTCACAAAATTTTGAAAAAAATCGAATATCACGACTCACAAAAGTAGTACAGCTTTTTGAGTAGCACGTTTCGAAAGAGGACGTTTTTTCCAATTAAAAAATGGCCATTTATTTTTTTGAGAATTTTCATGTATTTTTGGCCAAAATTCGATTTTTCAAAATTAAATACCTCGACTCACAAAATTTTGAAAAAAATCGAATATCTCGACTCACAAAAGTTGTACAGCTTTTTGAGTAGCACGGTTCGAAAGAGGACTTTTTTCCAATTAAAAAATGGCCATTTATTTTTTTGAGAATTTTCATGTATTTTTGGCCAAAAATCGATTTTTCAAAATTGAATACCTCGACTCACAAAATTTTGAAAAAAATCGAATATCTCGACTCACAAAAGTAGTACAGCTTTTTGAGTAGCACGGTTCGAAAGAGGACGTTTTTTCCAATTAAAAAATGGCCATTTATTTTTTTGAGAATTTTCATGTATTTTTGGCCAAAATTCGATTTTTCAAAATTGAATACCTCGACTCACAAAATTTTGAAAAAAATCCAATATCTCGACTCACAAAAGTTGTACAGCTTTTTGAGTAGCCCGGTTCGAAAGAGGATGTTTTTTCCAATTAAAAAATGGCCATTTATTTTTTTGAGAATTTTCATGTATTTTTGGCCAAAAATCGATTTTTCAAAATTGAATACCTCGACTCACAAAATTTTGAAAAAAATCGAATATCACGACTCACAAAAGTAGTACAGCTTTTTGAGTAGCACGGTTCGAAAGAGGACGTTTTTTTTCCAATTAAAAAATGGCCATTTATTTTTTTGAGAATTTTCATGTATTTTTGGCCAAAATTCGATTTTTCAAAATTGAATACCTCGACTCACAAAATTTTGAAAAAAATCGAATATCTCGACTCACAAAAGTAGTACAACTTTTTGAGTAGCACGGTTCGAAAGAGGACGTTTTTTCCAATTAAAAAATGGCCATTTATTTTTTTGAGAATTTTCATGTATTTTTGGCCAAAATTCGATTTTTCAAAATTGAATACCTCGACTCACAAAATTTTGAAAAAAATCGAATATCTCGACTCACAAAAGTAGTACAGCTTTTTGAGTAGCACGGTTCGAAAGAGGACTTTTTTCCAATTAAAAAATGGTCATTTATTTTTTTGAGAATTTTCATGTATTTTTGGCCAAAAATCGATTTTTCAAAATTGAATACCTCGACTCACAAAATTTTGAAAAAAATCGAATATCTCGACTCACAAAAGTAGTACAGCTTTTTGAGTAACACGGTTCGAAAGAGGACGTTTTTTTTTTCAATTAAAAAATGGCCATTTATTTTTTTGAGAATTTTCATGTATTTTTGGTCAAAATTCGATTTTCAAAATTGAATACCTCGATTCACAAAATTTTTAAAAAAATCGAATATCTCGACTCACAAAAGTAGTACAGCTTTTTGAGTAGCACGGTTCGAAAGAGGACGTTTTTTTTTTTTCAAATTAAAAAATGGCCATTTATTTTTTTGAGAATTTTCATGTATTTTTGGCCAAAAATCGATTTTTCAAAATTGAATACCTCGACTCACAAAATTTTGAAAAAAATCGAATATCTCGACTCACAAAAGTAGTACAGCTTTTTGAGTAGCACGGTTCGAAAGAGGACTTTTTTCCAATTAAAAAATGGCCATTTATTTTTTTGAGAATTTTCATGTATTTTTGGCCAAAATTCGATTTTTCAAAATTGAATACCTCGACTCACAAAATTTTGAAAAAAATCGAATATCTCGACTCACAAAAGTAGTACAGTTTATTGAGTAGCACGGTTCGAAAGAGGACGTTTTTTTTCAAATTAAAAAATGGCCATTTATTTTTTTGAGAATTTTCATGTATTTTTGGCCAATAACTGATTTTGAAAATTTTCATGTATTTTTGGTCAAAATTCGATTTTTCAAAATTGAATACCTCGACTCACAAAATTTTGAAAAAAATCGAATATCACGACTCACAAAAGTAGTACAGCTTTTTGAGTAGCACGTTTCGAAAGAGGACGTTTTTTCCAATTAAAAAATGGCCATTTATTTTTTTGAGAATTTTCATGTATTTTTGGCCAAAATTCGATTTTTCAAAATTAAATACCTCGACTCACAAAATTTTGAAAAAAATCGAATATCTCGACTCACAAAAGTAGTACAGCTTTTTGAGTAGCACGGTTCGAAAGAGGACTTTTTTCCAATTAAAAAATGGCCATTTATTTTTTTGAGAATTTTCATGTATTTTTGGCCAAAAATCGATTTTTCAAAATTGAATACCTCGACTCACAAAATTTTGAAAAAAATCCAATATCTCGACTCACAAAAGTAGTACAGCTTTTTGAGTAGCCCGGTTCGAAAGAGGATGTTTTTTCCAATTAAAAAATGGCCATTTATTTTTTTGAGAATTTTCATGTATTTTTGGCCAAAAATCGATTTTTCAAAATTGAATACCTCGACTCACAAAATTTTGAAAAAAATCGAATATCACGACTCACAAAAGTAGTACAGCTTTTTGAGTAGCACGGTTCGAAAGAGGACGTTTTTTTTCAAATTAAAAAATGGCCATTTATTTTTTTGAGAATTTTCATGTATTTTTGGCCAAAATTCGATTTTTCAAAATTGAATACCTCGACTCACAAAATTTTGAAAAAAATCGAATATCTCGACTCACAAAAGTAGTACACCTTTTTGAGTAGCACGGTTCGAAAGAGGACGTTTTTTCCAATTAAAAAATGGCCATTTATTTTTTTGAGAATTTTCATGTATTTTTGGCCAAAATTCGATTTTTCAAAATTGAATACCTCGACTTACAAAATTTTGGAAAAAATCGAAAATCTCCACTCACAAAAGTAGTACAGCTTTTTGAGTAGCACGGTTCGAAAGAGGACGTTTTTTTTTTCAAATTAAAAAATGGCCATTTATTTTTTTGAGAATTTTCATGAATTTTTGGCCAAAATTCGATTTTTCAAAATTGAATACCCCGACTCACAAAATTTTGAAAAAAATCGAATATCTCGACTCACAAAAGTAGTACAGCTTTTTGAGTAGCACGGTTCGAAAGAGGACGTTTTTTCCAATTAAAAAATTGCCATTTATTTTTTTGAGAATTTTCATGTATTTTTGGCCAAAATTCGATTTTTCAAAATTTAATACCTCAGCTCACAAAATTTTGAAAAAAATCGAATATCTCGACTCACAAAAGTAGTACAGCTTTTTGAGTAGCACGGTTCGAAAGAGGACGTTTTTTCCAATTAAAAAATGGCCATTTATTTTTTTGAGAATTTTCATCTATTTTTGGCCAAAATTCGATTTTTCAAAATTGAATACCTCGACTCACAAAATTTTGAAAAAAATCGAATATCTCGACTCACAAAAGTAGTACAACTTTTTGAGTAGCACGGTTCGAAAGAGGACGTTTTTTCCAATTAAAAAATGGCCATTTATTTTTTTGAGAATTTTCATGTATTTTTGGCCAAAATTCGATTTTTCAAAATTGAATACCTCGACTTACAAAATTTTGGAAAAAATCGAAAATCTCGACTCACAAAAGTAGTACAGCTTTTTGAGTAGCACGGTTCGAAAGAGGACGTTTTTTTTTTTTCAAATTAAAAAATGGCCATTTATTTTTTTGAGAATTTTCATGAATTTTTGGCCAAAATTCGATTTTTCAAAATTGAATATCCCGACTCACAAAATTTTGAAAAAAATCGAATATCTCGACTCACAAAAGTAGTACAGCTTTTTGAGTAGCACGGTTCGAAAGAGGACGTTTTTTCCAATTAAAAAATTGCCATTTATTTTTTTGAGAATTTTCATGTATTTTTGGCCAAAATTCGATTTTTCAAAATTTAATACCTCAGCTCACAAAATTTTGAAAAAAATCGAATATCTCGACTCACAAAAGTAGTACAGCTTTTTGAGTAGCACGGTTCGAAAGAGGACGTTTTTTCCAATTAAAAAATGGCCATTTATTTTTTTGAGAATTTTCATCTATTTTTGGCCAAAATTCGATTTTTCAAAATTGAATACCTCGACTCACAAAATTTTGAAAAAAATCGAATATCTCGACTCACAAAAGTAGTACAGCTTTTTGAGTAGCACGGTTCGAAAGAGGACGTTTTTTTTTTTCAAATTAAAAAATGGCCATTTATTTTTTTGAGAATTTTCATGTATTTTTGGCCAAAATTCGATTTTTCAAAATTGAATACCTCGACTCACAAAATTTTGAAAAAATCGAATATCTCGACTCACAAAAGTAGTACAGCTTTTTGAGTAGCACGGTTCGAAAGAGGACGTTTTTTTTTCAAATTAAAAAATGGCCATTTATTTTTTTGAGAATTTTCATGTATTTTTGGCCAAAATTCGATTTTTCAAAATTGAATACCTCGACTCACAAAATTTTGAAAAAAATCGAATATCTCGACTCAGAAAAGTAGTACAGCTTTTTGAGTAACACGGTTCGAAAGAGGACGTTTTTTCCAATTAAAAAATGGCCATTTATTTTTTTGAGAATTTTCATGTATTTTTGGCCAAAATTCGATTTTTCAAAATTGAATACCTCGACTCACAAAATTTTTAAAAAAATCGAATATCTCGACTCAGAAAAGTAGTACAGCTTTTAGAGTAACACGGTTCGAAAGAGGACGTTTTTTCCAATTAAAAAATGGCCATTTATTTTTTTGAGAATTTTCATCTATTTTTGGCCAAAATTCGATTTTTCAAAATTGAATACCCCGACTCACAAAATTTTGAAAAAAATTGAATATCACGACTCACAAAAGTAGTACAGCTTTTTGAGTAGCACGGTTCGAAAGAGGACGTTTTTTCCAATTAAAAAATTGCCATTTATTTTTTTGAGAATTTTCATGTATTTTTGGCCAAAATTCGATTTTTCAAAATTGAATACCCCGACTCACAAAATTTTGAAAAAAATCGAATATCTCGACTCAGAAAAGTACTACAGCTTTTTAAGTAGCACGGTTCGAAAGAGGACTTTTTTCAAATTAAAAAATGGCCATTTATATTTTTGAGAATTTTAATGTATTTTTGGCCAAAATTCGATTTTTCAAAATTGAATGCCTCGACCCATAAAATTTTGAAAAAAATCGAATATCTCGACTCACAAAAGTAGTACAGCTTTTTGAGTACCACGGTTCGAAAGAGGACGTTTTTTCCAATTAAAAATGGCCATTTATTTTTTTGAGAATTTTCATGTATTTTTGGTCAAAATTCGATTTTTCAAAATTGAATACCTCGATTCACAAAATTTTGAAAAAAATCGAATATCTCGACTCACAAAAGTAGTACAGTTTATTGAGTAGCACGGTTCGAAAGAGGACGTTTTTTTTTTTCAAATTAAAAGATGGCCATTTATTTTTTTGAGAATTTTCATGTATTTTTGGCCAAAATTCGATTTTTCAAAATTGAATACCTCGACTCACAAAATTTTGAAAAAAATCGAATATCTCGACTCACAAAAGTAGTACAGCTTTTTGAGTAGCACGGTTCGAAAGAGGACGTTTTTTTTTCAAATTAAAAAATGGCCATTTATTTTTTTGAGAATTTTCATGTATTTTTGGCCAAAATTCGATTTTTCAAAATTGAATACCTCGACTCACAAAATTTTGAAAAAATCGAATATCTCGACTCACAAAAGTAGTACAGCTTTTTGAGTAGCACGGTTGGAAAGAGGACGTTTTTTCCAATTAAAAAACGGCCATTTATTTTTTTGAGAATTTTCATGTATTTGTGGCCAAAATTCGATTTTTCAAAATTGAATACCTCGATTCACAAAATTTTGAAAAAAATCGAATATCTCGACTCACAAAAGTAGTACAGCTTTTTGAGTAGCACGGTTCGAAAGAGGATGTTTTTTCCAATTAAAAAATGGCCATTTATTTTTTGGAGAATTTTCGTGTATTTTTGGCCAAAAATCGATTTTTCAAAATTGAATACCTCGACTCACAAAATTTTGAAAAAAATCGAATATCACGACTCACAAAAGTAGTACAGCTTTTTGAGTAGCACGGTTCGAAAGAGGACGTTTTTTGAAATTAAAAAATGGCCATTTATATTTTTGAGAATTTTAATGTATTTTTGGCCAAAATTCGATTTTTCAAAATTGAATGCCTCGACCCATAAAATTTTGAAAAAAATCGAATATCTCGACTCACAAAAGTAGTACAGCTTTTTGAGTACCACGGTTCGAAAGAGGACGTTTTTTCCAATTAAAAATGGCCATTTATTTTTTTGAGAATTTTCATGTATTTTTGGTCAAAATTCGATTTTTCAAAATTGAATACCTCGATTCACAAAATTTTGAAAAAAATCGAATATCTCGACTCACAAAAGTAGTACAGTTTATTGAGTAGCACGGTTCGAAAGAGGACGTTTTTTTTTTCAAATTAAAAGATGGCCATTTATTTTTTTGAGAATTTTCATGTATTTTTGGCCAAAATTCGATTTTTCAAAATTGAATACCTCGACTCACAAAATTTTGAAAAAAATCGAATATCTCGACTCACAAAAGTAGTACAGCTTTTTTAGTAGCACGGTTCGAAAGAGGACGTTTTTTTTTCAAATTAAAAAATGGCCATTTATTTTTTTGAAAATTTTCATGTATTTTTGGCCAAAATTCGATTTTTCAAATTGAATACCTCGACTCACAAAATTTTGAAAAAATCGAATATCTCGACTCACAAAAGTAGTACAGCTTTTTGAGTAGCACGGTTGGAAAGAGGACGTTTTTTCCAATTAAAAAACGGCCATTTATTTTTTTGAGAATTTTCATGTATTTGTGGCCAAAATTCGATTTTTCAAAATTGAATACCTCGATTCACAAAATTTTGAAAAAAATCGAATATCTCGACTCACAAAAGTAGTACAGCTTTTTGAGTAGCACGGTTCGAAAGAGGATGTTTTTTCCAATTAAAAAATGGCCATTTATTTTTTGGAGAATTTTCGTGTATTTTTGGCCAAAAATCGATTTTTCAAAATTGAATACCTCGACTCACAAAATTTTGAAAAAAATCGAATATCACGACTCACAAAAGTAGTACAGCTTTTTGAGTAGTACGTTTCGAAAGAGGACGTTTTTTCCAATTAAAAAATGGCCATTTATTTTTTTGAGAATTTTCATTTATTTTTGGCCAAAATTCGATTTTTCAAAATTGAATACCTCGACTCACAAAATTTTGAAAAAATTCGAATATCTCGACCCACAAAAGTAGTACAGCTTTTTGAGTAGCACGGTTCGAAAGAGGACGTTTTTTCCAATTAAAAAATGGCCATTTATTGTTTTGAGATTTTTCATGTATTTTTGACCAAAATTCGATTTTTCAAAATTGAATACCTCGACTCACAGAATTTTGAAAAAAATCGAATATCTCGACTCACAAAAGTAGTACAGCTTTTTGAGTAGCACGGTTCGAAAGAGGACGTTTTTTCCAACTAAAAAATGGCCATTTATTTGTTTGAGAATTTTCATGTATTTTTGGCCGAAATTCGATTTTTCAAAATTAAATACCTCGACTCACAAAATTTTGAAAAAAATCGAATATCTCGACTCACAAAAGTAGTACAGCTTTTTGAGTAGCACGGTTCGAAAGAGGACTTTTTTCCAATTAAAAAATGGGCATTTATTTTTTTGAGAATTTTCATGTATTTTTGGTCAAAATTCGATTTTTCAAAATTGAATACCTCGATTCACAAAATTTTGAAAAAAATCGAATATCTCGACTCACAAAAGTAGTACAGTTTATTGAGTAGCACGGTTCGAAAGAGGACGTTTTTTTTTTTTTCAATTAAAAAATGACCATTTATTTTTTTGAGAATTTTCATGTATTTTTGGCCAAAATTCGATTTTTGAAAATTGAATACCTCGACTCACAAAATTTTGAAAAAAATAGAATATCTCGACTCACAAAAGTAGTAGAGCTTTTTGAGTAGCACGGTTCGAAAGAGTATGTTTTTTCCAATTAAAAAATGGCCATTTATTTTTTTGAGAATTTTCATGTATTTTTGGCCAAAAATCGATTTTTCAAAATTGAAAACCTCGACTCACAAAATTTTGAAAAAAATCGAATATTACGACTCACAAAAGTAGTACAGCTTTTTGAGTAGCACGGTTCGAAAGAGGACGTTTTTTCCAATTAAAAAATGGACATTTATTTTTTTGAGAATTTTCATGTATTTTTGGCCAAAATTCGATTTTTCAAAATTGAATACCTCGACTCACAAAATTTTGAAAAAAATCGAATATCTCGACTCACAAAAGTAGTACAGCTTTTTGAGTAGCACGGTTCGAAAGAGGACTTTTTTCCAATTAAAAAATGGTCATTTATTTTTTTGAGAATTTTCATGTATTTTTGGCCAAAAATCGATTTTTCAAAATTGAATACCTCGACTCACAAAATTTTGAAAAAAATCGAATATCTCGACTCACAAAAGTAGTACAGCTTTTTGAGTAACACGGTTCGAAAGAGGACGTTTTTTTTCAATTAAAAAATGGCCATTTATTTTTTTGAGAATTTTCATGTATTTTTGGTCAAAATTCGATTTTCAAAATTGAATACCTCGATTCACAAAATTTTTAAAAAAATCGAATATCTCGACTCACAAAAGCAGTACAGCTTTTTGAGTAGCACGGTTCGAAAGAGGACGTTTTTTCCAATTAAAAAATGGACATTTATTTTTTTGAGAATTTTCATGTATTTTTGGCCAAAATTCGATTTTTCAAAATTGAATACCTCGACTCACAAAATTTTGAAAAAAATCGAATATCTCGACTCACAAAAGTAGTACAGCTTTTTGAGTAGCACGGTTCGAAAGAGGACTTTTTTCCAATTAAAAAATGGTCATTTATTTTTTTGAGAATTTTCATGTATTTTTGGCCAAAAATCGATTTTTCAAAATTGAATACCTCGACTCACAAAATTTTGAAAAAAATCGAATATCTCGACTCACAAAAGTAGTACAGCTTTTTGAGTAACACGGTTCGAAAGAGGACGTTTTTTTTTCAATTAAAAAATGGCCATTTATTTTTTTGAGAATTTTCATGTATTTTTGGTCAAAATTCGATTTTCAAAATTGAATACCTCGATTCACAAAATTTTTAAAAAAATCGAATATCTCGACTCACAAAAGTAGTACAGCTTTTTGAGTAGCACGGTTCGAAAGAGGACGGTTTTTTTTTTTCAAATTAAAAAATGGCCATTTATTTTTTTGAGAATTTTCATGTATTTTTGGCCAAAAATCGATTTTTCAAAATTGAATACCTCGACTCACAAAATTTTGAAAAAAATCGAATATCTCGACTCACAAAAGTAGTACAGCTTTTTGAGTAGCACGGTTCGAAAGAGGACTTTTTTCCAATTAAAAAATGGCCATTTATTTTTTTGAGAATTTTCATGTATTTTTGGCCAAAATTCGATTTTTCAAAATTGAATACCTCGACTCACAAAATTTTGAAAAAAATCGAATATCTCGACTCACAAAAGTAGTACAGTTTATTGAGTAGCACGGTTCGAAAGAGGACGTTTTTTTTCAAATTAAAAAATGGCCATTTATTTTTTTGAGAATTTTCATGTATTTTTGGCCAAAAACTGATTTTGAAAATTTTCATGTATTTTTGGTCAAAATTCGATTTTTCAAAATTGAATACCTCGACTCACAAAATTTTGAAAAAAATCGAATATCACGACTCACAAAAGTAGTACAGCTTTTTGAGTAGCACGTTTCGAAAGAGGACGTTTTTTCCAATTAAAAAATGGCCATTTATTTTTTTGAGAATTTTCATGTATTTTTGGCCAAAATTCGATTTTTCAAAATTAAATACCTCGACTCACAAAATTTTGAAAAAAATCGAATATCTCGACTCACAAAAGTTGTACAGCTTTTTGAGTAGCACGGTTCGAAAGAGGACTTTTTTCCAATTAAAAAATGGCCATTTATTTTTTTGAGAATTTTCATGTATTTTTGGCCAAAATTCGATTTTTCTAAATTGAATACCTCAACTCACAAAATTTTGAAAAAAATCGAATATCTCGACTCACAAAAGTAGTACAGCTTTTTGAGTAGCACGGTTCGAAAGAGGACGTTTTTTCCAATTAAAAAATGGCCATTTATTTTTTTGAGAATTTTCATGTATTTTTGGCCAAAATTCGATTTTTCAAAATTGAATACCTCGACTCACAAAATTTTGAAAAAAATCCAATATCTCGACTCACAAAAGTTGTACAGCTTTTTGAGTAGCCCGGTTCGAAAGAGGATGTTTTTTCCAATTAAAAAATGGCCATTTATTTTTTTGAGAATTTTCATGTATTTTTGGCCAAAAATCGATTTTTCAAAATTGAATACCTCGACTCACAAAATTTTGAAAAAAATCGAATATCACGACTCACAAAAGTAGTACAGCTTTTTGAGTAGCACGGTTCGAAAGAGGACGTTTTTTTTCAAATTAAAAAATGGCCATTTATTTTTTTGAGAATTTTCATGTATTTTTGGCCAAAATTCGATTTTTCAAAATTGAATACCTCGACTCACAAAATTTTGAAAAAAATCGAATATCTCGACTCACAAAAGTAGTACAACTTTTTGAGTAGCACGGTTCGAAAGAGGACGTTTTTTCCAATTAAAAAATGGCCATTTATTTTTTTGAGAATTTTCATGTATTTTTGGCCAAAATTCGATTTTTCAAAATTGAATACCTCGACTCACAAAATTTTGAAAAAAATCGAATATCTCGACTCACAAAAGTAGTACAGCTTTTTGAGTAGCACGGTTCGAAAGAGGACGTTTTTTTTTTCAAATTAAAAAATGGTCATTTATTTTTTTGAGAATTTTCATGTATTTTTGGCCAAAAATCGATTTTTCAAAATTGAATACCTCGACTCACAAAATTTTGAAAAAAATCGAATATCTCGACTCACAAAAGTAGTACAGCTTTTTGAGTAACACGGTTCGAAAGAGGACGTTTTTTTTTTTCAATTAAAAAATGGCCATTTATTTTTTTGAGAATTTTCATGTATTTTTGGTCAAAATTCGATTTTCAAAATTGAATACCTCGATTCACAAAATTTTTAAAAAAATCGAATATCTCGACTCACAAAAGTAGTACAGCTTTTTGAGTAGCACGGTTCGAAAGAGGACGTTTTTTTTTTTCAAATTAAAAAATGGCCATTTATTTTTTTGAGAATTTTCATGTATTTTTGGCCAAAAATCGATTTTTCAAAATTGAATACCTCGACTCACAAAATTTTGAAAAAAATCGAATATCTCGACTCACAAAAGTAGTACAGCTTTTTGAGTAGCACGGTTCGAAAGAGGACTTTTTTCCAATTAAAAAATGGCCATTTATTTTTTTGAGAATTTTCATGTATTTTTGGCCAAAATTCGATTTTTCAAAATTGAATACCTCGACTCACAAAATTTTGAAAAAAATCGAATATCTCGACTCACAAAAGTAGTACAGTTTATTGAGTAGCACGGTTCGAAAGAGGACGTTTTTTTTCAAATTAAAAAATGGCCATTTATTTTTTTGAGAATTTTCATGTATTTTTGGCCAATAACTGATTTTGAAAATTTTCATGTATTTTTGGTCAAAATTCGATTTTTCAAAATTGAATACCTCGACTCACAAAATTTTGAAAAAAATCGAATATCACGACTCACAAAAGTAGTACAGCTTTTTGAGTAGCACGTTTCGAAAGAGGACGTTTTTTCCAATTAAAAAATGGCCATTTATTTTTTTGAGAATTTTCATGTATTTTTGGCCAAAATTCGATTTTTCAAAATTAAATACCTCGACTCACAAAATTTTGAAAAAAATCGAATATCTCGACTCACAAAAGTAGTACAGCTTTTTGAGTAGCACGGTTCGAAAGAGGACTTTTTTCCAATTAAAAAATGGCCATTTATTTTTTTGAGAATTTTCATGTATTTTTGGCCAAAAATCGATTTTTCAAAATTGAATACCTCGACTCACAAAATTTTGAAAAAAATCCAATATCTCGACTCACAAAAGTAGTACAGCTTTTTGAGTAGCCCGGTTCGAAAGAGGATGTTTTTTCCAATTAAAAAATGGCCATTTATTTTTTTGAGAATTTTCATGTATTTTTGGCCAAAAATCGATTTTTCAAAATTGAATACCTCGACTCACAAAATTTTGAAAAAAATCGAATATCACGACTCACAAAAGTAGTACAGCTTTTTGAGTAGCACGGTTCGAAAGAGGACGTTTTTTTTCAAATTAAAAAATGGCCATTTATTTTTTTGAGAATTTTCATGTATTTTTGGCCAAAATTCGATTTTTCAAAATTGAATACCTCGACTCACAAAATTTTGAAAAAAATCGAATATCTCGACTCACAAAAGTAGTACACCTTTTTGAGTAGCACGGTTCGAAAGAGGACGTTTTTTCCAATTAAAAAATGGCCATTTATTTTTTTGAGAATTTTCATGTATTTTTGGCCAAAATTCGATTTTTCAAAATTGAATACCTCGACTTACAAAATTTTGGAAAAAATCGAAAATCTCCACTCACAAAAGTAGTACAGCTTTTTGAGTAGCACGGTTCGAAAGAGGACGTTTTTTTTTTTCAAATTAAAAAATGGCCATTTATTTTTTTGAGAATTTTCATGAATTTTTGGCCAAAATTCGATTTTTCAAAATTGAATACCCCGACTCACAAAATTTTGAAAAAAATCGAATATCTCGACTCACAAAAGTAGTACAGCTTTTTGAGTAGCACGGTTCGAAAGAGGACGTTTTTTCCAATTAAAAAATTGCCATTTATTTTTTTGAGAATTTTCATGTATTTTTGGCCAAAATTCGATTTTTCAAAATTTAATACCTCAGCTCACAAAATTTTGAAAAAAATCGAATATCTCGACTCACAAAAGTAGTACAGCTTTTTGAGTAGCACGGTTCGAAAGAGGACGTTTTTTCCAATTAAAAAATGGCCATTTATTTTTTTGAGAATTTTCATCTATTTTTGGCCAAAATTCGATTTTTCAAAATTGAATACCTCGACTCACAAAATTTTGAAAAAAATCGAATATCTCGACTCACAAAAGTAGTACAACTTTTTGAGTAGCACGGTTCGAAAGAGGACGTTTTTTCCAATTAAAAAATGGCCATTTATTTTTTTGAGAATTTTCATGTATTTTTGGCCAAAATTCGATTTTTCAAAATTGAATACCTCGACTTACAAAATTTTGGAAAAAATCGAAAATCTCGACTCACAAAAGTAGTACAGCTTTTTGAGTAGCACGGTTCGAAAGAGGACGTTTTTTTTTTTTCAAATTAAAAAATGGCCATTTATTTTTTTGAGAATTTTCATGAATTTTTGGCCAAAATTCGATTTTTCAAAATTGAATATCCCGACTCACAAAATTTTGAAAAAAATCGAATATCTCGACTCACAAAAGTAGTACAGCTTTTTGAGTAGCACGGTTCGAAAGAGGACGTTTTTTCCAATTAAAAAATTGCCATTTATTTTTTTGAGAATTTTCATGTATTTTTGGCCAAAATTCGATTTTTCAAAATTTAATACCTCAGCTCACAAAATTTTGAAAAAAATCGAATATCTCGACTCACAAAAGTAGTACAGCTTTTTGAGTAGCACGGTTCGAAAGAGGACGTTTTTTCCAATTAAAAAATGGCCATTTATTTTTTTGAGAATTTTCATCTATTTTTGGCCAAAATTCGATTTTTCAAAATTGAATACCTCGACGCACAAAATTTTGAAAAAAATCGAATATCTCGACTCACAAAAGTAGTACAGCTTTTTGAGTAGCACGGTTCGAAAGAGGACGTTTTTTTTTTCAAATTAAAAAATGGCCATTTATTTTTTTGAGAATTTTCATGTATTTTTGGCCAAAATTCGATTTTTCAAAATTGAATACCTCGACTCACAAAATTTTGAAAAAATCGAATATTTCGACTCACAAAAGTAGTACAGCTTTTTGAGTAGCACGGTTGGAAAGAGGACGTTTTTTCCAATTAAAAAACGGCCATTTATTTTTTTGAGAATTTTCATGTATTTTTGGCCAAAATTCGATTTTTCAAAATTGAATACCTCGACTCACAAAATTTTGAAAAAAATCGAATATCTCGACTCAGAAAAGTAGTACAGCTTTTTGAGTAACACGGTTCGAAAGAGGACGTTTTTTCCAATTAAAAAATGGCCATTTATTTTTTTGAGAATTTTCATCTATTTTTGGCCAAAATTCGATTTTTCAAAATTGAATACCTCGACTCACTAAATTTTGAAAAAAATCGAATATCTCGAGTCACAAAAGTAGTACAGCTTTTTGAGTAGCACGGTTCGAAAGAGGACGTTTTTTCCAATAAAAAAAGGGCCATTTATTTTTTTGAGAATTTTCATGTATTTTTGGCCAAAATTCGATTTTTCAAAATTGAATACCTCGACTCACAAAATTTTGAAAAAAATCGAATATCTCGACTCACAAAAGTAGTACAGCTTTTTGAGTAGCACGGTTCGAAAGAGGACGTTTTTTTTTCAAATTAAAAAATGGCCATTTATTTTTTTGAGAATTTCCATGTATTTTTGGCCAAAATTCGATTTTTCAAAATTGAATACCTCGACTCACAAAATTTTGAAAAAATCGAATATCTCGACTCACAAAAGTAGTACAGCTTTTTGAGTAGCACGGTTGGAAAGAGGACGTTTTTTCCAATTAAAAAACGGCCATTTATTTTTTTGAGAATTTTCATGTATTTGTGGCCAAAATTCGATTTTTCAAAATTGAATACCTCGACTCACAAAATTTTGAAAAAATCGAGTATCTCGACTCACAAAAGTAGTACAGCTTTTTGAGTAGCACGGTTCGAAAGAGGACGTTTTTTCCAATTAAAAAATGGCCATTTATTTTTTTGAGAATTTTCATGTATTTTTGGCCAAAATTCGATTTTTCAAAATTGAATACCTCGACTCACAAAATTTTTAAAAAAATCGAATATCTCGACTCAGAAAAGTAGTACAGCTTTTAGAGTAACACGGTTCGAAAGAGGACGTTTTTTCCAATTAAAAAATGGCCATTTATTTTTTTGAGAATTTTCATCTATTTTTGGCCAAAATTCGATTTTTCAAAATTGAATACCCCGACTCACAAAATTTTGAAAAAAATTGAATATCACGACTCACAAAAGTAGTACAGCTTTTTGAGTAGCACGGTTCGAAAGAGGACGTTTTTTCCAATTAAAAAATTGCCATTTATTTTTTTGAGAATTTTCATGTATTTTTGGCCAAAATTCGATTTTTCAAAATTGAATACCCCGACTCACAAAATTTTGAAAAAAATCGAATATCTCGACTCACAAAAGTACTACAGCTTTTTAAGTAGCACGGTTCGAAAGAGGACTTTTTTCAAATTAAAAAATGGCCATTTATTTTTTTGAGCATTTTCATGTATTTTTGGCCAAAATTCGATTTTTCAAAATTGAATACCTCGACTCACAAAATTTTGAAAAAATCGAATATCTCGACTCACAAAAGTAGTACAGCTTTTTGAGTAGCACGGTTGGAAAGAGGACGTTTTTTCCAATTAAAAAACGGCCATTTATTTTTTTGAGAATTTTCATGTATTTTTGGCCAAAATTCGATTTTTCAAAATTGAATACCCCGACTCACAAAATTTTGAAAAAAATCGAATATCTCGACTCACAAAAGTACTACAGCTTTTTAAGTAGCACGGTTCGAAAGAGGACGTTTTTTCAAATTAAAAAATGGCCATTTATTTTTTTGAGAATTTTCATGTATTTTTGGCCAAAATTCGATTTTTCAAAATTGAATACCTCGACTCACAAAATTTTGAAAAAATCGAATATCTCGACTCACAAAAGTAGTACAGCTTTTTGAGTAGCACGGTTCGAAAGAGGACGTTTTTTTTTTTCAAATTAAAAAATGGCCATTTATTTTTTTGAGAATTTTCATGAATTTTTGGCCAAAATTCGATTTTTCAAAATTGAATACCCCGACTCACAAAATTTTGAAAAAAATCGAATATCTCGACTCACAAAAGTAGTACAGCTTTTTGAGTAGCACGGTTCGAAAGAGGACGTTTTTTCCAATTAAAAAATTGCCATTTATTTTTTGAGAATTTTCATGTATTTTTGGCCAAAATTCGATTTTTCAAAATTTAATACCTCAACTCACAAAATTTTGAAAAAAATCGAATATCTCGACTCACAAAAGTAGTACAGCTTTTTGAGTAGCACGGTTCGAAAGAGGACGTTTTTTCCAATTAAAAAATGGCCATTTATTTTTTTGAGAATTTTCATCTATTTTTGGCCAAAATTCGATTTTTCAAAATTGAATACCTCGACTCACAAAATTTTGAAAAAAATCGAATATCTCGACTCACAAAAGTAGTACAGCTTTTTGAGTAGCACGGTTCGAAAGAGGACGTTTTTTCCAATTAAAAAATGGCCATTTATTTTTTTGAGAATTTTCATGTATTTTTGGCCAAAATTCGATTCGACTCACAAAATTTTGAAAAAAATCGAATATCTCGACTCACAAAAGTAGTACAGCTTTTTGAGTAGCACGGTTCGAAAGAGGACGTTTTTTTTTCAAATTAAAAAATGGCCATTTATTTTTTTGAGAACTTTCATGTATTTTTGGCCAAAATTCGATTTTTCAAAATTGAATACCTCGACTCACAAAATTTTGAAAAAATCGAATATCTCGACTCACAAAAGTAGTACAGCTTTTTGAGTAGCACGGTTGGAAAGAGGACGTTTTTTCCAATTAAAAAATTGCCATTTATTTTTTTGAGAATTTTCATGTATTTTTGGCCAAAATTCGATTTTTCAAAATTTAATACCTCAACTCACAAAATTTTGAAAAAAATCGAATATCTCGACTCACAAAAGTAGTACAGCTTTTTGAGTAGCACGGTTCGAAAGAGGACGTTTTTTCCAATTAAAAAATGGCCATTTATTTTTTTGAGAATTTTCATCTATTTTTGGCCAAAATTCGATTTTTCAAAATTGAATACCTCGACTCACAAAATTTTGAAAAAATCGAATATCTCGACTCACAAAAGTAGTACAGCTTTTTGAGTAGCACGGTTGGAAAGAGGACGTTTTTTCCAATTAAAAAACGGCCATTTATTTTTTTGAGAATTTTCATGTATTTGTGGCCAAAATTCGATTTTTCAAAATTGAATACCTCGACTCACAAAATTTTGAAAAAAATCGAGTATCTCGACTCACAAAAGTAGTACAGCTTTTTGAGTAACACGGTTCGAAAGAGGACGTTTTTTCCAATTAAAAAATGGCCATTTATTTTTTTGAGAATTTTCATCTATTTTTGGCCAAAATTCGATTTTTCAAAATTGAATACCTCGACTCACTAAATTTTGAAAAAAATCGAATATCTCGAGTCACAAAAGTAGTACAGCTTTTTGAGTAGCACGGTTCGAAAGAGGACGTTTTTTCCAATAAAAAAAGGGCCATTTATTTTTTTGAGAATTTTCATGTATTTTTGGCCAAAATTCGATTTTTCAAAATTGAATACCTAGACTCACAAAATTTTGAAAAAAATCGAATATCTCGACTCACAAAAGTAGTACAGCTTTTTGAGTAGCACGGTTCGAAAGAGGACGTTTTTTTTTCAAATTAAAAAATGGCCATTTATTTTTTTGAGAATTTTCATGTATTTTTGGCCAAAATTCGATTTTTCAAAATTGAATACCTCGACTCACAAAATTTTGAAAAAATCGAATATCTCGACTCACAAAAGTAGTACAGCTTTTTGAGTAGCACGGTTGGAAAGAGGACGTTTTTTCCAATTAAAAAACGGCCATTTATTTTTTTGAGAATTTTCATGTATTTGTGGCCAAAATTCGATTTTTCAAAATTGAATACCTCGACTCACAAAATTTTGAAAAAAATCGAGTATCTCGACTCACAAAAGTAGTACAGCTTTTTGAGTAGCACGGTTCGAAAGAGGACGTTTTTTCCAATTAAAAAATGGCCATTTATTTTTTTGAGAATTTTCATGTATTTTTGGCCAAAATTCGATTTTTCAAAATTGAATACCTCGACTCACAAAATTTTGAAAAAAATCGAATATCTCGACTCACAAAAGTAGTACAGCTTTTTGAGTAGCACGGTTCGAAAGAGGACGTTTTTTTTTCAAATTAAAAAATGGCCATTTATTTTTTTGAGAATTTTCATTTATTTTTGGCCAAAATTCGATTTTTCAAAATTGAATACCTCGACTCACAAAATTTTTAAAAAAATCGAATATCTCGACTCAGAAAAGTAGTACAGCTTTTTGAGTAACACGGTTCGAAAGAGGACGTTTTTTCCAATTAAAAAATGGCCATTTATTTTTTTGAGAATTTTCATCTATTTTTGGCCAAAATTCGATTTTTCAAAATTGAATACCCCGACTCACAAAATTTTGAAAAAAATTGAATATCACGACTCACAAAAGTAGTACAGCTTTTTGAGTAGCACGGTTCGAAAGAGGACGTTTTTTCCAATTAAAAAATTGCCATTTATTTTTTTGAGAATTTTCATGTATTTTTGGCCAAAATTCGATTTTTCAAAATTGAATACCCCGACTCACAAAATTTTGAAAAAAATCGAATATCTCGACTCACAAAAGTACTACAGCTTTTTAAGTAGCACGGTTCGAAAGAGGACGTTTTTTTCAAATTAAAAAATGGCCATTTATTTTTTTTGAGAATTTTCATGTATTTTTGGCCAAAATTCGATTTTTCAAAATTGAATACCTCGACTCACAAAATTTTGAAAAAATCGAATATCTCGACTCACAAAAGTAGTACAGCTTTTTGAGTAGCACGGTTGGAAAGAGGACGTTTTTTCCAATTAAAAAACGGCCATTTATTTTTTTGAGAATTTTCATGTATTTTTGGCCAAAATTCGATTTTTCAAAATTGAATACCCCGACTCACAAAATTTTGAAAAAAATCGAATATCTCGACTCACAAAAGTACTACAGCTTTTTAAGTAGCACGGTTCGAAAGAGGACGTTTTTTCAAATTAAAAAATGGCCATTTATTTTTTTGAGAATTTTCATGTATTTTTGGCCAAAATTCGATTTTTCAAAATTGAATACCTCGACTCACAAAATTTTGAAAAAATCGAATATCTCGACTCACAAAAGTAGTACAGCTTTTTGAGTAGCACGGTTCGAAAGAGGACGTTTTTTTTTTTTCAAATTAAAAAATGGCCATTTATTTTTTTGAGAATTTTCATGAATTTTTGGCCAAAATTCGATTTTTCAAAATTGAATACCCCGACTCACAAAATTTTGAAAAAAATCGAATATCTCGACTCACAAAAGTAGTACAGCTTTTTGAGTAGCACGGTTCGAAAGAGGACGTTTTTTCCAATTAAAAAATTGCCATTTATTTTTTTGAGAATTTTCATGTATTTTTGGCCAAAATTCGATTTTTCAAAATTTAATACCTCAACTCACAAAATTTTGAAAAAAATCGAATATCTCGACTCACAAAAGTAGTACAGCTTTTTGAGTAGCACGGTTCGAAAGAGGACGTTTTTTCCAATTAAAAAATGGCCATTTATTTTTTTGAGAATTTTCATCTATTTTTGGCCAAAATTCGATTTTTCAAAATTGAATACCTCGACTCACAAAATTTTGAAAAAAATCGAATATCTCGACTCACAAAAGTAGTACAGCTTTTTGAGTAGCACGGTTCGAAAGAGGACGTTTTTTCCAATTAAAAAATGGCCATTTTTTTTTTTGAGAATTTTCATGTATTTGTGGCCAAAATTCGATTTTTCAAAATTGAATACCTCGACTCACAAAATTTTGAAAAAAATCGAATATCTCGACTCACAAAAGTAGTACAGCTTTTTGAGTAGCACGGTTCGAAAGAGGACGTTTTTTCCAATTAAAAAATGGCCATTTATTTTTTTGAGAATTTTCATGTATTTTTGGCCAAAATTCGATTCGACTCACAAAATTTTGAAAAAAATCGAATATCTCGACTCACAAAAGTAGTACAGCTTTTTGAGTAGCACGGTTCGAAAGAGGACGTTTTTTTTTTCAAATTAAAAAATGGCCATTTATTTTTTTGAGAACTTTCATGTATTTTTGGCCAAAATTCGATTTTTCAAAATTGAATACCTCGACTCACAAAATTTTGAAAAAATCGAATATCTCGACTCACAAAAGTAGTACAGCTTTTTGAGTAGCACGGTTGGAAAGAGGACGTTTTTTCCAATTAAAAAATTGCCATTTATTTTTTTGAGAATTTTCATGTATTTTTGGCCAAAATTCGATTTTTCAAAATTTAATACCTCAACTCACAAAATTTTGAAAAAAATCGAATATCTCGACTCACAAAAGTAGTACAGCTTTTTGAGTAGCACGGTTCGAAAGAGGACGTTTTTTCCAATTAAAAAATGGCCATTTATTTTTTTGAGAATTTTCATCTATTTTTGGCCAAAATTCGATTTTTCAAAATTGAATACCTCGACTCACAAAATTTTGAAAAAAATCGAATATCTCGACTCACAAAAGTAGTACAGCTTTTTGAGTAGCACGGTTCGAAAGAGGACGTTTTTTCCAATTAAAAAATGGCCATTTATTTTTTTGAGAATTTTCATGTATTTTTTGGCCAAAATTCGATTTTTCAAAATTGAATACCTCGACTCACAAAATTTTGAAAAAAATCGAATATCTCGACTCACAAAAGTAGTACAGCTTTTTGAGTAGCACGGTTCGAAAGAGGACGTTTTTTCCAATTAAAAAATGGCCATTTATTTTTTTGAGAATTTTCATGTATTTTTGGCCAAAATTCGATTTTTCAAAATTGAATACCTCGACTCACAAAATTTTGAAAAAAATCGAATATCTCGACTCACAAAAGTAGTACAGCTTTTTGAGTAGCACGGTTCGAAAGAGGACGTTTTTTTTTCAAATTAAAAAATGGCCATTTATTTTTTTGAGAACTTTCATGTATTTTTGGTCAAAATTCGATTTTTCAAAATTGAATACCTCGACTCACAAAATTTTGAAAAAATCGAATATCTCGACTCACAAAAGTAGTACAGCTTTTTGAGTAGCACGGTTGGAAAGAGGACGTTTTTTCCAATTAAAAAACGGCCATTTATTTTTTTGAGAATTTTCATGTATTTTTGGCCAAAATTCGATTTTTCAAAATTGAATACCTCGACTCACAAAATTTTGAAAAAAATCGAATATCTCGACTCAGAAAAGTAGTACAGCTTTTTGAGTAACACGGTTCGAAAGAGGACGTTTTTTCCAATTAAAAAATGGCCATTTATTTTTTTGAGAATTTTCATCTATTTTTGGCCAAAATTCGATTTTTCAAAATTGAATACCTCGACTAACTAAATTTTGAAAAAAATCGAATATCTCGACTCACAAAAGTAGTACAGCTTTTTGAGTAGCACGGTTCGAAAGAGGACGTTTTTTCCAATTAAAAAATGGCCATTTATTTTTTTGAGAATTTTCATGTATTTTTGGCCAAAATTCGATTTTTCAAAATTGAATACCTCGACTCACAAAATTTTGAAAAAAATCGAATATCTCGACTCACAAAAGTAGTACAGCTTTTTGAGTAGCACGGTTCGAAAGAGGACGTTTTTTCCAAATAAAAAATGGCCATTTATTTTTTTGATAATTTTCATGTATTTTTGGCCAAAATTCGATTTTTCAAAATTGAATACCTCGACTCACAAAATTTTGAAAAAAAATCGAATATCTCGACTCACAAAAGTAGTACAGCTTTTTGAGTAGCACGGTTCGAAAGAGGACGTTTTTTCCAATAAAAAAAGGGCCATTTATTTTTTTGAGAATTTTCATGTATTTTTGGCCAAAATTCGATTTTTCAAAATTGAATACCTCGACTCACAAAATTTTGAAAAAAATCGAATATCTCGACTCACAAAAGTAGTACAGCTTTTTGAGTAGCACGGTTGGAAAGAGGACGTTTTTTCCAATTAAAAAACGGCCATTTATTTTTTTGAGAATTTTCATGTATTTGTGGCCAAAATTCGATTTTTCAAAATTGAATACCTCGACTCACAAAATTTTGAAAAAAATCGAGTATCTCGACTCACAAAAGTAGTACAGCTTTTTGAGTAGCACGGTTCGAAAGAGGACGTTTTTTCCAATTAAAAAATGGCCATTTATTTTTTTGAGAATTTTCATGTATTTTGGGCCAAAATTCGATTTTTCAAAATTGAATACCTCAACTCACAAAATTTTGAAAAAAATCGAATATCTCGACTCACAAAAGTAGTAAGGCTTTTTGAGTAGCACGGTTCGAAAGAGGACGTTTTTTTTTTCAAATTAAAAAATGGCCATTTATTTTTTTGAGAATTTTCATGAATTTTTAGCCAAAATTCGATTTTTCAAAATTGAATACCCCGACTCACAAAATTTTGAAAAAAATCGAATATCTCGACTCACAAAAGTAGTACAGCTTTTTGAGTAGCACGGTTCGAAAGAGGACGTTTTTTCCAATTAAAAAATGGCCATTTATTTTTTTGAGAATTTTCATGTATTTTTGGCCAAAATTCGATTTTTCAAAATTGAATACCTCGACTCACAAAATTTTGAAAAAAATCGAATATCTCGACTCACAAAAGTAGTACAGCTTTTTGAGTAGCACGGTTCGAAAGAGGACGTTTTTTTTTTCAAATTAAAAAATGGCCATTTATTTTTTTGAGAACTTTCATGTATTTTTGGTCAAAATTCGATTTTTCAAAATTGAATACCTCGACTCACAAAATTTTGAAAAAATCGAATATCTCGACTCACAAAAGTAGTACAGCTTTTTGAGTAGCACGGTTGGAAAGAGGACGTTTTTTCCAATTAAAAAACGGCCATTTATTTTTTTGAGAATTTTCATGTATTTTTGGCCAAAATTCGATTTTTCAAAATTGAATACCTCGACTCACAAAATTTTGAAAAAAATCGAATATCTCGACTCAGAAAAGTAGTACAGCTTTTTGAGTAACACGGTTCGAAAGAGGACGTTTTTTCCAATTAAAAAATGGCCATTTATTTTTTTGAGAATTTTCATCTATTTTTGGCCAAAATTCGATTTTTCAAAATTGAATACCTCGACTCACTAAATTTTGAAAAAAATCGAATATCTCGACTCACAAAAGTAGTACAGCTTTTTGAGTAGCACGGTTCGAAAGAGGACGTTTTTCCAATTAAAAAATGGCCATTTATTTTTTTGAGAATTTTCATGTATTTTTGGCCAAAATTCGATTTTTCAAAATTGAATACCTCGACTCACAAAATTTTGAAAAAAATCGAATATCTCGACTCACAAAAGTAGTACAGCTTTTTGAGTAGCACGGTTCGAAAGAGGGCGTTTTTTCCAAATAAAAAATGGCCATTTATTTTTTTGATAATTTTCATGTATTTTTGGCCAAAATTCGATTTTTCAAAATTGAATACCTCGACTCACAAAATTTTGAAAAAAATCGAATATCTCGACTCACAAAAGTAGTACAGCTTTTTGAGTAGCACGGTTCGAAAGAGGACGTTTTTTCCAATAAAAAAAGGGCCATTTATTTTTTTGAGAATTTTCATGTATTTTTGGTCAAAATTCGATTTTTCAAAATTGAATACCTCGACTCACAAAATTTTGAAAAAATCGAATATCTCGACTCACAAAAGTAGTACAGCTTTTTGAGTAGCACGGTTGGAAAGAGGACGTTTTTTCCAATTAAAAAACGGCCATTTATTTTTTTGAGAATTTTCATGTATTTTTGGCCAAAATTCGATTTTTCAAAATTGAATACCTCGACTCACAAAATTTTGAAAAAAATCGAATATCTCGACTCAGAAAAGTAGTACAGCTTTTTGAGTAACACGGTTCGAAAGAGGACGTTTTTTCCAATTAAAAAATGGCCATTTATTTTTTTGAGAATTTTCATCTATTTTTGGCCAAAATTCGATTTTTCAAAATTGAATACCTCGACTCACTAAATTTTGAAAAAAAAATCGAATATCTCGACTCACAAAAGTAGTACAGCTTTTTGAGTAGCACGGTTCGAAAGAGGACGTTTTTTCCAAATAAAAAATGGCCATTTATTTTTTTGATAATTTTCATGTATTTTTGGCCAAAATTCGATTTTTCAAAATTGAATACCTCGACTCACAAAATTTTGAAAAAAATCGAATATCTCGACTCACAAAAGTAGTACAGCTTTTTGAGTAGCACGGTTCGAAAGAGGACGTTTTTTCCAATAAAAAAAGGGCCATTTATTTTTTTGAGAATTTTCATGTATTTTTGGCCAAAATTCGATTTTTCAAAATTGAATACCTCGACTCACAAAATTTTGAAAAAAATCGAATATCTCGACTCACAAAAGTAGTACAGCTTTTTGAGTAGCACGGTTGGAAAGAGGACGTTTTTTCCAATTAAAAAACGGCCATTTATTTTTTTGAGAATTTTCATGTATTTGTGGCCAAAATTCGATTTTTCAAAATTGAATACCTCGACTCACAAAATTTTGAAAAAAATCGAGTATCTCGACTCACAAAAGTAGTACAGCTTTTTGAGTAGCACGGTTCGAAAGAGGACGTTTTTTCCAATTAAAAAATGGCCATTTATTTTTTTGAGAATTTTCATGTATTTTGGGCCAAAATTCGATTTTTCAAAATTGAATACCTCAACTCACAAAATTTTGAAAAAAATCGAATATCTCGACTCACAAAAGTAGTACAGCTTTTTGAGTAGCACGGTTCGAAAGAGGACGTTTTTTTTTCAAATTAAAAAATGGCCATTTATTTTTTTGAGAATTTTCATGAATTTTTGGCCAAAATTCGATTTTTCAAAATTGAATACCCCGACTCACAAAATTTTGAAAAAAATCGAATATCTCGACTCACAAAAGTAGTACAGCTTTTTGAGTAGCACGGTTCGAAAGAGGACGTTTTTTCCAATTAAAAAATGGCCATTTATTTTTTTGAGAATTTTCATCTATTTTTGGCCAAAATTCGATTTTTCAAAATTGAATACCTCGACTCACAAAATTTTGAAAAAAATCGAATATCTCGACTCACAAAAGTAGTACAGCTTTTTGAGTAGCACGGTTCGAAAGAGGACGTTTTTTCCAATTAAAAAATGGCCATTTATTTTTTTAAGAATTTTCATGTATTTGTGGCCAAAATTCGATTTTTCAAAATTGAATACCTCGACTCACAAAATTTTGAAAAAAATCGAATATCTCGACTCACAAAAGTAGTACAGCTTTTTGAGTAGCACGGTTCGAAAGAGGACGTTTTTCCAATTAAAAAATGGCCATTTATTTTTTTGAGAATTTTCATGTATTTTTGGCCAAAATTCGATTTTTCAAAATTGAATACCTCGACTCACAAAATTTTGAAAAAAATCGAATATCTCGACTCACAAAAGTAGTACAGCTTTTTGAGTAGCACGGTTCGAAAGAGGACGTTTTTTTTTCAAATTAAAAAATGGCCATTTATTTTTTTGAGAACTTTCATGTATTTTTGGCCAAAATTCGATTTTTCAAAATTGAATACCTCGACTCACAAAATTTTGAAAAAATCGAATATCTCGACTCACAAAAGTAGTACAGCTTTTTGAGTAGCACGGTTGGAAAGAGGACGTTTTTTCCAATTAAAAAACGGCCATTTATTTTTTTGAGAATTTTCATGTATTTTTGGCCAAAATTCGATTTTTCAAAATTGAATACCTCTACTCACAAAATTTTGAAAAAAATCGAATATCTCGACTCAGAAAAGTAGTACAGCTTTTTGAGTAACACGGTTCGAAAGAGGACGTTTTTTCCAATTAAAAAATGGCCATTTATTTTTTTGAGAATTTTCATCTATTTTTGGCCAAAATTCGATTTTTCAAAATTGAATACCTCGACTCACTAAATTTTGAAAAAAATCGAATATCTCGACTCACAAAAGTAGTACAGCTTTTTGAGTAGCACGGTTCGAAAGAAGACGTTTTTTCCAATTAAAAAATGGCCATTTATTTTTTTGAGAATTTTCATGTATTTTTGGCCAAAATTCGATTTTTCAAAATTGAATACCTCGACTCACAAAATTTTGAAAAAAATCGAATATCTCGACTCACAAAAGTAGTACAGCTTTTTGAGTAGCACGGTTCGATAGAGGACGTTTTTTCCAATTAAAAAATGGCCATTTATTTTTTTGATAATTTTCATGTATTTTTGGCCAAAATTCGATTTTTCAAAATTGAATACCTCGACTCACAAAATTTTGAAAAAAATCGAATATCTCGACTCACAAAAGTAGTACAGCTTTTTGAGTAGCACGGTTCGAAAGAGGACGTTTTTTTTTTTCAAATTAAAAAATTGCCATTTATTTTTTTGAGAATTTTCATGTATTTTTGGCCAAAATTCGATTTTTCAAAATTGAATACCTCGACTCACAAAATTTTGAAAAAATCGAATATCTCGACTCACAAAAGTAGTACAGCTTTTTGAGTAGCACGGTTGGAAAGAGGACGTTTTTTCCAATTAAAAAACGGCCATTTATTTTTTTGAGAATTTTCATGTATTTGTGGCCAAAATTTGATTTTTCAAAATTGAATACCTCGACTCACAAAATTTTGAAAAAAATCGAGTATCTCGACTCACAAAAGTAGTACAGCTTTTTGAGTAGCACGGTTCGAAAGAGGACGTTTTTTCCAATTAAAAAATGGCCATTTATTTTTTTGAGAATTTTCATGTATTTTTGGCCAAAATTCGATTTTTCAAAATTGAATACCTCGACTCACAAAATTTTGAAAAAAATCGAATATCTCGACTCACAAAAGTAGTACAGCTTTTTGAGTAGCACGGTTCGAAAGAGGACGTTTTTTTTTTAAATTAAAAAATGGCCATTTATTTTTTTGAGAATTTTCATTTATTTTTGGCCAAAATTCGATTTTTCGAAATTGAATACCTCGACTCACAAAATTTTGAAAAAAATCGAATATCTCGACTCAGAAAAGTAGTACAGCTTTTTGAGTAACACGGTTCGAAAGAGGACGTTTTTTCCAATTAAAAAATGGTCATTTATTTTTTTGAGAATTTTCATCTATTTTTGGCCAAAATTCGATTTTTCAAAATTGAATACCCCGACTCACAAAATTTTGAAAAAAATTGAATATCACGACTCACAAAAGTAGTACAGCTTTTTGAGTAGCACGGTTCGAAAGAGGACGTTTTTTCCAATTAAAAAATTGCCATTTATTTTTTTGAGAATTTTCATGTATTTTTGGCCAAAATTCGATTTTTCAAAATTGAATACCCCGACTCACAAAATTTTGAAAAAAATCGAATATCTCGACTCACAAAAGTACTACAGCTTTTTAAGTAGCACGGTTCGAAAGAGGACGTTTTTTCAAATTAAAAAATGGCCATTTATTTTTTTGAGAATTTTCATGTATTTTTGGCCAAAATTCGATTTTTCAAAATTGAATACCTCGACTCACAAAATTTTGAAAAAATCGAATATCTCGACTCACAAAAGTAGTACAGCTTTTTGAGTAGCACGGTTGGAAAGAGGACGTTTTTTCCAATTAAAAAACGGCCATTTATTTTTTTGAGAATTTTCATGTATTTTTGGCCAAAATTCGATTTTTCAAAATTGAATACCTCGACTCACAAAATTTTGAAAAAAATCGAATATCTCGACTCAGAAAAGTAGTACAGCTTTTTGAGTAACACGGTTCGAAAGAGGACGTTTTTTCCAATTAAAAAATGGCCATTTATTTTTTTGAGAATTTTCATCTATTTTTGGCCAAAATTCGATTTTTCAAAATTGAATACCTCGACTCACTAAATTTTGAAAAAAATCGAATATCTCGACTCACAAAAGTAGTACAGCTTTTTGAGTAGCACGGTTCGAAAGAGGACGTTTTTTCCAATTAAAAAATGGCCATTTATTTTTTTGAGAATTTTCATGTATTTTTGGCCAAAATTCGATTTTTCAAAATTGAATACCTCGACTCACAAAATTTTGAAAAAAATCGAATATCTCGACTCACAAAAGTAGTACAGCTTTTTGAGTAGCACGGTTCGAAAGAGGACGTTTTTTCCAATTAAAAAATGGCCATTTATTTTTTTGAGAATTTTCATGTATTTTTGGCCAAAATTCGATTTTTCAAAATTGAATACCTCGACTCACAAAATTTTGAAAAAAATCGAATATCTCGACTCACAAAAGTAGTACAGCTTTTTGAGTAGCACGGTTCGAAAGAGGACGTTTTTTCCAATTAAAAAATGGCCATTTATTTTTTTGAGAATTTTCATCTATTTTTGGCCAAAATTCGATTTTTCAAAATTGAATACCTCGACTCACTAAATTTTGAAAAAAATCGAATATCTCGACTCACAAAAGTAGTACAGCTTTTTGAGTAGCACGGTTCGAAGGAGGACGTTTTTTCCAATTAAAAAATGGCCATTTATTTTTTTGAGAATTTTCATGTATTTTTGGCCAAAATTCGATTTTTCAAAATTGAATACCTCGACTCACAAAATTTTGAAAAAAATCGAATATCTCGACTCACAAAAGTAGTACAGCTTTTTGAGTAGCACGGTTCGAAAGAGGACGTTTTTTCCAATTAAAAAATGGCCATTTATTTTTTTGAGAATTTTCATGTATTTTTGGCCAAAATTCGATTTTTCAAAATTGAATACCTCGACTCACAAAATTTTGAAAAAAAATCGAATATCTCGACTCACAAAAGTAGTACAGCTTTTTGAGTAGCACGGTTCGAAAGAGGACGTTTTTTCCAATTAAAAAATGGCCATTTATTTTTTTGAGAATTTTCATCTATTTTTGGCCAAAATTCGATTTTTCAAAATTGAATACCTCGACTCACAAAATTTTGAAAAAAATCGAATATCTCGACTCACAAAAGTAGTACAGCTTTTTGAGTAGCACGGTTCGAAAGAGGACGTTTTTTCCAATTAAAAAATGGCCCTTTATTTTTTTGAGAATTTTCATGTATTTGTGGCCAAAATTCGATTTTTCAAACTTGAATACATCGACTCACAAAATTTTGAAAAAAATCGAATATCTCGACTCACAAAAGTAGTACAGCTTTTTGAGTAGCACGGTTCGAAAGAGGACGTTTTTTCCAATTAAAAAATGGCCATTTATTTTTTTGAGAATTTTCATGTATTTTTGGCCAAAATTCGATTTTTCAAAATTGAATACCTCGACTCACAAAATTTTTAAAAAAATCGAATATCTCGACTCACAAAAGTAGTACAGCTTTTTGAGTAGCACGGTGCGAAAGAGGACGTTTTTTCCAATTAAAAAATGGGCATTTATTTTTTTGAGAATTTTCATGTATTTTTGGCCAAAATTCGATTTTTCAAAATTTAATACCTCAACTCACAAAATTTTGAAAAAAATCGAATATCTCGACTCACAAAAGTAGTACAGCTTTTTGAGTAGCACGGTTCGAAAGAGGACGTTTTTTCCAATTAAAAAATGGCCATTTATATTTTTGAGAATTTTCATGTATTTTTGGCCAAAATTCGATTTTTCAAAATTGAATACCTCGACTCACAAAATTTTGAAAAAAATCGAATATCTCGACTCACAAAAGTAGTACAGCTTTTTGAGTAGCACGGTTCGATAGAGGACGTTTTTTCCAATTAAAAAATGGCCATTTATTTTTTTGATAATTTTCATGTATTTTTGGCCAAAATTCGATTTTTCAAAATTGAATACCTCGACTCACAAAATTTTGAAAAAAATCGAATATCTCGACTCACAAAAGTAGTACAGCTTTTTGAGTAGCACGGTTCGAAAGAGGACGTTTTTTCCAATTAAAAAATGGCCATTTATTTTTTTGAGAATTTTCATCTATTTTTGGCCAAAATTCGATTTTTCAAAATTGAATACCTCGACTCACAAAATTTTGAAAAAAATCGAATATCTCGACTCACAAAAGTAGTACAGCTTTTTGAGTAGCACGGTTCGAAAGAGGACGTTTTTTCCAATTAAAAAATGACCATTTATTTTTTTGAGAATTTTCATCTATTTTTGGCCAAAATTCGATTTTTCAAAATTTGAATACCTCGACTCACAAAATTTTGAAATAAATCGAATATCTCGACTCAGAAAAGTAGTACAGCTTTTTGAGTAACACGGTTCGAAAGAGGACGTTTTTTCCAATTAAAAAATGGCCATTTATTTTTTTGAGAATTTTCATCTATTTTTGGCCAAAATTCGATTTTTCAAAATTGAATACCCCGACTCACAAAATTTTGAAAAAAATTGAATATCACGACTCACAAAAGTAGTACAGCTTTTTGAGTAGCACGGTTCGAAAGAGGACGTTTTTTCCAATTAAAAAATTGCCATTTATTTTTTTGAGAATTTTCATGTATTTTTGGCCAAAATTCGATTTTTCAAAATTGAATACCCCGACTCACAAAATTTTGAAAAAAATCGAATATCTCGACTCACAAAAGTAGTACAGCTTTTTGAGTAGCACGGTTCGATAGAGGACGTTTTTTCCAATTAAAAAATGGCCATTTATTTTTTTAATAATTTTCATGTATTTTTGGCCAAAATTCGATTTTTCAAAATTGAATACCTCGACACACAAAATTTTGAACAAAATCGAATATCTCGACTCACAAAAGTAGTACAGCTTTTTGAGTAGCACGGTTCGAAAGAGGACGTTTTTTCCAATTAAAAAATGGCCATTTATTTTTTTGAGAATTTTCATCTATTTTTGGCCAAAATTCGATTTTTCAAAATTGAATACCTCGACTCACAAAATTTTGAAAAAAATCGAATATCTCGACTCACAAAAGTAGTACAGCTTTTTGAGTAGCACGGTCCGAAAGAGGACGTTTTTTCCAATTAAAAAATGACCATTTATTTTTTTGAGAATTTTCATCTATTTTTGGCCAAAATTCGATTTTTCAAAATTTGAATACCTCGACTCACAAAATTTTGAAATAAATCGAATATCTCGACTCAGAAAAGTAGTACAGCTTTTTGAGTAACACGGTTCGAAAGAGGACGTTTTTTCCAATTAAAAAATGGCCATTTATTTTTTTGAGAATTTTCATCTATTTTTGGCCAAAATTCGATTTTTCAAAATTGAATACCCCGACTCACAAAATTTTGAAAAAAATTGAATATCACGACTCACAAAAGTAGTACAGCTTTTTGAGTAGCACGGTTCGAAAGAGGACGTTTTTTCCAATTAAAAAATTGCCATTTATTTTTTTGAGAATTTTCATGTATTTTTGGCCAAAATTCGATTTTTCAAAATTGAATACCCCGACTCACAAAATTTTGAAAAAAATCGAATATCTCGACTCAGAAAAGTACTACAGCTTTTTAAGTAGCACGGTTCGAAAGAGGACGTTTTTTCCAATTAAAAAATGGCCATTTATTTTTTTGAGAATTTTCATGTATTTTTGGCCAAAATTCGATTTTTCAAAATTGAATACCTCGACTCACAAAATTTTGAAAAAAATCGAATATCTCGACTCACAAAAGTAGTACAGCTTTTTGAGTAGCACGGTTCGAAAGAGGACGTTTTTTCCAATTAAAAAATGACCATTTATTTTTTTGAGAATTTTCATCTATTTTTGGCCAAAATTCGATTTTTCAAAATTTGAATACCTCGACTCACAAAATTTTGAAATAAATCGAATATCTCGACTCAGAAAAGTAGTACAGCTTTTTGAGTAACACGTTTCGAAAGAGGACGTTTTTTCCAATTAAAAAATGGCCATTTATTTTTTTGAGAATTTTCATCTATTTTTGGCCAAAATTCGATTTTTCAAAATTGAATACCCCGACTCACAAAATTTTGAAAAAAATTGAATATCACGACTCACAAAAGTAGTACAGCTTTTTGAGTAGCACGGTTCGAAAGAGGACGTTTTTTCCAATTAAAAAATTGCCATTTATTTTTTTGAGAATTTTCATGTATTTTTGGCCAAAATTCGATTTTTCAAAATTGAATACCCCGACTCACAAAATTTTGAAAAAAATCGAATATCTCGACTCACAAAAGTAGTACAGCTTTTTGAGTAGCACGGTTCGATAGAGGACGTTTTTTCCAATTAAAAAATGGCCATTTATTTTTTTAATAATTTTCATGTATTTTTGGCCAAAATTCGATTTTTCAAAATTGAATACCTCGACACACAAAATTTTGAACAAAATCGAATATCTCGACTCACAAAAGTAGTACAGCTTTTTGAGTAGCACGGTTCGAAAGAGGACGTTTTTTCCAATTAAAAAATGGCCATTTATTTTTTTGAGAATTTTCATCTATTTTTGGCCAAAATTCGATTTTTCAAAATTGAATACCTCGACTCACAAAATTTTGAAAAAAATCGAATATCTCGACTCACAAAAGTAGTACAGCTTTTTGAGTAGCACGGTTCGAAAGAGGACGTTTTTTCCAATTAAAAAATGACCATTTATTTTTTTGAGAATTTTCATCTATTTTTGGCCAAAATTCGATTTTTCAAAATTTGAATACCTCGACTCACAAAATTTTGAAATAAATCGAATATCTCGACTCAGAAAAGTAGTACAGCTTTTTGAGTAACACGGTTCGAAAGAGGACGTTTTTTCCAATTAAAAAATGGCCATTTATTTTTTTGAGAATTTTCATCTATTTTTGGCCAAAATTCGATTTTTCAAAATTGAATACCCCGACTCACAAAATTTTGAAAAAAATTGAATATCACGACTCACAAAAGTAGTACAGCTTTTTGAGTAGCACGGTTCGAAAGAGGACGTTTTTTCCAATTAAAAAATTGCCATTTATTTTTTTGAGAATTTTCATGTATTTTTGGCCAAAATTCGATTTTTCAAAATTGAATACCCCGACTCACAAAATTTTGAAAAAAATCGAATATCTCGACTCACAAAAGTACTACAGCTTTTCAAGTAGCACGGTTCGAAAGAGGACGTTTTTTCCAATTAAGAAATGGCCATTTATTTTTTTGAGAATTTTCATGTATTTTTGGCCAAAATTCGATTTTTCAAAATTGAATACCTCGACTCACAAAATTTTGAAAAAAATCGAATATCTCGACTCACAAAAGTAGTACAGCTTTTTGAGTAGCACGGTTCGAAAGAGGACGTTTTTTCCAATTAAAAAATGGCCATTTATTTTTTTGAGAATTTTCACGTATTTTTGGCCAAAATTCGATTTTTCAAAATCTAATACCTCAACTCACAAAATTTTGAAAAAAATCGAATATCTCGACTCACAAAAGTAGTACAGCTTTTTGAGTAGCACGGTTCGAAAGAGGACGTTTTTTCCAATTAAAAAATTGCCATTTATTTTTTTGAGAATTTTCATGTATTTTTGGCCAAAATTCGATTTTTCAAAATTGAATACCTCGACTCACAAAATTTTGAAAAAAATCGAATATCTCGACTCACAAAAGTAGTACAGCTTTTTGAGTAGCACGGTTCGAAAGAGGACGTTTTTTCCAATTAAAAAATGGCCATTTATTTTTTTGAGAATTTTCATGTATATGTGGCCAAAATTCGATTTTTCAAAATTGAATACCTCGACTCACAAAATTTTGAAAAAAATCGAATATCTCGACTCACAAAAGTAGTACAGCTTTTTGAGTAGCACGGTTCGAAAGAGGACGTTTTTTCCAATTAAAAAATGGCCATTTATTTTTTTCAGAATTTTCATGTATTTTTGGCCAAAATTCGATTTTTCAAAATTGAATACCTCGACTCACAAAATTTTGAAAAAAATCGAATATCTCTACTCACAAAAGTAGTACAGCTTTTTGAGTAGCACGGTTCGAAAGAGGACGTTTTTTCCAATTAAAAAATGGCCATTTATTTTTTTGAGAATTTTCATGTATTTGTGGCCAAAATTCGATTTTTCAAAATTGAATACCTCGACTCACAAAATTTTGAAAAAAATCGAATATCTCGACTCACAAAAGTAGTACAGCTTTTTGAGTAGCACGGTTCGAAAGAGGACGTTTTTTCCAATTAAAAAATTGCCATTTATTTTTTTGAGAATTTTCATCTATTTTTGGCCAAAATTCGATTTTTCAAAATTGAATACCTCGACTCACAAAATTTTGAAAAAAATCGAATATCTCGACTCACAAAAGCAGTACAGCTTTTTGAGTAGCACGGTTCGAAAGAGGACGTTTTTTCCAATTAAAAAATGGCCATTTATTTTTTTGAGAATTTTCATCTATTTTTGGCCAAAATTCGATTTTTCAAAATTGAATACCTCGACTCACAAAATTTTGAAATAAATCGAATATCTCGACTCAGAAAAGTATTACAGCTTTTTGAGTAACACGGTTCGAAAGAAGACGTTTCTTCCAATTAAAAAATGGCCATTTATTTTTTTGAGAATTTTCATCTATTTTTGGCCAAAATTCGATTTTTCAAAATTGAATACCCCGACTCACAAAATTTTGAAAAAAATTGAATATCACGACTCACAAAAGTAGTACAGCTTTTTGAGTAGCACGGTTCGAAAGAGGACGTTTTTTCCAATTAAAAAATTGCCATTTATTTTTTTGAGAATTTTCATGTATTTTTGGCCAAAATTCGATTTTTCAAAATTGAATACCCCGACTCACAAAATTTTGAAAAAAATCGAATATCTCGACTCACAAAAGTACTACAGCTTTTTAAGTAGCACGGTTCGAAAGAGGACGTTTTTTCCAATTAAAAAATGGCCATTTATTTTTTTGAGAATTTTCATGTATTTTTGGCCAAAATTCGATTTTTCAAAATTGAATACCTCGACTCACAAAATTTTGAAAAAAATCGAATATCTCGTCTCACAAAAGTAGTACAGCTTTTTGAGTAGCACGGTTCGAAAGAGGACGTTTTTTCCAATTAAAAAATGGCCATTTATTTTTTTGAGAATTTTCATGTATTTTTGGCCAAAATTCGATTTTTCAAAATTGAATACCTCGACTCACAAAATTTTGAAAAAAATCGAATATCTCGACTCACAAAAGTAGTACAGCTTTTTGAGTAGCACGGTTCGAAAGAGGACGTTTTTTCCAATTAAAAAATGGCCATTTATTTTTTTGAGAATTTTCATGTATTTTTGGCCAAAATTCGATTTTTCAAAATTGAATACCTCGACTCACAAAATTTTGAAAAAAATCGAATATCTCGACTCACAAAAGTAGTACAGCTTTTTGAGTAGCACGGTTCGAAAGAGGACGTTTTTTCCAATTAAAAAATGGCCATTTATTTTTTTGAGAATTTTCATGTATTTTTGGCCAAAATTCGATTTTTCAAAATTGAATACCTCGAGTCACAAAATTTTGAAAAAAATCGAATATCTCGACTCACAGAAGTAGTACAGCTTTTTGAGTAGCACGGTTCGAAAGAGGACGTTTTTTCCAATTAAAAAATGGCCCTTTATTTTTTTGAGAATTTTCATGTATTTGTGGCCAAAATTCGATTTTTCAAACTTGAATACATCGACTCACAAAATTTTGAAAAAAATCGAATATCTCGACTCACAAAAGTAGTACAGCATTTTGAGTAGCACGGTTCGAAAGAGGACGTTTTTTCCAATAAAAAAGGGCCATTTATTTTTTTGAGAATTTTCATGTATTTTTGCCAAAATTCGATTTTTCAAAATTGAATACCCCGACTCACAAAATTTTGAAAAAAATCGAATATCTCGACTCACAAAACTAGTACAGCTTTTTGAGTAGCACGGTTCGAAAGAGGACGTTTTTTCCAATTAAAAAATGGCCATTTATTTTTTTGAGAATTTTCATGTATTTTCGGCCAAAATTCGATTTTTCAAAATTTAATACCTCAACTCACAAAATTTTGAAAAAAATCGAATATCTCGACTCACAAAAGTAGTACAGCTTTTTGAGTAGCACGGTTCGAAAGAGGACGCTTTTTCCAATTAAAAAATGGCCATTTATTTTTTTGAGAATTTTCATGTATTTTTGGCCAAAATTCGATTTTTCAAAATTGAATACCTCGACTCACAAAATTTTGAAAAAAATCGAATATCTCGACTCACAAAAGTAGTACAGCTTTTTGAGTAGCACGGTTCGAAAGAGGACGTTTTTTCCAATTAAAAAATGGCCATTTATTTTTTTGAAAATTTTCATGTATTTTTGGCCAAAATTCGATTTTTCAAAATTGAATACCTCGAGTCACAAAATTTTGAAAAAAATCGAATATCTCGACTCACAAAAGTAGTACAGCTTTTTGAGTAGCACGGTTCGAAAGAGGACGTTTTTTCCAATTAAAAAATTGCCATTTATTTTTTTGAGAATTTTCATGTATTTTTGGCCAAAATTCGATTTTTCAAAATTGAATACCCCGACTCACAAAATTTTGAAAAAAATCGAATATCTCGACTCACAAAAGTAGTACAGCTTTTTGAGTAGCATGGTTCGAAAGAGGACGTTTTTTCCAATTAAAAAATGGCCATTTATTTTTTTGAGAATTTTCATGTATTTTTGGCCAAAATTCGATTTTTCAAAATTGAATACCTCGACTCACAAAATTTTGAAAAAAATCGAATATCTCGACTCACAAAAGTAGTACAGCTTTTTGAGTAGCACGGTTCGAAAGAGGACGTTTTTTCCAATTAAAAAATGGCCATTTATTTTTTTGAGAATTTTCATGTATTTTTGGCCAAAATTCGATTTTTCAAAATTGAATACCTCGAGTCACAAAATTTTGAAAAAAATCGAATATCTCGACTCACAGAAGTAGTACAGCTTTTTGAGTAGCACGGTTCGAAAGAGGACGTTTTTTCCAATTAAAAAATGGCCCTTTATTTTTTTGAGAATTTTCATGTATTTGTGGCCAAAATTCGATTTTTCAAACTTGAATACATCGACTCACAAAATTTTGAAAAAAATCGAATATCTCGACTCACAAAAGTAGTACAGCATTTTGAGTAGCACGGTTCGAAAGAGGACGTTTTTTCCAATAAAAAAAGGGCCATTTATTTTTTTGAGAATTTTCATGTATTTTTGCCAAAATTCGATTTTTCAAAATTGAATACCCCGACTCACAAAATTTTGAAAAAAATCGAATATCTCGACTCACAAAACTAGTACAGCTTTTTGAGTAGCACGGTTCGAAAGAGGACGTTTTTTCCAATTAAAAAATGGCCATTTATTTTTTTGAGAATTTTCATGTATTTTCGGCCAAAATTCGATTTTTCAAAATTTAATACCTCAACTCACAAAATTTTGAAAAAAATCGAATATCTCGACTCACAAAAGTAGTACAGCTTTTTGAGTAGCACGGTTCGAAAGAGGACGCTTATTCCAATTAAAAAATGGCCATTTATTTTTTTGAGAATTTTCATGTATTTTTGGCCAAAATTCGATTTTTCAAAATTGAATACCTCGACTCACAAAATTTTGAAAAAAATCGAATATCTCGACTCACAAAAGTAGTACAGCTTTTTGAGTAGCACGGTTCGAAAGAGGACGTTTTTTCCAATTAAAAAATGGCCATTTATTCTTTTGAGAATTTTCATGTATTTTTGGCCAAAATTCGATTTTTCAAAATTTAATACCTCAACTCACAAAATTTTGAAAAAAATCGAATATCTCGACTCACATAAGTAGTACAGCTTTTTGAGTAGCACGGTTCGAAAGAGGACGTTTTTTCCAATTAAAAAATGGCCATTTATTTTTTTGAGAATTTTCATGTATTTGTGGCCAAAATTCGATTTTTCAAAATTAATACCTCGACTCACAAAATTTTGAAAAAAATCGAATATCTCTACTCACAAAAATAGTACAGCTTTTTGAGTAGCACGGTTCGAAAGAGGACGTTTTTTCCAATTAAAAAATGGCCCTTTATTTTTTTGAGAATTTTCATGTATTTGTGGCCAAAATTCGATTTTTCAAACTTGAATACATCGACTCACAAAATTTTGAAAAAAATCGAATATCTCGACTCACAAAAGTAGTACAGCATTTTGAGTAGCACGGTTCGAAAGAGGACGTTTTTTCCAATAAAAAAAGGGCCATTTATTTTTTTGAGAATTTTCATGTATTTTTGCCAAAATTCGATTTTTCAAAATTGAATACCCCGACTCACAAAATTTTGAAAAAATCGAATATCTCGACTCACAAAACTAGTACAGCTTTTTGAGTAGCACGGTTCGAAAGAGGACGTTTTTTCCAATTAAAAAATGGCCATTTATTTTTTTGAGAATTTTCATGTATTTTCGGCCAAAATTCGATTTTTCAAAATTTAATACCTCAACTCACAAAATTTTGAAAAAAATCGAATATCTCGACTCACAAAAGTAGTACAATTTTTTGAGTAGCACGGTTCGAAAGAGGACGCTTATTCCAATTAAAAAATGGCCATTTATTTTTTTGAGAATTTTCATGTATTTTTGGCCAAAATTCGATTTTTCAAAATTGAATACCTCGACTCACAAAATTTTGAAAAAAATCGAATATCTCGACTCACAAAAGTAGTACAGCTTTTTGAGTAGCACGGTTCGAAAGAGGACGTTTTTTCCAATTAAAAAATGGCCATTTATTCTTTTGAGAATTTTCATGTATTTTTGGCCAAAATTCGATTTTTCAAAATTTAATACCTCAACTCACAAAATTTTGAAAAAAATCGAATATCTCGACTCACAAAAGTAGTACAGCTTTTTGAGTAGCACGGTTCGAAAGAGGACGTTTTTTCCAATTAAAAAATGGCCATTTATTTTTTTGAGAATTTTCATGTATTTTTGAAAAATATTTTGAAAAAAATCGAATATCTCGACTCACAAAAGTAGTACAGCTTTTTGAGTAGCACGGTTCGAAAGAGGACGTTTTTTCCAATTAAAAAATGGCCATTTATTTTTTTGAGAATTTTCATGTATTTTTGGCCAAAATTCGATTTTTCAAAATTGAATACCTCGACTCACAAAATTTTGAAAAAAATCGAATATCTCGACTCACAAAAGTAGTACAGCTTTTTGAGTAGCACGGTTCGAAAGAGGACGTTTTTTCCAATTAAAAAAATGGTCATTTATTTTTTTGAGAATTTTCATTTATTTTTGGCCAAAATTCGATTTTTCAAAATTGAATACCTCGACTCACAAAATTTTGAAAAAAATCGAATATCTCGACTCACAAAAGTAGTACAGCTTTTTGAGTAGCACGGTTCGAAAGAGGACGTTTTTTCCAATTAAAAAATGGCCCTTTATTTTTTTGAGAATTTTCATGTATTTGTGGCCAAAATTCGATTTTTCAAACTTGAATACATCGACTCACAAAATTTTGAAAAAAATCGAATATCTCGACTCACAAAAGTAGTACAGCTTTTTGAGTAGCACGGTTCGAAAGAGGACGTTTTTTCCAATAAAAAAAGGGCCATTAATTTTTTTTTTTTAGAATTTTCATGTATTTTTGGCCAAAATTCGATTTTTCAAAATTGAATACCTCGACTCAGAAAATTTTGAAAAAAATCGAATATCTCGACTCACAAAAGTAGTACAGCTTTTTGAGTAGCACGGTTCGAAAGAGGACGTTTTTTCCAATTAAAAAATGGCCATTTATTTTTTTGAGAATTTTATGTATTTTTGGCCAAAATTCGATTTTTCAAAATTGAATACCCCGACTCACAAAATTTTGAAAAAAATCGAATATCTCGACTCACAAAAGTAGTACAGCTTTTTGAGTAGCACGGTTCGAAAGAGGACGTTTTTTTCAATTAAAAAATGGCCATTTATTTTTTTGAGAATTTTCATGTATTTTTGGCCAAAATTCGATTTTTCAAAATTGAATACCTCGACTCACAAAATTTTGAAAAAAATCGAATATCTCGACTCACAAAAGTAGTACAGCTTTTTGAGTAGCACGGTTCGAAAGAGCACGTTTTTTCCAATTAAAAAATGGCCATTTATTTTTTTGAGAATTTTCATGTATTTGTGGCCAAAATTCGATTTTTCAAAATTGAATACCTCGACTCACAAAATTTTGAAAAAAAACGAATATCTCGATTCACAAAAGTAGTACAGCTTTTTGAGTAGCACGGTTCGAAAGAGGACGTTTTTTCCAATTAAAAAATGGCCATTTATTTTTTTGAGAATTTTCATGTATTTTTGGCCAAAATTCGATTTTTCAAAATTGAATACCTCAAGTCACAAAATTTTGAAAAAAAATCGAATATCTCGACTCACAAAAGTAGTACAGCTTTTTGAGTAGCACGGTTCGAAAAAGAACGTTTTTTTTCAATTAAAAAATGGCCATTTTTTTTTTTGAGAATTTTCATGTGTTTTTGGCCAAAATTCGATTTTTCAAAATTGAATACCCCGACTCACAAAATTTTGAAAAAAATTCGAATATCTCGACTCACAAAAGTAGTACAGCTTTTTGAGTAGCACCGTTCGAAAGAGGACGTTTTTTCCAATTAAAAAATGGCCATTTATTTTTTTGAGAATTTTCATGTATTTTTGGCCAAAATTCGATTTTTCAAAATTTAATACCTCAACTCACAAAATTTTGAAAAAAATCGAATATCTCGACTCACAAAAGTAGTACAGCTTTTTGAGTAGCACGGTTCGAAAGAGGACATTTTTTCCAATTAAAAAATGGCCATTTATTTTTTTGAGAATTTTCATGTATTTTTGGCCAAAATTCGATTTTTTAAAATTTAATACCTCAAGTCACAAAATTTTGAAAAAAATCGAATATCTCGACTCACAAAAGTAGTACAGCTTTTTGAGTAGCATGGTTCGAAAGAGGACGTTTTTTCCAATTAAAAAATGGCCATTTATTTTTTTGAGAATTTTCATGTATTTTTGGCCAAAATTCGATTTTTCAAAATTGAATACCTCGACTCACAAAATTTTGAAAAAAATCGAATATCTCGACTCACAAAAGTAGTACAGCTTTTTGAGTAGCACGGTTCGAAAGAGGACGTTTTTTCCAATTAAAAAATGGCCATTTATTTTTTTGAGAATTTTCATGTATTTTTGGCCAAAATTCGATTTTTCAAACTTGAATACATCGACTCAAAAAATTTTGAAAAAAATCGAATATCTCGACTCACAAAAGTAGTACAGCTTTTTGAGTAGCACGGTTCGAAAGAGGACGTTTTTTCCAATTAAAAAATGGCCATTTATTTTTTTGAGAATTTTCATGTATTTTTGGCCAAAATTCGATTTTTCAAACTTGAATACATCGACTCACAAAATTTTGAAAAAAATCGAATATCTCGACTCACAAAAGTAGTACAGCTTTTTGAGTAGCACGGTTCGAAAGAGGACGTTTTTTCCAATAAAAAAAGGGCCATTAATTTTTTTTTTTTTAGAATTTTCATGTATTTTTGGCCAAAATTCGATTTTTCAAAATTGAATACCTCGACTCAGAAAATTTTGAAAAAAATCGAATATCTCGACTCACAAAAGTAGTACAGCTTTTTGAGTAGCACGGTTCGAAAGAGGACGTTTTTTCCAATTAAAAAATGGCCATTTATTTTTTTGAGAATTTTATGTATTTTTGGCCAAAATTCGATTTTTCAAAATTGAATACCCCGACTCACAAAATTTTGAAAAAAATCGAATATCTCGACTCACAAAAGTAGTACAGCTTTTTGAGTAGCACGGTTCGAAAGAGGACGTTTTTTTCAATTAAAAAATGGCCATTTATTTTTTTGAGAATTTTCATGTATTTTTGGCCAAAATTCGATTTTTCAAAATTGAATACCTCGACTCACAAAATTTTGAAAAAAATCGAATATCTCGACTCACAAAAGTAGTACAGCTTTTTGAGTAGCACGGTTCGAAAGAGGACGTTTTTTCCAATTAAAAAATGGCCATTTATTTTTTTGAGAATTTTCATGTATTTGTGGCCAAAATTCGATTTTTCAAAATTGAATACCTCGACTCACAAAATTTTGAAAAAAAACGAATATCTCGATTCACAAAAGTAGTACAGCTTTTTGAGTAGCACGGTTCGAAAGAGGACGTTTTTTCCAATTAAAAAATGGCCCTTTATTTTTTTGAGAATTTTCATGTATTTGTGGCCAAAATTCGATTTTTCAAACTTGAATACATCGACTCACAAAATTTTGAAAAAAATCGAATATCTCGACTCACAAAAGTAGTACAGCTTTTTGAGTAGCACGGTTCGAAAGAGGACGTTTTTTCCAATTAAAAAATGGCCATTTATTTTTTTGAGAATTTTCATGTATTTTTGGCCAAAATTCGATTTTTCAAACTTGAATACATCGACTCAAAAAATTTTGAAAAAAATCGAATATCTCGACTCACAAAAGTAGTACAGCTTTTTGAGTAGCACGGTTCGAAAGAGGACGTTTTTTCCAATTAAAAAATGGCCATTTATTTTTTTGAGAATTTTCATGTATTTTTGGCCAAAATTCGATTTTTCAAACTTGAATACATCGACTCACAAAATTTTGAAAAAAATCGAATATCTCGACTCACAAAAGTAGTACAGCTTTTTGAGTAGCACGGTTCGAAAGAGGACGTTTTTTCCAATTAAAAAATGGCCATTTATTTTTTTGAGAATTTTCATGTATTTTTGGCCAAAATTGGATTTTTCAAAATTGAATACCTCGACTCAAAAAATTTTGAAAAAAATCGAATATCTCGACTCACAAAAGTAGTACAGCTTTTTGAGTAGCACGGTTCGAAAGAGGACGTTTTTTCCAATTAAAAAATGGCCCTTTATTTTTTTGAGAATTTTCATGTATTTGTGGCCAAAATTCGATTTTTCAAACTTGAATACACGACTCACAAAATTTTGAAAAAAATCGAATATCTCGACCCACAAAAGTAGTACAGCTTTTTGAGTAGCACGGTTCGAAAGAGGACGTTTTTTCCAATAAAAAAAGGGCCATTTATTTTTTTGAGAATTTTCATGTATTTTTGGCCAAAATTCGATTTTTCAAAATTGAATACCCCGACTCACAAAATTTTGAAAAAAATCGAATATCTCGACTCACAAAAGTAGTAAAGCTTTTTGAGCAGCACGGTTCGAAAGAGGACGTTTTTTCCAATTAAAAAATGGCCATTTATTTTTTTGAGAATTTTCATGTATTTTTGGCCAAAATTCGATTTATCAAAATTTAATACCTCAACTCACAAAATTTTGAAAAAAATCGAATATCTCGACTCACAAAAGTAGTACAGCTTTTTGAGTAGCACGGTTCGAAAGAGGACGTTTTTTCCAATTAAAAAATGGCCATTTATTTTTTTGAGAATTTTCATGTATTTTTGGCCAAAATTCGATTTTTCAAAATTGAATACCCCGACTCACAAAATTTTGAAAAAAATCGAATATCTCGACTCACAAAAGTAGTACAGCTTTTTGAGTAGCACGGTTCGAAAGAGGACGTTTTTTCCAATTAAAAAATGGCCATTTATTTTTTTGAGAATTTTCATGTATTTTTGGCCAAAATTCGATTTTTCAAAATTGAATACCCCGACTATCAAAATTTTGAAAAAAATCGAATATCTCGACTCACAAAAGTAGTACAGCTTTTTGAGTAGCACGGTTCGAAAGAGGACGTTTTTTTCAATTAAAAAATGGCCATTTATTTTTTTGAGAATTTTCATGTATTTTTGGCCAAAATTCGATTTTTCAAAATTGAATACCTCGACTCACAAATTTTGAAAAAAATCGAATATCTCGACTCACAAAAGTAGTACAGCTTTTTGAGTAGCACGGTTCGAAAGAGGACGTTTTTTCCAATTAAAAAATGGCCATTTATTTTTTTGAGAATTTTCATCTATTTTTGGCCAAAATTAGATTTTTCGAAATTGAATACCTCGACTCACAAAATTTTGAAAAAAATCGAATATCTCGACTCACAAAAGTAGTACAGCTTTTTGAGTAGCACGGTTCGAAAGAGGACGTTTTTTCCAATAAAAAAAGGGCCATTTATTTTTTTGAGAATTTTCATGTATTTTTGGCCAAAATTCGATTTTTCAAAATTGAATACCTCGACTCACAAAATTTTGAAAAAAATCGAATATCTCGACTCACAAAAGTAGTACAGCTTTTTGAGTAGCACGGTTCGAAAGAGGACGTTTTTTCCAATTAAAAAATGGCCATTTATTTTTTTGAGAATTTTCATCTATTTTTGGCCAAAATTCGATTTTTCAAAATTGAATACCCCGACTCACAAAATTTTGAAAAAAATCGAATATCTCGACTCACAAAAGTAGTACAGCTTTTTGAGTAGCACGGTTCGAAAGAGGACGTTTTTTTTCAATTGATGGCCATTTATTTTTTTGAGAATTTTCATGTATTTTTGGCCAAAATTCGATTTTTCAAACTTGAATACATCGACTCACAAAATTTTGAAAAAAATCGAATATCTCGACTCACAAAAGTAGTACAGCTTTTTGAGTAGCACGGTTCGAAAGAGGACGTTTTTTCCAATAAAAAAAAGGGCCATTTATTTTTTTGAGAATTTTCATGTATTTTTGGCCAAAATTCGATTTTTCAAAATTGAATACCTCGACTCACAAAATTTTGAAAAAAATCGAATATCTCGACCCACAAAAGTAGTACAGCTTTTTGAGTAGCACGGTTCGAAAGAGGACGTTTTTTCCAATTAAAAAATGGCCATTTATTTTTTTGAGAATTTTCATGTATTTTTGGCCAAAAATGGATTTTTCAAAATTGAATACCTCGACTCACAAAATTTTGAAAAAAATCGAATATCTCGACTCACAAAAGTAGTACAGCTTTTTGAGTAGCACGGTTCGAAAGAGGACGTTTTTTCCAATTAAAAAATGGCCATTTATTATTTTGAGAATTTTCATGTATTTTTGGCCAAAATTCGATTTTTCAAAATTGAATACCCCGACTCACAAAATTTTGAAAAAAATCGAATATCTCGACTCACAAAAGTAGTACAGCTTTTTGAGTAGCACGGTTCGAAAGAGGACGTTTTTTCCAATTAAAAAATGGCCATTTATTTTTTTGAGAATTTTCATGTATTTTTGGCCAAAATTCGATTTTTCAAAATTGAATACCCCGACTCACAAAATTTTGAAAAAAATCGAATATCTCGACTCACAAAAGTAGTACAGCTTTTTGAGTAGCACGGTTCGAAAGAGGACGTTTTTTCAATTAAAAAATGACCATTTATTTTTTTTAGAATTTTCATGTATTTTTGGCCAAAATTCGATTTTTCAAAATTGAATACCTCGACTCACAAAATTTTGAAAAAAAATCGAATATCTCGACTCACAAAAGTAGTACAGCTTTTTGAGTATCACGGTTCGAAAGAGGACGTTTTTTCCAATTAAAAAATGGCCATTTATTTTTTTGAGAATTTTCATGTATTTTTGGCCAAAATTCGATTTTTCAAAATTGAATACCTCGACTCACAAAATTTTGAAAAAAATCGAATATCTCGACTCACAAAAGTAGTACAGCTTTTTGAGTAGCACGGTTCGAAAGAGGACGTTTTTTCCAATTAAAAAATGGCCATTTATTTTTTTGAGAATTTTCATGTATTTTTGGCCAAAAATGGATTTTTCAAAATTGAATACCTCGACTCACAAAATTTTGAAAAAAATCGAATATCTCGACTCACAAAAGTAGTACAGCTTTTTGAGTAGCACGGTTCGAAAGAGGACGTTTTTTCCAATTAAAAAATGGCCATTTATTTTTTTGAGAATTTTCATGTATTTTTGGCCAAAATTCGATTTTTCAAAATTTAATACCTCAACTCACAAAATTTTGAAAAAAATCGAATATCTCGACTCACAAAAGTAGTACAGCTTTTTGAGTAGCACGGTTCGAAAGAGGACGTTTTTTCCAATTAAAAAATGGCCATTTATTTTTTTGAGAATTTTCATGTATTTTTGGCCAAAATTCGATTTTTCAAAATTGAATACCCCGACTCACAAAATTTTGAAAAAAATCGAATATCTCGACTCACAAAAGTAGTACAGCTTTTTGAGTAGCACGGTTCGAAAGAGGACGTTTTTTCCAATTAAAAAATGGCCATTTATTTTTTTGAGAATTTTCATGTATTTTTGGCCAAAATTCGATTTTTCAAAATTGAATACCCCGACTCACAAAATTTTGAAAAAAATCGAATATCTCGACTCACAAAAGTAGTACAGCTTTTTGAGTAGCACGGTTCGAAAGAGGACGTTTTTTCAATTAAAAAATGACCATTTATTTTTTTTAGAATTTTCATGTATTTTTGGCCAAAATTCGATTTTTCAAAATTGAATACCTCGACTCACAAAATTTTGAAAAAAAATCGAATATCTCGACTCACAAAAGTAGTACAGCTTTTTGAGTATCACGGTTCGAAAGAGGACGTTTTTTCCAATTAAAAAATGGCCATTTATTTTTTTGAGAATTTTCATGTATTTTTGGCCAAAATTCGATTTTTCAAAATTGAATACCTCGACTCACAAAATTTTGAAAAAAATCGAATATCTCGACTCACAAAAGTAGTACAGCTTTTTGAGTAGCACGGTTCGAAAGAGGACGTTTTTTTCAATTAAAAAATGGCCATTTATTTTTTTGAGAATTTTCATGTATTTTTGGCCAAAATTCGATTTTTCAAAATTGAATACCCCGACTCACAAAATTTTGAAAAAAATCGAATATCTCGACTCACAAAAGTAGTACAGCTTTTTGAGTAGCACTGTTCGAAAGAGGACGTTTTTTCCAATTAAAAAATGGCCATTTATTTTTTTGAGAATTTTCATGTATTTTTGGCCAAAATTCGATTTTTCAAAATTTAATACCTCGACTCACAAAATTTTGAAAAAAATCGAATATCTCGACTCACAAAAGTAGTACAGCTTTTTGAGTAGCACGGTTCGAAAGTGGACGTTTTTTCCAATTAAAAAATGGCCATTTATTTTTTTGAGAATTTTCATGTATTTTTGGCCAAAATTCGATTTTTCAAAATTGAATACCTCGACTCACAAAATTTTGAAAAAAATCGAATATCTCGACTCACAAAAGTAGTACAGCTTTTTGAGTATCACGGTTCGAAAGAGGACGTTTTTTCCAATTAAAAAATGGCCATTTATTTTTTTGAGAATTTTCATGTATTTTTGGCCAAAATTCGATTTTTCAAAATTGAATACCTCGACTCACAAAATTTTGAAAAAAATCGAATATCTCGACTCACAAAAGTAGTACAGCTTTTTGAGTAGCACGGTTCGAAAGAGGACGTTTTTTCCAATTAAAAAATGGCCATTTATTTTTTTGAGAATTTTCATGTATTTGTGGCCAAAATTCGATTTTTCAAAATTTAATACCTCGACTCACAAAATTTTGAAAAAAATCGAATATCTCGACTCACAAAAGTAGTACAGCTTTTTGAGTATACGGTTCGAAAGAGGACGTTTTTTCCAACTAAAAAATGGCCATTTATTTTTTTGAGAATTTTCATGTATTTTTGGCCAAAATTCGATTTTTCAAAATTGAATACCTCGACTCACAAAATTTTGAAAAAAATCGAATATCTCGACTCACAAAAGTAGTACAGCTTTTTGAGTAGCACGGTTCGAAAGAGGACGTTTTTTCCAATTAAAAAATGGCCATTTATTTTTTTGAGAATTTTCATCTATTTTTGGCCAAAATTCGATTTTTCAAAATTGAATACCCCGACTCACAAAATTTTGAAAAAAATCGAATATCTCGACTCACAAAAGTAGTACAGCTTTTTGAGTAGCACGGTTCGAAAGAGGACGTTTTTTTTCAATTGAAAAATGGCCATTTATTTTTTTGAGAATTTTCATGTATTTTTGGCCAAAATTCGATTTTTCAAACTTGAATACATCGACTCACAAAATTTTGAAAAAAATCGAATATCTCGACTCACAAAAGTAGTACAGCTTTTTGAGTAGCACGGTTCGAAAGAGGACGTTTTTTCCAATAAAAAAAAGGGCCATTTATTTTTTTGAGAATTTTCATGTATTTTTGGCCAAAATTCGATTTTTCAAAATTGAATACCCCGACTCACAAAATTTTGAGAAAAATCGAATATCTCGACTTACAAAAGTAGTACAGCTTTTTGAGTAGCACGTTTCGAAAGAGGACGTTTTTTCCAATTAAAAAATGGCCATTTATTTTTTTGAGAATTTTCATGTATTTTTGGCCAAAAATGGATTTTTCAAAATTGAATACCTCGACTCACAAAATTTTGAAAAAAATCGAATATCTCGACTCACAAAAGTAGTACAGCTTTTTGAGTAGCACGGTTCGAAAGAGGACGTTTTTTCCAATTAAAAAATGGCCATTTATTTTTTTGAGAATTTTCATGTATTTTTGGCCAAAATTCGATTTTTCAAAATTGAATACCCCGACTCACAAAATTTTGAAAAAAATCGAATATCTCGACTCACAAAAGTAGTACAGCTTTTTGAGTAGCACGGTTCGAAAGAGGACGTTTTTTCCAATTAAAAAATGGCCATTTATTTTTTTGAGAATTTTCATGTATTTTTGGCCAAAATTCGATTTTTCAAAATTGAATACCCCGACTCACAAAATTTTGAAAAAAATCGAATATCTCGACTCACAAAAGTAGTACAGCTTTTTGAGTAGCACGGTTCGAAAGAGGACGTTTTTTCAATTAAAAAATGACCATTTATTTTTTTTAGAATTTTCATGTATTTTTGGCCAAAATTTGATTTTTCAAAATTGAATACCTCGACTCACAAAATTTTGAAAAAAAATCGAATATCTCGACTCACAAAAGTAGTACAGCTTTTTGAGTATCACGGTTCGAAAGAGGACGTTTTTTCCAATTAAAAAATGGCCATTTATTTTTTTGAGAATTTTCATGTATTTTTGGCCAAAATTCGATTTTTCAAAATTGAATACCTCGACTCACAAAATTTTGAAAAAAATCGAATATCTCGACTCACAAAAGTAGTACAGCTTTTTGAGTAGCACGGTTCGAAAGAGGACGTTTTTTCCAATCAAAAAATGGCCATTTATTTTTTTGAAAATTTTCATGTATTTTTGGCCAAAAATGGATTTTTCAAAATTGAATACCTCGACTCACAAAATTTTGAAAAAAATCGAATATCTCGACTCACAAAAGTAGTACAGCTTTTTGAGTAGCACGGTTCGAAAGAGGACGTTTTTTCCAATTAAAAAATGGCCATTTATTTTTTTGAGAATTTTCATGTATTTTTGGCCAAAATTCGATTTTTCAAAATTTAATACCTCAACTCACAAAATTTTGAAAAAAATCGAATATCTCGACTCACAAAAGTTGTACAGCTTTTTGAGTAGCACGGTTCGAAAGAGGACTTTTTTCCAATTAAAAAATGGCCATTTATTTTTTTGAGAATTTTCATGTATTTTTGGCCAAAAATCGATTTTTCAAAATTGAATACCTCGACTCACAAAATTTTGAAAAAAATCGAATATCTCGACTCACAAAAGTAGTACAGCTTTTTGAGTAGCACGGTTCGAAAGAGGACGTTTTTTCCAATTAAAAAATGGCCATTTATTTTTTTGAGAATTTTCATGTATTTTTGGCCAAAATTCGATTTTTCAAAATTGAATACCCCGACTCACAAAATTTTGAAAAAAATCGAATATCTCGACTCACAAAAGTAGTACAGCTTTTTGAGTAGCACGGTTCGAAAGAGGACGTTTTTTCAATTAAAAAATGACCATTTATTTTTTTTAGAATTTTCATGTATTTTTGGCCAAAATTCGATTTTTCAAAATTGAATACCTCGACTCACAAAATTTTGAAAAAAAATCGAATATCTCGACTCACAAAAGTAGTACAGCTTTTTGAGTATCACGGTTCGAAAGAGGACGTTTTTTCCAATTAAAAAATGGCCATTTATTTTTTTGAGAATTTTCATGTATTTTTGGCCAAAATTCGATTTTTCAAAATTGAATACCTCGACTCACAAAATTTTGAAAAAAATCGAATATCTCGACTCACAAAAGTAGTACAGCTTTTTGAGTAGCACGGTTCGAAAGAGGACGTTTTTTCCAATTAAAAAATGGCCATTTATTTTTTTGAGAATTTTCATCTATTTTTGGCCAAAATTCGATTTTTCGAAATTGAATACCTCGACTCACAAAATTTTGAAAAAAATCGAATATCTCGACTCACAAAAGTAGTACAGCTTTTTGAGTGGCACGGTTCGAAAGAGGACGTTTTTTCCAATTAAAAAAAGGCCATTTATTTTTTTGAGAATTTTCATGTATTTGTGGCCAAAATTCGATTTTTCAAAATTGAATACCTCGACTCACAAAATTTTGAAAAAAATCGAATATCTCGACTCACAAAAGTAGTACAGCTTTTTGAGTAGCACGGTTCGAAAGAGGACGTTTTTTAAAATTAAAAAATGGCCATTTATTTTTTTGAGAATTTTCATGTATTTTTGGCCAAGATTCGATTTTTCAAAATTTAATACCTCAAGTCACAAAATTTTAAAAAAAATCGAATATCTCGACTCACAAAAGTAGTACAGCTTTTTGAGTAGCACGGTTCGAAAGAGGACGTTTTTTTCAATTAAAAAATGGCTTTTTTTTTTTTTGAGAATTTTCATGTATTTTTGGCCAAAATTCGATTTTTCAAAATTGAATACCCCGACTCACAAAATTTTGAAAAAAATCGAATATCTCGACTCACAAAAGTAGTACAGCTTTTTGAGTAGCACTGTTCGAAAGAGGACGTTTTTTCCAATTAAAAAATGGCCATTTATTTTTTTGAGAATTTTCATGTATTTTTGGCCAAAATTCGATTTTTCAAAATTTAATACCTCGACTCACAAAATTTTGAAAAAAATCGAATATCTCGACTCACAAAAGTAGTACAGCTTTTTGAGTAGCACGGTTCGAAAGTGGACGTTTTTTCCAATTAAAAAATGGCCATTTATTTTTTTGAGAATTTTCATGTATTTTTGGCCAAAATTCGATTTTTCAAAATTGAATACTCGACTCACAAAATTTTGAAAAAAATCGAATATCTCGACTCACAAAAGTAGTACAGCTTTTTGAGTATCACGGTTCGAAAGAGGACGTTTTTTCCAATTAAAAAATGGCCATTTATTTTTTTGAGAATTTTCATGTATTTTTGGCCAAAATTCGATTTTTCAAAATTGAATACCTCGACTCACAAAATTTTGAAAAAAATCGAATATCTCGACTCACAAAAGTAGTACAGCTTTTTGAGTAGCACGGTTCGAAAGAGGACGTTTTTTCCAATTAAAAAATGGCCATTTATTTTTTTGAGAATTTTCATGTATTTGTGGCCAAAATTCGATTTTTCAAAATTTAATACCTCGACTCACAAAATTTTGAAAAAAATCGAATATCTCGACTCACAAAAGTAGTACAGCTTTTTGAGTAGCACGGTTCGAAAGAGGACGTTTTTTCCAACTAAAAAATGGCCATTTATTTTTTTGAGAATTTTCATGTATTTTTGGCCAAGATTCGATTTTTCAAAATTTAATACCTCAAGTCACAAAATTTTGAAAAAAATCGAATATCTCGACTCACAAAAGTAGTACAGCTTTTTGAGTAGCACGGTTCGAAAGAGGACGTTTTTTTTCAATTAAAAAATGGCCATTTATTTTTTTGAGAATTTTCATGTATTTTTGGCCAAAATTCGATTTTTCAAAATTGAATACCCCGACTCACAAAATTTTGAAAAAAATCGAATATCTCGACTCACAAAAGTAGTACAGCTTTTTGAGTAGCACTGTTCGAAAGAGAACGTTTTTTTCCAATTAAAAAATGTCCATTTATTTTTTTGAGAATTTTAATGTATTTTTGGCCAAAATTCGATTTTTCAAAATTTAATACCTCAACTCACAAAATTTTGAAAAAAAATCGAATATCTCGACTCACAAAAGTAGTACAGCTTTTTGAGTAGCACGGTTCGAAAGAGGAAATTTTTTCCAATTAAAAAATGGCCATTTATTTTTTTGAGAATTTTCATGTATTTTTGGCCAAAATTCGATTTTTTAAAATTTAATACCTCAAGTCACAAAATTTTGAAAAAAATCGAATATCTCGACTCACAAAAGTAGTACAGCTTTTTGAGTAGCACGGTTCGAAAGAGGACGTTTTTTCCAATTAAAAAATGGCCATTTATTTTTTTGAGAATTTTCATGTATTTTTGGCCAAAATTCGATTTTTCAAAATTGAATACCCCGACTCACAAAATTTTGAAAAAATCGAATATCTCGACTCACAAAAGTAGTACAGCTTTTTGAGTAGCACGGTTCGAAAGAGGACGTTTTTTCCAATTAAAAAATGGCCATTTATTTTTTTGAGAATTTTCATGTATTTTTGGCCAAAATTCGATTTTTCAAAATTGAATACCTCGACTCACAAAATTTTTAAAAAAATCGAATATCTCGACTCACAAAAGTAGTACAGCTTTTTGAGTAGCACGGTTCGAAAGAGGACGTTTTTTCCAATTAAAAAATGGCCCTTTATTTTTTTGCGAATTTTCATGTATTTTTGGCCAAAATTCCATTTTTCAAAATTGAATACCTCGACTCACAAAATTTTGAAAAAAATCGAATACCTCGACTCACAAAAGTAGTAAAGCTTTTTGAGTAGCACGGTTCGAAAGAGGACGTTTTTTCCAATTAAAAAATGGCCATTTATTTTTTTGAGAATTTTCATCTATTTTTGGCCAAAATTCGATTTTTCGAAATTGAATACCTCGACTCACAAAATTTTGAAAAAAATCGAATATCTCGACTCACAAAAGTAGTACAGCTTTTTGAGTAGCACGGTTCGAAAGAGGACGTTTTTTCCAATTAAAAAATTGCCATTTATTTTTTTGAGAATTTTCATGTATTTGTGGCCAAAATTCGATTTGTCAAAATTGAATACCTCGACTCACAAAATTTTGAAAAAAATCGAATATCTCGACTCACAAAAGTAGTACAGCTTTTTGAGTAGCACGGTTCGAAAGAGGACGTTTTTTCCAATTAAAAAATGGCCATTTACTTTTTTGAGAATTTTCATGTATTTTTGGCCAAGATTCGATTTTTCAAAATTTAATACCTCAAGTCACAAAATTTTGAAAAAAATCGAATATCTCGACTCACAAAAGTAGTACAGCTTTTTGAGTAGCACTGTTCGAAAGAGGACGTTTTTTCCAATTAAAAAATGGCCATTTATTTTTTTGAGAATTTTCATGTATTTTTGGCCAAAATTCGATTTTTCAAAATTTAATACCTCAACTCACAAAATTTTGAAAAAAACGAATATCTCGACTCACAAAAGTAGTACAGCTTTTTGAGTAGCACGGTTCGAAAGAGGACATTTTTTCCAATTAAAAAATGGCCATTTATTTTTTTGAGAATTTTCATGTATTTTTGGCCAAAATTCGATTTTTCAAAATTTAATACCTCGACTCACAAAATTTTGAAAAAAATCGAATATCTCGACTCACAAAAGTAGTACAGCTTTTTGAGTAGCACGGTTCGAAAGTGGACGTTTTTTCCAATTAAAAAATGGCCATTTATTTTTTTGAGAATTTTCATGTATTTTTGGCCAAAATTCGATTTTTCAAAATTGAATACCTCGACTCACAAAATTTTGAAAAAAATCGAATATCTCGACTCACAAAAGTAGTACAGCTTTTTGAGTATCACGGTTCGAAAGAGGACGTTTTTTTCAATTAAAAAATGGCCATTTATTTTTTTGAGAATTTTCATGTATTTTTGGCCAAAATTCGATTTTTCAAAATTGAATACCTCGACTCACAAAATTTTGAAAAAAATCGAATATCTCGACTCACAAAAGTAGTACAGCTTTTTGAGTAGCACGGTTCGAAAGAGGACGTTTTTTCCAATTAAAAAATGGCCATTTATTTTTTTGAGAATTTTCATGTATTTGTGGCCAAAATTCGATTTTTCAAAATTTAATACCTCGACTCACAAAATTTTGAAAAAAATCGAATATCTCGACTCACAAAAGTAGTACAGCTTTTTGAGTAGCACGGTTCGAAAGAGGACGTTTTTTCCAACTAAAAAATGGCCATTTATTTTTTTGAGAATTTTCATGTATTTTTGGCCAAGATTCGATTTTTCAAAATTTAATACCTCAAGTCACAAAATTTTGAAAAAAATCGAATATCTCGACTCACAAAAGTAGTACAGCTTTTTGAGTAGCACGGTTCGAAAGAGGACGTTTTTTTTCAATTAAAAAATGGCCATTTATTTTTTTGAGAATTTTCATGTATTTTTGGCCAAAATTCGATTTTTCAAAATTGAATACCCCGACTCACAAAATTTTGAAAAAAATCGAATATCTCGACTCACAAAAGTAGTACAGCTTTTTGAGTAGCACTGTTCGAAAGAGAACGTTTTTTTCCAATTAAAAAATGTCCATTTATTTTTTTGAGAATTTTAATGTATTTTTGGCCAAAATTCGATTTTTCAAAATTTAATACCTCAACTCACAAAATTTTGAAAAAAAATCGAATATCTCGACTCACAAAAGTAGTACAGCTTTTTGAGTAGCACGGTTCGAAAGAGGAAATTTTTTCCAATTAAAAAATGGCCATTTATTTTTTTGAGAATTTTCATGTATTTTTGGCCAAAATTCGATTTTTTAAAATTTAATACCTCAAGTCACAAAATTTTGAAAAAAATCGAATATCTCGACTCACAAAAGTAGTACAGCTTTTTGAGTAGCACGGTTCGAAAGAGGACGTTTTTTCCAATTAAAAAATGGCCATTTATTTTTTTGAGAATTTTCATGTATTTTTGGCCAAAATTCGATTTTTCAAAATTGAATACCCCGACTCACAAAATTTTGAAAAAATCGAATATCTCGACTCACAAAAGTAGTACAGCTTTTTGAGTAGCACGGTTCGAAAGAGGACGTTTTTTTCCAATTAAAAAATGGCCATTTATTTTTTTGAGAATTTTCATGTATTTTTGGCCAAAATTCGATTTTTCAAAATTGAATACCTCGACTCACAAAATTTTTAAAAAAATCGAATATCTCGACTCACAAAAGTAGTACAGCTTTTTGAGTAGCACGGTTCGAAAGAGGACGTTTTTTCCAATTAAAAAATGGCCCTTTATTTTTTTGAGAATTTTCATGTATTTTTGGCCAAAATTCGATTTTTCAAAATTGAATACCTCGACTCACAAAATTTTGAAAAAAATCGAATACCTCGACTCACAAAAGTAGTAAAGCTTTTTGAGTAGCACGGTTCGAAAGAGGACGTTTTTTCCAATTAAAAAATGGCCATTTATTTTTTTGAGAATTTTCATCTATTTTTGGCCAAAATTCGATTTTTCGAAATTGAATACCTCGACTCACAAAATTTTGAAAAAAATCGAATATCTCGACTCACAAAAGTAGTACAGCTTTTTGAGTAGCACGGTTCGAAAGAGGACGTTTTTTCCAATTAAAAAATTGCCATTTATTTTTTTGAGAATTTTCATGTATTTGTGGCCAAAATTCGATTTGTCAAAATTGAATACCTCGACTCACAAAATTTTGAAAAAAATCGAATATCTCGACTCACAAAAGTAGTACAGCTTTTTGAGTAGCACGGTTCGAAAGAGGACGTTTTTTCCAATTAAAAAATGGCCATTTACTTTTTTGAGAATTTTCATGTATTTTTGGCCAAGATTCGATTTTTCAAAATTTAATACCTCAAGTCACAAAATTTTGAAAAAAATCGAATATCTCGACTCACAAAAGTAGTACAGCTTTTTGAGTAGCACTGTTCGAAGAGGACGTTTTTTCCAATTAAAAAATGGCCATTTATTTTTTTGAGAATTTTCATGTATTTTTGGCCAAAATTCGATTTTTCAAAATTTAATACCTCAACTCACAAAATTTTGAAAAAAATCGAATATCTCGACTCACAAAAGTAGTACAGCTTTTTGAGTAGCACGGTTCGAAAGAGGACATTTTTTCCAATTAAAAAATGGCCATTTATTTTTTTGAGAATTTTCATGTATTTTTGGCCAAAATTCGATTTTTTAAAATTTAATACCTCAAGTCACAAAATTTTGAAAAAAATCGAATGTCTCGACTCACAAAAGTAGTACAGCTTTTTGAGTAGCACGGTTCGAAAGAGGACGTTTTTTTCAATTAAAAAATGGCCATTTATTTTTTTGAGAATTTTCATGTATTTTTGGCCAAAATTCGATTTTTCAAAATTGAATACCTCGACTCACAAAATTTTGAAAAAAATCGAATATCTCGACTCACAAAAGTAGTACAGCTTTTTGAGTAGCACGGTTCGAAAGAGGACGTTTTTTCCAATTAAAAAATGGCCATTTATTTTTTTGAGAATTTTCATGTATTTGTGGCCAAAATTCGATTTTTCAAAATTGAATACCTCGACTCACAAAATTTTGAAAAAAATCGAATATCTCGACTCACAAAAGTAGTACAGCTTTTTGAGTAGCACGGTTCGAAAGAGGACGTTTTTTCCAATAAAAAAGGGCCATTTATTTTTTTGAGAATTTTCATGTATTTTTGGCCAAAATTCGATTTTTCAAAATTGAATACCCCGACTCACAAAATTTTGAAAAAAATCGAATATCTCGACTCACAAAAGTAGTACAGCTTTTTGAGTATCACGGTTCGAAAGAGGACGTTTTTTCCAATTAAAAAATGGCCATTTATTTTTTTGAGAATTTTCATGTATTTTTGGCTAAAATTAGATTTTTCAAAATTGAATACCTCGACTCACAAAATTTTGAAAAAAATCGAATATCTCGACTCACAAAAGTAGTACAGCTTTTTGAGTAGCACGGTTCGAAAGAGGACGTTTTTTCCAATTAAAAAATGGCCATTTATTTTTTTGAGAATTTTCATCTATTTTTGGCCAAAATTCGATTTTTCAAAATTGAATACCTCGACTCACAAAATTTTGAAAAAAATCGAACATCTCGACTCACAAAAGTAGTACAGCTTTTTGAGTAGCACGGTTCGAAAGAGGACATTTTTTCCAATTAAAAAATGGCCATTTATTTTTTTGAGAATTTTCATGTATTTTTGGCCAAAATTCGATTTTTTAAAATTTAATACCTCAAGTCACAAAATTTTGAAAAAAATCGAATGTCTCGACTCACAAAAGTAGTACAGCTTTTTGAGTAGCACGGTTCGAAAGAGGACGTTTTTTTCAATTAAAAAATGGCCATTTATTTTTTTGAGAATTTTCATGTATTTTTGGCCAAAATTCGATTTTTCAAAATTGAATACCTCGACTCACAAAATTTTGAAAAAAATCGAATATCTCGACTCACAAAAGTAGTACAGCTTTTTGAGTAGCACGGTTCGAAAGAGGACGTTTTTTTCCAATTAAAAAATGGCCATTTATTTTTTTGAGAATTTTCATGTATTTGTGGCCAAAATTCGATTTTTCAAAATTGAATACCTCGACTCACAAAATTTTGAAAAAAATCGAATATCTCGACTCACAAAAGTAGTACAGCTTTTTGAGTAGCACGGTTCGAAAGAGGACGTTTTTTCCAATTAAAAAATGGCCATTTATTTTTTTGAGAATTTTCATGTATTTTTGGCCAAAATTCGATTTTTCAAAATTTAATACCTCAAGTCATAAAATTTTGAAAAAAATCGAATATCTCGACTCACAAAAGTAGTACAGCTTTTTGAGTAGCACGGTTCGAAAGAGGACATTTTTTCCAATTAAAAAATGGCCATTTATTTTTTTGAGAAAGTTCATGTATTTTTGGCCAAAATTCGATTTTTCAAAATTTAATACCTCAACTCACAAAATTTTGAAAAAAATCGAATATCTCGACTCACAAAAGTAACAGCTTTTTGAGTAGCACGGTTCGCAAGAGGACGTTTTTTCCAATTAAAAAATGGCCATTTATTTTTTTGAGAATTTTCATGTATTTTTGGCCAAAATTCGATTTTTCAAAATTGAATACCCCGACTCACAAAATTTTGAAAAAAATCGAATATCTCGACTCACAAAAGTAGTACAGCTTTTTGAGTAGCACGGTTCGAAAGAGGACGTTTTTTCCAATTAAAAAATGGCCATTTATTTTTTGAGAATTTTCATGTATTTTTGGCCAAAATTCGATTTTTCAAAATTGAATACCTCGATCACAAAATTTTGAAAAAAATCGAATATCTCGACTCACAAAAGTAGTACAGCTTTTTGAGTAGCACGGTTCGAAAGAGGACGTTTTTTCCAATTAAAAAATGGCCATTTATTTTTTTGAGAATTTTCATGTATTTTTGGCCAAAATTCGATTTTTCAAAATTTAACACCTCAACTCACAAAATTTTGAAAAAAATCGAATATCTCGACTCACAAAAGTAGTACAGCTTTTTGAGTAGCATGGTTCGAAAGAGGACGTTTTTTCCAATTAAAAAATGGCCATTTATTTTTTTGAGAATTTTCATCTATTTTTGGCCAAAATTCGATTTTTCAAAATTGAATACCTCGACTCACAAAATTTTGAAAAAAATCGAATATCTCGACTCACAAAAGTAGTACAGCTTTTTGAGTAGCACGGTTCGAAAGAGGACGTTTTTTCCAATTAAAAAATGGCCATTTATTTTTTTGAGAATTTTCATGTATTTTTGGCCAAAATTCGATTTTTCAAAATTTAATACCTCAAGTCACAAAATTTTGAAAAAATCGAATATCTCGACTCACAAAAGTAGTACAGCTTTTTGAGTAGCACGGTTCGAAAGAGGGCGTTTTTTCCAATTAAAAAATGGCCATTTATTTTTTTTTTGAGAATTTTCATGTATTTTTGGCCAAAATTCGATTTTTCAAAATTGAATACCTCGACTCACAAAATTTTGAAAAAAATCGAATATCTCGACTCACAAAAGTAGTACAGCTTTTTGAGTAGCACGGTTCGAAAGAGGACGTTTCTTCCAATTAAAAAATGGCCATTTATTTTTTTGAGAATTTTCATGTATTTTTGGCCAAAATTCGATTTTTCAAAATTTAATACCTCAAGTCACAAAATTTTGAAAAAAATCGAATATCTCGACTCACAAAAGTAGTACAGCTTTTTGAGTAGCACGGTTCGAAAGAGGACGTTTTTTCCAATTAAAAAATGGCCATTTATTTTTTTGAGAATTTTCATGTATTTTTGGCCAAAATTCGATTTTTCAAAATTGAATACCCCGACTCACAAAATTTTGAAAAAAATCGAATATCTCGACTCAAAAAGTAGTACAGCTTTTTGAGTAGCACGGTTCGAAAGAGGATGTTTTTTTCAATTAAAAAATGGCCATTTATTTTTTTGAGAATTTTCATGTATTTTTGACCAAAATTCGATTTTTCAAAATTTAATACCCCGACTCACAAAATTTTGAAAAAAATCGAATATCTCGACTCACAAAAGTAGTACAGCTTTTTGAGTAGCACTGTTCGAAAGAGGACGTTTTTGCCAATTAAAAAATGGCCATTTATTTTTTTGAGAATTTTCATGTATTTTTGGCCAAAATTCGATTTTTCAAAATTTAATACCTCAACTCACAAAATTTTGAAAAAAATCGAATATCTCGACTCACAAAAGTAGTACAGCTTTTTGAGTAGCACGGTTCGAAAGAGGACATTTTTTCCAATTAAAAAATGGCCATTTATTTTTTTGAGAATTTTTATGTATTTTTGGCCAAAATTCGATTTTTTAAAATTTAATACCTCAAGTCACAAAATTTTGAAAAAAATCGAATATCTCGACTCACAAAAGTAGTACAGCTTTTTGAGTAGCACGGTTCGAAAGAGGACGTTTTTTCCAATTAAAAAATGGCCATTTATTTTTTTTTTGAGAATTTTCATGTATTTTTGGCCAAAATTCGATTTTTCAAAATTGAATACCTCGACTCACAAAATTTTGAAAAAAATCGAATATCTCGACTCACAAAAGTAGTACAGCTTTTTGAGTAGCACGGTTCGAAAGAGGGCGTTTTTTCCAATTAAAAAATGGCCGTTTATTTTTTTGAGAATTTTCATGTATTTTTGGCCAAAATTCGATTTTTCAAAATTGAATACCTCGACTCACAAAATTTTGAAAAAAATCGAATATCTCGACTCACAAAAGTAGTACAGCTTTTTGAGTAGCACGGTTCGAAAGAGGACGTTTCTTCCAATTAAAAAATGGCCATTTATTTTTTTGAGAATTTTCATGTATTTTTGGCCAAAATTCGATTTTTCAAAATTTAATACCTCAAGTCACAAAATTTTGAAAAAAATCGAATATCTCGACTCACAAAAGTAGTACAGCTTTTTGAGTAGCACGGTTCGAAAGAGGACGTTTTTTCCAATTAAAAAAGGGCCATTTATTTTTTTGAGAATTTTCATGTATTTTTGGCCAAAATTCGATTTTTCAAAATTGAATACCCCGACTCACAAAATTTTGAAAAAAATCGAATATCTCGACTCACAAAAGTAGTACAGCTTTTTGAGTAGCACGGTTCGAAAGAGGACGTTTTTTCCAATTAAAAAATGGCCATTTATTTTTTGAGAATTTTCATGTATTTTTGGCCAAAATTCGATTTTTCAAAATTGAATACCCCGACTCACAAAATTTTGAAAAAAATCGAATATCTCGACTCACAAAAGTAGTACAGCTTTTTGACTAGCACGGTTCGAAAGAGGACGTTTTTTCCAATTAAAAAATGGCCATTTATTATTTTGAGAATTTTCATCTATTTTTGGCCAAAATTCGATTTTTCAAAATTGAATACCTCGACTCACAAAATTTTGAAAAAAATCGAATATCTCGACTCACAAAAGTAGTACAGCTTTTTGAGTAGCACGGTTCGAAAGAGGACGTTTTTTCCAATTAAAAAATGGCCATTTATTTTTTTGAGAATTTTCATCTATTTTTGGCCAAAATTCGATTTTTCAAAATTGAATACCTCGACTCACAAAATTTTGAAAAAAATCGAATATCTCGACTCAAAAAAGTAGTACAGCTTTTTGAGTAGCACGGTTCGAAAGAGGACGTTTTTTCCAATTAAAAAATGGCCATTTATTTTTTTGAGAATTTTCATGTATTTTTGGCCAAAATTCGATTTTTCAAAATTGAATACCCCGACTCACAAAATTTTGAAAAAAATCGAATATCTCGACTCACAAAAGTAGTACAGCTTTTTGAGTAGCACGGTTCGAAAGAGGACGTTTTTTTCAATTAAAAAATGGCCATTTATTTTTTGAGAATTTTCATGTATTTTTCGCCAAAATTCGATTTTTCAAAATTGAATACCTCGACTCACAAAATTTTGAAAAAAATCGAATATCTCGACTCACAAAAGTAGTACAGCTTTTTGAGTAGCACGGTTTGAAAGAGGACGTTTTTTCCAATTAAAAAATTGCCATTTATTTTTTTGAGAATTTTCATGTATTTTTGGCCAAAATTCGATTTTTCAAAATTTAACACCTCAACTCACAAAATTTTGAAAAAAAATCGAATATCTCGACTCACAAAAGTAGTACAGCTTTTTGAGTAGCATGGTTCGAAATAGGACGTTTTTTCCAATTAAAAAATGGCCATTTATTTTTTTGAGAATTTTCATCTATTTTTGGCCAAAATTCGATTTTTCAAAATTGAATACCTCGACTCACAAAATTTTGAAAAAAATCGAATATCTCGACTCACAAAAGTAGTACAGCTTTTTGAGTAGCACGGTTCGAAAGAGGACGTTTTTTCCAATTAAAAAATGGCCATTTATTTTTTTTGAGAATTTTCATGTATTTTTGGCCAAAATTCGATTTTTCAAAATTGAATACCTCGACTCACAAAATTTTGAAAAAAATCGAATATCTCGACTCACAAAAGTAGTACAGCTTTTTCAGTAGCACGGTTCGAAAGAGGACGTTTTTTCCAATTAAAAAATGGCCATTTATTTTTTTGAGAATTTTCATGTATTTTTGGCCAAAATTCGATTTTTCAAAATTTAATACCTCAAGTCACAAAATTTTGAAAAAAATCGAATATCTCGACTCACAAAAGTAGTACAGCTTTTTGAGTAGCACGGTTCGAAAGAGGACGTTTTTTTCAATTAAAAAATGGCCATTTATTTTTTTGAGAATTTTCATGTATTTTTGGCCAAAATTCGATTTTTCAAAATTGAATACCCCGACTCACAAAATTTTGAAAAAAATCGAATATCTCGACTCACAAAAGTAGTACAGCTATTTGAGTAGCACTGTTCGAAAGAGGACGTTTTTTCCAATTAAAAATGGCCATTTATTTTTTTGAGAATTTTCATGTATTTTTGGCCAAAATTCGATTTTTCAAAATTTAATACCTCAACTCACAAAATTTTGAAAAAAATCGAATATCTCGACTCACAAAAGTAGTACAGCTTTTTGAGTAGCACGGTTCGAAAGAGGACATTTTTTCCAATTAAAAAATGGCCATTTATTTTTTTGAGAATTTTCATGTATTTGTGGCCAAAATTCGATTTTTCAAAATTGAATACCTCGACTCACAAAATTTTGAAAAAAATCGAATATATCGACTCACAAAAGTAGTACAGCTTTTTGAGTAGCACGGTTCGAAAGAGGACGTTTTTTCCAATTAAAAAATGGCCATTTATTTTTTTGAGAATTTTCATGTATTTTTGGCCAAAATTCGATTTTTCAAAATTTAATACCTCAAGTCACAAAATTTTGAAAAAATCGAATATCTCGACTCACAAAAGTAGTACAGCTTTTTGAGTAGCACGGTTCGAAAGAGGATGTTTTTTTCAATTAAAAAATGGCCATTTATTTTTTTGAGAATTTTCATGTATTTTTGACCAAAATTCGATTTTTCAAAATTTAATACCCCGACTCACAAAATTTTGAAAAAAATCGAATATCTCGACTCACAAAAGTAGTACAGCTTTTTGAGTAGCACTGTTCGAAAGAGGACGTTTTTGCCAATTAAAAAATGGCCATTTATTTTTTTGAGAATTTTCATGTATTTTTGGCCAAAATTCGATTTTTCAAAATTTAATACCTCAACTCACAAAATTTATGAAAAAAATCGAATATCTCGACTCACAAAAGTAGTACAGCTTTTTGAGTAGCACGGTTCGAAAGAGGACATTTTTTCCAATTAAAAAATGGCCATTTATTTTTTTGAGAATTTTTATGTATTTTTGGCCAAAATTCGATTTTTTAAAATTTAATACCTCAAGTCACAAAATTTTGAAAAAAATCGAATATCTCGACTCACAAAAGTAGTACAGCTTTTTGAGTAGCACGGTTCGAAAGAGGACGTTTTTTCCAATTAAAAAATGGCCATTTATTTTTTTTTTGAGAATTTTCATGTATTTTTGGCCAAAATTCGATTTTTCAAAATTGAATACCTCGACTCACAAAATTTTGAAAAAAATCGAATATCTCGACTCACAAAAGTAGTACAGCTTTTTGAGTAGCACGGTTCGAAAGAGGGCGTTTTTTTCAATTAAAAAATGGCCGTTTATTTTTTTGAGAATTTTCATGTATTTTTGGCCAAAATTCGATTTTTCAAAATTGAATACCTCGACTCACAAAATTTTGAAAAAAATCGAATATCTCGACTCACAAAAGTAGTACAGCTTTTTGAGTAGCACGGTTCGAAAGAGGACGTTTCTTCCAATTAAAAAATGGCCATTTATTTTTTTGAGAATTTTCATGTATTTTTGGCCAAAATTCGATTTTTCAAAATTTAATACCTCAAGTCACAAAATTTTGAAAAAAATCGAATATCTCGACTCACAAAAGTAGTACAGCTTTTTGAGTAGCACGGTTCGAAAGAGGACGTTTTTTCCAATTAAAAAATGGCCATTTATTTTTTTGAGAATTTTCATGTATTTTTGGCCAAAATTCGATTTTTCAAAATTGAATACCCCGACTCACAAAATTTTGAAAAAAATCGAATATCTCGACTCACAAAAGTAGTACAGCTTTTTGAGTAGCACGGTTCGAAAGAGGACGTTTTTTCCAATTAAAAAATGGCCATTTATTTTTTGAGAATTTTCATGTATTTTTGGCCAAAATTCGAGTTTTCAAAATTGAATACCCCGACTCACAAAATTTTGAAAAAAATCGAATATCTCGACTCACAAAAGTAGTACAGCTTTTTGACTAGCACGGTTCGAAAGAGGACGTTTTTTCCAATTAAAAAATGGCCATTTATTATTTTGAGAATTTTCATCTATTTTTGGCCAAAATTCGATTTTTCAAAATTGAATACCTCGACTCACAAAATTTTGAAAAAAATCGAATATCTCGACTCACAAAAGTAGTACAGCTTTTTGAGTAGCACGGTTCGAAAGAGGACGTTTTTTCCAATTAAAAAATGGCCATTTATTTTTTTGAGAATTTTCATCTATTTTTGGCCAAAATTCGATTTTTCAAAATTGAATACCTCGACTCACAAAATTTTGAAAAAAATCGAATATCTCGACTCACAAAAGTAGTACAGCTTTTTGAGTAGCACGGTTCGAAAGAGGACGTTTTTTCCAATTAAAAAATGGCCATTTATTTTTTTGAGAATTTTCATGTATTTTTGGCCAAAATTCGATTTTTCAAAATTGAATACCCCGACTCACAAAATTTTGAAAAAAATCGAATATCTCGACTCACAAAAGTAGTACAGCTTTTTGAGTAGCACGGTTCGAAAGAGGACGTTTTTTCCAATTAAAAAATGGCCACTTATTTTTTGAGAATTTTCATGTATTTTTGGCCAAAATTCGATTTTTCAAAATTGAATACCTCGACTCACAAAATTTTGAAAAAAATCGAATATCTCGACTCACAAAAGTAGTACAGCTTTTTGAGTAGCACGGTTTGAAAGAGGACGTTTTTTCCAATTAAAAAATTGCCATTTATTTTTTTGAGAATTTTCATGTATTTTTGGCCAAAATTCGATTTTTCAAAATTTAACACCTCAACTCACAAAATTTTGAAAAAAATCGAATATCTCGACTCACAAAAGTAGTACGCTTTTTGATTAGCACGGTTCGAAAGAGGACGTTTTTTCCAATTAAAAAATGGCCATTTATTTTTTTGAGAATTTTCATGTATTTTTGGCCAAAATTCGATTTTTCAAAATTGAATACCTCGACTCACAAAATTTTGAAAAAAATCGAATATCTCGACTCACAAAAGTAGTACAGCTTTTTGAGTAGCACGGTTCGAAAGAGGACGTTTTTTCCAATTAAAAAATGGCCATTTATTTTTTTGAGAATTTTCATGTATTTTTGGCCAAAATTCGATTTTTCAAAATTGAATACCCCGACTCACAAAATTTTGAAAAAAATCGAATATCTCGACTCACAAAAGTAGTACAGCTTTTTGAGTAGCACGGTTCGAAAGAGGACGTTTTTTCCAATTAAAAAATGGCCATTTATTTTTTTGAGAATTTTCATGTATTTTTGGCCAAAATTCGATTTTTCAAAATTGAATACCTCGACTCACAAAATTTTGAAAAAAATCGAATATCTCGACTCACAAAAGTAGTACAGCTTTTTGAGTAGCACGGTTTGAAAGAGGACGTTTTTTCCAATTAAAAAATTGCCATTTATTTTTTTGAGAATTTTCATGTATTTTTGGCCAAAATTCGATTTTTCAAAATTTAACACCTCAACTCACAAAATTTTGAAAAAAATCGAATATCTCGACTCACAAAAGTAGTACGCTTTTTGATTAGCACGGTTCGAAAGAGGACGTTTTTTCCAATTAAAAAATGGCCATTTATTTTTTTGAGAATTTTCATGTATTTTTGGCCAAAATTCGATTTTTCAAAATTGAATACCTCGACTCACAAAATTTTGAAAAAAGTCGAATATCTCGACTCACAAAAGTAGTACAGCTTTTTGAGTAGCACGGTTCGAAAGAGGACGTTTTTTCCAATTAAAAAATGGCCATTTATTTTTTTGAGAATTTTCATGTATTTTTGGCCAAAATTCGATTTTTCAAAATTGAATACCCCGACTCACAAAATTTTGAAAAAAATCGAATATCTCGACTCACAAAAGTAGTACAGCTTTTTGAGTAGCACGGTTCGAAAGAGGACGTTTTTTCCAATTAAAAAATGGCCATTTATTTTTTTGAGAATTTTCATCTATTTTTGGCCAAAATTCGATTTTTCAAAATTGAATACCTCGACTCACAAAATTTTGAAAAAAATCGAATATCTCGACTCACAAAAGTAGTACAGCTTTTTGAGTAGCACGGTTCGAAAGAGGACGTTTTTTCCAATTAAAAAATGGCCATTTATTTTTTTGAGAATTTTCATGTATTTTTGGCCAAAATTCGATTTTTCAAAATTGAATACCCCGACTCACAAAATTTTGAAAAAAATCGAATATCTCGACTCACAAAAGTAGTACAGCTTTTTGAGTAGCACGGTTCGAAAGACGACGTTTTTTCCAATTAATAAATGGCCATTTATTTTTTGAGAATTTTCATGTATTTTTGGCCAAAATTCGATTTTTCAAAATTGAATACCTCGACTCACAAAATTTTTAAAAAAATCGAATATCTCGACTCACAAAAGTAGTACAGCTTTTTGAGTAGCACGGTTCGAAAGAGGACGTTTTTTCCAATTAAAAAATTGCCATTTATTTTTTTGAGAATTTTCATGTATTTTTGGCCAAAATTCGATTTTTCAAAATTTAACACCTCAACTCACAAAATTTTGAAAAAAATCGAATATCTCGACTCACAAAAGTAGTACAGCTTTTTGAGTAGCACGGTTCGAAAGAGGACGTTTTTTCCAATTAAAAAATGGCCATTTATTTTTTTGAGAATTTTCATCTATTTTTGGCCAAAATTCGATTTTTCAAAATTGAATACCTCGACTCACAAAATTTTGAAAAAAATCGAATATCTCGACTCACAAAAGTAGTACAGCTTTTTGAGTAGCACGGTTCGAAAGAGGACGTTTTTTCCAATTAAAAAATGGCCCTTTATTTTTTTGAGAATTTTCATGTATTTGTGGCCAAAATTCGATTTTTCAAACTTGAATACATCGACTCACAAAATTTTGAAAAAAATCGAATATCTCGACTCACAAAAGTAGTACAGCTTTTTGAGTAGCACGGTTCGAAAGAGGACGTTTTTTCCAATAAAAAAAGGGCCATTTATTTTTTTGAGAATTTTCATGTATTTTTGGCCAAAATTCGATTTTTCAAAATTGAATACCCCAACTCACAAAATTTTGAAAAAAAATCGAATATCTCGACTCACAAAAGTAGTACAGCTTTTTGAGTAGCACGGTTCGAAAGAGGACGTTTTTTTCAATTAAAAAATGGCCATTTATTTTTTTGAGAATTTTCATGTATTTTTGGCCAAAATTCGATTTTTCAAAATTGAATACCCCGACTCACAAAATTTTGAAAAAAATCGAATATCTCGACTCACAAAAGTAGTACAGCTTTTTGACTAGCACGGTTCGAAAGAGGACGTTTTTTCCAATTAAAAAATGGCCATTTATTTTTTGAGAATTTTCATGTATTTTTGGCCAAAATTCGATTTTTCAAAATTGAATACCTCGACTCACAAAATTTTGAAAAAAATCGAATATCTCGACTCACAAAAGTAATACAGCTTTTTGACTAGCACGGTTCGAAAGAGGACGTTTTTTCCAAATATAAAATGGCCATTTATTTTTTTGAGAATTTTCATCTATTTTTGGCCAAAATTCTATTTTCAAAATTTAATACCTCAACTCACAAAATTTTGAAAAAAATCGAATATCTCGACTCACAAAAGTAGTACAGCTTTTTGAGTAGCACGGTTCGAAAGAGGACGTTTTTTCCAATTAAAAAATGGCCATTTATTTTTTTGAGAATTTTCATGTATTTTTGGCCAAAATTCGATTTTTCAAAATTGAATACCTCGACTCACAAAATTTTGAAAAAAATCGAATATCTCGACTCACAAAAGTAGTGCAGCTTTTTGAGTAGCACAGTTCGAAAGAGGACGTTTTTTTCCAACTAAAAAATGGCCATTTATTTTTTTGAGAATTTTCATGTATTTTTGACCAAAATTCGATTTTTCAAAATTGAATACCTCGACTCACAAAATTTTGAAAAAAATCGAATATCTCGACTCACAAAAGTACTACAGCTTTTTGAGTAGCACGGTTCGAAAGAGGACGTTTTTTCCAATTAAAAAATGGCCATTTATTTTTTTGAGAATTTTCATGTATTTTTGGCCAAAATTCGATTTTTCAAAATTGAATACCTCGACTCACAAAATTTTGAAAAAAATCGAATATCTCGACTCACAAAAGTAGTACAGCTTTTTGAGTAGCACAGTTCGAAAGAGGACGTTTTTTCCAATTAAAAAATGGCCATTTATTTTTTTGAGAATTTTCATGTATTTTTGGCCAAAATTCGATTTTTCAAAATTGAATACCTCGCCTCACAAAATTTTGAAAAAAATCGAATATCTCAACTCACAAAAGCAGTACAGCTTTTTGAGTAGCACGGTTCGAAAGAGGACGTTTTTTTCCAATTAAAAAATGGCCATTTATTTTTTTGAGAATTTTCATGTATTTTTGGCCAAAATTCGATTTTTCAAAATTTAATACCTCGACTCACAAAATTTTGAAAAAAATCGAATATCTCGACTCACAAAAGTAGTACAGCTTTTTGAGTAGCACAGTTCGAAAGAGGACGTTTTTTTCAATTAAAAAATGGCCATTTATTTTTTTGAGAATTTTCATGTATTTTTGGCCAAAATTCGATTTTTCAAAATTGAATACCTCGACTCACAAAATTTTGAAAAAATCGAATATCTCGACTCACAAAAGCAGTACAGCTCTTTGAGTAGCACGGTTCGAAAGAGGACGTTTTTTCCAATTAAAAAATGGCCATTTATTTTTTTGAGAATTTTCATGTATTTTTGGCCAAAATTCGATTTTTCAAAATTTAATACCTCAACCCAAAAAATTTTGAAAAAAATCGAATATCTCGACTCACAAAAGTAGTACAGCTTTTTGAGTAGCACGGTTCGAAAGAGGACGTTTTTTTCAATTAAAAAATGGCCATTTATTTTTTTGAGAATTTTCATGTATTTTTGGCCAAAATTCGATTTTTCAAAATTGAATACCTCGACTCACAAAATTTTGAAAAAATCGAATATCTCGACTCACAAAAGCAGTACAGCTCTTTGAGTAGCACGGTTCGAAAGAGGACGTTTTTTCCAATTAAAAAATGGCCATTTATTTTTTTGAGAATTTTCATGTATTTTTGGCCAAAATTCGATTTTTCAAAATTTAATACCTCAACCCAAAAAATTTTAAAAAAAATCGAATATCTCGACTCACAAAAGTAGTACAGCTTTTTGAGTAGCACGGTTCGAAAGAGGACGTTTTTTTTTCAATTAAAAAGTGGCCATTTATTTTTTTGAGAATTTTCATGTATTTTTGGCCAAAATTCGATTTTTCAAAATTGAATACCCCGACTCACAAAATTTTGAAAAAAATCGAATATCTCGACTCACAAAAGTAGTACAGCTTTTTGAGTAGCACGGTTCGAAAGAGGACGTTTTTTCCAATTGAAAAATGGCCATTTATTTTTTTGAGAATTTTCATCTATTTTTGGCCAAAATTCGATTTTTCAAAATTGAATACCTCGACTCACAAAATTTTGAAAAAAATCGAATATCTCGACTCACAAAAGTAGTACAGCTTTTTGAGTAGCACGGTTCGAAAGAGGACGTTTTTTCCAATTAAAAAATGGCCCTTTATTTTTTTGAGAATTTTCAAGTATTTGTGGCCAAAATTCGATTTTTCAAAATTGAATATACCTTGACTCACAAAATTTTGAAAAAAATCGAATGTCTCGACTCACAAAAGAAGTACAGCTTTTTGAGTAGCACGGTTCGAAAGAGGACGTTTTTTCCAATTAAAAAATGGCCATTTATTTTTTTGAGAATTTTCATGTATTTTTGGCCAAAATTCGATTTTTCAAAATTGAATACCTCGACTCACAAAATTTTGAAAAAAATCGAATATCTCGACTCACAAAAGCAGTACAGCTTTTTGAGTAGCACGGTTCGAAAGAGGACGTTTTTTTCCAATTAAAAAATGGCCATTTATTTTTTTGAGAATTTTCATCTATTTTTGGCCAAAATTCGATTTTTCAAAATTTAATACCTCAACTCACAAAATTTTGAAAAAATCGAATATCTCGACTCACAAAAGTAGTACAGCTTTTTGAGTAGCACGGTTCGAAAGAGGACGTTTTTTTCAAAAAAAAATGGCCATTTATTTTTTTGAGAATTTTCATGTATTTTTGGCCAAAATTCGATTTTTCAAAATTGAATACCTCGACTCACAAAATTTTGAAAAAAATCGAATATCTCGACTCACAAAAGTAGTACAGCTTTTTGAGTAGCACGGTTCGGAAGAGGACGTTTTTTCCAATTAAAAAATGGCCATTTATTTTTTTGAGAATTTTCATGTATTTTTGGCCAAAATTCGATTTTTCAAAATTGAATACCCCGACTCACAAAATTTTGAAAAAATCGAATATCTCGACTCACAAAAGTAGTACAGCTTTTTGAGTAGCACGGTTCGAAAGAGAACGTTTTTTCCAATTAAAAAATGGCCATTTATTTTTTTGAGAATTTTCATCTATTTTTGGCCAAAATTCGATTTTTCAAAATTGAATACCTCGACTCACAAAATTTTGAAAAAAATCGAATATCTCGACTCACAAAAGTAGTACAGCTTTTTGAGTAGCACGGTTCGAAAGAGGACGTTTTTTTCCAATTAAAAAATGGCCCCTTATTTTTTTGAGAATTTTCATGTATTTGTGGCCAAAATTCGATTTTTCAAACTTGAATACATCGACTCACAAAATTTTGAAAAAAATCGAATATCTCGACTCACAAAAGTATTACAGCTTTTTGAGTAGCACGGTTCGAAAGAGGACGTTTTTTCCAATAAAAAAAGGGCCATTTATTTTTTTGAGAATTTTCATGTATTTTTGGCCAAAATTCGATTTTTCAAAATTGAATACCCCAACTCACAAAATTTTGAAAAAAATCGAATATCTCGACTCACAAAAGTAGTACAGCTTTTTGAGTAGCACGGTTCGAAAGAGGACGTTTTTTTCAATTAAAAAATGGCCATTTATTTTTTTGAGAATTTTCATGTATTTTTGGCCAAAATTCGATTTTTCAAAATTGAATACCCCGACTCACAAAATTTTGAAAAAAATCGAATATCTCGACTCACAAAAGTAGTACAGCTTTTTGACTAGCACGGTTCGAAAGAGGACGTTTTTTCCAATTAAAAAATGGCCATTTATTTTTTGAGAATTTTCATGTATTTTTGGCCAAAATTCGATTTTTCAAAATTGAATACCTCGACTCACAAAATTTTGAAAAAAATCGAATATCTCGACTCACAAAAGTAGTACAGCTTTTTGAGTAGCACGGTTCGAAAGAGGACGTTTTTTCCAAATAAAAAATGGCCATTTATATTTTTGAGAATTTTCATCTATTTTTGGCCAAAATTCGATTTTTCAAAATTTAATACCTCAAGTCACAAAATTTTGAAAAAAGTCGAATATCTCGACTCACAAAAGTAGTACAGCTTTTTGAGTAGCACGGTTCGAAAGAGGACGTTTTTTTCAATTAAAAAATGGCCATTTATTTTTTTGAGAATTTTCATGTATTTTTGGCCAAAATTCGATTTTTCAAAATTGAATACCCCGACTCACAAAATTTTGAAAAAAATCGAATATCTCGAATCACAAAAGTAGTACAGCTTTTTGACTAGCACGGTTCGAAAGAGGACGTTTTTTCCAATTAAAATATGGCCATTTATTTTTTTTGAGAATTTTCATGTATTTTTGGCCAAAATTCTATTTTCAAAATTTAATACCTCAACTCACAAAATTTTGAAAAAAATCGAATATCTCGACTCACAAAAGTAGTACAGCTTTTTGAGTAGCACGGTTCGAAAGAGGACGTTTTTTCCAATAAAAAAAAGGGCCATTTATTTTTTTGAGAATTTTCATGTATTTTTGGCCAAAATTCGATTTTTCAAAATTGAATACCCCAACTCACAAAATTTTGAAAAAAATCGAATATCTCGACTCACAAAAATAGTACAGCTTTTTGAGTAGCACGGTTCGAAAGAGGACGTTTTTTTCAATTAAAAAATGGCCATTTATTTTTTTGAGAATTTTCATGTATTTTTGGCCAAAATTCGATTTTTCAAAATTGAATACCCCGACTCACAAAATTTTGAAAAAAATCGAATATCTCGACTCACAAAAGTAGTACAGCTTTTTGACTAGCACGGTTCGAAAGAGGACGTTTTTTCCAATTAAAAAATGGCCATTTATTTTTTGAGAATTTTCATGTATTTTTGGCCAAAATTCGATTTTTCAAAATTGAATACCTCGACTCACAAAATTTTGAAAAAAAATCGAATATCTCGACTCACAAAAGTAGTACAGCTTTTTGAGTAGCACGGTTCGAAAGAGGACGTTTTTTCCAAATAAAAAATGGCCATTTATTTTTTTGAGAATTTTCATCTATTTTTGGCCAAAATTCGATTTTTCAAAATTTAATACCTCAAGTCACAAAATTTTGAAAAAAATCGAATATCTCGACTCACAAAAGTAGTACAGCTTTTTGAGTAGCACGGTTCGAGAGAGGACGTTTTTTTCAATTAAAAAATGGCCATTTATTTTTTTGAGAATTTTCATGTATTTTTGGCCAAAATTCGATTTTTCAAAATTGAATACCCCGACTCACAAAATTTTGAAGAAAATCGAATATCTCGAATCACAAAAGTAGTACAGCTTTTTGACTAGCACGGTTCGAAAGAGGACGTTTTTTCCAATTAAAATATGGCCATTTATTTTTTTTTGAGAATTTTCATGTATTTTTGGCCAAAATTCTATTTTCAAAATTTAATACCTCAACTCACAAAATTTTGAAAAAAATCGAATATCTCGACTCACAAAAGTAGTACAGCTTTTTGGCACGGTTCGAAAGAGGACGTTTTTTTCCAATTAAAAAATGGCCATTTATTTTTTTGAGAATTTTCATGTATTTTTGGCCAAAAATTCGATTTTTCAAAATTGAATACCACGACTCACAAAATTTTGAAAAAAATCGAATATCTCGACTCACAAAAGTAGTACAGCTTTTTGAGTAGCACAGTTCGAAAGAGGACGTTTTTTTCCAACTAAAAAATGGCCATTTATTTTTTTGAGAATTTTCATGTATTTTTGACCAAAATTCGATTTTTCAAAATTGAATACTTCGACTCACAAAATTTTGAAAAAAAATCGAATATCTCGACTCACAAAAGTGCTACAGCTTTTTGAGTAGCACGGTTCGAAAGAGAACGTTTTTTCCAATTAAAAAATGGCCATTTATTTTTTTTGAGAATTTTCATGTATTTTTGGCCAAAATTCGATTTTTCAAAATTGAATACCTCGACTCACAAAATTTTGAAAAAAATCGAATATCTCGACTCACAAAAGTAGTACAGCTTTTTGAGTAGCACAGTTCGAAAGAGGACGTTTTTTCCAATTAAAAAATGGCCATTTATTTTTTTGAGAATTTTCATGTATTTTTGGCCAAAATTCGATTTTTCAAAATTGAATACCTCGCCTCACAAAATTTTGAAAAAAATCGAATATCTCAACTCACAAAAGCAGTACAGCTTTTTGAGTAGCACGGTTCGAAAGAGGACGTTTTTTCCAATTAAAAAATGGCCATTTATTTTTTTGAGAATTTTCATGTATTTTTGGCCAAAATTCGATTTTTCAAAATTTAATACCTCGACTCACAAAATTTTGAAAAAAATCGAATATCTCGACTCACAAAAGTAGTACAGCTTTTTGAGTAGCACAGTTCGAAAGAGGACGTTTTTTTCAATTAAAAAATTGCCATTTATTTTTTTGAGAATTTTCATGTATTTTTGGCCAAAATTCGATTTTCAAAATTGAATACCTCGACTCACAAAATTTTGAAAAAAATCGAATATCTCGACTCACAAAAGCAGTACAGCTCTTTGAGTAGCACGGTTCGAAATAGGACGTTTTTTCCAATTAAAAAATGGCCATTTATTTTTTTGAGAATTTTCATGTATTTTTGGCCAAAATTCGATTTTTCAAAATTTAATACCTCAACCCAAAAAATTTTGAAAAAAATCGAATATCTCGACTCACAAAAGTAGTACAGCTTTTTGAGTAGCACGGTTCGAAAGAGGACGTTTTTTCCAATTAAAAAATGGCCATTTATTTTTTTGAGAATTTTCATGTATTTTTGGCCAAAATACGATTTTTCAAAATTTAATACCTCAAGTCACAAAATTTTGAAAAATATCGAATATCTCGACTCACAAAAGTAGAACAGCTTTTTGAGTAGCACGGTTCGAAAGAGGACGTTTTTTCCAATTAAAAAATGGCCATTTATTTTTTTGAGAATTTTCATGTATTTTTGGCCAAAATTCGATTTTTCAAAATTGAATACCACGACTCACAAAATTTTGAAAAAAATCGAATATCTCGACTCACAAAAGTAGTACAGCTTTTTGAGTAGCACAGTTCGAAAGAGGACGTTTTTTTCCAACTAAAAAATGGCCATTTATTTTTTTGAGAATTTTCATGTATTTTTGACCAAAATTCGATTTTTCAAAATTGAATACTTCGACTCACAAAATTTTGAAAAAAATCGAATATCTCGACTCACAAAAGTGCTACAGCTTTTTGAGTAGCACGGTTCGAAAGAGAACGTTTTTTCCAATTAAAAAATGGCCATTTATTTTTTTGAGAATTTTCATGTATTTTTGGCCAAAATTCGATTTTTCAAAATTGAATACCTCGACTCACAAAATTTTGAAAAAAATCGAATATCTCGACTCACAAAAGTAGTACAGCTTTTTGAGTAGCACAGTTCGAAAGAGGACGTTTTTTCCAATTAAAAAATGGCCATTTATTTTTTTGAGAATTTTCATGTATTTTTGGCCAAAATACGATTTTTCAAAATTGAATACCTCGACTCACAAAATTTTGAAAAAAATCGAATATCTCGACTCACAAAAGCAGTACAGCTTTTTGAGTAGCACGGTTCGAAAGAGGACGTTTTTTTCCAATTAAAAAATGGCCATTTATTTTTTTGAGAATTTTCATGTATTTTTGGCCAAAATTCGATTTTTCAAAATTTAATACCTCAACTCACAAAATTTTGAAAAAATCGAATATCTCGACTCACAAAAGTAGTACAGCTTTTTGAGTAGCACGGTTCGAAAGAGGACGTTTTTTTCAAAAAAAAATGGCCATTTATTTTTTTGAGAATTTTCATGTATTTTTGGCCAAAATTCGATTTTTCAAAATTGAATACCTCGACTCACAAAATTTTGAAAAAAATCGAATATCTCGACTCACAAAAGTAGTACAGCTTTTTGAGTAGCACGGTTCGGAAGAGGACGTTTTTTCCAATTAAAAAATGGCCATTTATTTTTTTGAGAATTTTCATGTATTTTTGGCCAAAATTTGATTTTTCAAAATTGAATACGCCGACTCACAAAATTTTGAAAAAAATCGAATATCTCGACTCACAAAAGTAGTACAGCTTTTTGAGTAGCACGGTTCGAAAGAGGACGTTTTTTCCAATTAAAAAATGGCCATTTATTTTTTTGAGAATTTTCATCTATTTTTGGCCAAAATTCGATTTTTCAAAATTGAATACCTCGACTCACAAAATTTTGAAAAAAATCGAATATCTCGACTCACAAAAGTAGTACAGCTTTTTGAGTAGCACGGTTCGAAAGAGGACGTTTTTTCCAATTAAAAAATGGCCCTTTATTTTTTTGAGAATTTTCATGTATTTGTGGCCAAAATTCGATTTTTCAAACTTGAATACATCGACTCACAAAATTTTGAAAAAAATCGAATATCTCGACTCACAAAAGTATTACAGCTTTTTGAGTAGCACGGTTCGAAAGAGGACGTTTTTTCCAATAAAAAAAGGGCCATTTATTTTTTTGAGAATTTTCATGTATTTTTGGCCAAAATTCGATTTTTCAAAATTGAATACCCCAAGTCACAAAATTTTGAAAAAAATCGAATATCTCGACTCACAAAAGTAGTACAGCTTTTTGAGTAGCACGGTTCGAAAGAGGACGTTTTTTTCAATTAAAAAATGGCCATTTATTTTTTTGAGAATTTTCATGTATTTTTGGCCAAAATTCGATTTTTCAAAATTGAATACCCCGACTCACAAAATTTTGAAAAAAATCGAATATCTCGACTCACAAAAGTAGTACAGCTTTTTGACTAGCACGGTTCGAAAGAGGACGTTTTTTCCAATTAAAAAATGGCCATTTATTTTTTGAGAATTTTCATGTATTTTTGGCCAAAATTCGATTTTTCAAAATTGAATACCTCGACTCACAAAATTTTGAAAAAAATCGAATATCTCGACTCACAAAAGTAGTACAGCTTTTTGAGTAGCACGGTTCGAAAGAGGACGTTTTTTCCAAATAAAAAATGGCCATTTATTTTTTTGAGAATTTTCATCTATTTTTGGCCAAAATTCGATTTTTCAAAATTTAATACCTCAAGTCACAAAAGTAGTACAGCTTTTTGAGTAGCACGGTTCGAAAGAGGACGTTTTTTTCAATTAAAAAATGGCCATTTATTTTTTTGAGAATTTTCATGTATTTTTGGCCAAAATTCGATTTTTCAAAATTTAATACCTCAACTCACAAAATTTTGAAAAAATCGAATATCTCGACTCACAAAAGTAGTACAGCTTTTTGAGTAGCACGGTTCGAAAGAGGACGTTTTTTTCAAAAAAAAATGGCCATTTATTTTTTTGAGAATTTTCATGTATTTTTGGCCAAAATTCGATTTTTCAAAATTGAATACCTCGACTCACAAAATTTTGAAAAAAATCGAATATCTCGACTCACAAAAGTAGTACAGCTTTTTGAGTAGCACGGTTCGGAAGAGGACGTTTTTTCCAATTAAAAAATGGCCATTTATTTTTTTGAGAATTTTCATGTATTTTTGGCCAAAATTTGATTTTTCAAAATTGAATACCCCGACTCACAAAATTTTGAAAAAAATCGAATATCTCGACTCACAAAAGTAGTACAGCTTTTTGAGTAGCACGGTTCGAAAGAGGACGTTTTTTCCAAATAAAAAATGGCCATTTATTTTTTTGAGAATTTTCATCTATTTTTGGCCAAAATTCGATTTTTCAAAATTGAATACCTCGACTCACAAAATTTTGAAAAAAATCGAATATCTCGACTCACAAAAGTAGTACAGCTTTTTGAGTAGCACGGTTCGAAAGAGGACGTTTTTTCCAATTAAAAAATGGCCCTTTATTTTTTTGAGAATTTTCATGTATTTGTGGCCAAAATTCGATTTTTCAAACTTGAATACATCGACTCACAAAATTTTGAAAAAAATCGAATATCTCGACTCACAAAAGTATTACAGCTTTTTGAGTAGCACGGTTCGAAAGAGGACGTTTTTTCCAATAAAAAAAGGGCCATTTATTTTTTTGAGAATTTTCATGTATTTTTGGCCAAAATTCGATTTTTCAAAATTGAATACCCCAAGTCACAAAATTTTGAAAAAAATCGAATATCTCGACTCACAAAAGTAGTACAGCTTTTTGAGTAGCACGGTTCGAAAGAGGACGTTTTTTTCAATTAAAAAATGGCCATTTATTTTTTTGAGAATTTTCATGTATTTTTGGCCAAAATTCGATTTTTCAAAATTGAATACCCCGACTCACAAAATTTTGAAAAAAATCGAATATCTCGACTCACAAAAGTAGTACAGCTTTTTGACTAGCACGGTTCGAAAGAGGACGTTTTTTCCAATTAAAAAATGGCCATTTATTTTTTGAGAATTTTCATGTATTTTTGGCCAAAATTCGATTTTTCAAAATTGAATACCTCGACTCACAAAATTTTGAAAAAAATCGAATATCTCGACTCACAAAAGTAGTACAGCTTTTTGAGTAGCACGGTTCGAAAGAGGACGTTTTTTCCAAATAAAAAATGGCCATTTATTTTTTTGAGAATTTTCATCTATTTTTGGCCAAAATTCGATTTTTCAAAATTTAATACCTCAAGTCACAAAAGTAGTACAGCTTTTTGAGTAGCACGGTTCGAAAGAGGACGTTTTTTTCAATTAAAAAATGGCCATTTATTTTTTTGAGAATTTTCATGTATTTTTGGCCAAAATTCGATTTTTCAAAATTGAATACCCCGACTCACAAAATTTTGAAAAAAATCGAATATCTCGAATCACAAAAGTAGTACAGCTTTTTGACTAGCACGGTTCGAAAGAGGACGTTTTTTCCAATTAAAATATGGCCATTTATTTTTTTTGAGAATTTTCATGTATTTTTGGCCAAAATTCTATTTTCAAAATTTAATACCTCAACTCACAAAATTTTGAAAAAAATCGAATATCTCGACTCACAAAAGTAGTACAGCTTTTTGAGTAGCACGGTTTGAAAGAGGACGTTTTTTCCAATAAAAAAAAGGGCCATTTATTTTTTTGAGAATTTTCATGTATTTTTGGCCAAAATTCGATTTTTCAAAATTGAATACCCCAACTCACAAAATTTTGAAAAAAATCGAATATCTCGACTCACAAAAATAGTACAGCTTTTTGAGTAGCACGGTTCGAAAGAGGACGTTTTTTTCAATTAAAAAATGGCCATTTATTTTTTTGAGAATTTTCATGTATTTTTGGCCAAAATTCGATTTTTCAAAATTGAATACCCCGACTCACAAAATTTTAAAAAAAATCGAGTATCTCGACTCACAAAAGTAGTACAGCTTTTTGAGTAGCACGGTTCGAAAGAGGACGTTTTCTCCAATTAAAAAATGGCCATTTATTTTTTTGAGAATTTTCATGTATTTTTGGCCAAAATTCGATTTTTCAAAATTGAATACCCCGACTCACAAAATTTTGAAAAAAATCGAATATCTCGACTCACAAAAGTAGTACAGCTTTTTGAGTAGCACGGTTCGAAAGAGGACGTTTTTTCCAATTAAAAAATGGCCATTTATTTTTTTGAGAATTTTCATGTATTTTTGGCAAAAATTCGATTTTTCAAAATTGAATACCCCGACTCACAAAATTTTGAAAAAAATCGAATATCTCGACTCACAAAAGTAGTACGGCTTTTTAAGTAGCACGGTTCGAAAGAGGACGTTTTTTCCAATTAAAAAATGGCCATTTATTTTTTTGAGAATTTTCATCTATTTTTGGCCAAAATTCGATTTTTCAAAATTGAATACCTCGACTCACAAAATTTAGAAAAAAACCGAATATCTCGACTCACAAAAGTAGTACAGCTTTTTGAGTAGCACGGTTCGAAAGAGGACGTTTTTCCAATTAAAAAATGGCCATTTATTTTTTTGAGAATTTTCATGTATTTGTGGCCAAAATTCGATTTTTCAAAATTGAATACCTCGACTCACAAAATTTTGAAAAAAATCGAATATCTCGACTCACAAAAGTAGTACAGCTTTTTGAGTAGCACTGTTCGAAAGAGGACGTTTTTTCCAATTAAAAAATGGCCATTTATTTTTTTTGAGAATTTTCATGTATTTTTGGCCAAAATTCGATTTTTCAAAATTGAATACCTCGACTCACAAAATTTTGAAAAAAATCGAATATCTCGACTCACAAAAGTAGTACAGCTTTTTGAGTAGCACGGTTCGAAAGAGGACGTTTTTTCCAATTAAAAAATGGCCATTTATTTTTTTTGAGAATTTTCATCTATTTTTGGCCAAAATTCGATTTTTCAAAATTGAATACCTCGACTCACAAAATTTTGAAAAAAATCGAATATCTCGACTCACAAAAGTAGTACAGCTTTTTGAGTAGCACGGTTCGAAAGAGGACGTTTTTTCCAATTAAAAAATGGCCATTTATTTTTTTGAGAATTTTCATGTATTTTTGGCCAAAATTCGATTTTTCAAAATTGAATACCCCGACTCACAAAATTTTGAAAAAAAATATAATATCTCGACTCACAAAAGTAGTACAGCTTTTTGAGTAGCACGGTTCGAAAGAGGACGTTTTTTCCAATTAAAAAATGGCCATTTATTTTTTTGAGATTTTTCATGTATTTTTGGCCAAAATTCGATTTTTCAAAATTTAATACCCCGACTCACAAAATTTTGAAAAAAATCGAATATCTCGACTCACAAAAGTAGTACAGCTTTTTGAGTAGCACGGTTCGAAAGAGGACGTTTTTTTCAATTAAAAAATGGCCATTTATTTTTTTGAGAATTTTCATGTATTTTTGGCCAAAATTCGATTTTTCAAAATTGAATACCTCGACTCACAAAATTTTGAAAAAAATCGAATATCTCGACTCACAAAAGTAGTACAGCTTTTTGAGTAGCACGGTTCGAAAGAGGACGTTTTTTCCAATTAAAAAATGGCCATTTATTTTTTTGAGAATTTGCATCTATTTTTGGCCAAAATTCGATTTTTCAAAATTGAATACCTCGACTCACAAAATTTTGAAAAAAATCGAATATCTCGACTCACAAAAGTAGTACAGCTTTTTGAGTAGCACGGTTCGAAAGAGGACGTTTTTTCCAATTAAAAAATGGCCATTTATTTTTTTGAGAATTTTCATGTATTTTTGGCCAAAATTCGATTTTTCAAAATTGAATACCTCGACTCACAAAATTTTGAAAAAAATCGAATATCTCGACTCACAAAAGTAGTACAGCTTTTTGAGTAGCACGGTTCGAAAGAGGACGTTTTTTCTAATTAAAAAATGGCCATTTATTTTTTTGAGAATTTTCATGTATTTGTGGCCAAAATTCGATTTTTCAAAATTGAATACCTCGACTCACAAAATTTTGAATAAAATCGAATATCTCGACTCACAAAAGTAGTACAGCTTTTTGAGTAGCACGGTTCGAAAGAGGACGTTTTTTCCAATTAAAAAATGGCCATTTATTTTTTTGAGAATTTTCATGTATTTTTGGCCAAAATTCCATTTTTCAAAATTGAATACCTCGACTCACAAAATTTTGAAAAAAATCGAATATCTCGACTCACAAAAGTAGTACAGCTTTTTGAGTAGCACGGTTCGAAAGAGGACGTTTTTTCCAATTAAAAAATGGCCATTTATTTTTTTGAGAATTTTCATGTATTTTTGGCCAAAATTCGATTTTTCAAAATTGAATACCTCGACTCACAAAATTTTAAAAAAAAATCGAATAACTCGACTCACAAAAGTAGTACAGCTTTTTGAGTAGCACGGTTCGAAAGAGGACGTTTTTTCCTATTAAAAAATGGCCATTTATTTTTTTGAGAATTTTCATCTATTTTTGGCCAAAATTCGATTTTTCAAAATTGAATACCTCGACTCACAAAATTTTGAAAAAAATCGAATATCTCGACTCACAAAAGTAGTACAGCTTTTTGAGTAGCACGGTTCGAAAGAGGACGTTTTTTCCAATTAAAAAATGGCCATTTATTTTTTTGAGAATTTTCATGTATTTTTGGCCAAAATTCGATTTTTCAAAATTGAATACCCCGACTCACAAAATTTTGAAAAAAATCGAATATCTCGACTCACAAAAGTAGTACAGCTTTTTGAGTAGCACGGTTCGAAAGAGGACGTTTTTTCCAATTAAAAAATGGCCATTTATTTTTTTGAGAATTTGCATCTATTTTTGGCCAAAATTCGATTTTTCAAAATTGAATACCTCGACTCACAAAATTTTGAAAAAAATCGAATATCTCGACTCACAAAAGTAGTACAGCTTTTTGAGTAGCACGGTTCGAAAGAGGACGTTTTTTCCAATTAAAAAATGGCCATTTATTTTTTTGAGAATTTTCATGTATTTTTGGCCAAAATTCGATTTTTCAAAATTGAATACCTCGACTCACAAAATTTTGAAAAAAATCGAATATCTCGACTCACAAAAGTAGTACAGCTTTTTGAGTAGCACGGTTCGAAAGAGGACGTTTTTTCTAATTAAAAAATGGCCATTTATTTTTTTGAGAATTTTCATGTATTTGTGGCCAAAATTCGATTTTTCAAAATTGAATACCTCGACTCACAAAATTTTGAATAAAATCGAATATCTCGACTCACAAAAGTAGTACAGCTTTTTGAGTAGCACGGTTCGAAAGAGGACGTTTTTTCCAATTAAAAAATGGCCATTTATTTTTTTGAGAATTTTCATGTATTTTTGGCCAAAATTCCATTTTTCAAAATTGAATACCTCGACTCACAAAATTTTGAAAAAAATCGAATATCTCGACTCACAAAAGTAGTACAGCTTTTTGAGTAGCACGGTTCGAAAGAGGACGTTTTTTCCAATTAAAAAATGGCCATTTATTTTTTTGAGAATTTTCATGTATTTTTGGCCAAAATTCGATTTTTCAAAATTGAATACCTCGACTCACAAAATTTTGAAAAAAAATCGAATAACTCGACTCACAAAAGTAGTACAGCTTTTTGAGTAGCAGGGTTCGAAAGAGGACGTTTTTTCCTATTAAAAAATGGCCATTTATTTTTTTGAGAATTTTCATCTATTTTTGGCCAAAATTCGATTTTTCAAAATTGAATACCTCGACTCACAAAATTTTGAAAAAAATCGAATATCTCGACTCACAAAAGTAGTACAGCTTTTTGAGTAGCACGGTTCGAAAGAGGACGTTTTTTCCAATTAAAAAATGGCCATTTATTTTTTTGAGAATTTTCATGTATTTTTGGCCAAAATTCGATTTTTCAAAATTGAATACCCCGACTCACAAAATTTTGAAAAAAATCGAATATCTCGACTCACAAAAGTAGTACAGCTTTTTGAGTAGCACGGTTCGAAAGAGGACGTTTTTTCCAATTAAAAAATGGCCATTTATTTTTTTGAGAATTTTCATGTATTTTTGGCCAAAATTCGATTTTTCAAAATTGAATACCTCGACTCACAAAATTTTGAAAAAAATCGAATATCTCGACTCACAAAAGTAGTACAGCTTTTTGAGTAGCACGGTTCGAAAGAGGACGTTTTTTCCAATTAAAAAATGGCCATTTATTTTTTTGAGAATTTTCATGTATTTGTGGCCAAAATTCGATTTTTCAAAATTGAATACTTCGACTCACAAAATTTTGAATAAAATCGAATATCTCGACTCACAAAAGTAGTACAGCTTTTTGAGTAGCACGGTTCGAAAGAGGACGTTTTTTCCAATTAAAAAATGGCCATTTATTTTTTTGAGAATTTTCATGTATTTTTGGCCAAAACTCCATTTTTCAAAATTGAATACCTCGACTCACAAAATTTTGAAAAAAATCGAATATCTCGACTCACAAAAGTAGTCCAGCTTTTTGAGTAGCACGGTTTGAAAGAGGACTTTTTTCCAATTAAAAAATGGCCATTTATTTTTTTGAGAATTTTCATCTATTTTTGGCCAAAATTTGATTTTTCAAAATTGTATACCTCGACTCACAAAATTTTGAAAAAAATCGAATATCTCGACTCACAAAAGTAGTACAGCTTTTTGAGTAGCACGGTTCGAAAGAGGACGTTTTTTCCAATTAAAAAATGGCCATTTATTTTTTTGAGAATTTTCATGTATTTTTGGCCAAAATTCGATTTTTCAAAATTGAATACCTCGACTCACAAAATTTTGAAAAAAAATCGAATATCTCGACTCACAAAAGTAGTACAGCTTTTTGAGTAGCACGGTTCGAAAGAGGACGTTTTTTCCAATTAAAAAATGGCCATTTATTTTTTTGAGAATTTTCATCTATTTTTGGCCAAAATTCGATTTTTCAAAATTGAATACCTCGACTCACAAAATTTTGAAAAAAATCGAATATCTCGACTCACAAAAATAGTACAGCTTTTTGAGTAGCACGGTTCGAAAGAGGACGTTTTTTTCAATTAAAAAATGGCCATTTATTTTTTTGAGAATTTTCATGTACTTTTGGCCAAAATTCGATTTTTCAAAATTGAATACCTCGACTCACAAAATTTTGAATAAATTCGAATATCTCGACTCACAAAAGTAGTACAGCTTTTTGAGTAGCACGGTTCGAAAGAGGAAGTTTTTTCCAATTAAAAAATGGCCATTTATTTTTTTGAGAATTTTCATGTATTTTTGGCCAAAATTCGATTTTTCAAAATTGAATACCTCGACTCACAAAATTTTGAAAAAAATCGAATATCTCGACTCACAAAAGTAGTACAGCTTTTTGAGTAGCACGGTTCGAAAGAGGACGTTTTTCCAATTAAAAAATGGCCATTTATTTTTTTGAGAATTTTCATCTATTTTTGGCCAAAATTCGATTTTTCAAAATTGAATACCTCGACTCACAAAATTTTGAAAAAAATCGAATATCTCGACTCACAAAAGTAGTACAGCTTTTTGAGTAGCACGGTTCGAAAGAGGACGTTTTTTCCAATTAAAAAATGGCCATTTATTTTTTTGAGAATTTTCATGTTTTTGTGGCCAAAATTCGATTTTTCAAAATTGAATACCTCGACTCACAAAATTTTGAAAAAAATCGAATATCTCGACTCACAAAAGTAGTACAGCTTTTTGAGTAGCACGGTTCGAAAGAGGACGTTTTTTCCAATTAAAAAATGGCCATTTATTTTTTTGAGAATTTTCATGTATTTTTGGCCAAAATTCGATTTTTCAAAATTGAATACCTCGACTCACAAAATTTTAAAATAAATCGAATATCTCGACTCACAAAAGTAGTACAGCTTTTTGAGTAGCACGGTTCGAAAGAGGACGTTTTTTCCAATTAAAAAATGGCCATTTATTTTTTTGAGAATTTTCATGTATTTTTGGCCAAAATTCGATTTTTCAAAATTGAATACCTCGACTCACAAAATTTTGAAAAAAATCGAATATCTTGACTCACAAAAGTAGTACAGCTTTTTGAGTAGCACGGTTCGAAAGAGGACGTTTTTTCCAATTAAAAAATGGCCATTTATTTTTTTGAGAATTTTCATGTATTTTTGGCCAAAATTCGATTTTTCAAAATTGAATACCTCGACTCACATAATTTTGAAACAATTCGAATATCTCGACTCACAAAAGTAGTACAGCTTTTTGAGTAGCACGGTTCGAAAGAGGACGTTTTTTCCAATTAAAAAATGGCCATTTATTTTTTTGAGAATTTTCATGTATTTTTGGCCAAAATTCGATTTTTCAAAATTTAATACCTCAACTCACAAAATTTTGAAAAAAATCGAATATCTCGACTCACAAAAGTAGTACAGCTTTTTGAGTAGCACGGTTCGAAAGAGGACGTTTTTTCCAATTAAAAAATGGCCATTTATTTTTTTGAGAATTTTCATGTATTTTTGGCCAAAATTCGATTTTTTAAAATTGAATACCACGACTCACAAAATTTTGAAAAAAATCGAATATCTCGACTCACAAAAGTAGTACAGCTTTTTGAGTAGCACGGTTCGAAAGAGGACGTTTTTTCCAATTAAAAAATGGCCATTTATTTTTTTGAGAATTTTCATGTATTTTTGGCCAAAATTCGATTTTTCAAAATTGAATACCTCGGACTCACAAAATTTTGAAAAAAATCGAATATCTCGACTCACAAAAGTAGTACAGCTTTTTGAGTAGCACGGTTCGAAAGAGGACGTTTTTTCCAATTAAAAAATGGCCATTTATTTTTTTGAGAATTTTCATGTATTTTTGGCCAAAATTCGATTTTTCAAAATTGAATACCTCGACTCACAAAATTTTGAAAAAAATCGAATATCTCGACTCACAAAAGTAGTACAGCTTTTTGAGTAGCAAAAATTCGATTTTTCAAAATTGAATACCTCGACTCACAAAATTTTGAAAAAAATCTAATATCTCGACTCACAAAAGTAGTACAGCTTTTTGAGTAGCACGGTTCGAAAGAGGACGTTTTTTCCAATTAAAAAATGGCCATTTATTTTTTTGAGAATTTTCATGTATTTTTGGCCAAAATTCGATTTTTCAAAATTGAATATACCTCGACTCACAAAATTTTGAAAAAAATCGAATATCTCGACTCACAAAAGTAGTACAGCTTTTTGAGTAGCACGGTTCGAAAGAGGACGTTTTTTCCAATTAAAAAATGGCCATTTATTTTTTTGAGAACTTTCATGTATTTTTGGCCAAAATTCGATTTTTCAAAATTGAATACCCCGACTCACAAAATTTTGAAAAAAATCGAATATCTCGACTCACAAAAGTAGTACAGCTTTTTGAGTAGCACGGTTCGAAAGAGGACGTTTTTTCCAAAAAAAATCCATTTATTTTTTTGAGAATTTTCATGTATTTTTGGCCAAAATTCGATTTTTCAAAATTGAATATACCTCGACTCACAAAATTTTGAAAAAAATCGAATATCTCGACGCACAAAAGTAGTACAGCTTTTTGAGTAGCACGGTTCGAAAGAGGACGTTTTTTCCAATTAAAAAATGGCCATTTATTTTTTTGAGAATTTTCATGTATTTTTGGCCAAAATTCGATTTTTCAAAATTGAATATACCTCGACTCACAAAATTTTGAAAAAAATCGAATATCTCGACTCACAAAAGTAGTACAGCTTTTTGAGTAGCACGGTTCGAAAGAGGACGTTTTTTCCAATTAAAAAATGGCCATTTATTTTTTTGAGAATTTTCATGTATTTTTGGCCAAAATTCGATTTTTCAAAATTGAATACCTCGACTCACAAAATTTTGAAAAAAATCGAATATCTTGACTCACAAAAGTAGTACAGCTTTTTGAGTAGCACGGTTCGAAAGAGGACGTTTTTTCCAATTAAAAAATGGCCATTTATTTTTTTGAGAATTTTCATGTATTTTTGGCCAAAATTCGATTTTTCAAAATTGAATACCTCGACTCACATAATTTTGAAACAATTCGAATATCTCGACTCACAAAAGTAGTACAGCTTTTTGAGTAGCACGGTTCGAAAGAGGACGTTTTTTCCAATTAAAAAATGGCCATTTATTTTTTTGAGAATTTTCATGTATTTTTGGCCAAAATTCGATTTTTCAAAATTTAATACCTCAACTCACAAAATTTTGAAAAAAATCGAATATCTCGACTCACAAAAGTAGTACAGCTTTTTGAGTAGCACGGTTCGAAAGAGGACGTTTTTTCCAATTAAAAAATGGCCATTTATTTTTTTGAGAATTTTCATGTATTTTTGGCCAAAATTCGATTTTTTAAAATTGAATACCACGACTCACAAAATTTTGAAAAAAATCGAATATCTCGACTCACAAAAGTAGTACAGCTTTTTGAGTAGCACGGTTCGAAAGAGGACGTTTTTTCCAATTAAAAAATGGCCATTTATTTTTTTGAGAATTTTCATGTATTTTTGGCCAAAATTCGATTTTTCAAAATTGAATACCTCGGACTCACAAAATTTTGAAAAAAATCGAATATCTCGACTCACAAAAGTAGTACAGCTTTTTGAGTAGCACGGTTCGAAAGAGGACGTTTTTTCCAATTAAAAAATGGCCATTTACTTTTTTGAGAATTTTCATGTATTTTTGGCCAAAATTCGATTTTTCAAAATTGAATACCTCGACTCACAAAATTTTGAAAAAAATCGAATATCTCGACTCACAAAAGTAGTACAGCTTTTTCAAAATTGAATACCTCGACTCACAAAATTTTGAAAAAAATCTAATATCTCGACTCACAAAAGTAGTACAGCTTTTTGAGTAGCACGGTTCGAAAGAGGACGTTTTTTCCAATTAAAAAATGGCCATTTATTTTTTTGAGAATTTTCATGTATTTTTGGCCAAAATTCGATTTTTCAAAATTGAATATACCTCGACTCACAAAATTTTGAAAAAAATCGAATATCTCGACTCACAAAAGTAGTACAGCTTTTTGAGTAGCACGGTTCGAAAGAGGACGTTTTTTCCAATTAAAAAATGGCCATTTATTTTTTTGAGAACTTTCATGTATTTTTGGCCAAAATTCGATTTTTCAAAATTGAATACCCCGACTCACAAAATTTTGAAAAAAATCGAATATCTCGACTCACAAAAGTAGTACAGCTTTTTGAGTAGCACGGTTCGAAAGAGGACGTTTTTTCCAAAAAAAATCCATTTATTTTTTTGAGAATTTTCATGTATTTTTGGCCAAAATTCGATTTTTCAAAATTGAATATACCTCGACTCACAAAATTTTGAAAAAAATCGAATATCTCGACTCACAAAAGTAGTACAGCTTTTTGAGTAGCACGGTTCGAAAGAGGACGTTTTTTCCAATTAAAAAATGGCCATTTATTTTTTTGAGAATTTTCATGTATTTTTGGCCAAAATTCGATTTTTCAAAATTGAATATACCTCGACTCACAAAATTTTGAAAAAAATCGAATATCTCGACTCACAAAAGTAGTACAGCTTTTTGAGTAGCACGGTTCGAAAGAGGACGTTTTTTCCAATTAAAAAATGGCCATTTATTTTTTTGAGAACTTTCATGTATTTTTGGCCAATATTCGATTTTTCAAAATTGAATACCCCGACTCACAAAATTTTGAAAAAAATCGAATATCTCGACTCACAAAAGTAGTACAGCTTTTTGAGTAGCACGGTTCGAAAGAGGACGTTTTTTCCAATTAAAAAATGGCCATTTATTTTTTTGAGAATTTTCATGTATTTTTGGCCAAAATTCGATTTTTCAAAATTGAATACCCCGACTCACAAAATTTTGAAAAAAATCGAATATCTCGACTCACAAAAGTAGTACAGCTTTTTGAGTAGCACGGTTCGAAAGAGGACGTTTTTTCCAATTAAAAAATGGCCATTTATTTTTTTGAGAATTTTCATGTATTTTTGGCCAAAATTCGATTTTTCAAAATTGAATACCTCGGACTCACAAAATTTTGAAAAAAATCGAATATCTCGACTCACAAAAGTAGTACAGCTTTTTGAGTAGCACGGTTCGAAAGAGGACGTTTTTTCCAATTAAAAAATGGCCATTTACTTTTTTGAGAATTTTCATGTATTTTTGGCCAAAATTCGATTTTTCAAAATTGAATACCTCGACTCACAAAATTTTGAAAAAAATCGAATATCTCGACTCACAAAAGTAGTACAGCTTTTTGAGTAGCAAAAATTCGATTTTTCAAAATTGAATACCTCGACTCACAAAATTTTGAAAAAAATCTAATATCTCGACTCACAAAAGTAGTACAGCTTTTTGAGTAGCAGGGTTCGAAAGAGGACGTTTTTTCCAATTAAAAAATGGCCATTTATTTTTTTGAGAATTTTCATGTATTTTTGGCCAAAATTCGATTTTTCAAAATTGAATATACCTCGACTCACAAAATTTTGAAAAAAATCGAATATCTCGACTCACAAAAGTAGTACAGCTTTTTGAGTAGCACGGTTCGAAAGAGGACGTTTTTTCCAATTAAAAAATGGCCATTTATTTTTTTGAGAACTTTCATGTATTTTTGGCCAAAATTCGATTTTTCAAAATTGAATACCCCGACTCACAAAATTTTGAAAAAAATCGAATATCTCGACTCACAAAAGTAGTACAGCTTTTTGAGTAGCACGGTTCGAAAGAGGACGTTTTTTCCAAAAAAAATCCATTTATTTTTTTGAGAATTTTCATGTATTTTTGGCCAAAATTCGATTTTTCAAAATTGAATATACCTCGACTCACAAAATTTTGAAAAAAATCGAATATCTCGACTCACAAAAGTAGTACAGCTTTTTGAGTAGCACGGTTCGAAAGAGGACGTTTTTTTCCAATTAAAAAATGGCCATTTATTTTTTTGAGAATTTTCATGTATTTTTGGCCAAAATTCGATTTTTCAAAATTGAATATACCTCGACTCACAAAATTTTGAAAAAAATCGAATATCTCGACTCACAAAAGTAGTACAGCTTTTTGAGTAGCACGGTTCGAAAGAGGACGTTTTTTCCAATTAAAAAATGGCCATTTATTTTTTTGAGAACTTTCATGTATTTTTGGCCAAAATTCGATTTTTCAAAATTGAATACCCCGACTCACAAAATTTTGAAAAAAATCGAATATCTCGACTCACAAAAGTAGTACAGCTTTTTGAGTAGCACGGTTCGAAAGAGGACGTTTTTTCCAATTAAAAAATGGCCATTTATTTTTTTGAGAATTTTCATGTATTTTTGGCCAAAATTCGATTTTTCAAAATTGAATACCCCGACTCACAAAATTTTGAAAAAAATCGAATATCTCGACTCACAAAAGTAGTACAGCTTTTTGAGTAGCACGGTTCGAAAGAGGACGTTTTTTCCAATTAAAAAATGGCCATTTATTTTTTTGAGAATTTTCATGTATTTTTGGCCAAAATTCGATTTTTCAAAATTGAATACCTCGACTCACAAAATTTTGAAAAAAATCGAATATCTCGACTCACAAAAGTAGTACAGCTTTTTGAGTAGCACGGTTCGAAAGAGGACGTTTTTTCCAATTAAAAAATGGCCATTTATTATTTTGAGAATTTTCATGTATTTTTGGCCAAAATTCGATTTTTCAAAATTGAATACCTCGACTCACAAAATTTTGAAAAAAATCGAATATCTCGACTCACAAAAGTAGTACAGCTTTTTGAGTAGCACGGTTCGAAAGAGGACGTTTTTTCCAATTAAAAAATGGCCATTTATTTTTTTGAGAATTTTCATGTATTTTTGGCCAAAATTCGATTTTTCAAAATTGAATACCCCGACTCACAAAATTTTGAAAAAAATCGAATATCTCGACTCACAAAAGTAGTACAGCTTTTTGAGTAGCACGGTTCGAAAGAGGACGGTTTTTCCAATTAAAAAATGGCAATTTATTTTTTTGAGAATTTTCATGTATTTTTGGCCAAAATTCGATTTTTCAAAATTGAATACCTCGACTCACAAAATTTTGAAAAAAATCGAATATCTCGACTCACAAAAGTAGTACAGCTTTTTGAGTAGCACGGTTCGAAAGAGGACGTTTTTTCCAATTAAAAAATGGCCATTTATTATTTTGAGAATTTTCATGTATTTTTGGCCAAAATTCGATTTTTCAAAATCGAATACCTCGACTCACAAAATTTTGAAAAAAATCGAATATCTCGACTCACAAAAGTAGTACAGCTTTTTGAGTAGCACGGTTCGAAAGAGGACGTTTTTTCCAATTAAAAAATGGCCATTTATTTTTTTGAGAATTTTCATGTATTTTTGGCCAAAATTCGATTTTTCAAAATTGAATACCCCGACTCACAAAATTTTGAAAAAAATCGAATATCTCGACTCACAAAAGTAGTACAGCTTTTTGAGTAGCACGGTTCGAAAGAGGACGTTTTTTTCAATTAAACAATGGCCATTTATTTTTTTGAGAATTTTCATGTATTTTTGGCCAAAATTCGATTTTTCAAAATTGAATACCCCGACTCACAAAATTTTGAAAAAAATCGAATATCTCGACTCACAAAAGTAGTACAGCTTTTTGAGTAGCACGGTTCGAAAGAGGACGTTTTTTCCAATTAAAAATGGCCATTTATTTTTTTGAGAATTTTCATGTATTTTTGGCCAAAATTCGATTTTTCAAAATTTAATACCTCGACTCACAAAATTTTGAAAAAAATCGAATATCTCGACTCACAAAAGTAGTACAGCTTTTTGAGTAGCACGATTCGAAAGAGGACGTTTTTTCCAATTAAAAAATGGCCATTTATTTTTTTGAGAATTTTCTTGTATTTTTGGCCAAAATTCGATTTTTCAAAATTTAATACCTCAACTCACAAAATTTTGAAAAAAATCGAATATCTCGACTCACAAAAGTAGTACAGCTTTTTGAGTAGCACTGTTCGAAAGAGGACGTTTTTTCCAATTAAAAAATGGCCATTTATTTTTTTGAGAATTTTCATGTATTTTTGGCCAAAATTCGATTTTTCAAAATTGAATACCTCGACTCACAAAATTTTGAAAAAAATCGAATATCTCGACTCACAAAAGTGGTACAGCTTTTTGAGTAGCACGGTTCGAAAGAGGACGTTTTTCCCAATTAAAAAATGGCCATTTATTTTTTGAGAATTTTCATGTATTTTTGGCCAAAATTCGATTTTTCAAAATTGAATACCTCGACTCACAAAATTTTGAAAAAAATCGAATATCTCGACTCACAAAAGTAGTACAGCTTTTTGAGTAGCACGGTTCGAAAGAGGACGTTTTTTCCAATGAAAAAATGGCCAGTTATTTTTTTGAGAATTTTCATGTATTTTTGGCCAAAATTCGATTTTTCAAAATTGAATACCTCGACTCACAAAATTTTGAAAAAAATCGAATATCTCGACTCACAAAAGTAGTACAGCTTTTTGAGTAGCACGGTTCGAAAGAGGACGTTTTTGCCAATTAAAAAATGGCCATTTAATTTTTTTGAGAATTTTCATCTATTTTTGGCCAAAATTCGATTTTTCAAAATTGGATACCTCGACGCACAAAATTTTGAAAAAAATCGAATATCTCGACTCACAAAAGTAGTACAGCTTTTTGAGTAGCACGGTTCGAAAGAGGATGTTTTTTCCAATTAAAAATTGTCCATTTATTTTTTTGAGAATTTTCATGTATTTTTGGCCAAAATTCGATTTTTCAAAATTGAATACCCCGACTCACAAAATTTTGAAAAAAATCGAATATCACGACTCACAAAAGTAGTACAGCTTTTTGAGTAGCACGGTTCGAAAGAGGACTTTTTTTCAATTAAAAAATGGCCATTTATTTTTTTGAGAATTTTCATGTATTTTTGGCCAAAATTCGATTTTTCAAAATTTAATACCTCAACTCACAAAATTTTGAAAAAAATCGAATATCTCGACTCACAAAAGTAGTACAGCTTTTTGAGTAGCACGGTTCGAAAGAGGACGTTTTTTCCAATTAAAAAATGGCCATTTATTTTTTTGAGAATTTTCTTGTATTTTTGGCCAAAATTCGATTTTTCAAAATTTAATACCTCAACTCACAAAATTTTGAAAAAAATCGAATATCTCGACTCACAAAAGTAGTACAGCTTTTTGAGTAGCACTGTTCGAAAGAGGACGTTTTTTCCAATTAAAAAATGTCCATTTATTTTTTTGAGAATTTTCATGTATTTTTGGCCAAAATTCGATTTTTCAAAATTGAATACCTCGACTCACAAAATTTTGAAAAAAATCGAATATCTCGACTCACAAAAGTAGTACAGCTTTTTGAGTAGCACGGTTCGAAAGAGTACGTTTTTTCCAATTAAAAAATGGCCATTTATTTTTTTGAGAATTTTCATGTATTTTTGGCCAAAATTCGATTTTTCAAAATTGAATATACCTCGACTCACAAAATTTTGAAAAAAATCGAATATCTCGACTCACAAAAGCAGTACAGCTTTTTGAGTTGCACGGTTCGAAAGAGGACGTTTTTTTCCAATTAAAAAATGGCCATTTATTTTTTTGAGAATTTTCATGTATTTGTGACCAAAATTCGATTTTTCAAAATTTAATACCTCAACTCACAAAATTTTGAAAAAAATCGAATATCTCGACTCACAAAAGTAGTACAGCTTTTTGAGTAGCACGGTTCGAAAGAGGACGTTTTTCCAATTAAAAAATGGCCATTTATTTTTTTGAGAATTTTCATGTATTTTTGGCCAAAATTCGATTTTTCAAAATTGAATACCCCGACTCACAAAATTTTGAAAAAAATCGAATATCTCGACTCACAAAAGTAGTACAGCTTTTTGAGTAGCACGGTTCGAAAGAGGACGTTTTTTCCAATTAAAAAAAGGCCATTTATTTTTTTGAGAATTTTCATGTATTTTTTGCCAAAATTCGATTTTTCAAAATTGAATACCCCGACTCACAAAATTTTGAAAAAAATCGAATATCTCGACTCACAAAAGTAGTACAGCTTTTTGAGTAGCACGGTTCGAAAGAGGACGTTTTTTCCAATTAAAAAATGGCCATTTATTTTTTTGAGAATTTTCATGTATTTTTGGCCAAAATTCGATTTTTCAAAATTGAATACCTCGACTCACAAAATTTTGAAAAAAATCGAATATCTCGACTCACAAAAGTAGTACAGCTTTTTGAGTAGCACGGTTCGAAAGAGGACGTTTTTCCAATTAAAAAATGGCCATTTATTTTTTTGAGAATTTTCATGTATTTTTGGCCAAAATTCGATTTTTCAAAATAGAATACCTCGACTCACAAAATTTTGAAAAAAATCGAATATCTCGACTCACAAAAGTAGTACAGCTTTTTGAGTAGCACGGTTCGAAAGAGGACGTTTTTTCCAATTAAAAAATGTCCATTTATTTTTTTGAGAATTTTCATGTATTTTTGGCCAAAATTCGATTTTTCAAAATTGAATACCCCGACTCACAAAATTTTGAAAAAAATCGAATATCTCGACTCACAAAAGTAGTACAGCTTTTTTTTAGCACGGTTCGAAAGAGGATGTTTTTTCCAATTAAAAAATGGCCATTTATTTTTTGAGAATTTTCATGTATTTTTGGCCAAAATTCGATTTTTCAAAATTGAATACCCCGACTCACAAAATTTTGAAAAAAATCGAATATCTCGACTCACAATAGTAGTACAGCTTTTTGAGTAGCACGGTTCGAAAGAGGACGTTTTTTCCAATTAAAAAATGGCCATTTATTTTTTTGAGAATTTTCATGTATTTTTGGTCAAAATTCGATTTTTCAAAATTGAATACCTCGACTCACAAAATTTTGAAAAAATCGAATATCTCGACTCACAAAAGTAGTACAGCTTTTTGAGTAGCACGGTTCGAAAGAGTACGTTTTTTCCAATTAAAAAATGGCCTTTTGTTTTTTTGAGAATTTTCATTTATTTTTGGCCAAAATTCGATTTTTCAAAATTTAATACCTCAACTCACAAAATTTTGAAAAAAATCGAATATCTCGACTCACAAAAATAGTACAGCTTTTTGAGTAGCACGGTTCGAAAGAAGACGTTTTTTCCAATTAAAAAATGGCCATTTATTTTTTTGAGAATTTTCATCTATTTTTGGCCAAAATTCGATTTTTCAAAATTGAATACCCCGACTCACAAAATTTTGAAAAAAATCGAATATCTCGACTCACAAAAGTAGTACAGCTTTTTGAGTAGCACGGTTCGAAAGAGGACGTTTTTTCCAATTAAAAAATGGCCATTTATTTTTTTGAGAATTTTCATGTTTTTGTGGCCAAAATTCGATTTTTCAAAATTGAATACCTCGACTCACAAAATTTTGAAAAAAATCGAAGATCTCGACTCACAAAAGTAGTACAGCTTTTTGAGTAGCACGGTTCGAAAGAGGACGTTTTTTCCAATTAAAAAATGGCCATTTATTTTTTTGAGAATTTTCATCTATTTTTGGCCAAAATTCGATTTTTCAAAATTGAATACCTCGACTCACAAAATTTTGAAAAAAATCGAATATCTCGACTCACAAAAGTAGTACAGCTTTTTGAGTAGCACGGTTCGAAAGAGGACGTTTTTTCCAATTAAAAAATGGCCATTTATTTTTTTGAGAATTTTCATCTATTTTTGGCCAAAATTCGATTTTTCAAAATTGAATACCTCGACTCACAAAATTTTGAAAAAAATCGAATATCTCGACTCACAAAAGTAGTACAGCTTTTTGAGTAGCACGGTTCGAAAGAGGACGTTTTTTCCAATTAAAAAATGGCCATTTATTTTTTTGAGAATTTTCATGTATTTTTGGCCAAAATTGGATTTTTCAAAATTTAATACCTCAACTCACAAAATTTTGAAAAAAATCGAATATCTCGACTCACAAAAGTAGTACAGCTTTTTGAGTAGCACGGTTCGAAAGAGGACGTTTTTTCCAATTAAAAAATGGCCATTTATTTTTTTGAGAATTTTCATGTATTTTTGGCCAAAATTCGATTTTTCAAAATTGAATACCTCGACTCACAAAATTTTGAAAAAAATCGAATATCTTGACTCACAAAAGTAGTACAGCTTTTTGAGTAGCACGGTTCGAAAGAGGACGTTTTTTCCAATTAAAAAATGGCCATTTATTTTTTTGAGAATTTTCATCTATTTTTGGCCAAAATTCGATTTTTCAAAATTGAATAGACTCACAAAATTTTGAAAAAATTCGAATATCTCGACTCACAAAAGTAGTACAGCTTTTTTTTAGCACGGTTCGAAAGAGGATGTTTTTTCCAATTAAAAAATGGCCTTTTGTTTTTTTGAGAATTTTCATTTATTTTTGGCCAAAATTCGATTTTTCAAAATTTAATACCTCAACTCACAAAATTTTGAAAAAAATCGAATATCTCGACTCACAAAAATAGTACAGCTTTTTGAGTAGCACGGTTCGAAAGAAGACGTTTTTTCCAATTAAAAAAATGGCCATTTATTTTTTTGAGAATTTTCATCTATTTTTGGCCAAAATTCGATTTTTCAAAATTGAATACCCCGACTCACAAAATTTTGAAAAAAATCGAATATCTCGACTCACAAAAGTAGTACAGCTTTTTGAGTAGCACGGTTCGAAAGAGGACGTTTTTTCCAATTAAAAAATGGCCATTTATTTTTTTGAGAATTTTCATGTTTTTGTGGCCAAAATTCGATTTTTCAAAATTGAATACCTCGACTCACAAAATTTTGAAAAAAATCGAAGATCTCGACTCACAAAAGTAGTACAGCTTTTTGAGTAGCACGGTTCGAAAGAGGACGTTTTTTCCAATTAAAAAATGGCCATTTATTTTTTTGAGAATTTTCATCTATTTTTGGCCAAAATTCGATTTTTCAAAATTGAATACCTCGACTCACAAAATTTTGAAAAAAATCGAATATCTCGACTCACAAAAGTAGTACAGCTTTTTGAGTAGCACGGTTCGAAAGAGGACGTTTTTTCCAATTAAAAAATGGCCATTTATTTTTTTGAGAATTTTCATCTATTTTTGGCCAAAATTCGATTTTTCAAAATTGAATACCTCGACTCACAAAATTTTGAAAAAAATCGAATATCTCGACTCACAAAAGTAGTACAGCTTTTTGAGTAGCACGGTTCTAAAGAGGACGTTTTTTCCAATTAAAAAATGGCCATTTATTTTTTTGAGAATTTTCATGTATTTTTGGCCAAAATTGGATTTTTCAAAATTTAATACCTCAACTCACAAAATTTTGAAAAAAATCGAATATCTCGACTCACAAAAGTAGTACAGCTTTTTGAGTAGCACGGTTCGAAAGAGGACGTTTTTTTTTTTTCAAATTAAAAAATGGCCATTTATTTTTTTGAGAATTTTCATGAATTTTTGGCCAAAATTCGATTTTTCAAAATTGAATACCCCGACTCACAAAATTTTGAAAAAAATCGAATATCTCGACTCACAAAAATAGTACAGCTTTTTGAGTAGCACGGTTCGAAAGAGGACGTTTTTTCCAATTAAAAAATTGCCATTTATTTTTTTGAGAATTTTCATGTATTTTTGGCCAAAATTCGATTTTTCAAAATCTAATACCTCAACTCACAAAATTTTGAAAAAAATCGAATATCTCGACTCACAAAAGTAGTACAGCTTTTTGAGTAGCACGGTTCGAAAGAGGACGTTTTTTCCAATTAAAAAATGGCCATTTATTTTTTTGAGAATTTTCATCTATTTTTGGCCAAAATTCGATTTTTCAAAATTGAATACCTCGACTCACAAAATTTTGAATAAAATCGAATATCTCGACTCACAAAAGTAGTACAGCTTTTTGAGTAGCACGGTTCGAAAGAGGACGTTTTTTCCAATTAAAAAATGGCCATTTATTTTTTTGAGAATTTTCATGTATTTTTGGCCAAAATTCCATTTTTCAAAATTGAATACCTCGACTCACAAAATTTTGAAAAAAATCGAATATCTCGACTCACAAAAGTAGTACAGCTTTTTGAGTAGCACGGTTCGAAAGAGGACGTTTTTTCCAATTAAAAAATGGCCATTTATTTTTTTGAGAATTTTCATGTATTTTTGGCCAAAATTGGATTTTTCAAAATTTAATACCTCAACTCACAAAATTTTTAAAAAAATCGAATATCTCGACTCACAAAAGTAGTACAGCTTTTTGAGTAGCACGGTTCGAAAGAGGACGTTTTTTCCAATTAAAAAATGGCCATTTATTTTTTTGAGAATTTTCATTTATTTTTGGCCAAAATTCGATTTTTCAAAATTGAATACCCCGACTCACAAAATTTTGAAAAAAATCGAGTATCTCGACTCACAAAAGTAGTACAGCTTTTTGAGTAGCACGGTTCGAAAGAGGACGTTTTTTCCAATTAAAAAATGGCCATTTATTTTTTTGAGAATTTTCATGTATTTTTGGCCAAAATTCGATTTTTCAAAATTGAATACCTCGACTCACAAAATTTTGAAAAAATTCAAATATCTCGACTCACAAAAGTAGTACAGCTTTTTGAGTAGCACGGTTCGAGGGAGGACGTTTTTTCCAATTAAAAAATGGCCATTTATTTTTTTGAGAATTTTCATGTATTTTTGGCCAAAATTGGATTTTTCAAAATTTAATACCCCGACTCACAAAATTTTGAAAAAAATCGAATATCTCGACTCACAAAAGTAGTACGGCTTTTTAAGTAGCACGGTTCGAAAGAGGACGTTTTTTCCAATTAAAAAATGGCCATTTATTTTTTTGAGAATTTTCATGTATTTTTGGCCAAAATTCGATTTTTCAAAATTGAAACCTCGACTCACAAAATTTTGAAAAAAAATCGAATATCTCGACTCACAAAAGTAGTACAGCTTTTTGAGTGGCTCGGTTCGAAAGAGGACGTTTTTTCCAATTAAAAAATGACCATTTATTTTTTTGAGAATTTTCATGTATTTTTGGCCAAAATTCGATTTTTCAAAATTGAATACCCCGACTCACAAAATTTTGAAAAAAATCGAATATCTCGACTCACAAAAGTAGTACAGCTTTTTGAGTAGCACGGTTCGAAAGAGGACGTTTTTTTCCAATTAAAAAATGGCCATTTATTTTTTTGAGAATTTTCATGTATTTTTGGCAAAAATTCGATTTTTCAAAATTGAATACTTCGACTCACAAAATTTTGAAAAAAATCGAATATCTCGACTCACAAAAGTAGTACAGCTTTTTGAGTAGCACGGTTCGAAAGAGGACGTTTTTTCCAATTAAAAAATGGCCATTTATTTTTTTGAGAATTTTCATCTATTTTTGGCCAAAATTCGATTTTTCAAAATTGAATACCTCGACTCACAAAATTTAGAAAAAACCGAATATCTCGACTCACAAAAGTAGTACAGCTTTTTGAGTAGCACGGTTCGAAAGAGGACGTTTTTCCAATTAAAAAATGGCCATTTATTTTTTTGAGAATTTTCAAGTATTTGTGGCCAAAATTCGATTTTTCAAAATTGAATACCTCGACTCACAAAATTTTGAAAAAAATCGAATATCTCGACTCACAAAAGTAGTACAGCTTTTTGAGTAGCACTGTTCGAAAGAGGACGTTTTTTCCAATTAAAAAATGGCCATTTATTTTTTTTGAGAATTTTCATGTATTTTTGGCCAAAATTCGATTTTTCAAAATTGAATACCTCGACTCACAAAAATTTGGAAAAAATCGAATATCTCGACTCACAAAAGTAGTACAGCTTTTTGAGTAGCACGGTTCGAAAGAGGACGTTTTTTCCAATTAAAAAATGGCCATTTATTTTTTTTGAGAATTTTCATCTATTTTTGGCCAAAATTCGATTTTTCAAAATTGAATACCTCGACTCACAAAATTTTGAAAAAAATCGAATATCTCGACTCACAAAAGTAGTACAGCTTTTTGAGTAGCACGGTTCGAAAGAGGACGTTTTTTCCAATTAAAAAATGGCCATTTATTTTTTTGAGAATTTTCATGTATTTTTGGCCAAAATTCGATTTTTCAAAATTGAATACCCCGACTCACAAAATTTTGAAAAAAAATAGAATATCTAGACTCACAAAAGTAGTACAGCTTTTTGAGTAGCACGGTTCGAAAGAGGACGTTTTTTCCAATTAAAAAATGGCCATTTATTTTTTTGAGATTTTTCATGTATTTTTGGCCAAAATTCGATTTTTCAAAATTGAATACCCCGACTCACAAAATTTTGAAAAAAATCGAATATCTCGACTCACAAAAGTAGTACAGCTTTTTGAGTAGCACGGTTCGAAAGAGGACGTTTTTTTCAATTAAAAAATGGCCATTTATTTTTTTGAGAATTTTCATGTATTTTTGGCCAAAATTCGATTTTTCAAAATTGAATACCTCGACTCACAAAATTTTGAAAAAAATCGAATATCTCGACTCACAAAAGTAGTACAGCTTTTTGAGTAGCACGGTTCGAAAGAGGACGTTTTTTCCAATTAAAAAATGGCCATTTATTTTTTTGAGAATTTGCATCTATTTTTTGGCCAAAATTCGATTTTTCAAAATTGAATACCTCGACTCACAAAATTTTTGAAAAAAATCGAATATCTCGACTCACAAAAGTAGTACAGCTTTTTGAGTAGCACGGTTCGAAAGAGGACGTTTTTTCCAATTAAAAAATGGCCATTTATTTTTTTGAGAATTTTCATGTATTTTTGGCCAAAATTCGATTTTTCAAAATTGAATACCTTGACTCACAAAATTTTGAAAAAATCGAATATCTCGACTCACAAAAGTAGTACAGCTTTTTGAGTAGCACGGTTCGAAAGAGGACGTTTTTTCCAATTAAAAAATGGCCATTTATTTTTTTGAGAATTTTCATGTATTTTTGGCCAAAATTCGATTTTTCAAAATTGAATACCTCGACTCACAAAATTTTGAATAAAATCGAATATCTCGACTCACAAAAGTAGTACAGCTTTTTGAGTAGCACGGTTCGAAAGAGGACGTTTTTTCCAATTAAAAAATGGCCATTTATTTTTTTGAGAATTTTCATGTATTTTTGGCCAAAATTCCATTTTTCAAAATTGAATACCTCGACTCACAAAATTTTGAAAAAAATCGAATATCTCGACTCACAAAAGTAGTCCAGCTTTTTGAGTAGCACGGTTTGAAAGAGGACGTTTTTTCCAATTAAAAAATGGCCATTTATTTTTTTGAGAATTTTCATCTATTTTTGGCCAAAATTTGATTTTTCAAAATTGTATACCTCGACTCACAAAATTTTGAAAAAAAATCGAATAACTCGACTCACAAAAGTAGTACAGCTTTTTGAGTAGCACGGTTCGAAAGAGGACGTTTTTTCCTATTAAAAAATGGCCATTTATTTTTTTGAGAATTTTCATCTATTTTTGGCCAAAATTCGATTTTTCAAAATTGAATACCTCGACTCACAAAATTTTGAAAAAAATCGAATATCTCGACTCACAAAAGTAGTACAGCTTTTTGAGTAGCACGGTTCGAAAGAGGACGTTTTTTCCAATTAAAAAATGGCCATTTATTTTTTTGAGAATTTTCATGTATTTTTGGCCAAAATTCGATTTTTCAAAATTGAATACCCCGACTCACAAAATTTTGAAAAAAATCGAATATCTCGACTCACAAAAGTAGTACAGCTTTTTGAGTAGCACGGTTCGAAAGAGGACGTTTTTTCCAATTAAAAAATGGCCATTTATTTTTTTGAGAATTTTCATGTATTTTTGGCCAAAATTCGATTTTTCAAAATTGAATACCTCGACTCACAAAATTTTGAAAAAAATCGAATATCTCGACTCACAAAAGTAGTACAGCTTTTTGAGTAGCACGGTTCGAAAGAGGACGTTTTTTTTCCAATTAAAAAATGGCCATTTATTTTTTTGAGAATTTTCATGTATTTGTGGCCAAAATTCGATTTTTCAAAATTGAATACTTTGACTCACAAAATTTTGAATAAAATCGAATATCTCGACTCACAAAAGTAGTACAGCTTTTTGAGTAGCACGGTTCGAAATGGGACGTTTTTTCCAATTAAAAATGGCCATTTATTTTTTTGAGAATTTTCATGTATTTGTGGCCAAAATTCGATTTTTCAAAATTGAATACCTCGACTCACAAAATTTTGAAAAAAATCGAATATCTCGACTCACAAAAGTAGTCCAGCTTTTTGAGTAGCACGGTTTGAAAGAGGACGTTTTTTCCAATTAAAAAATGGCCATTTATTTTTTTGAGAATTTTCATCTATTTTTGGCCAAAATTTGATTTTTCAAAATTGTATACCTCGACTCACAAAATTTTGAAAAAAATCGAATATCTCGACTCACAAAAGTAGTACAGCTTTTTGAGTAGCACGGTTCGAAAGAGGACGTTTTTTCCAATTAAAAAATGGCCATTTATTTTTTTGAGAATTTTCATGTATTTTTGGCCAAAATTCGATTTTTCAAAATTGAATACCCCGACTCACAAAATTTTGAAAAAAAATAGAATATCTCGACTCACAAAAGTAGTACAGCTTTTTGAGTAGCACGGTTCGAAAGAGGACGTTTTTTCCAATTAAAAAATGGCCATTTATTTTTTTGAGATTTTTCATGTATTTTTGGCCAAAATTCGATTTTTCAAAATTGAATACCCCGACTCACAAAATTTTGAAAAAAATCGAATATCTCGACTCACAAAAGTAGTACAGCTTTTTGAGTAGCACGGTTCGAAAGAGGACGTTTTTTTCAATTAAAAAATGGCCATTTATTTTTTTGAGAATTTTCATGTATTTTTGGCCAAAATTCGATTTTTCAAAATTGAATACCTCGACTCACAAAATTTTGAAAAAAATCGAATATCTCGACTCACAAAAGTAGTACAGCTTTTTGAGTAGCACGGTTCGAAAGAGGACGTTTTTTCCAATTAAAAAATGGCCATTTATTTTTTTGAGAATTTGCATCTATTTTTGGCCAAAATTCGATTTTTCAAAATTGAATACCTCGACTCACAAAATTTTGAAAAAAATCGAATATCTCGACTCACAAAAGTAGTACAGCTTTTTGAGTAGCACGGTTCGAAAGAGGACGTTTTTTCCAATTAAAAAATGGCCATTTATTTTTTTGAGAATTTTCATGTATTTTTGGCCAAAATTCGATTTTTCAAAATTGAATACCTTGACTCACAAAATTTTGAAAAAAATCGAATATCTCGACTCACAAAAGTAGTACAGCTTTTTGAGTAGCACGGTTCGAAAGAGGACGTTTTTTCCAATTAAAAAATGGCCATTTATTTTTTTGAGAATTTTCATGTATTTGTGGCCAAAATTCGATTTTTCAAAATTGAATACCTCGACTCACAAAATTTTGAATAAAATCGAATATCTCGACTCACAAAAGTAGTACAGCTTTTTGAGTAGCACGGTTCGAAAGAGGACGTTTTTTCCAATTAAAAAATGGCCATTTATTTTTTTGAGAATTTTCATGTATTTTTGGCCAAAATTCCATTTTTCAAAATTGAATACCTCGACTCACAAAATTTTGAAAAAAATCGAATATCTCGACTCACAAAAGTAGTCCAGCTTTTTGAGTAGCACGGTTTGAAAGAGGACGTTTTTTCCAATTAAAAAATGGCCATTTATTTTTTTGAGAATTTTCATCTATTTTTGGCCAAAATTTGATTTTTCAAAATTGTATACCTCGACTCACAAAATTTTGAAAAAAAATCGAATAACTCGACTCACAAAAGTAGTACAGCTTTTTGAGTAGCACGGTTCGAAAGAGGACGTTTTTTCCTATTAAAAAATGGCCATTTATTTTTTTGAGAATTTTCATCTATTTTTGGCCAAAATTCGATTTTTCAAAATTGAATACCTCGACTCACAAAATTTTGAAAAAAATCGAATATCTCGACTCACAAAAGTAGTACAGCTTTTTGAGTAGCACGGTTCGAAAGAGGACGTTTTTTCCAATTAAAAAATGGCCATTTATTTTTTTGAGAATTTTCATGTATTTTTGGCCAAAATTCGATTTTTCAAAATTGAATACCCCGACTCACAAAATTTTGAAAAAAATCGAATATCTCGACTCACAAAAGTAGTACAGCTTTTTGAGTAGCACGGTTCGAAAGAGGACGTTTTTTCCAATTAAAAAATGGCCATTTATTTTTTTGAGAATTTTCATGTATTTTTGGCCAAAATTCGATTTTTCAAAATTGAATACCTCGACTCACAAAATTTTGAAAAAAATCGAATATCTCGACTCACAAAAGTAGTACAGCTTTTTGAGTAGCACGGTTCGAAAGAGGACGTTTTTTCCAATTAAAAAATGGCCATTTATTTTTTTGAGAATTTTCATGTATTTGTGGCCAAAATTCGATTTTTCAAAATTGAATACTTTGACTCACAAAATTTTGAATAAAATCGAATATCTCGACTCACAAAAGTAGTACAGCTTTTTGAGTAGCACGGTTCGAAATGGGACGTTTTTTCCAATTAAAAATGGCCATTTATTTTTTTGAGAATTTTCATGTATTTGTGGCCAAAATTCGATTTTTCAAAATTGAATACCTCGACTCACAAAATTTTGAAAAAAATCGAATATCTCGACTCACAAAAGTAGTCCAGCTTTTTGAGTAGCACGGTTTGAAAGAGGACGTTTTTTCCAATTAAAAAATGGCCATTTATTTTTTTGAGAATTTTCATCTATTTTTGGCCAAAATTTGATTTTTCAAAATTGTATACCTCGACTCACAAAATTTTGAAAAAAATCGAATATCTCGACTCACAAAAGTAGTACAGCTTTTTGAGTAGCACGGTTCGAAAGAGGACGTTTTTTCCAATTAAAAAATGGCCATTTATTTTTTTGAGAATTTTCATGTATTTTTGGCCAAAATTCGATTTTTCAAAATTGAATACCTCGACCCACAAAATTTTGAAAAAAAATCGAATATCTCGACTCACAAAAGTAGTACAGCTTTTTGAGTAGCACGGTTCGAAAGAGGACGTTTTTTCCAATTAAAAAATGGCCATTTATTTTTTTGAGAATTTTCATCTATTTTTGGCCAAAATTCGATTTTTCAAAATTGAATACCTCGACTCACAAAATTTTGAAAAAAATCGAATATCTCGACTCACAAAAATAGTACAGCTTTTTGAGTAGCACGGTTCGAAAGAGGACGTTTTTTTCAATTAAAAAATGGCCATTTATTTTTTTGAGAATTTTCATGTACTTTTGGCCAAAATTCGATTTTTCAAAATTGAATACCTCGACTCACAAAATTTTGAATAAATTCGAATATCTCGACTCACAAAAGTAGTACAGCTTTTTGAGTAGCACGGTTCGAAAGAGGAAGTTTTTTCCAATTAAAAAATGGCCATTTATTTTTTTGAGAATTTTCATGTTTTTGTGGCCAAAATTCGATTTTTCAAAATTGAATACCTCGACTCACAAAATTTTGAAAAAAATCGAATATCTCGACTCACAAAAGTAGTACAGCTTTTTGAGTAGCACGGTTCGAAAGAGGACGTTTTTTCCAATTAAAAAATGGCCATTTATTTTTTTGAGAATTTTCATGTATTTTTGGCCAAAATTCGATTTTTCAAAATTGAATACCTCGACTCACAAAATTTTGAAAAAAATCGAATATCTCGACTCACAAAAGTAGTACAGCTTTTTGAGTAGCACGGTTCGAAAGAGGACGTTTTTTCCAATTAAAAAATGGCCATTTATTTTTTTGAGAATTTTCATGTATTTTTGGCCAAAATTCGATTTTTCAAAATTGAATAACTCGACTCACAAAATTTTGAAAAAAATCGAATATCTCGACTCACAAAAGTAGTACAGCTTTTTGAGTAGCACGGTTCGAAAGAGGACGTTTTTTCCAATTAAAAAATGGCCATTTATTTTTTTTGAGAATTTTCATCTATTTTTGGCCAAAATTCGATTTTTCAAAATTGAATACCTCGACTCACAAAATTTTGAAAAAAATCGAATATCTTGACTCACAAAAGTAGTACAGCTTTTTGAGTAGCACGGTTCGAAAGAGGACGTTTTTTCCAATTAAAAATGGCCATTTATTTTTTTGAGAATTTTCATGTATTTTTGGCCAAAATTCGATTTTTCAAAATTGAATACCTCGACTCACATAATTTTGAAAAAATTCGAATATCTCGACTCACAAAAGTAGTACAGCTTTTTGAGTAGCACGGTTCGAAAGAGGACGTTTTTTCCAATTAAAAAATGGCCATTTATTTTTTTGAGAATTTTCATGTATTTTTGGCCAAAATTCGATTTTTCAAAATTTAATACCTCAACTCACAAAATTTTGAAAAAAATCGAATATCTCGACTCACAAAAGTAGTACAGCTTTTTGAGTAGCACGGTTCGAAAGAGGACGTTTTTTCCAATTAAAAAATGGCCATTTATTTTTTTGAGAATTTTCATGTATTTTTGGCCAAAATTCGATTTTTTAAAATTGAATACCACGACTCACAAAATTTTGAAAAAAATCGAATATCTCGACTCACAAAAGTAGTACAGCTTTTTGAGTAGCACGGTTCGAAAGAGGACGTTTTTTCCAATTAAAAAATGGCCATTTATTTTTTTGAGAATTTTCATGTAGTTTTGGCCAAAATTCGATTTTTCAAAATTGAATACCTCGGACTCACAAAATTTTTAAAAAAATCGAATATCTCGACTCACAAAAGTAGTACAGCTTTTTGAGTAGCACGGTTCGAAAGAGGACGTTTTTTCCAATTAAAAAATGGCCATTTACTTTTTTGAGAATTTTCATGTATTTTTGGCCAAAATTCGATTTTTCAAAATTGAATACCTCGACTCACAAAATTTTTAAAAAAATCGAATATCTCGACTCACAAAAGTAGTACAGCTTTTTGAGTAGCACGGTTCGAAAGAGGACGTTTTTTCCAATCAAAAAATGGCCATTTATTTTTTTGAGAATTTTCATCTATTTTTGGCCAAAATTTGATTTTTCAAAATTGAATACCTCGACTCACAAAATTTTGAAAAAAATCGAATATCTCGACTCACAAAAGTAGTACAGCTTTTTGAGTAGCACGGTTCGAAAGAGGACGTTTTTTCCAATTAAAAAATGGCCATTTATTTTTTTGAGAATTTTCATGTATTTTTGGCCAAAATTCGGTTTTTCAAAATTGAATACCTCGACTCACAAAATTTTGAAAAAAATCGAATATCTCGACTCACAAAAGTAGTACAGCTTTTTGAGTAGCACGGTTCGAAAGAGGACGTTTTTTCCAATTAAAAATGGCCATTTATTTTTTTGAGAATTTTCATCTATTTTTGGCCAAAATTCGATTTTTCAAAATTGAATACCTCGACTCACAAAATTTAGAAAAAAACCGAATATCTCGACTCACAAAAGTAGTACAGCTTTTTGAGTAGCACGGTTCGAAAGAGGACGTTTTTTCCAATTAAAAAATGGCCATTTATTTTTTTGAGAATTTTCATGTATTTGTGGCCAAAATTCGATTTTTCAAAATTGAATACCTCGACTCACAAAATTTTGAAAAAAATCGAATATCTCGACTCACAAAAGTAGTACAGCTTTTTGAGTAGCACGGTTCGAAATGGGACGTTTTTTCCAATTAAAAAATGGCCATTTATTTTTTTGAGAATTTTCATGTATTTGTGGCCAAAATTCGATTTTTCAAAATTGAATACCTCGACTCACAACATTTTGAAAAAAATCGAATATCTCGACTCACAAAAGTAGTACAGCTTTTTGAGTAGCACGGTTCGAAAGAGGACGTTTTTTCCAATTAAAAAATGGTCATTTATTTTTTTGAGAATTTTCATGTATTTTTGGCCAAATTCGATTTTTCAAAATTGAATACCCCGACTCACAAAATTTTGAAAAAAATCGAATATCTCGACTCACAAAAGTAGTACAGCTTTTTGAGTAGCACGGTTCGTAAGAGGACGTTTTTTCCAATTAAAAAATGGCCATTTATTTTTTTGAGAATTTTCATGTATTTTTGGCCAAAATTCGATTTTTTAAAATTGAATACCACGACTCACAAAATTTTGAAAAAAATCGAATATCTCGACTCACAAAAGTAGTACAGCTTTTTGAGTAGCACGGTTCGAAAGAGGACGTTTTTTCCAATTAAAAAATGGCCATTTATTTTTTTGAGAATTTTCATGTATTTTTGGCCAAAATTCGATTTTTCAAAATTGAATACCTCGGACTCACAAAATTTTGAAAAAAATCGAATATCTCGACTCACAAAAGTAGTACAGCTTTTTGAGTAGCACGGTTCGAAAGAGGACGTTTTTTCCAATTAAAAAATGGCCATTTACTTTTTTGAGAATTTTCATGTATTTTTGGCCAAAATTCGATTTTTCAAAATTGAATACCTCGACTCACAAAATTTTGAAAAAAATCGAATATCTCGACTCACAAAAGTAGTACAGCTTTTTGAGTAGCACGGTTCGAAAGAGGACGTTTTTTCCAATTAAAAAATGGCCATTTATTTTTTTGAGAATTTTCATCTATTTTTGGCCAAAATTTGATTTTTCAAAATTGAATACCTCGACTCACAAAATTTTGAAAAAAATCGAATATCTCGACTCACAAAAGTAGTACAGCTTTTTGAGTAGCACGGTTCGAAAGAGGACGTTTTTTCCAATTAAAAAATGGCCATTTATTTTTTTGAGAATTTTCATGTATTTTTGGCCAAAATTCGGTTTTTCAAAATTGAATACCTCGACTCACAAAATTTTGAAAAAAATCGAATATCTCGACTCACAAAAGTAGTACAGCTTTTTGAGTAGCACGGTTCGAAAGAGGACGTTTTTTCCAATTAAAAAATGGCCATTTACTTTTTTGAGAATTTTCATGTATTTTTGGCCAAAATTCGATTTTTCAAAATTGAATACCTCGACTCACAAAATTTTGAAAAAAATCGAATATCTCGACTCACAAAAGTAGTACAGCTTTTTGAGTAGCACGGTTCGAAAGAGGACGTTTTTTCCAATTAAAAAATGGCCATTTATTTTTTTGAGAATTTTCATCTATTTTTGGCCAAAATTTGATTTTTCAAAATTGAATACCTCGACTCACAAAATTTTGAAAAAAATCGAATATCTCGACTCACAAAAGTAGTACAGCTTTTTGAGTAGCACGGTTCGAAAGAGGACGTTTTTTCCAATTAAAAAATGGCCATTTATTTTTTTGAGAATTTTCATGTATTTTTGGCCAAAATTCGGTTTTTCAAAATTGAATACCTCGACTCACAAAATTTTGAAAAAAATCGAATATCTCGACTCACAAAAGTAGTACAGCTTTTTGAGTAGCACGGTTCGAAAGAGGACGTTTTTTCCAATTAAAAAATGGCCATTTATTTTTTTGAGAATTTTCATCTATTTTTGGCCAAAATTCGATTTTTCAAAATTGAATACCTCGACTCACAAAATTTAGAAAAAAACCGAATATCTCGACTCACAAAAGTAGTACAGCTTTTTGAGTAGCACGGTTCGAAAGAGGACGTTTTTTCCAATTAAAAAATGGCCATTTATTTTTTTGAGAATTTTCATGTATTTGTGGCCAAAATTCGATTTTTCAAAATTGAATACCTCGACTCACAAAATTTTGAAAAAAATCGAATATCTCGACTCACAAAAGTAGTACAGCTTTTTGAGTAGCACGGTTCGAAATGGGACGTTTTTTCCAATTAAAAAATGGCCATTTATTTTTTTGAGAATTTTCATGTATTTTTGGCCAAAATTCGATTTTTCAAAATTGAATACCTCGACTCACAAAATTTTGAAAAAAATCGAATATCTCGACTCACAAAATTAATACAGCTTTTTGAGTAGCACGGTTCGAAAGAGGACGTTTTTTCCAATTAAAAAATGGCCATTTATTTTTTTGAGAATTTTCATGTATTTTTGGCCAAAATTCGATTTTTCAAAATTGAATACCTCGACTCACAACATTTTGAAAAAAATCGAATATCTCGACTCACAAAAGTAGTACAGCTTTTTGAGTAGCACGGTTCGAAAGAGGACGTTTTTTCCAATTAAAAAATGGTCATTTATTTTTTTGAGAATTTTCATGTATTTTTGGCCAAAATTCGATTTTTCAAAATTGAATACCCCGACTCACAAAATTTTGAAAAAAATCGAATATCTCGACTCACAAAAGTAGTACAGCTTTTTGAGTAGCACGGTTCGTAAGAGGACGTTTTTTCCAATTAAAAAATGGCCATTTATTTTTTTGAGAATTTTCATGTATTTTTGGCCAAAATTCGATTTTTCAAAATTTAATACCTCAACTCACAAAATTTTGAAAAAAATCGAATATCTCGACTCACAAAAGTAGTACAGCCTTTTGAGTAGCACGGTTCGAGAGAGGACGTTTTTTCCAATTAAAAAATGGCCATTTATTTTTTTGAGAATTTTCATGTATTTTTGGCCAAAATTCGATTTTTCAAAATTGAATACCTCGGACTCACAAAATTTTGAAAAAAATCGAATATCTCGACTCACAAAAGTAGTACAGCTTTTTGAGTAGCACGGTTCGAAAGAGGACGTTTTTTCCAATTAAAAAATGGCCATTTACTTTTTTGAGAATTTTCATGTATTTTTGGCCAAAATTCGATTTTTCAAAATTGAATTCCTCGACTCACAAAATTTTGAAAAAAATCGAATATCTCGACTCACAAAAGTAGTACAGCTTTTTGAGTAGCACGGTTCGAAAGAGGACGTTTTTTCCAATTAAAAAATGGCCATTTATTTTTTTGAGAATTTTCATCTATTTTTGGCCAAAATTTGATTTTTCAAAATTGAATACCTCGACTCACAAAATTTTGAAAAAAATCGAATATCTCGACTCACAAAAGTAGTACAGCTTTTTGAGTAGCACGGTCCGAAAGAGGACGTTTTTTCCAATTAAAAAATGGCCATTTATTTTTTTGAGAATTTTCATGTATTTTTGGCCAAAATTCGGTTTTTCAAAATTGAATACCTCGACTCACAAAATTTTGAAAAAAATCGAATATCTCGACTCACAAAAGTAGTACAGCTTTTTGAGTAGCACGGTTCGAAAGAGGACGTTTTTTCCAATTAAAAAATGGCCATTTATTTTTTTGAGAATTTTCATGTATTTGTGGCCAAAATTCGATTTTTCAAAATTGAATACCTCGACTCACAAAATTTTGAAAAAAATCGAATATCTCGACTCACAAAATTAATACAGCTTTTTGAGTAGCACGGTTCGAAAGAGGACGTTTTTTCCAATTAAAAAATGGCCATTTATTTTTTTGAGAATTTTCATGTATTTTTGGCCAAAATTCGATTTTTCAAAATTGAATACCTCGACTCACAAAATTTAGAAAAAAACCGAATATCTCGACTCACAAAAGTAGTACAGCTTTTTGAGTAGCACGGTTCGAAAGAGGACGTTTTTTCCAATTAAAAAATGGCCATTTATTTTTTTGAGAATCTTCATGTATTTGTGGCCAAAATTCGATTTTTCAAAATTGAATACCTCGACTCACCAAATTTTGAAAAAAATCGAATATCTCGACTCACAAAAGTAGTACAGCTTTTTGAGTAGCACGGTTCGAAATGGGACGTTTTTTCCAATTAAAAAATGGCCATTTATTTTTTTGAGAATTTTCATGTATTTGTGGCCAAAATTCGATTTTTCAAAATTGAATACCTCGACTCACAAAATTTTGAAAAAAATCGAATATCTCGACTCACAAAATTAATACAGCTTTTTGAGTAGCACGGTTCGAAAGAGGACGTTTTTTCCAATTAAAAAATGGCCATTTATTTTTTTGAGAATTTTCATGTATTTTTGGCCAAAATTCGATTTTTCAAAATTGAATACCCTCAACTCACAAAATTTTGAAAAAAATCGAATATCTCGACTCACAAAAGTAGTACAGCTTTTTGAGTAGCACGGTTCGAAAGAGGACGTTTTTTCCAATTAAAAAATGGCCGTTTATTTTTTTGAGAATTTTCATGTATTTTTGGCCAAAATTCGATTTTTCAAAATTGAATACCTCGACTCACAAAATTTTGAAAAAAATCGAATATCTCGACTCACAAAAGTAGTACAGCTTTTTGAGTAGCACGGTTCGAAAGAGGACGTTTTTTCCAATTAAAAAATGGCCATTTATTTTTTTGAGAATTTTCATGTATTTTTGGCCAAAATTCGATTTTTCAAAATTTAATACCTCAACTCACAAAATTTTGAAAAAAATCGAATATCTCGACTCACAAAAGTAGTACAGCTTTTTGAGTAGCACGGTTCGAAAGAGGACGTTTTTTCCAATTAAAAATGGCCATTTATTTTTTTGAGAATTTTCATGTATTTTTGGCCAAAATTCGATTTTTCAAAATTGAATACCCCGACTCACAAAATTTTGAAAAAAATCGAATATCTCGACTCACAAAAGTGGTACAGCTTTTTGAGTAGCACGGTTCGTAAGAGGACGTTTTTTCCAATTAAAAAATGGCCATTTATTTTTTTGAGAATTTTCATGTATTTTTGGCCAAAATTCGATTTTTCAAAATTGAATACCTCGACTCACAAAATTTTGAAAAAATTCGAATATCTCGACTCACAAAAGTAGTACAGCTTTTTGAGTAGCACGGTTCGAAAGAGGACGTTTTTTCCAATTAAAAAAATGGCCATTTATTTTTTTGAGAATTTTCATGTATTTTTGGCCAAAATTCGATTTTTTAAAATTGAATACCCCGACTCACAAAATTTGAAAAAAATCGAATATCTCGACTCACAAAAGTAGTACAGCTTTTTGAGTAGCACGGTTCGTAAGAGGACGTTTTTTCCAATTAAAAAATGGCCATTTATTTTTTTGAGAATTTTCATGTATTTTTGGCCAAAATTCGATTTTTCAAAATTGAATACCTCGACTCACAAAATTTTGAAAAAACTCGAATATACGACTCACAAAAGTAGTACAGCTTTTTGAGTAGCACGGTTCGAAAGAGGACGTTTTTTCCAATTAAAAAATGGCCATTTATTTTTTTGAGAATTTTCATGTATTTTTGGCCAAAATTCGATTTTTCAAAATTGAATACCCCGACTCACAAAATTTTGAAAAAAATCGAATATCTCGACTCACAAAAGTAGTACAGCTTTTTGAGTAGCACGGTTCGAAAGAGGACGTTTTTTTCAATTAAAAAATTGCCATTTATTTTTCTGAGAATTTTCATGTATTTTTGGCCAAAATTCGATTTTTCAAAATTGAATACCTCGACTCAAAAAATTTTGAAAAAAATCGAATATCTCGACTCACAAAAGTAGTACAGCTTTTTGAGTAGCACGGTTCGAAAGAGGACGTTTTTTCCAATTAAAAAATGACCATTTATTTTTTTAAGAATTTTCATGTATTTTTGGCCAAAATTCGATTTTTCAAAATTTAATACCTCAACTCACAAAATTTTGAAAAAAATCGAATATCTCGACTCACAAAAGTCGAAGTCAAAAGTTTTTGAGTAGCACGGTTCGAAAGAGGACGTTTTTTTCCAATTAAAAAAATGGCCATTTATTTTTTTGAGAATTTGCATCTATTTTTGGCCAAAATTCGATTTTTCAAAATTGAATACCCCGACTCACAAAATTTTGAAAAAAATCGAATATCTCGACTCACAAAAGTAGTACAGCTTTTTGAGTAGCACGGTTCGAAAGAGGACGTTTTTTCCAATTAAAAAATGGCCATTTATTTTTTTGAGAATTTTCATGTATTTTTGGCCAAAATTCGATTTTTCAAAATTTAATACCTCAACTCACAAAATTTTGAAAAAAATCGAATATCTCGACTCACAAAAGTAGTACAGCTTTTTGAGTAGCACGGTTCGAAAGAGGACGTTTTTTCCAATTAAAAAATGGCCATTTATTTTTTTGAGAATTTTCATGTATTTTTGGCCAAAATTCGATTTTTCAAAATTGAATACCCCGACTCACAAAATTTTGAAAAAAATCGAATATCTCGACTCACAAAAGTAGTACAGCTTTTTGAGTAGCACGGTTCGTAAGAGGACGTTTTTTCCAATTAAAAAATGGCCATTTATTTTTTTGAGAATTTTCATGTATTTTTGGCCAAAATTCGATTTTTCAAAATTGAATACCTCGACTCACAAAATTTTGAAAAAATTCGAATATCTCGACTCACAAAAGTAGTACAGCTTTTTGGGTAGCACGGTTCGAAAGAGGACGTTTTTTCCAATTAAAAAAATGGCCATTTATTTTTTTGAGAATTTTCATGTATTTTTGGCCAAAATTCGATTTTTCAAAATTGAATACCACGACTTACAAAATTTTGAAAAAAATCGAATATCTCGACTCACAAAAGTAGTACAGCTTTTTGAGTAACACGGTTCGAAAGAGGACGTTTTTTCCAATTAAAAAATGGCCATTTATTTTTTTGAGAATTTTCATGTATTTTTGGCCAAAATTCGACTTTTCAAAATTGAATACCTCGACTCACAAAATTTTGAAAAAAATCGAATATATGACTCACAAAAGTAGTACAGCTTTTTGAGTAGCACGGTTCGAAAGAGGACGTTTTTTCCAATTAAAAAATGGCCATTTATTTTTTTGAGAATTTTCATGTATTTTTGGCCAAAATTCGGTTTTTCAAAATTGAATACCTCGACTCACAAAATTTTGAAAAAAATCGAATATCTCGACTCACAAAAGTAGTACAGCTGTTTGAGTAGCACCGTTCGAAAGAGGACGTTTTTTCCAATTAAAAAATGGCCATTTATTTTTTTGAGAATTTTCATCTATTTTTGGCCAAAATTCGATTTTTCAAAATTGAATACCTCGACTCACAAAATTTTGAAAAAAATCGAATATCTCGACTCACAAAAGTAGTACAGCTTTTTGAGTAGCACGGTTCGAAAGAGGACGTTTTTTCCAATTAAAAAATGACCATTTATTTTTTTGAGAATTTTCATGTATTTTTGGCCAAAATTCGATTTTTCAAAATTTAATACCTCAACTCACAAAATTTTGAAAAAAATCGAATATCTCGACTCACAAAAGTCGAAGTCAAAAGTTTTTGAGTAGCACGGTTCGAAAGAGGACGTTTTTTCCAATTAAAAAATGGCCATTTATTTTTTTGAGAATTTTCATGTATTTTTGGCCAAAATTCGATTTTTCAAAATTGAATACCCCGACTCACAAAATTTTGAAAAAAATCGAATATCTCGACTCACAAAAGTAGTACAGCTTTTTGAGTAGCACGGTTCGAAAGAGGACGTTTTTTCCAATTAAAAAATGGCCATTTATTTTTTTGAGAATTTTCATGTATTTTTGGCCAAAATTCGATTTTTCAAAATTGAATACCTCGACTCACAAAATTTTGAAAAAAATCGAATATCTCGACTCACAAAAGTAGTACAGCTTTTTGAGTAGCACGGTTCGAAAGAGGACGTTTTTTCCAATTAAAAAATTACCATTTATTTTTTTGAGAATTTTCATGTATTTTTGGCCAAAATTCGATTTTTCAAAATTGAATACCCCGACTTACAAAATTTTGAAAAAAATCGAATATCTCGACTCACAAAAGTAGTACAGCTTTTTGAGTAGCACGGTTCGAAAGAGGACGTTTTTTCCAATTAAAAAATGGCCATTTATTTTTTTGAGAATTTTCATCTATTTTTGGCCAAAATTCGATTTTTCAAAATTGAATACCTCGACTCACAAAATTTAGAAAAAAACCGAATATCTCGACTCACAAAAGTAGTACAGCTTTTTGAGTAGCACGGTTCGAAAGAGGACGTTTTTTCCAATTAAAAAATGGCCATTTATTTTTTTGAGAATTTTCATGTATTTTTGGCCAAAATTCGATTTTTTAAAATTGAATACCACGACTCACAAAATTTTGAAAAAAATCTAATATCTCGACTCACAAAAGTAGTACAGCTTTTTGAGTAGCACGGTTCGAAAGAGGACGTTTTTTCCAATTAAAAAATGGCCATTTATTTTTTTGAGAATTTTCATGTATTTTTGGCCAAAATTCGATTTTTCAAAATTGAATACCTCGGACTCACAAAATTTTGAAAAAAATCGAATATCTCGACTCACAAAAGTAGTACAGCTTTTTGAGTAGCACGGTTCGAAAGAGGACGTTTTTTCCAATTAAAAAAATGGCCATTCGAATTTTCGACTCACAAAATTTTGAAAAAAATCGAATATCTCGACTCACAAAAGTAGTACAGCTTTTTGAGTAGCACGGTTCGAAAGAGGACGTTTTTTCCAATTAAAAAATTACCATTTATTTTTTTGAGAATTTTCATGTATTTTTGGCCAAAATTCGATTTTTCAAAATTGAATACCCCGACTCACAAAATTTTGAAAAAAATCGAATATCTCGACTCACAAAAGCAAGACAGCTTTTTGAGTAGCACGGTTCGAAAGAGGACGTTTTTTCCAATTAAAAAATGGCCATTTATTTTTTGAGAATTTTCATCTATTTTTGGCCAAAATTCGATTTTTCAAAATTGAATACCTCGACTCACAAAATTTAGAAAAAAACCGAATATCTCGACTCACAAAAGTAGTACAGCTTTTTGAGTAGCACGGTTCGAAAGAGGACGTTTTTTCCAATTAAAAAATGGCCATTTATTTTTTTGAGAATTTTCATGTATTTTTGGCCAAAATTCGATTTTTTAAAATTGAATACCACGACTCACAAAATTTTGAAAAAAATCTAATATCTCGACTCACAAAAGTAGTACAGCTTTTTGAGTAGCACGGTTCGAAAGAGGACGTTTTTTCCAATTAAAAAATGGCCATTTATTTTTTTGAGAATTTTCATGTATTTTTGGCCAAAATTCGATTTTTCAAAATTGAATACCTCGGACTCACAAAATTTTGAAAAAAATCGAATATCTCGACTCACAAAAGTAGTACAGCTTTTTGAGTAGCACGGTTCGAAAGAGGACGTTTTTTCCAATTAAAAAATGGCCATTTACTTTTTTGAGAATTTTCATGTATTTTTGGCCAAAATTCGATTTTTCAAAATTGAATACCTCGACTCACAAAATTTTGAAAAAAATCGAATATCTCGACTCACAAAAGTAGTACAGCTTTTTGAGTAGCACGGTTCGAAAGAGGACGTTTTTTCCAATTAAAAAATGGCCATTTATTTTTTTGAGAATTTTCATCTATTTTTGGCCAAAATTTGATTTTTCAAAATTGAATACCTCGACTCACAAAATTTTGAAAAAAATCGAATATCTCGACTCACAAAAGTAGTACAGCTTTTTGAGTAGCACGGTTCGAAAGAGGACGTTTTTTCCAATTAAAAAATGGCCATTTATTTTTTTGAGAATTTTCATGTATTTTTGGCCAAAATTCGGTTTTTCAAAATTGAATACCTCGACTCACAAAATTTTGAAAAAAATCGAATATCTCGACTCACAAAAGTAGTACAGCTTTTTGAGTAACACGGTTCGAAAGAGGACGTTTTTTCCAATTAAAAAATGGCCATTTATTTTTTTGAGAATTTTCATGTATTTTTGGCCAAAATTCGACTTTTCAAAATTGAATACCTCGACTCACAAAATTTTGAACAAAATCGAATATACGACTCACAAAAGTAGTACAGCTTTTTGAGTAGCACGGTTCGAAAGAGGACGTTTTTTCCAATTAAAAAATGGCCATTTATTTTTTTGAGAATTTTCATGTATTTGTGGCCAAAATTCGGTTTTTCAAAATTGAATACCTCGACTCACAAAATTTTGAAAAAAATCGAATATCTCGACTCACAAAAGTAGTACAGCTTTTTGAGTAGCACGGTTCGAAATGGGACGTTTTTTCCAATTAAAAAATGGCCATTTATTTTTTTGAGAATTTTCATCTATTTTTGGCCAAAATTCGATTTTTCAAAATTGAATACCTCGACTCACAAAATTTAGAAAAAAAACCGAATATCTCGACTCACAAAAGTAGTACAGCTTTTTGAGTTGCACGGTTCGAAAGAGGACGTTTTTCCAATTAAAAAATGGCCATTTATTTTTTTGAGAATTTTCATGTATTTGTGGCCAAAATTCGATTTTTCAAAATTGAATACCTCGACTCACAAAATTTTGAAAAAAATCGAATATCTCGACTCACAAAATTAATACAGCTTTTTGAGTAGCACGGTTCGAAAGAGGACGTTTTTTCCAATTAAAAAATGGCCATTTATTTTTTTGAGAATTTTCATGTATTTTTGGCCAAAATTCGATTTTTCAAAATTGAATACCTCGACTCACAACATTTTGAAAAAAATCGAATATCTCGACTCACAAAAGTAGTACAGCTTTTTGAGTAGCACGGTTCGAAAGAGGACGTTTTTTCCAATTAAAAAATGGTCATTTATTTTTTTGAGAATTTTCATGTATTTTTGGCCAAAATTCGATTTTTTAAAATTGAATACCACGACTCACAAAATTTTGAAAAAAATCTAATATCTCGACTCACAAAAGTAGTACAGCTTTTTGAGTAGCACGGTTCGAAAGAGGACGTTTTTTCCAATTAAAAAATGGCCATTTATTTTTTTGAGAATTTTCATGTATTTTTGGCCAAAATTCGATTTTTCAAAATTGAATACCTCGGACTCACAAAATTTTGAAAAAAATCGAATATCTCGACTCACAAAAGTAGTACAGCTTTTTGAGTAGCACGGTTCGAAAGAGGACGTTTTTTCCAATTAAAAAATGGCCATTTACTTTTTTGAGAATTTTCATGTATTTTTGGCCAAAATTCGATTTTTCAAAATTGAATACCTCGACTCACAAAATTTTGAAAAAAATCGAATATCTCGACTCACAAAAGTAGTACAGCTTTTTGAGTAGCACGGTTCGAAAGAGGACGTTTTTTCCAATTAAAAAATGGCCATTTATTTTTTTGAGAATTTTCATCTATTTTTGGCCAAAATTTGATTTTTCAAAATTGAATACCTCGACTCACAAAATTTTGAAAAAAATCGAATATCTCGACTCACAAAAGCAGTACAGCTTTTTGAGTAGCACGGTTCGAAAGAGGACGTTTTTTCCAATTAAAAAATGGCCATTTATTTTTTTGAGAATTTTCATGTATTTTTGGCCAAAATTCGATTTTTCAAAATTGAATACCTCGACTCACAAAATTTTGAAAAAAATCGAATATCTCGACTCACAAAAGTAGTACAGCTTTTTGAGTAGCACGGTTCGAAAGAGGACGTTTTTTCCAATTAAAAAATGGCCATTTATTTTTTTGAGAATTTTCATCTATTTTTGGCCAAAATTCGATTTTTCAAAATTGAATACCTCGACTCACAAAATTTTGAAAAAAATCGAATATCTCGACTCACAAAAGTAGTACAGCTTTTTGAGTAGCACGGTTCGAAATGGGACGTTTTTTCCAATTAAAAAATGGCCATTTATTTTTTTGAGAAATTTCATCTATTTTTGGCCAAAATTCGATTTTTCAAAATTGAATACCTCGACTCACAAAATTTAGAAAAAAAACCGAATATCTCGACTCACAAAAGTAGTACAGCTTTTTGAGTTGCACGGTTCGAAAGAGGACGTTTTTCCCATTAAAAAATGGCCATTTATTTTTTTGAGAATTTTCATGTATTTGTGGCCAAAATTCGATTTTTCAAAATTGAATACCTCGACTCACAAAATTTTGAAAAAAATCGAATATCTCGACTCACAAAATTAATACAGCTTTTTGAGTAGCACGGTTCGAAAGAGGACGTTTTTTCCAATTAAAAAATGGCCATTTATTTTTTTGAGAATTTTCATGTATTTTTGGCCAAAATTCGATTTTTCAAAATTGAATACCTCGACTCACAACATTTTGAAAAAAATCGAATATCTCGACTCACAAAAGTAGTACAGCTTTTTGAGTAGCACGGTTCGAAAGAGGACGTTTTTTCCAATTAAAAAATGGTCATTTATTTTTTTGAGAATTTTCATGTATTTTTGGCCAAAATTCGATTTTTCAAAATTGAATACCCCGACTCACAAAATTTTGAAAAAAATCGAATATCTCGACTCACAAAAGTAGTACAGCTTTTTGAGTAGCACGGTTCGTAAGAGGACGTTTTTTCCAATTAAAAAATTGCCATTTATTTTTTTGAGAATTTTCATGTATTTTTGGCCAAAATTCGATTTTTCAAAATTGAATAACTCGACTCACAAAATTTTGAAAAAATTCGAATATCTCGACTCACAAAAGTAGTACAGCTTTTTGAGTAGCGCGGTTCGAAAGAGGACGTTTTTTCCAATTAAAAAATGGCCATTTATTTTTTTGAGAATTTTCATGTATTTTTGGCCAAAATTCGATTTTTCAAAATTTAATACCTCAACTCACAAAATTTTGAAAAAAATCGAATATCTCGACTCACAAAAGTAGTACAGCTTTTTGAGTAGCACGGTTCGAAAGAGGACGTTTTTTTCAATTAAAAAATGGCCATTTATTTTTTTGAGAATTTTCATGTATTTTTGGCCAAAATTCGATTTTTCAAAATTTAATACCCCGACTCACAAAATTTTGAAAAAAATCGAATATCTCGACTCACAAAAGTAGTACAGCTTTTTGAGTAACACGGTTCGAAAGAGGACGTTTTTTCCAATTAAAAAATGGCCATTTATTTTTTTGAGAATTTTCATGTATTTTTGGCCAAAATTCGATTTTTCAAAATTGAATATCTCGACTCACAAAAGTAGTACAGCTTTTTGGGTAGCACGGTTCGAAAGAGGACGTTTTTTCCAATTAAAAAATTGCCATTTATTTTTTTGAGAATTTTCATGTATTTTTGGCCAAAATTCGATTTTTCAAAATTGAATACCTCGACTCAAAAAATTTTGAAAAAAATCGAATATCTCGACTCACAAAAGTAGTACAGCTTTTTGAGTAGCACGGTTCGAAAGAGGACGTTTTTTCCAATTAAAAAATGGCCATTTATTTTTTTGAGAATTTGCATCTATTTTTGGCCAAAATTCGATTTTTCAAAATTGAATACCTCACAAAATTTTGAAAAAAATCGAATATCTCGACTCACAAAAGTAGTACAGCTTTTTGAGTAGCACGGTTCGAAAGAGGACGTTTTTTCCAATTAAAAAATGGCCATTTATTTTTTTGAGAATTTTCATGTATTTTTGGCCAAAATTCGATTTTTCAAAATTTAATACCTCAACTCACAAAATTTTGAAAAAAATCGAATATCTCGACTCACAAAAGTAGTACAGCTTTTTGAGTAGCACGGTTCGAAAGAGGACGTTTTTTCCAATTAAAAAATGGCCATTTATTTTTTTGAGAATTTTCATGTATTTTTGGCCAAAATTCGATTTTTCAAAATTGAATACCCCGAGTCACAAAATTTTGAAAAAAAACGAATATCTCGACTCACAAAAGTAGTACAGCTTTTTGAGTAGCACGGTTCGTAAGAGGACGTTTTTTCCAATTAAAAAATGGCCATTTATTTTTTTGAGAATTTTCATGTATTTTTGGCCAAAATTCGATTTTTCAAAATTGAATACCTCGACTCACAAAATTTTGAAAAAATTCGAATATCTCGACTCACAAAAGTAGTACAGCGTTTTGAGTAGCACGGTTCGAAAGAGGACGTTTTTTCCAATTAAAAAATGGCCATTTATTTTTTTGAGAATTTTCATGTATTTTTGGCCAAAATTCGATTTTTCAAAATTGAATACCACGACTCACAAAATTTTGAAAAAAATCGAATATCTCGACTCGCAAAAGTAGTACAGCTTTTTGAGTAACACGGTTCGAAAGAGGACGTTTTTTCCAATTAAAAAATGGCCATTTATGTTTTTGAGAATTTTCATGTATTTTTGGCCAAAATTCGATTTTTCAAAATTGAATACCTCGACTCACAAAATTTTGAAAAAAATCGAATATACGACTCACAAAAGTAGTACAGCTTTTTGAGTAGCACGGTTCGAAAGAGGACGTTTTTTCCAATTAAAAAATGGCCATTTATTTTTTTGAGAATTTTCATGTATTTTTGGCCAAAATTCGGTTTTTCAAAATTGAATACCTCGACTCACAAAATTTTGAAAAAAATCGAATATCTCGACTCACAAAAGTAGTACAGCTTTTTGAGTAGCACGGTTCGAAAGAGGACGTTTTTTCCAATTAAAAAATGGCCATTTATTTTTTTGAGAATTTTCATCTATTTTTGGCCAAAATTCGATTTTTCAAAATTGAATACATCGACTCACAAAATTTAGAAAAAAACCGAATATCTCGACTCACAAAAGTAGTACAGCTTTTTGAGTAGCACGGTTCGAAAGAGGACGTTTTTTCCAATTAAAAAATGGCCATTTATTTTTTTGAGAATTTTCATGTATTTGTGGCCAAAATTCGATTTTTCAAAATTGAATACCTCGACTCACAAAATTTTGAAAAAAATCGAATATCTCGACTCACAAAAGTAGTACAGCTTTTTGAGTAGCACGGTTCGACATGGGACGTTTTTTCCAATTAAAAAATAGCCATTTATTTTTTTGAGAATTTTCATCTATTTTTGGCCAAAATTCGATTTTTCAAAATTGAATACCTCGACTCACAAAATTTAGAAAAAAAACCGAATATCTCGACTCACAAAAGTAGTACAGCTTTTTGAGTTTCACGGTTCGAAAGAGGACGTTTTTCCAATTAAAAAATGGCCATTTATTTTTTTGAGAATTTTCATGTATTTGTGGCCAAAATTCGATTTTTCAAAATTAAATACCTCGACTCACAAAATTTTGAAAAAAATCGAATATCTCGACTCACAAAATTAATACAGCTTTTTGAGTAGCACGGTTCGAAAGAGGACGTTTTTTCCAATTAAAAAATGGCCATTTATTTTTTTGAGAATTTTCATGTATTTTTGGCCAAAATTCGATTTTTCAAAATTGAATACCTCGACTCACAAAATTTTGAAAAAATTCGAATATCTCGACTCACAAAAGTAGTACAACTTTTTGAGTAGCACGGTTCGAAAGAGGACGTTTTTTCCAATTAAAAAATGGCCATTTCTTTTTTTGAGAATTTTCATGTATTTTTGGCCAAAATTCGATTTTTCAAAATTTAATACCTCAACTCACAAAATTTTGAAAAAAATCGAATATCTCGACTCACAAAAGTAGTACAGCTTTTTGAGTAGCACGGTTCGAAAGAGGACGTTTTTTCCAATTAAAAAATGGCCATTTATTTTTTTGAGAATTTTCATGTATTTTTGGCCAAAATTCGATTTTTCAAAATTGAATACCCCGACTCACAAAATTTTGAAAAAAATCGAATATCTCGACTCACAAAAGTAGTACAGCTTTTTGAGTAGCACGGTTCGAAAGAGGGCGTTTTTTCCAATTAAAAAATTGCCATTTATTTTTTTGAGAATTTTCATGTATTTTTGGCCAAAATTCGATTTTTCAAAATTGAATACCTCGACTCAAAAAATTTTGAAAAAAAACGAATATATCGACTCACAAAAGTAGTACAGCTTTTTGAGTAGCACGGTTCGAAAGAGGACGTTTTTTTCCAATTAAAAAATGGCCATTTATTTTTTTAAGAATTTTCATGTATTTTTGACCAAAATTCGATTTTTCAAAATTAAATACCTCGACTCACAAAATTTTGAAAAAAATCGAATATCTCGACTCACAAAAGTAGTACAGCTTTTTGAGTAGCACGGTTCGAAAGAGGACGTTTTTTTCCAATTAAAAAATGGCCATTTATTTTTTTAAGAATTTTCATGTATTTTTGGCCAAAATTCGATTTTTCAAAATTAAATACCTCGACTCACAAAATTTTGAAAAAAATCGAATATCTCGACTCACAAAAGTAGTACAGCTTTTTGAGTAGCACGGTTCGAAAGAGGACGTTTTTTCCAATTAAAAAATGGCCATTTATTTTTTTGAGAATTTGCATCTATTTTTGGCCAAAATTCGATTTTTCAAAATTGAATACCTCGACTCACAAAATTTTGAAAAAAATCGAATATCTCGACTCACAAAAGTAGTACAGCTTTTTGAATAGCACGGTTCGAAAGAGGACGTTTTTTCCAATTAAAAAATGGCCATTTATTTTTTTGAGAATTTCCATGTATTTTTGGCCAAAATTCGATTTTTCAAAATTTAATACCTCAACTCACAAAATTTTGAAAAAAATCGAATATCTCGACTCACAAAAGTAGTACAGCTTTTTGAGTAGCACGGTTCGAAAGAGGACGTTTTTTCCAATTAAAAAATGGCCATTTATTTTTTTGAGAATTTTCATGTATTTTTGGCCAAAATTCGATTTTTCAAAATTGAATACCCCGACTCACAAAATTTTGAAAAAAATCGAATATCTCGACTCACAAAAGTAGTACAGCTTTTTGAGTAGCACGGTTCGTAAGAGGACGTTTTTTCCAATTAAAAAATGGCCATTTATTTTTTTGAGAATTTTCATGTATTTTTGGCCAAAATTCGATTTTTCAAAATTGAATACCTCGACTCACAAAATTTTGAAAAAATTCGAATATCTCGACTCACAAAAGTAGTACAGCTTTTTGAGTAGCACGGTTCGAAAGAGGACGTTTTTTCCAATTAAAAAATGGCCATTTATTTTTTTGAGAATTTTCATGTATTTTTGGCCAAAATTCGGTTTTTCAAAATTTAATACCTCAACTCACAAAATTTTGAAAAAAATCGAATATCTCGACTCACAAAAGTAGTACAGCTTTTTGAGTAGCACGGTTCGAAAGAGGACGTTTTTTTCAATTAAAAAATGGCCATTTATTTTTTTGAGAATTTTCATGTATTTTTGGCCAAAATTCGATTTTTCAAAATTGAATACCCCGACTCACAAAATTTTGAAAAAAATCGAATATCTCGACTCACAAAAGTAGTACAGCTTTTTGAGTAACACGGTTCGAAAGAGGACGTTTTTTCCAATTAAAAAATGGCCATTTATTTTTTTGAGAATTTTCATGTATTTTTGGCCAAAATTCGATTTTTCAAAATTGAATACCTAGACTCACGAAATTTTGAAAAAAATCGAATATACGACTCACAAAAGTAGTACAGCTTTTTGAGTAGCACGGTTCGAAAGAGGACGTTTTTTCCAATTAAAAAATGGCCATTTATTTTTTTGAGAATTTTCATGTATTTTTGGCCAAAATTCGATTTTTCAAAATTGAATACCTCGACTCAAAAAATTTTGAAAAAAATCGAATATATCGACTCACAAAAGTAGTACAGCTTTTTGAGTAGCACGGTTCGAAAGAGGACGTTTTTTTCCAATTAAAAAATGGCCATTTATTTTTTTAAGAATTTTCATGTATTTTTGGCCAAAATTCGATTTTTCAAAATTGAATACCTCGACTCACAAAATTTTGAAAAAAATCGAATATCTCGACTCACAAAAGTAGTACAGCTTTTTGAGTAGCACGGTTCTAAAGAGGACGTTTTTTTCAATTAAAAAATGGCCATTTATTTTTTTGAGAATTTTCATGTATTTTTGGCCAAAATTCGATTTTTCAAAATTGAATACCCCGACTCACAAAATTTTGAAAAAAATCAAATATCTCGACTCACAAAAGTAGTACAGCTTTTTGAGTAACACGGTTCGAAAGAGGACGTTTTTTCCAATTAAAAAATGGCCATTTATTTTTTTGAGAATTTTCATGTATTTTTGGCCAAAATTCGATTTTTCAAAATTGAATACCTCGACTCACAAAATTTTGAAAAAAATCGAATATACGACTCACAAAAGTAGTACAGCTTTTTGAGTAGCACGGTTCGAAAGAGGACGTTTTTTCCAATTAAAAAATGGCCATTTATTTTTTTGAGAATTTTCATGTATTTTTGGCCAAAATTCGATTTTTCAAAATTGAATACCCCGACTCACAAAATTTTGAAAAAAATCGAATATCTCGACTCACAAAAGTAGTACAGCTTTTTGAGTAGCACGGTTCGAAAGAGGACGTTTTTTCCAATTAAAAAATTGCCATTTATTTTTTTGAGAATTTTCATGTATTTTTGGCCAAAATTCGATTTTTCAAAATTGAATACCTCGACTCACAAAATTTTGAAAAAATTCGAATATCTCGACTCACAAAAGTAGTACAGCTTTTTGAGTAGCACGGTTCGAAAGAGGACGTTTTTTCCAATTAAAAAATGGCCATTTATTTTTTTGAGAATTTTCATGTATTTTTGGCCAAAATTCGATTTTTCAAAATTTAATACCTCAACTCACAAAATTTTGAAAAAAATCGAATATCTCGACTCACAAAAGTAGTACAGCTTTTTGAGTAGCACGGTTCGAAAGAGGACGTTTTTTCCAATTAAAAAATGGCCATTTATTTTTTTGAGAATTTTCATGTATTTTTGGCCAAAATTCGATTTTTCAAAATTAAATACCTCGACTCACAAAATTTTGAAAAAAATCGAATATCTCGACTCACAAAAGTAGTACAGCTTTTTGAGTAGCACGGTTCGAAAGAGGACGTTTTTTTCCAATTAAAAAATGGCCATTTATTTTTTTAAGAATTTTCATGTATTTTTGGCCAAAATTCGATTTTTCAAAATTAAATACCTCGACTCACAAAATTTTGAAAAAAATCGAATATCTCGACTCACAAAAGTAGTACAGCTTTTTGAGTAGCACGGTTCGAAAGAGGACGTTTTTTCCAATTAAAAAATGGCCATTTATTTTTTTGAGAATTTGCATCTATTTTTGGCCAAAATTCGATTTTTCAAAATTGAATACCTCGACTCACAAAATTTTGAAAAAAATCGAATATCTCGACTCACAAAAGTAGTACAGCTTTTTGAATAGCACGGTTCGAATGAGGACGTTTTTTCCAATTAAAAAATGGCCATTTATTTTTTTGAGAATTTTCATGTATTTTTGGCCAAAATTCGATTTTTCAAAATTTAATACCTCAACTCACAAAATTTTGAAAAAAATCGAATATCTCGACTCACAAAAGTAGTACAGCTTTTTGAGTAGCACGGTTCGAAAGAGGACGTTTTTTCCAATTAAAAAATGGCCATTTATTTTTTTGAGAATTTTCATGTATTTTTGGCCAAAATTCGATTTTTCAAAATTGAATACCCCGACTCACAAAATTTTGAAAAAAATCGAATATCTCGACTCACAAAAGTAGTACAGCTTTTTGAGTAGCACGGTTCGTAAGAGGACGTTTTTTCCAATTAAAAAATGGCCATTTATTTTTTTGAGAATTTTCATGTATTTTTGGCCAAAATTCGATTTTTCAAAATTGAATACCTCGACTCACAAAATTTTGAAAAAATTCGAATATCTCGACTCACAAAAGTAGTACAGCTTTTTGAGTAGCACGGTTCGAAAGAGGACGTTTTTTCCAATTAAAAAATGGCCATTTATTTTTTTGAGAATTTTCATGTATTTTTGGCCAAAATTCGATTTTTCAAAATTTAATACCTCAACTCACAAAATTTTGAAAAAAATCGAATATCTCGACTCACAAAAGTAGTACAGCTTTTTGAGTAGCACGGTTCGAAAGAGGACGTTTTTTTCAATTAAAAAATGGCCATTTATTTTTTTGAGAATTTTCATGTATTTTTCGCCAAAATTCGATTTTTCAAAATTTAATACCTCAACTCACAAAATTTTGAAAAAAATCGAATATCTCGACTCACAAAAGTAGTACAGCTTTTTGAGTAACACGGTTCGAAAGAGGACGTTTTTTCCAATTAAAAAATGGCCGTTTATTTTTTTGAGAATTTTCATGTATTTTTGGCCAAAATTCGATTTTTCAAAATTGAATACCTAGACTCACGAAATTTTGAAAAAAATCGAATATACGACTCACAAAAGTAGTACAGCTTTTTGAGTAGCACGGTTCGAAAGAGGACGTTTTTTCCAATTAAAAAATGGCCATTTATTTTTTTGAGAATTTTCATGTATTTTTGGCCAAAATTCGATTTTTCAAAATTGAATAACACGACTCAAAAAATTTTGAAAAAAATCGAATATATCGACTCACAAAAGTAGTACAGCTTTTTGAGTAGCACGGTTCGAAAGAGGACGTTTTTTTCCAATTAAAAAATGGCCATTTATTTTTTTAAGAATTTTCATGTATTTTTGGCCAAAATTCGATTTTTCAAAATTGAATACCTCGACTCACAAAATTTTGAAAAAAATCGAATATCTCGACTCACAAAAGTAGTACAGCTTTTTGAGTAGCACGGTTCGAAAGAGGACGTTTTTTTCAATTAAAAAATGGCCATTTATTTTTTTGAGAATTTTCATGTATTTTTGGCCAAAATTCGATTTTTCAAAATTGAATACCCCGACTCACAAAATTTTGAAAAAAATCGAATATCTCGACTCACAAAAGTAGTACAGCTTTTTGAGTAACACGGTTCGAAAGAGGACGTTTTTTCCAATTAAAAAATGGCCATTTATTTTTTTGAGAATTTTCATGTATTTTTGGCCAAAATTCGATTTTTCAAAATTGAATACCTCGACTCACAAAATTTTGAAAAAAATCGAATATACGACTCACAAAAGTAGTACAGCTTTTTGAGTAGCACGGTTCGAAAGAGGACGTTTTTTCCAATTAAAAAATGGCCATTTATTTTTTTGAGAATTTTCATGTATTTTTGGCCAAAATTCGATTTTTCAAAATTGAATACCCCGACTCACAAAATTTTGAAAAAAATCGAATATCTCGACTCACAAAAGTAGTACAGCTTTTTGAGTAGCACGGTTCGAAAGAGGACGTTTTTTCCAATTAAAAAATTGCCATTTATTTTTTTGAGAATTTTCATGTATTTTTGGCCAAAATTCGATTTTTCAAAATTGAATACCTCGACTCACAAAATTTTGAAAAAATTCGAATATCTCGACTCACAAAAGTAGTACAGCTTTTTGAGTAGCACGGTTCGAAAGAGGACGTTTTTTCCAATTAAAAAATGGCCATTTATTTTTTTGAGAATTTTCATGTATTTTTGGCCAAAATTCGATTTTTCAAAATTTAATACCTCAACTCACAAAATTTTGAAAAAAATCGAATATCTCGACTCACAAAAGTAGTACAGCTTTTTGAGTAGCACGGTTCGAAAGAGGACGTTTTTTCCAATTAAAAAATGGCCATTTATTTTTTTGAGAATTTTCATGTATTTTTGGCCAAAATTCGATTTTTCAAAATTGAATACCCCGACTCACAAAATTTTGAAAAAAATCGAATATCTCGACTCACAAAAGTAGTACAGCTTTTTGAGTAGCACGGTTCGTAAGAGGACGTTTTTTCCAATTAAAAAATGGCCATTTATTTTTTTGAGAATTTTCATGTATTTTTGGCCAAAATTCGATTTTTCAAAATTGAATACCCCGACTCACAAAATTTTGAAAAAAATCGAATATCTCGACTCACAAAAGTAGTACAGCTTTTTGAGTAGCACGGTTCGAAAGAGGACGTTTTTTCCAATTAAAAAATTGCCATTTATTTTTCTGAGAATTTTCATGTATTTTTGGCCAAAATTCGATTTTTCAAAATTGAATACCTCGACTCAAAAAATTTTGAAAAAAATCGAATATATCGACTCACAAAAGTAGTACAGCTTTTTGAGTAGCACGGTTCGAAAGAGGACGTTTTTTTCCAATTAAAAAATGGCCATTTATTTTTTTAAGAATTTTCATGTATTTTTGGCCAAAATTCGATTTTTCAAAATTGAATACCTCGACTCACAAAATTTTGAAAAAAATCGAATATCTCGACTCACAAAAGTAGTACAGCTTTTTGAGTAGCACGGTTCGAAAGAGGACGTTTTTTCCAATTAAAAAATGGCCATTTATTTTTTTGAGAATTTTCATGTATTTTTGGCCAAAATTCGATTTTTCAAAATTTAATACCCCGACTCACAAAATTTTGAAAAAAATCGAATATCTCGACTCACAAAAGTAGTACAGCTTTTTGAGTAGCACGGTTCGAAAGAGGACGTTTTTTCCAATTAAAAAATGGCCATTTATTTTTTTGAGAATTTTCATGTATTTTTGGCCAAAATTCCATTTTTCAAAATTGAATACCTCGACTCACAAAATTTTGAAAAAAATCGAATATCTCGACTCACAAAAGTAGTACAGCTTTTTGAGTAGCACGGTTCGAAAGAGGACGTTTTTTTCGAATTAAAAAATGGTCATTTATTTTTTTGAGAATTTTCATCTATTTTTGGCCAAAATTTGATTTTTCAAAATTGAATACCTCGACTCACAAAATTTTGAAAAAAATCGAATATCTCGACTCACAAAAGTAGTACAGCTTTTTGAGTAGCACGGTTCGAAAGAGGACGTTTTTTCCAATTAAAAAATGGCCATTTATTTTTTGAGAATTTTCATGTATTTTTGGCCAAAATTCGATTTTTCAAAATTTAATACCTCAACTCACAAAATTTTGAAAAAAATCGAATATCTCGACTCACAAAAGTAGTACAGCTTTTTGAGTAGCACGGTTCGAAAGAGGACGTTTTTTCCAATTAAAAAATGGCCATTTATTTTTTTGAGAATTTTCATGTATTTTTGGCCAAAATTCGATTTTTCAAAATTGAATACCTCGACTCACAAAATTTTGAAAAAAATCGAATATCTCGACTCACAAAAGTAGTACAGCTTTTTGAGTAGCACGGTTCGAAAGAGGACGTTTTTTCCAATTAAAAAATGGCTATTTATTTTTTTGAGAATTTTCATGTATTTTTGGCCAAAATTCCATTTTTCAAAATTGAATACCTCGACTCACAAAATTTTGAAAAAAATCGAATATCTCGACTCACAAAAGTAGTACAGCTTTTTGAGTAGCACGGTTCGAAAGAGGACGTTTTTTCGAATTAAAAAATGGTCATTTATTTTTTTGAGAATTTTCATCTATTTTTGGCCAAAATTTGATTTTTCAAAATTGAATACCCCGACTCACAAAATTTTGAAAAAAATCGAATATCTCGACTCACAAAAGTAGTACAGCTTTTTGAGTAGCACGGTTCGAAAGAGGACGTTTTTTCCAATTAAAAAATTGCCATTTATTTTTTTGAGAATTTTCATGTATTTTTGGCCAAAATTCGATTTTTCAATATTGAATACCTCGACTCAAAAAATTTTGAAAAAAATCGAATATATCGACTCACAAAAGTAGTACAGCTTTTTGAGTAGCACGGTTCGTAAGAGGACGTTTTTTCCAATTAAAAAATGGCCATTTATTTTTTTGAGAATTTTCATGTATTTTTGGCCAAAATTCGATTTTTCAAAATTGAATACCCCGACTCACAAAATTTTGAAAAAAATCGAATATCTCGACTCACAAAAGTAGTACAGCTTTTTGAGTAGCACGGTTCGAAAGAGGACGTTTTTTCCAATTAAAAAATTGCCATTTATTTTTTTGAGAATTTTCATGTATTTTTGGCCAAAATTCGATTTTTCAAAATTGAATACCTCGACTCAAAAAATTTTGAAAAAAATCGAATATATCGACTCACAAAAGTAGTACAGCTTTTTGAGTAGCACGGTTCGAAAGAGGACGTTTTTTTCCAATTAAAAAATGGCCATTTATTTTTTTAAGAATTTTCATGTATTTTTGGCCAAAATTCGATTTTTCAAAATTGAATACCTCGACTCACAAAATTTTGAAAAAAATCGAATATCTCGACTCACAAAAGTAGTACAGCTTTTTGAGTAGCACGGTTCGAAAGAGGACGTTTTTTCCAATTAAAAAATGGCTATTTATTTTTTTGAGAATTTTCATGTATTTTTGGCCAAAATTCCATTTTTCAAAATTGAATACCTCGACTCACAAAATTTTGAAAAAAATCGAATATCTCGACTCACAAAAGTAGTACAGCTTTTTGAGTAGCACGGTTCGAAAGAGGACGTTTTTTCGAATTAAAAAATGGTCATTTATTTTTTTGAGAATTTTCATCTATTTTTGGCCAAAATTTGATTTTTCAAAATTGAATACCTCGACTCACAAAATTTTGAAAAAAATCGAATATCTCGACTCACAAAAGTAGTACAGCTTTTTGAGTAGCACGGTTCGAAAGAGGACGTTTTTTCCAATTAAAAAATGGCCATTTATTTTTTTGAGAATTTTCATGTATTTTTGGCCAAAATTCGATTTTTCAAAATTGAATACCTCGACTCACAAAATTTTGAAAAAAATCGAATATCTCGACTCACAAAAGTAGTACAGCTTTTTGAGTAGCACGGTTCGAAAGAGGACGTTTTTTCCAATTAAAAAATGGCCATTTATTTTTTTGAGAATTTTCATCTATTTTTGGCCAAAATTCGATTTTTCAAAATTGAATACCTCGACTCACAAAATTTAGAAAAAAACCGAATATCTCGAATCACAAAAGTAGTACAGCTTTTTGAGTAGCACGGTTCGAAAGAGGACGTTTTTTCCAATTAAAAAATGGCCATTTATTTTTTTGAGAATTTTCATGTATTTGTGGCCAAAATTCGATTTTTCAAAATTGAATACCTCGACTCACAAAATTTTGAAAAAAATCGAATATCTCGACTCACAAAAGTAGTACAGCTTTTTGAGTAGCACGGTTCGAAATGGGACGTTTTTTCCAATTAAAAAATGGCCATTTATTTTTTTGAGAATTTTCATCTATTTTTGGCCAAAATTCGATTTTTCAAAATTTAATACCTCGACTCACAAAATTTAGAAAAAAACCGAATATCTCGACTCACAAAAGTAGTACAGCTTTTTGAGTAGCACGGTTCGAAAGAGGACGTTTTTTTCCAATTAAAAAATGGCCATTTATTTTTTTAAGAATTTTCATGTATTTTTGGCCAAAATTCGATTTTTCAAAATTGAATACCTCGACTCACAAAATTTTGAAAAAAATCGAATATCTCGACTCACAAAAGTAGTACAGCTTTTTGAGTAGCACGGTTCGAAAGAGGACGTTTTTTCCAATTAAAAAATGGCCATTTATTTTTTTGAGAATTTTCATGTATTTGTGGCCAAAATTCGATTTTTCAAAATTGAATACCTCGACTCACAAAATTTTGAAAAAAATCGAATATCTCGACTCACAAAAGTAGTACAGCTTTTTGAGTAGCACGGTTCGAAAGAGGACGTTTTTTCCAATTAAAAAATGGCTATTTATTTTTTTGAGAATTTTCATGTATTTTTGGCCAAAATTCCATTTTTCAAAATTGAATACCTCGACTCACAAAATTTTGAAAAAAATCGAATATCTCGACTCACAAAAGTAGTACAGCTTTTTGAGTAGCACGGTTCGAAAGAGGACGTTTTTTCGAATTAAAAAATGGTCATTTATTTTTTTGAGAATTTTCATCTATTTTTGGCCAAAATTTGATTTTTCAAAATTTAATACCTCGACTCACAAAATTTTTAAAAAAATCGAATATCTCGACTCACAAAAGTAGTACAGCTTTTTGAGTAGCACGGTTCGAAAGAGGACGTTTTTTCCAATTAAAAAATTGCCATTTATTTTTTTGAGAATTTTCATGTATTTTTGGCCAAAATTCGATTTTTCAAAATTGAATACCTCGACTCAAAAAATTTTGAAAAAAATCGAATATATCGACTCACAAAAGTAGTACAGCTTTTTGAGTAGCACGGTTCGAAAGAGGACGTTTTTTTCCAATTAAAAAATGGCCATTTATTTTTTTAAGAATTTTCATGTATTTTTGGCCAAAATTCGATTTTTCAAAATTGAATACCTCGACTCACAAAATTTTGAAAAAAATCGAATATCTCGACTCACAAAAGTAGTACAGCTTTTTGAGTAGCACGGTTCGAAAGAGGACGTTTTTTCCAATTAAAAAATGGCCATTTATTTTTTTGAGAATTTTCATGTATTTTTGGCCAAAATTCGATTTTTCAAAATTTAATACCCCGACTCACAAAATTTTGAAAAAAATCGAATATCTCGACTCACAAAAGTAGTACAGCTTTTTGAGTAGCACGGTTCGAAAGAGGACGTTTTTTCCAATTAAAAAATGGCCATTTATTTTATTGAGAATTTTCATGTATTTTTGGCCAAAATTCCATTTTTCAAAATTGAATACCTCGACTCACAAAATTTTGAAAAAAATCGAATATCTCGACTCACAAAAGTAGTACAGCTTTTTGAGTAGCACGGTTCGAAAGAGGACGTTTTTTCGAATTAAAAAATGGTCATTTATTTTTTTGAGAATTTTCATCTATTTTTGGCCAAAATTTGATTTTTCAAAATTGAATACCTCGACTCACAAAATTTTGAAAAAAATCGAATATCTCGACTCACAAAAGTAGTACAGCTTTTTGAGTAGCACGGTTCGAAATAGGACGTTTTTTCCAATTAAAAAATGGCCATTTATTTTTTTGAGAATTTTCATGTATTTTTGGCCAAAATTCGATTTTTCAAAATTTAATACCTCAACTCACAAAATTTTGAAAAAAATCGAATATCTCGACTCACAAAAGTAGTACAGCTTTTTGAGTAGCACGGTTCGAAAGAGGACGTTTTTTCCAATTAAAAAATGGCCATTTATTTTTTTGAGAATTTTCATGTATTTTTGGCCAAAATTCGATTTTTCAAAATTGAATACCCCGACTCACAAAATTTTGAAAAAAATCGAATATCTCGACTCACAAAAGTAGTACAGCTTTTTGAGTAGCACGGTTCGTAAGAGGACGTTTTTTCCAATTAAAAAATGGCCATTTATTTTTTTGAGAATTTTCATGTATTTTTGGCCAAAATTCGATTTTTCAAAATTGAATACCCCGACTCACAAAATTTTGAAAAAAATCGAATATCTCGACTCACAAAAGTAGTACAGCTTTTTGAGTAGCACGGTTCGAAAGAGGACGTTTTTTCCAATTAAAAAATTGCCATTTATTTTTTTGAGAATTTTCATGTATTTTTGGCCAAAATTCGATTTTTCAATATTGAATACCTCGACTCAAAAAATTTTGAAAAAAATCGAATATATCGACTCACAAAAGTAGTACAGCTTTTTGAGTAGCACGGTTCGAAAGAGGACGTTTTTTTCCAATTAAAAAATGGCCATTTATTTTTTTAAGAATTTTCATGTATTTTTGGCCAAAATTCGATTTTTCAAAATTGAATACCTCGACTCACAAAATTTTGAAAAAAATCGAATATCTCGACTCACAAAAGTAGTACAGCTTTTTGAGTAGCACGGTTCGAAAGAGGACGTTTTTTCCAATTAAAAAATGGCCATTTATTTTTTTGAGAATTTTCATGTATTTGTGGCCAAAATTCGATTTTTCAAAATTGAATACCTCGACTCACAAAATTTTGAAAAAAATCGAATATCTCGACTCACAAAAGTAGTACAGCTTTTTGAGTAGCACGGTTCGAAAGAGGACGTTTTTTCCAATTAAAAAATGGCTATTTATTTTTTTGAGAAATTTCATGTATTTTTGGCCAAAATTCCATTTTTCAAAATTGAATACCTCGACTCACAAAATTTTGAAAAAAATCGAATATCTCGACTCACAAAAGTAGTACAGCTTTTTGAGTAGCACGGTTCGAAAGAGGACGTTTTTTCGAATTAAAAAATGGTCATTTATTTTTTTGAGAATTTTCATCTATTTTTGGCCAAAATTTGATTTTTCAAAATTGAATACCCCGACTCACAAAATTTTGAAAAAAATCGAATATCTCGACTCACAAAAGTAGTACAGCTTTTTGAGTAGCACGGTTCGAAAGAGGATGTTTTTTCCAATTAAAAAATTGCCATTTATTTTTTTGAGAATTTTCATGTATTTTTGGCCAAAATTCGATTTTTCAATATTGAATACCTCGACTCAAAAAATTTTGAAAAAAATCGAATATATCGACTCACAAAAGTAGTACAGCTTTTTGAGTAGCACGGTTCGTAAGAGGACGTTTTTTCCAATTAAAAAATGGCCATTTATTTTTTTGAGAATTTTCATGTATTTTTGGCCAAAATTCGATTTTTCAAAATTGAATACCCCGACTCACAAAATTTTGAAAAAAATCGAATATCTCGACTCACAAAAGTAGTACAGCTTTTTGAGTAGCACGGTTCGAAAGAGGACGTTTTTTCCAATTAAAAAATTGCCATTTATTTTTTTGAGAATTTTCATGTATTTTTGGCCAAAATTCGATTTTTCAAAATTGAATACCTCGACTCAAAAAATTTTGAAAAAAATCGAATATATCGACTCACAAAAGTAGTACAGCTTTTTGAGTAGCACGGTTCGAAAGAGGACGTTTTTTCCAATTAAAAAATGGCCATTTATTTTTTTGAGAATTTTCATGTATTTGTGGCCAAAATTCGATTTTTCAAAATTGAATACCTCGACTCACAAAATTTTGAAAAAAATCGAATATCTCGACTCACAAAAGTAGTACAGCTTTTTGAGTAGCACGGTTCGAAAGAGGACGTTTTTTCCAATTAAAAAATGGCTATTTATTTTTTTGAGAATTTTCATGTATTTTTGGCCAAAATTCCATTTTTCAAAATTGAATACCTCGACTCACAAAATTTTGAAAAAAATCGAATATCTCGACTCACAAAAGTAGTACAGCTTTTTGAGTAGCACGGTTCGAAAGAGGACGTTTTTTCGAATTAAAAAATGGTCATTTATTTTTTTGAGAATTTTCATCTATTTTTGGCCAAAATTTGATTTTTCAAAATTGAATACCCCGACTCACAAAATTTTGAAAAAAATCGAATATCTCGACTCACAAAAGTAGTACAGCTTTTTGAGTAGCACGGTTCGAAAGAGGACGTTTTTTCCAATTAAAAAATTGCCATTTATTTTTTTGAGAATTTTCATGTATTTTTGGCCAAAATTCGATTTTTCAATATTGAATACCTCGACTCAAAAAATTTTGAAAAAAATCGAATATATCGACTCACAAAAGTAGTACAGCTTTTTGAGTAGCACGGTTCGTAAGAGGACGTTTTTTCCAATTAAAAAATGGCCATTTATTTTTTTGAGAATTTTCATGTATTTTTGGCCAAAATTCGATTTTTCAAAATTGAATACCCCGACTCACAAAATTTTGAAAAAAATCGAATATCTCGACTCACAAAAGTAGTACAGCTTTTTGAGTAGCACGGTTCGAAAGAGGACGTTTTTTCCAATTAAAAAATTGCCATTTATTTTTTTGAGAATTTTCATGTATTTTTGGCCAAAATTCGATTTTTCAAAATTGAATACCTCGACTCAAAAAATTTTGAAAAAAATCGAATATATCGACTCACAAAAGTAGTACAGCTTTTTGAGTAGCACGGTTCGAAAGAGGACGTTTTTTTCCAATTAAAAAATGGCCATTTATTTTTTTAAGAATTTTCATGTATTTTTGGCCAAAATTCGATTTTTCAAAATTGAATACCTCGACTCACAAAATTTTGAAAAAAATCGAATATCTCGACTCACAAAAGTAGTACAGCTTTTTGAGTAGCACGGTTCGAAAGAGGACGTTTTTTCCAATTAAAAAATGGCCATTTATTTTTTTGAGAATTTTCATGTATTTGTGGCCAAAATTCGATTTTTCAAAATTGAATACCTCGACTCATAAAATTTTGAAAAAAATCGAATATCTCGACTCACAAAAGTAGTACAGCTTTTTGAGTAGCACGGTTCGAAAGAGGACGTTTTTTCCAATTAAAAAATGGCTATTTATTTTTTTGAGAATTTTCATGTATTTTTGGCCAAAATTCCATTTTTCAAAATTGAATACCTCGACTCACAAAATTTTGAAAAAAATCGAATATCTCGACTCACAAAAGTAGTACAGCTTTTTGAGTAGCACGGTTCGAAAGAGGACGTTTTTTCGAATTAAAAAATGGTCATTTATTTTTTTGAGAATTTTCATCTATTTTTGGCCAAAATTTGATTTTTCAAAATTGAATACCTCGACTCACAAAATTTTGAAAAAAATCGAATATCTCGACTCACAAAAGTAGTACAGCTTTTTGAGTAGCACGGTTCGAAAGAGGACGTTTTTTCCAATTAAAAAATGGCCATTTATTTTTTTGAGAATTTTCATGAATTTTTGGCCAAAATTCGATTTTTCAAAATTGAATACCTCGACTCACAAAATTTTGAAAAAAATCGAATATCTCGACTCACAAAAGTAGTACAGCTTTTTGAGTAGCACGGTTCGAAAGAGGACGTTTTTTCCAATTAAAAAATGGCCATTTATTTTTTTGAGAATTTTCATCTATTTTTGGCCAAAATTCGATTTTTCAAAATTGAATACCTCGACTCACAAAATTTAGAAAAAAACCGAATATCTCGAATCACAAAAGTAGTACAGCTTTTTGAGTAGCACGGTTCGAAAGAGGACGTTTTTTCCAATTAAAAAATGGCCATTTATTTTTTTGAGAATTTTCATGTATTTGTGGCCAAAATTCGATTTTTCAAAATTGAATACCTCGACTCACAAAATTTTGAAAAAAATCGAATATCTCGACTCACAAAAGTAGTACAGCTTTTTGAGTAGCACGGTTCGAAATGGGACGTTTTTTCCAATTAAAAAATGGCCATTTATTTTTTTGAGAATTTTCATCTATTTTTGGCCAAAATTCGATTTTTCAAAATTTAATACCTCGACTCACAAAATTTAGAAAAAAACCGAATATCTCGACTCACAAAAGTAGTACAGCTTTTTGAGTAGCACGGTTCGAAAGAGGACGTTTTTTTCCAATTAAAAAATGGCCATTTATTTTTTTAAGAATTTTCATGTATTTTTGGCCAAAATTCGATTTTTCAAAATTGAATACCTCGACTCACAAAATTTTGAAAAAAATCGAATATCTCGACTCACAAAAGTAGTACAGCTTTTTGAGTAGCACGGTTCGAAAGAGGACGTTTTTTCCAATTAAAAAATGGCCATTTATTTTTTTGAGAATTTTCATGTATTTGTGGCCAAAATTCGATTTTTCAAAATTGAATACCTCGACTCACAAAATTTTGAAAAAAATCGAATATCTCGACTCACAAAAGTAGTACAGCTTTTTGAGTAGCACGGTTCGAAAGAGGACGTTTTTTCCAATTAAAAAATGGCTATTTATTTTTTTGAGAATTTTCATGTATTTTTGGCCAAAATTCGATTTTTCAAAATTGAATACCTCGACTCACAAAATTTTGAAAAAAATCGAATATCTCGACTCACAAAAGTAGTACAGCTTTTTGAGTAGCACGGTTCGAAAGAGGACGTTTTTTCGAATTAAAAAATGGTCATTAATTTTTTTGAGAATTTTCATCTATTTTTGGCCAAAATTTGATTTTTCAAAATTGAATACCTCGACTCACAAAATTTTGAAAAAAATCGAATATCTCGACTCACAAAAGTAGTACAGCTTTTTGAGTAGCACGGTTCGAAAGAGGACGTTTTTTCCAATTAAAAAATGGCCATTTATTTTTTTGAGAATTTTCATGTATTTTTGGCCAAAATTCGATTTTTCAAAATTGAATACCTCGACTCACAAAATTTTGAAAAAAATCGAATATCTCGACTCACAAAAGTAGTACAGCTTTTTGAGTAGCACGGTTCGAAAGAGGACGTTTTTTCCAATTAAAAAATGGCCATTTATTTTTTTGAGAATTTTCATCTATTTTTGGCCAAAATTCGATTTTTCAAAATTGAATACCTCGACTCACAAAATTTAGAAAAAAACCGAATATCTCGAATCACAAAAGTAGTACAGCTTTTTAAGTAGCACGGTTCGAAAGAGGACGTTTTTTCCAATTAAAAAATGGCCATTTATTTTTTTGAGAATTTTCATGTATTTGTGGCCAAAATTCGATTTTTCAAAATTGAATACCTCGACTCACAAAATTTTGAAAAAAATCGAATATCTCGACTCACAAAAGTAGTACAGCTTTTTGAGTAGCACGGTTCGAAATGGGACGTTTTTTCCAATTAAAAAATGGCCATTTATTTTTTTGAGAATTTTCATGTATTTGTGGCCAAAATTCGATTTTTCAAAATTGAATACCTCGACTCACAAAATTTTGAAAAAATCGAATATCTAGACTCACAAAAGTAGTACAGCTTTTTGAGTAGCACGGTTCGAAAGAGGACGTGTTTTCCAATTAAAAAATGGCTATTTATTTTTTTGAGAATTTTCATGTATTTTTGGCCAAAATTCCATTTTTCAAAATTGAATACCTCGACTCACAAAATTTTGAAAAAAATCGAATATCTCGACTCACAAAAGTAGTACAGCTTTTTGAGTAGCACGGTTCGAAAGAGGACGTTTTTTCGAATTAAAAAATGGTCATTTATTTTTTTGAGAATTTTCATCTATTTTTGGCCAAAATTTGATTTTTCAAAATTGAATACCTCGACTCACAAAATTTTGAAAAAAATCGAATATCTCGACTCACAAAAGTAGTACAGCTTTTTGAGTAGCACGGTTCGAAAGAGGACGTTTTTTCCAATTAAAAAATGGCCATTTATTTTTTTGAGAATTTTCATCTATTTTTGGCCAAAATTCGATTTTTCAAAATTGAATACCTCGACTCACAAAATTTAGAAAAAAACCGAATATCTCGAATCACAAAAGTAGTACAGCTTTTTGAGTAGCACGGTTCGAAAGAGGACGTTTTTTCCAATTAAAAAATGGCCATTTATTTTTTTGAGAATTTTCATGTATTTGTGGCCAAAATTCGATTTTTCAAAATTGAATACCTCGACTCACAAAATTTTGAAAAAAATCGAATATCTCGACTCACAAAAGTAGTACAGCTTTTTGAGTAGCACGGTTCGAAATGGGACGTTTTTTCCAATTAAAAAATGGCCATTTATTTTTTTGAGAATTTTCATCTATTTTTGGCCAAAATTCGATTTTTCAAAATTAAATACCTCGACTCACAAAATTTAGAAAAAAAACCGAATATCTCGACTCACAAAAGTAGTACAGCTTTTTGAGTAACACGGTTCGAAAGAGGACGTTTTTTCCAATTAAAAAATGGCCATTTATTTTTTTGAGAATTTTCATGTATTTGTTGCCAAAATTCGATTTTTCAAAATTGAATACCTCGACTCACAAAATTTTGAAAAAAATCGAATATTTCGACTCACAAAAGTAGTACAGCTTTTTGAGTAGCACGGTTCGAAAGAGGACGTTTTTTCCAATTAAAAAATGGCCATTTATTTTTTTGAGAATTTTCATGTATTTTTGGCCAAAATTCGATTTTTCAAAATTGAATACCTCGACTCACAAAATTTTGAAAAAAATCGAATATCTCGACTCACAAAAGTAGTACAGCTTTTTGAGTAGCACGGTTCGAAAGAGGACGTTTTTTCCAATTAAAAAATGGCCATTTATTTTTTTGAGAATTTTCATCTATTTTTGGCCAAAATTCGATTTTTCAAAATTGAATACCTCGACTCACAAAATTTAGAAAAAAGCCGAATATCTCGAATCACAAAAGTAGTACAGCTTTTTGAGTAGCACGGTTCGAAAGAGGACGTTTTTTCCAATTAAAAAATGGCCATTTATTTTTTTGAGAATTTTCATGTATTTGTGGCCAAAATTCGATTTTTCAAAATTGAATACCTCGACTCACAAAATTTTGAAAAAATCGAATATCTCGACTCACAAAAGTAGTACAGCTTTTTGAGTAGCACGGTTCGAAATGGGACGTTTTTTCCAATTAAAAAATGGCCATTTATTTTTTTGAGAATTTTCATCTATTTTTGGCCAAAATTCGATTTTTCAAAATTGAATACCTCGACTCACAAAATTTAGAAAAAAACCGAATATCTCGACTCACTAAAGTAGTACAGCTTTTTGAGTAGCACGGTTCGAAAGAGGACGTTTTTCCAATTAAAAAATGGCCATTTATTTTTTTGAGAATTTTCATGTATTTGTTGCCAAAATTCGATTTTTCAAAATTGAACACCTCGACTCACAAAATTTTGAAAAAAATCGAATATCTCGACTCACAAAATTAGTACAGCTTTTTGAATAGCACGGTTCGAAAGAGGACGTTTTTTCCAATTAAAAAATGGCCATTTATTTTTTTGAGATTTTTCATGTATTTTTGGCTAAAATTCGATTTTTCAAAATTGAATACCTCGACTCACAAAATTTTGAAAAAAATCGAATATCTCGACTCACAAAAGTAGTACAGCTTTTTGAGTAGCACGGTTCGAAAGAG